>CM066032.1:382230571-383668825 GCA_033557465.1 Ichthyophis bannanicus | reverse complement strand
ATATTCTTAAAAAGGAATGGCATTTAAGTCACAGGCGATCCCTGGGTTTCAGAATATTCAAATTATCAGGTAGCACCAACAAACGTACCATTAACCTCCGCAATTTATTAGTACCATCGGCTTTCACCGAAAGAAAACCTCTTTCTGTTCACAAGGGACAGTACCATTGTGGCCACGTTGCTCCGTTTGTTTAAATGTTTTACAGTAAGAAAAGTTTTCACACAATCCATCAACACAGAAGCAGTTTTGCTAACTGTGATACCACCCATGTCATCTATATTATACAGTGTCCATGCAACCTTTTATATGTCGGTAAAACTAAACGGAAGATCCGTGTGCGAATAGTAGAGCACAAAAGCTGCATTAGAAGACGATTGATAGATAATCCATTGGTGCAACATTGGATAGATCATGCACACATACTATCAGACCTAAAATTTTGTGTAATTAAAAAAGTGAAAATGAATTGGAGAGGTGGAGACATAGAACGAACATTACTTCAGATGGAACAAAAATATATGTTTTGACCTCAATACACTTGCTCCACATGGTTTGAACGCAGATTTTTCAGTTTTTTTGTGAGGGTAATTTAAGAGTCAATATTACTCACAGTATGGACCCTTTAAAAATATGGTGTACATTTGTCATATTTATAGTTAGATCTTACCTTTGTTATTATTCTCGTTTAGATTGATTTATTTATTTATTGTCGGTTTTTATTCTTTTTATTCCATTTTATTATTCTAGTTTATAATTATATATATATATTTATTTATTTATTTATCTGTTGTACTTTTTCAAGTAATATATGCAGTTGGTGTCTTGCAATGATCCTTTTGATCCTCAAGAGTGAGCAGTACCCTTTGACGGTATTGGCGGTTTTAGCATTTGTGTAATCTTATAGTGAGGTTCGGAGTATTTCTGCCTCTTGTATAACAATGTAGTTTTGTTTTGTTTTTATTGTTTTTTTTGTTTTTATTTTTTTTGTTTTATTGTTTTTATCGTTTTTAATCTGTTCTTATCACACGGATCTTTATTTATAAATGGAATTTGAATTTTATAGATATTTTAGTATCGCCGTCATTAGTTTTTCTTGATTAGAATAGATAATGATTTCAAAGTATTATCCAATGACAGAACGTTAGGAGCAACAAGGCATGGTTTCCATAACTCCTTTGCACTTCTGTGGAGGGTATAAATGCTGATACGCATGCGCTAGCGTTTTCCCAATCAGCTATGATGTCGAGCAACATTTGAAACAGTGCTCGAGGTGCGTTACAGAGCTATAGTTCGAACGTGGTAAGTTACTTTTTATTTGATGTTAAAGTGTTTGTTCAGCCAGTATGGTTATATTATTTGTTTAGCGCTTTTACTGCAAAAAGTGTAAGTAACTTTTGGCGGCAAAATAAATACGTGATTTTATAATCGACTTTTGATCTGCTGCCATCATATTGCACTAAACAAATACAGGGTCCCAGAACTGACCCTTGATCTGATGTTCTCACATGGTTTTAGAGAGTTCATGCAGTGAAACTTGATTATATAATAGTTTAGCGGGCCCGCAGGTGGCACATATGTAGTCACGCATGCGCCAGCGTTTTTTTCATTTAATACTGTGCCGGGAGTATGTCATTGCCGGTTTCAAGCTTGCTCACACCAGTTGACAGTTTTAAAATGTTGAAAATTCAACATCAGTATAGTAGAAATAAAAGCACTCAAAATTCATTTTCACTTGTTCACAATCATTGCGAAATATTACACCAGCTTGGCAGAAAAACATCGGCACTCAAAGTCGTTAGTAGATAAGGCACTTATGGTTTGTTACCCTATTAAGGACCAAAACCCCTTTTTTTTTACATTTAGGGGCATGTTTACTAAACATTCCTAACGTGCGGGGCCGCGGTAGTGTGCGTGTGCCATATAAGGAGTGGGCGGTTCAGGCAGAAAGAAGAAAAAAACCCTACCGTACGTGTGCGCGTCGCGCTAATTTTGCGGGGCCCACATTAGCACGTGGGAAGGCTAAGTGGGGAGCTGCTGAGCACATATCAGAACAGAGCTGTAGCACAATGGTGAACACACTAACCAATGGTGCAGGGGCCACAGGTTCAATCCCCCATTGTGCGCAACAAAAAGGCCAGTTGAGGCAACACCTTGAATGTGTAAAAGTGGTTCAGGAGGCAAAGTACCTTTGGACAGCATAAGGCAGCACACTGTTTGTTTTGGTACGGCATAAGGCGGTGCACTGTACTATCTGGGCGGCGCACTGTTCATTTTGGGCGGCACAAGGCGGCACACTAATTGTGGGCAGCAGGAGGTGGCGCGCTGATGGGCATAAGGTGGCGCACTGATGCCAAAGCAAAAGGAACACAGCCACAGCACAATGGTTAAGACACTGACCAATGGTGCAGGGACCAGGGGTTTGATCCCTCACCATGCCCAGTGAAAAAGGCTAGCTGAGGCAGTATGTTATTATGTTGTGGAGTGCTGTAGGAGGCTTTTTAATTCTATTTTGTGATAACTACTAGCAAACGCACTCTCACAGCATATTAATATAAGGCGGCCCATAAGGCGCATGTTACAGTGCACCGTCCGCCAAGGCACCCTAGAATGTCCCCTATAGGCAGCATGTATGTTGTGACACAGGATAATGTATAGTGCACCCTATATGGCTGGCAACCGTAACGTGCCCTATTAGGGCGCCCCATAAAGCACCCTCAGAGGCACCTTATGGGTACAGTACGCTGAGGGTGGTATTGCTGGCAGCAACATATGTACAGTAAATTAAAATAAATCTGTGACAGACACCCCTATCACATAACCTACTGTGGGTTTGAACCCATGACATCTGGCTGCAAAGGCAGTGATGTAACCATTGGGCTACAGCTCTATAGCTGTAAGCAGCCCCTGGCTGGCTGCAGATAGCCTGTACGTCACCCCTCACTGACAGTCTGCTGTTGTGAACCACCCGTTACCCATGATGCACTGCACATGCAAATCAGCTGTCCACGATTGAACACAGGATGGGAAATGCACCCCTACAGCTCCCCGGCCTGGTAGGGGGAAGTGTCCGTGTGCACCCACACAGCACCTCGGCCTGGTAGGGTGTCCTGAGTGGGTGGACAAACGGCAAAGAGTAGCTAAACACCATCACATTGTGCGGTTACTGTGCTCACCCTGAATGTAGATGTTGCGCCCAGGACCAGGTCCACAACACCAGGCATGGCTGAATGCGGCTATGTCAGAGCTCCAAAGCAGCAATAACCTGTGGAATAGGTAGGTGCTGTATAAACATTTTGGAGATCTCTGTTTGGCTCAGTTAGTGGGGACCCCCACCCCATGGACCCCAGGTGGATAAAACAGGGCTTCTCCTCAACAGATCCCCACCCTGATGGCAAGTAGAGTGGACCATCAACCCCAGTCCTGCTAGGGAACAGACACCCTACAAGCAGTCCAAGCAGCTCCACACACATCCATAACACAATATCAGACAGACATTAGGCCTGGATATTCAAAGATGCACCCCACCACTATCTGATAGTCACCTGCAGCAAGCCATCAGCCACTGCACGGCACTCCATCACAACACATATCAGCTGTGAACAGTCTGCTCGCTGGTCCTGATGGACATGCATGCACCCACAAACTGGGGTGGCAGCACACACAGACAAGTCCAGGAAGAGGCCCCCACAGGACATCCATACATATCACATGGGAGAAACACTATATAGCACTATGGGGGTGCCTAGCCATGCTGCCGTCACTGCACACTCAGGATGAGAGTGATCCCCCAGCAGCACATACAGAGGTCACCCTGTCTGTGTAGGTGGTGGCCAGGCACTACCATGCCCCTGCCAGTGCCCTATGCCCTGTGCAGCTGCATCCTGGTCAGTCCACTCTGTCTGAGATATACCCATGGTCCCTTGCTACTCATTATGCACATTGGCAGGCCAATACTGGCAACAGTGTTGGCAGTGTGGGCTGTGGAAGGGGCATGCAGCCAACACCCACTGTATAGACCAGGGGTGTCCAAACCTGTCCTGGAGGGCCGGAATCCTGGCAGGTTTTTGGGATAGCCCTAATGAATATGCATGAGATATATGCATTAGAGATATCCTGCCAACCTGACTGGTTTGTGGCCCTCCAGGGCTGTATTTGGAGACCTCTGCCTTACACCGCTGTCATTTAAGATCGTGAGTGGACAAGGTGCAGATGTCCAAGACATCAAAAAGGTTAGATAGAATTTGTCACAGTCCTCCTCACTTCTCACCACCACCTAAAAATTGTCTATTAGCCACCTTTTTGGTGGTGGTGAGAATCGAGGAGGAATGTGACACATTCTATATACCCTTTCGATGTCTAGGACATCTGTACCTTGCCCACTCACGATCTTAAATGACAGAGGTGTAAGGCAGGGGTCTCCAAATCCAGTCCTGGAGGGCCACAAACCAGTCAGGTTGGCAGGATATCTCTAATGCATATATCTCATGCATATTCATTAGGGCTATCCCAAAAACCTGCCAGGATTCCGGCCCTCCAGGACAGGTTTGGACACCCTGGTATAGACAGACACACAATTCCACACCTATGCCATCATGGTGCTACTATTGAGGTGGTAATTAGCCTTGCCCACCAAACCGGTGCTGGGCACGGCAAGGCATGGATATGCTACGCAGTACTGCTGGGGGTCACTCCCCAGGGTGGTAAACACCGTCAGAGGAAAGGGCTGGAGCACGCACCGCAAACACCAAACAGATTGTTCGGATGGGGTCAACTAGCAGTATGTGTGTAACGTATGGATATCTATCTGCCAGTACTCCTAGCAAGCGTCTCAGAGCTGTGTACCGTATACCTCAGGTGTAGGGTTACATTGCTAGGGTATGCAGGTGCTAGTATTGGGAGATGCACGCAGGGTCCAATGTTCTGCCTCTCCAGGAGACATTGGCCAATGGGGCCTGTGGGTGTGGGTGTGGGTGTGGGTGTGTCTGCCCCTGTTGGCTGTTGCTTTACGGCAGAGATTCCCAACTCCAGTCCAGGTTTGCATCACACTGATCGGGTTTACCTGCTGTTCTCATGAATATGCATGAGCTACATCTACATGCCATGGGGTTGGTGCATAGATATTACAGCACAGGCATTTGTATGAGTGGCAGCATGGACCCTGACTGGTGTGTGGCCCACCAGGACTGCATTTGGGAGAATATGCTCTAGGTACTGCCCCTGTTTTTTTTAAAAACATGGTGTCTGTGCTCAGTGGGGTAAAAGATAGACGTAGTTAACCATGGTTAGTACCATTGCATATGTCCTCGCGGGGCACGAAAGGTTTGTCCTTACTATCACTGTGTAGCTGCTGTGGGAAAAAAAATATGTGGGAAGGATTGGCGGTAGCCCCAGCTGGGCTTTGAACCTGTGACCTTCTGTTCTTGTATGCACTGTCTGTGTGCACTGCACCACCTTGTAGCCACAGATTGGCTGGATTCCCTGGAATGTCCATGCCTGTGGAGCCGGCAGGGCCTGTGTGTTGCAGTGGACTGTGCCAGCCTGCACATGGCTTGGCCACTGTCCTCTGTGGCTAGCTGCCACTGCCCCCTGCACCACATGTACTCGTTCGCCAACATGCTGGCATGAGCTTCTCTCAGAAAAAGCAGATGACCTGATTGCAATGTGGCAGTACGGGACTGCATTTGGGGGACTTGGCTGTAGGTATGCCCATTGTTGTGGTGTGTGTGCGGTGTTGAGTAACATATGGGTGTTTCCCCATGCTTATGTTCCCTGCAATACAGGGGTGTCTGCTCTATCTTTGTTTAGTGGTGGGTAAAATATATGGACTGGGCTGGCAAGTGCCCCAGCTGGGATTTGAACCTCTGGCCTTCTAGTCCTAGAGGTCATGGCTATGTCCTCTGCACCACACTATGGCCACAGAGACAGTGCAGCCCCTGGAGGTAGTAAACCTGGCAGGATGGAGTCACAAACCCTGCAGTATGCATTTTTACTGTGGGCTCCTTCACCCTGTGTGGTGACAAACGTGCAAATAAAACCCGGGAATGACCACGGAACAAAGGGGGAAAACATATACCCAAGCTGGGAAACAGTGATATTAATGGGCAACCCTAGATAACACTCCCAGGACAGCTCCAGAAAAAGGGAAATGTTTTTTGGACGAGTCTCCGCTCCGTACACCTTTCCATAAATCATTTCTTTTTTTTGGAGCTTTCCTGGGTGTGTTATCTAGTTTTGCCCATCACTATAACTGTTCCCCAACTGAATTACTATTTTTCATATTTTTGTGGTGGTCATTTTCTATTTATAATTGCACTTTTGTGCTGTGCACATGTATCACACTGCTCACGTTTTTCAGGTTTCACCGGTTTTGCTGTACCATGCTGACGGAAATGGTTTCTCTTCCCTTTAAATGCATTCTAACGCGAGTGATTCACTCGCGCTATTTTTTTTTGGAAATTCAGCCCCGATAATGTGCGGGGCGCCTCTCCCCACCCCGTCCCCGCCCAGTAACCCCTTCGCTCCGCCCCACCAGGGCCGTCCGCCCCCCGCCGTTAGCCTTTCCACGCCGCGATCGGACCATTGCGGGCACGTACGTGTGCGGCACCCGTTACTGTGACGCGCAAGTGTGCGGGGCTTCATCGCACGTTTGCGGAGCATTTAAGCGCTCTTAAGTACCGCTTTTAGTGCGCTATTTTGCGGCGCGCTAATTAGCGGTTTTTAGTAAACATGCCCCTTAGACATAATTTCTTATTTTTAACGCCAAATTAGTTCTTTAGAAGTGCTTACATAGTTTGGTAAATAGCGACATTCGTACATATTCCCTCTTTTTAAACTGTTATAATTTAGTTTTAGTCGGTGCACACGTTTTAAAATGTTGCCACTATGCCCTACATCAGATTTGGGGAGTATGACTTGAAATGAGTTGAGATTTTCCACATTAAAAAAAAATCTTTTGAAATTAATGTACCATTAAATAAAATCACTAATGCATAAATTGTTTTTGTTTCTCTCATATCTTCCAGCTGAAAAAAGGTGTTATCAGTTATAATATATTTCGACTATGCCAATATATTCCAATACGGTCTTTTCAGGTAAATTTGGTCCACTCCTGCTCCTTTGTTTCTTCCCCTAGGGGGCATTTTTACATATTATATATATAATTTTTTTATATTTTTTTATATTTTTTCATATGTTTTTCACAATTTATTGTTTATTCATTTTTCATATTTTATATTCTATATTAGATTTATATGTCCTTTTATATATGTAGTATTAGTATTACTCATAATAAGCATTTTTAAGTTTGGATGTCAATTGTTTAGGTTTTTATATGGCTTTTATAGTTTATAGCTTATTTATATTATATGATTGACTTTATGTGCCTTTTTACATATGTGATATTATTTACAATAAGTATTTTTTAAGTTTGGATATCAAGAGTTTTAGGTTACTCCTGCCTTTTGTTCTCCTCCTCCATAAGTTTTCCATGGCTTCTGTTTCATGCCATAGTTACATATTTTGTTGTATCATTATTTATGTAGTATGATTATTATTTATAATAAGTTACCACCCTTTTATAAGTTTGGACGTCATGCAATTTGCCAATATCAATGTTTGTTTTAATATATTATATTTATGTTTAATTTAAGTGTTTAACTGTTTTTTCGACCAATAATCATTACGTTTTATTTGTTTTATTAAGTCGAGATACATGTTGATATGAATTTTTTGTACATTGTGTTTTTAAACCCTGTTATTTACCTATTTATTTATTTATAATTCAGTTTTTATCGTGTTCCCTCACGTTGTTTTACTTAATGTACCTTTTTTATGTTTCATATTTTTAATTTTACTTATGATGTGTTTTTAGTAATAAGGTGAGCCAACCCCTGAGGAAGATTTTATCAAAACACGGCCTGTGTCGGATCAGGTCTCCCTTCACATGTATGGATCAATAAAGTTCTGGTGAGAACCTACACCTGCCTACGTCTTGTACTGTGTTTGCTGGTGTTTGCGTGGCAGGGTGCTGTCCTTGGTGTAACGGAGGGTTTATGTCAGTCAGATCTGTTACTAAAGCTATGTTGGGTAGGTGCACATCTCACACAGTCAACTGGGGGCTGAGCTCAACACACACACTGTGATTGATCCAGCATGAACAGGTAAGCTGCAGATGTGGAGGTGCATAAAACCCAAAAACTCAACCACCTTAAATACGAGATCTAATTCTGAGGTCTGTAACAGAGGACATGTCACCAGCAATGCATGGTGAGTTTCAGGTCAACACATCATGGTCAGGCCCCCAGAACAGCACCACACCTGTTTGCAGTTGAATATCACAGATGTTTTTGGAAGGATACATGCACCTGTTCATGTTGTACACCACAGATTGAACCCCACACTATGAGCAGAGGGTGGCAATAGGTCATAGCCGATGCAAAGGGCCACATGCCCCGTAGTGTTGCAGTCACACCTCACCATAATCAACGAGGCCCAAGTAAGATGAACATAACACAATCCGATAGGCCAAATGTGAAAGATGCACAAGTCCACCATGAGCAGTATGCTGCTGTTGCAACAAGTGGCCAACTAGGTCAGACGTATCCTACCCATTCATCCTTACGACACACAGGTCACACCTGCGCCTGTAGTGGTGCCAAACATTGCTATCCATCAAACCTGTTCAAAGCCACATTGTCTATGGACGTGGCCCCTGATAAGGTCTAGAGGGCCACCCACAGAACATCCCATGTTATGGGCACATCACCCATGTGTGCTGGGATAGCATAATTGCCACTGGGTGTGTGTTGGAAATAACACATGGTCTAGGATAAATGTTACCCCCATAATGTGGAAAAACATCAACACATACAGGGTTGAGTGGGGGAGAAGGATGGACATCATGTTTTGACAAACCATAACGGTGGCAGGGCTGCGCCATGTCAGTCAAGGGGGCCCACAGGGGAATGGGCTGGTGTGTTCAGGGGGGGCAAGTTAATTAAAAAGCACATAGGTGTCACTGCACACATGGCCAGACCCACAGCGATGCATGCAGCTGGCACTGGGGACAGCTAATCAACAGGGACAAGCAGGGATTAGTTGTCACATGTCGGTAGTGTCTGCCCTGTTGCAGCCTGTGTGTGTCTGCTCTACAGTGGCCATTGTGGAAGCATATGGGAGCATCACACAGCGCCTGTGTGCTGCCCTTATGCCTCTTCCAAATGCTGCTCCCCAGTTCATCATGTTATGCCAACCAGGCAGGTCATTGTTCCTGTAAGTGCAAAACACCTCAATGGTATTGCCACTCCTGTGTCTGCGCCTGCCGACATTTACCTTCCGGAAACAATGGTGTATGTTTAACTCCCATCCCTTGGAGCTGATTTTACCTCACCCAAACAAAATACCAGGAGTAGTGTGAAAACGTCCTTTGCACGTCTCCCCTCAAATTCTACATAGGCCGTAAAACCACTGTCATTTTGGAATAACAATCCATGTGTGTGAACACATGTGCAAAATGTGCCGGTAGCTCATCTGTCAATGACAACAATGTTTGCTGTCCAGAATGCCTAGGGCCCACTCACTCAATGTCTGATTGTATGACATGTGGGATGGCATACCAGAGTGGTTAGCCAACCTGTGTAGGCAAGCTCAATACCCATGACCACACTGACGTGGCTGTGGTGGCAGTCATGTCACCAGGGAATTGACCTCCCCCCCCTGTGCATCCCATGGAGCCAAACCAACAGCTGCCTGTATCTGAGAGGGTCCTACCCCCTCTAAACATTGGAATGGCCCGGTGTTGCCCTGAGGAACGTAATATGGCCAATAAGACCTGGAGGGATCCCCAGTCTCCCCAGGCCCTTTTGTGGCCACAGCAAGGTCTGGAGGCCGTAACCTGGCCTTAACCCCCTTGGCCCATGCTCCTGGGTACTGGCTGGGGCCGGTAACACAACACAGGCATAGTCAGTGTCACTGGACCAGAGGATGCTGGCCAACAAACGCTGTCCTGCGGCTATCCTGGCCATCAAGGTCCTCCTTACTAAGCCACACCACACACATTGTGTCACAGGATCCCACACAGATTTGGGTCACAGCATGGGCTAAGGGACCATCAGTGCTGATGGGTGCAGTCTGTGACCACACTGGTACCAGGTCACCCATGTACTCATGCTTCTCAGTACCAGAAACGCACTGAGCTGGAGCGCACAGTGACAATATATGTCCAATCCTCTGAGGGGCCTGGTGACTGTGTCAGCTCTGAGGGTACTCATGTAAGTCACCAGGAGGGCCTGCATGACCCATGAGTCGAGTGCCTTTGCCTGAGGATATGTCCCACCAGGATCTGCACAGACAAGTAGTCAGGATCAACACTGGTCCAGTGGCAACTGAAACAAAGCACATGCCACAGGATCCAGACAATCACCAAGATCCCCGGACGCCAAGGGTGTCGTCAACCCTGCCAGGACATCAGAACATAATGGATACTCTACTGTAAAGGATGGGATACACCTCTTAAAACCTCCACACAAGAGTACTAGCAGGATAATACCTACCCTGAGACCTGCATCAACAGCCTCCTAAACAACATAGCCCCTAAAGCACTATATTGTGGGGTGGTACACTATGATGAGAATATACTGTCACAGATGACATGCTGTTATCCCTTCTGGCAGGGGCCCAGGAACGTAGATGCCTTGGATTGCTGTGTCTGCCATGCATCCCTGCTGTCAACCTTGATATTGTCCAAAATCATGTACATGTGTCCGTATGTGATGGAGTTCGCACTACATCTATAACTTCTACGTCCGCCCCTCCCGTATGACAGAGGAAGGGTATATGTTGCACCTGTCAGGCATGGCCAGACAAAGTCACCTTTTCCCAACAGAGTACCATTGGACTGGTGTGAGGGCACAGGCTGAGTCTTCCCCATTGCCATTGTGCCATGGTCTCGTGTCTGGCTGTCAGCCGCTGAAGTGGAACACTGTATACAGGATGACTTTTGTGATACCCCCTTTACTCATTGCAAGCTGTCTGTGACATGGTGGCAGCAAACATCCAAAGAGGTGGATGCTGACAGGCCCACCCTGAACAGGCTGTCCAAGATGTGCAATCCTGCAAATGGGAGAGCCGACAATGATAGCTCCATGTCCAGAACCAAAAGATGCTTCACGGCATATGCCCAGCATGGACCACCCTCTGCACAATCTGATGAAAATGGGCACTAATCTACGGAGCTACCACATTTGCAAGCACCCCAGCTGTAGCAGACACAGCATCGTCAGCCTCCACAGGGCCTGGGGGTCATTGATAAGGGACATCCCCCCCCCCCGGCCTCAACGTACAACATATGTAAACAATCCCATAAGGTCTATGCTTCCGCACGCACGGATGGTGAGACAGACAATCGGACCCCTATACTCTGTCCATCATAGGAGGTGGCACAGGCCACCTCCCCACAGCCTCCCCTCCCCACAACAGAACGGAAGGTCAGTTCCCACAAACACACCCCAAATGGTCCCAGACATAAAGCGTTACCTAGTTAAGGAGGGGTACAAGTGGAAACACCTCCACAACAGGGCTCTGTGTTTCAATGCCCCATCTCAACATAACTGAGACAGCAGGAGGACACAGACACATCTGAGATCCCACAGATCTGGCAAGGTTATGCTTCATAGAGATGTACACATGTCGTTAAATAGGAGACGTATCCCATACCCCCACAGTCCTGACTGGCCCCCATCCACAATTCACAAGGATGCCAACACCCATGTGCGAAGCCGCAAAATACCCCGTAAGTTTACAGGGTTTACACTTTCTGGGAGGGCACTATCAATGCAAAGCTCACCCCCTGAGGCCGGCCGCAGCTCCCAGAGTATGCACAAGGTGCATGGCTGGGGGAGCTGCCCTTCCCCGTACAAGGGAGATATGTGTATAACCACACCTGAACGATTGGGCCATCTGGACAGAGTCAAAGACTCTGGACCAGTCCACTCTCCCTCTTACACACCACGTGTATGGCAAGATGTATGCCGTCTCAGAGATCGCAGGGCATCCCTCCAGACTCGCAAACTTTCGCTGGAGGCCAGGTGAGCACAGGAGGGTAGAAGACTGCCAACCACCCATCTGATGCAAGCTCGCCATACTTGCATTGTGAAACTGTGATCCTGGCCACTACAAGCAACGCGGCTTTTGGACAGAGAGATGCTCCAGCAGCTGTGGCACATGGCAGCCAAGTAACATGTGTCCCAGTATGCACATCTGCACTGGGAGCAGCCCAATGCTTCTGCACCACCCAATAGACACATGCAACAGGCTGTCACTCTGATTGGACAGTGACTGCAGACAACCCCACTCAGCCCCTGTACTGGGGGTGTTAAGCAGCATAAGGTTGGGAGGTGTCACCTGTTTTGCAAACGCCACCTCTGCCCACCATCACAACAGATGCAGTCAAGGTGGGGTGGGGTGCTCATCTCCTGAACACCTCACCCACAGCCACCTGGAGGTCCAGGGGAGTCATCCCAGCACAGACATTTGGGGGCTCAGAGCAATGAGCCTGTCACCCCAGACATTCAACTCAGCATGATAGGCCAACACAAGAGTAGTTCACACAGACAATCAGGGAGCCATGTCCCAGGTGCCGAAAGGAAGTGTCACAGGCTCTCTGTCATATAGGAGCAACGCCCATAAACTGTGGCCGATTGACACAGAGCAACATACCCATCTCCTGACAGTCTATCTCCATGGCAATGTCAAATATCTGTCATACAGAATCAGTAGTGATGTGCGCCAGCACACATGGACCCTACACATGTAGCACCTCTGCAGAGCATTGAAACACCACAGAAAAGCAGATATAGACTGCTCTGCAGGTGTGTCACATGCCACACGTACACAGTTAGGTTCCCTTATTCCGGCTCATGGATGACATGCAAAGGGTTCCCTCTCCGCAGCTGGGGTCATGACATGCTATATGTCCCCTCTGACATTCGGTGGATTGCAAGGACACTATGCAAGCCCCAGGGGTACTGAGACAACATGATCCACATAGCCCCATGCTGAGCACACTAGGTGTGGAACTCTCTGCACCCATGTCTGTCACATGGCCACCTGCACGGACATGTTGTCTGTCACAGACCCACAGTCGCAGGGTGAGGGGACAGTATGCCATCCACACCCACAGTCTGTAATTCCCTGAACCTGGTTAGGGATAGCTGAATGCTTTATGCCACCCCCTCACCCTAGATGTGTGACATGGCAGTTTTGTGCTCCTGAAACCAGCCACAAGGCATGGCCATGCGTTCAGGTGGGAAGGAGTATCCAGCTGGTATCCACAAATGTGTGTAAAACACCATGCCGTACCACACGACACAGTGTGGGGTTAACAACGTCACCTCCCACACACTGGTATACAAATTAGGTCAGTCAGAGAAAACTGCAATGCCATTGCTGCACCATCACCACCCATTGATGGTCAAGCAGGTGCCTCCCATCCGATTTCAGCGTGCGTGGTGGAGTGTCTTCCCCCTCTGACCCCTCCCCTGGAACCACCTCCAGTGGCATGCGACCGCAATCTTGTTGTGGCCAAAGCTATGAGGGCCCTGTCAGAGGTCCTGGATACTACGTCCATAATGTTTCTGTCCTTGATGGTGCTACACATTAGTGGCAGCACATCATCAGGGCATATCAGTGGGGTGGAAGCTGTAGTGGCAGGTTCATCCTACACAGGGATCCAACATGATATGGTCCCCCTACGGACACAGACACATGTCATGCCTATGGTGGATGTGTAGATTGTTTTGGTCAAGCAGCATCATCTACCTTTCTCCTTCCCATAGCCCCATGGCCCAGATGCAGGGAAGGAACATTGTACTGTAAATTATCGGAGAGGCCTGGCTCACTATTTGCAGGGGACCCAGCTACACATAGGGTCCCCTCAGCTATCCCCTCACTCGGATCCATTCCATGTGAGAACAGCAGTGTCACATAGAAATGTCTCCTATAGTTTTGTAAAGTGTCTCCCATACCTCTATCATGGCACACCATCCGCTGTGCATGTCCATGTCTACACTCACGATGTGAGAGCCATGGCAGCCTCCAGGGCTCCACGTCATCCTGCCTGTGTGCACGACAGCTGATGGCCACTTACATGGTGCCCAGCTCACACCTTCACGGGCCATTACGGCTTTGGTGGAGGCCCATACAGGGATGGTATGTTTGATCAGGGCACAGAATAACACGTATCCCATACATACCCAACTCTGAAGCGCACCACATAGGAGGTAGTGGAACCCCTCCACAGGGCCCTGCCACTCCGGGGACACTTCCCTGGCATCTATGACTAGGGGCCCCCAACAGTGGGAAGTATGTCCCTCACTGTTCTGGGAAACGCATACCTACACACCTGTACCAGATGATGTCACAGAAACTAAGGGGTTTATCTGCGCAAACACAACATCGCCTCTAGGGGATGTGTCACCCTCTCTCACTCTCCCTGTCTCTGCCACTCTCGCACACTCCCCCTCTCTCTCCCCCCCCTCTGTCTGTCTCTATCTATCCCACCATTCCACCAATGTGTTGTCTAGAGGTGGTGATATGGGGGGGGGGGGCAGCATGTAGGCGCTGTGCAATGCTGCTAGCTGGTGTCCTATATGACGCTGCTTGACGAACCCATATAGGCCCCGTTGTTTCCACCTCATCACACATGTGCAGCCCTATTCACACAGCTCCCAGTGAGCAACTGTTACAGGTGTGTAACTATGCTGTATGTGCAAAACAGACAGCAGGGGATGGGCAGCTGAAAGATGCTGGTCACACAGAGGTTTGTCTATGTTGTCCAAACACCTGTGGTAACCGTAAAGTGATGACCACAACCTATGTTTGCATATCCACAGGTGGAGTACCTGAGGAAGAAGGGTCGTGAACTCCGGCAGTTTCATCCGGAGTTCCTTGAGCGCTTCAGCAAGGGGCCGGAACAACAACAAGATGGTGAGTATTGCCAGTGATGACTCCCAGTTCCAAATGTCACATTGTCCCACCAGCCTGTGTGTTGCCTGCATATGTACATGTGTTATGTGACACACATGGACGTGTCATAATGTATGTCATCTTTCACAGAGGGAGAGGACAACACCGCCGGAGAGGGAACCTCTGCTTACACCCTTAGATGACCCACCACCCGCCTAGCAAGGGAGAGGGAGGTGGTGGAGGTGACAGAGGAGGAGGAGGAGGGGGTAGAGGAGTTGGAAGAGCAGGATACAGAGGTGGCGGAGGAGGGGGAGCAGGAGACAGAGGAGTTGGAGGAGTCAGAGGAGGCGGAGGAGAAGGAGGAGGAGGATGTGGTGGTGGTGCTGCAGGACACAGAGGTGGAGGAGGACGACACTGAGGAGGAGGATGAGCCCCACCAGTTCCTCCCCGAGGGGGATGATGTGCAATGGAGGGGGGATGTGGGGGAGGGGGGGTTGGGGGGTGGAGGACATGTAGAACATGTTAGAGTGGGGGTGATTGCATGGGCGGAGAGGGTGGTGGGAGGGAGTTTGGGGAGGGGAGCAGGTAGGGTGGAGGGTGTGGGGGAACACAGCACAGCACAGGTCTCTGTGGGCCCCCGTCAGACACTGCAGGCAGAAGCACGGGACGGGCGTCATCGTGTCACCGTGCCATCCACGGCCACCAACGTATCACATGCACATGCCAGCACACAGACCATAGCCACTGTGTGTCTGTGTGCTGGCAGGTGCATGCATGATGTGCTGGTGGCAGTGGATGACGTGAGGTGCGACATCCGTCTTGTGTTTCATGCACTACAGTGTCTGACGGAGGCTGTTCAGCAGGTGAACGCCGATGTTGCACAGCTGCAATGTCGGCGTTCATCTGCTGACGGGCGTCACAGGCGTCATTGATGGCACCTGTGACGTCCACATGTGCCCTGTGCTGTGCTGTGTTCCAACAACAGACAGGGGGCATGTTTTTTTTGGCATGTTGCCAATGTTTTTGTACATTGCATAATAAACGGTTGAATTTGTGTTTTTGACACAATGGTCACAGGTTTCCCTTACACACTCACTATGGATGCAAGCATGGGTTATGTGTGTGGACCAGGATAGGCAGTGAAGGTAGACATGGATTTCATATGTGGAGTGGCTCCACATGCAGTCATGGGGGCTAAACATGTGTGCGGGATTGTGACACCAGGGTAGGCGCATGAGATGTTGCATATTAAGGGGTTCCCGGGAACAACCATGTCACAGGGGTGGGCGTGGTTTAAACAGATGTGTTAGTAAACATCTGCATCATACATATGCAAGCCACCCATGTCTGTCAGTGCCACATGCATGCCATGGGGTTGTTTGCGCAGGCATGTCATCAGTGTTGCAGCCAGGGGCAATGGTCACACATATGCAACCAATGGTTGGGTTATAAGGGTATGCAAATAATGATGGATCTGAATAGTCACCATGCAAACTCTAACCAGTCCCCCTGCCGCAACATGCGGGTGTGTGTAAAGGGGCCTGCTGCAGCCAAGGGGCAATGAACACACTCTGTGCAGGTCACACATGGCATGTGCTGGCATCTGTGTAGAACTACCTGCCAGTGCAAACAACACAACAGCAACGGAACAGGGTGCAGGTCAGATGTTTAGCAACGAAACATGCATGTACACAGTACATAGGGGAGCACAGGGAAAAACATTGGACGCACACTTTGCATGTCTGTTACCATATCATGTTATTCACGCAGTTATGGTCGATGGCGTGGCCGCCCACGTCTGCCACGTCTCAACCCCCCCCCGGTGCCCCACCCTCCTGCTGTGCTGGTGGCGGTGGTGGAGGCGGTGATGGTGGTGGTGGTGGCAGTGCAAATCGTTGCATTACAGCAAGCATGCCCTCCAGGGCCACAGCAATCCTTTCTAACGGCATGGCCCTCACCTCTTCCCGCAATTCCCTAATCTCCTGCCGTAACAGGTCCACTGAATTGCGTATGGCTTCAGATGCCTGATGACTGCCTGTGGGTGGAACAAAGGGTGGCCTGTGAGATCCATCTCCAGTAATCAACCATCACACGCAACAATGTCACACATATAACACATGTTTTTCATTGTGATTTGATAGACTCTAGTAGAAACATGGTAATGTTTACAATACCTCATTGTCAGAGAGGTATTTGTCACAGCCACACACAGCACATGGTTCAGTTATGTGATGTGGGGGTCAAACACAAGTATACACAGGCTGCGCCTACACACCCACGTACTTCAGATGTTACAATAGGCGTGGGGACAGATAGCAAATACATGTCCATTGTGTAGGGGGGTGGAGCGTGTGCGCTGGACAGCAACCACACCTGGGGAGTTGCATTGATGAAGCAGAGGTTGGTTGAGAACACCCAGCCCAGGTGGAACCACTGTTGGAGGAATACACGCAGCATGGACAGGTTAAAAATTCCACACAATTGACTCTGAGAGATGGGGTGGAAGCACCACCAGTACAAACCTTACGTGGACATGTCCACTGCTGCTTCATGTGTCTGTCAACACAGGGGTTCACTTACACCTAATGGCAACAGAGCACGGGTCTGATAACAGTGCAAGTACACCTTCATACACATGTGGGGGTTTTAGACAGAGCATGGGTAGCACCAGATGGTGCAGCGGAGGGGGACAGACCGCAAGATTGCACAGACAGGGTTATGATGCGCAACCAACAGCAGATGGTAACCCCTAGGGATGTGTGGTGAATCACAGAGCTAGGGGGGGATCCCTGATTCAGGTTGGCAGCAGGGGTGTCACCTGTGAGGTGTTTAGTCTTTCCAACAACAACAGGGGGCATAAGCTGACCTGTGTGATCAGGTGGGTGGCTCACAACCCATGAAATTGTGTAACCAATTGTCATATATACAGGAACGGGACATGTTGATAGCCCTGTCTGTATGTCTAGCAGCTTACCTTAGTTGTGGACATATAGGCAGTCTCCAGGGACCTGTAAGCCTCCCAAACCATACCTGCATGACCTTTCACCCTTTCCTTTCCGTACATTGTGCAATATGGGTGTCAAAAAAAATTTGAAATGCTAATGTCATATCTTATGATTGGTTTTCACCTGGAAATGCAGACTTTAGGGTATGGGGGCTGTGTGACGTTGCATTACATACAATCTTTAGGTTGGCGTATGGTATCTCTGATTATCCATGGACTAGGGGATAGTGGGCATTACTTTTCCTGCCACACGGCTGTGCTTCTGTGATGAGGCTGACTGTTGCAAGTGCAATGCTAGTATTGAGGTTATGACTCATAACATGCTGCACCTTAAAATGCATTCCTCTTATGTCTGCATCCGTATGTGTCAACGGACCCTAGGCTGTTCTGTTGTGTGTCACAGTGAGATCAGCTAACATACGTAATACCCTTTTGTTGTCTAAAATGTCTACCGTCTACGGGAGACAGACATGTCACAGCTGTTGAAGGTATGTTGTCACATCCACCACATACACCCCAAACAGAGACTAATGGTTTGTTTGTTGTGGTTGTGCCGGTCTGTGGTCACCACTGTTCCCTCTCAGCTGTGGGCATGTGTGTGCGCACACACCTTTCCAAGCAACCAAAACAACTTTATGACAGAGCGCACATAAATTATGTCTCTGATTCTGATCAACATCAACACATACGTGTTGAAATGTACATGTTATTGTGTATATCTGCATTCCACAGGTTCTGAGATATGTTTCACTGAAATCACTGTGGTGCACATACTGTATCCTGATGTGTAGTCTACTGTTACGTTATATAAGCTAGCCTGCCATTGTGTGGAGTGGACCAAATTGACATTACTCCCATAAGATGCGCAGCTGCTATCTTATGCACACTCAGCATACAGATCATTGGAGGTAACAATGGTTATCACCCACCTTCTGCATCTTGACGTGCAGATGTAGCATGGGCTCTTAGCTCCGCCATCAGAGTATCCTCCCCGACCTCCTCCTGCCTCGGTGGCTGGCTGCCCCCTGTTGTTCCAGACACCATTGTTGTATGGCTCATCACATGTTGCTCCAGGGGCCCCTCGCCGGAAGATGTGCTGCCCCCCGACACAGCAGCCTCTGCCTCCTCCATGATGTGAGGCCCGGACATTTCACCCCCCTCCTCCTCCTCCTCCTCCTCTCCCTCCTCCTCATGGGTGATCATGGTACTGTAGTCACCTGCATTGTGGACAATCACAAACAGCACACATATGTTTACGCATTCCAGCTATGTATACGTGTGTGCTGCTGACAACACATACATGATGGTGGTGGGACCCTGCATGTGTGCTGCAGCCAGGATCCCCTACACCCTCCCATACCTGTCTGTCACCACCATGTACCTGTACCAGGGGAACAGGTGTGTTTCTTTGCCCTACACACCTTGTTAATTTGCCAAGCTTCTGTTTCTGCTCAAATTGCGCATGTATCCGGCATTCCATCTCTCACCCCATGTGGACAAAATATGTCCACTCACGGCTGCACATTCATAACCCTTACACCTGCTTTGGCTATCCCCTGATTGAGTGTGCATGCCATTGAGCAGGGCATATGTCCTTGTGACATACTATCATCACAGTGCTACATGTGCTTGGCAGCGTCATACTATGCAGCAAGCTGCAAATGTTAATCACCTTGGGGGCATTGACAAGCACACGCAGCACTGTGCGTATAGTATGTCACATAAACATGCCCTTATCACAGGCCAATGCAATAATACAGGGGATGGCAAGCACTGTTGTGGGGGTAGGTTAGGGCCAGGTACAGGTGAACATGTTTGTGACAGGTGGGTGGAATGATGGGATGAGGAACACATGTTGACATGTGTCCCAGGAACATGGCAAAAGAACAGGGTGTTCCAAGCCAATACCACGACGTGGACAGCTCAGAGGGACCAAAAAGAGATTTAGGAAGATACATATGTCACTTTCCCGACAAAGGCCATGTTTCGCTGCCTTCCTCAGGTGCATCACTTGGACCACTCATTTGCTCTCCTTTCATGAACATACGTGTAATACTACACCTTGACAATTCATTGTCAAACGTGTGTGATAGGGGAGGTTCCCATACACTAGGCAGCAACTGGAGACTGCAGAAATGCCAGACATAGCTGCAATGCAAATCCAAACACTCTTTCTGTGTTTCACTGCGTTATCTCCTTCCTTCACTACAAAGTCGGATCTGAACACATTTAATTGACGGTTGTTCAGATTTTACTTTGAAGTGATGGTTGGAGATAGCACAGTTAAAGATGAAATGGGTGTTCTGATGTGCATTACATCTACGCCTGGCATTTCTGCACTCTCCAATTGCTGCATAGTGTTGGGCAAGCCTCCCTTTCACACACTTTGGAACTCGAGTTGCCAAAGTGTAGTGTTACATATATGTTCAAGGTGGTAGAGCAGTTTTTAGGTCCACCTCTTGCCCCTGAGGCCGCCAGCAGAACCCATCCTGTGTTGGGTCAGTGGCATATGTCTTTAACAGCAAACATGCAAACATTAGTGGTCATTTTGAGTTCTCCACGTCTTGTTATTGGCTTGATTTACCCTTTGTCTTGGGTTTGTGCCTTTGTGCTGAACAGAACAGGTTGTGGAAAGGTACAGCACACACCTGTGACACCTGCATAGGTAAATGATGTTGTTTTGGAGAGAGGTATGGAAGTACATTTTCAGATGTTTACTCTCTACACAATGGGGATTACAGGAAGGTTTTTAGAGGTTAGAGGTATACGTAGCATACTTACCTGCATGCGGATGGGCTGTGTCCAGGGCCGCAGGCAGCCCATATGTATAGATGGGGCCCAGTCTTTTGGCGAGCTGCTGTTCGAGGGGTGTGAGCATAGGGGGGAGGGGGCCCCCGCCACCTGTGCCCCTAGCATGTTCCTGTTCAACAGCCATGTGGTGGCGCACCCCTCTTTTAATATCAGAAAAGCATTTTTTAAGGCTTTCAATATCTCGCGGAGGGCCCCCTACCTCAGCAACTGCGGTGCGAACCTCCTCCCACACTGCGTTGCGTCCAGCCGCAGTTGTGCGGCTGCTGAGCCTCCCAAAAAGGACTTCATAATTTTCCAAAACCATAGCAAGGAGGTTGTGGTTCTCTGCATCTGTGAACCGTGAGGCCCTCCTCCTCTGTGTTTCGGGCACAGGGACCCTTTTTCTTTTGGCAGTGTGTCTGCTCTGTGCAGCCTGGCCCTTTGCTGATGGCCCTGCTGCTGGCTCTGCCTCCATAGGGTCGGCGGGCCCTGCCTCTAGAGGAACAGGTGGGCACACCTCCCCCATCCCCTCGCCCTCAACCTCCCTCTCTCTCACCCTCTCTCTCTCTGTCTCACTCTCACTCTCCCTCTCCCTCTCCATCACCCTCTCCTCTCCTCTCCCCACACCCCACCTCACCTGACCTCACCTCACCCTTTTTCCCTCACCTACACACAACACAACACAGACGGAACAAATATGAACACAATAGAAACCACACAACACAATATACGACACAGTACACAGGACACTACAGACCCAATAGAATACAATACAATACAATACAGTACAGTACAATACAATACAATGACACACACTACCTACAGAAACTCCTCACCAGCTACACTACTCCCTGCTCACACACTACTCTCACCTACCTAGCACTCCTCAAACAACCCTCAACGTGGACCAGGTGTGCAGGGTGTTTTATAGGTTTTTTTACATAAGTTACGTTGCGCATGCGCTGTTTGTGTGACGGCGCTGCTTGTGCGCAGCGTGTATTTGCAATTGCGCATGGGCAGGCGTGTGTTTGGCGAGGTGCATCTGTCTGTGTGCGTTGCGCATGTGCGTTTTAATCTCTACATCTACACGTACATGCGACGCATATACCCATGCGTAACGAGATGCACATGCGCAACGCACACACACAGACGCACATGGCAAAACATTTGCACATGCGCAGACAGTTGCACATGTGCGACACGCACAGACGCCCATGCGTAACGAGTTGCACATGCACACCCCACACACACAGACGCACATGCGCAAACTTTTGCACATGCGCGCCGCGAACAAACAGCGCCCTCGACCTGCGCATGCGCAAAGTCCGCAAATCCAAAAACCATTATAAAACTGTTTACAGAATTGGTCCACATTGAGGGTTGTTTCGTAGGCGAGGTGTGTGTTGGTTGTGAGATACGGAGAGAGCAAGGCAGGTGTTGTGGATCAGATTGAGTGTGTTGTTTGTAGTGTGTTGCATTGTATTGTGTGTCTATTGTCTTGTGTTTGTAAGGTGTACACTGTCTAGGGAGGTGTGTGTGTGTGTGTGTGTGTGTGTGTTTGTTTAGCCACACTAGAGGGGTTTATGGCGGGGATTTATGTAGCTGCATGTGCCCGAAGACGTGGGCGGATGCTGCGGTTTGTGATAAGGAAGCTTATCATAGCTCAGGAAGGAGCTATAGTAAAGGTGAAGTGACTCTGAACAAGCAACCTGTCAGTTCTGGTAGAAATAAGAAAACAGAATTTTTCCATAAAAGACTACCAGTCCCAGAATGCACCAGGTTTCCAACAGCCATTAGAGGAGCTGAAGTGGGGAAACGTGTGTTCAATCAGGAGGGCTATGAGGTAATCCCCAAGCACTCATCTCAAAGGGTAGGGCCTGATTCAGCACAGCTGCGCTGTGCTAGGGTGGAGCACTCATCTAAGCTTAATAAAGGTAGAGTTTATTCTACAGAGAATTATCCTCAGGATCAGCTTGGATATCTTCATGATCTTGGACATCTTCATCATCTGGAGGATCATCAGAAGCAGAAGCCAGAGCGGACGGACAGAGAGGGCAAGAAACCCTTTGGAAGAAAGAAGAGAAAAGCATTTGGGAGGTCTAAAGGAATCCAGAGCAGTACGTATACTGGGAGACATTCAAAAGGCCAGCATACACCATTGGACTGGGGAAAACCAGAGGAGTGGTGCTGCAGAGCTAGGAATCTCCAGACGGTACCTGTGAGGGAGATGGCTGCACTTGGAAGGGACCCTAGGACCCGTGCCAGAAGGTATGTGAAGAGAGATCCAGTGTCCAGGGATCTGGATTGGAAGGCTGGACATAAGAACTGGACTACATACTGGCCAGGCTATTTAGAGAGGAACTCTAACAGCAATGGAAGCTCAGGTATGAACACTGATCTATGCCCTAGCTATACCCTTGAAAGACAGCAGGGAAACAAGTATTCTCCTGAGAGTGCTCCATTGAGAAATTCCTCTGTGCCAATCCATGATATTGAATCCATGATTGTTGAAGAAGGTGGAGAGGTGGTAGATACAGGCTGTGAATACATGGACTGCTCTCTGTCTAAACTCCTTTGGTAATTTACTGTTACAAAGTACAACAACCATCACAAAGAAATACAAACTTGTTCTTTAATCTACTCAGAAAAGCTCCTGAATAGGATTTGAGCCAAGCAGTAGAAAGTAAGCCAGCTAAGGGGTTTCAGCTGGATAACTGCTAGCAATTGAGCCTTACCTAATTGCTTGTGAGCTCTGAGGGAATCACTTCTGAGTCTATGTGTGAAGATATAAGAAGTTAACCTGAAAATAACAGTTTTTCCCTACTTTGTGGGTTTTGTTTGTTGATTAAAGCACTGCTAAGAAAATATTAGCTAGAGCCTACAGAAAAGACCATTCTGTTATCATCCTGGTCTTTATTCTTTTGCTTTGATTGCCTGACAAGTTCAGCTGTTGTTTTCCTGATTTTGTTTTTCTAAGTTTAACACTGAAAGCAAGTATCCTGTTTTATATGCTACCAAGCATATCTGTGTTGGGAGAAATAACCCCATAAATAAATATCTTATTGGCTTTACACTCAAGCACAACTAATTATTGTGAATGGCTGTGTCTGGTGTGAATGGACTACATTTCCCACAATCCCTTGCAAATCATATTAATATATGCCTTTGCCAAGACTGTGAACATTCTCACCCAGGCACCCGTCTGACAGGTTGCAGGACAGGGGAGATGGTGTCCATGGGGCTGAGGCACTGGGCATGGGTGTAGTTCCGCAGCAACTCAGACCTGCAGCTGTAGGGGCGGTCCGGCCAGGTGCTGTGGTTGGTCGGCGCAGAAGGCGTGCTGAGGTGCAGGCTCGGCAGCCTCGCCTCTACAGGCCCAGGGCCCAGCTCCAGGGCATGCGTGAGGACCAGGTCATCTCCCTGTACCGACTGAGCACAAGGGCTATTAGGGAGCTCTATGAGGATCTGAGACCTGACCTCGAGCCCCTGACTGATCGGTCCCATGCCATACCTGGTTTAGTCAAGCTCCTTGCTGCCTTACATTTCTTTGCCTCTGGCTGTTTCCAGTCATCTGTGGCCGCAGTGAGTGGCATGAGCCGCCCCACCTTCTCACGCTGTTTCCACCAAGTACTGCGTGCCATGGTCAGCTGGGTGAGGAATTACATAGGCCTTCCTCACAATAGGCAACAGTGGGGGACCCTGAACCAGGCCTTTGAGGTGTTAGCCGGGATACCACACGTGATGGGAGCTATTGATTGCACACATGTTGCCCTGGTCCCGCCAAGAGACAGGGAGGTGGTTTTCCGCAACCGCAAACACTACCATTCCCTGAATGTTCAGGTTGTATGTGATGCTAATCTGCATATTCTGAATGTGGTCCCTAGGTTTGCAGGGTCCACCCATGACTCCTATATCCTGCATCACTCAGCACTATTCAGACAATTTGAGGAGGGACAGTATGGGGACTGTATATTGCTGGGTGAGTATTTCCTGATTACTTATTTTGTTAGGCATCTATTTATGTGTTTCAGTAACATCTCTTATAAAGTGCACTGTTTGCTCTCTGTGCATTTGAAAACTTACCTTACATTGAAAAGACTGGCGACTGTTTAGAGTTGACATTGCTACCGGAGTGTAAATGTAGAGTAACAGGGGACATGATTAGAAATGTGACATCAGGATTGTAACATTATCTGATCAAACCCTGCTGATGGTGTTCAAATAACTACGCAACTACGCATGTTTGCAAATGTGAGTCCTGGTGGTGGATTGCTAATAGTGTGTGTGTGTGTGTGTGTGCCATCTGCACACATGGGGGGGGGGGTTGGTGCCCTTCACACCCACCTGTGATGCCGGTTACTTTTCAGGTAGTTGTGTTATGTCATGTTACATTTATGTTATTGAAAACCCATACAGCTAACCCTTGCCATGTGTGTGTGAGGTTCACACACTCAATCAGTACTGGGGTTGTCACTCTTGAAGCAGTAGATAACATGAGGGTCTGTGCAGCTATGTAGGATGCATGTTTCTGACCTTTGCAAATGGAAGTACATGTTTACATATGTATGATCATGCATTTGACCTGCGTCATAGCAGAGGAGAAACAAAGTCTAGGGTTTGCAGTACGTTTGAACACTGTAGATATGGGGGACATAGGCGTCATTATAGGTGCTGGTACTAATGTTGCAGAGCATTGTTGAAAGGTGACAGCAAGGGCAAGGGGGCTATTTGGATGCATACAGAGAGGTATTGGTAGCACATACACAGGAAAGTACTCTGCCTCGGTATATGTGATTGTTGCAAGCTCATGTGGGCTATAGTGTGCAGTTCTGTGGACCGCAGCTTCAAAATGCTGGGAACATGATGGAGACAGTGCAGAGGGTGGCTACTAGAATGATTGGTGGTCAGCAGTAACCAGCATATGGAGTTAGCCTGCTAAAAATTGATATGTAGACCTTGGAGAACATGGGGAATATAGGTGATATTGTTTTGACCTTGTCATACCTCCATGGCATACATTTTCTGGATATGAGCCTACATCGCATCACAAAACATTTTTGTGTTGTGTACTTTGCTGACATATACTTTGCACATGTGATCAGTGTATTGGTGGTATAGTCTAACGTTGCAGGTGGTTGAAATCATAACACTAACTGCAGTACAATACGCATGTGCCACACATAGAAGGTGTCTAGAGGTACAAATGGGACTGTTATGTTCTTTGGCATGTATGTACAGACTCCATGGCCCATGTGTTCCATTTCTATCACCATTTGGCAATTGTTTTCAAATGCATAGTTGTGCTGTCATATATTTCTGTCAGGATGTGTTATTGATTTGTTTATCACGTCTATACCTGTGTCAATTTGGGGTAACATGCACTCACACATTCACATGCAACATTTCTTTCTGCAGGTGATGCAGGGTATGGGTGTCGCCCCTGGCTGCTGACCCCTGTGCGTCAGCCACGGACACGTGCAGAGCAGAGGTACAATGAGGCCAACGCCTCCAGCCGCTCTGTCATAGAGCGCACCTTTGGCGTGTTGAAAAGTCGCTTCAGGTGTCTGGATAGGACAGGCGGGGCCTTACAATATAAGCCAATCACTGTGGCAGAAATAATCATAGCCTGTTGCATCCTGCACAACATTGCTCTCAGGCACGATATTCCTGCAGAGATTAATGAGGATCTTGAGGACGAACCACCGTGCCCCCCTGTACGTGCCAGTGGTGACACACAAGAGGGCACAGCAGTCAGGCGGAGGTTGATTGGAGAGATCTTCTCTGGTACGTATTGCATATATTTCCACATATATGTGCTGTTCTTTGTGTGTCATGTTTATAAAGGTTTTTTTTTTCCAGATCATATAGCATTCAGATGAAACACTGCAATGTCATTAGACTGAAAATCATAAGGTCAAATATAGCCATGAGTGTGTGACCAACCATGTGTTCAGCCCAGAACAGCAGCTGTTGGAGGATTATGTGGGTGGGTGTTCATACGCCCTTGAGAGGTTTTGTGGGTCACATTCCCAGTTAGTGGCTGGTTGTGATAGCAGCTGCTGTGCACACACAGTTAGTTGGTTTGATGGTCTGTGTGGAGCACGGTGGCAGGCATATGGTGCGGTATTCACAATGGAAGGCAGGTCCATGATTGTGGGCAACTCTCCTGCGGGGTGTATGTTTATATAGTCCAATTTGTAGGTGCTTGTGTGGGTGTTTTGCTTGTGTCAGCTGGCTATGTCTGTATGTTTCTTAGGTGTGGTGCCACATGTCATACATAGCACAGTACACATGCGCATGACTACTTTCCCATGATGGTATTGATTATGTGTGACGGGTGTAGATGCAACCCCACAGTGTGGCCTAATGTATACTTCATCACGTAGCCCTGACATGGATATGGTGAATGATGGGGATCTGTGCAGTGTGCAGCCCGGGGGCCATATCATTGTTACAGGTTATTTTTGGATAATAGCCATTTGGTGCAGTATTACATATGTACACACATACAGAGGTGATGCGAGTCTGATCAGCAAAGGGTGGGTTACAGTAGCCAAGTGTTACGCTGCATATGTGGGTGGATTTTGTGTTTTGCTGCTTTTCATGAGGAACATGGCATATGTAGGTGATGCTATCTCAACATATGCCACATGGCTCTGGTACATGCTGTGTATGTGTGTAGGACAGGAGACCACAGTCAACATAAACTAATACTTTGGGGACCCTAGCGAGGGATGTTAGGTCCACATACACACATAGATTTAGATGTGAGTTTTTTGGTTCAGGTGCACATATAGGCTATCCATGGTTGGACATTCTCACTGTCACACAGTGGGATGACATGCAGCCATCATGGTCATGTCACAAACAGACATGGGGGTGTGGTTTTGCAGACGTGTCACTGACATTGCCATGTATTGTAGCACATCATCAGCACACAGCTGTCACTATTATTTGGGATATGAGATGTACACTGCGGAATATGTATTTGGTCAGGGGATACAGGAGGTGTTAAATGCATAATTCCATGTGTTGCAGCAATTTACTGTGGGGTAACAAACAACATTGGGAGAGCACTACACACGGAGAGGGGGTATTGGTGGCAACATGGGGGACACAGACTAATAGTGTGACCTTGGTATGGTGCAAAAACATGGTGTCAGCAGACACCTCTATTGACCAGTGTGGACAACAACAGAGAGGTAAGGGAGGCGACAGAGGGATTAGTGAGACCTTTCTTTAGCATCTGACACCTCCGTGCTGCCTCTCCCATGTGAGAGATAAGTACAGTGTGATAGTGAACAGTCAGTCCGTAGGTTATGTTGTGGGTTCTGACAGCTGGGGACAGGGAGGTGCAGTGTGTGTTTCACAGCTTAAACTTGACATATGTTTGTTTCTCTTGTGTTTTCCAATGCACAGGACATACTTCGTGAGGATGCTGTTGGTGTGGAGCTTTGACACGTGACTGTACATCAGCCAAGATGCTGTGGTCAGGGGTAGGTGGATCTACCACTACATCGTCTGTGCCTGCAGTCACGGGGACAACATGTCGTCTGTGATGTTTCATATTGGGTAGATGTTGTCGTTCACTTGTTTTCCTTAGGCCCCCCTTACCCATATCTTGCTGTTGTCACACATATCCCCATGTGTTTGTGTCCAGTCTGTCCTCTACAACACTGTTTCTGGCATATTTGCAGCATAGCTACATGTGTGTGTGGTTCTTTCTTGTTTGGGTGAACCTACACTTGCTGCCTCCCCCAAGATTGTTCTATCAGCCATCAACAGGGTATCACCGCATGTCACTAGGCCTCTATGTCCAAAAATTGGCACTTGTGCACATACAGGCCATGTATTACAGCTGTCCCGCTGACCTACACATACTGTGTGGGTGCATGTTTATGGGTTGACTGTGTGGTGATGCAGTGTTGAGGCATGGTGCATTATCATGTGCTGTGAGGGCTCTAAGTACCTGGGGGTGCAGTGGTGACTGTGTTACCTCTACCATTGTGCTATTTACCTTGTCAACATTGACAACATGTGTTGTGAGCTGTGAGCAGAATTGTGTCTTGTGTTTTGAGGAATCACTGTTGAGCAACTGTTATTTCTCTCAGATATCGGCATCATGTGGACATGCATCATCAGTGAATTTACATGGTGATTCAACATGTTTGCCTGACATTGTCTCCCTTCACTGTGACCTGATGTGGCTGTTGAGTAGCTCAATGAATTGATGACGTACACATGATGCACACACAGGGTATGTTGGACCTTTGTTATTTGGGGATTACATCTGGCTGTACCTGTTGATGAGTTACTGTTTGACTCATGTACATGTCATGTTGCCTCTCTGTTCACACAAACAGATGAATATAGTGTGTAGCAGTGAGATGCCTGTGTAACATGAAAATGGACATGACCATATCCATGTGACACCCGTGTCTGCATAAACATTTACTAATATTTACAATCTGGGTTTTATTTAATGTTCCGATCATGTAATGTTTGCCTTTGCATCCCTTTCTTCAGTATTTGCTAATGTGTGACTTTATGCAAGTTCTGCTTTTTTTGCAAGATTTCTAACAAGACCATACTTATTTTCTCATGATACAGGGCAGAAGACATACCGGACCCATTTCTTACAGTGCATCTGCCGGTCCCATCAAACACCTGTTGGGGGACAGAACACCATGGAATTGTTTCAGGAGAATTGTGCCATTGGATGTTTGACTTATGAAAGTGTAACATATGCCTGTGGTGGACAGTATTGCTCTTGGACTGCTGCTTTGCCCATGACAGACCTGTACAACACACTGTTTCTGCCATGCTGTGGCTGGGAGTCCTACTCATTGCAGGGACACAGATGAACTTTCAAGGACTGTGGCATATTGGAATGTGACACTTGACTATGCATGCCCAGGGTTGCATGGGGACTGTTGATATGACCTGTTGGATTGTAGGTACACTTTGCTCTTTGGACGCTGTGTGCAGCAGAGACTGACATTGTCACTGTATGTTGTACATTCCTTGCCAGTTGTGTAGTTGTTGTGTTTTGGCCATGTGTGTGACATGTCACACAGGATACGCTTATCTGTTTGTTTCCACACGAGCATACAGCCATGTTTGTGGCATAGGAGCAAAGATGGAGGGTTCCTATTATCTATGTCCACCTACCCTCCACCTGGTCATGATACAGGTTTTGCCACAACAACGCTTTCATGCCCACCACCATCCTTGATTGATGTTTGCAATGGGCAAGGGTGTTTACATGCATGTGTGGCCTCACTGTATCATGTTGGTATGCGGGTGTTGTTTGTGCTTATGACTGACTATGTTTGTGACCCACAGCATGTGGACCTATGGCTTCTGTGTGGCTCACTGTAAGATGTTTGCCCATCATTTCCATATTTACATGCTGGTTATTGTGTTTGTTTACTGTACAGACGTGACACTATGCATGTATGTACACATCTTGCATTGCAACCCTACACGGTCCTGTTTATCCCCTGCGTTAAGGACACTCTCATTGCCCCATTATATTTGGTGTGTGGCACTGTGGGTGTCCATTGTCCTCCTTCAATTCTGCATCCCATGTAACGTGCTATATGTGTCCAAACACTGTCTACCCAACAAACACTGTAAGGGGACCTCATGCATGGTGTTATCTCTGCAACTTGTTTGGTTTGTATTCTCTCTGTGTTCATGTGCCTCTGCTACCTGTTAGCATATGCTCCTTGTGCTTTGGATGATTTTTTGGGTTGACATTGTAGCATTTCTGATTCTTCGATCAGACATTATGTGGGAGGTGTAACATTACTTTCTGAAAGTGTTTTTCACATTACAACATTGTGACAACATATGTTGTTTTAATTTGTGTACCTCGTGTGTTGCCTGATGGCTATGTTTGGGGGAACAGGTGATGTGTTTTGAGTCCTCATCATGCAATGCCTACGGTCTACATGCACTCATATGTGTGTCACACATTTGAGCCATGCAGCAGCAGGTGGGAGGTGGGGGCCTGCTGCCCAGTGCATAACATGCACCTGATGCACATTATATCTCGTGCCCTTCATTTGTGGTCAGGCAGTGACCTTTCTGTAGCATGTGGGTTGGTGCCCTGCTAAATGTGTTTCCATCATTCACGAGGGATGCACTCACCTTGATATTATGATTGCACTGTCTACAGTATCTGTGAGGGTTAACCAAAATAAATATGTCTTTGACACACATTTGTCTCTTTTGCTGCTTAATCATGGTGTCAAACATGCAATGCAATGTGTGCCTTTTAATCAGTCCTGAATCCTTGAAAACCTGACACTCCAGGGTTTTTTTGTCAATGTCACCGGGTTGTCTTGCCCAAGGCCACATTGTGTGCTAGTGTGAATTGAGCCCGGGTTGCTTGGTGTCCAAGACAGTTTTCTGACCACTATGCTACTCCTCCACTCTTTTAGCAAATTTACACTTGTGTCTAATGATTTGCTGGTCATGTCCATGGCCCACCTGTGCTCACATCCTTGTACGATGGCAACTGTGTATGTGTCAGCCATTTGGCACATCACTGGGTATTACAGGTTCCCATACAGACCTTCCCTTTGGACTATTAGTTCTGCCTTGTGCTCAGTGTGCTGTTTGTGGGAGTGGTTGGAGACATGTGTTTTAACTCAGTAGTTTGCAGGTTTGATCCACACATGTGGTTTTTTTAATGTTTTTCTGTAGTGGTAACTTGACCATTAGTTACCAGCAGATTCATCACCTCTACACACACCCTTGCCTCTCTTCAGTGTACAGCAAGGTGTGCACTCTGTGCTGCCTAGCCATCAGATATTCTCTGTTACATAGGTCTCTTTCTTTATGGTGTTTACAGGGCAGTGCACCTGGGGGTTTGATAGTGCTGCGGTTCAGCTGGTGTGTGGTACACCTCTTTTCATGTTGAGTTCCCTCCTGTCCTGTCCCAGATTGCTACCCATCTCCACCGAGCATCCTCTGCTGCCCTTGGGGTTTATTTTCTTTCCTCTTTTGCATGCTGTATCCACTGCAAAACATTTCATTGTGTGTGTGTGTGCATGTGTCCCTGGCACCAATTACAGCCTGGGATCTGATCTGTACACAGCAGATCTGCATGTGCATTTCTTCATAATTACTGTTGTGGTTTGCCTGTCCTTACAACCAGCATGCGTCTTGTGTGATGGCTTGCAGTATTTTTGGATGCAGCCTTTGCTCATGAGCACACGTTGGTGGTGTGGCCTACCGGTTGGTGCATTGGCATTTGTGGTAGTTGTCGTAGGTGTGATTCCTCTCTGTTCTCTTGGATGTGTATGTCCTGCAGAGGTGGCTTACATTTGTATGACAGTCATATGTGGCCAGATTTAAGCTGTAAGCACATTGTACCCTAATCTGAGTTGTGAACCACACTTCTGTCCATCTTCTGTCTGACAGCTGTTGTGCCTTCCTACCCTGATGTGCATGCTGCTACACCACGTCCTACACTCCTACACATTCCTGCATTTCATATCTCCATGGTTGCCTCTCATGTGTGTGCTCTGCATAGCACTCCTACTCCACTGTCATCCTGATATTTCACCTATCCTGCCATTTCAGCCTCCTGTGTTGCACACATCTTCCCATCCTCTGTCACACACTGTCATTATAGCATGGTACATTACCATCACTCTGTGCATAGCTACAGCTAACCCCAATATGTTTGTCCATTTCTGTAGCTTCCACATGGCCTGGGGCTGATTTGTGTAGTCCAGCAGCTGTAATGTACATCCTTCTACTTATGCATTGTCTTTCCTTTCAGCTCTGTGCAGTGTTTGGCTTACATGTGTGTTTGCCACATACCTCTGTTGCCCTTCAGATTGTGGGATTTTACTGCTCTTGCCAACCATTTTTGAATTCACCTGGACATCCTTGGGCCATCTTATGTCACACCTTTGATTCAGGCAGCTTATGGGCTACCTACTATGGTGCCCTGGGAGTTGCCAACCTTTCAACATGGCCTCTGGGGAACATTATAAGTCACCTTTGCTGAAGTGGTTGTTTATGATGTGCGTTCTGGTGCACCCTAAAATGTGCATTCATTTAGGGCACTAGGGTGGGGTTATTTTTAGATGGCAGCACAGATTGGTGTACATTTGCATGCAGAAAGCAGACATACCTATGCCAGCCTTATTCACTGCTGGTTTAAACCCATGACCCCTGCACCGTCAGTCAACGTCTTGACCATTATGCTACACTGCTGTTCCTTCTTGCATGTCTGCACACCTACTTAACATTTCCATGCGTTACTATGCACATTGCTGCCAGCAGAAACACTGCTCGGACCTTGCCCTGCCTCATATGGCACCCTATAAAGCGCCCTATCAGCAACATTGTAGGGTGCCTTGATGGACAGTGCACTTTAAAAGGTAACCTCTAGGGTACCTTATGCAGCACCTTATATTACAGTGCTTTGAGAGTGCATTTGCTAGCAGTAGTAATTACAATAAAAGAGTAAAATTCCTCCTAGAGTTATTTTGCTCACAACAGGTAATGACTCATCCAGCCTTATTCATGGGGCACAGTGGGGGATTGAACCCCTGATCCCTGCACCATTGGCCAGTGTCTTAAACATAGTGCTGTGGTTCTGTTCCTGTGCTTGCACATCAGCGAGCCAACTTATGACTCACAACATTAACAGCGCCCCGCCTTGTACCGTCCACACCTGACAGCACACCGCCTTATGCCGCCAAAACCGCAGAAACTTCAACACACAGCCTTATGCCCAAAATGTACAGCGCACCACCTTATGATGCAAAGGATTAAAAGTGCGCCGCCTTATGCCTTACAAAATGAATATGCTTCCTATGGCACTTTTAGGAAAACATCACTACTTCAGCCTGGCTTTTCTTTGGTGTACAGTGGGGATTGAACCCCTGATCCCTGCACCATTGGGCAGTGTCTTCACCATTGGGTTGTGTTTTGGTTCCTGTGCTGGCACATCAGCGAGCTGCCATATGCCACACAATATTAAATTGCCCCCAAAACCATTAGCGTGCTGCCTTATGCTGACCATTATTAATATACCTCCACACACATTAGTGCACCACCTTATGCTGCCCATTATATCATTGCCTCCTAAATTAACGCCTCAGCCAACTGTCTTTAATGGGCTCTGTGGGGATCAAACCCCTGATCCCTGCACCATTGGTCAATGTCTTAACCATTGTGCTGTGGCTCTGTTCTATGTCCTACACATCAGCACGCCACTTATACCGCCCAGTATTATACTGCCTCCATAGACATCAGCACGCCACCTTAGGCCGCCCAGCATTACTATGCCGCCACAAACATCAGCGCACCGCCTTACGCCGCCCAGTATTAATATGCCGCCAAAAACATCAGCGCGCTGCCTTAGGCCGCACAGTATTAATATGCCGCCAAAAACATCAGTGTGCCACACAGTATTTCTGTGACTCATAAATTACTGCCTCAGCCAGCTGTCTTCATTGGGCACTGTGGGGAATCGAACCCCTGATCCCTGCACTGTTGGTCAGTGTCTTAACCATTGTGCTTTGACTCTGCTCTTTTGCTTGTCCATCAGCGTAACACATATGCCTCCCGCGCAGCCATCTGATGCGCTAAGGTGCGGGGCATACAAGGGCGCCGCGCACCTTAGCGCATATTTAAATTCCGGCTTTTCTTTTTTTCACGACGGAACGCCCACTCCTTATATGGCATCCGCACTCTACCGCGGCCCGCACTTTAACGGGGTTTTAGTAAACATGCCCCTAGGTCATACACCTGAAAAAATACAGACAAGGGTAAAGAATTTTTAATAAAGCAGCAGTGGCAGAAAGGTTTAACAGGACTTTGAAATCTAAAATGTGGTATCATTTTACAGTATCAAGACATGCTGTAGGCTTTTGTTCACAGCTATAATCATAGATTTTGCAGAACAATACAGGTGAGGACTGTAGATGTGACGTTCACAAACTCTCTGCAGTTCTGGAAAAGAGTCTATGGCAATAGGAACAAACGTAAACCCACCAAGAACCCCTTGAAGAAAGGAGATCATGTAAGACTTTCAAAAACTAAAGGAAAATATGAAAAAGGTTATGAGCAAACCTGGACAGATGAGATATTTATAATAGCAGACGTTTTAAACAAGGGTCAAAAAATGACATGCAAGATACATGATGCATTTAAAGATAAACATATGTGTTGTGCTTTACACAGACTCATAGGGGTTGTTTTAAAACTTCAGACTGACCCATGTTCCCTAAAGCTGTTTTCTTGTTGCTACACGATGACCATATATATTGTATAACCAATGTCAAAAGATTCTACGGTGAGAATAACTTCTATAGTTTTTGCCAGAAACTATACAGTCATGATCATAATTGCACATTATGGTGTTTTTTTTATTTGACACCAACGTGTATTAACAATGTTGGTATACAACAGAGATGTCCTAAATGCAAACTGTGTTGTTATTCTAAAGAGTATTTAAATAGACACACACAGTTCACACTGAAAAAAGAAGTGGAGTGTTTATCCAAGACACTGTGCCAGAAATGAGTCTTATGTGGACAAGAAACATAAGTGCAAGGGTCGGCATTGTGAACTATGCAGCAAACCCTTAACCGGAGATGACGGGCACTTATGTTTTATGTCCTCTATTGGTAAACCTGAAACATCTTAAAAGTATAGTTTTTATGATTATGAATGTATGGAAGAAAAAGGCTGGTGTATCCCTAATTGTATATAATGTGATGGACTGAAGCAATGGAAGAAACTGGGAATTCAAGGACCTTGAATGTGTTTCTGCCTTTATACAGATTTTTTGTGACCAAAAATTTAAAGGCTATATATTCATAATTCATAATTCCAAAGGTTATGATGGATATTTTGTTCTTAAACAACTGCTAAAGGAAAAGATGAGTACAGTTCTTCTGGTTCAAGGTGGTAAACTTTTACAAATTACGTTGAACCGTTGACTATCCGTTTTATAGACTCTACTTAGCAAACTTCCACAAGCCATGGGTTTTACAGGCTGCAAAGGGTGCTTTCCACATTTTTTTAATACTTGGGAAAATCAAAATTATGTGGGCCCTATGCCGGATGTTGAACATTATGGTGTTGGAAACATGCTGCCTGAAGAAAAAAAGGAATTTTTACAATGATATGAGGACAGTCAGCATAAAAATTTAATTTGTAAAAAGAGTTGGCTTATTACTGTGAACAGGATGCACCTATTTTGTGACAGGCCTGTGTTCTCTACCGAGCTGAATTCATGAAAATGGCAGAGAAAGAAGTGGTTGTAGAGCAGGATGATGGATCAAAAATTCTAACAAATTGTTTAGACTCTTTCCAATACATAACCCTTGCATCTGTATGTATGGCTATGTTCATGGTCGCCGTATCTTAAAAAGGATATAGCGTTATTAGAAAAGGTTCTGAGAAGAGCAACCAAAATGGTAAAGGGGATGGAAGGATACTCCTATGAAGAAAGGCTAATAAGGTTAGGGCTCTTTAACCTGGAAAAGAGACGGCTGAGGGGAGATATTATAGAAGTCTATAAATTAATGAACAGAGTGGAATGGGTAAACGTAGATAGATTGTTTATGTTATCAGAATATAGAAAGACTAGGGGGCATGCAATGAAGCTACAGGGTAAACTATTTAAGACTAATAAAAGAAAATATTTTTTCACTCAACGTGTAATCAAACTCTGGAATTTGTTACCGGAGGATGTGGTAAAGGCTGTTAGTCTTGCTGGGTTTAAAAAAGGTTTGGACAAGTTCCTGGAGGAAAGGTCCATAAACCATTATTAAGAAGGGACCCAGGATATCAGTGCTTGACCCAGTACAAGCATTGTGGAACCTGTGTCTTTTGGGGAAACTGCTAGGTACGTATGACCTAGATTGGCCACTGTTGGAATCAGGATACTGGGCTTGATGGACCTTGGTCTGACCCAGTATGGCATATCTTATGTTCTTATGTTATGTTCTTATGTTCAGATTAATGTTTTTAGAAACCAAGACTGTGGCCCTCATCCCACTGAATAATATCACAGACAGACAAAAAAGATATTCATCCCCCTCTATTCAATGGCTGATGTATGTAGACACCAAAGAAAATGTACAGATCACACATGCTCTGAAAGGGGGTGAAAAAGGTTGGGTTCTTATTTTCTTGATTGTTATACAGTGATCTATGGGTTAAAAACAGTTTTTGAATTTAATGGTTGTTTTTATCATGGCTGTCCTAGTTGTTATAATGATGAAGACCAGAATCCTTTTACAGCCATAAACTTTGGTTTTCTTTATTACAAAATACAACTAAAGGTGGCATTTCTGGAAAGTTAGGGGTTCAAGGTCATAAGTCTATGGGAGCACAAGTGGAAGTGGATGGTAAAAGAAAATGATAGGGGCTGTGCAGATTTCCTGGCTGGCTCAGCATAGAACACATGTTGTTTGTCTGTTCTACAAAACAAAACCTGGGGGAAAAATACACTATTATGATATTACTACTCTATACCCTTTTGTCAATAAAACAAAGGAATATTCAATAGGCCATCCACAAATCATTTAAGACAAATTTGGTCCTCCCACAAATTACTTTGGTTTTATAAAAGCAAAATACATCCTCCATGAAAGCTCTTTTTCCTAGTGTTACCCGTACGGGTGGGCGGTAAGCTTATGTTTCCTCTGTGTCATACATGTGCTGACACACAGCAGCAGGAAACGTGTGCCCACATGGATGAGGAGAGAGTTTTTGTGGGGACTTGGTGTATGGTGGAGATGAATATAGCCATTGCAAAAGGATATGTGGTTGTTGAAATTTATGAAATCTGGCATTTCGAGCCAAAATCTGATAAGTCTCTTTTCTGAATACATCAAAATCCACCTTCGTCAAAAACAGATACTTCTGGCTACTCCCGGTGGTGCAGTGATACTGAAAAATAAAATTTGTACATAGCTGATTTCTACAGAAAAGAGGGAGTGTGTTTGCGTGCAAACCAGATTAATAAAAACCCCGCTAAGCATCAAATAGCAAAACTTTCCTTATGTTTTCTGTGGGGTTAATTTGTTCAAAGAACAAACCTGCCTACCACAAGCATTGTGAGAGAACCTGATGATCTCTTTAAATACCTGTTTTCTTGGAATTTGAGGTTTCATTATGTAACTATCGCTGATGAAATAACCTGTGTATCTTAGAGGCACTCAAAAGACCATTGCATTTTGTCGGGTAGCACCAATGTTTTCATTGCCTGTTTTACAATGGCTTATGCATGTTTAGAGTTGAACAATCTTAGACAGTTTGCAAGAATGCTGCCTGTACCATTATACAGATTTTGTGATATTTCAAAGTCGAGAGGGTGATCGAAACCCATCTTTGGGTGATTAGTTAGGCGAGCTCACAAGCAAGATACCTGCAGATGAACATATGGTTACAAGTTGTCAAGCGGAAAGACATGTATGACAGTGAAAGGGATTATGCTAAACATAGAAAACTGTAGGGATAGCAGTTGTTGCTCTGGCTAATGAGTTGGTCTCCCAGGGTGGCATCCAGCTGGTTAAAAATAGATGTAATCGGGTAGTTCACCTAGCGCTATTTTGGCTCTTGGATTGATGTTTGAACCATCTTCTTCTGCAATTTTACATGTCAGGTGCAACCGAGTACTATTTAAATCAACGTAGTCTTTACCATGATCTGCTATGTAGAAGTCCAAAGGGGCTGTTTCCAACAAGGCTGATAATGGTAGAATTTCCACATAAATGTTTTTTTCGATACTGATTTGGATCGGAACTAATTGAAACAGGTCTAGTTCTGATTTAACATACTCTTCAGATCCATGTACAAAAGCCATGGTGCTTTTTAGAATATATCTCACTTCCTAGAGCAGGTGTTTCTCTTCTTAGACCTGTGGTTAAGCTTCTGAGACTTGTCACCCTTGGGTTTCTTTCTTTTAAAAGACTTGGGAGGTCCTTGCAGTATCTCCTGAGGCTTGGTTCTCTTTCTTTTAACAGCTCTTCTAATCACCGCCAGTCCTGACTCTGCCTGCTCTGTAGAATGGTTCATTTTATTTAGAACGGATGTTGTGACATGACTCATGGCATCCTTGGTGATGTTTTTTGTGGTGCCTTTCATGTGTGTCTTAATAATTTCAAAACCTCTTCTCAAAAGTGGAATAGCTTTTCTAAAGATACTACAAAACACCCCTCTGATACCAGCACCATACATGACTGGGGCTCCATGATTTCCTGAATGTCCATAGCTGGCTTGTGTTTATAATAATGCTTGCATGCTTTGGGGTCTCCATAGTATTTAGTCACCACCATTTTAAAAAACAACAGCACTCTGGAGGCACAGATGAAGCTTAAGGATCACCTTCCCATAACAAAATGAGATTAATCTGTTCTGATCCGTCTTTATTTCAAATGTGATGGTGTCAATGTGCTGTTTGTTCACAGGCACATAGTGTGGCTTATCATAAGTGAGGGTGATAAACTCATCCCTAAACCCCTTAGTTGGAACAGAGCGCAGCAGTGGCACAAAATGGTCACTTACTAACTGATGCTCTACAATATCTGTGTACAGGTGGAAGGTATTAAAACAACCCAATATATCCACAAGAAAATGGGAACACTGTGTATTAACATTAGCTTCTACCTCCAAAAATGGTTGCCAAATCACCCTCTGCAGAAATAACAGCCTTATCTTCTGATTTTATTCAGATTCTTCGTGTGTTGAGGTCATAAACGATTTGTGGTAATGCAGGTTTATAGACACTGCTAATGTCCTGATTCATAGATTCCACTAAACTCTGCATGGTCGCATAATGCCCTCTCCTGATTGTAATGTGGTGTTGTACATTTCCTATTCCGGAGGTGACAACATACTTTTGGTCTTCCTTAATATTGTCCCAAATATTGGGATATTGTATTTCTACTAGCCTTACTTCCCACAGCCTTTGTAAGTCCAAAAGTCTTGCTAGTTGAAACAAAAACAAATAGAGCTGGTATTTTGGGGAAACATGCCTGTTGAGGCTTTGCTAGGCAGTGGGATATAAAAGCCCCCATCATTCATCTTTTTGTTTTTTTTTATGTTGCTTCAAAAGAAAAAAATCAAATGCCTTGAATCTCTGATGCCGTCACCCAACTGTTACATTTATCAGGCCATCTTCTTCATTTTATGAGGCACAGTTTGTCCTTATCCTGCCCTTTTACCTTTAGAACCTTATCAATATGGTATATTCAGTCCTGTTGCGGGGTAACTTTTAGTAATTCTTCAAGTTAAAAAGAACCTTGTACGGCTTCGCCATCATAATCATATCTCTTGTGTCATTTTCTGACCCCTGTTTAAAATGTCTGTTATTATAAATATCTCGTCTGTCCATGTTTGTTTGTATCCTTTTTCCAATTTTCCTTTAGTTTTTGACAATCTTCAGTGATCTCCTTTGTTTAAGGGGTCCTTGGCGTGTTTAAGTTTGATGCTCTCTGCAGATCTTTTCCAGATCTGCAGAGAGTTTATGGATGTCACATCTACAAGCCTTGTCTGTATCATTCTGTGAAAACTATGATTATAGCTGTGTACCAAAGCCTGCAGCATGTTTTGATACCTAAAGGTATTGTGTGCTGTAAAATAAAACCACATTTTGGATTTCAATGTCCTGTTAAACCTTTAAACCATCGTTGCTTTAACATAGTTATTGGCCACAAAATGATGAACCCCTCTTTGTTTTAATAAATTCTTCAGAGACCTATTTAAAAATTATTCACCTCTGTCTGTATTTTTTCAGGTGTACAACCTAGATTACATATTTTTTCAAAGGCTTTAGCGACTTTATAAACGGTTTCGATTTTAAACTCACGACCCAAGCTTATTTTGACAGGATATCTACCACCATTAAGATGTATTTGTAGCCATTGTTATGAGACAAGGCAGATGTATCAACTAAATCAGTCTGCCATTGTATATCCATGTCTAACACAATCATGTTATTTCTTTTAAAATGGACCCTATTAAGTCTGTGTAAAGTATAAGCATCTTGTCCTTCAACCCATCTGACACCATCTTTCCTGTTGACTGTTTTATCATGCCTTTTAGCAGCTAGAAGTAGAATGTTTATGCCTCCAAAGCTCCCTATCACTTTTGGGTCATAGTAAATGCTCTTCAATAAGGTTTCCTTCATGATTGCCATGTTTTGAATATTCTTTTTATTCTGCTAACATCTTCAGAATGGATTTATGCCCCAAATCCCCTGTGTTTTGAAGTACAGCCTATTCTTCATACAATCACCATGATAAAGGCACAGCAGTCACATGCCTCTTGTTTCTCTGGATTGGCTTTTTCAAAAGCCAATCACATGTAGCCACATCATGGGTTGCCAAAAAAAACCCTTAACATACTGCAATTGGTGCAAAACGTCACAGCCAGGATTATCCTCAAGAGAAAACTCACCGAACATATTACACCTATACTAATTGAGCTACACTGGCTTCCCATTACAGCCCGCATAAAATACAAACTATTAGTAACTGTATTCAAGCTGATACATAACATAGCACCATCCCACCTCTCCAACCTCATCACCACACAACCCCCTAACAGAAGCAGAACACACAACTTAAACACCCTTCACGTCTCAACTAACATCCGAACTGTAAAAGTCTGCACAAGCAACAGAGCATTCACCTATACAGCACCCACATTATGGAATCAGCTACCAAACGAACTAAGATCGAACAGTGACCTACAGGACTTTAGAAGAAAACAAAAGATCCACTGCTTCCAGGATCATTATTTATTTATTTACATTCTCTTATATACTGTGCTATTCTGCATCAGTGTGGCTTACATTGAACAAACTGAAATTACATTGAACAGGGCATTATAACTTGGAGATAACTATTTTATAGGGAACATGGGCTATGGAGGGTTAAGTGGCTTTCCCAAGACCACAAGGAGCACTTGTGGGACTAGAAACCCCAGTCCTTCCAGCCCAAGGTTGCTGTCCTCTAGCAGGATTTGAACCCCCAATCTGCTGGCCTGACGCACCTTGCCCCAACCACTAGGCCACTCCTCCACATGTAACATAGTCAATCCAGATTGAACATACCCCTCAACCCAACTGAACAAAAGTATTAAAAATCGATTTCCTCGTAACCAATACGTATATATTGCAACCACTGAAACAAAACTGTACATGGCTCATACTATTTAAATACTATTTAGATGGCTTACACTGTATAAATGAAAACAAAACTTCAATATTCAATCTGTATAAAAGCAAGCAAAACAATATAAAATGTAAATATGTATAAATGCACAGGCAAGTATACCCTAATGAAAATGTAAATTGTTGATTCCTATCATATGTAACCAGTGTTTGATGTGTAGAGTAAACCGCTTCTGATCACTGGAAGTAGTGGTATACAAATGAAACCAAATAAATAAATAATAAATCATTTCCTTTTCTACAATCATCATGACAATCGAGCATGCCCAGACATGCCTCTTTTTTTTCTCTGTATTGGCTTTTTCAAAGCCACTAAAAAAAGAAAGTGGGAATTGAACCAAAGCCTTGCTTTGGGTTGCAGGCTAATGTGCTAACTATTCAGCTATCACAATACCTTTGTTGTCTATCTAATAGTGAGGTCTTAAAAGCAAATTCATTAACATGGACAGCACTGTTTTCTCTCTATCTAACCATAAGGTATTAATTGGGGTGGGGTGGGGTGTAGGTGTGTCAGGAAAGCAGGATGTGAATGTGGTAGTGCAGGGTGGAGCTTAGGAGGAGCTAACCTCATTTATTTCTATGGGAGGAGTGGGTGGGGGTAGGATCATGGACAGGGCATAACCTGGAAGTAAACACTGATTGGCTGATGTCATCCTTATCTCACCTGTCAATCAGTTTGACTAGTAGTGTACCCATTATACTATTACCTTCGATAAACAGGTTTGTGTGGTATGCTTTTCTGAGGGTTCCTGTTATTTGGTCTAAAGTATATATCAACACAGGCATGTTCTAGCTCTCTATTCTATATTTTATACTCAGGGAAGGAATATTCATGATCGGGTAGTGAGGGCACTTTTGTCTCCCCTACCCTCTGCTTTGTTCCCATCAGTGGGTCACTTTCCCTGTAGATATTGCCAGATGTGTGCCACTGCTGTTTCCATGGATATTTGGGTAGACACAGTGAGCGACAGACAATATCATATTTTGCATTAAACTGATTGTTGTTCCAAATGGGTTATTTATGCAATTATTTGTCCCTGCAAGAAAATGTATGTAGGACATTCTTGCAGAATAGTGTGAATCAGACTTACTAAGCAGAAATCACATCTAACCATATCTACTTTTTCAACTCCAGTGGTCTCCAATTGTGCATAGTCCGCCCTATGGAACTCCCTTCTCCTTCCTCTCCGCACTGAACTGTCCCATACCCGCTTCAAAGCCCTCCTCAAAATCCACCTTTTCTGTCAGGCTTTCAATCTTCCTCCCCCTGCTAATGGTGCCTCATCCCCTAGTCATGCCCTCCATCCTCCTTGACTCCCTCCTGTTTCCCTCTCCTCCCTTCCCTTCTCCCCCTCCTCTTCCCCTCCTCCCCGTCCCTCTTTGGGCCTTTTCTGTCCTCTATCCTATCTAACTGTCTCTCTCTGTCCTATCGTATTTTGGCGTTCCTCTCCGTCTTTTATTTCCAGCAGCTGACATTTTTGTATTGTACACCGCCCTGATGCTTCGGCCTGGGCGGTTTATCAAGTGTTTGAATAAAGATAAAGATAAAGAGTTCTCTCATTCTTGGGTTGATCGTCGTTGGTGGGCTATTGATAGTATTGCTTATTGTAATTGTGCTAATAAAGAACAGTGCCTGACACATCTTGAACAGCAATGGATTTTTCGCTTGAACTCTGTTCACCCCAGTGGTCTTAATGAGACCATTGAATGGTTTTCTGCAGTGTGAATCATTGGCTCCTTTACTGGCCTGCTCCTTGCTGATTGCTTGTATACCCTTTTCTCCTCCCTTTTTCCCTTTAAATGGTTTTCTTTCACTGTTTGATTCATTCCACAACAGTTGCCTTTTGTATTTCCCAGAGCTCTCCTGATGCAGCCTCTTTCAATTTGATGAAACTCGAGTTGAGATTTGCTTCTGGCTTTGCTGTATCCACTTCTTTGGCATCTCACGTATCAATTGGAGATTTTCATTTTGAATTTTTATGTGCATATCAAATTGAAAGAAAAAACATGGTGGTTAGAAGGGACTTATGATTGAATATGTTAGGCTTTATGGTTTGCTTTTCTATGCAGTGGCCTGCCTACACTGATGTCCCGGTCAATTATTTCACTGGATACTAAATATCTTTCCTTTTACCTAAGGCAACATTTCTTTTGTATTTGCATTATTGGTGTTTAATTTTTGGTTTTGATTTATTTATTTGAAACACTTTTCTCAGTTCACTTTTTTCAGACCTTAACCTCCACCAACATGTGCACTGCCCTACTCATTCCTCTGGCTCCACACTAGATCTTATCCTTACGTTTTCTTCCTCCCCTTACATACCCTCTGCCATCTCCTCTACCTCTCTCCCCTGGTCGGATCATCATTGTCTGTTCTTCTCCTTCCCTCTCCCCCCTGCCCATACCCTTGCTTCAACTGCCCCAACCCCGCCTAAGGTTCTTAGGCGCCGTCTCACTCCCCTTACTTTGCAGGCATTCCCTCCCGCCGATTCTCTCTTTTCTGCTGAGTTCTTTTCTCTCTCTGTCAGCCATCAAGCTGATTCCTGGTCCTCTGTTCTTTCCAGTACTCTCGACACGCTTGCCCCCCTTCGCCCTGTTCCCTGTCATTCTTCCTCTCGTCACCCCTGGTATCACCCCGGTCTTTATCTTCAACGCACACACCTTCGGCGTGCTGAGCGCTATTGGCGCAAGCATCCTTCCCCTACTGCCCTGACGTCTTTTCGCTCTGTTCACCGTTCATATCGCACCATGATCACTGCGGCAAAGAAGGCCTATTTTTCTGATCTCATCACTGCCTCTTCTAATTCTTCCCGCTGCCTGTATCGAGTTCTTCATTTCTTGTCCTCTTCATCAACCTGTCCCTCCTCATCAGCGCCCCCTCCCACTGCCCCTAACCCAACAGCCCTTGCCTCTTTCTTCGTTCAAAAAATTCAGTACCTTCGTTCCTCTTTTCCCCTGTGCCCTCCTCCTCTTTCTCCTTCCTCTTCCTCCTCTATTCCTTCCCCCCCTCCCTCTCATGTTTTTTCTCATACCTGGTGTTCCTTTAGTCCTGTCTCTTCTGCCGAACTCTTTCAGGTAATCTCTTCTTCTCATAAAACTACTTGTCCCCTCGACCCTCTCCCATCCTCGTGGCTCCTTGATCCTTCGCTTCACCTTCTTCCGTATATCCTTAGCATGATCAACACTAGTCTTTCTTCTGGTAGCTTTCCCCACCCCTGGAAACATGCCATAGTTCGCCCTCTTCTGAAAAAACCCTCTCTTGACCCCAGTTTGCCTGCCAATTGGCGTCCGGTTTCAAATCTCCCTTTCCTTTCTAAGGTCCTAGAAAAACTAGTCTTTGCACAACTTTCAGCCCACCTTGACTCCACTCTTTACCTTCACCCCCGCCAATCCGGCTTTAGACCCGGCCATAGCACTGAAACTGTTCTCCTTGCCCTTCTCAGCGACCTTCACCGTTTTCACGACCGTGGTGACTTGTCTCTTGCCGTTTCCCTAGACCTCTCTGCTGCTTTCGACGTTATTGATCATCGCACCCTTCTCACTCGTCTGTCCGACTCTGACATTCACGGCACTGTACTACGCTGGTTTCATTCTTTTCTCTCCCATCGTTCTTTCTCAGTTCACTCTGGCACCTCTACTTCGGCTCCCTCTCCCTTACACTGTGGTGTCCCACAGGGTTCTATACTCGCTCCTTTACTCTTCAATATTTTCCTTGCTCCCTTAGCCCTTCTCATTCAGCAATCCGGTATTTCCTTCTATTTTTACGCAGACGATATCCTTCTTGTCCATCATACCAGTTCCGCTTCCCCTGACCTTTCTGCCCTTAACACCTGTTTATCCTCTGTCGCCTCCTGGTTTTCTGAAAATTTCCTTTGTGTTAACCCTTCTGAATCCTCTGCCATTTGGTTTTCTTTCTCCTCTTCCCCGCCTAGTTTAGCCCCTGTGATGTCCTCCCTTCCCATTCCTGTTGTTTCCACCCTTCGCTATCTGGGTGTTACCTTGGATTCTTCTCTTTCCTTTCACCCTCATATTTCTTCCCTTGTCTGTACTTGCCACTTTCACCTGCGCCGTATTCACTCTCTTCGCCCTTTTCTTTCCCCCCAATCCCTCACCACTCTAGTTCTCTCCCTTGTAACTTCCCGCTTAGACTACTGTAACTCTATCCTATCTGGCCTCCCTTCCTGTCAACTCCGCCGTCTTCAGCTTCTCCAGAACACTGCGGCCCGCCTTCTTACCTTTTCTTCTCCTTCTGATCATATTACCCCTTGCCTCTTCTCTCTTCACTGGCTCCCCATTAAATTTCGGCTTTTCTACAAGTATATCATTATCACTCACAGGGTTCTTCATACCAGCACTCCTCAGTACCTCTCCAATCTTATCTTCCACCAGCCTGCCCCCCGTCTCCTTCGCTCATCTCATACCAATCGTCTTTTCCTTCCTTCTCCGTCCCAGGCCCACCTTGAACTTACCCGCCATTCTGCTTTCTTTTTCCTGCCCCCTGCCCTCTGGAATTCCCTTCCTCACACCCTTTGCACTGAACCCTCTTTCCCCCATTTCAAAACTCTCCTCAAGACTCACCTTTTCTCCCAAGCGTTTGGCCTACCGGCCTCCCCCTGATACGCAGTCAGCGTACAAACTCATGTCCCTCATATTACATTCAACTGCCACTCAACTCACGTCCCTCATGTCACATGCGACTCCCACCCCCTGTCTCCCCTCCCTCCCCGCGTTTCTGTGTTTAGCTCTGTAGACTCTACTCTGGTTTTCTCTCTTTCTCTCACTTACTCTTTCCTGTTATCCAATGGCGTTCTTTTCTCTCTTTGTTTTTCTACAGCTGCCTTTTATTGTACACCGCCCTGATACTTCGGTCTTGGGCGGTATATCAAGCCTAAAAAGAAAAAAAGAAAAGAAAAAAAGAATCTGTTTTGAGACCTTTTGTTTGGGGCTAATAGTTAAGGCATGCTATTTGTAACTAGGTCCCATGGAACCTAATTACACGTAGAATGCCTTAACCATTAGCCTCTCAAAAAAATCCCCAAAGGTGATGTAATAAATATCAGTATAGAATTAAATCACCAATAGTCCCTCAAAAAACAAAACTATCACTTATTTTTGTCGGAGTACACCGAGGGAAGAGGGAACTTACATCCATCAACTCCAGTCGGTAAACTCCATTTTATTCAATTATAGGTTCATTCAAAATTGATATAAAACTTATCTTAGTGGATCTGTGACATAGCCAAAACTCAAAACCAAAAAACACAGCCAGGCAAAGCTTCGAGGCACGATGTGCATGTTTCGGGATTAGATTCCTGTATCAAGTGCTGATTACTTCTGCTATTGCCAACTGCCATTAAATGCTAAATGTTGAAACATCTTCTTTCAAGGAACAAAATCACTTACATTGGCTGAATTGTTTCATCACTCAGGAAAAGAACCACCAATCGTAGAAGGGAAACCCCACTGCACCCGGGGAACCCCAGCTACATACTGGATGACGTCATAGCATGCTGGACCAATCGATCTCCTTATTCAACCCGAACTTCGTTTGTAGTGTATCTATTGCAATGCCCCTGTGCCTTGCTCTACATTGGCAGGACGTCTCAACCAATTAAGGTACGGTTGTTTGAACATGCTTCCGGGATGCGCCAACAGATTTTGTCAGCCCCAATTGTAGAGCACTGCATTGCGTTCAACCACACTTTTCTGAGTTGCAGTGGACATTAATTGATCATGTACCCAAAGATCCTAGGGGGGGGGGTTATCAGCTCGCGCAGTTAGAGCGGAAGGAACAGCAGTGGATTTACCGGTTGAAATCAGTTTTCCCTAGCGGGTTGAATAAGGAGATCGATTGGTCCAGCATGCTATGACATCATCCAGTACGTAGCTGGGGTTCCCTGGGTGCAGTGGGGTTTCCCTTCTACGATTGGTGGTTCTGTTCCTGAGTGATGGAACATTTCAGCCAATGTAAGTGATTTTATTCCTTGAAAGAAGATGTTTCAACATTTAGCTTTTAATGGCAGTTGGCAGTAGCAGAAGTAATCAGCACTTGATACAGGAAGCTAATCCCGAAACGTGCATGTCGTGCCTTGAAGCTTTGCCTGGCTGTGGTTTTTGATTTTGAGTTTTGACTATGTCACGGATCCACTAAGATAAGTTGTATATCAATTTTGAATGAATCTATAATTTAATAAAATGGAGTTTACCAGCTGGAGTGGATGGATGTAAGTTCCCTCTTCCCTCGGTGTACTCCGACAAAAATAAGTGATAGTTTTGTTTTTTGAGGGACTATTGGTGATTTAATTCTATGCTGATTAACCATTAGCCTAGCTTACTAAACATACTCCATATATTCTGTAAATATCATTAGTTTCAACAGTCTCCTTTTTTAAAAGGAAACCTTCTAAATTTAAAGGATCCACAAACACATAACAATTGTTTGATTAGACACAACACATTTACAGTAGAAGGATATCTTAAAAAGTGAAAGTCCCAAGCATGAGAACCATTGCCTACAGAACAATAAGAAGTTTCCCATGCCCTTCTAAGAATCTTCAGACATCAAGAAAAATTAAGATCTTGGCACCACAAAATATTTTTCTTTCTTAAAATATGCTTTCATAATCATCTGTTTGTCACCTTCAGAGACAAAGGTTACTAGCTAAGTTGCCCTAGTGGCAATATTGTCTTGAGAATCCTCCTGAAAGACTGTTATGTTGAATATAGGAGGAGTAGTTACAGAGAGATCATTAGAGAAAGACATCATACTTGGCAAGATTGAATATCAGTGCAAAAGAGGAAGGCCAGCAATGTGATGGATCAATACATTAACAGCAGCAGCAGCTATGGATGCCACTCTATCAGCAATTAGCCACCCGACTGAAGACCAAACACAGTTTAGGTCAACTATCCAGAGGGTCACCATGAGTTGTCACTGTCTTGACAGTGCTTAACAACTACAGTTACAGTAACTCTTTATTTACCTGTTCTACCAGAGGTTCTTGTGAACGTTCAAAAACGTTATAATGTTTTGAAATCAAAATGCTTTCAAAATTAGACAAAGCAAGTACTTCTTAAAAATATTCCTTTAATAAGGATTCTGGAGAAAGTAAACTGATAATAGGAAAATGAAGAAAACACAAGTTCCTATTCCTGAACTTATTTTCCAAATATTCAATCTTATGATGTAGTCAGGGGGGTTTTAATAGATGAAACAGATGCAGCTTGTATAGATGAAATCTGAGTATCCAGCATAGCAGAGTGCTTGCTAAGAGCTTCAGTTTTAGTATCAACATCTGAAAATTTTGCAACAGTACCCTGCGTAAATTGGCAGAGCTAAGAAGAAGTATTGTGGAACACTCAACACTCAATCCTAGTAATTGCCAGCAAAATATCTTGCAGAAATACTTGAGTTACATCTTTACTCTAAGAGGAAATTACATTAGGGACCCAAGATACAGAAGCAAGAGTTGGAACCTCAGAGAAAATATTTTCAAATAACAGTAGTAGGTGTCTCCTTTATAATAGGAGAATTAGTAGACTAAAGATAAACCTGGCGGTAAAGGTAGCATATGTGTGTGTGTGTGTGGGGGGGGGGGGGGGGGTAGGTACAGTATCTGGATGTAATAAGTCTCCTTGTGATTTTAAATGCTTATCTATTGGTCTGTTGATACCACAACAACATCAGGAGTCCTCTTCCTTCAATTACTCTTTATCTTAAATTGAACAACTACACTACTCTTTACTGTTCCTGTACCTTTGTTCCTTAGTCTGATTTAACTGGGTGGGAACCTTTCTCTTCTCTTTTTACCACTCTTTTCCAGTGTACAAGAAGTTAGTGGTGATGCAGACACAGGTCCCTGATACTCTACTAGACTCACATCTGGTGTCACTGGTGCATGATGAGTGTTTGGGTTCCTCTCTTCCTGAGAACTAGTGGCTTCTATAGATGTAGGCTTCTGCTCTGCAGTGCTCCTGGCTCTGATGGACTGGAAGGCTGAGTTGTTGGTGGAATGTTTCTCCTTTACCATGATAGGCTATAACGTTTCCTCCTTTTAACACAGGCAGAGCTACTCTCCTTCTCAGACAGTAGGGCACTGGCAGATTTTGCAGAGACATCCGTCTTCTGTTCTTTTCTCCTATGCTGTTGCTCTAAGCCTATTGCTCACGGTGGATGATATGAGTGGCTGTGTGCCAGATCCCTGCCTATTAAGGTAGACACCTTATTCTTTTCTGATGGTGCAGTGGTTACATGTCAAAGATAGAGTTCTGTCTTTGGGAGTGGTTTATATATTATATGAACTTGGATTTTCCCTCTCAAAGGAGATTTTCCCAGCATGAAGTGATTGGCAGCATGAACCTCCTCTATTTTGGAAAATGCTAGCTTTTTCTCTAACCTATATTCTAGTAATCTAGTAGGAACACTGGATGGTGCTGCTGCTCAGTGGTAACATCCAAGCAGTCACTACATGAGATTAAACATGCTTGGGACAGAGGAAGTGATAGGAATGAGATTGAGAAGTTGAGTAAAATATACAGAGTGAAGGGCATTTAGGAGCCAGGGGTGCTTTAAGAAGAGACTTTACATACAATTAGAATAACCAACTGTCTGGTTTTGAACAGGACAGTCTGGTTCTATAGTGACTATTACAGTATGCAGTTCCTCTGTGAAACCAGACACTGTAATGACCGGTCAAGCATCCCTGTCCACAGCACATCAACTTCCTTAGCCTACCTGCTAAGACCAGCAGCTCTAAATCCCTGGTAGAGTGGGAGGAACTTGCCCTTTTATTGCTGGTGGATGCAGCACAGCACAGAGTTAAAACTGGATAACAATTGCTTCCTATGTATGATGAGAAACAGGAAGTAGTTTCTGAATTCAACTGTGCAGTCTATGTAAATGCCTTTGAGTATCCCCCCCCCCCCCCCTTTATCTTCACCAAGGGTTTGGTGAAATTGTTTGGCATCAGGGCTTTGTATGTAAACATTGGAGCCTCTACTTTTATGGGCAGAACCATAGGGACGGTCTGCTCTCCAAAACTGTAAAATACAATCCTTTTGAATCTCAAAGTTTTGCGGTTTTCAAGAGTATGCTGATGAGTGTATATTAAAAATAAGAAGTACTTCATGAAGGAACGGTGATAGCTATGATAGCTTTTACCATTTAAATGTGGAGTCCGACAAAAAAAAATAATTCTGCAATATTTTAGGTAAGAAATAATTGAGAAATCAGCTTTAAATAGTATATAGTTGAGGCTTTTTGGCCTTTATAAATTAGGCTTTAAATTGGCACGATCTTGAACGGCATCTTGTTTAAAAAATTACCCCCATTATCCTCACCTCTGTAGGGACTGTTGGATGCTGTGCCAGGCTCAATATGCTACCATGACAGGGTTCGTAACCCTCTTACTGAACAGGTAACTATTTTGGCCACCACAAGCTTTGCTAGGAGAATGCTGTTTTCCATAGATAGGTTCTCCCTTTGGAACACCTTTTGAAATGGTGTTAGGATATACAGTCAAACCTCGGTTTTCGTATGCCCTGGTTTTCGTACGATTCGGTTTTCGTTGACTTTTTTCATCAAGATTTTGTTCCGGTTTTCGTACGTTGTCTCGGTTTTCGTACAGTTGAAAATGGAGCACCATCTTGTGGCCAGAAGTGGGATTTTCTTTATTTTGATTTTCTTGCTGATTGACTGTCTTCCATATTTATTGGCGCTTCTCTTTTACAAGGCAGGCTGGAGCCCCAATTGGGCAGCCGGCCAAGATGGCTGTTCCCACCTCCGCTGCTGGTGGTGATTGCTCGATCCCCGGAGGGGAGAGCAGCTGGAGCTGGCTGGAGTGCGTCCCATATGCCAACAAAAGTCTTCAATAAAGGTAAAAGTGATGTTACATGCTCATTTATCCATTTCATTAGTCATTTATATGTATTTCTCATTGTTTTCTGTATGTAAAAATATAGTTATTCTCTATAAAATGTATTTTTTGTCAATATTTTTGGGTGTCTGGAACGGATTAATTGAATTTACATTATTTCTTATGGGAAATCTTGCTTCGGTTTTAGTCCGTTTCGGTTTTAGTCAGACTTTTTTGAACGGATTAATCATGAAAACCGAGGTTTGACTGTACTGTAGACAATGCAGTAACCCAAGGAGACCAGAAACATGTTTTTCTCACCTCATAACAGCAGTCAGAAGTGCAGACATGGGCAAATCCTAAATATATATTCAAGTGACAGAAATTTCTAGTCTAGGCGCTGTCTAATACAAGTCTAGGCGCTGTCTAATTTTTGCATATGCAAGCATTAGCCTTGCCACTTACTTATATAAGTGGTGCGGACCAGTGCTTGCCAGATCAAAAATGTCTAAGGCATTAGGTGATTTTGGACATTGGCAGATGTATTTACCTGCACATTTTTTTCTCCTGAATGTGGTTTTTTGGGGCAAAGATACTCGTATTTTACAAAAGACTCCATGCTGAGTGTCATCATTTATAAAATAAATGCCACAGTTTGAATATCCCAACTTGGATTTCCCTTTCCTGCCTCATCCCCCACCCAGCAGCAACAGCAGCTCTCCCTCCCGGGATTGAGCCACCCCAACCAACAAGAACCAGCTGCCATTGGCGATCTGCCCAATCGGGGCAGCCGCCACTACATTTAAAAAGGAGCGCCATCGAGGGTGCCTGTGCCTGAGGCCCTCGCCAGAGGGCCCTTTGGCGTGGCCCTTAGCCGGGGTCCTAGCGGTCTAACGACGCCACTGGTGAACCACCTAAACCGCCTGTCTTCATTGCCTGACGCTGCCCCCTTCAGCAGACCCTGTAGTCACCTGCCAGCCGGACTGACCCGAAGAGGAGAACAGTTAAACACCCCAGACTTAACTCCAGGTTACCAACCAGAACGTTTGACCACGCCGGCCAACTACAAGGTAATCATACCACCACAAATTAGAAGAAACCTTGCTCCAGCCATAACTAAGACTGCCAGTAAAAGTTTATCCATTGTCCTTTAGAAATGATATGCTGACTACCATATACCAATCGCACAGGAGAACAGGCCCACACATAAGGGTGTTTGCAGAATGGGAGGAGGGGCCCAAAGGAGTGATATGGTTTATCCGCCTTTCTTGACAACCAAAGCAGTTTACAATAAACTTCTAATGTATTTATTTAACAGTTTTTTTATACTGCTTTATCATTTCAATCAAAGCGGTTTACATTGTAACTTAAACTTGGTAAATGTACATTAAACAGGGACATTGATAACTTGGATTTTTCTGAGCAATGGAAAGTTAAGTGACTTGCCACAAGGAGTGCTAGTGGGAATTGAATGCTGGTCACTTAGTCTTAAATAGTTTACCTTGCAGCTTCATTGAATGAAAACTAATTGTAGGATCTAAGGTGACACCAAGATATCTCAGAGAAGACACCTTGGTATGGATATGGGGTTGTGGGACTGGTGCAACAGTGGGGACCTATACATTAGTGTCTGTGTGAGAACTTTCAGAAGCTGTCAGGCACTACTGTCATTGCCCAAATGCTTAACCTATGTCACCTTCTAAGTGTCCAACATTTCTCTTACATTCTTCTGGATTCTACATGATACAGGAAATGCCATAGCACCATGCCTAAAATGCATGTTGTGAACACAGCTCCATGGGTCTGTGCACTCAACATACATGTGTGCAGAGGCTCTTGGCTAGTGTGCGAGACAGGAAATTCCATGGCATCACAACTTGTGCATGTTGTGTGCACTTCTCCACTAGCCCATGGCGCATCCATATGCATGTTGTGTGTATATCTCTGCATTTGTGGAGTTCTCTGCACAACATGCACAAGATGCAGTGTTCACCACTGTGCTAAGATGATATATTTTGGGAGAAAACCCAGTTTTATACAGGGAGGGAATCAGTTCCTGGCCATAATAATGGACAATGAAGAATGGTTGCTTCCACACTCAGGTACAGTAGATGGAGCAATTACCACCTCATCCAGTTATCTTGGCAGAAGCTCCAGGATGCCTTCAGTCAGGAGGCTGCCTCCTGAGGGAGGTGAGTAGAGATCTGCGTGTAGGCTGCTATAGGTGACCACCTAGAATATCAGTTTCTGGAGTTTTGACCTGAGACAAAGTAAGCATTCTTGCAGTAACTGGCAATCATTTTCTATATATATATATGTTTTACATATATTTGCCATTTATGATAATGCATATTTATAGGCCTGAGGGGAGAGGGGTTGTGCTCATTGATTGATGGGTGTGCTTTAGGGACAAGGATAGGGGTAGGTCTATCCTACCGCCTCCTCTCCTCCCTTACCCATGATCCCTCTGATGCTGGAGGAAGAGGATCACAAGGTCGGAATCCCCTCCCCCACCTAGGATGCAGTTGCTCATGTTACAGCATCCTCTTCTGAGCTGCAACCTCCTGTTACAGCTCAGGAGGGGATCCAGAACATGATGGCTGACTTCCTGGGGAGGTTAAGGGGATGCTCCAACAACTGATTGCTATGGGCATTATGCTCAACCACCGCTCCCTCCCTTCCTCATAATCTAGGTCATGTGATCCTCTTTCCTGATTCCCCCTGAACATTATTGTTTTTATTTTTTTTGTTTTGACATTAATATTTTGCTCCCTCCCTCCCTTTTTGTACATTTAAGTTTATTTCATATTTTCAAAAAATAGAATACATGTTTTGTACCATTATTAATTCATGTTGTTTATTCCTTAGGGGGAGAGGGAAGGAAAGAGGGTCCGGTTGTGCAAGTTAGAGGTAGTGTATGCAAATCTATCTCTTGCATATTCATTGTGGGGATTTGGAAAACCTGATAAGTTAGGTGTGCCCTAGGGACTAGGTCAAGTGGAGGAATTCATGGGTACAGGAATGAGTGCTAGGGGGGAAGGGGTGGTTAGATGATGGTGTGGTTGAGCAATTGGAGCTATGGCAGGGGACAGGGTATTTAGACTGGTGATGTGGGGGCAATTCAGCTATTGCTATGTCCCTTACAGATGGAAAATGAAACAAAACTCCAGATCTACATCAAGTATTTAATACAATGAAAGATTGCATTTTCCAGAAAAGAGGAGAACCAAAAGAAACCAAAATATATATTTATTTATTTATTTGTTTTTAATTTATTTATCTATGCACAGATAAAAAAAAGAGATTACCTTTGGAAATACAAAACAAAAACAATACTTCTAAACCACAAGAAGACTGGAACTGGCTAGGGGGGAAGAACAGAGATGTGGTGGTGGCCTGTGGAAAGAAAATGAAAAACAACCCACAATTAGATCACATATAGCAATACGGAGTCACATGGGATCCATTCCTTGCTGTGCCAAAAAATATAGAGGCACCCTTCACAAATGACTGTTTTGGGCGCTAAAATTTAAGCACACAATTGTCCCCACTACCATACCAGCAACTATTGGTCTGCGCTGAAAATTCTTTTTTAAAATTTTCATACTGACATGCACTGAATGGTGCCTGCACCGCGTGATGTTATTCTCATGAGCACACGCTGTGCTGCCATTATGAGTAGCATGTGAAATCTATGAGCGTGCGTATGACACCGCTAGTAGTGCATGTGTTTTCTCTGCATGTCTCTACCACCTAAAGCACATTAACCACCAAAGTGTTGCGTGAATCTCATTTGCATACATTTCCTTTGCTGCATTTCTATGCACAACGTTTGTGTTTCCCACACACTAGAAAACTGCGCCCATGGCTTATAGCATGTGGCTTTAACGCCAGCTTTCTGCATCGGCCCCTAAAAGCAGCTTTCACTTCAAGAATTTTCGACCGTTTCAATAAAGGTGTTAAATTTATTTGGTAGTGTTAAATATTAGATTAAAGATTTGCAGGGAGTAGCAATATGGCCGCCTGAAACCCTTACTATAGCTGGGAGCCAGAAGGTACTTTTTTTCACTCAGAGACTTGGAGCCCTGAATGGCTTTATTGACCTTGAATTCTTTTGTTTGTAGTAAATACTGCCTTTATTCCAACATCAGCAACTCCATTCTCTAGAGAACATCAGTCCCTTGACTCCCCTATGGTTTTGTGCTCCCTTTACAGATGTTAGGCTGCGGTGTCTTCAACTGCTTGGGTGGAGTAGAGAAGAAAAGCTTCCCACTGTGTCGTGAGCTCAAGCATGAACTGTGAAGTGAATGGTCCTATAGCGTGGGCATAAGGGACTAAGAGCACCTGTACCATTGTGATAAATGAATCTTTCCTAGCCTCATATCATTATAAAAAATATGTGCTCTTCAGCTCATGTAAAGATTTTAAATGATTTTTTACGTTCTTTTCTCATATTAAATTCATGTTCATAAGTGTTTTCAGCATATTCAAATAAGATGGTGTGAAAATTGATATGTGGGCAAGCGTTTTTGGCTCCCTTCCTATAGTTCAAGTTGACATCATGACAAGAGCAAATTAATTAGGCTTCCAGCACCCAATTCCAGATGGTGATATCAGGTGAGCAACTCCCTATATCAAGAAATGAATAATGAGATGCACACACATTATTATGAAACTGATAGTGAGTCAGAACAAAAGCCAAGCCCATGCTGCAAATAAGTTAGCCCGGCTGGTGAAAAGCTAGACATTTTCATTCCACAGAAATGTACACTTTTGCATTGTTGTTGTTGTTTTGTTTTTTTGTTTTTGCAATCTCTGAATTTTCAGTATAGAGGACTTGAGAAACAGGAACTTTAGAAATAAATCATTCTTTTTTCAATAGCATTTTGAATGGTACATTTCAAAGTTCTGACATAGAAACATTTCATACAGTGCATATAAAGTCTCAATCTAAGCAGGTTATAATGCATGATTGCATTCTCCATAGGAACAGTAGAGCACATATATCTAAAGGAGAAAAAGAGGAAAGAATGAAATTATAATTATAGATGAGCAGCTGCTTTGCCTTACCCCAGGGCTCCACCATTAGCAATTCCCTAGGTGCTAAAAAGGCAGGGTTTCTTCACACTTATCTTCAGCTATCAACTATCACAAACTGCTAGGAGTTATCTTAAAATAAGAGGACATAATTTGTGAGATGGCATAATCAACAGATTGCAGTGGTGATTGAGCTATATAATAGTCTGCCGATTAAAACAGAAAAGTTGTGCAAGTTACTGTATGTTGTTTGCCGAAATGCCTCCTTAACTGAATGTCCTCTGAATTAATAAAGGATATGTCAGATTTCTTTGGCACGATTCCTTTTCAGCTCTTTACATAAGATTTCTATAATGATATATAAGAATTGGGAATATAGAGGACACTGAGGATATAGAAACTTTATTCAAAATTTCCATGTAGACCTTCTGACTTTTACAAGTGGAAATGGGATCTGCATGCAAATTGCAATTATAGAAAGGACTCACTTAACAGATGCTCATAATACATAGAAACTGCAAGAGGGTGTATTCGAAGTACGGTTTGGGTGTGGCACTGGCAGTTCCAAATCTGCATCTGTATTCCCCATTAATGAAGGGAATAAACTTTCCATGTTCGGATTTACAGCTGCTCCCTGGCATGTGTGAAGACCTAATGGTTAGAGCTTGAGAACCAAGAGACCAGGGTTTGATTCCCACTAGCACTCCTTGTGGTCTTGGCCAAGTCACTTAACCCACCATTGCCTCAGAAAAATCCAAGTTATCGTCCCTGTTTAATGTGCATTACCAAGTTTAAGTTAAAATGTAAACTGCTTTGACTGGAATAAAAAAACTGGTATAAAAAAACCTGTTAAATAAATACATTTTAGGTAAAGATCGGAACTGAGACATGAAAGGTACAATGCTAAAGATGGATCCTGTTCTAGAATAGTTTGGGAGTGCAGTTGCTGACACATGGAGCTGGAGGAGCCATTTTGCATACCTATTTGTGGGAAAAATGAACTGGGGAAACTCAGCAACTTCCATATATAGGTGCCAGCACTTACTCAGGGAAGTTTATTATTTCACATTTTCCATGTATAAAGTATATGTTGGTCATTTTGAGACCCTGCACGGATGCTACTGCAATCTTTATCAAATTCCAATTTGGAGGGGGGGGGGGTGAATAAACTATGGGGGATTAGGGAGGTTAACCTTCTTAATATAGGCATGCCACTCTGTGAGTCCAATCTTATCAAATCTTAAAAGCTAAGCAGGATCAGTCCTGGTTAATAGTTAGATGGGAGATTGCCTTGGAATATCAGGTGCTGTAGGCTTACTGCTTGGAAGTAGGCTTTGCCAAGAAAACTTAGGGGATAGTCACAACATGGACAGCTATCCAAGGATCACCAGGTGTTAGTGCCATCACAATGGCATACAACAACTTTCTTAACTGATTCTGTAAAGGGTAGGCAGGAATGAACATTTTTTTAAAAACCCATATGTGCCAGGGAACAGCTATAAATCCCAACATGGGCAATTGAGGTCATAGGAGTAGATTCCCTGTATGGGGAATGCACATGTAGATTTTTGACCTACCTACCCGGGTCATTCACAAACCATACCACTGATACACCCCTTTCAATTTGTCGTAGAAAGGACATCTATATGTAAATTCAGCCCTTGCTAAAACCACCATTTAAAAATGGATGCCATTTACAACTGTGGAAATTGTAAATAAGACTTCTAAAATAACTCACATATGGCCCGATCCAGGAAGGCGAATAGTGGGACTAGATGTCCTGATGGGACATCCTGCACCGCTATCCACCCTCAACCTATTCTGCCGATGTGTGTGCTGTGGGGAATGGGACGGCACGGAGGTAGAGAGTGGGCGGAGCATGGGTGGGACCAATCCCCGGATGTACAGAGCGAATTCCAGTGATGGCCCTGTACATCTAGGGATTGGCAGGGGGACGACACTCTGGAATAATTGTGGGGCACCCCTCCAATCCTTCCTGGCAGCCCCCTCGGAGCCTGCAAGCCCCCCCCCCCCCCCCAGAGAAACAGGCAGAACAAGGTGGGTCCCCGTCTCCCAATCCGGGTCCCAGCTGCCAAGTCCGGGGCTGGGCAGCAGGGTTAATAAAAAGACTTCTATCATATCTCCCCTCATCCGTCTCTTTTCCAGGTTAAAGAGCCCTAACCTTTTTAGCCTCCCTTCATAGGAGTCTTTCCATAGCCTTTACCATTTTGGTGGCTCTTCTCTGAACCTTTTCTAATAACGCTATATCCTTTTTAAGATACGGTGACCAGAATTGCACACAATATTCAAGGTGCGGTCTCACCATGGAACGATATAGAGGCATTATAATATCTTTTGTTTTATTTTCCATTCCTTTCCTTATGATACCTAGCATTCTATTTGCTCTCTTGGCCGCCGCTGCACACTGGGCCAAGGGTTTTATCATGTTATCCACAATGACGCCTAAATATTTTTCCTGGGTGGTGGTTCCTAATGTGGAACCTTGCATCGTGTAACCATAGTTTGGGTTGTTCTTCCCTAGGTGCATAACTTTGCACTTGTCCACATTAAATTTCATCTGCCATTTTGATGCCCAGTCTACCAATTTATCAAGATCCTCTTGCAATTTTCCACAATCCTCTTGGGTTTTAACAACTTTAAATAGTTTTGTGTCATCTGCAAATTTGATAACCTCACTCATTATTCCACTTTCCAGGTCATTTATGAATATGTCAAAAAGCAGTGGACCCTGCACAGATCCCTGGGGTACACCACTATTCAACTTTCTCCATTGGGAAAATTGGCCCTTTAGCCCTACCCTCTGCTTTCTATCTTTTAACCAATTCCTGATCCACAGTAGTACACTGCCTCCTATCCCATGACTCTTTAGTTTTGCCAAATGTCTCTGATGAGGGACCTTGTCAAAGGCTTTCTGAAAGTCCAGATACACTATATCAACTGACTCACCTTTGTCCACCTGTTTATTCACACCTTCAAAAAAACATAACAAATTAGTAAGACAAGATCTTCCATGTCTAAAGCCATGTTGGCTGTCTCCCATTAGGCCATAACGATCTACATGCTGAGTAATTTTATTCTTTATGATGGTTTCTACCATTTTCCCCGGTACTGACGTCAGGCTCACCGGTCTGTAGTTTCCCGGATCACCCCTGGAACCCTTTTTAAAAATTGGTGTTACATTGGCGATCCTCCAATCTTCAGGTATTACAGATGATTTTAATGATAGTTCACAGATTACTAATAGCAGGTCTGCAATCTCATATTTCAGTTCTTTCAACACCCTTGGATGTATACCATCCGGCCCAGGTGATTTGCTACTCTTCAGTTTATCTAATAGTTGTAATATATCGTCCCAATGTATCGATATTTCCTTCAATTCTTCCACACCTTTAAATACCACTTCAGTCATGGGTAACATCCCTACATTTTCCTCAGTAAAGACCAAAGCAAAGAATTCATTCAGTCTTTACGCTATCACCTTGTCGCCTCTTAGTGCCCCTTTAACCCCTCCATCATCTAATGGACCAACTGACTCTCTCACAGGTTTTTTTCTTACGAATGTACTTGAAAAAGTCTTTAGTTCGCGTTTTTGCTTTCACAGAAAGCTTCTTCTCAAGTTCTCCCTTTGCCTGACTTATCATTGCCTTGCATTTGATTTGCCAATGCTTGTGCTGTTTCCAGGTTTCGTCATTTGGCTCTTTTTTCCATTTCCTGAAAGATGCTTTTTTGACAACAACAGCCTCTCTGACCTCAACTTTAAACCATGCTGGCAGTTTTTTGGACTTCCTTCCACTTTTCTTAAAGCTGGTCTGGGCTTCCAAGATAGTATTTTTCAACAACACCCAAGCTTGATGTAAGTCTTTAACCTTTGCAACTGCTCCTTTTAGTTTTTTCTTAACTATTTTTCTCATTTTATCATAGGGGTATGTTTACTAAACGGCGCACAAGTGTGTGGCGCACAATAGCGTGCGCTAAGGTACCTTAGCGCATGCTAATGATGCATTTTTGTGCCCCGCGCACGTTCGCACCGCACTAACGGGACCACTCATGTGCGCGGTGCGCTACTGTGCGATAGAGGTGTGGAAAGGCTCCGGGAGGGCGGAGGAAGGCTCCCCAGGGGCGGAGGGAAGGGGTCAATGGGTGGAGAGTGGGAGGGGAGAGGCTCCCTGCACAGGAGCGGGGCTGAAATTCAAGGTAAAAAATACCGCGAGTGAAAACCTCGTGGTAGAGCCGATTTAAAGGGAAGAGAAACCATTTATGTCAGCAATGTACAGCAAAACCAGGGAAACCTACAAAACCTGAGCAGTGTGTTACATGTGCACGGAACAAAAGGGTAAATAAGGAATAAAAATGACAACAACAAAATATAAAAAAATTATAATCAAGCTGGGCAATAGTGATAGTAATGGGGAACATCAAAAAACACTCCCAAAAAAGCCTCAAAAAATAAATATGAATTTTATAAGGGTCTACGCTACGTCCCCATACAAGGTGAATGATCCCACAGTGAAATAGCACTGATCAGGGTTTCCCTCTCCATTGGTCAGGTTACCTATGGCATGCACATTTCCACAACAGCAGGGCGGGCAGGTCGGAATGGGCAATTGGACAGATGCTTGGAAAGGGGATACAGAGGGCTGCAGGCGGCACATGCTGTGGTGCAGCTGGGGCACAGTGCGGACTAGGCAGATGCCTAGGTGGCACCTAGGAATGCTGAAACTGAACAGCAGGCAGTCAGCAACTGATGAGTGCCCAACATGGGCACGAGAGTGTGTAGCTCAGTGTCACAGGGGATAGTACCCAGCAGGTACCCCCAAGGGCACGGAACATTGGCAGGCGGTGATTGGGGGACGTGCGGACAGATATGCAGGCACCCCTACCCTAGAACCTGCACCATAGGCAGCCGCCTAGCCACACACAGGATGGCCTGAGACTGTGTACCACCAGCACCACCAGCAGAAGGGCATGTCAGCATGGTGGCACAGGGGTACTGGAGGTGTAGGGGGGCAGTGGCAGCTGCCCAGAGCAGACCATGGCCTAGCCCTGTGTATGTGGGTGCAATGCACTGCAACAGACAGGCCCTGCCGGACAAGCAGTCATGGTATCATCAAGGAATGCACTGTCTCCATGGCAACACGGTGGTGCAGTGCACACAACCAGCATGTTTGGAGACAGAAGGTCACATATTCAAGCCCCAGCTGGGGCTCCTGCCAATCCAGTCCCCATATTTTACCAACAACTATCTCGTGATAGTAAAGACGAACCTTTATTGCAGAGAACATAAGCATGGTTAATACGCCTATATTTTACCCCACCAAGCACAGACACCATAAACAGGCACATTACCTAGAGCAGAGTCTCCCAAATGCAGTCCTGGAGGGCCCCACACCATTCAGGTTCCATGCTGCCTCTAATAAAGATGCCTGTGCTGCATATCTATGCACCACCCCATGGTATGCAGATGTAGCTCATGCATATTCATGAGGGACAGCATGAAAACCCGAACAGTGTTTGGCACACCAGGACTGGATTTGGGAACCTCTGCCGTAAAGCAGCAGCCAACAGGGACAGACACACCCACACCCATACCCACAGGCCCCATTGGCCAATGCCTCCTGGAGAGGCAGGACATTGGGCCCTGCGTGCATCTCCCAATACTAGCACTTGCATACCTTAGCAATGCCACCCTACACCTGGGTATACGATACACAGCTATCAAACATTTGCTATGAGTACTGGCAGATAGAAATTCCTACGTTAAGCACAGTTTGCTGATTGAGCTCCATCATAACAATCTTTCTGATGTCTGCAGTGTGTGCTTCAGGTCTGGTCTCTGACAGTGTTCACCACCCTGGGGAGTGACCCCCAACAGTATTGTGTACCATATCCATGCCTGTACTGTGCCCAGGACTGGTGTGGTGGGCAGGGCTGCTAAACTCCTCTATAGTAGCACAATGCTGGCATAGGTGTAGGAGTGTGTGTCTGTCTATACAGTTTGTGGTGGCTGCAAACACCTTCCACAGCCCACACTGCTAGCACTGTTGCCAGTATTGGCCTGCCAATGTGCATGATGAGGAGCAAGGTACCATGGGTATAGGCCAGACAGTGTGGCCTGGCCAGGATGCATCTGCACAGGGCATAGGGCACTGGCTGGGACATTTTAGTGCCCGGCCACCACCTACACAGACAGGGTGACCTCAGTATGTCCTGCTGGGAGATCACTCTCACCCTGACTGTGCAGTGACCACAGCATGGCTAGGCACCCACATAGTGCTATATAGTATTTCTTTCATGTGATGTTTATGGGTTTCATTTTGGTGCCCAGTCACTGACTTATCTGCTTGTTGTGCATGTTGACATCCCTGTTCTTGGTGCATGCATTTCCACCAGGAACATGCACTATGGACTAGCTAGCAGACTGCTTGCAGCTGGTATGTGTTTTGATGGAGTGCCTTGCAGGGTGCAGTGGCTGAAGGCTTGCTGCAGGAGAATAGCAGATAGTGGTGGGGTGCTGCTTAGCATATCCAGGCCTAATGTCTGTCTGCTATTGTGTTATGGATGTGTACAGAGCTGCATTGACTGCCCTGTAGCGTGTCTGTTCCCTAGCAGGACCGGGGTTGATGGTCCTCTCTACTGCCACCATTGCAGGGAGGTAGAATGTGGATATGTTGATGGGAGACCCTGTTTACCACCCTCAGCCCTGGAGGAGAGTAGTGGTGGTGGTACATTATCATCCTGGGAGGTCCATAAGGGCTACACCTGTCTGAGGCAGAAAGATGTATCCAAGGTGCTTCTGCAGAAACTACCTATCTCACACATTAACACTGCTTTGGTCCTCCAGTCTGGCCTTTTTCTGCCATAGAAGGTGCTGTGGACCTGGTGCTGGGCGCCTCACCGCACCCTCATGGTGAGCACAGTACCTGCACAATATGACGGTGTGTAGCTACTCTGTTCCAGTAAAACACACAGTCAGTACCCCCTACCAGGCCGAGGTGCTGTGCGGGTGGACATGGTCAGTTCCCCCTACCAGGCCGAGGTGCTGTGGGGGTGCATACCCCATCTTGTGTTTATCTGTGGACAGCTGATTTGCATGTGCAGTGCATCATGGGTACGGGTGTGCTAATCCTATCCTGGTGACCACAGCAGACTGTCTGTGTGGTGACATGCACTCCCTCTGCAGCCAGCCAGAGGCTTGCTAGCAGCTATAGAGCTGTAGCCCAATGCTTGCTTCACTGCTTGTGGAGCCTGAGGTTGTGTGTTCAAACCCACAGTGGGGTTATTTGATAGGGCTGCCCAAAGCATTATTTATTTTTAATGTACATTATTGCTGCCAGCAAAAGCACCCTCAGCGTACTGTACCCATAAGGTACCTCAGAGGGCGCTTTATAGGGCGCCCTATAGGGCACCTTATGGTTACCATCCATATAAGGTGCACTATACGTTATCCTGTGGAGCAACTTATAGGGTGCCCTATAGGGGACATTTTAGGGTGCCGTGGCAGACAGTGCACTTTATAATGTGCCCTATGGAGTGCCTTATAGGGTGCCTTATGCGGCACCTTCAATTACGGCACGTGAGGGCGTGTTTGATGACAATAATGAATAAAATACAAATAAAGTGCTGCAGGAAACAATATGTACATTGCAAAGCTGATGCCTCAGCCAGCCTTATGTATTAGGCACACTAGGGAGCAAACTCATGACCCCTGTATTAGCAGTCAGTGCCTTAACCATTGTGCTACACTGCTGCTCCTCCTTGTATGTCAGCACACCTACTTAAGATTTCCATGCGTTTAAATGCACAGTGCTGCCATGAAACACAGTGCTATGACCTTGCTGTGCCTCATAGGGCACCCTATATGGCGCCCTATAGGCCGCCCTTTCAGCAACATTGTAGGGTGATGTGGCGGACAGTGCACTTTAAAATGTGCCCTCTGGGGTACCCTATGAGGCGCCTTATGCAGCACCTTATGTTACAATACTTTGAAGGTGTGTTTGCTGGCAGCACTAATTAAAATAAAAATAAAATGCCCCTTACAGCACTATTACCTATAACAGGTAATGCCAAAGCCAGCCTTCTTCATTAGGCACAGTAGGGGATTGAACCCATGACTACTGCATCATTTGTCAGTGTCTTAACCATTGTGCTTCACTGCTGTGCCTCCTTGCATGTTAGCGCACCTACTTATGATTTTCATTCCTTAAACTGCACAGTGCTGCCATCAAAAACAGTGCTGTGACCTTGCGGTAACTCATACGGCACCCTATAAAGCGCCCTATAAGCAACATTCTAGGGTGCCCTGGCGGACAGTGCACTTTAAAATGTGCCTTATGGGGCGCCTTATGTTAACACGCTTTGAGAGTGCGTTTGCTTGTAGTAATAAATAAAATAAAAAATAAAATGCCTCCTAAAGCAATCTTCCCCATAATAGGTAATACCTCAGCCAGCCTTCTTCATTGGGCACAGTAGGGGATTGAACCCATGATCCCTGCACCATTGGTCAGTGTCTTAATCATTGTACTGTGGCTCGGTTCCTGTGCTTGTGCATCAGCGCGCCACTTCTGCTTCCCGTGCAGCTTTCTCATGCGCTAATGTGCGGGGCGCACTTGAGCGCCACGCACATTAGCGCATGATTAATCCCGGTTTTGCTTTTTTCAGCCTGAAACGCCCACTCCTTATATGGCATCCGCACACTAGCGCGGTCTGCACATTAAAAGGTAGTACTGTGGATTTCCTTACTATCCCTCCTCCACTAATTAAATCAAAGGTGATTATGCTATGATCACTACTGCCAAGTGGCCCCAACACACTTATCTCTTGTACCAGATCTAGTGTTCCACTAAGGATTAGGTCTAATATGGCTTCCCCTCTGGTCGGTTCATGAACCAGCTGCTCCAAGAAGCAGTCATTAATTTCATCTAGGAACTTTATCTCCCTAGCATGTCCTGCCGTGACACTGACCCAGTCGATACTGATAGTATGAAAGAAAGAAGCCAGTTGACTAGGAGCGGGAGTAGTTGGAAGGGATAAAGGGTGGGAGGGAGAGTAAAGAGAAGTAAGAGATCATAGGACAGAATAAACTTGGCGAGTACAATTCAGGGCAGAGGTAATTGCAGTGGAGAAGTAAGTGAGTTTGGCGTGATGGATTTGAGAACAGTAGTGAGAATAGAAACATAGAAACATAGAAATATGGCGACAGAAAAAGACCACATGGCTTATCTAGTCTGTCCTTCCATATCAACAACTACAACAGTCCCTTTTTTTCCTTTAGAGATCCTTTGTGTTTGTCCCATGCTTTTTTGAATTCAGATACTGTCCTCATCTCTACCATCTCCACTGGGAGACTATTTCACGGATCCACCACTCTTTCCGTAAAGAAATATTTCGGCATATCACTCCTGAATCTATCCCCTTTCACCCTCATCCCATGTCCCCTCATAGCAGAACTTGCTTTCAATTGAAAGAGGCTCTCCCCCTGAACATTTATGCAACGGAGGTATTTAAACATCTCAATCATATCACCTCTATCCCATCTTTCCTCTAAGGTGTACATATTAAGATCCTTAAGTCTGTCCTCATATGCTTTATAATGAAGACCACTAACCATTTTAGTAGCCACCCTCTGTACTGACTCCATCCTGTTTATATCCTTTTAAGGTGCGGTCTCCAGAATTGCACACTATACTCCAAATGAGGTCGCACCAAAGACTTATACAGAGGCACTATCACCTCCTTTTTTCTGCTATCCATTCCTCTCTGTATGCACCCAAGCATCCTTCTAGCTTTTGCCGTCGCCGTTTCTACCTGTTTATCTACTTTAAGATCATCAGACACAACCATGCCTAGGTCCCGGTCTTCTGTAGTGGACAAAAGTACTTCACCCCCTATTCTATATTGCTCCCTTGGATTATTGCAGCCCAAATGCATGATCTTGCATTTTGTAACATTAAATCCCAGCTGCCAAATTCTAGACCATTCTTCAAGCTTAGCTAGATCCCTAGTCGAGATGGGGAGTGAGATTTTCTCCAGAGCCGCTCCGCCCGGCAAAGTTGAGAGTGGAGGATGCGAAGACCAGGGTGGAACCAAGGTTGCGAGGAATGGTAATGGGAAGGCAGAGGTAGAAGGGGGGCCACTTGGTCTAGCGCTACGGACAAAGAGGAGGTCCACTGTGAGACCTGTTAATCTAATGAGAGAGAAGAAAAGTCAGAGTAGAGAAGAGTATCAGCAGAGGGAAAACACTGCAGGGTGAGTGTGGTTATCCTACGCCTATAGTGCACCATGGGTAAGTGAGAACTATCGTAGGGACATGTAGAGGGAAGAAAGATTGGAGACTGCAGGAGACAGTGAAAGGAAAGGCAGAAGTGATCCATCCTTGGCAGAGGGAAAGAGCTGAAGTTATCAAGTAGGAAGGGTGATACTGATGGAGAGATAAGAAGATCAAGAGTGTGACCGGCAGAATAGTTTGGTAGGGTAATATGTTGGGTAAGAGAAAGGTCAAGGAGCAGAGAGATAAAAGAGTGCTCCCTAGAGGGGCGGAGCCTGATGTCCAGCGGGTAAGACGCTTCGCGCTGAAGCTCCCGAGAGGCCTACTTAGAATCCTGATTTAATACCTATACAAACTTACTATTTCGCTCCGAGCTGACCGGGGTACCTCGGGGGGGATGGCGGCCCATAAACCAGCGCGCTTGGACTTTGGGTCTCCTTCTTCTTCTCACGGAAAACGCTCCAAAACAGAGGTGTCCTCCCCACAGAAGATGGCTCCATTTCGTGAAAACCCCGAAATGCACCTGGAGATTTTGGAGGAAATACGCAGCGTGAAGGAATTGGTGCAGTCCAATGGAGAAGCGCTTCGAGCCATGCGAGAAGACTTTGGAGTGCTCCAGGACCGACTTGAAAGTCTCTCATTACGGCAGGACAACATGGCGGGGGTCCTCGACTCGCACGCGGTGCGCTTGGGCAAACTGGACAATGCTGAGCGCCAGATACAGAATCTTCAAAAGGAGTTAGAAGATAGCAATAATCGAGCCCGTCGCAACAATGTGAGGCTCCTCGGAATACCGGAGGGGGTGGAAGCAGGAGATATAAGAGAATTCTTGCTCAAAACTCTTCCCTCCTTGCTGAAGATTACTTTTCATAGAGAACTGGAAATCGATCGTGCACACCGTGTTCCTACCCACATGGCGCTCAACCGAACGACCCCCCGGCCTATTATCTTTAGCTTGCTACGATATCAACAAGTGGAACAAATTTTAAATGTTGCCCGGGCGAATCATCATTTGGAATTTGAAGGTCGCAAAGTCTCCTTCTTCCCTGATTTGGCAAAGCCTACCGTTGACCGTCGGAAGAAGCTCCTTGCTTTTCGCCCTCGACTTCAACAGCTACAGGCTCGCTTTGGCCTGTTGTATCCAGCGAAGCTCCGAGTGACTCTCCACAACCAAACCAGGACATTCGAAGATCCTGATCTACTATCAACATTTTTAGACTCCAAAGAAGCAGAGCAGATGCGCTAATCCAAACACTTGGACTTTTATCTGCCGGCTCTGTCCGCCATTTTGAAGGGCCCGATGCGGCGGTCATAGCCAAGCACAGAGACTACCTGGACTTTCTTTCTTTCTCTATATGACTTTTTAGTTTTTTGGTCTCCTATCCCTCCAGGATGTGTGCCTCGGTCGGATTCGGAGCACGCACAGTCCTACAGGTTATGTGTTTTTTCAATTTTGGCCTTCTCTGGGGTTTCTCCCCGCAGACACATGGTCGCCAGTAATTTTGGGTTTCTGCTTCTCCTCTACCGCACTGCGGTTCTCTTTGTTAATGTGGGGCGCTTCATTGTATTATATTAGCTTATTTTTTTTTTTTTTTTTTATGTCATGTGTACAGCCAGATACAGTCAATATGAGGGACATTGTGAAATTATGTGTGCTATCATGCTCAGAATTTTAACTTTTCTGAATGGCCTTATGTAAAATCTTATCACTCAACGTAAAAGGCATTAATAGTCCACTCAAAAGAAAGAAAATCCTTAGCTATCTTAGCCCTGAGTATGCTGATTTAGTGTTTCTTCCGGAAACGCATCTAAACTCTGCTGAAACACTGAAACTCAATGCTAAGCCTTACATGGTGGCTGCCTATTCTCCCGCCGCTTCCAAACGGTACGGGGTAGCCATTCTGGTTATGAAGTCTTTGCAAGCTACTGTAATTGATTATAGTGCTGACAAGGAGGGTAGATGGGCCCGTGTACACCTTGAGGTTGGAGATAGTGAATTCATGTGTATTTGCATTTATGCCCCGAATGTGGACGACCCTGCTTACTATGCAAGTATTGCGCAGTTGGCATTGGCCTCTGCCAATGCTCCATTATTACTTGGTGGTGATTTTACTCAAGTGTTCCATCAATCTTTTCTTCTCAAACAAGGCGCTCGTTGGCTGGACGATCCAGTACCGAGTAGACCTGTGTGGCTAGATATAGAAGAGGACCTTTGCAAACCGATTCCTCTTACTTTTCTCTCTGGTATGACTCTCCCACCAGACTCCCACTATCCACCAATGCTTTAGACACTTTAGGTGCCTTTCATACTCTTATGCAATCTTTAGACTCCCGACTCTGGTCGGTGCAACCTCAGCATTGCCTTCGGAGTGCTAAGGTACTCTCGCCATCGGCATCCCCTACATAAGGTTGATCGGAGACTTTCCGATCTATCGGCAGTTCACCGGGTGTAGCATCCAATTTTACAAAACCTTATGTAATGCTATAACTCGAGATACCCCTATAGCGCAGAAGGCATGGGAGAGAGAATTGCATGTGACTTTGACCTCGGAGCAATGGAGCCTTGTCTGGAGTAGAGGGACACGGGTTTCCCGATCCACCTCACTCACTCAGACCCTCTTTTTTCTAACCCACCGGTGTTTTTACACCCCTGACAGATTAGACAAATGGAACACTACTCAGGGCAATAGTTGTTGGACATGCCCAGCGGCCATTGGTTCACTACCTCATGTTATGTCTGAATATTCCGCACTACAGTATTACTGGCGTCGGGTTTGGGGTCGTATCCAGTCTATTTTACACTCTCAAGAGGCCCTTTCTTGGAGGATAACGGGACTTCGCCCAGTTGCGGGGATCCCCTCTCTTCCAAAAATGGCTTACCTCCTTTTGGAATTTATGCTTGGCATTGCTCTTTCCCTAATTAAGTAATACTGGAACACTAGCTCCCATCTGAGCCCCAATGAATGGTGGAATCATGTTTGTCTCTACAGTAAATATGAACAAATATCTTGTATGTTTGCTTCCCCGTTCAGACTCCTCATCATCGGTCTAAATGAAAGATGCTCAATGACTATGTACATTCTGCTAAATGCTCTCATCTGACTGTCTAAATTTGTATATATCTCTGTCCCATGATCATGCTGTATCGTAGATACTCTTTTGATCGTTTTGATGTATAATCACTGTTAATTGGAAGCGCTCACATGCTGACATAATCGGTTAGAAAAGAAGCATGGGGGTGGGGGGTAATTGGGTTTACTTTTCCTTATTGTATACTTGTTTTGTCTCCTTCGGTGTGTTGTTTCTTTTGTTTGTTGCAAAATGAAAATAAACGTTTAAAAAAAAAGAGTGCTCCCTAGAAAAGGTGGGACAGTCCAATTGCCGATTGAAGTCCCCTGCAATCATCAACTGAGGATAGTGAACTGCCAGATCCAAAATGGCCAGAAGAAGGGACTCCCAGAGATGGGGATGGACTGTTGGAGGGGAGTAAAGGAGTAGGATATGAAGTGGAGTGGTAGTCTGAAGACACAGGAGAAGAGCCTCTGGGTAGTGAATTAAAGGGGAGGAGATCTGAGAGATTGAGAGGGAGGAACAGAAAATAGCTGCAACACCCCCACCAGTACGACCCAATCGGGGGACAGAGAGAGCAGAGTATCTCGGAGAAAGTCAGTGGGCTACAAGGGCATCCTCCCCCTCCCGAAGCCATGTTTCAGTGAGGAAAAGGAGATCATAGGCCTCATGGAGGGCGAGATCTTGAACTAACAGAGTTTTTGACCAAAGGGAACGGCAATTAAGCAGGTCCAGTTTAAGAGAGAGAGGTGGTAGGGTGGGTGGACGGACGGGGGAAAGGGGTTGGAAAGTGGAAAGACATGGGAGCAGATTGCTAGGGCACCAAGACTGATGGCAGTTAGATCCGGGGAAGGCGGAGTCAGCAGGAATGAGCCCTGTGAGCCCAGGAATGATCTGGTGGTACGCGATTGTGGGAACGCGGTCGCATCACTTCCGGGGAAGGCGAAGTCAGCAGGAGTGAGCCCTGTGAGCCCAGGAGTGATCTGAGGGGAGACATAGAACAAACAAATAACAGCAAGCAAGCAAAACCAATAGATGAGCACAGCATTGAAGTACCAAGCTATATCAGGATACAGTCTCACAATAACACCCATAAATATTTTATCATGCCTTGGGGGACATAACTATAGAAGCCAGTGTCTGAGTGCAATAAAAAAATAATAAAAAGAGTCTCAAATTTCAAATTTTGAGGAACCATTATGAATGAAATATAAAAAATGGAATACATTTGTTCAGACTTCTCACCTCACTGTTCAGAATCAACCTGTTGAGTAACACATGATGGGGAGGGGGGCTAAATGGTCAAGCCGCAGTCAATGGTATATTTAGCAGCACTAAAATGTTTAGTGCACTGAATCTCCCTGGTTTGTTCCACTGAATGTCCCATGCTAACCACTTAGCATTGGGGCATTTCATCGGCGGCAACCAAAGTTAACTGGGTAGCGGCCATATTCAGTTGCTGGCTGACTAACTTAAACCAGCTTACGTTTGGCCAAAAAACAAAGTCAGCCTTACTTTAGGAAGTTTAGCTATCTGACAAGCCACAGAATATCACTGCTGACCAGATAGTTAAAATGTTATCTGGGCATATAGGATATTCAGTGCTGGTAGTTGGATTCGAACCGGGCATTAAATATCTGGGTTAAATTTAAAGTGGCAATGGCGAATTGCTTTACTTGGACTGGCTTCCATTGCTGAATATGCACCCCATTGAGACTTAATATTAGACAAACAATAGGCTGTAAGTATAAGTGGAGCTGCGGATTCTGGTACTTGCAAAGTCTCCTTCAAATAAATAATTAACATATCCTTTGTGGAAATACTGGCAACATAAGAAAACAAGTAATCTTAAATACCTTCTTTTCCAAGCATTTTCCATATAATTCAAGCTTCTGAGCAGTAATTGATTTGGATTTCATTACTGGAGCATATGATTCTTTCACAGAGGCAATAAACAATTCCATAAAACATACTTCCTCTTCGACCTTTGAAACACTGGCCTCACATTGTTGAATTCTCTCCTCAAAAATTTTATGACACTCTGTTGTTCCTCTCCTTGTGATCATTTGAATTAGAGACCGTGGAGAAGAGTGCACTTAATTAGCTCTACAGCTTAAAGAGACCATCTGAATCAGATTTGCAATAAACTCCTTTGTATACTTTCATTTCTTGTGAAGGTTTTTTTTTTTTAAGTTTGCCAGAATTTTAGTGAGCGCATAAACCAATAACTGGAGTACAGTATGTTAAAGCTTTGCTTATCACATACATTATGTATCTCTCAGCATTACTCCTCACTTCAGCATTACTGATAGTCAAGCACTAAATGATTTTCATATTTACAACAATGTTCTAAAAGCTATATTACTGACAGAGAAAGGCCCCCAGTACTTATTTACTGCAGTAATTTAATATTGTCATAGACTATATTTTTCATAATTGCAAAGCATATTGATTTTCTGTTAAGCTGCTTTTAGCATTTTTACAAATTCTAAGAGATTGCTGAAGTGCAGACTGTCTCGCAAGCAAGTGATTTATTTGTTAAGTGAAAAATGCAGTTTCTAATGTCAGTTTTACCAAAGGTTTTCAACCATTTCTTGTATGTGGAGAAACTAGTAGACTTTTTGTGAGTTTGTCTGTTTGCTTTCAGCCATCATATCATGTTATAAAATGGTTTGGGTTTATTTTTTGTTTGTTTTCTGATAGCTGGAGCTCAGCAGAGGAGCACATGGACATACAGGAACTGAAATAGCTTGTCTTCATTATCTGGTAGACCTGTGCAAGCCTGGGGCTCTCGACAGAAACCACAAGATTGTACAAACTGGTATCTGTGGGTTTGTCTGTTCTCTATTGATTCTATTTCTGGAAAAGAAAATATGAAGCAATGCGTAAGTCACATGATTTCTAAACCCCACACGTGGCCACTAGCGGAAAAGACAGCCCAAGCCCTTTGCTAGTAAGGTCATAACGGGAACCTCAAAACCTTATCAGTTTGCTTTTCTGTCTTTGATGCTTTATCATTTTCAATGTAACCCTTTGCAACCACATGAAATTAAAAACAAGTTGCAATCGTGCTGTGAATTAAGACTTTAGTATAAATTTGAAAGAATGACTTGTTTTGCCTGTCATATATTTAGCAAAGTAATATTTCAAAAATGTCTTTTTAGTAGCATTTGTTTTGTTTAGAGATCGATGCCAAAGATCAACATCGTGAGATTGTTGCCTTACTGCATATGTTGAATGGAGCAGGTGGGCTAGAAATATTCCTCATCCCTGGCCCATCCTCCACCCTCCAGTTCGGATTTGCTTCTGCATTTATAATATGTGTTTTAGATACAGTATCAGAAAATACAGAACAACTGAAGAAATACAGAAAGTAGATAGCAAAAACTGTATTTTAAACATTATTTACTACCTCTGGCAGACCACAGGCAGCATGTAAGAAAGTTTGAGAGACAACAAGAGGGATAGAATAGAACTTCGACAAAATATATAAAGAAACACAGAGAATGCTTTTTTAAAAATGGTGAGCAGTACAAGTTACCCTATGAGGCATGTTTGCTAAAGTGTGATATTTGCTTTTGCACCTTTTGTGTGGCATTTGTCAAGATGCCGAGTGGTAGGTGCAAAACCTGTGTGGTATCTGCCGGGGGAGTGACAAGTATATGCCCTGCAGATACCGCACAGGGCTGACCATTAATGCCCAGGCCCATATTCCCTGTATCAGCAGGTAACGGGGGTACTCCAATGCAGGGAACGGGGTCTAAAGGAAGGAAACTAGGGGAGGATGGAGTAGGTGCTTGCTCTGTCCTCCCCAATGGGCAACAGTAGCATGTTGCTCTCAACAACCCCTCTTGGGCCATTACATGGCAAAAGGGTGTCAGTGCCATGGATCTTCTGATCTGCAGCACCAAAACCTTTTAGTATCCCTCCCCTTCAGAACCAATTCCCCTGGACAGCACCCAAACCTTATGGATGCTGTTTGGAAGTGTCTATGGGCCCCTCCAGCTAGCCGGGCCACCCTGGATCCCTCCCACCTCTCAGGCCTCACAATTTTTTCCCTCGTGGCACAGCAGTGAAGGGGGTAGGAGTAATCCCTCTCTGCTCCCATCTCTGTCTATGGCACTATTCAAAATGGCCTTTTGATTGAGGCTCAGAACCATTATGGCAGAGAGATATTAATTCCTGTCACCATCCCTCTTAGGACATCAAATCATGGGGACCCTGGTCAAACAAGCAAGATTAAACCTTCTTTAAGAAAATCTAAAGAAATAGGGCAGACTAGGTGGCCCTTGGAGCCTTTTTCCTATTGTCAGTTACTTTGTTTCTTTAAATGAGTTTCCTTGAGCATTCATCTACTTCATGGGAATTGACAAGAAAGATATTTTGGTCTTAGTTGAGACATCACTAGCATATATCAAACACATCAGTAACCTTGGATAGTTATCCACTGGAAATTCAATGGGACAACATGAGTAAAGGAGTAGCCTAGTGGTTAGAGGAACAGTCTACTACCCATGCCATCAGGGTTTGATTTCCCACTGGCACTCCTTGTGACCTTAGGTAAGTCACTGTACACTCCATTATCTGGAAGAAAAGGCCTGACAAGCTACTTCCAGCCATCCTTGCCAAGAAAACCCAGGGATTGCCAGGAGTTAGCACTGATTTGATGGCACTTAAAAAAAGACACTGGGGCTGTTTCAGACCTGAACGTCCCATCCCTCTCTGTGCCCGTTGGAACCGAATGCACAGAGTTAGCCGGGATTCTGATCCCGCGGGACATGTCTAGCCCCACAGGATCAAAATCGTGTCCAGGTCTGTACATGCAGGCTGCGACCCCAGTTCAGGTCAGCCTGCATGTACGGGCTTTGCCTGGATAACTCAGTCAGGGCTTTTAAATGGAGCTGCAGTTCCATGGTGTCCAGTTACCATGGCAACACGACTCTATTCAAAAACCATGATTCCCAGCCACTAGCTCAAAAAGTGCTTTACCCGCAGCTTGACCCTTGATCTGGCCTCCCAAGGCCAGGGTTAGGCCACGAGGAATGTCTTTTGCCCCCTCTTGCCCTTTCTGAGCCCTGGGCCTGCCATACCCACCAACTAGGGAACTTATTCCACCTCCAAGGTGGAATAAGTTCCCCATTTAAGCCGTCGGCTCCAGACATACAAGGCTGACATTGGAATCGACCCTGTACATCCAGGGCTGTTGACCGCCCACTGTCTGCCCAAATTCTGCCCCTTGTTCACCCCTTTCCCGCCCCATTTAACTTCCCCATACAATGCATGGGGAAGTTAGACGGGATCAGGAGTGGGCCTGAATAGCAGGGATGGACGTCCCAACAGGATGTCCCTGACTATGGGGCATGTTTACTAAACCATGTTAACGTAGCAGATGTGTGTTAACGTTACCTAATGCGTGTTAATGTTACATAACTCGCATTAGCATTCCTGGCCGTGGTAAGTCCCGCAGAGGGTGGAGAGAGGGCAGAGAGAAGGGGTCAATGAGCGGGGAGTGGGTGGGGAGAAGCCCCTTCCACACTAACGCGGGGAATCGAAGGGCTGAATCTTACCGTGACTGAAAACCTGGTGTTAGCACACATTTGCAAGAGAGAGAAACCATTTTAGTGTCAGCATTGTACAGCATAGGCAGGGAGCCCAAGAAAAGTGATAGTAGTGCTCCATTTGCAGCAAGAGCATAGTGCCCAGGTATGAAAGGCCACTATGATGATGGTACAAATGGGGCATAAGGGGCTGCAGGTGGGACATGTAGTGGGGGCAGCTGGGGCACAGGGTGGACTAGGCAGTCGCCTAGGTGACACATAGGAACATAGAAACCGGACATCAGCAAGACATCAGCTGACAAAGGCCAAACACAATCCACCTACATCTACCTGGTCCACCCTAGCTAACAGTTGCCAGGGCACTGACCTGACATCCCCCCAGCCAACCCTCCCCAAAGCGGAAGGGACATAATATTGGCAGGTGGTGATGGGGCAGATGTGAGGATGCCCATGTATGCCTCCTTACCCCAGACCCTGCTCCCTAGGCAACCGTCTACCCACACAGTGGATGACCTGGGACTGCGTACTACCAGCACCGACAGCATATGGTCATGTGAGCATGGCAGAGGGGTGTGTGTCCATGCTGGAGGGGGCAGTGGCACCTGCCTGCAGTGGGCCTAGACCATGCCCTGTACCAGTACATGGTGTGCAGTGCAACATAAAAGGACTGGCTGAGGAAAAGTGCAGGTAGCTCCAGAGACTATTGTGCATCTGTGGAAACAGTGTGGTACAGTGCATACAGCCAGTGTGTCCAGAAGCAAAGAGTCACAGGTTCAAGTCCCAGCTGTGGATCCTGCAGAACATGTCCTTATGTTTGACCCTACAATGCAGATACAAAAGCAACATGTGCAAAGCCCAAAGCAGCGGCAAACAGGGGTACAAACACCCACTCACACAGGCTCCACAATCCAAAGATGCATGGAGAGTCAGGCTGTTGGCCCCAGCACAGAGCTTCAGCTATCACCAGAGCACTACTACTACCTCCTGCACAGTATATCAATGTTGGCACTGTGATCAGGACCAGTATGGCAGGCAGGGCTGCCAACCACCCCTATATTTGCACAATGCTGCAATTGGAGTTTGTGTGTGTGTATGTCTATCCATTGTTTTGTGGCTGCCCACACCTCACTGGGCCCACAATGTCCCACTGTTACCAGCGTTAGCCTGAATATGTGCATAATGAGGAGTAAGGTATTGTGGGTATGGCCCAGACAGGGCAGATTGGCCAGGATGCATCTTCACAGGCTGTGGGACAATGGCTGGGAAACTGTAGTCCCCTACCACCTCCTGCATAGACAGGGTGGCCACAGCATGTCATGCTGGGAGGACACTCTCACTCTGACCGAGCAGTGACCATGGCATGTCTAGGTTCCCACACAGTGCTCTACACTATCTGCCTCCAGTGATGCTTGTGTTTTCAGTGCTGTGCTGGGCTGTGCTGGGCTGGGCTGGGCGGGGCGGGGCGGGGCGGGGCGGGGCGGTATCATTGAGATATCTGCTTGGTGCATGTAGTTTTTCTGTGAGCATGCACTATGGTCTGGCTAGTGGACTGTCTGCAGTTAGTATGTGCATGGTTGGAGCACTTTGTAGGGTACTGTAGATGCAGTCTGATTGCGGTGTGAGGTAGTTGAGGTTTTCCAGACCTAATCCCAGCATTATTGCTGCTCTGCCCCAGTCATAGATATGGCTCTGGTCCACCAACCCTGGAGGGCTGTCTTATACCAGCAGGATGGAGATTGCTTCATTGGGGCTCAGGCACCTGTCCCGTACCTACAAAAAGGGTGATTGTGGGCTCTTTGGGGTGTACAGTGTATACTACTTTGACCTGTAGAGACACTGTTACACAAACCTCATGCAAGTCTAGAAACCCCTCTGCCCTGATAACAGGTGCCCATGCCAGCCAGATCCTAACACTGGGTATGCACTAATCTCGGTGGTGTCTGGTCCCAGAGAACCACATGTGACTACAGAACACAGATGGACACCGAACTACCTTCAGATGCACTGCAAGGAGCACCTGTCACACACTGGTAGTGAGGGGAATGTACAGCAGGACCTAACTCTAGCACCACATCTACTGCGGACCTAGTGCTAGGCACCCATCCTATCCCTCATGGTGAACACAGAACCTGCACAATGGCATGGTCTGTAGCTACTCTGTGCCAGTATCACGCACTGTCAGTTCATCTTTCCAAGCTGAGGTACAGGAGAGGTGCAGACCCCATTTGGTGATCAGCTGTAGACAGCTATTCAGCATGTGCATTTCATCATGGGTACTGGTGGGGTTACCCTATCCTGGCATTCAGAGCAGACAGTTTGTGCTATGACCTGCAGTCCTTCTGTGCCCAGCCATTGCTGTGAGATACACCATGGAGGAATAGCCTACTGGTTAGTACAATGCCATGGCAGTGTTCATGGGTTCAATTTCTCATTGTTTTCTTCTTTCATGCCTGCCTACTCAAATAGTTTGCATGCCTGTAACAGTCATATTTTTGCAGAGCTGTGCTGCCAGCCCATAATACCCTCGCCTCAGTTGCCAACATTCCATCGGTCTGTCTATCTGCATCTGTCAGCTGTGTAGAGTCCTGTCTGCCTGTGCAGGCTGCCACCCCATGTCCTGCACTGCTACCCTTTCCTGCATTGCACCTCTTCATGCTTTCCTCACCTTGCCTGATCTGCATGGCACCACCACTCCTCTATCAACCCATCATTGTAACTATCCTGCCACCTCCGCCTCCATTGGGGGACACGTATTCCCATCGTCTGCCACCCACTGTCTTTCCAGTACTTTACATTGCCAACACCCTGTGCTGAGGTATAGTTGCCCCCACCATGTTTGTCAACAGTACTGGCAGCCACATGGGATGCCCACAGATATGGCAGGTCCAGCAGCTCCCAGCTCTCCCTCCTTCACTCACCTGTTCATTGCCTTTCCGGAGTGCTCTATCTAGTGTTAGGGCTACATCTGTCTCTATGCCTCACAGGTCATGCATGTCATCCTGAAGCATCTTGCAGCCCTTAAGGCACACTGACTTACGGCACCGTAACCTTGTTAGGCCACCTTAACCTATGGTTCCGTAACCCAGGGTGCCTTCTAAGGTGCCTTGTCCAGGTGTGCCTAATATGGTGCTTAGCCTAAGGAGCCCTATAGGGCACCTTACAAAGCACCTTATAAGGCACCTAACAAGACACCTTATAAGGCACCTAACAAGGCACCTTATAAGGCACCTTACTTATAAGGCACCTTGTAATGTGCCTTGTAAGTAAGGTGCCTTATAAGGTACCTTGTAATGCGCCTTAGTCTAAGGCGCATTGTAACGCGCGTTAGCTGTTACGGCTTGCCGTAACGATGCACTGCCCATGCCTTTATATGGGCATCTGTACCATTACCGCAGAACCTAATGCGGGTAACATTACCGCGGTTTAGTAAACATACCCCTATGTTTAATAGCTATGCAGTATCATTACATTCTGAAACTGAACCACAGGATCTGTTTATTTGGACATGCAGTGAAGACCAATTTGTAATAACCTAATTTAGATGAACAAAAGCATGTTAGCATTGTATGTTCACAATGATTAAAATGAAGTTAAAATAGTACTAAGCAGATAGAAAGTTTTGTTCACTAACAAATACAGTTCTCCAAATACTGAAGCAAAACCATTGGCAACCAACATTTAGTACAGGATAATGATTTGAGGAAAATCCACAAGATCTTTGTTGACCGGGATCTTTGAAATGTGTTTACTATAGAAAGATGTAGCAAACTTTTGTGAATGCGTATGTTCTAGTGACTGTAAGCTTCCTTAATGAAACAGATATTGCTGAAAACCATTTTTCTGCTCATTTTGAATGTGAAGTATTTGTACAATCCTGTTACATCACTTGTGTTCTCCAGATTCTAATGTGCATAAGGTGTGGGGAAGTTTTTTATAATTCTTATTTTACTACTAAGATAGCTTTTGGAGTTTTCCCCAAGGATTTTCAGATATGGATTCTATTGACATCATGACATTCAAGACTAAACCAAGCCAACTCAATACTCAAACACCATGGTCAATGCTGAATATACAGAGAGTTATAGTATGATGGGGAAAAGCCAACATAGATTTAGGCAAAGGAAGTCTTGTCTCACTAATCTGTTATATTTCTTTGAAGGTGTGGATGAACAGGTAAATAAAGTTGAGACAGTTGATATAGTATCACTGGATTTTCAGAAAACCTTTCATAAGGTCCCTCATGAGAGAATCATGAGGAAATTAAAGAGTCATGGGATAGGAGGCAGTGTACTGGTTAAAAGATAGAAAACAGTGAGTATGGCTAAATGGTCAATTTTCTCAGTGGAGAAAGGTGAATAGTAGAGTACCCCAGGAATCTATGCTGGGCCCGCTGCTTTTTAACATATTAAAAAATGACCTGGAAATGGGAATGAGTGAGATGATCAAATTTGCAGATGACACAAAATTATTCAAAGATGTTAAATCACAAGAGGATTATGAAAAATTTCAAGAGGACCTTGAAAAATTGGAAGACTGGGCTTTCAAATGGAAGATGAAATTGAATATGGACAAGTACAAAGTTAGGCACTTAGGGAAGAACAAACCAAATTATAGTTACATGATGCAAGATTACACATTAGGAATCACCACCCAGGAAAAGGATCTAGGCATCATTGTGAATAATACCTTCAAAGCCTCTCCTCAGTATGCAGCGGTAACAAAGAAAACTAATACAATCCTAGGAATCATAAGGAAAAGAATGGAGAATAAAACCAAGGATCTTATAATCTTCTGTACTGAATATTGTGTGCAGTTTTGGTTGCCATATTTTAAAAAAAGATATAGCAGAATTAGAAAAAGAACAGAGAAGAGCGACCAAAATGATAAAAGGGATGAAGGATCTCCCTATGAGAACATGCTTTAAAGGTTAGGGCCCTTCAGTTTGGATAAAAGATGGCGGACAGAAGCTATGATAGATGTCTATAAAATAATGAGTGGAGTGGAATAGGTAATGTATTTCAGTTGTTTACTACTTCAAAAAATAGAAAGACAAGGGGACAAACATGAAGCTTCAATGTAGCACATTTAAGATTAATTGGAAAAAGCGTTTTTTCACTCAACGTATAATCAAACTCTGGAATTCATTGCCAGAGGATGTAGTAAAAGCTGTTATTTTAGCAGGGTTTAAAAGATATTTGGACAAATTCCTGGAGGAAAAGTCTATAAACCATCATCAAAGTGGTTTGGAGAAATCCACTGCTTACCTCTGGGTTAAGTAGCATGGAATCTTTCTACCTTTTGTAAACCTTATAGGTACTTCTGACCTGATTTGGCCACTGTTGGAAACAGGATAGTGGCCACAATGGATCTTTGGTCTGACCCAGTTTGGCATTTCTTATGTTCTTATGAATAGCAGTGATATTCGGCTGCTATCCAGATATCTATGTGGTTAAACAGAAATTGAGAAAACAACGACAGTGAGAGAGCATATAGCTGATCCAGTCTGACATCCATAAGAACTATTCATTTTTACATTTTATTCTATCATCCCTGCCAATTTCAGTTCCTCCTTCTGCCTCCATCTCATTCCTTTGCTTCCTTTGAAGTCCATGTCATCCACCTATTTACTCCACTACCTCTCAGGGTAACTGTCCTTTAGCACACCCCCCCCAACAAGTCCACCTCTTCCTTTCTAACCGTCTCTCCTCCTCCTCCATTCTGGATACATCTTCCCCTTCTGTTAGTCTTGGGGATGATAACATGGACTTTGATGATCCTTCTGACCATTAGGCCTTAAAGCTCCTTTCCATAACCTCTTCATTCAACCTCCAGCTGAGCTCTACTGCTCTTACTCACAAGCATAGCCACCTTCTCCTCCAGCTGCTCACCCTCAACCCTCTCCACCTCAGTTCTTCCCTTATATGATCATCACCTGCTAATATTTACTCTTAAACATCCCCCATCTTGATCTCTCCTGATCTCCACCAATCTTCACACTTAAGAACATAAGAACATAAGATATGCCATACTAGGTCAGACCAAGGTCCATCAAGCCCAATATCCTGTTTCCAACAGTGGCCAATCTAGGTCGTAAGTACCTAGCAGTCTCCCCAAAAGACACAGGTTCCTCAATACTTGTATTGGGTCAAGCAGTGATATCCTGGGTCACTTTTAATCATTTTTTATGGACCTTTCCTCCAGGAACTTGTCCAAACCTTTCATCTCATCAGCTCTCTTCACTGCTGTCTCATCACCTCTTTCTTCTACTGTGTCATCTGAGTCTGTTGATAAGGTAGTATCTTCCTATAAAACTGTACTCTGCTTTGGATGCACTGACTCCTCCCATTCCACACTTTTTATGGTAGAGGTTCCCAACTCTAGCCCTGGATTGCCAAACACCATTCAGGTTTTTAGGCTGTCCCTAATGAATATGCATGTGATGCATCTGAATACAATGGGGGCAGTGCATGCAAATGCATCTCATGCATATTTATTAGGGACAGCCTGAAAACCTGAATGGTGTTTGGCCCCCAGGACTGGAGTTGGGAACCTCTGCTTTAAGGCATACCATACCTCAACCCTGGCTTTCCTTGACAAACAGCTTCCTATGTTCCTATGCCCATTCAACTGTGCTTTTGGCTTAAATCATGTACCTTTGCTGACTTCCTACATTTTGAATTCATGCTAACCTCTCCAGTCATCCATAACACTCGTCAAACAAGAATACTATTTCCTTCTGACTACTCTCTTGCCTCTGACCCTCACCATCTCTTTGCTACACTCAACTATCTTCTCAAGGTTCCTTCTTCCCCATTCCCTCCTTCACTTTCTACCAAGACCTTGGCTGACTATTTCCATGGCAAAATCCAGAATTATCCACAGGGTCACTGCCACCTCATTTTTTCCTTCTTCAATCCCAAGCACTTCTTTCAACTTTTGTCATCCTTTCTTCCTTTTCTAAAATAACTGAGGAGGAAACTGCAAATCTTCTTTCCTCATCTAAATTATCTGCTCCTCTGATCCTAGTCCCACTCATCTACTAAGCGCTATCTCTTCTGCTATCATCCCTTCCAACTGACATATTCTTAACTTACTGCTTTCCTCTGCAACTGTTCCTTTGGACCTTCAGACATTCTCTGGTCACATCTCTCCTCACAAAACCTTCACTAAACTCTACCTGTCCTTCCAGTTAATAGCCTATTTATCTCCTCCCCTTTGCTTCAAAACTATTTGAATGAGCGGTTCAGCACCACTGTCTTGACTTTCTTTCCTCTCAAGCCCTTCTGGATCCACTGTAATCTGGCTTTTTATCCTCTACATTCTACAGAAACAGCTCTTGCCAAAGTCTCCAGCAACTTGTTCCTTGTCAAATCCAAGGACCTTTACTTGATGCTCACTCTTCTTGACCTTTCTGATGCCTTTGACGCTGTTGATCAACACCTTCTCCTCAATACCTTGCCCTCACTTGGATTTAGGGGCTCTGTTCTGTTCTGGTTTTATTTTATCTCTCTCATCATACTCTTAGTGTATGTTCTGGTGGATCCTCCTCTACTCCTATTCTTCTTTCAGTTGGTATACCTCAGGGCTCTGTCTTTGGACCTCTGCATTTCTCTCTTTACACTCAGTCCCTTGGTGCACTTATTTCCTCCAATGGTTTTCAGTACCATCTTTATGTTGATAACATTCAGATCTACCTTTCTGCACCTGAAATCTGTCCAGAAATCCAGACCCAGATCTCTGCCTGTTTATCTAACATTGCTGCCTGGATGTCTCACCAACATCTGAAACTGAATATAGCAAAAACTGAGCTCCTTATCTTTCTCCTTAAACCTGCCTCCCCCCTTCCTCTCGTCTCTATTTCTGTGGATAACACCACACTCCTCCCTGTTTTCTTAGCTTGCAATCTTTGACTCTACTCTCTCTCTGCACGTATCCAACAGATAACTAAAATTATTGCTTCTTTCTCTATAACATCAGCATAATTCATCCCTTCCTTTCTACACACACAACTAAGACCCTCATCCACTCTCTATTCACCTCTCGCCTTGACTATTGCAATCTGCCCCTTGCTGATCTCTTTCTGAATCATCTCTCTCCCCTTCAATCTGTTCAAAATTCAGCTGCATGGCTTATCTTCTGCCAGGGTCGCAATGCTCATCTAACTTCTCTTCTCACATCACTTCACTGGCTCCCTACAATTTTCTGCATCCAATTCAAACTTCTACTGACCTACAAGTGCAATCATTCTGCAGCTCCCCACTACGTTTCCTCTCTTATCTTACTCTACACGCCTCCTTGGGAACACCGCTGCTCTGGAAGATCCCTTTTATCCATACCTTTCTCTGCCACTGCCATCTCCAGAGTTTGTTCATTCCACCTTACTGCGCCATATGCCTGGAGTCAGTGTATCGGGCTCCTTCTCTAGCCCTATTCACATCCAGGCTAAAAAAACACCTCGTTCATGCTGCTTTTGGATCCTAATGCCCCTCATTGTCTTGTTTACTACTTATGTGTATCTTACCATACTCTAGTCCACAGTTTTGTAATTTTTTTTGTCTTGATTAGATTGTAAGCTCTGATGAGCAGGGACTGTGTCTTACATCTATATGTACAGTGCTGCACTCCTATGAAGAAAGGCTAAAGATGTTAGGGCTCTTTAACCTGGAAAAGAGACGGCTGAGAGGAGATATGATAGAAGTCTATAAATTAATGAACGGAGTGGAACGGGTAAATGTAGATTGATTGTTTATGTTATCAGAATTTATTTATTTATTTAGACAGTTTTGTATACTGCTTTATCCTTCAATCAAAGCGGTCACAACACAATTGGGGGATACATTTAACACGTGGGGATATGAGATACATACACTAATACTTACAGGGAACATAGGCAGTGGAGGGTTAAGTGGCTTGCCCAAGACCACAAGGAGCATCTGTGGGACAAGAAACCCCAGTCCTTCCAGCCCAAGGTTGCTGTCCTCTAGTGGGATTTGAACCTCCGACCTTCTGGCCTGACGTACCTTGCCCCAACCACTAGGCTACTCCTCCCTCTATAGAAAGACTAGGGGACATGCAACGAAGCTACAGGGTAGACTATTTTAGATTAATAAAAGAAAATATTTTTTCACTCAACGTGTAATCAAACTCTGGAATTTGTTACCAGAGGATGTAGTAAAGGCTGTTAGTGTAGCTGGGTTTAAAAAAGGTTTGGACAAGTTCCTGGAGGAAAGGTCCATAAACCATTATTAAGAAGGGACCCAGGATATCAATGCTTGACCCAGTACAAGCATTGTGGAACCTGTGTCTTTTGAGGAAATTGCTAGGTACATATGACCTATATTGGCCACTGTTGGAAACAGGATACTGGGCTTGATGGACCTTGGTCTGACCCAGTATGGCGTAATTTATGTTCTTATGTTCTTACCTTGTGGAACAATACAAATGATTATTAGTAGTAGAAATTCTCGGTGTTTATCCCATGCTTTCTTGAATTCAGATAATTTTTGTCTCCACTACCTCCACTGGGAGGTTGTTCCGCCACATTTTCTGTAAAGAAATATTTCCTCAGATCATTCCTGAGTTTTTCCCCTTTATTCTTAATCCTATAACCCCTTATTCTAGAGCTTTCTTTGAAATGGAAGATGGACACTTCCTGTGCATTTATACCACAGAGGTATTTAAATGTACCATATTACCCCTTTCCCACCTTTCCCACCTTTCCTTCAAAGTATACATATTGAGATCAAGTCTATCCTCATATGCCTTATGACAAAGACTACTGGCCATTTTAGTAGCTGCCCTCTGGACCGACTCTATCTTGTTTATATTCTTTTGAAGGTCTCCAGAATTATACACAGGACTCCAAAAGTGATCTCCCTAGAGACTTAAACAAATGTACTATAACATCCTTTTTCCTGTTTGTAATTCTTCTTCCTATGCATTCAAGCATTCTTTTGGCTTTTTCTGACACTTTTTCAACCTGTTAAGCCACTTTAAGATCATCTGATATGATCATCCCCAGGTCCCGCTCTTCTTTGTGAATTGAAGTCAGGACTATACCAAGTTAGAAGTGTGTCCTGTGCAACTCACAAACCTGCTACACCCCCCATCCCCCATCCATCCACATGAAGGTATCAATATTGTTGGGCTTCCTGAAAACCCAGTAATGATGTCAGCACCCATTCTATAATATGTCCTGTGCTGCTTCCATCTTCCATTTCAAAGAAAGCTCTAGAATAAGAGGTTATAGAATTAAGGATAAAGGGGAAAGACTCAGGAATAATCTGAGGAAATATTTCTTTACAGAAAATGGGCTTACATGGCCCTTGGTGTGGCCCTGATTGAAGTATTTCACCCCTTAGACTGTACTGCTCCTTTGAGGTTTTGCAGTCCAAATGCATGACCTTGCATTTTTGAGCATTAAATCTTAGCTACCAAATGTTCCACCATTCACCAAGCTTTGCTAGATCCCTCCTCATGCTATCTACATGTTTTAGGGTGTCTACTCTGTTGCAGATTTTAGTATCATCTGTAAAAAGGCATAACTTTTCTGGCAGAGGTTTTGCAGCAATATTGAAAAGAACAGGACCAAGGACCAATTTCTGAGGACACTTTAATGGTAACTCCCCTATTTTTAGAGTGAACTCCATTTACTACTTTCCTCTATTGCTTCCCATGTAATCTGTTTCTTACTCAATCAGTCATTTTAGGGTTCATCCCAAGGACACTCAGTTTATTTAAAGTTGCTGAAGTGGAACAGTGTCAAAGGCTTTACTGGAAACTAAGTATAGCACATCAAGTGCTCTCCCCTGATTTAGTTTCTTCATCACCCAGTCAGAACTTCAATCAAATTCATCTGGGTGACCAGAGAATTGGATCAGGGAGAGCACTAGATGGGGTATACTCAGATTTCAGCAAGGCATTTTACACCATTCTGTGTTGGCACTTAAAAGGTTTTTATACTACTCTTGATGTCATGGAGTGCTGTTGGTTCTATGGCAGATGCCCACCAGCAAGCTTCAAGCAAGTTTGATAAAAATAAATAGAAAATCTTACTGTTTGAGTGCAAAACTGATCATTTAATTGACTTTAATGGAGCAGAATGATCCAAATGATCTAAATAGTTTGGAATTTAAAAAACTAACTATGTTTAAACTGAATAGGAACCAGAACAAAAATTGTTGTCATCTGCATCTCTACCTCTTACTAATGTGTGTTTCTATTTTCCAGAATCTATATATTGATGATGCTAAAAAGGAACATCATGTCCCATATGATGATTATTTCTAGAGGGTGTGTTACAACAGGAAGGCAGAAAGAAATTATGAGTTTTGTTCATGTTCCCATTACACAAGACTACACAAACTTGTACCTGTTGTAAATGTTGATCATATATTCTCTTTAGCAGCTTACATTAAAAGAATGGATATTTCTGCAGCTTTTATTTGAACCTGGCAATTTTTAATAGGATGGATTTTTCTAAAGAACTGATGTACTCCTTCTTAGAATAAGTGTTATTCACTCAAACATTGTCTATGGATTGATGTTCTTCTGATTTTAAAGGAGCAGTCCATGTACTTTTTAAAAAAAATTTAAACAACACACCAGTAACAATACACACAACAAAGGAAACACAACACAACAAAAGAAACACAACTTCAATCCCCTCCCCCTCCCCTGGCTCATGTAAAAATAACAATGTAGAAAGACATCTGAAAAAACAATCCTATTAATGTGGATATTGGTGTGTCAGGCTTATTATGGCAATTGAGTGATATAATCATCAAGAATACGCCATTTTTGGAGTCTAACTGTGGATGTACATAGGTATCACAAAGTAACAAAGTATCAAACTGGGTGACATTGAAATTCAAGTTAAACTCCATATCAAGTACCTTGGTGTGACCCTAGACCGCTTCCTGAACTTCCAATCACATATGAAGAACATTACCAAAAACATCTATTTCAAAATCCAAAACCTCTGCAACCTACGCCCCTACTACCCTACGACAGCTTCCACACAGTTTGCCAAGCCTCCATCATTCCTCTCATTGATTATTGTAACTCCATACTCCATGGGCTACCCAAGACCACCCTTACTCCCCTGCAGCTTGCCCAAAACACAGCTACACGACTTATCGCAGGAGTACTCAGACACTCCCACATCATTCCCATATTAAAATCCCTTCACTGGCTCCCAGTTGCATCACATATCAGATTCAAGACTTTCGTCATCACCCACAGAACTCTTCTCAACAGAATAACTACAACCTCTAGTTAAATGTACTGACAACAGCAGACTCTGGTGTCAAAATGCAACAAATCTTCTCCTCTTACCAGCACAGAGTAACAAGAGACCTCAGCGCACCTGCACAAGAGCTTTTCAATTCTACACTCCCACCAACTGGAACAAGCTACCTCCCCACAATACTCTGCCTCCAATCCCACACCCATCTTCAAGAAACACCTCAAGACCTTTCTCTAACAAACTCTAACAACACCTCAAAGAGGAGAATGCCAAAAAAGTACCTAAACTATAACATGCTGCACATATGGTATCACAGGACCCAAGAGTAATCTACATGGGGAAGATATCAACATAAGAACATCTGATGCGTACCCCTCCTCCAATATAATATGCATTATTCAGTGAATAGGGCAGATGTTCATAAACTACAGAGAAGCCCAAAGTAACAACAAGATCCCTGGGAAACACTGTTTAGGACCAAATGACTGCATTTATGGCACTATGGGGTATGTTTATCAAACCGTCTTAATGTTACCGGCGCTAGTTGCAGCATTAATGTGAAGAATGCCATATAAGGGAGTGGACGTTCCGGCGGCAAGGTAGCAAGAATCTGAATTGCGTGATAGTGGGCGCCATGGCACATTAACGTGCATTAATCCTAAGTTCATGCCAACGCAGTGTAGAAGCTATAAAGAGGTAGCCCACTGGTTACTGCAATGACTGCAGAGGCAACAGTAATGGGTTTGATCCCACAGTGGTGTCACATAAGAAGGCTGTCTGAGGCATTTCCTTTTAATTTAAATCAGTGCTGCCAGCAAAAACACCCTCACAGTGCCGTAACCTAAGGTGCCGCATAATGTGCCCTATAAGGCACTCCATAGGGCACATTATAAAGTGCCCTCTCTGCCAAGGTACCTTATAATGTGCTCTATAGGGCGCTGTATAGGGCGCCTTAGGCTACGGCACTGTGAGGGTGTTTCTGCTGGCAGCACTGATTTAAATTAATAGGAAAAGCCTCAGACAACCTCAACAAAAAACACCACTGTGGGATCAAACCCATGACTTCTGCTTTCAAAGTTATTGAAGTAACCAGTGGGTTACATCTCCATAGCAGCTAACACACTGCTGGCTGGCTACAGAAAGACTGCAGGTCACCACACAAATGGTCTACTGTGGTCACCAGTCCTGCTGGGGAATAGGCATGCTACAGGGCAGTCAATGCAGACCTGTACGCATCACAAGGGCACTAGCAGTAGGCCTGGAGAAGCTCAGCTGCCCCCCACCACTATCTGACATTCACCAGCAGAGAGCACAGTCAGTCTCCACCCACTGCACCCTGCAAAGTGTTCTAGCCATACACATGCTAACTGCAGACAGTCTGCTAGCTAGTACATAGCGCATATTCTTGGAGGAACCATGTGCACCCAAAAATGGGATGTGAGCACATATACCAAGCAGGTATGTCAGTGATTGGGCCCCAAAAAAGGGAACCCATAGATATCACTTAAGAGAAATACTGAATAGCATTATGGGGGAACCTAGCCATGCCATGGTCACTGCTCAGTCAGGGAGAGAGTGACCCCCCCCCCCAGCATGACATGCTGTGGCCACCCTATCCATGCAAGTGGTGGTCGGGCAATACAATGTCCCAGCCACTGCCCTATGCCCTGTGCAGATGCAGCCTGCCCAGGCTGCCCTGTCCGGGCCATACCCACAGTACCTTTCTCCTCATTATGCACATTGGCAGGCTAACACTGGAGGCAGTGCATGCATTGGGGACTCAGTAAGGTATAAACAGCCACAAAACACTGGGTAGACATACACACACTCCCACACCTATTTCAGCATTGTGCAAAGATAGAGGTGGTTGGCAGCCCTGGCCACCACACCAGTCCTGGGCACAGTGCAGGCATTGCTATGGTACTCAATACTGTTAGGGTCACTCTCCGGGGTGGTAAACACTGTCAGTAACAAAATATGAAACACACTCCACATATATCAAAAGGTTGCTATGATGAATCTCTGTTAACAAATTGTGTCTAATGTAGGATTTGTTATCTGACATTGATCATAGCAACCTTTTGATATATGTGGAACATGTTTCCATGTTTCTGACGGCATTGCTAAGGTATGCAGGTGCTAGTATTGATAGATGCTGCTCCGTGCAGGGCCCAACAGCCTGCCTCTCCATTAGGCTTTGGAAAGTGGAGCTGGCCAATGCTCTAGGGCAGAGGTTCCCAACTCCGGTCCTGGTGGATCCAACATGATTCAGGTTTTCATGATGTCCCTAATGAATATGCATGAGATACATGTGCATACAATGGGGGCAGTGCATATGAATGCATCACAAGCATATTTATTAGGGACAGCATGAAACCTGAATGGTGTTTGGCCCTCCAGGACTGCAGTTGGGAAATGCTGCTCTAGGGATTGCATATATTTATGGTGTATGCACTCTGTAGGGTAAAATATAGGCATTTATGGTGTGTTTATTTTATCTGCAATAAAGGTTCCTTCTTTATTACCATGGTTTAGTACTGGGTAAAATATGGGGACATAGTCTGCAGGAGCCACAGCTGGGACTTGAACCTGTGACCTTCTGCCCCTGAAAACACTGGCTATGTGTACTGCACCAAACTGTTGCCACAGGGGCAGGCCACTCTCTGGGGATAGCATTACTGTTCGTCAGACAGACCTTGTCTGTTGCAGTGCATGGCACCCACCTAAACAGGGCTTGGCCTTGGTCTGCTTTGGACAGATGCCACTGCCCCCTCCACTACCAGCACCCCTCTGCCACCATGCTGACATGCCGTTATGCCGGTGGTGCTGGTGGTGCTCAGTCCCAGTCCATCCAGTGTGCCGGTAGGCGGCTGCCTATGGTGCGTGATACGGGATAGGGGTGCTGACATGGACATCAGCACTTCCCCCTGGCACCATCTTGCAATGTTCTGTGCCCTTGGGGGTACCTGCTGGGTACTGTCCCCTGGGACACTGTGGGACACACTCTCGTGGCCATGTTGGACACTGGTCAGTTGCTGTCTTGCTGCTTTTCAGTTTCTGAATTCCTATGTGCCAGGTAGGCATCTGCCTAGTCCACACTGTGCCCCAGCTGGCCCACTGCATGTGCCGCCTGCAGCCCCCTGTACCCCATTTACACCAACACCATAGTGCCCTTTCCTATGTGGCCGTTCTGTTGTTGCTGCACATGTGAAAGCCACATAAGCAAGCTGCCCAATATACACCACAGCAAACTCTCATCAACACTATCAATGTTTGAACATTCACTTTGTGGGGGGAATCAGAATTTACCTTTCCAAAAGTGAGATCTTCCTTTTTATTCTTTCTGAGTGATGTTGGTTACCATTTATCATTGTTTTTTCTATTGGCCATCTCAGTGTTTTCTATTTATATTTTGGTTCTGGTCATTATCTCTCTGTTTTTTGCATGTTTTGTTACTGCACATGTATCACTACTATAACTTATCTGGGTCTCCCTACCTTTGCTGTACATTGCTGACTGAACTGGTTTCTCTCTCCTGCAAATATGCCTCTAACGCAAGGTTTTCATTGGCGTTAATTTTCAGACCCTGATTTCACAGCGTTAGTGTGCCTGGGGCCTCTCCCTGCCCACTCTCCGCCCATTGACCCCTTATCTCCGCCCTCTGGGGAGCCTTACTCCAACCTCTGTGCACCTTAACGCTGCTGGAGATGTTATCGCGTGATACGTGACGTTATTGCATGGTAATGCGCCATTATTGCACGATAATCGTATAATCCACAATATCCCTCTTGTTCCAAGCATCACTGCTAATTTGATGTAAATAGTTCGAGCATGCTATCTAGCTAATAGATTATATACTCCATGTAAATAGTTCTCCCATGTTATCCAAGTTGATACTCCTGTTATATGTAATACCAAACAGCCTGTTGTTCTGGTTCCTTTCTGTTATTTGTAAACCGCGCTGATGTCAAAGAGTGCGGTATATAAGAAGTTGAAATAAATAAAATAAATAAACGTCACTTATCACGCAATAACATCGCTGCTGCGACGTTAGCGCTGTTTAGTAAACATACCCCTATGATCAGGATACTAAATGTCTAATTCAAAGCAGTCCAGGAACATAGGACATTTGAAGTTCAAATGCTCATGTACTTCAAAACTCGATAAGGTAACCCTTTTATTAACATGAGATTTGCATGGAAATGTGCTAATCTTAGGGCACATCTTTGCTGATATTTTAGCACAAATTTGGTGAGCACTAAAATACTTATTGTGAGTAAAGTTAATATTTAATAATTGCATGCTATTAATTTGACACTAGTGCTACATTAGATTCTACTGGCTGTCACTCTAACACATCAAACTCCACCTCCATGCTCTTCCATTTTCCCTTTCACACTATCAGAATGCATTGTGGGATTCAGTTGCTTTATGTGACAATGTTATGTTTTTCTTTTTTTTTTTCAGACCCAGTGATGGAAGTAAATCTTCTAAAAGTTAGTTAAGAAATGTATTAAATTAGACTATTAAAATGGTAACTTATAATATTCTTTGTTTGTCGGCCTTTATTTCCTTGCATACTTAGGAATACTGGATAGCGATGACACTGCAAAAAGTCTAAATATAATGAACAGGAAAGAACAACAGAACCCTTAACCTCAAGAGAACAAACAGCTTCTTTTCATTACTTTAAAGGAATATTGCAATGTCACAAAAGTGCCAGAATGATAAGATACGGTGGCAAGCATGGCCTGGGGAGTTTCTAGAACTCCAGCTAGTCATGCCATTCTCTGAAAAGCAGCAAAACCAAGATATAGGCTCTACTGAGAGGTTGTAATCGCCTGCAGAAACCACATGGTGCTCCCAATTATCAATTCATCTTGTCAGGAAGTGGTTCTGCTTCTGGGAATGCCTGTTGATCATTTCCTCAGTAGAGTTCAATTGTACAGTAAGGGGTAAGTTGGGTAAAGCATGATAGAGTGATATTTTCTGTGCTTCGATCCAGCCTTTCTTGCTTATACGCCAAACTTTGCATGTCTCTTTGTAATGTAAGCCATTTTGAATTATATAAATCACTAAAATGGCATATAATGACTTTAAGTAAATAAATAACTGCTACTGTATAAATTACCTAGTGTGTAACACCAGAATAAACTGGTAATCAAACAATTCAAAAAGAAATGGTACAAATTATGATGGTAAATGGCATATAGATACTTATTTGCTCGTAATTTCACTAATCAAATCTGCAATAAGCCATGTTGGGTTAAATTGGCAGTAATAATCGGAGCCGACAGGATAAACAACCATCTGACAAGCACAGTGCTGGCAATGGACTTTTTCAGATTTGCTGCTAGGGCTTGCTGCGGTTTTCTGGATGGGGTCAAAGCATGAATGCATTATGCTTGTGCTTTTGTTTTGGATCCATCTATTTACCTGCAGCTCGCTAATAGATTTGGCTATTTAATGTTTTGAATTTCAGCCAAGCAGTAGGAAAACTATGATACCATGGTATATGAGCTCATCACCTTGCCATTAGCATATTGCAACTGCACAGCACCATGCTAAGCAACATGTGGGTGCACTTAACACCACTTATTGGGATGGCATTAAGTGCACTCAATAGATACAGCCATGGTTAGTGTGTGCCCAAGACACCTGTTCTGACCATGCTGCAACATCAATGCCCACGTTCCACCCTCTAACCAGCTATATGGCAGATGAAATTTAATGTGGACAAGTGCAAGGTTATGCACCTAGGGAAGAACAACCCAAACTATGGTTACACGATGCAAGGTTCCACATTAGGAACCACCACCCAGGAAAAAGATTTAGGCGTCATTGTGGATACCAGGTTAAAACCCTCGGCCCAGTGTGCAGCGGCGGCCAAGAGAGCAAATAGAATGCTAGGTATGATAAGGAAAGGAATGGAAAATAAAACAAAAGAGATTATAATGCCTCTATATCGTTCCATGGTGAGACCGCACCTTGAATATTGTGTGCAATTCTGGTCGCCGTATCTTAAAAAGGATATAGCGATTTTAGAAAAGGTACAGAGAAGAGCCACAAAATGGTAAAGGGGATGGAAGGATACTCCTATGAAGAAAGGCTAAAAAGGTTAGGGCTCTTTAACCTGGAAAAGAGACGGCTGAGGGGAGATATGATAGAAGTCTATAAATTAATGAACGGAGTGGAACGGGTAAACGTAGATCGATTGTTTACCTTATCAGAATATAGAAAGACTAGGGGACATGCAATGAAGCTACAGGGTAAACTATTTAAGACTAATAAAAGAAAATATTTTTTCACTCAACGTGTAATCAAACTCTGGAATTTGTTACCGGAGGATGTAGTAAAGGTTGTTAGTGTAGCTGAATTTAAAAAAGGTTTGGACAAGTTCCTGGAGGAAAGGTCCATAGACCATTATTAAGAAGTGACCGAAGATATCAATGCTTGACCCAGTACAAGCATTGTGGAACTTGTGTCTCTTGGGGAAACTGCTAGGTACATATGACCTAGATTGGCCACTGTTGGAAACAGAATACTGGGCTTGATGGACCTTGGTCTGACCCAGTATGGCATATCTTATGTTCTTATGTTCTTATATCCCTGCCCAATTACATGCTAACCAATTAGCATGGGATTTATAGCCTTCATGGTTGTCTAAAGAAGTGGCAGCACAAATTAAGACAAAAACACATTGCACACAAAATTAAGAAGATCACAAAAACAGGAACAAAGAAAAAAAATTTTGGATAATGCCAAAGGAGGCAAAGAGAGAAATCAGGGTAGCAAAAGCAAACACAGAAAAAAAGATGGCTAAAGATGTGGAGCAAGGAGACAAAACTTTGTTTCAGGTATATTGAGGAAAGAAGGAAGGCCAAAGGTAGAACTGCAAGATTTAAAAGTGCTGAGAACAGTTTTGTGAAAAGTGACATGGAAAAAGTAGAAATTTGGAACAGATGCTTCTGTATTCATGAAAGAAAATCCCGGAGAAGGACCATGAATGACTGACAAAGGTACTAATAGAAACAGAGTAGATACCACACCATTCACCAAAGAAGATGTTTTTGAACAGCTTACAAAACTTAAAGTGGACAAGGCCATGGGACCAGGTGAGATACATCCCAGGATACTGAGAGAACAGAGAGAGGCTCTGGTGCAACCTTTAAAGGATGTGTTTAATGGATTCTTGGAGATGGGTTAGGTTCCATGGGAATGGTGAAGGGCTGATGTGGTTCCTCTTCATAAAAGAGGTAATAGGGAAGATGTGGCAAACTATAGGATGGCAAACCTTACTGCAGTGGTGGGAAAAGTAATGGAGGCACTGTGGAAAGAAAGAATAGGGACTTTCTAGAATTCAATGACATCTTCATGATCTAAGACAACTTGGTTTTACTAAAGGACAATCATGACAAACAAATTAGATTGATTTCTTTGAGTTACCAGGCAACTAGATCAAGGGCATGCAATGAATGCACGTTCCCTCAGATAAGGCCCCATAGGCCAGACAGGATAGCCCTTAACACAGACCCTCCTCAGAGATCTTTGCACTTCAAAGGAGGGTGATGGTGTCATACGTGAAACACTCATGAGACTGTCGCACAGGTGAGTTTCCTTATGGTCTTTTCCTCATCACACACTTCTCTGTATCCTTGAGTGCTGTCTTTCCCCATTCACAATCCACATAGTAAAGACTGGTTTCTAGACAATAAGGGTTTTAGTTTTATTTGATGACAAGATGCAGTAAATATGACACAAGCTGCAAGTGTGTGTGTGTGTGTGTGTGTATATATATATATATATATATATATATATATATAGACACACACATCTGTAGTACTACAACACAAAACACAATCCATAACACTGTTGCTTTTTGCCACAAGGCAAAGTCCAGCCACGTTCAACCACTGAGGCTTCTTCCATCATGACAAATGGATACAGAGAACAGAATCCTGTTTCAAAATGGGTCTCTTTACAAAACAAACACCTGTTGCATTGGCCCTCCCCCATACCCTCTGCAATGACTTTTGTGGAGTAGCCACATGAAAGCAAACCCCATGCTATGGTCACATTCTGAGTCTCAAGTAAAGCTGATGGACTAGCTGTTAGCCAGAAAAGATGTCTTTGACCCTTAATTTGCTATAACAATACAAGTATTGTGGAACCTGTGTCCCTTGGGGAAACTGCTAGGTACGTATGACCTAGATTGGCCAATGTTGGAAACAGAATACTGGGCTTGATGGACCTTAGTCTGACCCAGTATGGCATATCTTATGTTCTTATGTAACACACATGGTATTACTCTTCAGTATCCCTGCTTTTATTAGGTATCTTTCTAAATAGTTCTGGCTCCACACCTGCATATGTCATGACTACTGCAGGCCACTTGAATAGAAAAATGTGAATACAACCCGCTCTTTTGGTATGGTCATGTGATTTTACATACATCACATCATCTAGAATACTGATCTCCTACCTCATCCAGCAACATACATTTCAATCAGATTTGTTTGGCAAGACTGTCCTTCAGTAAAACCATGTTACCTCGGTTCTTGCAACCTGTTGGTTTTGAGAAAGTTCACTATTTGCTCTTTCAGGAGTGCCTCCATTACTTTTCCCACCACCGAGGTAAGGCTTACGAGTCTGTAGTTTGACACTTCTTCCCTGTCACCACTTTTTGTAGAGGTATGACATCAGCCATTCTCCAGTCCTGAGGAACCTCTCCTGTTTCCAAGGATCTGTTGAATACATCCTTTAACGGCCCTGCAAGAACCTCTCTGAGCTCTATCCTGGTATGTATCTCATCTGGTCCCATGGCTTTGTTCACTTTCAGTTTATCAAGTTGTTCCAACACCTCATCTTCTGTGAATGGTGTGGTATCTACTGCATTCCCATTTTTATATTTGAGAGTCACAGCTGGTCCATCTCCAGGATTTTCTTTAGTAAAAACAGAGCAGAAGTATTTGTTTAGCAATTTCGCTATTTCTATGTCACTTTCCATGAGTCCTTTCCCAACACTTCTGAGTCCTGCAATTCCAACTCTGATCTTCTTCCTTTCCCGAATATACCTGAAGAAAGTTTTGTCACCACCCTTAACATCTTTAGCCATCTTTTCCTCTGCCTTTGATTTTGCTATCCTTATTTCTCTTTTTGACTCTGAGTTTGATCCTGTATTCATTTCTGTTTTCTTATGTTTGCAAGCTTTTGAATTTTGTGAAAGCTGTGTTGTTTGCCTTTATTTGAGCAGCCACTTCTTTGAAAACCAAATAGGTTTCCTTCTCCTCTTGTTTTTATTTTTATTTTTTTACATATTTATCTGTTGCCCCTTTTATTGCCACCTTTAGTTTAGCCCATTGCAATTCCACTTCCCTTATCTCCTTCCACCCTGTCATCTCCTCTTTTAGGTACTCGGCCATTTTATTGAAGTCAGTGTTTTTGAAGTTTAGGACTTTGAGCTTGCTATGTTTGGCCGGTACCTTGGCTTTTATCTCATACCACACCGTGTGAGGATTGCTGTTGCTCACAGGGGTACTCATGCAGACATTCTACATGCTTTCACCGTTGGTGAGCACTAAATCCAGCGTTGATCTTTCCCTGGTTGGTTCCATGACCATTAGTCTAAGTGATGCATCTTGGAGAGCAGCTACAATTTTTTTGCTTCTTTCCAGATGTGCAGAAGGAGTAATCCAATCCACATCAGGTAGATTAAAGACACCCAAAATGATCACTTCCCCCTTTGTGGCTATCTTGGCAATATCTATAATCAATTTGTTATCTATCTCTTCAATTTGAATCGGAGGTCTGTAAACTACAGCAGTATGGATGACAGTGCCATCTCCTCTTTCCAATGCAAACCAGAGCACTTCTTCTTTTCCCCATGTCCCCTGCATTTCAGTAGCTTTAATATTGCTTTTTACATACAAGGCTACTCCTCCTCCTTTTCCATTTTCTCTGTCTCTTCTGAATAGATTATAGCTAGCTATGGCTATATTCCAATCATGTGATTCATTAAACCATGTTTCTGTAATAGTCACAATGTCCAAATCCATTTCCACAATTAGGGCTTCCAGGTCCGTAACTTTGTTGGCTAAGCTTCGAGCATTTGTGCTCATTGCTTTCCAGCATTTACCTGGCTTGTGTATATTTTGCATTGATTTTGTTCTGCCCACATCTTCCCACTTGTTTTTTATGTATGGTCTAAAAGTGTGGCTGTTTCTGATGTTATTCTGCTTTTGCAGGGGGTGGCATGCAGGTCTTTACCTTCCACATCTGTCACCCCCTTTTCCTAGTTTAAATGCATATCCACATACTGCCTGAATTTTTCACTTAAGATTTTTTCCCTGCGACAGAGAGATGTAGTCCATCAACACAGTATAGTCTCTTATTGGTCCATCTGTTTCCCCAGTCACCAATAAATCTGAATCCTTCTTGTTTGCACCAGGTCTGGAGCCATGTATTAAAGCTGTTAATGCGATGCAGCCTTTTTGTCTCCTTACCAAGAACAGGCAGAACCTCTGAGAATGCAACAGTGTTAACAATGGGCTTGAGTTTCTCTCCCAGAGATTGGAAGTTCTTTTAGACTGTAGAGGCACTGTTTCTATCCAGGTCATTTGTGCCCAAGTGGATAACATCAAGTTTGGAGTGTTCATTTTTGTGCTAAGTACTTCAACAACTTGGTTTGTATTCCTGCTGGCTGTCGAGCCTGGTAGGCACATGACTATCTTCTCTCCTTTGAACTGTGTTCCCAAGTTGGTGCCTCTGATGATGGAATCTACAAGTAGTAGTAGTTTTCTGTTTGGTGATGTTTTCTTCATATTTGGTGATTTAGCAGGAGATTGGGCATTGTCTGACTCATTTAAGGGCCCTTCAGTTTCATTAGACTGAGCATCCTCATTAGCCAAGGCAGAGAAGGCATTATGCAGGGATATCTCTTGATGTATAGGATGTCTCTGTGTTACAGGTTAGGAAGAACCCAGAAAAAACCTCATGCCAGGTCAACAATAACAATAATACACCAAAGCCCAGACAAACTAAATCAACCTCTTAGTAGATAATATTTTTTGTTGGAATGGCCAGCTCAGTGAAGAGGAAGTTTTCCACTCACCGCTGTGGCCCGTCCTTTTTAATTATTTAATTTTTCAAAAAATGCTCTGTTTTTAAAAAAGAAGCTATAACTTAGCTGTATAATATCACCGGACAGGGTTTTGACCTGAAGCAGGGGGATTATCAGAGTTACCCCGAAACGTGACACGTCGTTTTGAAAACTACTGTTTGCGGTAGTGCTGACAGCCTGTATTATACAAAACAAACATATCCAGGTGGATAGAAGTAATCTCTCCCCCAGTACTGTACTGCTCTCTTGGATTTTTGCAGCCTAAATACATGACCCTGCATTTTCTAGCGTTAAGTCTCAGCTGCCAAATTCTTGACCATTCTTCAAGCTTAGCTAGATCCTTCCTCATGTTATCTGCTCCTTCCTGTGTATCTACCTTTTTGCAGATTTTAGTACAGTTTTGCCAAGTTACCCAATTCCAGTGGTGAGATTTTTTGCTAGTTCTGGTTTTAAATATGCTTGCAGTGCAGTATGTTATTTGTAGTTCCTGATTTTACCATTGAAATCAGTGCTGCAGGTCCAATAATGCATCAGGATGAGATTGGCAGAAATCCAGGACTAGTTTAAAATCTCACTTCTGGAACTGGGTAACTTGACAGTTCTGTTGGTATCATCTGCAAAGAGACAAACCTTTCCAGAATAGTACCTCGGCCTTTGCCAGTGGTACAGCTGCATAGGGTGCAAAAAATAGGGGCCCATTTAGGGTCGGTTTTCTGCTGACCACTAGTCTTGGTTTGCCCCCCCTCCCCCATTGCCTGCTCAGCTTGCCCTTGCCCTGCTGCCACTTTTCCTGTTTCCTTGGCGGCGGCAATGGTGGACCTCCAATTTAAAAAAAAAATGGGGTCTTTCCGACTCTTCATTTGCATGGCTGTCTGGTCCTATGTCAGAGGAGGAAGGGATCAGACCATCCATACAAGCATGGAGTCGGAAAGACCCACATTTTTTTTTATTAGAGGTCTTACTGCAAGGGTATATGTTTATGAAACTATACCCTTGCAAGGGAACAGGAAAATCAGCAGTGGGGCAAGGACAGGTTATGTGGGCAATGTGGGAGGGGAGGGGAGCCAGTTGGACATGAGGAGGTGGCTAAGATGGGGAGATGCTGGACATGGGGGGATAGGGGCAGAAGGGCCACGCTGGACATTGGGAGATAAGGGAAAATGACAAAAGTCTGATGTCATTGGGGGAAGCACCAGGTTTTCAAGTCATACATGGTGCAGTTATGGCTTATTATGGCCCTGAACCTTACCTGACAGCCCTTCTGCAATATCAACACCCTCAGTTCCAGCTCTGACATCCATGAAATCAAGGTTTCCATTGCTGAGGTGATCCCATCAAACAGCACATTAATTTATTTAATTAATTTAAATTTATCCTCCATGGCACTTACTATAGTCTTTGATCAGTATCGGGCATGTGGTCACTAGCCACTGACTCGGGTTGCACTTCCATCATCTAAATCTATGTCAGTCAGCTTGTTATTTTTGTGGCTTATTTCTGTAGCTTAGAGGCCATATCATTGGGTAGGATTATACTGGGAACTCAGAACTTCAACAGTTCCCAGTCATGTCTGGTAAGCAGTTCAGCTTCAGTTAAATGCCAGGTGATGATTAAGAAGCAAGGGGAGCCCTGGAGATCAAGCATACCTCCTTGTCCTCTGTTTACTGTTCTGACTAGAAGCCATGTGTACTAAAGGGTGTGCTGTGAAAGCAGCTCAGAGGCCTTTGCCAACTTCAGGGGGCATGTGTGTCCATACCACTGCCATTGGCATTTTGCTAACATGCAGCACCCTGGAAATTGGCATGCGGGTGCACTTAAAGCTATCCACTAAGGTGGCATTAAGTGCACCTGAGCTAACGGCATAATTTATGGTTAGCACATGCCCATAATGCCAGCGCTAACCATGATGCACCATCAATGCCCAAGTCCTGCCCCAACCCATCATATCTCCACTCGATCTCACACTAACCAGTTAGTATGGAGATTTTAGTGTGCGACCCTGCGCTAACATTTAGTGCTAAAGCCCACACTAATGATTAGCATAGATTAGCAAACATGCCCCTAGATTCACTTAGCTTTGCCAAATATTGACTGTCTTCCTCTTTTTGTTATCTCTGTAATAAACGAATACTGACCCTTTTTAATATCTTAACTTGAATTGAAAAATTATCTTTTTTGTCAGATTCATTATTCACGGGAGAGGTAAAATCCCCCTAGCAGTAAGTCCCCTTGTCCTTTTTAATTTATATAATTTAATAAACGTATACTTTAATTCAGTTCAAATTTGTATTTTTCACATTTCATTTCAATTTCAATCCATTTCCATGTCCATTGTCTAAGTAAGTACTACTGTTTCAGACCACCTAACCAAAGTCCTGCATTAGGGGCTACTTATCTCTTACTGTATGTCTTCATAACTGCAGGTCCGACATTTTTTCTCCTGTTTTACAAAACATTTTAGCTTGGAGATATCTGCTTCTGATCTTTATATTAATAATTGCTAATCAAGTTCCTCATTTTGTCCACCTGGAGGTACTGTTTGAAATTAAAAAATCCACTGCTGTTCCCTATAATTTCATCTTAAGATCCCCTGATCTAATAGATGGAGGTACCCAAACAAGTATTCTTCACTATATTCTTCAGCTATATTCATGCAATGTTGCACGATGGGGGCTGAAATTTTCTTGGTATTAATGCATGATTTATGTTCAGTCAGCTTGGTTTTCCACTCTTGTTTTTGAGAGACATATCACCATATAAATTACAAGTAGTCCGGTATCAGGACTTAAATTCTTGATCTGTACCTGGATATGTCCATTCACTTCCAATCACAGTGAACTTGCAAAAACTGCATGAACCACAAGATAAAAGGTCTGCTTTGTCTTCCTCCAGTGGAACCAAATTCATTTTTTTCTCAATGAAGTCCCCTGTGTTCGGATTTTGTTTGTAAGCAACCATCCGGTGGTTACAAAAGCACAGGTGCACTGTTAATATAGGACAACGTTGAAATATCTTGCTTTCTTGAGCGTGGACATGGATTTAAATTGAAATGGAATGTGAAAAATAAACAGTTGAACCAAATTACAATATATTTTTATGAAATGATGCAAATTAAAAAGTTCGAGTGGATTTACTGCAAGGTTTTTTATCATTGTGGTGCTTAATGAGTCTGAAAAAAGATACTTTTTAAATTCATTTTCATTTTGAGTATATTGAATTTCTCAGTTAAGATATATAATGAGTGTGTTCCTTACAAAAATCCCTCATTTATATGATCAATTGCTAACCTTTTGTACCATATTTTTTCAGCTACTTAACTAGAAAATTACGGTGATCTCTTTTTCTTACCCTGATTTGAATGCTAACCAAATATTTGTTGCTCTTACATTATCTCCTTTCAGTTTTGTCCACTGCACTTCTAAGTTCCCTTTATTCTCTCATCCAAATAACGATTCTTGAGGTAGTGCCCTATCTTTATGAAGTTAATTTTCTGGAAACCCCAGACTCTCACCTTTGAAGTGAGCCATCACTGCTTGTACCTTACTACTGAACCATACATGCATTGATTACTAGGGAGGGGGATTTGTTAGTCTGCATTAGGTTTGTTAATGTGACCTTACAAAAGTTACTGCATTCTAAATCAATGTAACACATATTAATCAACTAAATAGAACATTGTAAATATATTAGTGCATGTTAACAATTTTTTATGAGCAAAAAAATTGTATTGAATTGAATGTGTGAAAAGAATCATAAAAAAGGTCCAAACGACAGGAGAAATGGTTCAAGGGACTTAAATCTTTTGCAAATTCCTATTGATTACATCATCCCAGATTATCACTCATTATGATATTAGAAAGATGATCCTGATTTGTAATCATCATGCCCAATTTCAATCCTCTGCCATGTGAGTTCATTTAGAACTGTTCTTTCACCAAAAAATCTAAGATTTCTTAATTCCTATACAACTCTGGAGCTGGGATGCCTGAATCAACATTCAGTATATTGAAATTACTAACAGTACCCCTCCTCCACTTGTAAATATCTTCTATTAAATTTGAATCCAGTTCTTCTGCCTGTGAAGCAGTTCTCTATATCACAGCAATATAAAGAGATGTTCCATTCCTTCTTATCAGATTAACCCACAGTGTCTCTTCCTCGCCTCATAAGCCTTACAGTTCTGTTGCTTTTATATATAGTTAGGGCCGGCCTAGTCATTAGGCAAAATTGGTCATCGTGTAGGATGGCAGCTTGTTGAGGGAGGAGGGGTGGGGGTGGCAAACAGCAGAATATTCAAAGTTAAATAGATCGTGACAAGCAGAGGGGGTGGTGGCAGCGGCATAAGGCTTGAACCAACTCAGGCCAGCCCTGTCTATAGTTCTACTCTCCTCCATTTCTTCCTACCCTGTCCTTATTAAATAGTTTGTAGCCTGGCATAACTGTATCACAGTCATTGACCTCAATATCCCATGTCTCCACAAATGCCACCAAATCCAAATTAGCCTCTTCCATGACAGCATCCAGATCTAGAAATCTCCCACACTATGATATGACTAGATTTCCAGATAATGCCATTTTCTACCATTTAAGTGATTTATTTACCTGATGCTTTATTCACCTATCCCTGTCAATCCTAGCTTAAAGTTCACCTCATCAGATTAGGCAATCCATTATGGAAGATACATTGGACCTGATGTTTGAAGGCCTTTACACAGGTAACTTCCTTAGTTACCCATGTAAAAGCCTTATCCGGGATTTTTGAAGGGGTACACGAGTAGCAGCCCTTTGAAAATCCCAGCTAAGTCCCTAATGTGCCCAGATGCATAGCATGGGCAGAGTACAAATTATAGTATATTAGATACAAAATTTAATATACTATAACACAGGTACACTAAAAAAATTTTTTTTAAACTGCCTCTAATGTTTCGATTGATTTTTACGTTTTTTGGTGCACTGAATCCAAATCTGGTAACCAATTTGCTCCATCACGTACAGATTTTTTGCTACATTGGGTTAGCAGTTTGAGGTGAACGTTTCAGATTGAGTGCGATCGAGATAAAAGTTTCTTGGATGAATTCTTTATACTAATTGTTTAGTAGTTATTCAAATAAGAATAAAGAAAATTGTAACAAGGCAGCACATAAGAATAGAGTAATGTCAACAAAACACACTGTGATGGTAGCAAAATTGTCTGCACTTAAAACAGCCACATACATGTGCACAAACATTGAGCATATAAGAGCGAGGTTAGACACAAAGCAAAGCAAAGAAATGTGCAAAAAATGTTGTACAGGTATGTATGTAAGAATAGAAAACGCAAACCGCACCATTGCAATACATGAAGACAAACACCCGATGGTGTGAAAATAAAATTCTAATAAATGAGATCCGACACTGTGGTAATAACTAGCAAATTTTTATTTCAAAGTTTAGTAAAAACACGATATTTGTCAACACAGTTTAGATTTTAAAGTCATTCTTGGGTCAATCAATCTCCTGGTGGGCCCGTTTCTTCTTCCCCCGAATGCTTCTCTTGGTGCGCTGCTTGGCGTATTTTTCATCTGGGGTTTCCCGCAGCAGCAACCAGCAGAAATCAGCCATCATAGTGGTGTTCCATCTTCCTTGGTACCTTCTCTCTGCGTCCTTGATGTCCTGGTGAATCCTTTCACCTTGTTCTTCACTGTACACCCCCAAGGTTTCGGGAAAGTAGTTCACATGGGAGTGCAAGAAATGGACTTTCAGGCTCATGTTACAGCCTTGTTCTTTGAAGGCATTGAGCATCCTGGCAACAATATCCTTATAGTTCTCATCCCGCCTGTTCCCCAAGAATTTGAGAACAACATCCTTGAAGGAATCCCAGGCTTCTTTTTCCTTCTCAGACATCGTTTCAGCGAATGCTCCATCTGAAATGAGTTTCCTTATATCAGGGCCAACAAACACTCCTTCCTTTAGCTTTGCTTCAGAAAGTCGGGGGAACTTTGAGCAAAGGTACCGAAAGCACTCACAATCTTTTGGAAGGGACTTGATGAATTGCTTAATGAGACCCAACTTAATGTGGAGAGGTGGTAATAGAATTTTATCACGAGGTACCAAGCTCTCATGAAGAACATTTTTCTCACCGGGTCTCAAATACTCCTGAATTGGCCAGTCTTTTTTCCCCCAGTGTAGGTCGCGGGCCCGGCTATCCCACAAGCAAAGGAAGCAGGGATATTTGGTGAAACCGGATTGCTGCCCTAATAGCATGGATAGAATTTTTTTTTTTTTTGAAACTTTTATTTTCATTTTGCAACAAACAAAAGAAACAACACACCAAAGGAGACAAAACAAGTATACAATAAGGAAAAGCAAACCCTATTACCCCCCACCCCCATGCTTCTTCTCTGAGCCGACAGTATCAGCATGTGAGCGCTTCCAAACAGCAGTGATCATACATCAAAACGAACATAAATAGTATCTGCGATACAGAATGATCACGTGACAGAAATTTATACAAATTTAAACAGTCAGATGAGAGCATTTAGCATTGTGAACATAGTCATTGAGCATCTTCCATTTAGACAGATGATGGGGGGTCTGAACGGAAGAAGCAAACATACGAGGTATTTGTTCATATTTACTATAGAGACAAACATGATTCCACCATTCATTGGGGCTCAGTTGGGAGCTATTTTTCCAGTATTTCGTAATTAGGGAGATAGCGATGCCCAGCATAAAGTCTAAAAGGAAGTAAGCCGATTTTGGAAGAGAGGGGATCCCCGCAGCTGAGCGGAGTCCCACTATCCTCCAAGAAAGGGGCTCTTGAAAGTGTAAAATAGATTGGATACGACCCCAGACCCGACGCCAGTAATACTGTAGTGCGGGACATTCATACATAACATGAGTTAGTGAACCAATGGCCGCATGGCATGTCCAGCATCTATTGCTCTGGGAAGTGTTCCATTTGGCTAATCTGTCAGGAGTATAGAAACACCGGTGGGCTAGAAAGAAGAGTGTCTGAGTGAGTGAGGCGGATCGGGAGACCCGTGTCACTCTACTCCAGACGAGGCTCCATTGCTCCGGGGTCAAAGTTACATGCAATTCCCGCTCCCATGCTTTCTGCGCTATAGGGGTACCTCTATTTACAGCATTACATAAGGTTTTGTAAAAGTTAGATGCGACACCCGGTGAACTCCCGATAGAACGGAAAGTCTCCGACAATCCCTGGGTATGAGATTCCGATGGCGGGAGCACCTTAGCACTCCGAAGACAATGCTGTAGTTGCACCAACTGAAAGTAGTGTTTCGCTGGGAGACCAAATTCAATTTGCAATTCGCTAAAAGTTTTCCAGCGACCATCATGGAACAACTGGTTAGGGATCCAAATACCCCTACTGTACCAGGGGCTCCACGCCATCGGTTTATTTTGTATTTGAAATCGAGTATTGTACCAAAGCGGGAGTCTGTCTAACGGACAGAATCGGGAGTCTAGAGATTGCATAAGAGTATTAAAGGCAGCTAAAGTGTCTAAAAGCATTGGTGGATAGTGGGAGTCTGGTGGGAGAGTCATACCAGGGAGATAAGTAAGAGGAATCGGTTTGCAAAGGTCCTCCTCTATGTCTAGCCACACAGGTCTACTCGGTGCTAGATCTTCCAGCCAACGAGCGCCTTGCTTGAGAAGAAATGAGTGGTGATATTTCAGAAAATCAGGGAATCTGACACCCCCATTTTCCTTATCTGCTTGCAATTTATGCTTCGCTATCCTAGGTGTCTTATTTTGCCATAAGTATCTAGTCAGAAGGCCCTCTAAATCTTTATATGTACGTCGAGGTAGGAGACAGGGCAACATTTCTAAAATGTAATTCACTTTAGGAACAATCATCATTTTTATGGTTTCTAGGCGACCCCACCAAGTAAGTGTTAAAGGAGTCCAACGGTGAGTAAGCGCCCGGACTTTAGAGGTTAAGTCTTTGGCATTGAAGGAGATAGCGTCTTCCAAAGGAGAGCAGTAGTGAACCCCAAGGTATTTGACCATGCGAGGTTGCCATAAAAAGGGAAAGGATTGCATATCTGCCTGATGGATCAGAGGATTTAGTGGAAAGGCTACCGACTTGGTCCAATTTATCTTATAACCCGAAAGTTGTGAATATTTACCAATTTGCTCTAGGACAGCCGGCACTGAGTCTGGAGAGACAAAGAGCATAAGGTCATCGGCATATGCTGAAATTTTGATTTCCCTATGAGAGAAGGGGACTCCATGAATCTCCTCCGATTGCCGGATTAGTAAAGCTAAGGGTTCAAGTGCAAGATCGAAAAGAAGTGGAGACAGTGGGCATCCCTGGCGAGTACCGCGTTGAAGGGGAAATGGCTGAGACTTTAAAGCATTAGCACAGATACTGGCTGTAGGCTGTGCATACATGGTGCGGAGACAACGGAGAAAACCTTCTCCGAATCCGTACCAGCGGAGAGTTGCAAACAGGAAGGGCCATTCTAAGCGATCAAAGGCCTTCTCAGCATCAAGTGAGAGGCCAACCAATGGTCGATCAAGATTAACTGCGGTAGTCAGTACATGACATAGAGTCCGAGCATTGTCAGCAGTTGATCTACCGGGAATGAAACCGCATTGATCTGGGTGAATTAAAGTAGACATCCTATCAGAGAGCCGGGTGGAGAGAATGGTGGCAAATATTTTATAGTCCGCGTTTAGGAGGGAAATTGGACGATAATTAGCTGCTAGTTGCGGATCTCTCCCCTCTTTCTCAAAAACTACTACATTTGCCATGGAAAAGGACCCAGAAGGAGATCCCTCCTCGGCCAGAGCAGAAAAATAAAGTTTCAAAACTGGAGCTAAGTCAGCGTTAAAGGTTTTGTAAAATTCAGCAGGGAGACCGTCCGGGCCTGCAGCTCGACCTGTGGCACATCTCTTGATAGCAGAATGAATTTCTGATAAAGTAAATGGTTTGTCCATGGCCTCTCTATCTTCATCAGATAGGGTCGGTCGTTGTACCCCTGAGAGTAATCGTTCAAATACTTCTGGCTCAAAATCACATTCAGATTGATAAAGCCGAGTATAAAATTCACGAAAGAGTTCTAAGATTTCTGTATCTTTAGTGACCAAGCCCCCCCCCCGACGGATTACGAAGAGCGGTAACACGCTTGGCTTCTTTTTGACCCTTCAGGGCATTAGCTAACAATTTGCCAGCGCGGTTATTTTCCCGGTAATACATCCCTTGTTGTGATTCAATATTTTTAGCAGCAGCAGTATACAAAAGCTGATTGTATTGAAAACGAAGGCGTTGTAAACGAAGTAAAATACAGGGGTCAGTACGGGACGTGAGGAGACGCTCCCCAGCTTGTATCTGTTGCTCTAGAAGCAGTAAGTGTTGCTTTCTTTGTTTCCCCTGTCGAATTTGATAACTGGTTATAGTTGCACGGATAGATGCCTTAAAACCCTCCCACCAAGCCCAGCTCGCTGTGTCATGGGGTGAATTAAAATGAAAATAATCTTGGATAGCGGCCTTTATGTCGACCTGAAAATCTTTTTGATCTAGTAGGGATCTATCAAAAAACCAAGCTCGGGGAGGATCATCTCGCGTAGTGACATGTATTGAAAAAGATATAGCAGCATGATCTGAAATATGGAGAGGATGAGTCCTAGCCGTGTCCACTTGAGAAATCAGTGCTTTGGAAATGAGAAAGAAATCTATTCTAGATTGTGAGTGATGGGGGGCAGAAAAAAAGGTGAATTCTAAGTCGGAGGGGTGAAGCAGCCTCCATATATCTACTAGCGCAAGATCTTGCATCAGAGCTGTAAGGGTAGCAAGACTCTTGGGTGGACTACTCGTTCTAGGCGGTTGTCTATCTATCAAAGGGTCTAGCACTTGGTTGAAATCGCCACCAAGTATTAATGGAGTATTGGCAGAGGCCTGTGCCAACTGCGCAATACTTGCAAAGTAAGCAGGGTTATCCACATTCGGGGCATAAATACAAATACACGTGAATTCACTATCTCCAACCTTAAGGTGTGCACGGGCCCATCTACCCTCCTTATCAGAGCTAGTATCCAGTACAGTAGCTTGCAAAGACTTCTTAACCAAAATGGCTACCCCACACCGTTTGGAAACGGCGGGAGAATAGGCAGCCACCATGTAAGGCTTAGCATTGAGTTTCAGTGTTTCAGCGGAGTTCAGATGCGTTTCCTGAAGAAACACTAAATCAGCATGCTCATGGTTAAGATAGCTAAGGATTTTCTTTCTTTTGATTGGGCTATTGATGCCTTTTACGTTAAGTGATAAGATCTTACATAAGGCCATTCAAAAAGGTTAAAAATTCTGAGCATGATAACGCACATAGTTTCACAATGTCCCTCAAATTAACTGTATCTAGCTGTACATATGACATGATAGAAAATAAGCTAATGTAATACAATGAAGCGCCCCACATTAAAGAAGAAGAACCGCAGTGCGGTAGAGAAGAAGCAAAACCCCGGAAATTACTGGCGACCATGTGTCTGCGGGGAGAAACCCCAGAGAAGGCCACAATTGAAAACATAAAACCTGTATAACTGTGCGTGCTCCGAATCCAACCGAGGCACACATCATGGAGGGATGGGAGACCAAGAAAGTCAGATAGAGAGAGAAAGAAAAGTCCAGGCAGTCTCTGTGCTGAGCCATGACCACCGCGTCGGGCCCTTCAAAATGGCGGACAGAGCCGGCGGATAATAAGTCCAAGTTGTTGGATTAGCGCATCTGCTCTGCTTCTTTGGAGTCTAAAAATGTTGATAGTAGATCAGGATCTTCGAATGTCCTAGTTTGGTTGTGGAGAGTCACTCGGAGCTTCGCTGGATACAACAGGCCAAAGCGAGCCTGTAGCTGTTGAAGTCGAGGGCGAAAAGCAAGGAGCCTCTTCCGACGGTCAACTGTGGGCTTTGCCAAGTCAGGGAAGAAGGAGACTCTATGACTTTCAAACTCCAGATGATGATTCGCCCGGGCAGCATTTAGAATTTGTTCCACTTGTTGATATCGTAGTAATCGAAAGATAATAGGCCGGGGGGTCGTTCGATTGAGTGCCATATGGGTAGGAACACGATGTGCTCGATCAATTTCCAGATCTCTATGAAAAGTGATCTTCAGCAAGGAGGGAAGAGTTTTGAGCAGGAATTCTCTTATATCTCCTGCTTCCGCCCCCTCCGGTATGCCAATGAGCCTCACATTGTTGCGACGGGCTCGATTATTGCTATCTTCTAACTCTTTTTGAAGATTCTGTATCTGGCGCTCAGCCTTGTCCAGTTTGACCAGGCGCACCGCGGGCGAGTCGAGGACCCCCGCCATGTTGTCCTGCCGTAATGAAAGACTTTCAAGTCGGTCCTGGAGCACACCGAAGTCTTCTCGCATGGCTCAAAGCGCTTCTCCGTTGGACTGCACCAGTTCCTTCACGCCGCGTATTTCCTCTAAGATCTCCTGGTGCATTTCGGGGTTTTCCCGAAGTGGAACCATCTTCTGTGGGGAAGACACCTCTGTTTTGGAGCGTTTTCCGTGTGAAGAAGAAGGAGACCCGAAGTCCAAACGCGCTGGTTTATGGGCCGCCATCCCCCCCGAGGTACCCCGGTAAGTTCGGAGCTGAATATGAAGTTTATGTAGGTATTAAGTCAGGATTCTGAGTAGGCCTCTCGGGAGCTTCAGCGCGAAGCGTCTTACCCGCTGGACATGGTGCCAGAAACAAATCATTGGCAACTTTGGTAAGAGCAGTTTCGGTAGAATGTAGGGGACGGAAACCGGATTGTAAAGGATCTAGGAGGGCATGAGAGGAGAGGAAGTCGAGACAGCGATGGTAGACAGCACGCTCAAGTAATTTAGAAATGAAGGGAAGGAGAGAGATGGGACGATAGTTAGAAGGACAGGAGGGATCGATTGAGGGTTTCTTGAGGAGGGGTGTGACAATAGCATGCTTGAAGTCAGAAGGGAAAGTAGCGGTGGAGAGCGATAGGTTGAGAATATGAGTGATTGAGGGGACGATAGTGGAAGAAATGGAGCTAAGGAGGTAGGTGGGCATAGGATCAGAAGGGCAGGTAGTCAGCTTAGAGGAAGAAAGGAGGAGTGTTGTTTCCTCATCAGAGACCAGAGGGAAGGAAGAAAGGGAAGCAGAAGTAAGGGGGGAGAGTTGGGAAAAAGGCGGGGAAGAAGAGGAGGTAGTGAAATGGAGGGTGATTTAATGGATTTTGTCATAGAAGTACTGTGCCAAGGTTTGGGCAGGAAGGGAGGTAGGAGCCAGAGGTGGGGGCACACTGAGGAGAGAATTGAGTGTATAAAAAAGACGACGAGGATTAGAGACAAGAGAGTTAGTCAGATGGGTGAAGTAGATTTGTTTGGCAAGTGCAATGGCTGATTGGAAGGAGAAGAACATGAATTTAAAGTGGAGAAAGTCAGCATGAGAGCGAGATTTGAGCCAGGCACACTCAGCAGAGCGGGCACAGGAGCGCAAATAGTGGGCAAAAGGAGAGAGCCAGGACTGTGGAGGAGAACGCCTAACAGGAAGTGAGATGAGGGGAGCAAGAGAATCCAAAGCAGAAGAGAGTACAGCATTATAGGAGGCCACAGCCTCATCAATAGAATTAGAAGAAAGAATGGATGAAAGGGTGAGGAAATAGTGGAGGAGAGAGCTAAGGGATCAATAGCAAGAAGGTTTCTAAATAGATTAGTGGAAGCAGGACGAGGCTGAGGTGGAGGATGATGAATAATAAGACTTAAAAGGTGGTGGTCAGATAAAGGAAGGACAGAGTTAGAGAAGTTGCAGGGTGAGCAGTTAGAAAAGAAAATTAGGTCAAGGCAATGACCATGTTGGTGAGTAGGAGCAGTGGAAGAGAGTTGAAGGTTATACGAGGAGGTAAGAGAGAGGAGTTTAAGAACATGGGGATTGGAGGGGTCATCAACATATTCAGGTACAGTACTTATTTCCCTATTTCCCTGTCCCCAGAGGGCTTACAGTCTAAGTTTGTACCTGAGGCAATGGAGGGTTAAGGGCCTGATATTCAAAGCACTAGGCATGTGCTATATGTGTAAAAGTCGGCCCGTTTCCTTTGTAAAACCACCATAACCATTTAAAACACATATTCAACAAGGTGGCTTGAATCGTTGAGGCCCAGATACCTGTACAGTGCCAGGCGCCGAAACCCAGGGGCACGCTGTCTATAGCAGCCCATAGACTATACCCAATGCACGTCCTGTTGCACATGCTCACAGCTCACATTGCCCCTACAGGTGACTGTGGTGTGGATAACCCCTAAGAACCTGGCTGCTAACCCCAGTGCACCACTCCACAAGCCAACAGGAGGAACAGTACAATAGCACCCATCAGCAGACATGGGCATGCATGGAAAGTGCAATTGGGGTGCTGAAGAGCCACTGCCGGTGCCTCAACAGGAGCGGTGGGCAATTCCTCTACAGCCCGGAGTGGGCACACCAGATATTTGCTGCAAGCTGGCATGGATGTGTGGAATGCCGGATCCAGATCCAGCAGTTGTGGAGGAGTGGAAGGCCGCAGAGGCAGCAGATGGTAATGGTGCAGAGTCTGGGAGCCAGCAGCAGGCCAGGGCATTGGCCCACCATGTGTTGGTGATATGTGACAGCTTCTGAGGTGACTGGCCCACACTAGCACCAGGGTTGGACACACACAATCACCAATAATGTGCCCAGTACCATGCAATGTGCACAGAGTGCTACAATAAAGTGCCCATTACCATCCACTGAGTACATAGTGTTCTTTATTTCCCCCATGTGATCCCCCTGCCCCAGGACTCTCCGCTGGACATGGGCACTTGCTATCATGCACACTGTGACACAGTGGAGTGTTGTTGGAGGACATGCTGGCAGTGTCACTACCCTCCCCAGCAGGGTGGGCTGAAGGAAATGGCTCAGGGCTAGTAGGTGGCAGGTGGCTGTACTGTTGCACTGGCAGCCCTAGCACCCATCCCCTGTGCCTGCATAAGGTCCATCAATGTATGCAGGGAGCCAGCGATAGATGTCTGATAAGCTGCCATCTCTCTCATCAGCCACAGGTGCCTCTCCATGTGGTGCTTCACATGCAATCTGTGGTCCCACCACTCCTCATGCACAGCCTCCCTGGCCTGTTCTGCAGCCTGCAAGTCCTGCTGGATAACCTGCAGCTTGAAAAGTATGCCCTTGGTGCCTGCCACCAGGTGCATAACCTCCTGTAGTAGCTCCTGGTCCAGGACATCACCTCCTGCACCCACTGGCTCCTCCAGGATGGTTAACTGTAGCTCGGCTGGGCAATAGTGATAGTAATGGGAAACATCAAAAAACACTCCCAAGAAAGCCCCAAAAAATAAATATGAATTTTGGAAGGGTCTACGCTCCGTCCCCATACAAGGTGAATGATCCCACAGTGAAATAGCACTAATCAGGGTTTCCCTCTCCATTGGACAGGTTTCCTATGGCATGCACATGTTCCACAACAGCAGGGCAGGCATGTCGGAATGGGCAACTGGACAGATGCTGGGAAAGGGGATACAGAGGGCTGCAGGCGGCACATGCTGTGGTGCAGCTGGGGCACAGTGCGGACTAGGTAGATGCCTAGATGGCACTTAGGAATGCTGAAACTGAACAGCAGCCAGACAGCAACTGATGAGGGCCCAACATGGGCACGAAAGTGTTTATCACAGTGTCACAGGGGATAGTATCCAGCAGGTACCCCCAAGGACAAGAACATTGGCAGGCAGTGTTGGGGGGAAGCGTGGATGCCTATGCAGGCACCCCTACCCCAGAACACGCACTATAGGCAGCCGCCTATCTGCACACTGGATGGCTTGAGACTGCACACCACCAGCACCACCAGCAGAAGGGCATGTCAGCATGATGGCAGAGGGGTACTGGTGGTGGAGGGAGGCAGTGGCTGCTGCCCAGAGCCAACCATGGCCTAGCCCTGTGTAGGTGGGTGCCATGCACTGCAACAGACAGGCTGTGTCTGACAAACAACCATGGTATCTCCAGGGACTGCACAGTCACTGTGAGCACAGTGTGGTGCAGTGAACACAGCCAGTGTGTTCAGGAGCAGAAGGTCACAAACTCAAGTCCCAGCTGGGGCTACTGCCAATCCAATCCCCATGTTTTACCCGCTACTAAACCATGATAGTAAGGACAAACCTTTATTGCAGAGAACATACGCATGGTTCAAACGCCTCTATTTTATACCACCGAGCACAGACACCAGAAACATGCGCATTACCTGGAGCAGAGTCCCCCAAATTCAGTCCTGGAGGCCCACAAATCAGTCAGGTTTTATGCTGTCTCCACTATAAGGCCATGTCAGCATGGTGGCGGAGGGGTACTGTTGGTGGAGGGGGCAGTGGCAGCTGCCCAGAGCAGACCATGGCCTAGCCCTGTGTAGGTGGGTGCCATGCACTGCAACAGACAGGCCCTGCCGGACAAACAGTCATGGTATCACCAGGGAATGCACTATCTCTGTGGCAACACGGTGGTGCAGTGCACACAACCAGTGTGTATGGAGACAGAAGGTCACAGGTTCAAGTCCCAGCTATGGTGCCTGCCAACCCAGTCCCCATATTTTACCCACTACTACAACGTGCTAATACAGACAGAACCTTTATTGCAGATGACATAAACATGCCCAAAACACCTACATTTTACCCTACAGAGCAAAGACACCATAAACAGGCGCATTACCTAGAGCAGAGTCTCGCAAATGCAGTCCTGGAGGGCCAAACACCATTCAGGTTCCATGCTGCCTCTAATAAAGATGCCTGTGCTGCATATCTATGCACCACCCCCATGGTATGCAGATGTATCTCATGCATATTCATGAGGGACAGCATGAAAACCTGAACAGTGTTTGGCACACCAGGACTGGAGTTGGGAACCTCTGCCGTAAAGCAGCAGCCAACAGGGGCAGACACACCACACCCACACCCACAGGCTCCATTAGCCAATGCCTCCTGGAGAGGCAGGACATTGGGCCCTGCGTGCATCTCCCAATACTAGCCCTTGCATACCTTAGCAATGCCACCCTGCACCTGGGAATATGGTACACAGCTATCAAACGTTTGCTATGATTACTGGCAGATACCAATTCCTACGTTAAGCACAGTTTGCTGATTGAGCTCCATCATAGCAACCTTTCTGCTGTCTGTGGAGTGTGCTTCAGGTCTGGTCTCTGACAGTGTTTACCACCCTGGGGAGTGACCCCCAACAGTATTGCGTACCATATCCATGCCTGCACTGTGCCCAGGACTGGTGTGGTGGCCAGGGCTGCTAAACTCCTCTAGAGTTGCACAATGCTGGCATAGGTGTGGGAGTGTGTGTCTGTCTATCCAGTGTGTGGTGGCTGCAAACACCCTCCACAGCCCACACTGCCAGCACTGTTGCCAGTATTGGCCTTCCAATGTGCATAATGAGGAGCAAGGTACCATGGGTATAGCCCGGACAGGGTGGCCTGGCCAGGATGCATCTGCACAGGGCATAGGGCACTGGCTGGGACATTGTAGTGCCCGGCCACCACCTGCACAGACAGGTTGGCCACAGCATGTCCTGCTGGGAGATCACTCTCACCCTGACTGTGCTGTGACCACAGCATGGCTAGGCACCCCCATAGTGCTATATAGTATTTATCTCATGTGATATTTATGGGTTTCCTTTTGGGGCCGAGTCACTGACTTATCTGCTTGGTGTGTATGCTGACATCCCAGTTTGGGGTGCACGCATTTCCACCAGGAACATGCACTATGGACTAGCTAGCAGACTGTCTGCAGCTGGTATGTGTCCTGATGGAGTGCTTTGCAGGGTGCAGCGGCTGAAGGATTGCTGCAGGCGAATATCAGATAGTGGTGTGGTGCAGCTTAGCATATCCAGGTCTAATGTCTGTCTGCTATTGCGTTATGGATGTGTACAGAGCTGCATTGACTGCCCTGTAGGGTGTCTGTTCCCGAGCAGGACTGGGGTTGATGGTCCCTTCTACTGCCACCATTGCAGGGAGGTAGAAAGTGGATCTGTTGGTGGGAGACCCTGTTTACCACCCTTAGCCCTGGAGAAGGAGGAGGGGGGTGGTACATAATCCTTGTAGGGGTCCATAGGGGCTACACCTGACTGAGACATCCTGATATATCCAAGGTGTGTGAGCAGAAACTACCTATCTCACACATTAGCACTGCTGGGGACCTGTAGCATGGTCTAGCTCTGCTGTGGACCTGGTGCTGGGCACCCCACCTCACCCTCAGGGTGAATGCCATACCTGCACAATGTGACGGTGTGTAGCTACTCTGTGCCAATACCACACACGGTCAGTTCCCCCTACCAGGCCGAGGTGCTGTGGGGGTGCATACCCCATTGTGTGATCATCTGTAGACTGCTGATTTGTATGTGCAGTGCATCATGGGTATGGGTGGGATAACCCTATCCTGGTGACCACAGCAGACTGTTTGTGTGGTGATTTGCAGTCTTTCTGCAGACAGCCAGGGGTTTGCTAGCAGCTATAGAGCTGTAATCCACTGGTTACTTTGCTACCAGTGGAGCTGGAGATCATGGGTTCAAACCCACAGTGGGGTTATTTGATAGGGCTGTCCAAAGCATTATCTAATTTTAAAGTACATTAGTGCTGCCAGCAATAACACCCTCAGCGTACTGTAACCATAAGGTGCCTCAGAAGGCGCTTTATAGGGCACCTTATGGTTACCGTCCATATAAGGTGCACTATACAGTATGCTATGGAGCGACTGATAGGGTGCCAGTCCGTATAAGGTGCCTTATAAGGTGTCATATGGAGCGCCTTATAGGGTGCCCTATAGGGGACATTATAGGGTGCCGTGGCGGACAGTGCACTTTATAATGTGCCCTATGGAGTGCCTTATAGGGTGCCTTATGCGGCACCTTAGGTTACGGCACGTGAGGGTGTGTTTGCTGGCAGCAATAATTAAAATACCTCAGGAAACAATACTTACATGTCAAAGCTGATGCCTCAGCCAGCCTTACATATTGGGCACACTGGGGATGGAACTCATGACCCCTGTATCATCAGTCAGTGCCTTAACCATTGTGTTACACTGCTGTTCCTCCTTGCATTTCAGAGCACCTACTTATGCTTTCCATGCCTTTAAATGCACAGTGCTGCCATCAAAAACAGTGCTATGACCTTGCTGTGCCTCATAGGGCACCCTATATGGCGCCCTATATGCCACCCTTTATGCAAAATTGTAGGGTGCCGTGGTGGACAGTGCACTTTAAAATGTGCCCTCTGGGTTACCTTATGGGGTGCCTTATGTTACAGTGCTTTCAGAGTGCGTTTGCTAGTAGCAGTAATTAAAATAAAATTAATATGCCTCAGACTGCAATATTACACATAACAGGTAGTGCCTCAGCCAGCCTTATTCATTGGGCACAGTGGGGGATTGAACCCATGATCCCTGCACCATCGGTCAGTGTCTTAACCATTGTACTGTGGCTCTGTTCCTGTGCTTGCACATCAGCGGGCTGCTTATGCTTCCCGCACGCGTTTCTCATGCGCTAATGAGCGTGGCGCACATTAGTACACCGCGCACATTAGCGCATGAATAATCCTGGTTTGCTTTTTTCAAACTGACATGCCCACTCCTTTTATGGCATCCCGCACAATAGCGCGGCGCACACCTAACGGGGTTTTAGTAAACATACCCCTATGTATTCTTACGATGTTTAATTTTTTTGGTTAATTGTATCTCTGTTCTCTCCTACAACATGTGCTTCTCCCTCTTGATAAAACATACAGCGAAATGCTTTGCCGGCTTCGTTGGAGGCGTTGGGGGTTACATATGATCTATTCATGCTGCTTGCATCATTGCTGGTTTTGGTTTTCAATTGAAAAAATTGAAGAATTGAAGACTTGCTTGAGATAAGTGTGGTTTATCACCCATGCCATTTATGTGTGCACCTCACATTATCATGTCATGTTACATGCTCTAGGGGAGAATGGAGGTAGATTTATGAGGAGTTTTTCTGGCCATTGATGTTCTGTGGAGAGCTTGGGGTGGCAAATGCCCATGTGTTACAGCTCTGGATCCCAGTTGTTCTGAGACCTTTTCTCCTCTTTTGTTTGTTTATTTTTTCTGAAGATTTTGCAGTTATGGAGTGATTATTTTCTTTTTTAGTCTTATTTTCACTGTTAGTTACCCATTTTTTTGAATATTGCCACTGCCATGGGTGGCAAACCCAAAAGCTCCTCTGCACTGGCCATTGCAGTGGGCCACTCTGCTGCACTGGCAGGCACACTGGCAGCAAAAGCTGTCCTGCATCCTGACTGGGCACTGGCATCCTCCATGGTGGGCATTAAGGCTCCCCCCAATGTATCAGTCCCAGGCTGGGAAGGAAGTGTCCATTTCAGGTCTATGGGAGAACAAAGGTGTCAGAGGTTAGTGACATGGCATGCTGGCTTGGCCTCTGGTGTGACATCTGGTCTATTACATAACAAGCAGATGGTGCATGACCCACACTATACCCACCCCACACAACACCCAAGGTCCGACAGACAGATAGGCATGGGCTGGGTAGACAACGGCACAGTGGAGATACATATATGGCTGTCACGGTCACACCCTGGTTATGGGGTACCCCTACTCACCCCTCTCTGTGCCTGCAGTGGAGCTGTCAAAGCCCACAACTCCTGAGATGGTGACCTCCTCCACATACTGCAGCATCTGCTCCTCAAGTGGGGTGAGGCTGTGCTGCTGCACAGGCAATAGTCTGCTGTTGCTGGCCCTCTTCTCTTTTTCTGCCTGCTGGACCATTTGCCACTTCTCCTTGAAGTCCTCCAAATCCTGATTGTGGTGGTATACCGCATTGACCCTGTTCATGATGTCACACCGCATTGCCAGCTGGGTGCTGGCATCCTCAGCCATGAAGAGAGTGGTGTGCTGATGCAGGATGAGCCTCAAGGCTATAGCCATCTCAGATGGTGTGAAGTTCACCTTCCTTGTACAGTTTGCCACTGTTGGTGCCTTGTCAGCTATTGTGGAGCAGCAACACATGCATTCATCCCTTCCACGTATCTCCTCTTATGCATACACGGGTAGAGCATGCAGTGGGGCCAGACCCCATCCAAAGGCATATCTGGTACCTGTGTAGGCCCCTGGATGCCAACATTTTGAATATCTGTGTGACATCTCAACACCATAGAATGTCATACCCACACAGCACTAAGGGACAGAAATATAGGCATGCAGGGATGCCCAGACTGCACTACCCAGGTAGGTCACATAACACTGTAAGCGGACATGCAGCTGTGTTGCACAGGTATGGCAGAGGTCACTACCTGCACTACCTGCACAGACGGTCACACCCACATAGGTGCTACCCATGCAGGGTTCTGCCTGTGACTGTCTACTAGTGTAGTGGCCCTCTGCCATAGCTGCACAGAATGGGTGTGCCCACACCCCATGCCCATAGACCCCTGGACTCCCTCCCCTGATCCCCTGTACCACCCATGCAGACATGATGCCCTGCTCCCACAAAATGAACATATATATAAAACCAGTCATCTGTGTTTCAAAACAGCAAGCTACCACTCTCTTTTTTTTGTCGGGACCAACAGACCCGAGTAGGGAGAAAAAAACTCTCTCCTCAATGTCTGGAGAACCCTTTTGTTTAATTGCTTTTGTGTATACACACTTTTCCCTTAACGTGAGGAAGAGTAACATACTTATATATTATTCATATCACACTTATCTTAAAGTCATAGTGAAGAACTCATTTCCAAATGACGTCGGGAACAGTCCTGCACACGACATGCATGTTTCGGGACCTCGATGGGACCCTGTTTCAAGTGTTATCCTGCTGAACAGTAACCAGTGAGTAATCGCCAGAACAAATGCTGAACGTCAACACCATGGTGTCACTGGATGATGTTGTCTCCTGCTGATCCCCACCACCGCTGGTGGTACTGCTGTTGCTCTGCTCAGGTGGTGCAGCCCCATCACTCCTGGGCAGTTGGTGTGGTGGTCCAGCAGTGTCCTGGGCTCCCCTGGAGCCAGCTGTGGGAAAAGAGGAGGGGGTTACTGGTCTGCACAGGAATGGCCCTGGGGTGAGACTGGCACACCCCTGGGGGACCCACACATTCATTGCTTGACCCAACCTCAGCCCACGGGGTCTGACTCCCCACATTGCACACTGTATGCCCTCCCATTTTCCCAACTCCAGACTACTATGTTCTCCCCTTCACATGCCATGCTGTGCCCTTCCAGCTTCCCCCCCCCCAGGCAATGGGAATGCACAGGAGGCATCATGGGCAGTAGCACATTGTACCCCTGAGGCCTCCACTGGGGGGGGGGGTGCCCCTGTACTGCCCTTTTGTGCCATGCCCCAGTCAGGTGTGTGCATACCTGCATGGCTTGGGTGCCAGCTAGTGCACACACAGGGTGGTGGCACCAGGGGATGGCACAGCTACCCATAGCACATTCCTATCATTACATACAGGTAGTGTCCACCACCAGGTGGTCTAACTGCACCAGTCTGGCAGCCATGGCTGCTGCCCCCTGAAACTCCTGGGTGCCACTGTGCAACCCACTGACCTTCTTTGGCTGCCAGCTGCACCCTGATCTGCTGAAGCTGATTGGGTCTTCCCGGTGCAGTGTGCGGAAGTGGCACTTGAGGGCCTCCAGGGTATAATGTACACCATATTCCCTTGGGAGAGAGGGGGGACACACATGAGCTCAGCTGGCCACTACCATATTGATTTTTGTACATACATGTATCCTGCAACAGTCTGTTGACATGCCCATCCTGGGGGCAGGGGTATACTCATGGGTAGCAGGCTGTGGTGGCAGAGCTGCTTGCAGGGATAGACAGGCAGCACATGTGGTTTCTGCCACTGGTGCACCCAGACTCCTGCACCTGGCAGTAGGAGCTAGTGGGTGGAGCAGGTGTCTTGGCTGTCCACACTGGCTGCCAGTGTCCCCTGAAGTGCCCCAGCCCAACCACAGCTCTCCCTGCACTAGGCTTTTCCATTGCAGAGCATGTTCTGTAGCATTGCTACCAACCACCACCAGGGGGTGCAGCTCCCACACCACCTGCTGTGTATGGGTATGCCCCCTGATACAGGCAATTGGGGCTGGCATCTGTACCAATGAATGACCCATCCCCCCCACCACCACACAGTGGGGGAGCCACCAGCATGTGGCTTGGCATCATGCCCTGTCTCTCTGTGCAGAAACACAGCTGTGCCTTTCAGGGTATGTCTGCCTAGCATGGTGCTCAGCCCCCATCCCTGCCTGTTGTGGTCTCCTTACCTCCGCAGCCAGAGTTAGATTCCACTGTTCAACAGCCAAAATGATTCGGACACGAAAGCAGCTGTTCTAAACTAATTTAAGGCTGCTGAACACAGAAATCATAATGAAAATGGCTGATTAGGTCTAGTTGCTAAGATATATGCTATTAATTAGTCATTAGGGGCCATTAACTGTGTATTATGTAACATTTGCATGAGATTGCATAATCTCTACTTGCAACCAATAGAAATATCTGTCCAAAACCAGATGATGCAATCAGTATTTAAGTTTGCATCACTTGACAGTATAAATCTTAAGGTGTATTAGTCAGAGAAACATTAAAAATTAATTATTTTGCATTATTTTATTCCAATAGGTCAATCACAGCGTATTTGGCAATGCATCGTACTGTGTTAATAATGCAGATAATTTCTGCTATATTTGTGGTGAAGTGACTTTTACATCACAAAAACGGAATATGACTGTGGCGGTTAAGAAAGCCTACAACTTATATTTTGGCTGTAGAATAGGAGATCAGGATAAGAGCTGGGCGCCACACACATGCTGCAATACATGTGCAACAAATCTCAGGCAATGGATGAATGGGAAAAGGCAATCAATGACTTTTGCAGTTCCAATGATCTGGAGAGAGCCCACGGATCACGTCAGCAATTGCTAATTCTGCATGGTTCCTCCAATTCAGAAAGGCATATCCAGAAAGAGTAAGTGTACCGTGCAATATCCAAACATTCCATCTGCAATACGCCCAGTGCCTCATGGAGAAGGGTTGCCGATTCCCAAAATGTCAGAATCATTATCATTAGAATCAAGTGAGGAAGAGGAAGAAGTTTGTAGTCATGAACCGTCAAACTCACGTGACCCAGAGTTTCTTCGGGCCACTGCTAATGAGCCACACCTCATAACGCAAGGTGAATTGAACGACCTTGTCAGGGATTTGGATCTCCCGAAGAATAAAGCTGAGCTTATGGGTTCCAGACTACAGCAGTGGAATCTTCTGGCTGGTGAGGTTCGAATTTCTTTTGTCCTGGACCGTCAGAAAGAATTGGTGTCATTCTTTTTCAAAGAAGGTGATCTTGCTGCATGCAACAACGTAAAGGGTTTAATGGTAGCTCTCAATATCAATTACAATGCAGATGATTGGAGGCTCTTCATTGATTCATCCAAAGCAAGTCTTAAAGCTGTATTGCTGTATAATGGCAACTTTATTTATTTTTATTTTATTTATTTAGTATACATTTGTATACCGCTACTTCCAGCGATCAGCAGCGGTTTGATTACAGATTGGAAATTGTCAAATCATGACAGGAAATTTTTGAGGTATAAACACATTGATTAGACAGGAAAGCACAGCACACAGAGAACTATTTTACAGGGAACATGGGCTATGGAGGGTTAAGTGGCTTGCCCAAGACCACAAGGAGCACCTGTGGGACTAGAAGCCCCAGTCCTTCTGGCCCAAGGTTGCTGTCCTCTAGTGGGATTTGAACCCCCGACCTTCCGGCCCGAAGTACCTTGCCCCAACCACTAGGCCACTCCTCCACTCCATCACTTGCTACCATCAATTCCTATTAACCATGCAGCTTTTATGAAAGAGACATGACACTATGGGGTATGTTTACTAAACTGCGTTAGTGTGATTCGCGTTAGGAGCCGTGGTAGAGACAGAAACCCCAAATAAGGACATGGGCGGTACATCATTTCCGAGAACACGCCTAGAACGCACGTTACAAGGCGCCATAAATGAACGAGTGCTACAGGGCATGGTACCGCGCGTTAATCTTAAGAAGGCACGCAGGCATACAAGCACAGCAGCAGAGCTGTAGCACAATGGTTGCAACACTGACTGATAGTACAGGGGTCATGGGTTTGAGTTCCCAGTGGGCCTAATGTATAAGGCTGGCTGAGGCAGCACCCTTTACATTTAAGTAGTGATTGTTGAGGCATGTGACATGTATTTTAATTAGTGCTGCCAGCAAACACACCCTCACGGTGGCATAACCTAAGGTGACAGATAAGGCACCCCATAACGCACTCCATAGGACACATTATAAAGTGTACTGTCCGCCAAGGCACCCTATAATGTCCCCTATAGGACACCTTATAAGGATGCGAACAAAGCCCTGGCTGGCTGCAGGACTGCACGTCACCACACAAACTGTCTGCTGTGGTTACCAGGATAGGGGTAACCCACCCGTACCCATGATGCACTGCACATGCAAATCAGCAGTAGAAAGATGGGCACAAGATCGGGTATGCACCCCCACAGCACCTCGGCCTTGTAGGGGGAACAGACCGTGTGTGGCACTGCCACAGAGTAGCCACAGACAGTCACATTGTGCGGGTACAGTGCCCACCCTGAGGTTGAGGTGGGGCGCCCAGCACCAGGTCCACAGCACCTTTAATGGCTGAAATACACCATGCTGCAGGTCCCCATCAATGTGTGATAGGTAGTTCAATTAGACACATCTATGGTACATCTGTGTCCTGCTGTATGTCTCGGTCATGTCTAGTCCCTATGGGCGATGCTGCACCCAGAATAGTGCATATCCTGTGTTGGTGCCATCGTTATCTGCTGTAGGTGGTGGGGAGGAGGAGGAGGGGGTGTATGGATCACCCACCAATAGATCCACAGTCTACTTCCCTGCAATGGCAGCAGTAGAGGAGACCAGCAACCCCAGTCCTGGATAGACAGAGACACACTCCCCACACCTATGCCTGATGTTGCGGGACATGTGCACGCCATAGGAACCCTGTCCGATGGTGGGGAAAACCCTGAGCAGCGCTATTTCACTGTGGGCTCATTCACCTTGTATGGGGACGGATTATAGACCCTTCCACGATTTATATCTGTTCTATGGAGCTTACTCGGGGGAGGGAGGGGTTGCTGTTTCTCATTTATACCACTATTGGCCGGCTTTGTTATGGTTTTTTTCCAATTTGTTGGGGTCATTTTCAGTGTTTATGTGCCCTTTTTTTCTGTGCACATGTATCACACTTATCACTTTTATTAGGTTTCCCTACCTGAGCTGTACATTGCTGACACTGAAATGGTTTCCCTCCCCTTAATGTGCATTTAACTGCAGGTTTTCATTCGCGTTGGAATTGAGCTCTTCAGATCAGTGCATTAGTGTGGAGGGAGCCTCTCCCCACCCACTCTCCGGCCATTGACCCCTTCTCTCCGCCCTCTCTCCACCTTCTGCAGTGTTTTACCGCGCCGCGGGAGTTTACAATCGTTAACGTTACATAACACGCGTTATTCACGATTACCGCAGTTTAGTAAACATACCCCTGAATGTAGAATTGCGTTTCATGGTCGTTTTTTCTTTTTTTTTTTTCCTCTTAGAGATCTATTTTCTGATTAAGAAATATGTATAATATCTGCCTCCTTTCGGATTATCTCCCCCCCCCCCTTTAGTGGGCTGGTAGTGTTTGGTGAATGTTTTGTATTATTATATTAATTTTGCTTTCTATTTCCTGTTTAGTTGATTTATGTAATGTTCACCTTTCCATTTCTTTCAAGTATGGAACATTGATTGATGTATTAATTGAAAATTTAGAAATAAAATATAAAAAAAAAAAGTGTTGACAGTGACGAACGTTCTGGAAGGCTATCCATGAGCAGGAATGAAGACAAAGTTGAAGCAGTGATTGCCACATACACTCAAAATCACTTGAATATCAGGGAGCTTGCTGAGGACATGGACTTCAGTTACGGGTCGGTACAGTCCATTATTACTGTTGACTTGGGATGAGACATTTGTCTGCAAAATTCATGTTCAAACTCCTGTCCCCTGACCAAAAAGAAGATTGACTGTCTACAGCAGGGAGTTGTTGGAATTCATTGAAAATGACTCCGATTTCATCAAAAAGATTATTACTGGTGATGAATCACATGGGCTAATGATTATGACCCAGAAACTAAAGCTCAATCCTCACAATAGAAGGCTCCAAGCTCTCCCAGACCCAATAAAGCCTGTCAGATGAGAAGTAATGTGAAGGCCATGCTTACAGTTTTCTTTGATTACCAGGGTAGTGTTCATTCTGAGTATGCTCCAAAAGGCCAAATCATCAATGAGGAATACTATGTCCAAGTTCTGACTTGTTTGAGAGATGCAGTTCATCGTAATAGGCTAGAGTTGCACAAGAATGGTGAATGGTTGCTTCATCATGACAACATCCCGACTCATGCTTCACATCTTGTCAAACACCAAATCAAGGTAGTCCATCGGCCTCAGTTCTCATCTGACCTTGCACTTACCACTGAAAGGAGATTTGATGACTTGGAGACCATTAAGCAAAATTCGACACAGCAGCTTCACAGCATAATGAAAGAGGCATTTCAAAATTGTTTCCAGCAGTGGAAGGAATGCTGGAGGAAGTGTGTTTTATCAGAAGGGGACTACTTTGAAGGAGGCTGAGTGCAATAACTATCAGTGTTATTCTTCTTGTGCTATTGTACAAGTCTCGATACATTTTGATTGCACCATGTATTTTAACTTAAACAATATATCTGTACAAATAAGTAAGAATTAAATACATACAAATACATTTGCTGGAATAATTTTTGAAAAAAAGAATGCATGTGTTTATTTGGAAAATCCAATAAGGTCTTCAGCATGAAAAGCATGTGTGTAATTTTTACCCATGTAGTCAGTTATAAATTCCCAACCATGAGGGTCATTTACTAGCAGTTAGGACATGCCGTGTTCTGCATCGCCCATAAGAATAAAATAGGCCCTCTGGCAAATACTGTGTGCTAACCATTAGTGACTGATCTCCTAAATGTTTTACTCTAATCCTCATAATACATTTTCAAAGAAACCTGCACTAGAACATAAGATTTGCTGTACTGGGTCAGACCAAAACCAAGTATACTGTTTCCAATTGTGTTCAAACCAGGTCACAAGTACCTGGTAGAATTCTGAAAGGTAGACAATTTCCTTGCTACTTATCACAAGGAAATATACTCTGCATTTCCCTAAGGCCACCTTAATAATAATTTATGGACTTTTCTTCCAGCAACTTGTCCAAACATTAAAAAAAAAGCTACACTAACAGCTTTTACTTCATCCTTGGGCAATGACTTACAGAGCTTAATTATGAGTTGACAGAACAAATATTTTCTCTGATTTCTCTTAAATGTACTACTTAATAACTTCATTGCATGTACCTTAGTCTTTGTACTTTTTGAAAGAGTAAACAACCAACTTGTGTTTATCCGTTTCACTCCACTCTTTATTTTACAGAACTCTTATCACATCTCCCATGAGACATCTCTTTTCCAAGCTGAAGATCCCTACCTTTAACACCTTTCCTTATAGGAATACTGTTCCATCCCCTTTAGCATTTTTGCTAGCTTTCTATTTACCTTTTCTAATTCTGATATATCATTTTTGAGATTCAGTGACCAGAATACTCAATGTGTTGTCACACCAAGGAACAATACAGAGGTATTATGATATCCTCTCTTTTATTCTCCATTCTTTTTTATAATTCCTTTCTTGTTGGCCACAGCACACTGAGCAGAGGATTTCAATGTATTATCCACAGTGACACCTTGATCATTTTTCTGGGTGGTGACTCCTAGGGATATGTTTACTAAACAGTGGTAGCGGCTTCTGTGCAATATCACTGAAGTTGCTACCACTGTTTAGTAAACATACCTCCTAGTGGGGAACCTTGCATTGTGTAGCTACAGTTTGGATTGCTCTTCCCTATGTGCTTAGCTTTGCACTTGTACAAATGAAATTTCATCTGCCATTTGGATACATAGGGGTATGTTTACTAAACTGCGGTAATCGTACATAATGCGCGTTATGTAATGTTAACGATCGTAAGCACAGCATAACGTGCGTTATGCTGCGCTTACGATCGTTAACGTTACATAACGTGCGTTATGATGCGCTAACGATCGTAATGCCCCGCGGTGCGGTAAAACACCTCAGAAGGTGGAGAGAGGGCAGAGAGAAGGGGTCAATGGGCGGAGAGTGGGCGGGGAGAGGCTCCCTTCACACTAACGCGCTGATCTGAAGAGCTCAATTCCAACGCAAATGAAAACCTGCCGTTAAATGCACATTACAGGGGAGAGAAACCATTTCAGTGTCAATGTACAGCCCAGGCAGGGAAACCTAAAAAAGTGATAAGTGTGATAAATGTGCACAGAACAAAAGGGCACATAAACACTGAAAATGACCCCAACAAACTTGAAAAAAAACATAACCAAGCTGGCCAATAGTGGTATCAATGAGAAACATCAACCCCCCCCCCCCCCGAGTAAGCTCCATAGAACAGATATAAATCATGGAAGGGTCTATAATCCGTCCCCATACAAGGTGAATGAGTCCACAGTGAAATAGCGCTGCTCATGGTTTTCCCCACCATCGGACATGGTTCCTATGGCATGCACATGTCCCGCAACATCAGGGCGGGCATGTCAGAATGGCAACTGGACAGATGCAGGAGAAGGGGATACAGAGGGCCACAGTCGACACATGCTGTGGTGCAGCTGGGCCACAGTGCGGACTAGGGCGATGCCTAGGTGGCCCATACGAATGCTGAAGCAGCAGAGCAGCCAGACAGCAACTGCTGAAGGCCCAACATGGGCACGACTGTGTTTCCCACAGTGTCACAGGGGATAGTACCCAGCAGCTACCCCCAAGGGCACGGAACATTGGCAGGCAGGGCTGGGGGGAAGTGTGGACACCTATGCAGGCACCCCTACCCCAGAACCCGCACCATAGGCAGCCGCCTACCTGAACACTGGATGGCCTGAGACTGCGCACCACCAGCACCTCCAGCAGAAGGGCATGTCAGCATGGTGGCTGAGGGATACTGGTGGTGGAGGGGGCAGTGGCAGCTGCCCAGAGCAGACTGTGGCCTAGCCCTGTGTAGGTGGGTGCCGTGTACTGAAACAGATGGGCCCTGTCTGACGAACAGTCATGGTATCATCAAGGAATGTGCTGATTCTGTGACAACAGGATGGTGCAGTGCACAAAACCAGTGTATTCAGAAGCAGAGGGTTACAGTTTCAAGTCCCAGCTGTGGTTCCCGCCAACCCAGTCCCCATATTTTACCCACTACTACAACGTGCTAATACAGACAGCACCTTTATTGCAGATGACGTAAACATGCCGAAGACACCTACATTTTACCCTACAGAGCACAGACACCATAAACATGCACATTACCTAGAGCAGAGCCTCCCAAATGCAGTTCCTGGAGGGCCAAACACCATTCCGGTTCCATGCTGCCTCTGATAAAGATGCCTGTGCTGCATTTCTATGCGCCACCCCCATGGTATGCAGATGTATCTCATGCATATTCATGAGGGACAGCATGAAAACCCGAAGAGTGTTTGGCACCGCCGGACTGGAGTTGGGAACCTCTGCCATAAAGCAGCAGCCAACAGGGGCAGATACACCCGCACCCACAGGCCCCATTATCCAAAGCCTCCTGGGGAGGCAGGACTTTGGGCTCTGCGTGCATTTCCCAATACTAGCACTTGCATACCTTAGTAATGCCACCCTAAACCTGGGAATATGGTACACATCTATCAAAAGGTTGCTATGAGTACTGGCAGATAGCAATTCCTAGGTTAAGTACACTTTTCTGAGTGAGCTGCATCATAGCAACCTTTCTGATGTCTGTGGAGTGTGCTACAGGTCTTGTGTCTGACAGTGTTTACCAACCTCGGGAGCGACTCCTACAGTATTGCGTACCATAGCCATGCCTGCACTGTGCCCAGGACTGGTGTGGTGGCCTGGGCTGCCCAACACCTCTATAGTTGCACAATGCTGGCATAGGTGTGGGGAGTGTGTGTCTGTCTATCCAGTGTGTGGTGGCTGTCAACACCCTCCACAGCCCACACTGCTAGCACTGTTGCCAGTATTGGCCTGCCAATGTGCATAATGAGGAGCAAGGTACTGTGGGAATAGCCTGGATAGGGTGGCCTGGCCTGGCCGCATCTGCACAGGGCATAGGGCAATGGCTCGGACATTGTAGTGCCTGGCCACCACCTGCATGGACAGGGTGGCCATAGCATGTCCTGCTGGGAGGTCACTCTCACCCTGACTGAGCAGTGACCATGGCATGGCTAGGTTCCCCCATAGTGCTATATAGCATTTCTCTCATGTGATATTTATTGGTTTCCTTTTGGTGCCCAATCACTGACTTATCTGCTTGGTGTGTATGCTGATATCCTCATTCTGGGTACATGCATCTTCTCCAGGACCATGGACTAGCTGGCGGACTGTCTGCAGCTAGTATGTGTCTTGTTGGAACACCGTGCAGCGGCTGGAGGCTTGCTGCTGGAGAATGTCAGATAATGGTGGGGGGCAGCTGAGCATTTCCAGGCCTGCCGTCTGTCTGCTATTGCGTTATGGCTGTGTACTGCTCTGTCTGTTCCCCAGCAAGACTGGGGTTGCTGGTCCCCTCTACTGCTGCCATTGCAGGGAGGTAGACTGTGGATCCATTGGTGGGTGATCCTGTTTCCCACCCTGAGCCCCAGAGGGTGGGTTGTGTGGTGGTACATAATCTGCCTATGGGTCCATACACCCCCCTCCCCCACCCCCCTCTCCCCTCCCCTCCCCCCTCTTCCCCGTCCCCCCCTCCCCCTCCCCATCAGCACGGGTTTTAGGTCACAGCACGACATTGAGACTCTACTGACCTCCCTATTTTACAACATCATCAGGGGCATTGATAACATAAAAAAATGATTTATCCTAATCTTCATGGATATCTCTGCGGCCTATAACACAATATCCCACCCCATACTGATACAATGACTACAAGAAATTGGTCTACACAGCAGCACTATAAAATGGTCCTCCTATCTCCTATCTCAGCAACTGTACACAGCAGGTCATGTGTGGCAAAAACAAATCAACAAAGTTCAACATACCTCATGGCAACCTCAAGGTTCTGCATTATCATTCATTCAGTGGGCCTTGAGAACTATGCTGCAACTGGGAGAGCTCCATTGTGGCAGCTCCATCATGATTGCATGGCTAGCAGCATTGGGCCAACTTAGGCCATTTAGGGTATTAGGCTGTTTTTGGGGCAGTCAGACAGTAATCTGTGGGGCAGCAAGTTCTTGGGCAGTAGTTGGGGAGCTGGCAATAGGGAGCAGTGCATGATAGAGGAGGCTGGAGATGAAAAGCTGAGGCTCAGGGCAGGTTGTTACAGACTGCAGAGATTGCTGGTTTCTCATGGGGTCCTAAAGCCTGCCTGCTTCTTCCTTCAGATGAGGATAGGAGCACAGAGGCTCTCTTAAGAGAGTTCTAAAAGGTCTGCTCTGCTTGCTGGAGGTGATGAGGAAGAAACGGGTGCAGTCTGCCCACAAGTGCAAGGTTTTTCAAGAAGGAAGGGTTTGGGGTAAGAGTGGGGTGCCCTTTCCCTCCCCAGGGCAAGGAGCAGGGCCAGATTCAAGGGCTGGCTTGCATGCAAGTTCATAGACTGTTTATTTGAAGGAGGTTTTGAGTCAGGATAGTAAGAGTGGGGTGTAAGGGGGAGTACAGCGAGAAGAGCAGTAGGTCGGTGGGCACATGGCTTTCTGACAGAAGTGGTAACAAGCTGGCAAGTTGTCCCCAGAATGGCTGAGCAGCATAGGTCCGATACCTCCATGTCAATGACAGTTCCATTTAATGTAGTACCTGGGTACTGGGGCTCAATAGGGCGCACTCTTTCACAAGACCATGTACTATTGTGAAATAGTACGCCATGTTATGCAATAAGGCTCATTATTGCCACTTTCATTTTAAAACAAAAGCACATCTCTATTGTTTTTATGTGATGCTGGGAGACTCATGCCAGAATACATTATAGGCAGCAAGAAGCAGCATTATTTCATTATCTTGCTAATTAACAAAAACTTCTATAATACTGGCGGTGGGGTAAAGCCAGGAATGAATCAGCCTCTTCTGAACATCTGAAGCCGGATGGCCACCCTAGAAGACCTCATCTAATTATATTAAATTGCCAACAGAAAATAAAGATGACAGTCATCATAACAGATGAATGTGAGAACATCATTAGCAGTATACTGAAAAGATTAAGAAATTGAGAACATGCAGTATTTTTATTGTAATGACAAGGACGGGGGGGGGGGGGGAGGGTACTAGTAGTAGATCAGTAACATGGTCTTCACTCGTATTCCTGCTCATTTTCAAATTTTAATACCAAAAAGTACAATCCCTTTAATGTCATTTCATGTCAATTTCAAAAGCACCTGCTAACCATTCTGAGGCAATCCATGAGGAAAGCAGGGGTGCAATGGTAAATTATCCATATAGAAGTTATTTTTAGCACCATTGCATGGATAGCTGCCCTAAATGCAATGCAGGTTGCCTATCCGTATAGTGGTGTAGAATATTGCTGCCGTATAGATAGAGCTGCCACGGGCTATATTGCCTGGATATTCCGTACTAGCCATGATTTGGATACTGGTATTACATATATGATTTTCATTTAGTTGTAGTAGCCAATGAATAAAAATAATGCTGACAACCATGACTGAATACTGACCGAGTTTATGCCTTTGCTGAAAAGCTAAATGGGACTGAGATCCACTAAAACCCAGTGGCTTTATTCCTGTAATTTATCTGTTTCCTTGGAATATGCATGAACAATAAATGAGGATATAGTTTATCACTAACTCATCCTGACTGATTAAGAGTTGTTACTGTTTATCTTCGGCTGCATCTATTAGGTATAGGGACAGGGGCACTGGGAACTTAGGAACCACAAGCCCTATTAAAGTATGTAAGATGAACTAGATGATGGTACAAATATTTAAAAAAGAATGGGGTAACATTAAAAGCAATAATGTCAAGCAGAAAACCAAGGGTAGCAGAAAATTAAAAGTATATTACATAGCGCATACCAAGACAAACAAAAGGATCTCATATATATATATATATCAAGTGTGGCCTGATATATTTCATTTCATTTCATGCACTTATAACCTGCTCATAATTATATTTCTGAAGTGCAATTATGTGTAGGTCATCTAGATCGGAAAAGGAAAATTCAAGGTGGTTCATGCTAACTTTGAAAGGTATTTTTCAAATGGTTGAATGCAGAACCTTTTGTAAAATATGTATCAAGCAAAAAACTACATTTATCTGGTGGCATGTCCAGCAGTCAGGATGTGCACAAGCAAGAAATATTTGGTTAGCTTTCATCCCCACTATTCGTCCCCCTCCGAGTCCTCGGCTAACCTCCATGTACGAACAAGGCGTTTGTACAGGGAGGCTAGATGGGGCGGGAAAAGGGTGGTGCGGAGGCAGAGTTAGGGTGGGCAGTGGGTGGTCTGAAGCTCTGGACGTACAGGGCCAATTCCAATGTCAGCCCTGTATGTACAGGGCCAGCAGACCAAACATGGAAATTATTCCACCTCTGAGGTGAAATGAGTTCCTCTAGATGGCAGGGCAGGCCTGGGTGGTGGAACAGGTCGGAGGGGGTTGCCAGATTGGGGGTTGGGCTGCAGGGAATTGAAAAACAGGTCGGCGGCTATGGATCGAGGCTTCCGAATGGAGCCGCAGTGCTATGGCAACCAGATGCCATGGCGCCATGGCTCCATTCAGGAGCTTTGATTGAGTTAGCCGGGTAGAGGCCTGTATGTGCAGGCCAACCAGAATGAGGACCCGGTCTGCATGTACAGGCCTAGTCACGATTCTGATCTTGTGGGGCTAGGCATGCCCCATGGGATCAGAATTCTGTTTGCCCCTGTGTGTCCGATTCTGATCAGATGCACAGGGGCATGGACGTCCTGATCAGAATGGGGTCCTAAGCAATGTTCCCTCTAATTTTCTGTAGGCTGTGTGCGCATAAAATATCAGCTCTGTGCAGCTTTTGAAGGAAGGTTAAATTTTTGTGCGCCACATAACAACACTCGGAGTTATATACTTTAAAATTTGATTACACGTCAGAATACAGTATGTACACCACATTGATTTTAATCAAATTAAATGAAAATAGACGATTACTAAATAAAGCAGGACATTTCTAGTAATTACAATCATAACTTTTAAATTTTAAGACGTCTGTGTTGTTTTCTATCAGAATCAGAGCCGTAATTTTTTGTGCGCTCTGTTTTAAAGTATGTGCGCTCGCTCCACAAGGTGTGTGTACGCGCACACGCGCACAGCTTAGAGGGAACAGTGGTCCTAAGTGTTTAGTAAAAGGGGCCCTAAATCAATTAAAAAGGGGATTATTGTAGTTGATATGGAAGGGCAGACTGGATAGGCCATATGGTCTTTTTCTGCAGTCATGTTTCTATGTTTCTAATATGTATTAAAAGAGTTTTGTGTGCATATAAAAACAGATTTTAGATGGCACATGGAGAGGGAAATTTAGATATCCAGGTGAGGATGCAGAAAATTCCTACAATATTTTGCCAGAGGCTCAGTCAAACACAAAGCCTCTTGTAAAATAGGTGCAGGACTGCACATCAATGTTTCCCAATGTACACAGGGAGCAGTGATTTTAAAATACTGCACATGTGTAAACCCTATGTGTCAAAGTAGCCCACATGTGCATGGGAGCAGCCTACATAAGAACATAAGACATGCCATACTGGGTCAGACCAAGGTCCATCAAGCCCAGTATCCTGTTTCCAACAGTGGCCAATCTAGGTCCTACGTACCTAGCAATATCCCCAAAAGACACAGGTTCCATAATGCTTGTACTGGGTCAAGCATTGATATCCTGGGTCCCTTTTTAATAGTGGTTTATGGACCTTTCCTCCAGGAACTTGTCCAAACCTTTTTTAAACCCAGCTATACTAACAGCCCTTACTACATCCTCCGGTAACAGATTCCAGAGTTTGATTACACGTTGAGTGAAAAAATATTTTCTCTTATTTGTCTTAAATAGTTTACCCTGTAGCTTCATTACATGTCCCCTAGTCTTTCTATATTCTGATAGCGTAAACAATTGATCCACGTTTATCCGTTCCACTCCATTCATTAATTTATAGACCTCTATCATATCTCCCCTCAGCCGTCTCTTTTCCAGGTTAAAGAGCCCTAACCTTTTTTGCCTCTCTTCATAGGAGTAGCCTTCCATCCCCTTCACCAATTTGGTGGCTCTTCTCTGTACTTTTTCTAATAACGCTATGTCCTTTTTAAGATACGGCGACCAGAATTGCACACAATATTCAAGGTGCGGTAGTACCATGGAGCGATACAGAGACATTATAATATCCTTTGTTTTATTCTCCATCCCTTTCTTTATGATACCTAGCATTCTATTTGCTTTCTTGGCCGCCGCTGCACACTGGGCGGAGGGTTTTAACATGTTATCCACGATGACTCCTAAGTCCTTTTCCTGGGTGGTGGTTTCTAATGTGGAGCCTTGCATCGTGTAACTATAGTGTGGGTTGTTCTTTCCTAGGTGCATAACTTTGCATTTGTCCACATTAAATTTCATCTGCCATTTGGATGCCCAGTCTTCCAATTTATCCAGATCCTCCTGCAGTTTTCCACAATCCTCTTGGGTTTTAACAACTTTAAACAGTTTTGTGTCATCTGCAAATTTGATAACCTCACTAGTTATTCCCTTTTCCAGGTCATTTATGAATATGTCAAAAAGTAGCGGACCCAGTACAGATCCCTGGGGTACTCCACTATTCACTTTTTTCCATTGGGAATATTGGCCATTTAGCCCTACCCTCTGCTTTCTATCTTTTAACCAGTTCCCGATCCACAATAGTACACTGCCTCCTATCCCATGACTTTATAGCTTTGCCAAAAGTCTCTGATGGGGGACCTTGTCAAAAGCTTTCTGGAAGTCCAGATACACTATATCAACCGACTCACCTTTGTCTACCTGTTTATGCACACCTTCAAAGAAACATATATGATTAGTAAGACAAGATCTTCCTTGTCTAAAGCCATGTTGGCTGTCTCCCATTAGGCCATGACTATCTACATGTTGTGTAATTTTGTTCTTTATGATGGTTTCTACCATTTTCCCTGGTACTGACGTCAGGCTCACCGGTCTGTAATTTCCCGGGTCACCCCTGGAACCTTTTTTAAAAATTGGTGTTACGTTGGCGACCCTCCAATCTTCAGGTATTACAGATGATTTTAATGAAAGTTCACAGATTACCAATAGCAGGTCTGCAATCTCATATTTCAGTTCTTTCAACACTCTGGGATGTATACCATCCGGTCCAGGTGATTTGCTACTATTCAGTTTATCAAATAGTTGTAATATATCTTCCCGGTGTAGTGATATTTCTCTCAATTCCTCTGCAGTATCACCTTTAAATACCACTTCAGTCATGGGTAACATCCCTACATCTTCCTCAGTAAAGACCGAAGCAAAGAATTCATTCAGTCTCTCTGCTATAGCCTTGTCTCCTCTTACTGCCCCTTTTACCCCTCTATCATCTAACGGTCCAATTGACTCTCTCACAGGCCTTTTGCTACGAATGTACTTGAAAAAGTCTTTATTTTGTGTTTTTGCTTCCGTAGCAAGTTTCTTCTCAAATTCCCGCTTTGCCTGCCTTATCAATGCTTTGCATTTAACTTGCCAGTGCTTGTGTTGTTTCCAGTTTTCATCATTTGGCTCTTTTTTCCATTTCCTGAAGGTTGCTTTTTTGGCAGCAACAGCCTCTCTGACCTCACCTTTAAACCATGCTGGCAGTTTTTTGGACTTTCTTCCACTCTTCTTAATGCGTGGAATACAGCCTTTTAAATTGCTGCTCCCTGTTGTGAACACACACACCCTAATCCTGTAGCATCAGTCCTCCCCTAGATCACCCCAAGACATGATCACCCTGATCCGATCCTTCCTACAGCCTGACCCTCTCAATCTCGTCCCAACAGTCAATCCCCATGAACCCCCAATGTATCCAATCCATCCAGCATGCTTAAACAAATACTGACCCTCTCCCAGCGCAGCTCTCAATACTGCAATCCCTTTATCAAGGCTTCTACTGGGGCCAATGATCCCTGGCATCTAGGGGGAGCAGGAGCAATCTTCAGTGGTTCTTACTTCTTTGGCTTCAGGTTCTAAAATGGCAGCCATGAGCCCTAGTGGTATAACCACAAGTTACCTCCAGGGGTTACAGAAAGTAGAACTGTATGAAATAGTTTCAATCACTTTAGTTTTTGGATTGACCCATATCTATCTACTGTATCTATCTAAAGAGATAGATATAGAAATGTATGAAGGTATAGATAGATAGATAGATAGATAACTGTCTGAGCAATGCAGGCAATGGTCAAAATGTCAGCCAGTATTAGCGCATTTTTTCATTTGATCTAAACTGAAAAAACTGATATGTGTTGTAATTTGTATGTAGTGAAAGCAGCACTGAATAGACTATTAGCAATCAAGTTAGCTTCTTGATTGGCATCAAATGAAAAATGCCCCATCACTGGCCGATGTTTTGAACATTGCCTGCATCAGGGGTTCTGTAAGAAAAAAACAACAACAACTTCTCTGTGGAGGCATGTCTCAATGGACCATCTAGGTCACTGGTATTTTACAGCTTGAAATTAAATATAATTAGTGCTCTGGAGGAAAAAGGGAGAAAATACATTCCAAGCTTACTAGCACAAATACTACAAAAACGATCTATTTCAAGTTGACCTTCAAGTATATAGCAAGTAAAAAATATGTAAAGAACTTCATCACAACTCTTACATTTTTGATTAGTGGACTGGAATAGCCTGAATTGGAAGAATAAATATCTAAGTGCAAGAAACTAAGGTCTTGCAAGGATACATCTGATTTTCACTCCTATATTTACCATCTGCACTATTTTCATTATTTTTCATCACATATGGGTTGGCTCACACATTTAGAGGTTGGCCAGAAGGCTTTGGCAAATAATTTCTCAGGAGGGCTGGAGAAATATCATCTAAGCTGTCCTGTGTTTGAAAATAGAATCATTGGGAGGCCGGATAATGACAAATAGGGTCTTAATGAGGACATACTGAGAGGTTTAGGCCTGGATCATCTTTACAGCATGGTATGCATTATTTGCAATGCAATATATTTTGGACAATTTAAAAAACACACGTACATGTAGAATAATGGCAAATAGGATACGAAATAGCAGTCACGCATTTTTGCATGTGCTATTTGCTATTTTTCCATTCAGAATTTTGTATATATTAAGCTTTTATAATAAGCCAAAGAATCATGCAAAACAGTATATTAATGATTTAGCAATAACAAAATTACAAGTAAAAAAATCATACAGTGTCAATTTTCTGTGAAACTTAACTACACCTCAGGGATATTTTTATAAATAAAATCCTTGATTTTGTTCAAATGTTAACAAAAGCAACATCTACTTAAAACCATCTGCATGATTTAAATAAGCTCATATCCTAAGGAAAAGTACCACCTATGCCCACTCATTTTGCTGAAGAAGTTGCCAATTACTATGTAAACCTCCATAATGTGCACAAGACTAAGGGGTATGTTTACTAAACTGCGGTAATGTCATTCGTGTTAGGTTCCGCGGTAGAGGTAGAGATGCCCATATAAAGGCGTGGGTGTTGCATCGTTACAGCAAACTGTAGCAACTAACGAGTGTTACAAGGCGCCTTAGACTAACAAGCGTTACAAGGCGCCTTATAAGGCACCTTACAAGGAACATTACAAAGCGCCTTAGTAAGTTGCCTTGTAAGGTGCCCTATAAGGTGCCTAGTAAAGTTCCTTATAAGGTGCCTTATAAGGTGCCCAGTAAGGTGCCATGTAAGATGCCCTATAAGATGCCTAGTAAAGTGCCTTGTATGGTGCCTGATAAGGTGCCTTGTAAGGTGCCTTGTATGGTGCCTTATAAGGTGCCCAGTAAAATGCCTTATAAGGTGCCTAGTAAAGTGCCTTGTATGGTGCCCTATAATGTACCTTGTATGGTGCCTTATAAGGTGCCCTGTAAGGTGCCTAGTAAGGTGCCTTGTAAGGCACCCTATAAGGTGCCTTGTATGGTGCCTAGTAAGGTGCCTTATAAGGTGCCTAGTAAAGTGCCTTGTATGGTGCCTTATAGGGGGCCCTGTAAGGTGCCTAGTAAGGTGCTTAGTAAGGTGCCCTGTAAGGTGCCCTATAAGGTGCCTAGTAAAGTGCCTTATAAGGTGCCTTATAAGGTGCCTAGTAAAGTGCCTTGTAAAGCGCCCTATAAGGTGCCTAGTAAGGCACCTTGTATGGTGCCGAGTAAGGTGCCTTATAAGGTGCCCAGTAAGGTGCCTAGTAAAGTGCCTTATAAGGTGCCCTATAAGGTGCCTAGTAAAGTGCCTTTTAAGGTGCCCCATAAGGCGCCCTATAGGGCCTCTTAGGCTGAGCGCCTTATTAGGCACCCATGGACAAGGCACCACAGAAGGCACCCTGGGCTATGGAACCATAGGTCAAGGTGACCTAACAAGGTTATAGTGCCCTAGGTTAGTGTGCCCTAGAGTTTGCAAGGTGCCTCAGGATGACATGCATGACCTGTGTGGAACAGAGACAGATGTAGCCCTAAAACTAGAAAGAACACTCAGGAAAGGCAATGAACAGGTGAGTGAAGGAGGGAGAGCTGGGAGCCACTGGACCTGCCATATGTGTGGGCATCCCATGTGGCTGCCAGTACTGATGACAAATATGGTGGGGGCAGCTGTACCACAGCACATGGTGTTGGCAATGTAAAGTACTGGAAAGACAGTTGGTGGCAAACGATGGGAATACGTGTCCCCCAGTGGGGGCAGAGGTGGCAGAAGAGTGGTGTTGCCATGCAGATCAGGCACAGGCGAGGCAAACATGAAGAGGGGCAATGCAGGAAAGGGTAGCAGTGCAGGACATGGGGTGGCAGCCTGCACAGGCAGACAGGACTCTACACAGCTGACAGATGCAGATAGACGGACAGAAGGATGGTTGGCAACTGTGATGAGGGTAATATGTGCTGGCAGCACATATCAGCAGAGATATGACTGTTACAGGAATGACAGGTACCGGTGTAGGAAATGCATAAAAGAAGGAGAAAAAAGAGGGAGCGAACCCATGACCACTGGGCTGAAAAAAGCACTGCACAAACCAATAGGCCACACCACCACTGTGAGGTCCACAGCAATGGCTGCATACAAGAACACTGCAGAGCACCACACAAAATGCCTGCTGTGTGCCAGGAGAGGCCAACCCAGACAGTCACCATGATGCAACACATATGTACAACAGGCATCCACAGCTCATATCACAGTCTGTAAGTGGGACGGGAGCTACATTGAAACACATGCACACACACCATAAGATTTAATGCAGTGTACACAGCATGCAAAAGAGCATGAGAGTGATATACAAAGTGTGTCAGGGGCCGGCTGAAGGGACAGCTAAGTGGACGTCCCGTGGACCAGAGCAATGTAATGAAAAAAGAGCATGTGTGAATCCAACCTGCACAGTGATGTGGCACAGACCAGCCAACAACAGCAGTACCAATCCACCAAGCAGACTGGTCACATGGACACTACAAAGAAATAGCCATATGTAACACACAATATGCGACAGATAGGCTGCAGAGAGGGCACACTGTAGCGCACATCGCAGAGATGAAGGGGTGTGTGGAGAGGTGACGAGGCTGCAGCCATCGTATGGGCAGGTTAGCAGAACACAGGAAAGGAAAAGGAAAAGAACATGTGGGAATCAAACCAGCAACCTTTGGACTGCCAATGGGTGTCTGTGACTACTATCCCAAAGAACCCCCACAAGCACAATGCAAACAAGTTACCACAAAAGGCACACACTGGAGTACAGCAGACATCGTGTTCCTCACCCTGATGCACTGTCTGCCTCGGATAAACCCACGGGGTCTGTGTGCCAGGCCCCACCGCAAACACACATCCAATCCATGCTGAGGGCCCATCTACCCGCTGCTGCCTGTGGACTCTAACTACCCTGACCCCCCTCCACCGTTGCCTCCCCTACCCCTGCTCCCACATTCCTTCACTTATCACAACTAGAATGTAAGCTGTGGTGAGTAGGGTGTCTGCTCGACATGTCTATGCAGCACTGTGTACAAGGGCACTGACAGACATAAGTACTGAGTTATCTCTGTAAGTAACCAGTTGTCTATCCTGCCTACCCATCAAATGAAGCAGTGGCCAATGGAGGGCCGCATGGCATGCCCAAGGCCACAAGGAATGGCAAAAAAGACTAGAACCCCAGTCCTAAGGTTGCTGTCCCCAGGTGGGATGTGAACCCACGGCCCCCTGGTCTGAGGTACCGTGTCCTAACCAACAGGCCATGTTTCTCACTGTGCAGGTGCAGTAGGTGTGGTAGTAATGAAAGTAGTGAAATAAAACCTTGTGCTGTAACTACACCCACACACAGTACACAGTAACAATACCTGCACACCGACTCCCTCCCTCACAACCCCGCACCCGGATGGTGTACCCAAAGGATCTGGCGTGGATACCCCCCTACCCCCTCCATACACAGTCCCCCAGTGTGGCCATCAGCACCCATGGCTGGCTGTACCAGCTACATACTGATGGCTCACAGAGCGACCTACGCACACCTGAACCCTCCCCGGCTGACCAAACCCTGATCCACGCCTGTCATGATGACATCGCTGCCTGGATGTCTCACCATGGCCTTAAAGTGAACATGGCCACGACCATACCTCCTATCCATTATTGTAACACCTCCATGCCCCCCCATTGTTGTTGATGTCTGTGGATAACTCTGTACCTCACCTAGTGTCCCCAGGCCACAATCTGGGCCCATCCCTGACCCTTCAACCCCGTCCACAACACACAGCCATCTGATAGCTAACACCTGCCCCGCTTCCCCCACAACAGCAGTGATACCCGCCCCATCCACCCTGAACACACCACCAATAAGGCCATGCACTGCCCAATCGCATCCCATCAGTATCTCAGTAGTCTGCCCCCTGCATCCAACTGTGCGCCAGGCCAGTCATGGCCACACCCCCCCCCTTGTTTGATCACATTCAAAGCCTCTCTAACCTTTGCCATACCCATGTCAACCCCCCCCCCCCTGCTGAGGCCAAGATGCAGAGACTCTGTGGCTACCCACCACCCCCCGTCTCCCATCTTCCCATACAAAAAACCCTGAAAACATTTGGCCCAAGCGAACACCCACCACCTGTACAGTACACCCCTACTGGCAGTCCCACACTCTGCCCCTTTCTCCGTGATGCCACGTACGCCATGAGCAAACCTCCGCTGTCCATACAGCAGGCACCATCTCCAACCCTCCACAGATCCAGGATGAAACCACATGTCCTCGCTGCAGCCATAGAAGCATGATTCCCCAGACACACCCCCACTGTTCCTAGCAGTATCCCTCCCACCCCATCTGTGTTTGTGATGACTAGATAGTAATCACTGATGCGCAGAACATGTCACCCACCTGTCGGCACTGTGCCGCATTCACCATGTAGCACTATGCAAATGCTCCTTAGTGGTAGAAGTACATGTCTGCACCATCACGGCCACAGTACCAGTGCACACACACAAGGCAAGAAGGTCTGAAGGGAAGATACAGTGATGTAATGTGATGCAGCCACACAGTGAAGTGCATACACAGTGCACAGGTAAATGCACAAACATGCCAATGATGTCATGTCCCAAAGGCCCAGCAACACCCATCAGATGTGTAGACCTGATGTGTGGGTGTCAGTGGGTCATACAGCAGTGTAGATGTCCCTAGAACAGCATGTGATGTGCCGAGAAAGGCTAGACATCAGGTAGTTGTGTAAAAAAATACCTTTAATGCACACATGGCATCAACAACAGTGACACAATGCAACATGAGGATACAGTATCAAGACGAGAGTCACATGTGGGCAAATAGCAAAGAAGATGGGCTCCCACTAGCATACAGAGGTAGAACTATGTGGAAGTCACACCAAAATGGGTGCTGTGGAAACAGGAGCAGTCACAATATGGCAATGTACAGGGACTGCACAAATGGAGCCTGGAAATGGACACACCGGCCGCCACAGTGCAAAGGTACTGGCGCAATGTGAGTGGAGCAATGTCATGTCAGAAAGAGGACTGCACACACATGCAAACATTAGCCAGCAAATCAATGTACATTGCCACATCTGTCCAGGAAACACACACAATAACATGCACGTAGAGCTACAAAGAGACACCCACAATGGTGCACGTACCCGCAAAAACCCCACCCCGTCACATGCACCAGTGTAAAAGATGAGTCCAGCACATGTGCATGCACCGTGTATGTTTAAACACCATAGAGTGCTGCCCCAAATCCACTGTAACACCCCCTGTGATGGTCAAACAGCAATCAGAGATGGTGGCATGCACCACAGTGTTCTGTAGGAAAATAGTATGTCAAATACAAGTGGATGTTAGCCACACAAATAAGCAGAACCTACAGAATGTTCCCCCTGTGCCACAAACATGGCTGCTTGTACCTGTGTGGCCAAATATTGGTGCAATGCTTGTGATGTGAGCCCCACACATTTCCCACACACAGCTACACAATGACAGATGGATATACAACATAGAACGCACAGGTGAGTTCCTTCTGTAGATGTACAGACAAGTGTCCACAGTGCAAATGCCACCTGTGACCCTACAAGTCTGCCTATGACCATGCCAGATTACATGGCCATGCAAAGTCACAAGTGACGTCTCAATGTTCCACAACAATGCAAAGGTGATGTTTCTCTGCTGCTGCAATCCACGCAACACCCAGACAGAGCATGTCAGTGACGTTGTGTCATTCCCCCCAGTGATGCCCAAAGTAGTAGGCCACCAATGATGTTCAACATAGGCATGTGTCCGACTCGCATAGGTCCATCTCCCACTGGCACCATCACCCAGGGACCGTTGCATGGAGGTATCCTGTCCAACCACATCTGGGCGATGGGGACTCCAGATGCAGCATAGTATATGTACAGTGTGTGTTGGCTGCGCCCTGTGTTTAAAGGAGTAGGGAAAAGGTAAAAGTATGCCACACCCACCATCATGTCACAATGCAGACAGTGACAACACATTATGTGCATAATGATTGCCCGGATATTAAAACATGACACGGCCACAACACACAGCACAGTGCATGTTGACCACAGCAGGAGATGGCACTGCAGACCAGGTTACCATCTCAACATGGTCATGTCAATGCCCATGTCACACAGGCATCCCAGAGGTCCACAGCATGTCCAGCAGTGGTGGTGCACAGAGATCCCACAGAAAGGCACGATGATACAAACAGTCCAAATGAAACATCTACATGTGGATGTTAGTCACATAAGATCTTAGGTGCAACATACCTTAATTGTACAACAGGTGTCTGATGGGGACTGTCGGAGCCAGGCAAAGTGCACAAGGGGCCACAGTAGAGGCTACGGATGTCGCTGAACTGCGTCCATCACCACATCGTCATGGTCAGCCATCAGTGGCACAGATCCAAGGAATGGTGAGTTGCATGTAACCCAAACTTTGATGTGTAGTGTCCTGTCAGCAAACATGAGACACATCAGGGAACAATACATGACACATGCGCACAATGTACAGAAGGGCAAAAGCAGAATGTCACAGAGAGATGAGTGAACTCCACCGCACAGGTGGCTAGAAACATCTCTGCACCAGACAATGGCAGGGGGAAGCAGAAGGTACCATCACCTAGACACGCCCAAAAGACACAGAGACATACACCATGAGACAAAGTGAGCATGCCGCAAGTTGCATATGGCAGGTCCGTGCACAATCAGGGGCTAGTGGAGACAAGCATCACAGTGCATGAAAGGATACACTGATGCTGTGTAATGCCACAATGGCAGGGAAGGCTGTATATGCTATCCACCTACCCCACACCCTGTGCCTCAAGACACACACAGCCCGGTAACACGTGCCCTAGGTACAGTGTATAAACACACGAAATGTGCACAGGCCAATGGCCACATGCATGTCAATTGGAGCATATGGGGGATGTAGCCACAGGCCAAACACATATACAACAACAGACATGCAGTGGAGAGGGAAACGCAGATATGTGTAATGCTGTACTGCCACCATAGAACACTTACTTGTATGTCCACCCACCCCAGTCACCTGCAGGTCATAATGATCTACACACAGTTCCCACATGCACCACAGCACCGGGCAGGATTGGCAGCCTATCCTGGGGAGTCAAAAGCACAAGTGACATATATATATATTTCATGGTAGAGCCGTGAAACACACAGGTCACCACAAAAATGGAGACACATATGCACATCCCCACATACGCAGAACTTACAGAAGAACAGCATATCAATCAGATGTTGCCTGGCTGCCATCCCTTCACGTGTGTCACCACGGCCACGTGCAGGAGGGCCCACAGGATCCTCCTCAAGATTCTCATTAATTTTGACTGGGACATTGTGCCTGAGAGCAATGTAGTGCAGGATGCAACAGGCCAAAATGATATGTGCCACAGTCATGGGTCTGTACTGTAAGGCACCACTAGTCCTATCCAGACACCTGAAGCGACTCCTCAAAACACCAAAGGTGCGCTCAATGACAAAGTGGCTGGAAGCATGGGCTTCATTGTACCTCATCTCTGCACCTGGCCATGGGAGACGCACAGGGGTCAGCAACCAGGCACAACATCCATATCCCGCATCACCTGCAGAAAGAAATGTGGTACAGTCAATTGGGAGATGATGGAAACACAAAAGCACAGAAGTAGCAACGTTAAACCGGACAGCAGATAAACATGGACTCAAACATACAACTTCATAGAATGACACACGATGGCACTGCACCAGCGTCTGAAGTTAGGAGACCCAGAACCCCGGGGAAGGCTAATAAGGGCAACACACATCAACTGTTTCTAGGCAAAAAACACAGCCAAAAACAGGTGCCAAAACAACAGCAGTGGCAGGTGTGAAGGCATCTGGATGATAGTGGCAAAGCATACTGGAGAGGGCAGATAAGCACATGTGTGTAATTATGTGATGCCCATGACACAGTGCACACAAAGCATAACAACATAAGAACATAATATATGCCATACTGGGTCAGACCCAGGTCCATCAAGCCCAGTATCCTGTTTCCAACAGTGGACAATCTAGGTCATATGTACATAGCAGTTTCCCCAAAAGACACAGGTTCCACAATGCTTGTACTGGGTCAAGCATTGACTTCCTGGGTCCCTTCTTAATAATGGTTTATGGACCTTTCATCCAGGAACTTGTCCAAACCTTTTTTAAACCAAGCTACACTAACAGCCTTTACTACATCCTCCGGTAACAAATTCCACAGTTTGATTACACGTTGAGTGAAAAAATATTTTATTTTATTAGTCTTAAATAGTTTGCCCTGTAGCTTCATTGCATGTCCCCTGGTCTTTCTATATTCTGATAACGTAAACAACTGATCTACGTTTACCCGTTCCACTCCATTCATTAACTTATAGACTTCTATCATATCTCCCCTCAGCCGTCTCTTTTCCAGGTTAAAGAGCCCTAACGTTTTTAGCCTTTCTTCATAGGAGTATCCTTCCATCCCCTTTACCATTTTGGTGGCTCTTCTCTGAACCATTTCTAATATCGCTATATCCTTTTTAAGATACGGTGACCAGAATTGCACACAATATTCAAGGTGTGGTCTCACCATGGAACGATATAGAGGCATTATAATATCTTTTGTTTTATTTTCCATTCCTTTCCTTATGATACCTAGCATTCTATTTGCTCTCTTGGCCGCCGCTGCACACTGGGCCGAGGGTTTTAACATGGTATCCACAATGATGCCTAAATCTTTTTCCTGGGTGGTGGTTCCTAATGTGGAACCTTGCATCGTGTAACCATATTTTGGGTTGTTCTTCCCTAGGTGCATAACTTTGCACTTGTCCACATTCAATTTCATCTGCCATTTTGATGCCCAGTCTTCCAATTTATCAAGATCCTCTTGCAATTTTCAACAAACCTCTTGGGTTTTAACAACTTTAAATAGTTTTGTGTCATCTGCAAATTTGATAACCTCACTTGTTATTCCACTTTCCAGGTCATTTATGAATATGTCAAAAAGCAGTGGACCCAGCACAGATCCCTGGGGTACACCACTATTCACCTTTCTCCATTGGGAAAATTGGCCATTTAACCATACCCTCTGCTTTCTATCTTTTAACCAGTTCCTGATCCACAATAGTACACTGACTCCTATACCATGACTCTTTAGTTTTGACAAAAGTCTCTGATGAGGGACCTTGTCAAAGGCTTTCTGAAAGTCCAGATACACCAAATCAACCTACTTACCTTTGTCCACCTGTTTATTCACACCTTCAAAAAAACATAACAGATTAGTAAGACAAGGTCTTCCTTGTCTAAAGCCATGTTGGCTGTCTCGCATTAGGCCATGACTATCTACATGCTGAGTAATTGTATTCTTTATGATGGTTTCTACCATTTTTCCCGGTACTGACGTGAGGCTCACCGGTCTGTAGTTTCCCGGATCACCCCTGGAACCCTTTTTAAAAGTTGGTGTTACACTGGCGATCCTCCAATCTTCAGGTATTAGAGATGATTTTAATGATAGTTCACAGATTACTAATAGCAGGTCTGCAATCTCATATTTCAGTTCTTTCAACACCCTTGGATGTATACTATCTGGCCCACTTATTAAAAGAGGGCTGCTACACAGTACCCTGTTTTGTGCTGCTGAGGTAAGCTATATTCTGATTTGATTTAAATTATAGCTCTTTGCTGCTGCTAGGCTCTGACTTATTATGAAATTTAAACTACAAGCTCTCTGCTTGGTTCCAAATTTAACCAGAAAGCTCTCTTCTGTGTTTTAAATTTAAACTAAAATTACTTTGCTGATGCTAGGCCCTGAGTGACTATTAAATTTAAACTACAAGCTCTCTTCTGGGTATTTAATGGAACCAGAAAGTTCTCTTCTGTGTTTTAAATTTAAACTTAAACTGCTGCTACTAGGCCCTGACTGATTTAACAAAAAATAGTGGGTTCACCGATTAATTAGCTTTAATACAAATAATTCCTTTCAGAAAATTCCCAGAAGTATATACTCACAACTGCAGATCTCTCTCCAGAAGTAACAGTCCCCTTTAATAGTCCTTCAAGTCACCGGAACACATAACCTAGGGTCCAGGTCGGAATGGTAGTAGAGACAAGATAACGTGGGCAGACATACAGCATACAGGTGTGATATCAAGTGCGACCACAGCTCCACCCATGTGTTGTCGCACACATGGACGATGGAGAAAAGGCCCCATACATACCGTACAGCGTGAGGATGGGTCTGTGTGAATAACCATCCCCCCCCCCTGGATGGCACACACTCACACACATTGGATATGGGGTCCACGAGGGACACACCACAAAGGCATACACATGTACATCTGCGTGTGCTGTCTGTCTGAGACCATGTGCGGGAGCCATGGTCCAACCAGAGGTGTCGCACCCAGCAACAGAAGGGATACCCCATATGTGCTCAGAGTGTCCCTGTACATAAGACCTGTGCAACCAAACAGCAGTAGCAGATACCAGTCACAACCGCATGTGTGCCGAGACACCCAGATGAGCAATAAAAACACATGGTATACATAGAGACGTTTAGCAGCACACAGAGGTACGTGACCACGTCCCCGGTAACAGGGGCCCATAACAAGTCAGCGCCCCACAACCACAATGAAAGAAAAGCCCCACAACCACAACTCAAGGAAAGGCATGCAGAGGACACAGGTGATAATGGGACCCCAGATATCATACACTGTATTCGCATGTTAGATATGGTGAATACCCACCCAGCAGGACACAGTCCCCATATTGTCTGGCCTCAAATTGGACGAACAGTGCCGAGTGCTGCCGGATATAGGAGTCATGGGCTGACCCTGGGAACCGTGGAACCACATTCAGAATACGCATATTTGCATCACAAACAACCTGCACATTCAGGGAATGGAAGTGTTTGCGGTTGCAGAACACAACCTCCCTATCACGTGGTGGGACCAGGGCAACATGTGTGCAATCAATAGCTCCCATCACATGTGGTATCCCTTCAATCCACTGGAATAACTGGCCCAGGGCCCCCCAATGTTGCCTACTGTTAGGAATCGTAATGTAATTCCCAACCCGGCTGACAATGTCCTGCAGTACCTGGTGGAAACAGCATGAGAATGTTGGCCTGCTCATCCCACCCACTGCGGCCACTGAGGATTGGAAACAGCCAGAGGCAAAGAAATGTAGGGCAGCCAGGAGCTTGGCCAATCCCAGTATGGCATGTGACTGAGCAGTCCGGGGCTCGAGATCAGGTCGTAGATCCTCATAGAGCTCCCTAATAGCCCCTGTGTCCAGATGGTAGAGGGAGATGACCTGGTCCTCACGTATGTCCTGGAGCATGGGCCTGGGCCTGTAGAGGCGTGGCAGGTGGGGCCGTGCCTCAGCACGCTTATGGTGCCATGCCGGTCTCACCTTCGCCTGTGGATCCTCCATAGCTGCAGGTCTGAGTTGCAGTGAGACTGCACCCATGCCAGTGCCACAGCCCCAGGGACACCATATCCCTCCTCAGGCAACCACAGCTCTGCCAGCTCCACCAGCGCCACCACTGCACAACCTACATTCACTATCTGAGCCACGATAGGCACGGGATGGAGCACAGGTAGATGTTAAATAGGGTTTGGGGTGCAGCAAGTAATCAGAGCAAACCCTACATACCTGTTGATGCTGGGACATACACCATCAACAGCATGAGACAATGCCCTGCATGTATGGAAGCATAACGCGCGCAGAAACGTGCATTCCCTGGTGCCCTGAATTACGTGCCCCACCCAGACATGTAGGTGAGAGCAGAATGGAAGGTATGTTCCACCTTGCGCTGGTGTCACGGGCACATGTACATCCATCGCAGAGTAGTGCGTGGGGACACGTAGCATGACCTACCCAGGCGCATCGGAATGTGCCTGAACACCGAACGCAATGAGACCTAGCTGTTTGTGCGTGCATGCAGCATGAACGATGCCGGAGGATAAATGGCACGTGTATGGAGCAGTGCACACCAACGGCAGACACAAGGACACATCTGAGGATGTAGAGTGTAGGGATAGTGCATCGAGTGCCTAATGCGCGTGAAAATACATCATATGTAAGGTGCGTATGTGCGTGCAGAACAGGAGAGGTGCCCATATGGGTGCACGGCATGCACAAAGGTTACACGCTCTACTGTGCATGCGCATAATGCCCATGCAGAACGTGTGTAGGGCCACACCCAAGGTACATAACTGGACACAGCATTCCCAGAACGGCAAGGGCTATGGTAAATGCAAATTACCACAGCATGGAGGACAAGGCAGGAGGCAGCCATGAGGCAGTAGGGGAGTGCAGCCAACAGCCACCAGTGGCCACCAAAGATGCAGACCCGGAGAGTGAGGGGGCAGGCCCATCCGGGACCATATACCAGCCCCCAGACCATCCTGGAGGTGTGCCAGGGCAGAAGTGCCTCAGAACGCCGGTGGCCAAGGATGCCAGGAGGAGGGTGGTACGCTTCACCCAGGAGGAGAATGACCTCCTCCTGGCCAGCATCCTCGAGAGGTTTGAGGTGCTGTTTGGAAGGATGAGCGCAACCACCACCATTGCCACCCAGACAAGAGCATGGGCCAAGGTACAAGCCGAGGTGGTGGCAGCAGGGGGCCCGCATCATGACATTGAAAGTCTACGCAAACAGTATTGTGACATCAAATGCAACATACGTGCCCAACTCACTCGAGAGAGGCAGAGTGCACAGGTCACTGGCGGGGGCCCAGCACAGGGGGCCATCCTGAGCAGTCTGGAGCAGCGCCTAGTGGACAGACTCGGGCCCATGTATATACATGGCCTACCCCCTGCGCTGGATACAGCACACCCTCGTGCAGGTAAGATGGAGAGAGGTGTGCCGGGGACAGACCATAAACAAGCGAGTGCAGGGACGGATGCAGGGGTGTGGGGTGTGGGGTAGGGGGGTGGCCATGCCAGTGGCATGCAAAAACACATGACACCAGCCAGTACCATGCAAAATATGGTGTGACCCACACCAGATGCACCATCCCCACACTGCCCCTGGACCACAGCCCTCTGTCAGCCATGCACAGCATAGGCCGCCGCACGCAGACCCCACACATGCAGGGGCCGTAACCTGGCCCAATGGGGGTCACCATCCCACCCCCCCAGCCATATCCCCCGCACCACACCATGTGGCCTGGCACACCACTGGCCAACATGCACTGCCACCCCCAGGCACCTGCCAATCCTAGAAAGGCCCTGCAATGGCACATAGCCAGGTCTGGGGACCCCACACACCCATCCATGGGCTGACAGCCCTTGTAATCGCTGAAAGGGGTGTGGACAGTGTGCCATCACCTGCCATGCTTTGCTCTGTGCCAGGAATAGACCTACGAGGCACACAGACTGCCACTGCACACATGGGCATCCGTAGTGCACCAAGAGAGCATAATAACAGGGTGGGATGAGCAGACCATGAATAGAGCCATGGGGCCAAACCCCTGGGGATGGCATAGCAGTGTGGGTACAGCGACAGATACACATACAGGAATAGCATGGCGTAGGGTGTGGGGCCACCAAGGACAGTACAGAGCCATACACCTAGCTGATAACACGGACACAAGGATGTACCCAGTCAGTGGGGGTGGGTGGAGGGGGGTCCACTGTTGGACGGAGCAGCCAATGGTGGAGGTGCTGGTACAGGGCTGGGGGCCGACCTGGCATGTGGGGGGGTAGGGGTGCCGGGCCTGAAACCAGCACCCCGGCCAGGGGAAGAGGGGGTGTGGGTGAATACAGGGACCTGAGGACATAGCACGGAACCATATGCGGACCCATCAAGGGGCCGGTGGGTGTCTGGCAGTGCATGCTGGTTCTAGCCAGCAGAGATGTGGGGATCATATCCGGGAGCTGGGGCAGGAGGAGCAGGGCATACACCACACATGGTACTGGAAATCACTTGGGTCGCGGGGCAGATGGGGGCCATGGAACTGCAACAGGCATGTTGCATGCTGATCCCCCCCAGATAGCGACAGCAGCCCATGGGGGGAAGGTCCTGGGGGTGACAGCCCCAGCTGAGAGAGGGTCAGGGGGCGGGGTGGCAGGGTGGCAGCCAGAGAGGGATCCGAGCTGCGGAAGCAGGGCACAGCTGCCATAGATCAAGGGAAGAGCACAGACACAGGGGCAGTGGGTGTGGCGGCACAGGCACAGCTGTAGGTACAGGGGCCAGTATGGGGGTGGACGTGGCAATGTGGAGCAGGGGGTCGGCACAGCACAGTGGATGGGTGCAGGAGCGGGGGGGGGGGGGTCAGGCCCGTGTTAGCAGCGTTGGGCAACAATGTGTTGTGGGGACACAGTGCAGGGCTGGCGAGGACAGCAGGGCCACATGGGTGGCTACGTGGGGGAGACGGAGGCGCAATGCACCTGTGCATGCCATAGGTGCTGGGTGCAGTGACACAGGTGTTGATGGGGTGGCATGGGGTGAGTGGCTGCGTGCACAGGGGGGGATATGGCCCCCAAATGTTGGACATAGAACACAGGGGGCACCACTGTACAAGGGGCGGTGCCAGTGGGGGGAATATGGGCACCAAAACAGACCCGTGCGGCCCACACATGCACCAGCTATGTGCAGCCACCCACAGACTGCCCTCGGTCACACCGCCACAGGGCCAGCCCACCCAACACATGCACCCATGCATGCATATCCCTGCCACCACAGGGCACACCTGTCCCCAGCTGCAGCAGCACAGCACCTCAGCCCCACCCCACCAGCATGCCTGGCCATGTGGGGTGCCCCCAGTCACATGCACAGGCGGTCACTGTTGGCCCACCATAGTCACCTTGGGCACGGGCATGGGGCGGTACCACATGCATCCCTGCACAGGTGACATCCATGGCCACACGTATGCAGCCAGGGTACCCGCATACTGACCAGGGTGCCCTGCACATAGATAAAGGGTGTGACAGGGGCATACAGGCAGCCATGCCCCACATGAGCTGTGCAACCTGTTCCCCCACAGGTGACATAAATGCCATTGAGGGGGAAGAGGAGGGGGCGGAGCACATGGATACAATAGAGGCTCAGACTGGAGAGTCACATAAATATCACTGGAGACAGATAGTATAGATGACTATGTGGGAACCTGGACATTCCATGGTCGCTGTTACGTCAGGGCGAGACTGCCCTCCCAGCATGACATGATTTAGCCACCCTGTCCATGCAGGTGGGTTTCGAAAACTAACGTGTACCAGACATTGGAACACTTGCTGTGCAGATGCAGCCTGCCCAATTCGCCCTATCTGGCCCATATCCACACTACCTTGCTTTTCATTATGCACATTCGCAGGCTGATGCTGGTAGCAGTTGGACAATGTGGGTGGGGGTGGGGGGGGAAGGTTTGCAGCCACAAAACTATGGATAGACATACACTCCTAATGCAGCACTGTGCAATGGTAGGGGTGTTTGGCAACCCCAGCTGCCACACTGCCAACATTTCTGAACTGAGTAGGAGATAGCAGAGGTGCTGTGATGTTACCTGCAAATTTGTTCTGGAGCCAGCAGCCTGCCTGTACAGCATGATTTACATGGTGGAGCCTGTGTGAGTGGGTGTTTCTACCTCTCTTGGTTGCTGCAATGGGGATTGCACAGTTTGATGTATATGCTTTTTCGGGTAAAGTGTTGGGATGTGTTCTGCAGGTTACAGCAGTTGGGGCCTGAACCTGTGACCCTCTGCTCTGAATCACACTGGCTGTGTGTACTGCACCTCAGTGGGAGCCACAGGTACACAGCCCTCCCTTGGCCATAACTTTACGTCTCCTCAGCCAGACATTTCCTTTTTTTATCCTGCTTGTCTGTTATATCTATGTAGCAGGGCAAAAGTTAGGATGTGATCTGCAGGGTCTGTAGCTGGGACTTGATCCTGTGACTCTCTGCTCTGAATCACACTGGATGTGTGTACTGCACCACAGTGGGGCCACAGCTGCACAGCCCTCCCTGGGCCATACCTTGACATCTCCTTTGAAAGGCTTTTTCTGTTGCACTGCACACCACATACTGGTTCAGGGCATGGCCTGGGTCTACTGCAGACAGGTGCCACTGCCCCCTCCGGCATGGACACCCCCCATTGCTGTGCTAACATAACCATATGCTAGCCGTCTTAGGCCATCCACTGTTCAGGTAGACAGGTGCCTATGGTGCGGCGTCTAGGATGGGGAGGTATACATGGACATCCCCACCCCCACCCCCCATCAGTGCCTAACAAAATTCTGTACCTTCAACATGGTGGTGGGATGGATGCGGGGGCAACCTGTCTCTGCCCTGGCAACTATTGCCTAATGTGGACAAGTTATTTGTATCTTGTGTTTGGCCTTTGTCAGATGCTGTCTTTCACACTTCCAGTTTCTATGTTCCTATGTGCCACCTCGGCGCCCACCTTTTCCACCCTGTGCCCCAGCTGCCCCCGCTACATGTCACACCTGCAGCCCCCTATGCCCCATTTGCACCATCACCATAGTGGTCTTTCATACTGGGGCACTATGCTGTTGCTGGGAATGGAGCACTACTATCACTTTTCTTGGGCTCACTGGCTATGCTGTACATTGCTGACACTTAAATGTTTTCTCTTTCCTGCAAATGTGCATCTAACGACAGGTTTTCATTTGCGTTAGGATTCAGCCCTTCAGTTCAGCGCGTTAGTGTGGAGGGAGCCTCTCCCCGCCCACTCCCCACCTATTGACCCCTGCTCTCCGCCCTCTCTCCACCCTCCACGGTGTTTTCCGCGGCCAGGTATGCTAACAATCGTTATGTAACGTTAACGCGCGTTAACATTACATATCACGCGTTAACGTTACCTAACGATCGTTAACGTTACATTATTTATTTATTTATTTATTTTATTTAACTGTATTTATATCCCGCTTTTCACCGGGTCAAAGCGGTCAATTGGGGGATACATTTAACACGAGGGGATATGAGACACATACGCTAATACTTACAGGGAACATGGGCAATGGAGGGTTAAGTGGCTTGCCCAAGACCACAAGGAGTGCCTATAGGACTAGAAATCGCAGTCCCTCCGGCCTGAGATTGCTGTCCCCAGGTGGGACTTGAACCCCCGGCCCTCCGGCCTGAAGTACCTTGTCCTAACCACTAGACCACTCCTCCCATAATGTGCGGTATGTAACATTACCACAGTTTAATAAACATACCCCTAAATATTATTTTTTGAGAAATGCAAAGTCCTTCAAGTGGCATTAGCACCATCTGGAATTGGGCAGAAGAATCAAATAATGCATGCCCCAGGAATCAACATAAAGAATGGGCAAGAAGCCAGAGGCACTAACCTGCATTTCAGTCATAACACTGCTCCATTTAAATATTCATGCTAACATATAATGGGGGTGGTATTAAAAGGGAGCCTCATAAATATGCGTACCATTTATGTTTGGAAGGCACTTTTTTAAAGGACTTGCGAGTGCACTTACACACATACATTAGATGGTGTCTATTTTGTGCCTCTGTATAAGTCTTTGGTGCGACCTCATTTGGAGTATAGTGTGCAATTCTGGAGACCGCACCTTCAAAAGGATGTGAACAGGATGGAGTCGGTGCAGAGGGTGGCTACTAAAATGATTAGTGGGCTTCATTATAAAGCATATGAGGACAGACTTAAGGATCTTAATATGTACACCTTAGAGGAAAGGCGGGATAGAGGTGATATGATTGAGATGTTTAAATACCTCTGTGGCATAAATGTTCAGGGAGAGAGCCTCTTTCAATTGAAAGCAAGTTCTGCTACGAGGGGACATGGGATGAGGGTGAAGGGAGATAGATTCAGGAGTGATATGCGGAAATATTTCTTTACGGAAAGAGTAGTGGATCTATGGAATAGTCTCCCAGTGGAAGTGGTAGAGATGAGGACAGTAACTGTATTCAAAAAAGCATGGGACCAACACAGAGGATCTCTAAAGGTAAAAAGTGGACTGTTGTAGTTGTTGATATGGAAGGACAGACTAGATAGGCCATGTGGTCTTTTTCTGTCATCATGTTTCTATGTTTCTATAAGCACACACACAAATCTGATCACACATCTTTTCACTGTGGGTTTGGCAGAGCACAGATCCAGTGAAAGCATTTATACTTACCATAGAGCAGACGTAAGTTTATGTATGCTTTTACCGCACCTATGCCACTATTTTATAAAGTAAAGTACGCACGTATTTCAGTTTATAAACACTCGTAGGCAGGATGATGTTGACTCATGGCAACCACATGGATAGTTATCCTAAGTTGTGTTCAGTATGAACATAAAAACATAAAATGAGCCATACGGGATCAGATCAAGATTCCATCAAACTCAGAATCCAGTTTCCAACAGTGGCCAATCCAGGTGACAAGTACCTATCAAAATCCAAACAGCAAATACAATAAGCAGTAGATTTTTCCAGTCCACTTTAGTAATGTTTTTTGGACTTTTCCTCCAGGAACATGCCCAAACCTCTTTTAAACCCAGTTACACAAACAGCTTTTACTACATCCTCTGGTATGAATTCCAGAGTTTGATTACGTATTGAGTGAAAAAATATTTTCTCTGATTAGTCTTAAATGGGCTACATTGTAGCTTCATTGCATATCTCATAGTCTTTTTACTTTTTGAAGGAGTAAACAACCAATTTGCATTTACCTGTTCCACTCCATTCATTATTTTGTATACCTCTATCATATCTCCCCTTAGCCATCTCTTTTCCACGTTGAAGAACTTTAATATTTTCAGCCTTTCCTCATAGGGATATCCTTCTATACTCTTTACCATTTTGGTCACTCTTCTCTGTACTTTTCCAGTTCTACTATATCCTTTTTAAGATATAGCGACCAGAATTGCACACAATATTCAAGGTGTGGTTGTACCACAGAACACAATCTTTTGTTTTATTCTCCATTCCTTTCCTTGTGATTCCTAACATTCTATTTGCTTTTTTGACCACAGCTGCACACTGGGCAGAAGGTTTCAATGTATTATCCACAATGATTCCCAGATCCTTTACCTGTCTAGTGATTCCTAATGTGGAACCTTGCATCTTGTAACCATAGTTTGGGTTTGCACTTGTCCAAATTAAATTTCATCTGCCATTTGCAAATCCAGTCTTCCAATTTGTCAAGGTCCTCTTGTAATTTTCAGAATCATCTTGGCATCTCTGCACACTGGGCAGAGGGTTTCAATGTATTAACCATGATGAAACCTAAATCCTTTTCCTGGGTGGTGGTTCCTAAGGTGGAACCTTGCATTGTGTAACTGCAGTTTCAGTTTTTCTTCCCTAAGTGCATAACTTTACATTTGTCCATATTAAAATGTCATCTGCCATTTGGACACCCAGTCTCCCAATTTATCAAGTCCTCTTGCAATTTTTTACAATCCTCTTGTGTCTTAACAACTTTTAATAATTTGGTGTCATCTGCAAATTTGATCACCTCACTCATTATTCCCATTTCCAGATCATTTATAAATATGTTAAAAAGCAACGGGCCCAGCATAGATCCCTGGGATACTCCACTATTCACCTTTCTCCATTGAGAAAATTGGCCATTTAGACCTATTTTCTGTTTTCTGTCTTTTAGCTAGTTCTTAACAGTACACTGCCCCAATCCCACAACTTTTTCATTTCGCCAAGTCTCTCATGAGGGACCTTGTCAAAGGCTTTCTGAAAATCCAAATACACTATGGGCTCGATTCAGAAATGCGGGTTGCAGGGCCATCCAGTCCCTATTCCCCCTCCTGCCCTCCCCGCATGTCCTGAGCAGTAGGACGGAAAGAGCTGGCTGGAGGCGGGAGGGTGCGGAGTAGGGGTGGAGTGGGGGAAGGCCAGCTCAGCAGGACATACAGGGCCAAATCAGGTCTCAGCCCTGTATATTCTATCGGGTCCATGGGGCGGACTAAGCAGCACTGACCTGGTGATCGCGCCCAGGGATACCCACCCGGGGCTGGGGCTGGGTGCGGGGGGGGGGGGGGGATCCTGCCATCTGATCCAGGCCCCGGCTGGACAGCCATGGGTTGGGTTATGGGGTGCCGAGCCATGGCAGCCGGGGGAGCCTGCAGGGAGGACATCCCTGCAAGCAGGCAGGCAGGCAGGAGCATGCCGGGCCATCCTCAGGCCCGCTTCTGCATGCTGCGGGAACGTTTTGTTCCCACAGTACAGAATCGTTTCCTAATGGCCCCATTCTGCATGGAGGCATCCAGATAGCCCAAACGTGCCATTCTCGGAATCGGGCTCTATATCTACCAACTCACCTTTATCTACCTGTTTATTCACACCTTCAAAAAATATAACAGATTACTAAGACAAGAGTGGAGGAGTGGCCTAGTGGTTGGGGCAAGGTACTTCAGGCCGGAAGGTCGGGGGTTCAAATCCCACTAGAGGACAGCAACCTTGGGCCGGAAGGACTGGGGTTTCTAGTCCCACAGGTGCTCCTTGTGGTCTTGGGCAAGCCACTTAACCCTCCATAGCCCATGTTCCCTGTAAAATAGTTCTCTGTGTGCTGTGCTTTCCTGTCTAATCAATGTGTTTATACCTCAAAAAAAATTTCCTGTCATGATTTGACAATTTCCAATCTGTAATCAAACCGCTGCTGATCGCTGGAAGTAGCGGTATACAAATGTATACTAAATAAATAAATAAATAAATAAGATCTTTGACTAAATCCATGATGGCTTTCTGCCATTAAACCATGACTACATATTCAGCAATTTTATTCTTTATAATGTTTTCTACCATTTTTCCGCTAACAACCGATCCTTTTATTTTTTTTCTGATTTTCCCATTTTATCCTTTCTAAAATTAATGCTAAAGCAAGTGCTTTTCTTTAGCATCTTATTTCCAAACACACCCTGCACCCACACCCTGCACCCACCTACTCTACATCTCCCTTCAGCACACCAAAAAATCTCAGCTAGAGACGTGCCACCAACTCAGCTACCTGAATTGCGCCCTCATAAATGCTCACTCAGTCTGGAAGAAATGGCCAGTCATCTCCGACCTGATAACCTACCACAACCTAGACATCCTATTGGTCACAGAGACATGGCTGACTGACTCCGATACAATCATCCTTAATCAACTCATCCCACACAACTTCTCAATCCACACCTGCCACAGAGTTAACCGTAGGGGTGGAGAAGCACTTGCCCTTACAAAAATGGAGCTCCAATTTCAGCAGACCTCTGCCAACAGTACCACAAACCTGGACTCCATCACCATAACCAACAAGCACAACTCCATCAACCTAATCTACAGATCACCATCTCCCTCCCCAGATGACCTCTCAACAATAATCAACCTTGCCTGCAATACCAAGAACCCGCACACACCAAACTGGATCATGGGCGATTTCAACCTGCCTGCCCTCCCAGACGCTCACTCCAGTGCCTTCCTCGATGCACTCAATGAGCTGGGCTATGACCAAGTGATCAACATGCCCACTCACACAAAAGGAAACAAACTGGACCTGATTTTTGCCCCATGGCCAGCCACAGACCCAAACCATAAGCTTGCCCTATCCATCACGTCAGTCCCATGGTCTGACCACAGCCTACTAAGATTCCAAATACCCACATATCTAGATCATACTAACAAACAGACCACAGCCAATGCCTGCCCAACACCAAAAGCACGGTTCCGGCCCTTCGACAAGGAAGAAATACTCAGCAAAATTCTACCATTTTACGACCTCACAGAATCTAGCCTCGAGGAAATGCTCTCCACCTGGAACAATAGCCTCAGCGCCATTGCCCACCGACCAATTGTGGACATACCACCAAAAAGAAGAAAGACTGCTCCGTGGTACTCTCCCGAGCTACAAACATCACTCCATCACCTCAGGAGGCTTGAAAGAAGATGGTGACGTTCATGCTCCACTGAAGACCTAGGCACTTATACCTCCCACCTCAAGAGACACCGTGTGGCAGTCACGGAGACAATGAAACAATACAACACAGAAATCCTGCTGCGCTCCCAGAACAGACCATGGGACTTATTCAACCTGGTGAGGACCCTCACAAACTAACCTTCCCCCACCCAACTAAGCATGCCACAGCCACAGGAATTTGCGGACTACCTACAGTCAAAAACAATCCAAACTGACAAAATTACACCCACATCTGTGCACAGTCCACGCCACCCAACGCCTCTATCCACCTTCTCACCACCTTCGGTGAAAAGCATTGAAGACACCATCACCGCTATTAACACCACCACAGCTCCAAACGATCCCTGCCCAGCATTCTGGATAAAGGCATTGCGCAAAGAATTCATCCCATTCCTGGCCAAACTCATGGGTCTATCCTTCGCAACGGGCTCTTTCCCACGAAGCTTGAAGCAGACATCCATAAGGCCACTTCTAAAAAACAGCAAGCTTGACCCCCAGAAGGCGGGCTCTTACAGGCCAATCTCAAGCATTCCACTAATGGCCAAAATAACTGAAAAACTTGTCCAACAGCAAAACCAACACCATATTGAGACCACTGCTCCCCTCGACCCATGCCAACACAGATTCAGGGACTCGCACAGAGTTGAGATGCTCCTGACCACTCTCTTTAGCACACTCATCACTGAATTGGACAACAGCAGATGGGGATATTCCCTAATCTTCCTGGACATTGCCACAGCATTCGACTCCGTCGACTACTCCTAGGGTGCCTCACAGAGAAAGGGATCCAGAACACAGCCTTAAGCTGGTGCAAATCATTATCTATAAGACAGATGGTAACATGTATGTACCAGCCCCATGACCTCCAAACCGTTCCAACAAAAACAGGGCATACCACAGGGCTCCTCCCTCTCGGCACTGTTCTTCAATATATACATGCAGCCCATATGCTCACTCGTCTGCTCCTTCGACATCTCATGCCTCGTATACACTGATGACGTGCTACTCTGCATGCCTTTTGCAACTGACCTGCCGGACTTAGCTCCACTAACCACCTGCTTCGACGCTGTCGCTGACTGGCTCCACACTCAAAATCTCAGGATAAACTGCAAGAAAACTGAGGCACTATTCTTCACCTAGAACCTAGCTTTCACCCCTCCCACATCACTAAAAGTAAGAGGCGCCGAGCACCAAAGTAAGCCTACGGTCCGCTACCTAGGGGTCACACTAGACCAACGGTTGGACATGAAGGTCCACATACAAAACATTGTCAAGGCAGTATACCACAAAATACGGACAATCCGGCACCTCGACCCTTACTCGAGCCAGACGACTTCTGGTCAATCTACCAAGCCTTGGTAATCCCCCACTTTGACTACACCAACTCAATCCTACAGGGACTCCCAAAAAATACACTGAACCCACTTCAGCTTGCAATGAATGCAGCTGCCAGAATACTACATGGAGCCACCAGGAGGGACCATATAACCCCAATCCTGAAACACCTCCATTGGCTGCCAGTCCACTGCAGACTCATCTTTAAAATTCTACTGCTGACTTTCAAGGCCATCAACAGCCTTACCTCCTCCTCCATCACGGACCTCATCCTCCCCACTCCTGCAAACAGAGTCAGAAGGTCTGTCGCCACCAACACACTGAGTATCCCTAACAAAATCACGAAGTGCTCTCAAGCAACAAAAAACAGAGCCTTCGTGTACTATGCACCCACATGTTGGAATGCCCTCCCGCCCAACATCCGGGACATCACTGACCTTGCCCTTTTCAGGAAGGCTCTGAAACACCACCTTTTCCTCCAGCATTACTCTCACAATGGCGACACACAACATCCAGCCATACGCAACCACCAAGACAGCTTCTCAAAAACACCCATAGCACACAGTCCCAGTCCTGATCATTAGCATGACCAGTCACCCTGATATGCACACTTAGATAGTCACTGCTTAGCCTGTATATAGCCTGTGTAGCCTGTATATAGTTACTTAGATGAGTAGCCAAGCTATTGTATAGCCTGTACATAGTTTCCCCAGTTAATCCAAGTTGCAAAACCTGTTCTCTGTAAGGACAGTACGGGTGCTGCCTGCACTGTACAAATCTGCTGTTGATTGTAAACCAAACTGATTTTAAAGAGCGCAGTATAGAAAAGACTTTAAATAAATAAATAAATAAAATCATATTTATTTATTTATTTACATTTTTTTTTATTTAGTCAGTTTTATATACCACCTTATCCTCGATCAAAGTTGTTAGGGATATAACGAGGGGTCTACATTCAACATAGGTGACAAGACATACATACAGGGTGGCCCAAAAAAAGTGAGAACATCTCGTAAATGAAAAACTTAAATAGTTTACTTATTTACCTTTTTTTAGCTATATAATGTCTTTATTTCATCAATTTCCGGTCACCAACTTTTTTTTTTTTAAATTTGTCAATCGTTTACATCTGTCTTTTTGAATTTTTAAATAACTTATATGCTACAAGATGTTCTCACTTTTTTTTGGCCACCCTGTATATTTCTGGGGGTTGAGTCTCAGGTCTGAGATGTTGGTATCATTATTGTCTAGTGGCTCCATCTGCATGTCTCCTTATACCAGATCCAATTTACTAGTAAGGACTAAATCTAAAAGAGTTTCCTTTTTGGTTGGTTATTGGGTCAACTTTCCCATAAAGAAGTTATTTATTTTATTCTTTCTTTATTTTATTTATTCAGGTTTTTGTTATACTGAAATTCAAACCTTAACTATAACACCATTGTGGTTTATAATACAATTCAATATCAGAAATGGTAACACAATCCCATAAGAGTAATAAGACATTTGAGCTACAAACATATTCATGTGACCCTTCTGGGAGTTGATAGGGGTGACTTGGATGAAAAGACCCTCATTTATGCTTTCTATTTACCCATGGAAACTGATGAGGAACTCAAAACACCAAGAGCCCTATTCTGTGCCATGAATAGCAGGGATGGACATCAGGCTCACTATCTGTATTTTTCCGGATCACCCTTGGAACCATTTTTGAAAACTGGTGTTACATTGGCCACTCTCCAATCTTTAGGTACTTCACAATTTTCAGAATAGTTCAAAGATTACTTAAAGTAGGTCTGCAATCTTTCAGTTCTTTTAGCACCCTGAGATGTATGCCATCCGGTCCAGGTGATTTGCTGCTGTTTGGTTTATCAAATAGCTTTATTGTATCTTCCCTATTTATTGAGATTTTTTTCAATTCTTCTGATATATCACCTTAAAAATATCATTTCTGGCATGGGTAAGTTTACTACATCTTCTTCATTAAGGACTGAGGCAAAAAATGCATTCAATCTCTCTGCTATGGCCTTGTCCTCTCTCAACCCCTCCATCATCTAAGGGGTATGTTTACTAAACCCTCTTAACGTGCGCGCCGCAGTAGTCTGCAGGATGCCATATAAGGAGTGGGTGGTCCGGTCAAAAATAGAGCAAAACGGGATTAGCGTACGCCGCGTGCTCTTGTGCCCCACACACAGTAGCGCATGAGGAACACGTGCAGAAAGCATAAGCAGGTGCACTGATGTGTAAACAGAGGACCAGGGCTGCAGTACAATGGTAAAGACACTGACCGATAATGCAGGGGACATGGGTTCAATCCTTCACTGTGCCCAATGAAGAAGGATGACTGAGTCACTACCATTTATGTGTAATATTGCATTATGAGGCTTTTTAATTTTATTTTAATTACTGATGCTAGCAAACGCACTCTCAAAGCACTGTAACATAAGGTGCTGCATAAGGCACCCCATAAGGTACCCCAGAGGGCACATTTTAAAGTGCACTGTCCGCTACGGCACCCTACAATGTTGCTGAAAGGGTGGCCTATATGGCGCCATATAGGGTGCCCTATGAGGCACAGCAAGGTCATAGCACTGTTTTTGATGGCAGCACTGTGCATTTAAACGCATGAAAATCTTAAGTAGGTGCGCTGAAATGCAAGGAGGAACAGCAGTGTAGCACAATGGTTAAGGCACTGACTGATAATACAGGGGTCATGAGTTCAATCCCCCGTGTGCTGGCTGAGGCATCAATTTTGACATGTAAGTATTGTTTCCTGAGGCATTTTATTTGTATTTTAATTATTGCTGCCAGCAAACACACCCTCACGTGCCGTAACCTAAGGTGCTGCATAAGGCACCCTATAAGGCACTCCATAGGGCACATTATAAAGTGCACTGTCCGCCACGGCACCCTATAATGTCCCCTCTAGGGCACCATATAAGGCGCTCCATAGGACACCTTATAAGGCACCTTATACGGACTGGCACCCTATCAGTCGCTCCATAGCATACTGTATAGTGCACCTTATATGGACGGTAACCATAAGGTGCCCTAAAGGGTACCCTATAAAGCACCCTCTGAGGCACCTTATGGGTACAGTACGCTGAGGGTGTTATTGCTGGCAGCCCTAATGTACTTTAAAAATAGATAATGCTTTGGACAGCCTTATCAAATATCCCCACTGTGGGTTTGAATCCATGACCTCTGGTTCCACTGGTAGTGAAGTAACCAGTGGGCTACAGCTCAGTAACTGCTAGCAAACCCCTGGCTGGCTGCAGAAGGACTGCAAGTCACCACACAAACAGTCTGCTGTGGTCACCAGGATAGGGTTAACCCACCCCTACCCATGATGCACTGCACATGCAAATCAGCAGTCTACAGATGATCACAAGATTGGGTATGCACCCCCACAGCACCTCGGCCTGGTAGGGGGGAACTGACCGTGTGTGGCACTGGCACAGAGTAGCTACACACCGTCACATTGTGCATGTACTGCACTCACCCTGAGGGTGAGGTGGGGCACCCAGCACCAGGTTCCCAGCAGTGCTAATGTGTGAGATAGTTAGTTTCTGCAGACACACCTTGGATATATCTGTATGTCTCACTCAGATGTAGTCCCCTATGGACCCCTGGGAGGATTATGTACCACCACCCTCCTCCTCCAGGGCTGAGGGTGGTAAACAAGGTCTCCCATCAACAGATCCACATTCTACCTCTCTGTAATGGTGGCAGTAGAGGGGACCATCAACCCAAGTCCTGCTGGGGAACAGACACCCTACAGGGCAGTCAATGCAGCTCTGTACACATCCATAACGCAATAGCAGACAGACATTAGGCCTAGATATGCTAAGCTTCACCCCAACACTATCTGATATTCTCCTGCAGCAAGCCTTCAGCCACTGCACAGCGCTCCATTAGAACACATACCTGCTGCAGACAGTCTGCTAGCTAGTCCATAGTGCATGTTCCTGGTGGAAATGCATTCACCCAGAACTGGGATGTCAGCATACACAACAAGCAGATAAGTCAGTGACTGGGCCCCAAAAGAAAACCCATAAATATCACATGAGAGAAATAGTATACAGCACTATGGGGGTGCCTAGCCATGCTGTGGTCACTGCACAGTCAGGGTGAGAGTGATCTCCCTGCAGGACATGCTGTGGCCACCCTGTCTGTGCAGGTGGTGGCCGGGCACTACAATGTCCCAGCCAGTGCCCTATGCCCTGTGCAGATGCATCCTGGCCAGGCCACCCTGTCCGGGCTATACCCATGGTACCTTGCTCCTCATTATGCACATTGGCAGGCCAATACTGGCAACAGTGCTGGCAGTGTGGGCTGTGGAGGGTGTTTGCAGCCACCACACACTGGATAGACAGACACACAATCCCACACCTATGCCAGCATTGTGCTACTCTAGAGGAGTTTAGCAGCCCTGGCCACCACACCAGTCCTGGGCACACTGCAGGCATGGATATGGTTCGCAATACTGTTGGGGGTCACTCCCCAGGGTGGTAAACACTGTCAGAGACCAGACCTGAAGCACACTCCACAGACAGCAGAAAGGTTGCTATGATGGAGCTCAATCAGCAAACTGTGCTTAACATAGGAATTGGTATCTGCCAGTAATCATAGCAAACGTTTGACAGCTGTGTACCGTATTCCCAGGTGTAGGGTGGCATTGCTAAGGTATGCAAGTGCTAGTATTGGGAGATGCATGCAGGGCCCAATGTCCTGCCTCTCCAGGAGGCATTGGCTAATGGAGCCTGTGGGTGTGGGTGTGGGTGTGTCTGCCCCTGTTGGCTGCTGCTTTACGGCAGAGGTTCCCAACTCCAGTCCTGGTGTGCCAAACACTGTTCGGTTTTTCATGCTGTCCCTGATGAATATGCATGAGATACATTTGCATACCATGTGGGTGGTGCATAGATATGCAGCACAGACATCTTTATTAGAGGCAGCATGGAACCTGAATGGTTTTTGGCCCTCTAGGACTGCATTTGGGAGACTCTGCTCTAGGTAATGCGCCTGCTTATGGTGTCTTTGCTCTGTAGGGTAAAATGTAGGTGTTTTGGGCATGTTTATGGGGACTGGGTTGGCAGGCACCATAGCTGGGACTTGAACCTGTGACTTTCTGCCTCCAAACACATTGGTTGTGTACACTACACTAACTTGTTGCCGCAGAGACAGTGCATTCCCTGGTGATACCATGACTGTTTGTCCGGCAGGGCCTGTCTGTTGCAGTGCATGGCACCCACCTACACAGGGCTAGGCTATGGTCTGCTCTGGGCTGCTGCCACTGCCCCCTCCACCACCAGTACCCCTCTGCCACCATGCGGACATGGCCTTATATTGGAGACAGCATAAAACCTGAATGATTTGTGGCCCTCCAGGACTGAATTTGGGGGACTCTGCTCTAGGTAATGCGCATGTTTCTGGTGTCTGTGCTCGGTGGGGTAAAATATAGGCGTTTGAACCATGCGTATGTTCTCTGCAATAAAGGTTTGTCCTTACTATCATGGTTTAGTAGCGGGTAAAATATGGGGACTGGATTGGCAGTAGCCCAAGCTGGGACTTGAACTTGTGACCTTCTGCTTCTGAACACACTGGCTGTGTTCACCGCACCACACTGTGCTCACAAAGACAGTGCAGTCCCTGGAGATACCATGGTTGTTTGTCAGACAGAGCCTGTCTGTTGCAGTGCACGGCACCCACCTACACAGGGCTAGGCCATGGTCGGCTCTGGGCAGCTGCCACTGCCCCCCTCCACCACCAGTACCCCTCTGCCACCATGCTGACATGCCCTTCTGCTGGTGGTGCTGGTGGTGTGCAGTCGCAAGCCATCCAGTGTGCAGGTAGGCGGCTGCCTATGGTGCATGTTCTGGGGTAGGGGTGCCTGCATAGGCTTCCACGCTTCCCCCCAACACCGCCTGCCAATGTTCTGTGCCCTTGGGGGTACCTGCTGGTTACAATCCCCTGTGACACTGTGATAAACACTCTCGTGCCCATGTTGGGCCCTCATCAGTTGCTGTCTGGCTGCTGTTCAGTTTCAGCATTCCTAAGTGCCATCTAGGCATCTGCCTAGTCCACACTGTGCCCCGGCTGCACCACAGCATGTGCCACCTGCAGCCCTCTGTATCCCCTTTCCCAGCATCTGTCCAGTTGCCCATTCTGACATGCCCGCCCTGCTGTTGTGGAGCATGTGCATGCCATAGGTAACCTGTCCAATGGAGAGGGGAACCCTGATCAGTGCTATTTCACTGTGGGATCATTCACCTTGTATGGGGACGGAGCATAGACCCTTCCAAAATTCATATTTATTTTTTGGGGCTTTCTTGGGAGTGTTTTTTGATGTTTCCCATTACTATCACTATTGCCCAGCTTGATTATAATTTTTTTTTTATTTTGTTGCGGTCCTTTTCAATGTTTATTTGTACTTTTGTTCTATGCACATGTATCACACTTATCACTTTTTTGTAGGTTTCCCTGGTTTTGCTGTACATTGCTGACAGAAATGTTTTCTCTTCCCTTTAAATCGGCTCTAACACGAGGTTTTCACTCGCGTTATTTTTAGCCTCATATTTCACCTCGCTAGTGTGCGGGGAGCCTCTCCCCTCCCACTCTCTACCCATTGACCCCTTCTCTCTGCCCCTGGGGAGCCTTCCTCCGCCCTCCGGGAGTCTTTCCACGCCTTCAGCGCTCGTGTGTGCCGCTGCGCGCATGAGCGCACACTAAAGCGCATTTTTGCCCCATAAAACATCATTAGCATGCGCTAAGGTACCTTAGCGCGCGCTCATGCGTGCCGTGCACGTTAAGAACCTTTAGTAAACATACCCCTAAGTATATAACTGACTGGTGTTTTGTTACAAATGCCCTTGAACTTTCATCTCAAGCTTCTTTTAAAATTCTTTCTTTGCCTGTCTTTTTAATGCTTTGCATTTAACTAGCCTGTACTTATGTTGTTTTCTGTTTTTGCAATTTGGATCTTTTTTTCAATTTTTTGAAAGATTCTCTCTTATTTATATATTCTTTTATGGTAGCTCACACCTTTCCAGTATTAGATCAAGGTGAGTTACAATCAGGTACTGTAGGCATTTCCCTGTCACCAGGGGGCTGATAATATGTTTGTACGTGTGACAGTGGAAAGTTAAGTGACTTGCCCAAGGCCACCAGTGGAAAGTTAAGTGACTTGCCCAAGGCCATCAGAATGCTGATCTTTCTGATTCCAGGTTGCTGCCCTTACCACTAGGCTACTCCTCCACTCTTAGCTATAACAGCCTCTTTCACATCAGCTAAATGCCAAGCTGGCTATCATTGGGCCTTCCTTCCACCTTTCTTAAAATGTGGAATACAACTCGTGTGGGCTTCCAAGATCGTATTTTTAAATAATGCCCAGGCCTTATGTATACTCTTAACCTTTGCATTTGCTCCTTTTAGTTTTTTCTTAACAATTTCCCAGATTTTATCATATTCTCCTTTTTTATGTTTAAATATTTTTATTCATTTTAAACATATTAAAACATTAAAAGCAGCTTACATATAGAAACATTGTAAATAACAAGCATATTGAAACATTGTAAGCAGCATACATATTCATGACGGACAGCATGAAAACCCGAACAGTGTTTGGCACACCAGGACTGGAGTTGGGAACCTCTGCCGTAAAGCAGCAGCCAACAGGGGCAGACACACCCACACCCACACCCACAGGCCCCATTGGCCAATGCCTCCTGGAGAGGCAGGACATTGGGCCCTGCGTGCATCTCCCAATACTAGCACTTGCATACCTTAGCAATGCCACCCTACACCTGGGTATACGGTACACAGCTCTCAAATGTTTGCTATGAGTACTGGCAGATAGAAAATCGTACGTTAAGCACAGTTTGCTGATTGAGCTCCATCATAACAATCATTCTGATGTCTGCGGTGTGTGCTTCAGGTCTGGTCTCTGACAGTGTTTACCACCCTGGGGAGTGACACCCAACAGTATTGCGTACCATATCCATGCCTGTTCTGTGCCCAGGACTGGTGTGTTGGGCATGGCTGCTGAACTCCTCTATAGTAACACAATGCTAGCATAGGTGTCGGAGTGTGTGTCTGTCTAGACCAGTGTTTCCCAACCCAGTCCTATGGGGCACAACGGCCAGTCAGGTTTTCGGGATATCCCTAATGACTATGCATGAGATATATATGCATTAGAGATATCCTGCCAACCTGACTGGTTTGTGGCCCTCCAGGGCTGGATTTGGAGACCCCTGCCTAACACCTCTGTCATCTAAGATTGTGAGTGGGCAAGGTGCAGATGTCCAAGACATCAAAAAGGTATATAGAATGTGTCACATTCCTCCTCACTTCTCACCACCACCAAAATATTGTCTATTAGACAACTTTTTGGTGGTGGTGAGAATCGAGGAGGAATGTGTCACATTCTATATACCCTTTCGATGTCTAGGACATCTGCTTCTTGCCCACTCACAATCTTAAATGACAGAGGTGTAAGGCAGGGGTCTCCAAATCCAGCTCTGGAGGGCCACAAACCAGTCAGGTTGGCAGGATATCTCTAATGCATATATATCTCATGCATAGTCATTAGGGATAACCCGAAAACCTGACTGGCCGGTGTGCCCCATAGGACTGGGTTGGGAAACACTGGTCTAGACCAGTAGTTCCTAACCAGTCCTCCTTGAACCCCTAGGCCAGTCGGGTGTTAGGGATAGCCCTAATGAATATGCATGAGATATATATGCATTAGAGATATCCTGCCAACCTGACTGGTTTGTGGCCCTCTAGGGCTGGATTTGGAGACCCCTGCCTTACACCTCTGTCATTTACGAATGTGAGTGGGCAAGGTGCAGATCTCCAAGACATCAAAAAGGTTAGATAGAATTTGTCACATGCCTCTTTGCTTCTCACCACCACCAAAATATTGTCTATTAGACAACTTTTTGGTGGTGGTGAGAATTGAGGAGGCATGTGACACATTCTATCTACCCTTTTGATGTCTAGGACATCTGCACCTTGCCCACTCACAATCTTAAATGACAGAGGTGTAAGGCAGGGGTCTCCAAATCCAGCCCTAGAGGGCCACAAACCAGTCAGGTTGGCAGGATATCTCTAATGCATTTTTATCTCAAGCATATTCATTAGGGCTATCCAGAACACCCGACTGGCCTAGGGGTTCAAGGAGGACTGGTTAGGAACCACTGGTCTAGACCAGGGGTGGGCAAGCCTGGTCCTGGAGGGCCGCAGACCAGTCAGGTTTTCGGGATATCTCTAATAAATATGCATGAGATATATATGCATTAGAGATATCCTGCCAACCTGACTGGTTTGTGGCCCTCCAGGGCTGGATCTGGAGACCCCTGCCTTACACCTCTGTCATATAAGATTGTGAGTGGACAAGGTGCAGATGTCCAAGACATCAAAAAGGTTAGATAGAATTTGTCACAGTCCTCCTCACTTCTCACCACCACCAAAAAATTGTCTATTAGACATCTTTTTGGTGGTGGTGAGAATCGAGGAGGAATGTGACACATTCTAGCTACCCTTTTGATGTCTAGGACATCTGTACCTTGCCCACTCACCATCTTAAATGACAGAGGTGTAAAGCAGTGGTCTCCAAATCCAGTCCTGGAGGGCCACAAACCAGTCAGGTTGGCAGGCTATCTCTAATGCATATATATCTCATGCATATTCATTAGGGCTATCCCAAAACCTGGCAGGATTGTGGCCCTCCAGGACAGGTTTGACACCTATGGTCTACAGTGTGTGGTGGCTGCAAACACCTTCCACAGCCCATACTGCCAGCACTGTTGCCAGTATTGGCCTGCCAATGTGCATAATGAGGAGCAAGGTACCATGGGTATAGCCTGGATAGGGTGGCCTGGCCAGGGTGCATCTGCACAGGGCATAGGGCACTGACTGGGACATTTTAGTGCCCAGCCACCACCTACACAGATAGGGTGACCTCAGTATGTCCTGCTGGGAGATCACTCTCACCCTGACTGTGCAGTGACCACAGCATAGCTAGGCACCACCATAGTACTATGCACTTTTTCTCTCATGTGATATTTATGGAATTCTTTTTGTGGCCAAATTGCTGATTTATCTACTTGTGTATACTGACATCCCAGTTCTGGGTGCATGCATTTTCACCAGGAACATGCACTATGGACTAGCTAGCAGACTGTTTGCAGCTGGTATGTGTCTTGATGGAGTGGCTTGCAGGGTGCAGTGGCTGAAGGCTTGCTGCAGGACAATATCAGATAGTGTTGGGGTGCAGCTTAGCATATCCAGGCCTAATGTCTGTCTGCTATTGTGTTATGGATGTGTACAGAGCTGCATTGACTGTGCTGTAGGGTGTCTGTTCCCCAGCAGTATTGGGGTTGATGGTCCCCCTCTACTGCCACCATTGCAGGGAGGTAGAATGTGGATCTTTTGATGGGAGACCCTGTTTGCCACCCTCAGCCCTGGAGGAGGGGGGTGGTGGTGCTGCATGATCCTCCAGGGGAGGGAGAAGGAAGGAATGCGCCTGACTGAGACAAACAGATATCCAAAGTGTTTCTGCAGAAACTACCTATCTCACACATTAACACTGCTTTGGACTTTCAGCATGGCCTCTTTCAGCCATTGCAGGTGCTGTGGACCTGGTGCTGGTCGCCTCACCGCACCCTCAGGGTGAGCACAGTACCCGCACAATGTGACGGTGTGTAGCTACTCTGTGCCAGTAAAACACACGGTCTGTACCCCCTACCAGGCCGAGGTGCTGTGAGGGTGCATACCCCATCTTGTGTTTATCTGTGTACAGCTGATTTGCATGTGCAGTGCATCATGGGTACGGTTGGGCTAACCCTATCCTGGTGACCACAGCAGACTGTCTGTGTGGTGATGTGCAGGCTCTCTGCAGCCAGCCAGGGGATTGCTAGCAGCTATAGAGCTGTAGCCTAATGGTTACTTCACTGCCTGTGAAGCCAGAGATCATGGGTTCAAACCCCCAGTGGGGTTATTTGATAGGGATGGCCAAAGCATTATCTCTTTTCAATGTACATTTTTGCTGCCAGCAAAAACACCCTCAGCGTACTGTACCCATAAGGGGCCTCTGAGGGCGCTTTATAGGGCACCCTATAGGGCACCTTATGGTTCCCGTCCATATAAGATGCACTATACATTATCCCGTGGCGCAAATTATAGGGTGCCCTTTAGGGGACATTTTAGGGTGCCGTGGCGGACAGTGCACTTTATAATGTGCCCTATGGAGTGCCTTATAGGGTGCCTTATACGGCACCTTCAATTACGGCATGTGAGGGCGTGTTTGCTGATAAAGTGCTGCAGGAAACAAAATGTACATTGCAAAGTTGATGCCTCAGCCAGCCTTATGTATTAGGCACACTGGGGAGCAAACTCATGACCCCTGTATCAGCAGTCAGTGCCTTAACCATTGTGCTACACTGCTGCTCCTCCTTGCATGTCAGCGCACCTACTTATGCTTTTCATTCCATAAACTGCACAGTGCTGCCATCAAAAACTGTACTCTGACCTTGCGGTACCTCATACGGCACCCTATAAAGCGCCCTATAAGCAACATTCTAGGGTGCCTTGGCGGACAGTGCACTTTAAAATGTGCCTTATGGGGCACCTTATGTTAACACGCTTTGAGAGTGCGTTTGCTAGTAGTGATAATTGAAATAAAATTAAAATGCCTCCTAAAGCAATCTTCCCCATAATAGGTAATGCCTCAGCCAGCCTTGTTCATTGGGCACTGTGGGGGATTGAACCCCTGATCCCTGCACCATTGGTCAGTGTCTTAACCATTGTGCTGTGGTTCTGTTCCTGTGCTTGCACATCAGTGTGCCGCCTTATGCCGCCAAATATTACAATTCCTCCTAAAGCAATAGTGTGCTGCCTTATGCACATCAGTGCACCACCTTATGCCGCCCAATATTGAAATGCCTCTGCTAGCTGTCTTCTTTGTGCACTGTGGGGGATTGAACACCTGATCCCTGCACCATTGGTAAGTGTCTTAACCATTGTGCTATGGCTCTGCTCTTCTGCTTGCACATCAGCGCGCCACTTATGCCTCCCGCGCAGATTTCTCATGCGCTAATGTGCGGGGCGCACATGGGCGCTGCGCACCTTAGCGCATATTTAAATCCCGGTTTTTCTTTTTCAGAAAGAAACGCCCACTCCTTATATGGCACCCGCACACTAGCGCGGCCCGCACATTAGTGGGGTTTTAGTAAACATGCCCCCAAGTCATCAAAAAACATGATCTTCTACGAACATGTCTTCTAGAAGCCTCTCCTTCCCATAATACCAGTTGATGTAAAACATTCCTCCATTCCAATATTCTAGACGTTCAGATTCTCTCCATTTCTGAAGGATACAATGCTTTGTAAGCAAACAACATTTTCTTAGTAATGATCTATTCCATGATGATAAAAATCCCTGAAGAGGAGCATCCAAAACAGCAAACCCCGAGGTTAATTTCAATGTCTACCCTAATATGCTCATTAGAAATTTTTGAATAGCATTCCAAAATTTCCTTACTCGTTTACATGTCCAGTACATATGCCCCAAATGTGCCCGCTCCATTCCACACTGCGGACAATCACCGTGATGTCCAAAACCCGCCTTCCATGCTTTGTATGGTGAGATATAAGCATGCTGTAGTATTTTGAATTGCATATCATGTAATTTTGCCCCATAACTATTTTAGGGATTCGCCCAATGGCTTTTTCCCATTCAGACGCTTCAAGATTAATTCCAAGATCCCTCCCCCATTGTAAACTCAAATGTCTATAGCTCTTGTTAGGTTATTCAAGGCTTTACTATAATCAGCGACCGATATTCTTTCTTTGTCCTTTATCGCAAACCATTTCTCCAACTTTTCAAAATTTTCCTGTCTCAATCCTTGTCTCCCATCTTTCATTGAAATCAAATAATACTTTAATTGTAAGTAAGCATGAAAACGCCCCTGTGGCAATCCATATCATTTTTTTAATTCCAAGAAAGGTTTAAGTGTGCCTTCTCCATTTATTACTTGCCACATTTGTTGTAGACCTTTTTTCTCCCATCCCTTGAAAAAAATAGACGTTGTACTTGGCTGAAATGCTAAATTACCTTGCAATGGCAAATATCCTGACATATAACTTGGAATGCCTAATTTTCCACAGAGTATCTGCCAACTCCAGGGCACCCCTTGCCATAAAATATTATTTCTAAAATCCTTTGGCAACTTCACTTTCGTCACTTGTAACACAGACAGAAGTGAATAAGGGGTTACTAACGCGGACTCAAAATCATATGGAGTATATACTGATGTCCCTACTAACCAATCTCTAACATGTCGAAGCAAACATCCTAGATTATATTGCTCTATTCTAGGCAACCCTATACCACCCTGTTCCCACGGCCCATATAATTGATCAATTCTAAGTCTAGGTTTTTTTCCCTCTCCAAAAAAAGTTCTTTAATAATCTTTCCATTTTTTGAACATCTTTCCTCAATAGCCGCAACGGAATAAGTTGTAAAACATATAAAATTTTAGGAAAGACTATCATTTTATAAGCAGCCACTCTACCACCTAAAGATGGAGGCAATGGTGTCCAATCTTGCAACTTATTTTGCATGTCTTGTAATAGCAGCCTAACGTTTTGCCTATACAGATGACGTGGGTTTTTAGGTAACCATATTCCTAAATTCTTAAATTTATTTTTTGCCCAGCGTAAAGGAAACTCTACACCCCAATCATTTTGTAAACTCCCATTAATATCTAATGCTTCTGATTTAACCATATTCAACTTGAAACCGGCTATCCATCCAAATCGTCCAATCACAGCCATTAATTTTGATAAAGATTTGCGAGGTTCCGTCAACATAACTAATAAATCATCCGCAAAAGCTGACACCTTAAATATGCAAGACCCAACCTTCACACCCCGTGTATTATCACAAGCATAAATCATTCTTAGCAAAGGGTCTAATGAGAGCACAAATAACAACGGAGACAATGGGCAACCTTGTCTAGTTCTTCGAGCAATATTAAAACTATTAGTTACCAGCCCATTAACTCCCACAACAGCCTCTGGTTTTTGGTATAATCCTCTGATCCCTTGAATAAAACCTTCTCCTAGTCCATAAGCTTTTAAAGTCTCAAACAAATATGTCCACCCCACCCTGTCGAAGGCTTTTTCAGCATCAAAACTGATCAATAAGGAAGGGACAGCAAATTTTCTAACCCAGTTTAAGGCTCCTAATATTTTCCTAACATTTGTAGTGGGATATCGACCCTTCACAAATCCCGTCTGACAATCATGCACTAAATTAGGGAGATATTCAGCCAAACGATTTGCTAAAATCTTAGCAAACAACTTAAGATCATAATTAATTAAGGAAAAAGGTCGATAAGACCCAACTTCTGTTACATCTTTACCAGGTTTTGGTAAAATCACTATATGGGCTGTATTATTATTATATTTAAACATCCCTGTTTCCATCCACCTATTAAACAATGACACCAACACAGGTGTAACCTGTGTTTGTAACAACTTATAATATTCAACTCTAAAACCATTATGGGGGATGCCAATTTGCTCTGCTGTTCCTGAGTAAGACAGGGTAAATGCACCTCTTACAGAAAATTCCTATTCTTCATATTGGATACGTCATTCCTCATGTATAGCTTATAATAATAGCTTACAAAAATATTCCCTATATCTACAGAGTCCATGTGTATCACACCTTCCTTATCTTTTAATAACGGCACAAATTGAGATCTCTGACTGCGTGCCAGACAATGAGCTAAGAGCTTCCCCGCCTTATCCCCATATTGGTACAAGTGGTATTTGTAATAAAATAGTGATTTTTTTTGTTTTCTGATGTATCAATGTATTCAAAGTTGCCTGGGTAGTAAGCAATTGTTCTTTATTGGCAATATTAGGCCTATTAGCTAGGAGTTTACACTCTCTACAAATTTGTTTTTCCAATCTGAGGATCCTTTCAGCCAGCATTCTTCTCCATCGAGCAGTATATGCAATTATATCCCCCCTCAAAACAGCTTTTGAAGCCTCCCAAAATAGCTCTGGATCACATTTATGTGCCCGATTGTGATATTCATAATCTTTCCATTTGACCAATAAAAACTCTTGAAACCTAATATCATGGCATATGTCAAGTGACAAACGCCAGGGGCCTTTTTTACCCCCCAACTGCCCTTCTTCCCAATCTGCCCATATAAGAGCATGATCCAAAATTTCATAAGGTCCAATGGCCGCATCCATCATCATTGGAAAAAATTCCTCTGAAACAAACAGAACATCAAGTCGTGAGCTTGTGCCATGTGCTCTAGACATGTGAGTGTAATCTCGTTCCATTGGATGAAGAGCTCTCCAGACATCTATAAGTCTACACCTTTGACTAAACCTCCGTAAGAGTCTTGCGATATTGTGACGACTACTCCCACATCCCCCCGGTACATCCATTGATGGATCTAAGACACCATTCCAGTCTCCTCCCAATATCATTATAGACTCTGGCAATGCATCAATTTCTGCCATCAATCTAGCAAAAAAATTTGGATCAGGCACATTCGGGGCATACACACTCCCCACTAAGAGTTTCCGCCCTTTAAGATTTCCCTGTACTAATACAAACCTTCCCTCAGGGTCTGCTATTGTCCACTCGATCTGAAAACCTACAGCTGTCGAAATTAAGATTGCCACCCCCCCCTTTCCTCCCCTGTGCAGATGCCCCATAAATTTGGTCTATGCTTTTCTTTTGTAATCTAGACAGGTCTCCTATAGCTTGATGTGTCTCCTGTAGCAATACTATATCCCCTTTATGTCGTCTCACAGCTTACAAAATTTTTTTTATTTTAAAAGGGCTTGTAAGGCCACATACATTCCATGAGAGTATTCTTATCCTCACGATAAGATAAATAATATGGTATTAAAACATGACTTTATCATATATAAACTAGGAGAGCCCCCCCAGCCTAGGACCCTCCCATCTCCATCTATTATTACTTTTACTTTTATCTTTTTCCACTTAGCATTAAGTTGGTTTTGTGTATATATTAACTTAGTACTTCCCTTATTATCCCCTCCCCATCCTCTTTCCCCCAATCCCTCACCAATCCCACACCTACCCCTTAGCCCAGAAATCTCTTCCTCCCTTCCCATGGCCATATTAGTGTTAATCCTACTCCAATCCCTCTCAGCTGGTCCTAAGTTTTATTTAATGTATCTCACCCTTTGATATATACCCCTTCCATCACTATATAATAAAATATAATAACCACAACTTAATCAAACTATTAGCTTTAAACTTATAGTCTTCAATTATGATACTATCCACCTGCTCATTTGATGAGCATTGTGAGGCTGGGTTGTGATATTTAATTATTATCCTTCAAACTGGTGATAATTTTCTGAATCCAATTTTGTGCTTCTTCCAAGGATGTGTTGTGGTATTTTGTTATTATCCTCCATGTTGGCAATATTCTTCTGAATCCAGTTTTGTGCTTCTTCTGATGTCTCCATTGTCTTCCCATTATAAAAAATCCGCAGCCTTGCCGGATATTGTAGCATAAATTTTACATGTGATTCTACTAATTTCTGACAGACTTTAGCATATGCCTTCCGCTTTAAGCTTAACTGAACTGAATAATCCTGGAAAATTTGAATGCGGACCCCTTCATATAGCATAGTCCCTCTAGCTCGCACTGCCCTCAAGATTTCATCTTTTTGGTGAAGATTCATGAATCAAGCCAATACTATCCTAGGCCGCGTGTCATCTGATCGAGGTCTGCCAAGTCTATGAATCCGTTCAATGACAATGTGAATAGTATCCTCTCCTAGATTTAAGGTATTCAGCATTCCCAGAAAATAAGTGCAAAGATCCTTGTCTTTTATGGTTTCTGGAATACCAATTATTCAAAGATTTTTCCTATGATCACGATTTTCTAGATCATCTATCTTTTCACCTTGCTTACTGATTGCAATTTGCAAGGAGGAGATTTCTCTGTTTGCATTAAGCAGCTCTTTTATAGTTAAATGCTAGTCAATTTTCTTGCTATCCTCTCTCCATTTATGAAATTGAATATAATCGTATTATGACCTCTATTGCTAAGTGGCCCCAGCACCATTATCTCTCGCACTAGATCCTGCATTCCATTAAGGACTAGCTCTGAAATAGTTTCCCCTCATGTTCGTTCATGAACCAGTTGTTCCATGAAGCAGTCATTTATTTTATCTAGGGTAATTTAAATCTTCCATTATTGCTGTGTTGTAAACTTTGCTAGCTTCCCTAATTTCTGTTAGCATTTCATCAGCTGTCTATTCATTCGGGCCAGGTGGATGGTAGTATAGCCCCACTGCCAATCCCTTCCTTTGTTTACATGACATTTCTATCCACAGAGATTCTACAGTGTATTTTGTTTCCTGCAAAACCTTTATCCTGTTTGCCTCAATGCCCTCATTAACATATAGCACCAACTCTTGAAAAAGGGCACGGGCGAGGTCCTGATGCCCGAAGGTAACCGGGGGCGAGCTCCAACGCTGCCCCGGCCTGGGCAGGAAGTCGAGGAAAAAGGCAGGGGGGAAAAGGGGGGGGGGGAGAGGTCGAAGCGTGCCGGTGTGCTGACGCAGGGGCGCATCATTTGAATTGATTGGTTCCACCGCGAGATGCGCGCGGCTGGAACCAATCTGCGAGGAAGAAGAGCCATGTGCAGCGGCTGCCAGAGCGCACGCTAAGCACATGGTGTAGGAGGGCGGCTGGCCGGTGTGTTCTTCCTGGCGTTGTCTGGCCGTAGGGGCTTGGCGCGTTATTTCTGTGTTTTGCAGAGACCAGAGGCATCTCGACGGTGGCAGTGTTTGTATCGTGGTTTTCGCTTTGGTCCAGTACCGAATTGATTTGCCGGTTGCGCCGGTGTTGGAGAGCACTCCGGGTCAACGAAGGAGTTTGGAGCGGCGGTGGCTGATCAGCTGTGAGAGCGGAGGCTCCTCAGGCGAGTGGGGGTGCTTGGGGGTTTAATTGCTGAACTAAAAGATTACTGTGGTGCACTTAATCGGGGGGGAGAGTGCGCTGATTACGGTTTGTGAGTGACTAGGGCAGGCTTGCTTCACTCTTTGCAACTAGTACGGTTTAAAAAAAAAAAAAAAAAACACTGCAAGTGTATTCGCTGGCGAATTAAAGCCCTGTGGTGGTATTATAGCCCTTATTTCAGCCAGTCAGCAATTTTACTTTCTCGATAGGGGGCCAGGATGGCTGGGGGAAAAGGAGGACAGAGAGGGGCTAAGGGAGGGCAGAGAGGGGCAAAGGGAGGACAAGGCCAGGGCAAAAGGATGTCGGGGGTTGCTCAGAGAGGTAGGGGAGATGAAAGGGGGAGGAAGGGCAGGTCTGCGGGTCCATCCAGGGGCCGCTTAGCTATTGCGGCGGGGGGCCGTAGGGCCAGGGGTGCGGGGCCACGCGGTCTTCCTTCCAGTAGGCCTTGTCCTGGACCACGGAGCAGGATTGGGGGACGTGGCATTGCCCCGTCCGGAAGAAGGGAGGAGGTTATGGGTGCCCCTGAATACCAGCATGTTGTAGTGGGTTCAGGCGGGAGGAGAGCTGGCGAGGAGAACATGGATCCCTCGCAAGGGATCGGTTTAGGTGCAACTGGGGGAGAGAGCGGCACGTTTTGGCCGGGAACTGGGTGGGGGACGCCTGGTGGGGAGTTGAGATCAGGGTTTTACCCGGTGGGAGGTTTTGGTGGTACTGAGAGATTTTGGGCTATAGAACAACAGGCTTGGGATCAATGGCAGCGTGGAGGGTTAGGCTTGTCGGGAGCTAATTGGTTGAGGGCTTGGCAACCTGCGTGGTCAGGTGTTTCCCCCTCTCCTTTTTTGCCTTTTCTCTCTTCACAGAATCCAATGATGGCTTCGCCTGGATCAACGCTTAGTGGATCGCAACAAGGCAGACTACCACGGGACGACGGTCGCAATTTGGGGTCCCCCAGCGGTGTTGCGATGGAGTCGAGTGCACAGCCACATCCGGATGGGATTCAGCTTGAAGCCAAGCGGACGTCTGTTACGGCTACGGATGGTGAGTTACCTCAAGGGGGGGTCGGGCCAGGGAATATCGACCGATCCGGGCGTTCTGGAAAAGCGAGTAAAAAAAGGAAGCGTTCTTCTAGGCGACAACGGCACTCGGATTCCTCCACTTCCTCTTCCTCTAGTTCTTCCTCTAGTACTGCTAGTAGGGACGGTGGCAGTGAGGTAGTGGGGGGGGCTGTTTCTTTGGAAAACCCTGCAGTTGGGGATGCTTCGGCGGTAACGCCATTGTCTGAATTGTGGGAGGGGGTGCCTAAGAAGTTGAGAAATAAAATTAGGAAAAGACGGTATATTGACATTTTCCGTTTATTGGAAGGTCGTAAGAGGTCCGGGGAAAGTCGGAAAAAACGCAAAGAGGATGAGAAGGCTGGGAGGGTTCGTAAGGTGACGAGGTCAGTGGTGAATTGGGTCAGGGCTTTTTTGCGTTTGGCTAGTGTGTGGGGTCAGTCGTACCCGGGACAGTACGGGATGCTATTGTCCTATGCTGACTCGATTTTGGAAGCCTCGCAGGCCCACGAGGGCTGGTCTTGGCTCAATTATGACGAGAAGTTTCGTGACAAAATGGAGGAAAACCGGTTTCTATCATGGGGTACACAAGACATCAACTTGTGGCTCACCCAGATGTCTGCACGTCTGTCTGCAGTAGGGGGTTTGTCCGTGTCCGGCAATAAGTGCAGTGGGGGGCCTAATTCCTTGGGGAGCCGGTCCTTTCGAGTTGGGGGGGGGGGGGAATCCCTAGTAAGTCAGGGGCAGGAGGAGGCAGCGATGTCTGTTGGCGATTTAATAAGGCCTCATGCCCATTTACGGATTGTAAGTTCCGGCACGTCTGCTCTGCATGCGGCGGCAGTCATTCAGCAGCAAAGTGTATTAAGAAAGGGGTTGGGGGCGTTCCCCCATCTACCTCTAAGTGAGGGTTCTAACTTCGGCAGAGCCCCGTCGCCCATTAAGGTTGAGATATTGCGCGACTGGCTTTGCGGATACCCGAAAGCAGGGGATAGGGAATTTTTAAGGAGTGGGTTTGAGGGGGGGTTTGTTATCCCGGTTTATGGCACGGTTGATGCGCAGGCAGCAAGGAATTCCCCGGCGGTGCGGCGGTTTGAAGCGGTTGTCCGGCAGAAATTGGAGGCGGAGTTGAGTCTGGGGCGGATAGCCGGGCCGTTTTCGGAACCCCCTTTCGAGAATTTGGTAGTGTCCCCTTTGGGAATTGTCCCTAAGAAAGAGTTGGGAAAATATAGGCTTATTCACAATCTATCATTCCCGACAGGATTGTCGGTTAATGATCATATTCCGAGGGAGTACTGCACGGTCCGTTATGCTTCTTTCGACAGGGCGGTGCAGTTAGTCCGAGGGGCGGGAAAGGGGGCACTGATGGCGAAGGTGGACGTTGAATCCGCTTTTCGTTTGTTGCCTGTTCATCCCTCTTCTTTTCATCTTTTGGGTTTCCGATTCGCGGGGGAATTTTATTTTGACAAATGTATGCCCATGGGTTGTTCCGTGTCATGTGCCTGTTTTGAGAAATTTAGTACGTTTTTGCAATGGATGGTTACGAGCCGGGCAGGTTCTAAGAGTGTTGTCCATTACCTGGATGATTTTTTGTTTGTGGGACCAGCGCAGACTTCGCTGTGTGAGGAATTATTGACTGTTTTTCTGTGTGTCGCGGTTGATTTGGGTGTACCATTAGCAGAAGGTAAAACGGAAGGGCCGGCGACTAAGATTACGTTCTTGGGCATTGAATTAGACTCGGAGGAGATGGTGGCTCGTTTGCCGCCAGCGAAAGTGGACACGTTAAGAGCCTTGGTTTCGAATGCGTTGGCAGCGGCGAAGTTCACGCTAAAAGAGTTTCAGTCATTGATCGGGTCCTTAAATTTTGCGTCGCGAGTCATACCAATGGGGCGGATATTTATTCGACGTTTGGCGGCGGCCACGTCAGGCGTCCGTAAGCCTCATCATAGAATTCGGATATCCAGGAGCATTAAGGAGGATTTGCGGGTGTGGGATGTGTTCCTAAGGGAGTTTAACGGGTCGCCAGTGCTCTTGGAGTTGGCATGTTCTACACAGGATTTACAGTTATATACGGATGCGGCGGGGGCTGTTGGATTAGGTATTTACTTTGGTGGGGAATGGTGTGCAGAACGGTGGCCATCGTTGTGGCGCGAACGGGGGCTTCTCCGGAATATCACATTTTTGGAGTTATTCCCGATTTTAGTGACGTTGGAGTTGTGGCCGGACAAATTGCGGAACAAGAGGTTGGTCTGGTGGTGCGACAACGAAGCCGTGGTGAGCGTGGTTAACCATTATACCCCCCCCCACTGTAGATTGGTAGCGGATCTCATGAGCATGGTGGTGTTGTCCTGTTTGCAGCTTAACGTTGGTTTGACTGCGAGACACATTCCGGGGCTCCACAATGGCATAGCTGATGCTCTTTCCCGTTTGCAGTTGGATCGGTTCCGGCAACTGGCACCGGAGGCAGACGAGATGGGGTTACCGGCCCTTGGAAGTTGTGGAACAGTGGCCTGCTGATATGAGGGAGATGTTGAAGAGCTCTGTAGCGAAGAAAACCTGGGACGACTACTGTCGGGGTTGTGGTAATGTGGTGGAATTTTTGTGGGCTCAGGGATGGCGGTCAGGAACGGTGTCTGATAGTTTACTGGCCCAGTACATCATGGGGGCAAGGAGGTTGGGTCTCACTAGGGCGGGAGTGAAGGCCCACTTGGCGGGCTTTGCGTTTTTTGCAAAGGCTGTGGGGTGGGGCCCGGCCGGTGGAGGGTTTTTGGTGCAGAAATTGTTACAAGGGTGGGGGCGTGAAAACCCTCCTCAGGCGGATCAACGGCGACCTGTAACACATGACCTTCTACGGGGACTGTGTGAGGTCTTACCAGTCGTTGCGAGGTCTGAGTATGAGGCCATGCTCTTCAGGGCTGTTTTTTCTTTGGCCTTTTTTGGGGCGTTTAGGGTAGGTGAATTGGTGGCGGATTCCAAATCGGGCGTTGCGGGGCACAGTATGCAGCGTCAACATGTGCGTGTTGAGGGCTCCCACTTACGGGTCCTTTTGCAAAGGTCTAAGACGGATCAGCAAGGATGGGGCATATGGGTGGTGTTGCAGACCATAGGGAGGCCCACGTGCCCGGTGACAGCCATGCGGGAGTATTTAGCTTGCCGCCCTAAGGTAAAGGGGGGGTTATTTCTACATGAGGATGCGGGGTTGGTAACGCGTTACCAGGTCACAGCAGTTTTGCGTTTGGGATTGCAGCGCATGGGTGAGGACTCGGCTCACTATGCAGCGCACTCTTTTCGCATTGGGGCGGCGTCTAGTGCGGCGAGTGCTGGCTTGTCAGGGTGGCATATACGCCTGATTGGCCGTTGGAGGTCCAAGGCTTTTCGGGGTTATGTCCGTCTTTAATAATAAAAAAAAAAAAAAAAAAAGCCCAAACTAATCCAACAGGGTTGCGCCTGCGTTGTTAACTGCTGTTTTTTGTTTCAGGTGGGGGCGGCAGTGTGCTGGGCGCTGGGATGCTGGGGCATTCTTTCGTTTATTGGGCTGGTCAACGGGCGGAGCTCCGTCCTATCGGGCCTAACCTAGGACTGGAGCCTGATGTGGTGTCGGTGTTATGGCTGGGTGAGCGCGGGCTGTGTTGGATGCAGCTGTTGCCTTTGCTGCGACACCACGCGCGAATTCAGACTTCACCGAGGATTATCCTGCTGCACCTTGGAGGCAATGATCTCGCAGCATGGACCTGTAAACAACTCATTAATGTTGCGAAAAAAGACATGGATTTGATATTGAGAATGTTTCCAGGTGTTGTGCTTATTTGGTCGGATGTCATCCCAAGGCCAGCGTGCTGGGGTCAGCGGCGGTGGTCTCGGGGATTGACGAAGATCAATAGGCAGATTGGAAAATGGTTATGTGCGCATGGGGGTTATCATGTGCAGCATGATTGGGTGGATGTTACTTGTAAGGGTTTGTATCGGGGAGATGGAGTACATTTGTCTCCTGTGGGGGTTGACCTGCTCCTCAACGATTGGCAGGAGGTTTTGGAGCAGGTGGTACGGGTTATCAAGAGCAGGTCGCAGCTTGTGCTCCGTTAGTGGGGGGGGGGCGGCAAAGGCACAGGGTGTGCCTGTGCCGGTGGCGGGATCCCGGAGGTTTCCGGGGTCCGGAGCCATAGCTGATTGGGGCGAGGCAGGGTGCCCGCGGCCCGGTGAACCCCTAGCAGACTTTTGCTAGTGACATGGCGAGGTCGGGCAGGGGTGGTAGTAACTTGTCCGGTGGTTTGACCGGCCTAGGTGCGGTAGTGTTTTCACCTTGCTAATCATATGGCTGGTGAGGTAACGCTTCGCACCGGGATTGGGTGTTGGGTTATTCATGTTTAAAATGTTAATATGTTATGGGGCAAATAAAGCTGCGACCTGTTGTTATACCAATTCATGTGTGGTCTGAAGTTTGTTTGAGAGGGGTAGGGTCGGGGGTAAGGCGTGGGGGGGGGGGGTATTGGACAGGGCGAGTGCTTGGTGCAGCTCCCCGGTTATGAAAAAGGGCACGGGCGAGGTCCTGATGCCCGAAGGTAACCGGGGGCGAGCTCCAACTCTGCCCCGGCCTGGGCAGGAAGTCGAGGAAAAAGGCAGGGGGGAAAAGGGGGGGGGGAGAGGTCGAAGCGCGCCGGTGTGCTGATGCAGGGGCGCATCATTTGAATTGATTGGTTCCGCCGCGAGATGCGTGCGGCTGGAACCAATCAGCGAGGAAGAAGAGCCATGTGCAGCGGCTGCCAGAGTGCATGCTAAGCACATGGTGTAGGAGGGCGGCTGGCCGGTGTCCCGCCCTCCCACCCGGTTATGATGGTTGGGTGTTGTGGGACTTGGGGGGTGTTGCAGCTGGGGGGGGTTGTGTGGGTGGTGGGATCCCGGAGGTTTCCGGGGTCCGGAGCCATAGCTGATTGGGGCGTGGCAGGGTGCCCGCGGCCCGGTGAACCCCTAGCAGACTTTTGCTAGTGACATGGCGAGGTCGGGCAGGGGTGGTAGTAACTTGTCCGGTGGTTTGACCGGCCTAGGTGCGGTAGTGTTGTCACCTTGCTAATCATATGGCTGGTGAGGTAACGCTTCGCACCGGGATTGGGTGTTGGGTTATTCATGTTTAAAATGTTAATATGTTATGGGCAAATAAAGCTGCGACCTGTTGTTATACCAATTCATGTGTGGTCTGAAGTTTGTTTGAGAGGGGTAGGGGCGGGGGTAAGGCGTGGGGGGGGGGTATTGGACAGGGCGAGTGCTTGGTGCAGCTCCCCGGTTATCACCAATGTGATCTATGCTATCACTGTGATGCAATTTGTAGCCTGGTATCATAGCGTAGATAGAATGGCATACACAGCTGCTGCTATTGTATCAATTCATCGCACTGTGGGCCTTCCTCTTTAGCATTGACCTTCAACCTTGCCAAGCATTATGACATTATTTAATGATCTTTTCTCTTTGCATGATGTATTTATTTATTTAAGTCTTTTTTTATACCGCTATCTTTAGAATCAGTGTGGTTTACAATTAACATTAAATTGTACAATGTAGGATGGGACGTACATTGAAACTTACAAGGAACAGGAGATAAAACTTGAATTTCAAAAGGGATAACTATATACAAGTTTCAAATGTATCAAAGGTATGAAAGTCTAAGGGGTATGTTTACTAAGCAGTGGTAGTGGCTTTCGTGCAATATCGGAGCCACAGCCACATTGAATTGAGCTTCTAAAGAAAACTTAGGTTTAATCTTCTCAAGTACTGACTAATTAGTTGTTTAGACAGTTCATGGTATACATAGTATCCTTCACCAGCACCTTAATTTGAAGGCATCGATTTTCTTCCTGTCTTTCTTCTTCACTGTCCAGCTTTTGCATCCATACAATGTTATTCAAAATATGCATGCATTAATGCACATAAACTCCACAGGAGTTTATGAAATTACCCTCAACTCCATAGGAAATATCTGAGAATAACATAGATGTACAGTAAGAGAAATATCAATAACTGGGGATCTGCATTTGTTACTGAGCATTTGATTCATTAGTACCTGTTAATCACACATCAACCATTTAGCAGTCTTTAGTAAAAAGGTCCCTGAATTGATTTAAGGCACACCAACCTATGAATTAAAGTGCATTAAGTTGATTAGTGCATGTGTTAAAAACTTTCAATTAAAATAAATGTGTAAAATGTGTAAAACAAACAAAAAGCCCACCCCCCTATAATTTCAGAAACATTTGGAAAAAAGTGAAAACAAACTGATAATTTTGCCTGTGCACATCCCTATAGAACATAACTTGGAGTCTAAAAACATACTAAAAAAAAACAAAAGTGGGAATTAGCAAGATTAAAAAAACATGATAAAATCTATTTTCGCCTTCTTAAAAGCCAATATCACAGTAACTCAGATGGTAAAGCATACCTTTTCCTTATATGAAATAATCACTTCATAAGCATTCATGACAGACAGCAAAGTAAGGCAGGACAGAAGGGATATGGCTAATGCCGCAGTACCACATGCATCATAAATGGGTTTCATCTCTGCTATACATATTGATCAGAACTCATGTGGGAAAATCCATAGAAATATAGATACATGATGGCAGAAAAAGACTATTTGGCCTTTCCATTCTGTCCTTCCATACAAACTACTATAGTCCCTTTTTTCTTTCAGAAATCTTCTGTGTTGGCCCTGTACTTTCTTGAATTCAGATACAGTCCTGGTCTCTACTACCTCCACTGGGAAACTATTCAATGCATGTACCACTCCTTCCGTAAAGAAGTAGTTTTGCATATTACGCTTGAGTCTATCACTTTTCACCTTCTTTCTGTGCCCCATCATTGTAGAGCTTTATTTCAATTGAAAGAGGCTCATGGAGGTATTTAAACATCATAGATGAAGAGCAAGGAGAAGGACTTCAGAAATAGGAACAGAAGTGAAGGGGATCTGAATGATTTTCTGAAGACTGTGTTCATAAGGAACTAGCTAAACTAAAAGTAGACAAAGCTATGGGACCGGATGGTATACATCCCAGGTAAGGTTTGCCTCTTTGTGGATGATACCAAAATCTGCAATAGAGTAGGGAAAAGTGAAGCAGCTAGCATGCAGCACTGCTGACAGCTGAAGATTATAACCTTTTGATACTGGAAGTTATGAAACTTTTGGAGGGAAACCATGTTTAGATTGCTATCGACTAACCTAGTGGAGCTGAGTCTGCAGCCATATTTTCACCATTTGGGTATTGAGTATTTTATTAGAGAAAAGGAGGAAAGTGGCATAAGTTCCTTTGTTATAAGAATTAATTTCTGAAATGAACTAAATAATTTCCTAAAAGAGGTCAATAAACTGAAAATGATCTGAAAATGAACATTGTTTTCTGTGCACACCCCTGATACAGATCTGTTATCTGCAAAATAATAAACCTTTCCAACCAATTCCTTTTCATCACATAAAAATATTGAACCCCATAAGGCAGAAGACATATTCTTGAGAAATTCAGCTATTACAGGGTTGCACAGGCAAGAACAATTTGGTTTGTTTTCATTTTTCCCACATTTCTTCCAATTCTCAGGAATTTTTTTATATCTTTTTTCACATTAGCTTTAATGGAGAATTTTTAGTGCACGCTAAATTGATTTAATATACATTAACCAACAGAACACATTAATTCATTGGTTAGTGCAGTGAAGATGATCTGAAACATTTGCTTCTCAAGATGAAGGAACATAGGGGTATGTTTACTAAACTACGATAATCGTACATAACGCATGTTATGTAACGTTAACGATCATAAGCGCAGCATAACACGCATTATGATGCACTAACGATCGTAAACTCCCGCAGCGCGGTAAAACACCTCTGAAGGTGGAGAGAGGGCGGAGAGAAGGGGTCAATGGGCGGAGAGTGGGCGGGGAGAGGCTCCCTTCACACTAATGCGCTGATCTGAACAGCTCAATTCCAACGTGAATGAAAACCTGCCGTTAAATGCACATTAAAGGGAAGAGAAACCATTTCAGTGTCAGCAATGTACACCCCAGGCAGGGAAACCTAAAAAGTGATAAGTGTGATACATGTGCACAGAACAAAAGGACACATAAACACTGAAAATGACCCCAACAAACTGGAAAAAACCCATAACCAAGCTGGTCAATAGTGGTATCAATGAGAAACATCATCCCCTCCCCCCCCCCCAGAGTAAGCTCCATAGAACAGATATAAATCGTGGAAGGGTCTATACTCCGTCCCCATACAAGGTGAATGAGCCCACAGTGAAATAGCGCTGCACAGGGTTTTGCCCACCATCGGACAGGGTTCCTATGGTGTGCACATGTCCCGCAACATCAGGGCGGGCATGTCGGAACGGCAACTGGACAGATGCTGGAGAAGGGGATACAGAGGGCCGCAGGCGGCACATACTGTGGTGCAGCTGGGCCACAGTATGGACTAGGGCGATGCCTAGGTGGCCCATACGAACGCTGAAGCAACAGAGCAGCCAGACAGCAACTGCTGAAGACCCAACATGGGCACAACTGTGTTTCCCACAGTGTCACAGGGGATAGTACCCAGCAGCTACCCCCAAGGGCACGGAACATTGGCAGGCGGTGCAGGGGGGAAGCGTGGACACCTATGCAGGCACCCCTACTCCATAACCCGCACCATAGGCAGCTGCCTACCTGCACACTGGATGGCCTGAGACTGCACACCACCAGCACCACCAGCAGAAGGGCATGTCAGCATGGTGGCTGAGGGATACTGGTGGTGGAGGGGGCAGTGGCAGCTGCCCAGAGCAGACCGTGGCCTAGCCCTGTGTAGGTGGGTGCCGTGTACTGCAACAGACGGGCCCTGTCTGACGAACAGTCATGGTATCACCAAGGAATACACTGACTCTGTGACAACAAGGTGGTGCAGTGCAGAAAACCAGTGCATTCAAAAGCAGAGGGTCAGAGGTTCAAGTCCCAGCTGTGGTTCCTGCCAACCCAGTCCCCATGTTTTACCCACTTCTACAATGTGCTAATACAGACAGCACCTTTATTGCAGATGACGTAAACATGCCCAAGACACCTACATTTTACCCTACAGAGCACAGACACCATAAACATGCACATTACCTAGAGCAGAGCCTCCCAAATGCAGTCCTGGAGGGCCAAACACCATTCCGGTTCCATGCTGCCTCTGATAAAGATGCTTGTGCTGCATTTCTATGCGCCACCCCCATGGTATGCAGATGTATCTCATGCATATTCATGAGGGACAGCATGAAAACCCGAACAGTGTTTGGCACCGCAGGACTGGAGTTGGGAACCTCTGCCGTAAAGCAGCAGCCAACAGGGGCAGACACACCCGCACCCACAGGCCCCATTATCCAAAGCCTCCTGGAGAGGCAGGACTTTGGGCTCTGCGTGCATTTCCCAATACTAGCACTTGCATACCTTAGTAATGCCACCCTAAACCGGGGAATATGGTACACATCTATCAAAAGGTTGCTATGAGTACTGGCAGATAGCAATTCCTAGGTTAAATACACTTTTCTGAGTGAGCTACATCATAGCAACCTTTCTGATGTCTGTGGAGTGTGCTACAGGTCTTGTGTCTGACAGTGTTTACCAACCTGGGGAGTGACTCCTACAGTATTGCGTACCATAGCCATGCCTGCACTGTGCCCAGGACTGGTGTGGTGGCCTGGGCTGCCCAACACCTCTATAGTTGCACAATGCTGGCATAGGTGTGGAGAGTGTGTGTCTGTCTATCCAGTGTGTGGTGGCTGCCAACACCCTCCACAGCCCACACTGCTAGCACTGTTGCCAGTATTGGCCTGCCAATGTGCATAATGAGGAGCAAGGTAACATGGGAATAGCCTGGATAGGGTGACCTGGCCTGGATGCATCTGCACAGGTCATAGGGCAATGGCTCGGACATTATAGTGCCTGGCCACCACCTGCATGGATAGGGTAGCCATAGCATGTCCTGCTGGGAGGTCACTCTCACCCTGACTGAGCAGTGACCATGGCATGGCTAGGTTTCCCCATAGTGCTATATAGAATTTTTCTCATGTGATGTTTATGGGTTTCCTTTTGGGGCCCAATCACTGACTTATCTGCTTGTTGTGTATGCTGACATCCCCGTTTTGGGTATATGCATCTTCTCCAGGACCATGTACTATGGACTAGCTGGTGTACTGTCTGCAGCTAGTATGTGTCTTGCTGGAGGCTTGCTGCTGGAGAATGTCAGATAATGGTGGGGGCAGCTGAGCATTTCTAGGCCTGCTCTCTGTCTGCTATTGCGTTATGGATGTGTACCGCTCTGTCTGTTCCTCTGCAGGACTGGGTTTGCGGGTCCCCTCTATTGCTGCCATTTTATTTATTTTATTTTATTTTATTTAGACAGTTTTGTATACCGCCTTATCCTTCAATCAAAGCGGCCATTGCAGGGAGGTAGACTGTGGATCTATTGGTGGGTGATCCTGTTTTCCACCCTGAGCCCCAGAGGATGGGTTGTGTGGTGGTACATAATCTGCCTATGGGTTTATACACCCCTCCCCTCCGGTAATGATGGCACCAACACAGGATATGCACTATTTTGGGTGCAGCATCGCCCATAGGGACTAGACATGATCGAGACATACAGCAGGACACAGATGTATCCTAGGTGTGTCTAACAGAACTACCTATCACACACTTATGGGGACCTGCAGCATGGCGCATTTCAGCCATGAAAGGTGCTGTGGACCTGGTGCTGGGCGCCCCACCTCAACCTCAGGGTGGGCACAGTACCCGCACAATGTGACTGTCTGTGGCTACTCTGTGGCAGTGCCACACATGGTCTGTTCCCCCTACAAGGCCGAGGTGCTGTGGGGGTGCATACCCGATCTTGTGCCCATCTCTCGACTGCTGATTTGCATGTGCAGTGCATCATGGGTATGGGTGGGTTACCCCTATCCTGGTAACCACAGCAGACAGTTTGTGTGGTGACGTGCAGTCCTGCAGCCAGCCAGGGCTTTGTTCACATCCTTATAAGGTGTCCTATAGGGGACATTATAGGGTGCCTTGGCGGACAGTACACTTTATAATGTGCCCTATGGAGTACGTTATGGGGTGCCTTATGCGGCAACTTAGGTTATGCCACTGTGAGGGTGTGTTTGCTGGCAGCACTAATTAAAATACACGTCAAATGCCTCACCAATCGCTACTTAAATGTAAAGGGTGCTGCCTCAGCCAGCCTTATACATTAGGCCCACTGGGGAATCGAACCCATGACCCCTATACCATCAGTCAGCGTTGTAACCATTGTGCTACAGCTCTGTTGCTGTGTTTGCATGCCTGCATGCCTTCTTAAGATTAACGAGTGGTAACATGCCCTGTAGCGCTCGTTCATTTATGGCGCCTTGTAACACGAGTTCTCGGAAACGATGTACCACCCATGTCCTTATTTGGGGTTTCTGTCTCCACCACGGCTCCTAACACGAATCACACTAACGCAGTTTAGTAAACATACCCCATAGTCCTAAAATGTGCCTGCACCTTAATGTAAAGAAGACAAAGTTTCTGACAACTAGCAAAATCAATAAGTTCATCATTGATGGAGAAGAAATTGAAATAGTGAACAGCTTTAACCTACTTGGATCAACTATCAATAAAGAAATGACAAGCAGTCAAGAAATCTAACAATGCATTGCTCTTGGCAGAATGGCTATGAAGGACCTAGGGAAGATTCTCAAGAGAGAGATATGTCTCTCCATACAAAGATTTGACTTGTTCAAGCGATAGTATTTTCAATAACATTATATGCATGAGAAAGTTGAATAGTGAAAAAGATAGAAAGAAAATACATGCCTCTGAATTATGATGCTGGCGATGAATACTGTGTATATCATGGACTGTCCAAAGAACAAACCAGTCGGTACTAGAGGAGATCAATCCTAAGCTTTCTTTAGAAGCTCAAATGGCAAGACTTAAACTTTCATACTTTGGACACAGCATGCAAAGAGAAAGATCATTAGAGAAAGACATCATGCTTGGCAAGGTAGAAGGTCAACGCATAAGAGGAAGGCCAGCAATGAGATGGCTCAATACAATAACAGCAGCTATGGATGCCACTCTATCAACAATGAGCCACCTGACTGAAAACTGAACACAGTTTAGGACAACTATCTAGAGGGTCGCCATGAGTCGACACGGACTTTACGGCACTTAACAACAACAACTAATGAGCCAAATGTTCACTAACACATACACACTCCATCCACTGATGTGCCTTTTCATTGAAGTGATATCTACAGCATTTATCACTCATTTCTGTTGACTGATTGATCTAGCCTGTGGCTTGTCTAATATTTTCTGTTTGCTTTTTTCAATCTTGCCTTCTGTGAACAAGTTCATTCTGCAGTTTATAAAGAGAAAAGCATTTTACTAGTTATACATATCACTTTATCATTTCATTCAAAGTGGTTTACATTGTAACTTAAACTTAGTAAAATATGTTAAACAGGGATATTAATAGCTTGGAGTTTTCTGAGGCAATGGAGGGTTAAGAAGCCATAAAGAGTACTAGTGGGAATTGAACCCTGGGTTGCCAAGTCAGTGCTCTTAACCATTAGGCTACAATGATACTATAGCTATGACACTGGGATTGTACCTAATATCTGATCTCAGAAGTTAAGCAGGGTTGAGCCTGATTAGTAAAGTACTTGGATGGGAGACCACCTTGGAATACCAGGTACTATAGGATTACTGCATGGAAGAAAGACCTGGCAATCTACCTCTACTTGTATGTTGCCAAGTAAACCCAGATGATAATCACAGCATGGGCTCTATCCATTTGGTCATCAGGAGTTGGCATTGACTTGACAATACACAACAACATACAGCAGTGGTAAAACATTGTCAAATATCCATTTACAATCATTCCAAAATAAAAATAAATGTCCTATTATGTCATCAGATAAAAGTAAATTAAGAAACATAGAATGTGACAGGCTTACAGATTTTGTATCTGTTTTCTTTATGCTGGAAGCTCTTTTTATTCTTGAATTAGTATTGGATCTACTGCTCAATCTTCTAGATCTAACCTGGATTGGTACAGTCTTGATGTCCTATTTAGTTTGTTTTCTGTTGCAACAACAGCTTGAATCCTGACAAGAAACAGTGAACAACTCCTGTTCCAGCTGGGTTTTGTTCTTGCCTTGATTCTTACCAGCTCTTGACTCTTTCAGCACCAAAACTGTGAAAGCCTCTGGACTGATTTCTGTGCTTAATTTCTACTAGTCTAGTGAGAGTGTATTCTGTTCTACTTCCCTGTACCTTTTCCGTATGGCCTGTTCTCCCATAATAAACCCCAGTTTCTTTTAGTACTGAATTCTGAATGGTACATTGAATCTTACCTTAGGCACCCTTGTCACAGTCACAGACCTAACAAACATCAAAAGAAGTTAAAAGCGAAGTGACATAACAACTGTAATCAGACAAGAGACTGCATAACCACAGAAAACATAATTTAAGTCAGGGCCTTATGATCTCAACACAAAGAATACCACAACGAAAATTCATACTTATGGAAAGAAATGATGAACACACTAGTCCAAGTAAACTGAACTTAGCACGCATTTTTGTACTCTGGAAAGAAATGCCTCTTGACAACAAAATAACAGGCATGATTACGTATACATAGAAAACAGTACAGAAGGAACATATTTTTTTTTTAAAAAGCACTCATAAAGATGGGGGGAAAGGACATGCCACACCTGTCCACTCTGGGCATAGTATCTCACTTCAGAGGCTGCTTTCTTTCTTCCAACACATCAGTCCTGTATTGTAGAGCAGGAGATAGTCAGCTAAAGCCTCATACCAAAATTGAGTTCACTTACAACTTCCAACCAAATTGAAAAGAAGAATATTAGACTGTGATAAGCTTAAACTCTATGAACAGCCAGTTTTAACACAATAATTACCACCTTTGAAATACAAATCAGATTAGCTCTCACTAAATCTTAGCCATATCATTTAATAGAGATATGGGGTTGCTAATTAATGAATTGGATAGGAATACTCTTCAGACAGCACAATCCTATGAAGGATATTAGCTAGGTCAATGAGAGAGAGGATTTCTGAGTATCCTTGAAACAGAGCTGCCATGATAAGTCATGATCTAAGGAAGCCCACATGATTAATTAGGTTTTACAGGTTCTAGCAGAACACAAAGATGATGAAAATTATTCAAAAGACCTGGCTTTCAAATCTGAAATCTGAACAAACTGCTGATTAGTCATCAAGCCATATTAATTAGAAAGAAGAGCTATCGGTGTAAGAGGTGTAAATTTTATGATATTTTGTTCATGTTATCTAAACATATTTTCATCTCTAAATGTTTGATCTCTCTCAACCTTTTCTGTGCTGGCTAATTCAGTATCATATGTGTACAAAGAACATATGGTAATGGAATGTAGTTGAAAGCATTTTTCATAATAAGAAAAAAATAAAGAACAAGAAATCATAATATGGAGTTATGAGGAGGAAAATTCATAGAAAATATGAGCTTAACAGAATTAGTAGTAAGTAAAATCATTACGGAATATAAGAATGCTTGAGACAAGTTGGAAGTTGTAAAAACAATCATGGGTGCTATAATTAATAAGAAGTGGAGGAATATAGGTGTTGGCAGGGTATGGAAACATGCTCATTCACACAGAGCAGTAGACAAAGAGTAGATTTAACAAACTTGCATAGTTTGGGAATTTAATACAACAGTATCACGAAGCAGAAGAGGCAAGACCATCCAACATGCAGCCTTGTTTACATTTATTGTATTTATATTCTGCCTATCTTAAAACCTAAGCAGATTACAGATCACCATTGATGATCGAATAAGCAATACAATACATAAACCTAAGTCTAACTCAACCCATATAATCAAAACCCAATAAAAACATCATTCTTGGGCACCAACCATAGCTGTCTTTGCTTGAACTTTGGAAGGCTCATTCCATCCCAGACATCCAGCCCATCTGTACATCTGGTCTGAGCCAGATGTACAGAGGGGCTCACAATTCTGATCCCGCAGGGCACATCTAGCCCTGCAGGATCAGAATCACGATCAGTCATGTACGTGCAGGCCAAGACTGTGATTCAGTTTGGCCTGCATGTACATGACAAGCCAAACTAACTCAATCATGGCTTTTTAATGGAGCTGCGGCACCATGGCATCCAGTTGCCATGGCACCATGGCTCCATTTAAAAGCCGCGATGCCTGTCACTGGAAAAAAAGGCTTATTCCCTGCAGCCCAACCCCCAGTCCGGCTTCCTATGACCAGGGCTGGATCGGGGGAATGTCCTCTGGCTATCCCTGCCCCTTCCATGCCCTGGCATTAAAAAAAAAAAACACGTCCAGGGAAGTTATTCTACCTCGGAGATGGAATAAATTCCCTGCACATGTCACCAGCACTGGACATACAGGGCCAACAATAGAATTGGCTCTGTTAGTTCAGGGCTAGTGACTGCCGACCACTCACCCAGACTCCGTCCCCGAGCCACCCCTTCCCTGACCCCATCTAACTTCCCCACACAACCGGCGGGGAGGTTAGACACCGGTGGGGGAAGGCATGAATAGCAGGGATGGACGTCCCAATGTGATGTCCATCCCCGCTACTCACGGCACAGAATCAGGCCCTTGGTGTTTTGAGTTCCTCATCAGTTTCCATGGGTAAATGGAAAGCCAAAGTGAGGATCTTTCCATCCAAGTCCTCCATTTCAAATCCCAGAGGGGTCACATAGATATGTTTGTAGCTCAAATGTTTTACTATCCTTATGGGATTCTATTATCATTCCTGATATTGAATTGTATTATAACCCACAATGATGTTATATCTAAGGTTTGAATTTTAGTATAACAAAAACCTGAATAAATAAAATAAAATAAAGAATAAAATAAATAACTTATTTAAGGGAAAGTTGGCCCAATAACCAACCAAAAAGGAAACTCTTTTAGATTTAGTCCTTACTAGTAATTGGGATCTAGTGTAAGAAGACATGGAGATGGAGCCACCAGACAATAATGATAGCAATGTGATCAAAGTTGTCATTAGCATTAATTTTAGAAAGGATAGCATGGAAAAATCAGGAAAAAAATAAATGGATCGGTTGTTAGGGCAAACGTTTGCATGAGGTGTGGTTATTATTTATTTATTCATTTATTTAATGATTTTTTTTTATAACACCTTTCAGGGTTATCAAACGGTCAGTACTTTAAACTTAGTACATTACATTGAACTAGGTCAAGAAGCTATGATATATTGTGCAAACCATGATATATTGTTAGGATATGAGCAACTATGTTACATTGAACTGGTTCATCAAACTATGACACATTGTAATGCTATGAGCAAACTATGGGGTATGATTACTAAAACCCCGGTAATGTGCGGGCCGCGCTAGTGTGTGGGTGCCATATAAGGAGTGGGCGTTTCTTTCTGAAAAAGAAAAAACGGGATTTAAATATGCGCTAAGGTGCACGGCGCCCATGTGCGCCCCGCACATTAGCACATGAGAAAGCTGTGCAGAAGGCATAAGTGGCGCGCTGATGGACAAGCAGAAAAGCAGAGCCACAGCACAATGGTTAAGACACTGACCAATGATGCAAGAATCAGGGGTTCAATCCCCCACAGTGCACAATGAAGACAGCTGGCTGAGGCATTACTTTAGGAGCCAGTTTAATATTGGGCGGCATAAGGCGGCGTGCTGATGGGCATAAGGCAGTGTGCTATTGCTTTAAGAGGCATTTTAATATTGGGCGGCATAAGGTGGCACGCTAATGTGCAAGCACAGGAACAGAACCACAACACAATGGTGAAGACACTGACCAACAGTGCAGGGATCAGGGGTTCAATCCCCCACAGTACCCAATGAACAAGGCTGGTTGAGGCATTACATATTATGGGGAAGATTGCTTTAGGAGACATTTTATTTTTAATTTAATTATCACTACTAGCAAACGCACTCTCAAAGCGTGTTAACATAAGGCGCCCCCCCATAAGGCACATTTTAAAGTGCACTGTCCGCCAAGGCACCCTAGAATGTTGCTTATAGGGCGCTTTATAGGGTGCCGTATGAGGTACCGCAAGGTCAGAGTACTCTTTTTGATGGCAGCACTGTGCAGTTTAAGGAATGAAAAGCATAAGTAGGTGCGCTGACATGCAAGGAGGAGCAGCAGTGGAGCACAATGGTTAAGGCACTGACTGCTGATACAGGGGTCATGAGTTTGCTCCCCAGTGTGCCTAATATGTAAGGCTGGCTGAGGCATCAGCTTTGCAATGTATGTTTTGTTTCCTGCAGCACTTTATTTTTATTTTATTAATTGCTGCCAGCAAACATGCCCTCACGTGCCATAATTCAAGGTGCCGTATAAGGCACCCTATAAGGCACTCCATAGGGCACATTATAAAGTGCACTGTCCGCCACGGCACCCTAAAATGTCCCCTAAAGGGCACCCTATAAGTTGCGCCACAGGATAATGTATAGTGCACCTTACATGGACAGGAACCATAAGGTGCCCTATAGGGCGCCCTATAAAGCGCCCTCAGAGGCACCTTATCGGTACAGTACGCTGAGGGTGTTTTTGCTGGCAGAAAAAATGTACATTAAAAAGAGATAAAGCCCTATCAGATAACCCCACTGTGGGTTTGAACCCATGACCTGTGGCTTCACAGACAGTGAAGTAACCATTGGGCTACAGCTCTATAACTACTAACAAGCCCCAGGCTGGTTGGAGAGAGCCTGCACGTCACCACACAGACAGTCTGTTGTGGTCACCAGGATAGGGTTAGCACACCCGTACCCATGATGCACTGCACATGCAAATCAGCTGTCCACAGATGAACACAAGATGGGGTATGCACCCCCACAACACCTCGGCCTGGTAGGGGGAACTGACCATGTGCACCCCCACAGCACCTCGGCCTTGTAGGGGGTACAGACCGTGTGTTTTACTGGCACAGAGTAGCTACACACCGTCACATTGTGCGGGTACTGTGCTCACCCTGATGGTGCGGTGAGGCGCCCAGCACCAGGTCCACAGCACCTTCCATGGCAGAAGTAGTCCATGATGCAGGTCCAAAGCTGTGTTAATGTGTGAGATAAGTAGTTTATGCAGAAACCCCTTGGATATGTCTGTCTCAGCCAGGCATGACCCCTAGGAGGATTATGTTACCTCAGCCCTCCTTTTCCTGGGCTGAGGGTGGTAAACAGAGCCTCACATCAACAGATCCACATTCTACCTCCCTGGAATGGTGGCAGTAGAAGGGACATCAACCCCAGTTCTGCTGTGGAAAAGACACCCTTCAGGGCAGTCAATGCAGCTCTGTACATATCCATAACACAATAGCAGACAGACATTAGGCCTGTATATGCTAAGCTGCACCCCACCACTATCTGATATCCTCCTGCAGCAAGCCTTCAGCCACTGCACCCTGCAAGGCACTCCATCAAGACACATACTAGCTGCAGTCTGCTAGTTAGTCCATAGTGCATGTTCCTGGTGGAAATGCATGCACACAGAACTGGGATGGCAGCACACACAACAAGCAGATAATTCATTGACTAGCCCCCAAAGGAAATCCATAAATATCACATGACAAAAATACTATATACCACTATGGGGGTGCCTAGCCTTGCTGTCATCACTGCACAGTCAGGGTGAGAGTGATCTCCCAGCAGGACATACTGAGGTTACCCTGTCTGTGTAGGTGGTGGCCGGGCACTAAAATGTCCCAGTCAGTGCCCTATGCCCTGTACAGATGCACCCTGGCCAGGCCACCCTGTCTGGGCTATACCCATGGTACCTTGCTCCTCATTATGCACATTGGCAGGCCAATACTGGCAACAGTGCTGGCAGTGAGGGCTGTAGAAGGTGTTTGCAGCCACCACACACTGGATAGACAGACACACACTCCCGCACCTAGGCCAGCATTGTGCTACTATAGAGGAGTCTATCAGCCCTGGCCACCACACCAGTCCTGGGCATAGTACAGGCATGGATATGGTACGCAATACTGTTGGGGGTCACTCCCCAGGGTGGTAAACACTGTCAGAGACCAGACCTGAAGAATACACCGCAGACATCCGAAAGATTGTTATGATGGAGCTCAATCAGCAAACTGTGCTTAAAGTAGAAATCGCTATCTGGCAGTAATCATAACAAACGTTTGATAGCTGTGTACCGTATACCCAGGTGTAGGGTGGCATTGCTAAGGTATGCAAGTGCTAGTATTGGGGGATGCACGCAGGGCCCAATATCCTGCTTCTCCAGGAGGCATTGGCTAATGGTGCCTGTAGGTGTGGGTGTGTCAGCCCTTGTTGGCTGCTGCTTTACGGCAGAGGTTCCCAACTCCAGTCCTGGTGTGCCAAACACTGTTCGGGTTTTCATGCTGTCCCTCATGAATATGCATGAGCTACATCTGCATACCATGGGGGTGATGAATAGATATGCAGCACAGGCATCTTTATTAGAGGCAGCATGGAACCTGAATGGTGTTTGGCCCTCCAGGACTGCATTTGGGAGACTCTGCTCTAGGTACTGCACATTTCTATGATGTTTGTGCTGTGTGGGGTAAAATATAGGTGTTTGACCCATGCTTATGTTTTCAGCAATAAAGGTTCAGTCTTTACTACCATGTTTTTTTCATAGGTAAAATAAAGGGACTGGGTTGGCAGGAGCCCCAGCTGGGATTTGAATCTGTGACTTTCTGGTCCTAAAAGCACTGGCTGTGTCCGTTGCACCACCATCTCAGCACAACAACAGTGCGTTCCCTGGGGAGTCCATGGCTGTTTGTCAGACAGGGCCTGGGTGAAGGGTGCTAGGCCACCGTCTGCTGTGTGCAGCAGCCACTGCCCCTTCCACCAACGGTACCCCTCCGCCACCATGCTGACATGGCCTTATATTGGTGACAGCATCACAGCTGAATGATATGTGGCCCTCCAGGACTGCAATGAGGGGACTGTGGTCTAGGTAATGCGCATGTTTCTGGTGTCTGTGCTCTGTAGGGTAAAATAGAGGTGTTTGGACCATGCTTATGTTCTCTGCAAAAAAGGTTGGTCTTTACTATCACGGTTTAGTGGTGGGTAAAATATGGGGATTGGGTTTGCAGGGGCCCCAGCTGGGACTTAAGCTGCTGACCTTTGGCTCCTGAACACACTGTCTGTGTTCACTGCACCACACTGTGGCCACAGAGACATTGCAGTCCTTGGAGATAGGAATCCTGGCCAAGGAAATCAGAAACCCTGCTCTGCACAATTTCACTGTGGGCTCATTCACCTTGTATGGAGACAAAAGGGCAAATAAACATTAGAAATGCCTAAAAAAAAAGGGAAATAAAACATAACCAAGCTGGGCAACAGTGATATCAATGGGCAACAGTAAAAAACACTCCCAGGACAGCTCCAAAAAAAAGTGATTTTTGGAAGGGTCTACGGAGCGTAGACCCTTCCAAAAATCATTTCCTTTTTTTGGAGCTTTCCTCGGAGTGTTTTTTATTGTTTCCCATTGATATCACTGTTGCCCAGCTGGATTATAATTTTTTAGAATTTTGGTGTGGTCATTTTCTATTTTTATTTTCTATTTTGTTCTGTGCACATGTATCACACTGCTCACGTTGTAGGTTTCCCTGGTTTTGCTGTACATTGCTGACATAAATGGTTTCTCTTCCCTTTAAATCGGCTCTACCGCGAGGTTTTCATTCGCGGTATTTTTTTAGTTGAATTTCAGCCCCGCTCCTGTGCGGGGAGCCTCTCCCCTCCCACTCTCCATCCATTGACCCCGTCCCTCCGCCCCTCGGGAGCCTTCCTCCGCCCTCAGAATGCCTTTCCACGCCTCTATCGCATATCAGCACGCCGCGCACTTGTGCGGGCCCGTTAGTGCAGCGCGCACATGTACGGGGCACAAAAACGCACTATTAGCGTGCGCTAAGGTACCTTAGCGCATGCTCAAGTGCGCCCCGCAGAATTGCGCGGTTTAGTAAACATACCCCTAAATGTTCTTTGCAAACATTGCGCTTGCAGGAGGTGCAAATTATATTGCTTTTCTTGTCTTTTACTATGGAACAGCAGTGACACCTTGCCCTTTTCTTTGGGATCCCGACATTGCAAACAGCATCAGTGGCTTCTTCAATGCTGGAAGAAGTCTCTCTGCAATTACTCTGAAGCAGCTGCTTTCCTAATTCCAAGAGGAATAAATGATGTCTGTGCTTTGATTTGGACTGCCATTCTGGATTTAGTGACATCCAAACAATGAAGGAGTTCAAAGCACTGATGTCCAACATGTTGTAGAAGATTGTCATTGGCCAGCGTCTTGTCATTCATTTTGTGGTATACGTGTGCAACATTTGATCTGCCGTATCTACTCCACCTTTACTAGAATTATAGTCTAAGATCATGCATGTTTTTTTGTCTGGACGTGTGTTATCGACTTCTTCTTGATCATGCAAACTGCTCAGAAGAACAACCACTTTTCCTTTCTTCGGGCAATAGGAAACCAGATTGGAGACATTGCGAAAGGCAAACAGTGAAGTGAATACCTCTCGGCCTTTTGCTGTTACAAATTCTGGAGGTATTTCTTTTCTGTTCTTTCGAATTGTCCCCAAAAGTGTCATTTGTTTTTCTAGCAATTTCCGTGACAGGGATAAACTGCAGAAGAAATTGTCAACAGTAACATTTCTGCCAGATCGCGTCAATCCTTCAGTGAGTTGCAGCACAACCCTTTCACCCTGATTCTGTTCCCTGTTTTGTCCGAGTTCCCTTCCTGTCTATACTTGAAGAGGCAGAACATATGATTTTGCACTGTCACACAACATCCATAGCTTTATGCCATATTTCCCAGGTTTGCTGGGAATATATTGTCTGAATGGAACACAGCCATGAAATGTAAGCGGTTGCTCATCCACGGTAACATTTTCACCAGGAACAAAGGCGTCACTTAGAGTTGCTTCTCAAGTATCAAAAACGTGTCTGATTGGAGGAAGCTTATCCACGCCTCGTTGTTCATGTCTGTTGGTTGCATCATCAAATCTGAGAGCACAAGAAATTTGCTGAAAATGGTTACGGGCCATATTTTTGCCGAAAACAGAACGACCATCTTCAAGGTTCCACAACTGAACTATGGATTCATTTTGTGACTTGTACATGCCTGAGAGGATCAGAAGTCCAAGAAAATGTTGAAATTCTCCGTCTGTCAAATCTTTCCAGGTGTCGTCATAAATGTGTCTTCCTTGTTTGCTAGTCCACATCATGATTTCATTCAATAAGTTCTTCCTCATGAACAAGTGGAATGCTGCGAGAGGGCTGTCAACATTTCGTACAGCATACCTTGTAGGACCTTGTTGTACGGGCATGACATTAGCTCTGGCATATCTTCCAGCAGCTTGCTTTATAGGTTTCCTGTTCCATGATGTGGCATCCTTAGATACATAGGCTTCAATGACAACATTTGTGCTTATAGTTGATGACCTCTTAGGTCCTCTACGACCACAACTAAGATTCCTCACAGATGATACTGACACCGAGGACTCCTGCCTTCTTCCCCATCCAGCACAGCCTCGACCTTTGCCTCGACCAGTAACTTGACTCTTTGCTGCAGGCGATGTTACCGGCTCAACATCAGTCTCACATTCACTTGGCGACCAACTGCTGTTGCCATCTGAATCATGACTGTCATCATCAGATTTATTGCCCGAACTTGGCTGATATGCTTCTTCGCTTGCTGAATATGCTGCATCATCAGACGACTCAGAGCCGTCACTGTCAGCATCTCGTTGCAATATTTCTCTTACTTGGGCAGCTGAATACTTTCGTTTTAACATCATAAACAATAACCTAAAATAAATAAACAAACATAAAGTTGAATAAAACACAAAGCAGTTTTACTATAGGTGTACAGTAATCATGATGAACGAACTGAAAGCCTTTAGATTTCATCGGAAATAATGAGAGAACGTATGATATCAATTACAGAAAATTTGTAATTTTCATAAAATAAGAGTACAAAAATAAATGATACATAATTAATGATAAATACCTTTGTCAGATCAAAAAAATTCACAAAACTGCAAATTATATCACGATCCAAACCGGACGTAAGCAACTGGGGTCAAAAATGACCCCACTGGTACTCTGTGCTGCAATTCATCACTAGCGTCACATCAAAATTATTCCTCTTATGGCGCAATATAAAAAGAATATTTGCATGTGAAAAATCATAAAAAGATTGCATTCTTGAACAACTAGTTTCCGAGATACGCATTGTGAAACTTGCAATGGGGTCACTTTTGACCCCATCGGTACTTTCAGGGTGAAAAAGAAATAAGGCAGGCCAAGAAGCTTGCTTAAGAGGCAAGAACTCATACTAAAAATCTTTTCAAGTACATCTGAAGCAAAAAGACCGTTAGGGAATTGGTTGGATTGCTGGATGACCATGGGGTGAAAGGAGTTCTCAGGGAGCATAAAGTAATAGCAGAAAAACTTGGTCTTTACTGTGGAAGATGTTTGAAGATAATGATTCAGAGCAACTAAAGCACATTACTGTAAATCTAGAAGATTGACAAAGACAAGAGCAACAAATTACCCAGTTGTTGTTGTTGTTAAGTGCCGTCGAGTCAGAGTCAACTCATGGTGACCCTCTGGATAGCTATCCTAAATTGTGTTCGGTCTTCAGTCAGGCGGCTCATTGTTGACAGACTGGTACCCATAGCTGCTGTTATTGTATCAATCCATCTCATTGCTGGCCTTCCTCTTTTGCGTTGACCTTCTATCTTGCCAAGCATAATGTCTTTCTCTAATGATTTCTCTCTTCGCATGATGTGTCCAAAGTATGAAAGTCGAAGTCTTGTCATCTGAGCTTCTAAAGAAAGCTTAGGTTTGATCTCCTCTAGTACCGACTGGTTTGTTCTTCGGGCAGTCCATGGTATACACAGTATTCGCCGCCAACACCATAATTCAAAGGCATCAATTTTCTTCCTATCTGTCTTTTTCACTGTCCAGCTTTCACATCCATATGATGTTATTGAAAATACCATGGCTTGAACAAGTCGAATCTTTGTATGGAGACAGACATCTCTGCTCTTGAGAATCTTATCTAGGTCTTTCATAGCCATTCTGCCAAGAGCAATGCGTCGTCTGATTTCTTGACTGCTTGTTGCTTCTTTATTGATAGTTGATCCAAGTAGGTTAAAGTTGTTCAAAATTTCAATTTCTTCTCCTTCAACGATGAACCTGTTGATTATGCCAGTTGTCATGATCTTTGTCTTCTTTACATTAAGGTGCAGGCCCATTTTGAGACTATGTTCTTTGATTGTGAGAAGCAAATGTTTCAGATCATCTTCACTTTCAGCTGCTTCTTGATCAATGTACAGATTGCGCAAGAGAACGATCAGGTGTTCTGGTATACCCATGCTTCTTAATGTGGTCCAGAGATTCTCATGGTTTACACAGTCAAAAGCCTTGCTATAGTCGATAAAGCACAAATAGATATTCTTTTGGTATTCTTTAGTCTTTTCAAGGATCCATCTCACATCTGCAATGATGTCTCTCGTACCTCACCCTTTCCTGAACCCTGCTTGCACTTCAGGTAGTTCTTGTTCCAGGTATGGTTGTTGTCTCTTTTGAAGAATCTTCAGTAGAATCTTGCTGGCATGTGGGATCAGAGCGATTGTGCGATAATTTCCACAGTCAGTTGGATCACCTTTCTTTAGTATTGGTATAAACACAGATCTTTTCCAGTCAGTTGGCCATGATGTTGTCTTCCATATTTCTTGGCAGAGCCTTGTGAGTACGGTAACAGCTGCATCAGATTGCTGCAATACTTCTATGGGAATGCTATCAATGCCTGGTGCTTTGTTCTTTGATAAGGCTTTCAATGCTGCTTCAACTTCTTCTTTCATCACCAATGGTTCCCGATCATAAGGTACAGGTTGAAACGGCTGTTGGTCCACTTGATCTTTATCATATAAAAACTCTGTATATTCCTTCCACCTTTTCTTTATCTTCTCAGCATTATTCAACATAGAACCTTGAGCATCTTGTAACATTCCAATTCAAGGCTGGAACTTTTTCTTTAACTCTCTTAGCTTTAGGAAAGCCGATCTTGTTCTCCCTCTAATAGTTTCTGCTTCTATTTCCTTGCAAGTGTCATTGTAGTACTTTTCCTTGTCCTGTCTTGCTGCACGTTGGAAATCTCTGTTGAATTCTGCGATTGTCTTTCTTTCTCCTCTGGCTTTAGCTTCTCTGCGTTTCTGGGCAATTTTCAGAGTTTCTTCCGTCATCCATTTTGGCCGTTTTTGCTTTTCCACCTTTTGTAGAGACTTCTCGCTTTCTTCCAACACAACTTTCTTGATGTCATTCCATAACTCTTCCGGAGCTCTGTCATTTGTATCTAAAGCAGCAAATCGATTTTGCAGGCAGTCTTTAAATTCCAGTGGTATATTCTCAATGTCATATTTTGCTGCATTCATGAGTGGTTTGCTCTTTTTCAACTTTACCTTGAGTTTGCTTACTAGTAGTTGATGATCTGTACCACAGTCAGCTCCAGGTTTTATCTTTGTTGACGTTACAGAGCTTTTCCATCATTGACTTCCACAGATGTAGTCAATTTGATTTTTATACAATCCATTGGGTGAAGTCCATGTGTACAGTCGCCGCTTGTGTTGCTGGAAGAAGGTGTTTGTAATGAATAGATCATTGGTCTTGCAGAATTCTATCAGTCTCCAGCTTCATTTCTGTTGCCAAGTCCATATTTTCCAACTACTTTGCCTTCTTCTTTGTTGCCAACCTTTGCGTTCCAGTCACCCATGACTATCAGGATATCCTGTTTGCATGTTCTGTCAATTTCAGCTTGTACTTGTTCATAGAACTCTTCAATTTCATTCTCTTCTGCAGCTGTTGTTGGGGCATATACTTGAATTATAGTTGTGTTGATAGGCAATCCTCGTAGACGAATAGAGATTAAGCGTTCGCTGACTGCATTGTATTTCATTACAGTTCTTGCAAGTTTCTTCTTTATTATAAATGCAACACCATTTCTTCTTTGTCTTTCATTTCCAGCATAGTAGACCATGTGATCATCTGATGCAAAGTGCCCCATGCCAGTCCATTTCAGTTCGCTGACACCCAACAGATCAAGTTGTACACGTTCCATTTCATTCTTGACCACCTCCAACTTCCCTTGGTTCATGCTTCGTACGTTCCATGTTCCAATGTGTAAGACATCTTTACAGCTTCTGACTCTCATTTCATGCACAGCTACATCAGCAGTCAGACTTCCCGAGGGCTTTGATCCAACCACATCATAAATGCTGGCTTTACTCTGAAAAGTCTTCAGCTATTCCCCAGTAGCTAGTAGAGTGCCTTCTGAGCTGGGGGTCTCATCTTCCAGCACCATAGCACAATTTGTTTTGTTGTAACTATCCATTGGGTTTTCATGGCAAGATACAGAAGTAGATTGCCAGGCCTTTCTTCCGCGCAGTTTAAGTTTGGTGTTGTTGCCGTTGTCACAAAAATGTGATCCTCCGCTGTCAACACTGTCCCATTCTGCTGCTGCCCAGATGGGTGGTTTGTCTTGGTCTGGCACCTCAGCTGAGACCTGTCCATCTTGGGAGACCCTGCCAGTAGTTAAACTACCGATAGTTTAGCTCTCAGCATCACTGATGCACGCAAGCCCTCACAGCACGACAAGCTGCAAACCAAGTGAGAGAAATGAAATTACCTAGACAGGATGGTATTTACTCCAGAGTCTTGGAAGAGCTCAAATATGAAATTGCTAATCTATTGTTAGTAATCTTCAACATATCATTGAAAATGACCATGATATCTGAGTACTGGCCAGTGAAAATCCAGGTTGATTTGGGAAATTATAGATCAGTTAGGCTGACATCAGCACCAGGAAAAATGGTTGAAGATATACAACCCCCCCCCCCCCCCAAATTACTAACCATATAGATATAAAATCAAAGGTACAGTGGAAGGGAAAGAGAGAGAAAAGAGCTATATCTAAGTAGACCTCTGCCCTATAGATCTGAGTTTGAAATACATATGGAAGTAGCAAACACTAGTTTTCTTGTAATAGGGATTTGGATACTTCTGCCAAGCTAGAATCTCAAGATGGTTGAATGAGAGAGAGAAACCAAGGACTTTGGAAAAGTTAGAGAAACTTGTGTTTCTAGAAATCTTTCAGATGCCCTGAAGCTTAGTTCTGTATTAGTGGAAATGGAGCATGTGCTTAGTGTAGAGTCAATTGAGAGTAATTTGGACAGGAACTGGGTTATGCCTTTAGAATTCAATTTTATAAACCTTTTCATATTTTAAAAACTTTTTCATATTTTAAGTTATAATTTATATACGTAAAACACCTCATAAATTTACCTGATGCCTAGAAGCATGCACAGTGCAAGTTTGTGTGCATTTGTATAGTAGACATGCTCAGGGCAGTAGTTTGTGCGAAGTATTGGAAAGGTTGCAGGTTAACTAAGATGCGCTCCATGTATATAACTTGTAAATAGTTTGAAAAGCTCTGTTATAGTTAATGTTCAAAATATGTTCAAAATGTTGTTCAAAATATGTTCAAAATATGTTCCCTGTAAGTACACCTGTATATAGTTAAAGCATAATGTTCCTTGTAAATGTATACAGAAGTATACAATTGTTCTGTTTAATGTTCAATGTAAACCGCCCCTGATCTCTGGAAGGGGCGGTATAGAAAAGACCGTTAAATAAATAAAAATAAATAAATAAATTTGCCTATATTATAAAGTATGCATGTACACATGCACATTACATGCTAGCTTCCAGGCTTTGCTGTTTTCCTTTAAACAAAAAGCGGTTTATCAAATTTTTAAATAAACTCAACTCAACTCAGCAAAATGTCCGCACCTTTAATGTTGGTATGATTTCTATACGTGGAGGCCAGTTCCAAGAGAAGCACATCCGGACTCTCCGGTTGTCCAAGAAATGGATGAGCCGAAAGCGCACTTGATTCTGCACCCACTGGAGCTAGATGTTCCCGTGGGTGCAGAATCAGGCACTTAGATGGGCCAGACGGTACCCGATTCCACAGTGTGGGACATATAATCAGTTTCCTGGCTAATACTCCCTATTCTCCTGCTAGAGCCCTGGTGCCATGGCACCAGGATGTCATGCAGGAAAACTGAAAGGCACAACAGTGTGAGCATGCATTTCCCCTTCTGCCCGACCCTCGGTGGGAGATGCCAGGGCCAGGATTGGGTGGTGGGAACCTTTCTGCCTCTGCGCTGTGTGAGGAGGGGGGTTCCTGCCCGATCTCTGGCAATCATCAGACTTATTCCACATCAGAGGTGGAATAAATTTGATGTCCCTCTTTGTGTCACCGGATGTACAGGGCCGTGATTGAATTGGTCCTGTACATCTGGGTTAGGCAGCCCGCTCCCGCTCTGCCCTGTCATTGCCCCTTCTCTCCCCGTTCAGAGCTCCCTGCACAAAGGCTTTGTACGTGTGGGGAGCTTTAAGGGCAGAACTGGGTCTCTAAGAATAGCAGGGATTGTACATCTGAAACAGACATGCATCCCCACTATTTGCGGTCCAGAATGACCCCCATAAGTGTCCTTTTACTAAAGGGTGCTATAGTGTTATACCTAATGCACCAATGGCACCAAAACCATAGCATGGTAGGTACATCACCATCCATGTCAACCACTGAGGGCATTGAAAGCATGTTACCAGCAGTTTAAGCATACACCCTGCGTTAATGCAGTATACAAATAGCACCTATTAAGGTGGCAGTATGTGCACCCATGCTAAATGGCCACTATGCAGCTAGTGTGGGAGCACAGACTGCATGGTGTACGCCCCACCCACTCTCCACCCCTTATCCTCCCACTTGCGACAATAAAGCGCCATGGACAGTTAGCACCAAAATCCAGCAGTACTATCATGGCCCTATGCTAGCTGTCAATGCATGTCCAACATTCACCTTTAGTGTGTGCCATACCCACATTGACAGCTAGCGCTCTTTAGCAAAAGGTCCCCATAGGAGCATGTTTACTAAGCTAGGCTAACAGTTATCATGCATTATTTGTAACTAGGTCCCATTGAATAACATGGGACTTATTTACAAGTACTGCATACTAACCATTAGCCCAGCTTAGCAAAATGGCTCTGAGATTCCTAGTTTTTACTTATTTTATAAAGACCTGCAATGCCTTTCTGCTCTATTAGTACAGACTCCCTGTTATAAAATTACCTTCTTAACTACAATCTGAAGAGACAGAAGATTCACTTTGGATGTAATTATGCTATTTTTCAAATCTATTTTTGAGATGTAGAAATGAATATATAATAGGAAGGTAATTTTGTAACATGTCATTTAACTTGTACGGCAGGCATAAGATAAATTAGTTGTAGCAATTTTCAAAGGGAAAGTATGTGCCTGCTAGTTTCCCGTTGAAAATTACTTTATGGGTAGCACCTGCACAAATTTACATGTTATTTGGTATGCACAAATAGCCCAGCATATTTAACAATCATATATTTTATTTTATTTTCATTTTTTATTTATAGAATTTAACAAGCAAAATTACACAAGTAAACTGCTTATGATAAGCAAGATACAATTAGTCTAAAAACTAATTCAATGCATTTTAATAGGCAAAATATTAGTACTACATAGCCCAACATAAAGATATGAGGGGGACCAAGGAAAACACTGATCCTAGATAAGTCAATAAAAAATAGAGAAAAAAGACATCTATTCAGGAGATGAGAGGATTGCTAACATCATCTAAGGCCAAAAAGACTAAGGGGTATGTTTACAAAGCAGTGGAAGCCGCTACTGTTGCCTTGTAAACATACCCCTAAGGGGGGATATTTACTAAAATGGGGTAAGGTTTGCACTTATGGCATGTTAGGTGTAAAAATAAATGTGTGGTAACTGCAAAGCATGTGTTCCAACTGTTGGGGAATGGTCAGCAATCGCCCAGCAGTTAGCGAGAAGGCCCATGTTAAATGCATTGGAAGATAGAATAGATGCATCAATACTATCAATGCATTTAATGTGAGCCCCAGCACTGACAAAACAAACAAGCAACCTTGATTGTGAACACATACATGGTCCCTCTGATGACATTCCCCCACTGGCATCTTCCTGATGACATCTCCTACACCAACACCCCACCAATGATATCTCCCACTGACACCTCTTGATGACAGCCTCCTGCTGATACCCTCCTTTTGACAAACCCCCTGCTGATCACATACAACCTTCAGCTCAACGCCTGATCCTCCGCCACCTCCTCTAATCCCCCTGTCATTCACCTAGAGATAAGATTGGTAGTTTACTGTTTGTGTAGGAGCGATCCGCCTCTGCTCCTACCCCATTGCTGCCCAGGATCAAAATGGTGGCTATGATTTCTAGCAGTGGTCTCATAGTACTACTGCTCCTTATATGGCAGATTGATCTCTAGAAGGAGTACAACAGGATTACTTCCAGGGGTAATGGATGTCATTTTGGAACTCTGAACCTAAGGAACAGGAATAAATGAGAATCACTCCTGCTCCCAATAAACACCAGGGATCCGGGTAAGGCTCGGAGAGTGGATGAAGGGATTGGGTGCAGGGAGGGCTTGCAAGATGGTCCTTGGGGGAAGTGCATGCTATAGAGGTCAGGTGGGGGTTTTCATACTGGCAGGGGGATTGGATGGCTGGAGTTGATAAAGACTTACTTAGGAGGTGTTAAGGGGGAATAGAATAACCTGAGGAGTCGTTGGGGGGGGGGGAGGGGTATTGGATGCTCTAGAGGGCCAAGGGAAATGGGGATAAATGTTTGGATTGATGATTAGAGGGGTCAAGCCTTTGTCTTTACACCTGCTCCTTCAATCCAGCACTTAATTGTGCCTGGGGCAGGTGTAGATGCTGATGTTTAGATTCTAAAATGGCATTTACACATGTATGCCAATCTATATATGAAAATGCTGGTATTTAAACATAGGGATGCTTCTAACATAATCAAATCAATTTGGCATGCACTACATTTCTTAAGGCACACAAATGCAGATTCCTAGAGTGTGGGTATACTTTGAAAGCAGGTGCAAAATAGTGTGAAAGAATATCCATGGATTTCCCCATCACCAGACTTATTGTAATTCCACTGGTAAAAGTAATCATACTGTTGTCAGTGCATAATAAACCAATGATGCACAGAACATTCATCATACGTTCAAATAACATGATCTATTATCTTAACCCCCAACATAATGTCATATTTTGAACTTTCAATCTTTTTATGAGTTCTGCATCAGGGTAAATTGTACACTTATCCAACAATCAGCGTTGTCCTCCAGAAACCTGTATACACGTCTACCACTGACTACCAAGGGCTAGTGCCATCGAATATCATGGTTAGCACCCTTTGCTCACCAACCTCCCATTGACTGACTAAGGGTTCTGAATATTGGCCTCAATGTCTTTCATCACAAAAAAAAAAACAACAAATCATCCAAATCATCCCCTCATAGTCCCTTTGTGTAGTCTATACAGCAGAAGACATCCAATGGCTGCCTTTATTTCTGTGAAAAATAAGATACACTCTGAACCTCAGAGGACAGGGCTAGCCCATCCATTGTGTGAGAATGTTGTTTGCACAGGGTCCTGTGCTTCAAGGGGCCCCACGCCAACAACATCCTGCACATGTTCGGCTCTCGGTTCACCTCCCTATAGTGGCTCGCGGCTCCCGGCAGTCTCAGCAACAGCTCACTATAGCCGCCGAAGTGAAGAGTGTTGTTTCCTTCACTTTGGCAGCTGTGTTGTAATGTAGATAGCTGGCATGCTGAGTGCTGGGACACAGAAAATGTCCTTTGACCTCCGGCGTGCTAGTGAGCCAGGGCCTCTAAAGCCTGCCAAGGGGCACTTCCAGGAGAGAGGCCTGGGAGGGCCTAAGATTAGAAATGGGCTGAGTCTGGGCAGGGGGCTAAGACTGGAAATGGCCTGGGGGGGGGGGGCTAGGATTGGAAATGGGCTGAGTGTGGGGGGGGGCTGGGACTGGAAATGAGCTGATTGAGGGGTAGGCTAGGACTTCAAATGAACTGATGGGGAGGGCTAGGACTGGAAATGGGCTTTTGTGGGGGTAGGATTGGAAATGGACTGAGTGTGGGGGAGCTCGGACTGGAAATGGGCTGATATGGTTCTGAAATAGGATTGAAAATGTCTGATGGGGGGCTAGTTTTGGAAATAGCTGATAGGGGGCTAGGATTGCAAATGGGCTGATGGGGGAGCTTGGACTGGAAATGGGCTGGTGGGAGATGGAATAGGACTGGAAATGAGCTGATTGGGGGGGGGCTAGGACTGGAAATGGGCAGAGTGTGGGAGAGCTTGGACTGGAAATGGGCTGATGTGGGGCTGGAATAGGATTGGAAATGGCTGATGGAGGGCGCTAGGACTGGAAATGGGCTGATACCGGGGCTGGGAGAATGAAACTAGATGGGAGCGGATGCTGAGTGAGGCTGAAACTAGAAAGAAGCTGGGGGAGGACTAGAAGGGGATGGGGAAGGGGAATGAGGATTGAGAGGGAAAAGATATTTTGTGTGGCAGGGAAGAAAAATCTACGAGTGGCCGGGTATTGGCAGAGTAAGTGGGGATTGAGGATGGAGGGGTAAAATTTGAGTAGATGAAAAAGGAATAAAGAAAGAAATGGAGGAAAGAGCAAAAAAGGGACAGATCAGTATGTTAAAGCATATGTAGAAGAGAGAATGGAAAAAATCTAGAAGAAAGGACAAATGGACAGCAGACAGTGGAGAATTAGCAGACGACAGACCATGGAGAATTAGCAGAAGACAGAAGAAACCAGAAGAAAGTGGCCGGAGCAATTGAAATTAAAAAATAAAATGCCAAGACAACAAAAGGTAGAAAAATACTTTTTTATTTTGAATTTATTAACGGGAATATGTCAGCTCTGGGAAATGAGCATCGCTAATGTCTTTGCATTTTTGTTTAGTACAAGAGGAAATTAATTTATAGTTTTATTTCTCCAGTGTTGTACATTCCAAGTTTGGCTTTAGGGGTTCCCAATTTAATTATTGTCTTCTGATTTCTAAATTGTGATCCCTTGTTCTTTGTTTGGTGACGGTCTATATTCTGTATGTGTAAACCGAGCTGAGGTATTCTGTTCATGTAGCTTTTATTTGACAGTGCCGCTTGTTCTCTTTTCACAGTAGGAGATGTATTGGTATTCTCTGAGATATATTGGTTTAAAATTTGAAGTGTTTCCTTTTGATCGTTAGGGTTCGGTGCTTTGTGAGTCCTGGTAGTGCTGTTATAATATGGCGGGTTTGATATGGGTTCTAAATGGGCAGTGATTATAGTGCTTCCTAATGTGCCTGGCGATTGGCACTGGAATATAATAATGTAGAAATCTGGTAGTCTTTCTTTATCCAGGCACTCATTAAGAGGCGTGTTAACATTATGCTAATATTTATGCAAATGAGGCTCCTTATGCAAATGAGGCCCAGCAATGAGTCTGCACACATGGCCCTCCACCCCCCTTGGGCTGTCCCTGTCAGAGGAAAGCAATATCTCTTACTGCAAATTAGAAAGATTTTTAAAAAGTAGCAGCAACCCTCCCCTCTCCCCTTTTCAGGCCTTGGATATTGCACCACATCATACATATTTATTAGTGGATTGTCACCATTGGTAGGCCACGATTCCATAATCAAGGCAACTGATGCGTTGTGCTCTAGAATAAACTCATGAATTGCCAAAGTGTTATTTCTTTTTTTTTTGTATTTATTCTTTATCAATTTTCCAATACATATATTTCCAACAATAGGAGAAGGGAATCCACAAAGTTTTAGCATTACAAACAACAGATACGATCTTAAAAAAAAAAAAAAAGGAAAAGCTAACACATAACCCTTGTTTCATTATTAGACTAAATATCATTATGAAAAACAAGAAATAGTAAAAATTAAAAATTAAAAATTAAAAAACAACAACCTTGGTTGGAAATAAGGTAACTAGAGCCTCAAGACCAGAACAGCCAGCATTATATAAGAGTAGTCCACAGTCATCCACCCCCTCCCATGCCAACAAAAAAACTCAAGAGTTGTTTTAGGTCAAAGAAAATCATCTTCTCAAAGTGTTATTCTAACTATGCAAGCATTAAAATATAAACAAATTAATTCCTCAGTTTCACCCTCATCTATTAGATCACAATCAATATGAAAACTTTCTCCTTATTCCTCTTCCCTTGAACCTGTCCTCCTTTAAAGATTATTAGGGGATACGTGACTAGAGCCACATCACTGTGTAACTACCCCACAGAGGAAGATGCACGGAGAGATCATTATACCTGTGGTTGATGGTCTTTCTGTTCAATACAAGTTTTATAGTATACTTAATGTATGAGGGGGAAATAGAGCAAACATTCCAAGCTCAATTGGCAGAGTGTGGAAATTGATTCATTACTAGAAATGAAACTACTCCAGCAGTTTTACATTGTCTTAATAATGCATATAGATCCACAGAATTGAAATGGTGGGTTATTGGTCACATTCCTTTAGTATGGAGGAGAGGGGATTGAGAAACAAAGATGAATAATAGATTTATCAATTAAATAAAGTTTTTCCTAATGGATTAAACCTGGAAGAGACCTTTTGGGATTGGTAGGTTAAAATCTGTTGTTCTTCTTGAAAGAAACTAATGATGTGGCAGTAGATGCCATGAAGAACCCTGAGAGGACCATTGGTTGATTTAGAAGCAATGTCCCTGAAACAAAAAATTTAGGGCACAGCAAAGGCTAGAGGGGGGCAGAGGAAATTCACTGCAGCCCAACCCTGGCTTTGGGAGGCCAGATCAGAGGTCAGGCTGCAGGCAATGAAGAGTTTTGTTTGGTGGTCAGACATTGCGGCTCCTGAATGGAGCCGCAATGCCATGGCAACCGGATGCCATGCCACCGCAGTTCCATTCAAGAGCCCTGATTGAGTTATCCGGGCAAGGCCTGTGTGTGCAGCCAACCAGAATTGGGTTCCCCGTCTGCATGTACAGGCCTGGATGAAATTCTGATCCCATGGGGCTAGACGTGCCCTGTAGGATCAGAATCCCAGCTTACTCTGTGCGTCCGGTTCCATCTTGGATTTCTGCTCTTTCTGCCCTCCAGCCTGTTTTGCTATTTTTCTCACCTTCCCTCCACTGTTGTTACAGTTGCTCCTCCTTTTTGCACCTTGTTGTCCTCCATGCTCCAGGGCTCATGCTGGCACCATACATGACCTTCTGGATCCCCTTTTTGGGTGTGTTTTTTATAAAATTGGCCAGCAGCATGTCCAAAAGTACCTATATGTTATTTTACCTGGCTTTGTCTCCATCCAGCCCACCCTTTGCTGCCAAAGTGGCCTTGTGAGACTGGGGGACAGAGACTGTCTGTCCACCGGGCTTGCCTGCTCCAATCCTAATCTGTTTCCCCCTATCATACTGGCAGTGTGCAATCTGTGCTGCAGAGCTCTGGCTACATGCACATGTGCCCTGCGGCATTCTAATTGCCCTGTAGGGGCTGTCCTGTGGCCCACCATTCCTGCCGTGAGCAAGTGGCATTTTTAAACTAAAGCTTTTGTGCTCTGAAAGTGGCGGTGCTCTTCTGCTGCTAGGGTCTCCTTTGCCACATGGCAGTTCGTTCTGTGTCTGCAGTTGAGGCAGCTCCTGCCGTGTGCTTCCACTGCAGCTGGAGTCGATGGCGGTGTGCTGTAGCTCCTTTTCAATTGTAACTAAGCAAGGCTTAGCAGGGCTTGGTGTCAGCCAGCGGCAGGATCAGAAGCCAGCGGCGAGATCAGAAGCCAGCGGCGGGAATAGAAGAGCCTGCAGAGATCAAAAGCCAGCAGCTCAAGCGGGATCAGCCTTATAAGTTGCCTCAGCCTTTCCCTGCCTCCAACCCCACTGGACTGCCCCCTTTATTGGGCCCTCCTCCTTCCTGCAGCCCGGTTATTGGGCCAGTCTCCTATCGCTGCCGGCCCTCATCTCTGGATAATGCAGTATATAAATGTCAACAAATAAATAAATAAAAATAAACAAGGAAAAGGTCAGATGGCAGAGTTGCCCAAACTTCCCTAAATTCCCTGAGTTTAGTTAGATGTATCCAATCTAGACCCATCACTTTATCTACTTTTGGTTTAGCTAGATTCTCAGAAACACCATCTTATGATAATTGTTCAACATCTGCCTCATTTCCATTCCTATTTGTGAATGTTTTCTGAGCTCCTGTCCCTGGCCCTTCATTGGTGAACACAGAATAAACATATGTGTTCAGCAATTCTGATTTATCCTCATCAGCTTCTACATTTTTCTCTTCTTCATTACTGAGTCTGACACTACCACTTTTGCACCCCCTCCTGTCGCTAATATATCTAAATAATATATTGTCTCCCCACTTTACTGCATTTTACTACAGTTAAAGTTCTACATGATGAGGCCCAAAAATGCCTATCTTCTCTTATCAGTCACTACTTCCCTTCACGTACTTCTCATTCACTTTGTGATAAACGATTCTATAGTGTATACCATCACTATCTAAAGCTAGATTTGAAGCCACAAGTCATTCCACTTTCTTTCTATTGCTTCCTCCAAGCTGGAAAGGCCCCCTGTGCAACTAACAAATCTGCTTCCCCCTTCCACCCTTGTGCTATGCAGTAAGTCAGTCTTTTTGAGCTTCCTGGAAGCTCAGTGACATCAGTGCCCCTTTCTGTACTTGTGTGGCCACACTGCTAGCATAGCCCTTGGTACGGCCCTGCCCCCTCCCTTTGAAATAGTCTCTCTTCTCAATTTTGGTCAGCTAATTCATTTAAAAGCTTTAAAAAACTTACCTGTTTCAACTTTTCTTTGAATTACTGTACCTCCGTGATCGGGCAGAGATTGGTAGGGAAAACAGCTCCGCTATGCCTGGTTGTTTTGTTTTGTTCTCTCCTGTTACTTTTCTAAACGTTTCTGCATATCCCCTTCTGTTTCTCTTTTAAAGTGTTTATTTGATTTTAATTGTAGATTTTGTAAATGGCTTTGCTTACCTCTGAAAGGGTATTTATTACGTTTTAATAAACCATAAACCACTGAATGTTTTTTCTGCTATTTGCATCTTTGCTTTTCTGACTGCTTTACCAATTTGTTGCTTGCCTTCCTCTTTCTGCGATTTCTTGTATTTTATGAAGATCACTTTCTTTTTTCTTACCTTTTCAGTCAGGGCCGAAGCTGCCTTTTTGGCTGCCCTGTGCAAGTGATTAATGTGCTGCCGCTGCCTGAGTGTATTTCAATGGAGCCCTTCACAAGTCTCACTTTTGTCCCAACATAATGAACATTTTCTAAGAGGTAACCATGTTAGTCTGGACTCTGGAGTGGCAAAAACGACATAAGCCTCAATGAACTGGTAAGTCTTGTCCCCCGCAGCCCCCTCTGGTGGCGGTGTAGTGGTACCACCGGGGCTGGGGAGCGCATAAGAAATAGGGGTTTTAGGGTTGACCTGTTGTGAGGGTCAATGAGGTAGCAGCCCTCTGTGTCAGCCTCATGGTCAACTTCCCAAAAAGCAACTCTTAGCCAAGTGTAGGGTAAAGAAAAGGCATTTATTTCACCTTTGCGCAAAAAGAAGTTCAAAATAGGCGGTTATGAGTAACAGAGCGATAACTTTCCTTGTATCAAATATAAATCAGCAAAACATTCACAGTAACATGGTTAACCTTCACCAACTCAAAGCATAAGGTCTCCTGTATTCTTTTCATACATTGGGTTTGCTTCCCTTAACTTAAACATGTCTCATTGTGCAATAATTACAGTCCATCGGTTCGATGGCTTCCATAACCTCAGCTTCCCCTGGCAGCCATTCCATTTCTGAGGGGTCCGAATCTGATGTCTCAGGGATGTTAAAATCTGACTTTCTAAAAGCATGCCATACTGTATCCCAGTGTTGGCTTGACAGTTTGGGGCGTCAGCTTTTAGGTATGTTGTAACACCCTGGATTTTCTGCTGTTACAGGATTAAAAGTTTGCTTATTCCAGTCTTTGGCAGCACTAACCTTTTTCCTATAAAGATTATTTGGTATTTCTGGTTTAAAACTGTCCTTATCATCCAGATAAAAGTTAGTCCTTGGTTTCTCTCTTGGTCTAGGCCTTGGTAGACAATTACAGGCACCAACTGTTTCCCCTTTAAACTTCCTGCAATCCCTTTTGTGTAAGGCTTGAGGCCTAGTCTGAATGTCCTCCGCTTCAGGCAGTTTCCAGTGATCCCAGGATATCTTTCCTGCTTTAGAATAGGGTATAACTCTTTTGAGGCAGGGCTGCTGCTGAGGCGCCTGTCTTCCACCTCCACCCCTGTGGCAGTTGGCTACTGGCCGCGCCCTCTCAGCTATGTCCTCTTCCCCATACCTCTGAATCTTTCTTTCATCTTTCAGGTCACTTTTATAAAAACTTTTAAAAGTACCTTTTCCTCCTTGAAGGTTCCTTTCCAGTGGATATATCTTCCTCTGCTTGTATCCCCGTCCTTCTCCTTGGACAAGGCTTCCTCTCCAGCTGGAAGGGTAAACACCTCCTTCCTTGGCTGCACTCTGTAATACTGCCCCTTGCAGTTGTGTATGGCCTTCCTCTAGGCCTGCTCTTGGGCCTTCACCTCGGCCTGCTCTCCCAGTAGCTTTCACTCCTTGAGTTATTCTGGGTCTGTCAGTGACTTCACCCCGGTCTCTGACTCCGGCTTCTGGAGCTGCTCTTGGCACCGCTTCCTGTAATGCTCTCTGTGAAGCTCTCTGCCAAGCTCCTTGCCTCTCTTCTTGTAATGCTCTGTCCCTGCTTAAATCGAGACCAGCTGCTTCTGGGTCCTGCCCATAGAGGCGTGGTTCCTCTGCTTCCAGGCTTGCTCTCCTGCTCCCTCAATGTGTACCTTCATGTAATTGCGGGTAAATCTTGTTTTTTTTCAAGATTTAAAACTTTTTTTCTTTGTGTCAGAGGGCCTGCAGTATCACAGTCTATAAGGCTGTAGTGTACCTAGCCAATGTGACACCCGGAACAGATGCCCCGCCCCCACGTGCATGCTTGACAAAATTACTCTCAATTGTTAACTGGCTTGTGGTGCTTCCTTTACTCCAGGCCCACTGTTCCCTCTCAGGCTGAAGTCTCATGGTGCGGCTGTTATCACAAAAGTTCGGGAGGGAAGAGCGGGCCTGGAGTAAAAGCAGAGCAGTAAGCCAGCAAACAACTAAAAGTAAGCTTGCTGAGCGTACGCCACTGCCACGTGTGCCCGGATTTTAAACTCCACCCCACTTCTGGCTGGCACCTGGGTCAATTGCACCCACCGCCCTGCCCTCCTATAAGGTGCCACTGCTATAAGGTGCCAAGTGCCTCTCTCATTTTTGTCCCAGCAATAACTTAATGAGTGTACATCATTTACATGTGCTGTGGGGTTAAAGAAAGGCTGCCAGATTGCTGCATGACTTTCATCCATTGCCAACTACCATATGCATAAAACCCTGCAAAAAGACTACTCAGAGCCCATGACACATCTGCTGTAACAATCACATAACAATACCAGGACTTACACAGCACCAAGCCTATCTATGAAAAGGCAGTGCTACAAATATTAAACCAATACATTCTACAGAACACCAATACCTCTCTTACTGGGAAAACAGAACAAGTGGAAGTATTATAGAGCTCTACACAGAAACTCCATGCTAAGAATATCACACCTCAGTCACACAGGCAAAACACGGAGAGACCCTCACCAAATACAGAACAAGGAACCACACGTTAGAAATAGAAATATAAAGACAATAATTGAAGTGGGAACACCAGAAATCTAAGCTTCACATTTATAGCAACACTGGAGAAGTAAAAATAGAAACCGATTTCTTCTAGTACTGAACAAAAGACAAATACATCAGCAATGCACATTTCCCAAAGATAACATATTCTAGCTAATTAAAAGTAAAATACTTTCTTCTACCTTTCTTGTCTGGCATTTTATTTTTTCGTTCATAATGGCCACAGTCTCTCTTCTGCTTTCCTCTCTTTACCTCCCTAGTGTCTGAAGAGCAACAATAATGGTAAAGGGAATGGAAAGCAGGCTTAAAAGATTGGGGATCTTCAACTTGGATAAAAGACGGTTGAGGGGGGATATGATAGAGGTCTATAAATTAATGAATGAAGTGGGACGGATGAACATAGATCAGTTGTTTATCCCATCCAAAAATAAAAAGACTAGAGGAGACACAATGAAGCTACAATGTAACCCATTTAAGACTAATAAGAGAAAATATGTTTTTACTCAACGCGTAATCAAACTCTTGAATTAGTTATCAGAGAAAAAAAAGCTCTTAGTGTAGCTAGATTTAAAAAAAGGTTTGGACAAGCTCCTGGAGGACCCAGGAAATCCACTGCTTACTCCAGGATGAGCATTGTGGAACCTGTGTGCTTTTTGGGAACCCGCCAGATACTTGTAACCTGGATTGGCCACTGTTGAAAAGAGGATTCTGGGCTTCATGGACCTTGGTCTGGCTCAGTAAGGCATTTCTTATGTTCATATAAAAGGCATGGACTACACAGACCCTGGCCACACCATAATTGCAGCATGGCAGGGAACAGGCTGCCTGCAGGGATCCCATCCCCCACATACAGAAGAAGAAGAGAAGCCGCGATTGTGGCAGACCCTTCCTGTCTACATGCGGGAGATTGGATCTTCACAAGTAGAACAGGAAGGGTCTTTGCTATGATCATATTCAGCAAGCAGCAAGGACCCTATTCCCCACAGGCAGAAGAAGCGAAGCCATGATCGTGGCAAAGACCCTTCCTGTCTGCCTATGGGAGATTGGATCTTTGTGGGCAGAACAGGAAGGATCTTTGCCCATGGGACAGAGTTAGGGCTGAGCTTGGAGTGTTACTTGGGTTCCCCTAAAGAAAAAGTCCTTTTGGTGCTCCTGACCAGGTTCATTATGACCCCCTCCCATGTGGGTTCCATTGCCATATGCCACAATAGTTCTCCTCATAGAGAATTCAGGATCTCCTTACTTCTAGGCAACATTGCAGCAGGGATGTCTCAATCCACATCTGGCATATTGAAATCACCCATCAATAGAACTTCTTCTTTTATAACAATATTATGGATGTTTTCAATTAAATCTCTGTCCACTTCTGCCTGTGACGGGGGTCTGTATATCATGTTCCATTCCCTCTCTCCAGATTAACCCACACTACCTCCTCATTACGTCACACCTGATATTCGACTGCTTTAATATTTTTGTTTTACATATAGTGCCACTTTTCCTTTCTTTCATCCTGCCCTGTCCTTCCTGAATAAATTATAGCCTGGTATAATTATATCACAGTCATGGTTCTCCATGAACCATGCTTCTGTGACTGCCATGAAATCCAAGTCAGTCTCTTCTATTATAGCCCATAGTTCCAGAATCTTATTTCTCATACTAAAGGCACATTATGCTTTCCAGATGTTGTCCCTTCTTTCCATTTCTAGAGGTATTTAATGTTCTACTTACCTGAGGGTTTTTACTTACTGGAGACTTTATTCACCCATTCCTGATGAACCTACTTTAATGCCCTCTTCAGTAGGCTAGTCAGTCTGCTGGGGGAGTCACCTCAACCTTTCTTAGATAGGTAGATATCATCTCCGCTCAGCATCCTTTGAAAAATGATCCCATTGTAAAGGAAACTGAAATACTCTTAATGACACCATCCATGCAGCCATGCATTAATTTCCAAGATGCAAGCTTCCCTGTGTCAACCTTTATCCTTATCAGGAAGAACACCATCTGCATACCTATCTACTCCATCCTCTCGCCCAGAGTCATGAAATCACTCTTGATATGCTCAGAGGGATGCCTAGAAGTTTAATTTGTGCCAACATGGATGAACAGATTCAGATAACAGTCATCAGGATTGATGAGTCTCAGCAAACTATCTGTAACATCTCAGATTTTGACACCTGGCAAACAGCACACCTCCCAGCACATCATGTCTGGTTGGCAGATGGAAACCTCTGTTCCACTTAGAAGGGAGTCACCCACCACTGCTACCCTTCACTCCCTTGTGGTCACTGACTCAGCAGCTTTGGAGATTTTGAGCTTTGATTTTTCTTGTTCCTGTGATGTTCTCGCCTCCTCCACTTCCAGGGATGCATACCGGTTCTTCAGTTTGGGGGATGGTGGAGTTGGAATGTTGATTATGAAGATGATGGTGACCTATATCCAGCCATCTTCTTTCCGTACGATAGCACCTTCATCTCTGTTGGAGATCTTTGATGCCTCAAGAAGCATTTAAGCATTTCATCAATGTAGCTCTCGCTCTTGTCACCTCTTTTCTCATTTCCTCCACCTGATCCCATCTGTACATCTGAATAGAGACAGAAGCTGATAACAGGGGCAACATCTTTGGAGACATGATTTTTCACAGTCATAGTTCAGTTGTAAGAGTTTTAGTACCTATTGAAGGAAATTAGAAAACAGACTTACCAAAGTCTTTAGCTTTTCCTCAGTTCTCCTCTTAGACAAAAAGCAGCTAGCCTCATTTATGTTCAATTTAACACCTCTGCTCTCATTCCCTGTGTGTAATCCTGCTTGCTTGCTCACTTGTTGAGGTATGCAACAGTTTCTTATTCCTTCAGGTTACTAAAATCTGATTCATGTGCCTGAGTCTAATATAGTCTAGTGTGCTTCCTTTGTAGAATTATCTAATCAAAGCTCCTTGAAATACAACTAATTGTTTACTTTTAGCAGATTTCCAAATTTGGAATTATTTATTTCCTAGATTTTCCCTTCCAACCAAAACCAAACACTTCTATTTTAATCAACATGATAATCAGTGAATGATTCTATATAGAAAGATTTCTCACATGGGATGTGTGGGAGTTGAAGTGGGAAAGAGGGAAACAATATATTGGCAGTGCAGTAGCTTAAAAAAGTACCTTCCCTTTTCTTTGAACTTGGAGGCTAGAGGACAGAAAAAACACCACAGCAAAAATGTGTTTCCTAAAAAAGAAAAATCACCTTCTGTTAACAGCAAATAAATAAATTAGCCAGCCACTTAAGCAGCAAAAAAATGTTATATAATAAAAATAGCTGTCCTTTTTAAGAACTCTCATACAGAGAACTTATGTAAAACACAGAATTACTTTGACTGAAATAAAGTCTCTCCAGGAACAACAGCATCAGTGAATGGCATACCTTTCATTGCTCTCACAATCTCACAAATGGTAACGATAAACAGATCTTATCTACTTATTTAGCAGGTTTTTCATACCGTTTTATCATTTTAGTCAAAGCAGTTTATATTGTAAATTAAATTTGGTAATGCACATTAAACAGGGACATTGATAACTTGAATTCTTCATAGTAGAGGGTTAAATGGCTTGCCCAATGACACCAGGAGTATTAGTGGGAATTAAACCTGGATCTCTTTGCTCCCAAACCAGTGCACTATTAGGCTCCACATGAGATTTAGCTAAATTTACCAAAATGTTAATACATGGGTAAATATATGAGGGCTAAAGACAATAAATATAAATACAAACTGGTTAATACTATACCTACATTATAATGAGTAAAACATGATGAAGTAGAAGAGAAAGGAAGCAAAAGAGAAAAACCAAGATAGATTTTCAATTATTGCTATAAAAGCAATCAATAGAGTTGTTGCTAGTGATGCAACCTTAAATCTAGATCCATAGCTACACTCACAATGGCCAATAATTAGGGCTGACTTAGGAAATACTAGCTTTAAAATGAGCAAAATTAACTGCATGTTAGAACTTCCAAATGTTGTCTGAAGTGGAAAGACATAACCAAACCTTCTAATTTATTAGAAAAAAAAATATGGGGTAATCACTAGACAAGTGCAATATTATGCTTTTAGGGAAAAACAACCCAAACTTTAGCTACATGATGCAAGGTTCCACCCAGAAAAAGGATCTCGGTATCATCATGAAATCCTCTGCTCGGTTCACAACAGCAGCCATGAAAGCTAATAACATACTTGGAATTATAGGAAAGGAATGGAAAAATAAAACAAAGCCTATCATAATGCCCCAATACGAAAGAAAGGTGATCCAACTGACTGTGGAAATTATGCCAGCAAGATTCTACTGAAGATTATTCAAAAGAGCCTGCAACCATACCTGGAACAAGAACTACCTGAAGTGCAAGCAGGGTTCAGGAAAGGGCGAGGAACGAGAGACATCATTGTGGATGTGAGATGCATCCTTGAAAAGACTAAAGAATACCAAAAGGATATCTATTTGTGCTTTATCGACTATAGCAAGGCTTTTGACTGTGTAAACCATGAGAAACTCTGGGCGAAATTAAGAAGCATGGGTATACCAGAACACCTGATCGTACTCTTGCATAATCTGTACATTGATCAAGAAGCAACAGTTCGAACGGAACAAGGAGAAACAGAATGGTTTAAAATAAGCAAAGGTGTAAGACAAGGCTGTATACTTTCCCCCTACCTGTTTAATTTATATGCAGATATCATTAGAGAAGCAGGATTGTATGAAGACAACAGAGGTGTGAAGATTGGTGGAAGACTCATCAACAACCTTCGCTATGCTGATGATACCACATTACTGGCTGAAAGAGAAGATGATCTGAAACATTTGCTTCTCACAATCAAAGAACATAGTCTAAAAATGGGCCTGCACCTTAATGTAAAGAAGACAAAGATCATGACAACTGGCATAATCAACAGGTTCATCATTGAAGGAGAAGAAATTGAAATTGTGAACAACTTTAACCTACATGGATAAAGAAGCAACAAGCAGTCAAGAAATCAGACGATGCATTGCTCTTGGCAGAATGGCTATGAAAGACCTAGAAAAGATTCTCAAGAGCAGAGATGTCTCTCTCCATACAAAGATTCAACTTGTTCAAGCCATGGTATTTTCAATAACATCATATGGATGTGAAAGCTGGACAGTGAAAAAGATAGACAGGAAGAAAATTGATGCCTTTGAATTATGGTGCTGGCAGCGAATATTGTGTATACCATGGACTGCCCGAAGAACAAACCAGTCAGTACTAGAGGAGATCAAACCTAAGCTTTCTTTAGAAGCTCAGATGACAAGACTTCGCCTTTCATACTTTGGACACATCATGCAAAGAGAGAGATCATTAGAGAAAGACATCATGCTTGGCAAGATAGAAGGTCAACGCAAAAGAGGAAGGCCAGCAATGAGATGGATCAAGACAATAACAGCAGCTACGGGTACCAGTCTGTCAACAATGAGCCGCCTGACTCAAGACCGAACACAATTTAGGATAGCTATCAAGAGGGTTGCCATGAATCGACTCCAACTCGATGGCACTTAACAACAACAACAACAACAACAACATCATAATGCCTCTGTATTGCTCCATGGTCCAACTACCGGCACCCTAAAAAGCAGAACAGTGGCTTCCCACACTGTCTATCCTGCTACTAGTACTGTGTTTGTCTGGGTGCACTTACTGTCCTGTACCTGCCTTATTGTGCCTTGTGTTTTTGCCCAGCAGATTTACAATGATGTTCTCTGGCTGTGCTGACACCAGCACGTTCCATCATGTGACCCTCATGAGTCCAACTACTGGCACCTTAAAAAACACAATAGCTGCTTCCTGCGCTGTCTATCCTGCTACTAGAAACATAGAAACATGGTGGCAGAAAAAGACCACATGGCCTATCTAGCATGCCCTTCCATATCGGTGGGAGCACCGAACACCCGCAGCACCAGCCACTTTAAAAGCGGCGCCCCTACACAAAGGGGGCCGCTTCAGCCGCCACAGTACCCGCAAGCTCTCCAGCTCCCCCGATCGGGGTAGAGCGCCTGAGCGGGAAATCATCCCACTCAGAAGCTCCTGCCCAATTGGGGCAGTGGGAGCACCGAACACCCGCAGCACCAGCCACTTTAAAAGCGGCGCCCCTACACAAAGGGGGCCGCTTCAGCCGCAACAGTACCCGCAAGCTCTCCAGCTCCCACGATCGGGGTAGAGCGCCTGAGCGGGAAATCGTCCCGCTCAGAAGCTCCTGCCCAATTGGGGCAGTGGGAGCACCGAACACCCGCAGCACCAGCCACTTTAAAAGTGGCGCCCCTACAAGGCGCACCCGTGTCTTGCGGGCCCGCGTCTGAGGGCCTCGCCAGAGGGCCCTTTGGCTTGGCACTTAGGCGAGCAGAAAACAGCCAACAGTCAGCAAAGAAGAACCAGTTGCAGCAACTCAGGTAACAACATGGCCACTATGTATTACCTACCTTTTTTACTCCTGACCACCAATCCTATCCCACAAATCACAAACACAACAGTCAACACCCCCAACATCTCCTGGATCCTCCCACAACCACTCTTAACATATACATACTACCAAGAACATGAGCAAGATCACAACAAAGAACAAGAAACAAAACCTAGCAAACGAGGAAAGAAAGAGCACTACACCCCCACAAAACATAAAATCAAACCAACCCACAAGCATTTCCATAGAACTTATCAATGCCAGGTCAATACGAAACAAAATAAATACCATCTCCGACCACATAAAAGACCAACAAACAGACATCCTATGCATCACAGAGACATGGCTGTCCCCCACCGACAATGTGCTACTCAACCAACTAGTCCCTGACACACACACAGCATTCAACTGCCCTCGCGCTCAAAGAAGAGGAGGAGGGGTCCTCATCATAGCAAGGACCAGCCTAAAACTAAAAAGCAAAATCTCAACGAATACAAACCACTGCAACACAATCATCATTGAAAACCTAGACCTAGCCATATGCCTCACCTACAGAGCACCAGACGCACCATCAGATGAACTATCTTCAATCCTAGAGACAATATGTACAGTCAACAACATTCACAAACAACTTCTAATACTTGAAGACTTCAACCTCAGATCCACCAACAAAAATAAAGCAGAAGCCTTCCTATCAGCCTTGGACTCCCTCCAATTCACCCAACTGATCAACACCCCCACTCACAGTAACGGATACTCCCCCGACCTAATCTTTGCACCGAACAACTTAAAGGAAGAAAGCCTCATCTCAGGACCACACATCATACCAGTACCCTGGTCAGATCACCACCTAATAAAGATTAAACTACAAACAACGGTCTCAAAAAAGCAAAACAGCAACACTCCCCCTACCAGGAGATTCAAAAGCTTCAACAAAGAACGGTTCACACAAGACACACAACCACTCCTCAATACCGAAGCAATGGACATAGATGAGCAAATCTCCAAATGGAACGACATCATTTCAACTGCTGCCAAGCCACCCACCCACAGAACGCAACAATCACGCTGCACAAAACCCTGCTCCACCCCATGGTACTCCAGGGATATACGAACAGCAAAACGAGCACTAAGACGACTTGAGCGCCGCTGGAGACGCAACAAATCACCCTCCCTACAGAAACAATACCTAACAAAACAGAAAGAATATAACAACCTCATCAACCACCAGAAGAAAGAATACCATACTAACCTTATCCTGAAGTCCACAAACAAACCCCGCGAACTCTACGAAATCGTAAAGATCCTCACTAAAGAACCCTACAACAGAAATGAGCAACACATAGACCCACAGATCGTCGCAGACCACCTCAAGAACAAATTCACTGCAACACCCAAGAACAACAACGTGGCTGCCAAAGACAAGACATCCACCCCTAAACAGAGCTGGGGCACATTCGACATCCCTTCAAATGCACAACTCTCCAAGATCATCACTGCCCTCAACACCAGCACCGCGCCCACAGACCCCTGCCCAGTACCCTGGATCAAAGCAACAAAAGAAAACCTGACACAAGTCATACGGAAAATAGTAGACAACTCACTCTCCAAAGGAACAATGCCAAACTCCCTGAAGCTAGCCACAATACGTCCAATCCCCAAGAAAACCACATTGACTAAAACCGACCCCGCCGCCTCCAGACCCATATCAAGCTTACCATTCTTATCCAAGATCATCGAAAAAACAGTCCAACAACAATTACAACACATCGACATCCACAATCCTCTGGACCCCAACCAACACGGCTTCAGACCCAACCATGGGGTTGAAACCATACTGATTCAGCTATTCGACAGCCTGCTGAGGACGATCGACAACACCAAAATGGGCGTCCTTATGATATTCCTTGGCATCTCCTCAGCATTCGACACTGTGTGCCACAAAGCATTACTAACCAGACTACAGGAGGCGGGCCTACACAGCACCACCTTGAACTGGTTTACATCTTACCTCACCAACAGACAGCTACAAGTCAAGTGCGGAACAAAGACCTCTCAACCATTCAGAGCCACTCAGGGAGTCCCACAAGGCTCAGCTCTCTCAACCCTGCTCTTTAACATCTACGTACAACCCATCTGCACCATCATCAAGAAACACAAGATTCAATATACCATATACGCAGATGACATAATGATATACACACCAATCAAACTGGACAACCCGAACTACTCCAACATAGCAAACTGCTTCCAACAAATGGCAACCTGGCTACAGGAAAACAACCTAGCAATAAATTACAACAAAACGGAAGCACTATTCATCACAAGAAACCAGAAATTCTCATCATCGGCCACCATCAACCTGAATGACACCATCACACCAGTAAGACAGGAAATAAAAAACCTGGGTGTAACGCTCGACAAGGACCTTAACCTCCAGTCCCACACTGCAAAAACAACAAGGAGCGCTTACATCAAAATGAGGACAGTCAGCAGGCTCAAACCCATCCTCGCCCATGAACACTTCTGAACAGTCTGTCAGGCCATAATCACTCCCACACTAGACTATTGCAATCACATCTACCAAGGACTACCAAAAAAGACAACAAAACCACTACAGCTAGCACAAAACACAGCCGCACGACTCATAATGAACTGCACAAATTACAACCACATCACTCCCATACTATACCACCTACACTGGCTCCCAATCAGCTCACGAATCCAATTCAAAGTTCTACTACACACATTTAAAATAATACACAATCTTTCAGCCGACAGCTTACAACCACTCATAAGAACAGATGAAAACAAGAGACCAAGAAGAAAAGCAACCCTAAACACCATCAGAACTCCAAAGGAATTTGCTAGAACAAAGCAAGCCACCTCAAGGAGGGCACTCTCCATGGCAGCACCCGCTATATGGAACTCAATGACAGACCAACTAAGGTCAACCAAGAACCTCAAAGACTTCAGAAAACTCCTTAAGACTGCCCTATTCACAGAACATTTCAAGGACCTCACATTAATGGATCCTATTCACCACATTCATAACAACTCAGGATCTTAATCCCAGCTCAACTTGCAAACAGCCTCATTATTGTATATATGTATATGGTTCATTATGTAAATAGCTCACCGAAAAATCTAACTCACTGCACCACACACTACTCTACACAATTCTCCCACTGCATGCTACAGACACATTATTATGATTGTTTGATTGTTTGAAGTGCCAAAACCGCCTTGATTTAATGATACGGCGGTATACTAAATCCTTCTAAATAAATAAATAAATATCAACCACTACAACAATCCCTTTTTTTACTTTACAGATCCTCTGTGTTTGTCCCATGCTTTTTTGAATTCAGATACTGTCCTCATCTCTCCCACCTCCACTGGGAGACTATTCCATGAATCTACCACTCTTTCCGTAAAGAAATACTTCTGCATATTACTCCAGAGTCTATCTCCTTTCACCGTCATCCTATGTCCCCTCGTAGCAGAGCTTACTTTCAACTGAAAGAGGCTCTACTGCTGTTCATTTATGCCATGGAGGTATTTAAACGTCTCAATCATATCACCTCTATCCGTCCTTTTCTTTAAAGTATACATATTAAGATCCTGTCCCTATATGCTTTATAATGAAGACCACTAACCATTTTAGTAGTCACCTTCCGCACCGATTTCAAATTGTTTATATCCTTTTGAAGGTGTGGTCTCCAGAATTGCACACAATACTCCAAATGAGGTCATACCTAAGACTTATATAGAGACACTTTCTCCTCCTTTCTTCTGCTAGCCATTCCTCTCCCTATGCACCCAAGCATCCTTCTAGCTTTCACCATCACCTTTTCTACCTGCTTAGCTATTTTAAGATCATCAGACACAATCACGCCTAGGTTCTGCTCTTCTTTTGTGGACAGAAGTACTTCACCCCCTATACCATATCGCTCCCTTGGATTGCTGCAGCCCAAATGCATGACCTTGCATTTTTTAACATTAAATCTTAGCTGCCAAATTCTAGACCATTCTTCAAGCTTAGCTAGATCCCCCCTCATGTTATCTACACCTTCCTGGGTGTCTACTCTATTGCAAACCTTACCCGACAGCCCTTCTGCAATATCACTAACAAAGATGTTAAAAAGAATCAGTCCAAGGACAGATCCTTGCAGCACACCACTGGTAATCTGTTCCTCAGAGTGAGCTCCATTTACCTGTACCCTTTCTTGCCTCCCACTCATCCAATTTCTAACCCAAGCAGTAACTTTAGGGTCCATCTCTATGGTACTCAGTTTGTTTATACGTTGCCTGTACAGAACGGTGTCATAGTTTTTAATGAAATATAAATGCACCACATCTAGTGCTCTCCCTCGGTCCAACTCCCTGGTCACCCAGTCAAAGAAATCAATCAGATTTGTCTGACAAGATCTGCCTCTGGTAAATCCATGCCTTGGATTCGGTAATTCGTTGCACTCCGGAAACCTCACTATTTTCTCTTTCAGAAGTGCTTCCAATAATTTACTCACCACTGAGGTTAAACTAACCGGCCTGTAGTTTTCAACCACATTCTTACTTCCGCTTTTGTGTAAAGGGACCACATGTGCCTCTCTCCAGTCTTCTGGCAACACTCCCTTCTCCAATGAGGCATTGAAAAGGTCAGTCAGTGTTGCTGCTAGAACATCCCCAAGTTCCCTCAGTATTCTCAGGTGTATCCCATCTGGTCCCATTGCTTTATCTACTTTACGTTTAGCTGGTTTCTCATGAAGACAGTCTTCTGAAAATTGTTCTGGATGCCCCTCACTCCTGTTCCTGTTTCTGGGTGTTTTCTGAGGTCTTACTCCTGGTTCTTCATCATTTGTTAAGCAATTCTGCTTTATCCTCATCATCTTCTACATATTCCTCCCCTTCACCATTGAGTCTGACAATACCATTTTTGCCCTTGCTCTTCTCATTAACATATCTGAAAAATGTCTTATTGCTCCATTTTATTGCATTGTCTATTTCCTCCTCTTTTTGAATCTTGGCTTTCCTGACTACTTTGCTAGTTTCATTGAGTTTTTCCAAATACAGATGCCTGTCTTCCGCACTCTACTACTACTGCTACTACTATTTAGCATTTATATAGCACTATGCATGCAGAGCTGTACAGAAATATAAGCAAAAAGACAGCCCCTGTTTGTCAGAGCTTACAATCTAGTCAAGACAACACAGAACAACAGACAGATTGGGAAAACAATTATGGTGACATGGAGCAATAGTTAATTCGGGATAAAGCAAAGTATGGGGTAAAACAAAGCATGGCAATTACAATTTGGGCAAAACAAGTATGGCATTTACAAAAACCAAGTATGGCATTTACAGTTTTAGACATGACAAAGAACGGGAGTCAGGTTAGGACAAAGGGTAGAAGTCAGGATCTGAAAGCAACAGTGAAGAGGTGGGTTTTCAACCTGGACTTGAAGAGGGCCAGGAAGGGTGCCTGGCGTATAGACACAGGTAGGTTGTTCCAGGCATATGGTGCAGCAAGGTGAAAGGAGCGAAGTCGAGAGTTAGGGGTGCGAGTGGAGGGTCTAGATAGAAGTAATTTGTTAGAAGAGCGAAGTTCCTGAGAAGGGATGTTGAGAGAGATGAGAGATGAAAGGTAATGAGGGGCTATAGAGTGAATGCATTTATAGGTCAGGAGGAGAAGTTTGAATTGGATGCGGAATTGGATAGGGAGCCAGTGAAGCTATTTGAGAAGAGGAGTAATGTGGGCATGGCGAGGCTGGCTAAAGATTAGTCGAACAGCATAATTTTGAATAGATTGAAGGGGAAAGAGATAGCTCACAGGGAGACCAGTAAGAAGAAGGTTGAAGTAGTCGAGGCGAGAGGAGATTAAGGAGTGGATAAGAGTTTTAGTAGTGTGTTCAGAAAGGAAGGTGCGGATTTTGCTAATGTTGTAGAGAAAGAAGCTACATGTTGGATATGTGTGGAGAAGGAGAGAGAGGAATCAAAGATAATTCCCAGGTTGCGGGCTGAGGAAACCAGAAGGATTGTAGAATCATCCACAGAGACTGAGAAGGGAGGGAGAGGAGGGGAGGAATTGTGGAGAAAGAAAAGGAGTTCAGCCTTGGCCATGTTCAGTTTCAAGTGACAGTGAGACATCCAGGCAGCGATGTCAGAAAGGCAGGCAGAGATCTTGGTTTGGATTGCTGGAGAGATATTAGGCTTAGAGAGGTAGATTTGGGAGTCATCAGCATAGAGATGGTATTGAACGCCATGGGAGGAGATAAGCGTAACAAGGGAATGGGTATAGAGAGAGAAAAGGAGCGGACCCAGGACGGATCCCTGGGGTACACCAACATGGAGCGGGGTGGAAGAGGAGGAGGAACCGCCAGAGCATACACTAAAGAAGCAATGGGAGAGGTAGGAGGAGGACCAGGAAAGTGCAGAGCCCTTGAAACCAAGCGAGGAGACGGTGGCGAGGAGAAGATTGTGGTCAACAGTGTCAAAGAGGTTAAGGATGAGGACGGAGTAGAGGCCCTTAGATTTAGCCAGGAACAAATCACTGGTGACTTTTGTAAGAGCCGTTTCAGTGGAGTGTAAGGGACGGAAGCCGGATTATAGAGGGTCCAGGAGGGCCTGAGAGGTGAGGAAGTCAAGGCAGCAGTGGTGGACTGCTTGTTCAAGTAGTTTAGATATGAAGGGAAGGAGGGAGATTGGTCAGTAGTTAGAGGGACAGGTGGGATCGAGTGAAGGTTTCTTGAGGAGAGGTATGACCACGGCATGCTTGAAGTCTGCGGGGACAGTTGCAGTGGAGAGTGAAAGGTTGAGAATATCTCTGTGATCTCTTGTATTTCATGAAGGCCTCCCTCTTTTTCTTTGCCTTTTCAGACACTTCTTTGAAAAAGCATACTGTTCTCCTTTTCCTTTTACCTTTACTTACCATTTTAACAAAAAGGTTGGTTGCCCTTAAACTATCTCCTTTCAGTTTTGCCCACTGTTTTTCTAGATCCCCAGCTGTTACCATTCCGCTAACGACTTTCTCAGGTATTGGCCCATCTTGGCAAAGTCAGTTTTCCTAAAGTCTAAGACCCTCACTTTTGAATGGATTTTATCAGCCCTAGTCCTAATACTAAACCACACCATCTGGTGATCATTGGATGCAAAATGATCTCCCACTATAACTTCAGAAACACTTTCACCATTGGTAAGCACCAAGTCTAGTATAGCCCCTTCACGTGTGGGTTCTGTTACCAGTTGCCTGAATAGTTCTTCCTGTAGAGAATCCAAGATCTCCTTACTTCTTTACTGCAGCAGGGATGTGCCAATCAACATCTGGCATATTGAAATCCCCTATCAGAAGCACTTCCCCTTTCCTGGCAATGTTGTGTATGTCTTCAATTAACTCTCTGTCCACCTCTTCTTCCTGTAAGGGACCAGGGTTGTACCGACGGTGAAAAGCGCCCTGTGTGAGTTGCACATCGGGTGTGCGCCCCCCTCCCGCACCTCCATCTAGCCACTTTATAGCGGTGGGAGAGAAGAGGCACGCACCCGATGTGCAACTCGTCAGCAAACTAAGCATGTCTGGACCCTCCCGGAGAGACAAGACCTACTTAGTGTGCCGGCGAGAAGACTTAAGGGGCACATTTCGGCTCTCTGCCTCTGCTTGCCGCCACTAAAGTGGTGGCGGCTGGCAATGGCAGAGAGCCAAAATGTGCCCCTTAAGTCTTTGCGCCCTGTGTGGCCGCACCGCTCGCACAGGGCTCGGTACGGCCCTGTAAGGGACATCTGTATATCATGCCAATGCAAATAGATTTCTCATTCCCTCTTTCTAGTTTAATCCATAGTGTCTCCTCTCTCCCTTTTAAGCCCTGTATTTCCATAGCTTCAATATTATTTTTTACATATAGTGCCACTCCTCCTCCCCTTTTTCCTACCCTGTCCTTTCTGAATAAAGTATAGCCTGGTAGTGTTACATCCCAGTGAAATGGTTTGTAGTGTCTCATTGTTTGGTTCTGATAGGCATGGTTGATTGTGGTGGAGTATGATAGTTGATAGTTTATTTCGGAGTGGTCAGACCATGGGATTGGTAGCAGAGTTGGTGAGAGGAAGAGTGTGATATGAATGGGTTTGGTATTGGTGAAAATGAGGTCCAGCATGTTACCTTTTTCATGTGTTGGTGCTTGATGATATGGTTAAATTCCTTTGAGGACATGGCTTCTAAGAAAGTTGGAGCCTATTTGGTGGGGAAAGGGGGGAGATTGAAATTGCCAAGTATGATGAGATCCTTGTTTGGATATGAGTTCTCTACCACAATTTCCAGTACATTTGATAGATCATTAGTTGATGCGGAAGGGGATCTGTATATGAGACAAAACGTTATTTGTCTACTAGTACTGTTTGTCTTGGTGCGCTTACTGTCCTGTACCTGTCCTATTGTGCCTTGTGTTTTTGCCCAGCAGATTTACAATGACGTTCTTTATCTTTATCTTTATTCAACTTTTAATATACCATCCAACACATGAATATCTGAGCGGTTTACAATATAAAGTTAAATGCTGCACAGAAAGGAAACAGAACGCCAATGGTCAAACAGGAAAGAGATAGAACAAAGAGAAGAAAGAGACACAGGAGGGGCCTCAAGGTGAAGGAGGAACAGACCATTACTGTGGGAGGGAAGCAGGAGGGGAGGGAGGGTGAGTGAGATCAAAGACAGTGCAGAAAAGGTGAGTTTTTAATCTTACTTTGAAACTGGTGAAGGAAGGTTCCATACGGAAGACAAGCAGGAGGGAATTCCAGAGTTTGGGGCCAAGAAAGAAGAAAGCAGAGGAACGGGTCGATTCCAGATGGGCCTGGGAAGGGGAAGGGAGGGATATTCAATTGGAATGAATGGACCTGAGTGGACGCGGGGGGGGGGGGGCATAGAGACGGACTAGATTAGAGAGGAATTGTGGTACTCCGGTATGAATTGCTCTGTGGACAAACGTGAGAATTTTGTATTGGATTCTGAAAGCCATGGGGAGCCAATGGAGATAAATAAGGAGGGGAGTGACATGATCTGAGTGCAAGGCATGTGTGAGAATGTGGGCTGATGTGTTCTGAACAAGTTGGAGATACTGAGGAAGGCCAGCTAGGGAGATGTTGCAATATCACAAGCGGGACATGACAAGTGAAAGAAGCAGAGTGGTCAGAGAGGAAGTAGGGAGAAAGGGGCAAACAACACTTATTTTCCTTAGTGAATAGAAGGAGCATTGAACTATGAATGAAATATGATCATAAAATAAGAGGGCAGAATAGAGGGTGACACCGAGATAACACAAAGATGAAACAAGAGGGATAAGGGAAGAGGAAAATGAAGGGGCTAAGGAAGGAGAGGGACTGTTGAATGTGAACAAGATTGCCATAGTTTCAGAGAGGTTAATATGAAGATAGTTAGAAGACATCCATGAATCAATAGAGAAGAGGCAGGCATTGAGGGGGGTGATATCGGGAGTGGAGAAGTCAGTGTGGTGGAGAAGAATAATATCGTCCATGTAATAATATGTAGAGATACCATATTGCTGAACCAGAAGGGTTAGGGGTCAAGGAAATGTTGAAGAAGAGAGGGGCTAGCACAGATCCTTGTGGGGCACCATAGGAGAGCGGGGTTACGGGTGAGGAGGCAGACCCAGAAAAAAGTGAGAAGGGCCAATTGGTAAGGAAGGAGCGGAACCAGAGGACAGTGACAGAAATCCCAACATCATGGAGACAAGTGAGGAGGGTATGGTGATCTACTAGGTCAAAGACGACGGACAGGTCAAGCAAAATGGTGAGAGAGATAGAACCGCGATCGTGTAAAGTGTGAAGTTCATATAGAAAGGAGAGAAGGATGGATTCTGTACTGTGACCGGGGCGGAAACCTGACTGATGGGATGAGTGCTAAGGTGGTATCAAGGTGAGAAGACAACTGGGTGAAGACCAAATTTTCTAAGAGCTTGGAGAGGAAAGGAAGGTTGGAGATGGGGTGCCAGTTGGCAGGGACAGAGGGGTCCAGGGAAGCTTTTTTGAGAATGGTCTGAATCTGATCATGTTTCTAGGAGGATGGGAGGGAGCCAGAGGAGAGACTGATGTTAAAGATATTCAATAAAGGGAACAAGAGCTAGGAACAGTTCAGCCAACCAGGATGACAGGATAGAGTCATATTGACAGATGGTTTTGCAGGAGGTAGTGAGGTCCTTAGTCAGTTCAGGAAGGGTTCTGGGCCAAAAGGAAGACTAAAGATGAGAAAAGGATGGGACTTTTACGTCAGGCAGAGGGGTAAGGGAAGGAGGGGTCAAGAGAGGAAAGAGAGAGAGGATGGGGGCAGGAGGGGAACATTAGGCATTTGAACCTTAGTACATGGCCAATAGGGCAGGGTCATGCATATTGGGGGGGGGGAGGGGCAGAGGAAACAGAGGAGTGGGAGGCAGTACTTGTACAAAAAAGAGAGTAGGGTTGGCGGGAGGAGTTGGAGGATGAGGAGATAAGATTGGAGAAATAGGCTTGTTTGGCAGAGTTTAGGAGAAGACAGTAATGATGGTGACAGTGGTGGTAGTGAGCAAAGGAGTCAGGGGAGGTGTTCTCTAGCTGTACTGACATCAATACCTACATCTCAATATCAAATAGACAATTACTGTTTTGTCTCATATACAGATCCCCTTCTGCATCATCGAATGACCTATCAGATATACTAGAAATTGTGGTAGAAAATTCATACCTGAACAAGAATCTCATCATACTTGGCGATTTCAACCTCCCCTCTTTCCCCACCAAATAGGCAACATCTCTCTTAGAAGCCATGTCCTCAAAGGAATTTGACCATATCATCAAGCACCAACACATGAAAAAGGTAACATGCTGGACCTCATTTTCAGCAATACCAAACCCATTCATTTCACACTCTCCCTCTCACCAACTCTGCTACCAATCCCATGGTCTGACCACTCCGTAATAAACTATCAACTATCATACTCCACCACAATCAACCATGCCTATCAGAACCAAACAATGAGACGCTACAAACCATTTGACAAAAAGGCATTTATAGAAGTCCTTCCTCTACTAGACATTGATATGAATGACATTGATGCCCTAGTACAGAATTGGAACCAGGTCATAGAAAAAGTCGTGGCTGAAACCCCAAACCAACAATCCTCCAGAAAAATACAAAAGACACAATGGTAGTAAACTCAGACCTCTATGAGACATCTACGAAAGACAGAGCATAAGTGGAGAAGCACAAAGCTCACAGAACATAGAAATGCCTACGCTCTTATTAATGGAATATTGCACAGAGACTGACCAATGCAAAAGATCATCCTACACAAAAGTCATTAATAAATCACTCAACCAACCAAATCAGCTGTTTGAAATACTATGGACCTAATAAATCTCCCCCCCCCCCAACTCGGCCACCAAGTCGGGCACTAACAAACCACTTTAAAGTAAACAGCTGTGCATCTTCTCTACCACTGCTGATGCCACTACCCATGAACACCAACAATATATTATCTACCTTCAGTTCCATCAGCAAGGTGAACACAGAATATACTATTGCTATGCTAAACTCAACCACATCCCTTCTTGATTAATATCCAGTAAGATGGGTCAAAGCTTCCAAAGAGAAACTTAGCCTATTCCTAATGAAACTCAAGCAATTATCATTCCTGCAGGGTTACATGCCCAAACAACTCAAATCCTCCTCCATCCATCCCACCCTAAAAAACACAAACCTCAATCCCAATTATCTCACAGCATGTAGCCTACCATTCTTGACTAAGATAATTAAAAAAAAAACAACATTCAACAACAACTCTAGAAACATCTTGACAGCCATGCCCCCTTGGACCCACAGCAGCATGGCTTCAGACCATACCATGGAGTAGAAATGCACTTAACTTCATTAATAAATACAGTAATAAAAGGAACACAGCAGTCACACCAAGGATTCAATAATATTTCTCAATATTTTATCCGCTTTTGATAAAATAAACGATGGTATCCTCCTGCAAAGACTCCAGTCCATCGGAATCCATAACAATGTTCTGAAATGGTTCCATTCATATCTATGTGACTAACAGCAGCAAGTCAAAATGCGAAGTAACACAACATTTCCCTACCCGTAAATTCAAGACATCTTGCAAGGCTCATCTTTATTGCTTCTACACTTTAACATCTACCTGCAACCGTTATGCCCAATCATCCGTTCATATAACATCAATTTTCATATCTATGCAGATGACATGGAGCCTGATTCAGGGAGGGGTACATCCAGGCCATCTGGATGGTCCCAAGCAAGATGGGCCTGTTTGGACCCAATTCTGGACCATAGGAACAAAACGTTACTGCGGTAACCAGAATAGGGCCGAAGGACAGCCCGGCATGCCCCTGCTGCCTGTGAGGACATCCAACCCGCAGGTGTCCCCAACTCCTCAAGCTTTCCCCCCCCCCTTTCCCCACCACCCTGGCTTGTTGTGGCCTGGATTGGGTGGCAGAGAACCCACCCACACCCAGCCCCAGCTCTGGAGGAGATCCTCATTGGCCCGACAGGACATACAGGGCTGTGAACTGAATCAGCCCTTTATGTCCTGCTGGGCAGGCCTGCCCCCTGCTCTACCCCTATCCCGCCACCTCCCAATTTTCTCCACCACTGTCAATCAGGTTTTAGGCCCGGCCACAGCACAGAATTATTCTATTTTCAGTTCTCAATGAAACTCGTATGTCATGAGAGAAGGACAATATTTTTCTCACAGTATCACTCAATCTTTTCAATGTCTTTGATTTGGTTTACCACTCTTTACTTCTGTCTTTCCTTTCTTCCACTGGTTTGAAGTCTACAGTACTCCATTAGTTCTACTCCTTTCTTTCTCTTCATACAATCTCCTGCTAAAGCACCAAATATGAAGAAAACTTCACCAAACAGAAAACTACTACTACTTGGAGATTCCATCATCAGAGGCACCAACTTGAGAACACAGTTCAAGGAAAGAAGATAGTCATGTGCCTACCAGGATCAACAGCCAGCAGGAATACAAACCAAGTTGTTGAAGTACTTAGCACAAAAAGTGAACACTCCAAACTTGATGTTGTTATCCACTTGGGCACAAATGACCTGGCTAGAAACAGTGCCTCTACAGTCCAAAAGGACTTCTAATCTCTGGGAGAGAAACTCAAGCCCATTGTTAACACTGTTGCATTCCCAGAAGTTCTACCTGTTCTTGGTAAGGGGACAAAAAGGCTGCATCACATTAACAGCTTTAATACATGGCTCCAGACCTGGTGCAAACAAGAAGTATTCAGATTTATTGGACCAACAAGAGACTATACTGTGCTCATGGACTACATCTCTCTGTCACAGGGAAAAGAATCTTAAGTGAAAAATTCAGGCAGTATGTGGATATGCATTTAAACTAGGAAAAGGGGGTGACGGATGTGGAAGGTCAAGACCTGCACGCCACCCCCTGCAAAAGCAGAATAACATCAGAAACAGCCACACTTTTAAACATCAAAAACAAATGGGAAGATGTGGGCAGAACAAAATCAATGCAAAATACACAAGCCAGGTAAATGCTGGAAAACAATGAGCACAAATGCTCGAAGCTTAGCCAACAAAGTTCCGGACCTGGAAGCCCTAATTGTGGAAATGGATTTGGACATTGTGGCCATTACAGAAACATGGCTTAATGAATCACATGATTGGGATATAGCCATTGCTGGCTATAATCTATTCAGAAGAGACAGAGAAAATGGAAAAGGAGGAGGAGTAGCTTTGTATGTCAAAAGTAATATTAACTGTCGGTCTAATGTCTTGAGGGAATATACACTACTAAAATTAAGATAAACCCTCTATTGATGAAGAAAAAGCTCCAATTTTCCACTATTTTTCGCTCAACCAACTGGCCAAAACCTTCAGATTACAAAAATTAAGTTGAAATGAACCAATGGTCTCAGTTTAAAATTTCGCAACACAGGGTAACTTGCCCTGAAGCTGCTAACTCCGATCACATCAACGACCATATACCTGGTTCGCAATTCTGTTGGCTAAACATTTATATTTGAAATAGAAATCAGAACTTATCTGGATATTAGAATTTTCTCTTTGAATTGCAAACAATACGCATCAATGAACACCGCAGCAGGATCCAGTGTAAGGTCCAAGAGGCCCCTATAGTACTTCATTGTTTAAAAAACCAACATTCTTTTGAAGAGTTGCGAGTGTTTGCAATAGAGACCGTACTGACTGGTGGAAGGGGCAGATCACAAACACAAATGTTGTTGTTGCTGGAACAAAGATGGATTTACTGATTAAACACAGTTATCCTGGGAGGTTTAAATAATATGATTGAGTGGCGAGCTTGTATGTGAGCTCACAGCTACGTCATTCTTTTGAGCTTCCTATAAAATAGAGCGGCTGCTTTTCGCATGCGCATCGTTTTTTGGGAAAGCTAGCGAGCTTCATTGTAACACGCTCCCCTCTTCGTTGTTTGATACATCTGTTGATGCAACAAAAGGTGAGACCTATCTTGCTCACAGGGTTCCTCCAGTATGATGTATGTTGTTAGTAGTAGGTGCCAAGATCCAGGCTACTATAATCTCTGATGTCGCTATGTTCTTTTGCAGACAGTGCCAGTTTCATTAAATGTTTACCCTCAGAAGAAGAATTGAAAAGTGCAATAAATGGTGCCTTAGAGGTGATGTTGGGGATGGTACTCAATCATTGTGAAACTACAGCACGCGTATAGTTTGCAATTCAAAGAGAAAATTCTAATATCAAGATAAGTTCTGATTTCTATTTCAAATATAAATGTTTAGCCAACAGAGTTGCGAACCAGGTATATGGTCATTGATGTGATCGGAGTTAGCAGCTTCAGGGCAAGTTACCCTGTGTTGCGAAATTTTAAACTGAGACCATTGGTTCATTTCAACTTAATTTTTGTAATCTGAAGGTTTTGGCCAGTTGGTTGAGCGCAAAATAGTGGAAAATTGGAGCTTTTCCTTCATCAATAGAGGGCTTAAAAGTAATATTAAAGCTACTGAAATGCAGGGGACATGGGGAAAAGAAGAAGTGCTCTGGATTGCGTTGGAAAGAGGAGATGGCACCGTCATTCATACTGCAACAGACCTCCGACTCAAATTGAAGAGATAGATAATGAATTGATTACAGATATTGCCAAGATAGCCACAAAGGGGTAAGTGATCATTTTGGGTGACTTTAACCTACCTGATGTGGATTGGATTACTCCTTCTGCACATCTGGAAAGAAGCAAAAAAATTGTAGATGCTCTCCAAGATGCATCACTTAGACAAATGGTCATGGAACCAACCAGGGAAAGCTCAACGCTGCATTTGGTGCTCACCAACGGTGATAGCATGTCGAATGTCTGTGAGCAACAGTGATCATCACACGGTGTGGTTTGAGTTAAAAGCCAAGGTACAGGCCAAACATAGCAAGCTCAAAGTCCTAAACTTCAAAAATACTGACTTCAATAAAATGGCCGAGTACCTAAAGGAGGAGATGACGGGGTGGAAGGAGATAAGGGAAGTGGAATTGCAATGGGTTAAACTAAAGGTGGCAATGAAAGGGGCAACAGATAAATATGTAAGAAAAGTAAATAAAAACAAGAGGAGAAGGAAACCTATTTGGTTTTCCAAAGAAGTGGCTGCTCAAATAAAGGCAAAAAACACAGCTTTAAAACCAAAGGAGAAGAGTAGGTATCCGCAGGACCAAGGTGAGGCAAACCAGTAAACTTTGTCTGCACCAATATACTTATGTGTAGGCCTGGTCCTTAGGTTCCACTTCTGGTTTGCCTCAAAAAACACAGCTTTCACAAAATTCAAAAGCTTGCAAAGAGAAGAACACAGAAATTAATACAGGATAAAACTCAAAAAGTCAAAAAGAGAAATAAGGATAGCAAAATCAAAGGCAGATGAAAAGATGGCTAAAGATGTTAAGGGTGGCAACAAAACTTTCTTCAGGTATATTCGGGAAAGGAAGAAGATCAGAGTTGGAACTGTAGGACTCAGAAGTGCTGGGAAAGGACTCATGGAAAGTGACATAGAAAAAGCAAAATTGCTAAACAAATACATATGCTCTGTTTTTGCTAAAGAAAATCCTGGAGATGGACCAGCTGTGACTCCCAAATATAAAATGGGAATGAAGTAGATACCACACCATTCACAGAAGATGAGGTGTTGGAACAACTTACTAGACTGAAAGTGGACAAAGCCATGGGACCAGATGGGATACATCCCAGGATACTGAAAGAGCTCAGAGAGGTTCCTGCAGGGCCGTTAAAGGATGTATTCAACAGATCCTTGGAAACAGGAGAGGTTCCTCAGGACTGGAGAATGGCTGATGTCGTACCTCTACACAAAAGTGGTGACAGGGAAGAAGTGTCAAACTACAGACCCGTGAGCCTTACCTTGGTGGTGGGAAAAGTAATGGAGGCGCTCCTGAAAGAGCGAATAGTGAACTTTCTCAAAACCAACAAGTTGCAAGATCCGAGGCAACATGGTTTTACTGAAGGACGGTCTTTCCAAACAAATCTGATTGAGTTATTTGACTGGGTGACCAAGGAACTAGATTAGGGGCATGTAATGGATGTCATCTACCTGGATTTCAGCAAAGCCTTTGATATTGTTCCTCATAGGAGGCTTGTCAATAAACTCAGTAGCTTGGGGATGGGTTCCAAGATGGTAAACTGGATTAGAAATTGGTTGACTGAAAGACGACAGAAGGTGATGGTAAATGGAGCTCACTTGGATGAAAGGAAGGTGATTAGCGGGGTGTCCCAGGGTTCGGTCCTGGGCCCGGCACTGTTCAATGTATTTGTGAGCGATATTGCTGAAGGACTGAATGGAAAAGTCTGCCTTTTTGCAGATGACACAAAAATTTGCAATAGAGTGGAAGGAGTGGATAACATGAGGAAAGATCGAAAAAAGCTGGAAGAATGGTCTAATGCTTGGCAATTACGATTTAATGTGAAAAAGTGCAGTGTCATGCAAATAGGTAGCAGAAATCCAAGGGAAATGTACGCAATAGGGGGCGAGAGGTTGGTGTGCATGGTTCAGGAGAAAGACCTTGGTGTGATTCTCTCTGATGATTTCAAGGTGGCAAAACAATGCGACAAGGTGGTGGCAAAAGCCAGGAGGATATTGGGCTGCATACAAAGAGGGATTACCAGCAGAAAGGAAGAGGTACTTATGCCACTGTACAGGTCGCTGGTGAGGCCTCACTTGGAATACTGTGTTCCGTTTTGGAGACCATATCTTGCAAAAGATGTAAAAAGACTGGAAACTGTTCAGAGGAAGGCAACCAAAATGATTTGAGCCTGCATAAGAAACCTTATGAGAAGAGACTTGAAGACCTAAATATTTACACTTTGGAGGAGAGGAGGGATAGGGGAGATATGATTCAGAGCTTTAAATACAAAGAGGAACGATGAACAAACAAACCTCTTCCAAAGACGGGGAAGCTGCAAAACTAGAGGGCATAATATGAAGATGCAAGGTGGAAAATTGAAAGGCAATGTCAGGAAATATTTTTTCACTGAAAGGGTGGTGGATGCTTGGAATGCTCTCCCGATGGAAGTGGTGGGGGCAAACATGGTGACGGAATTCAAAACAGCATGGGACAAGCACAGTGGATCCCTTTACAGCAATAGGATAAAAACAAAATAAACTGAATCATCTAACTTCTCAACAAATAGGGGTGTCCTACATGGAGTGGTGGGTCCACCCCTAAATAAAGAAATGGGGTGCACAGAGTGACAGGTGCACCTACTCTTGCCATATTGCTGGGCAGACTGGATGGACCATGCTGGTCTTTATCTGCCGTCATTTACTATTTACTATATACTATGTTACATATTATGTCACCTTCCAATCTGCTTCCTCTTTTAATTTCCCTCTTCTCTATGTGGTCCCGTAGGTTTCTGTGTTAGCCCCTCTTCTATTCAATGCTTTTCTTGCTCCACTTGTTATGCTTCAACAGCAGGGTATGTCTGCATATTTTTATGCGGATGACATCCTCCTGCTCTTTCATACCCATCCTATTTCTCCTGATCTTACCTCTGCTAATACCTGTTTCAGCCTAGTATCCTCCTGGCTGAGAACCCAAAATTTTAAGCTCAATTCCATGAAGGCATCATCGTTATTGTTATCTGGCACATTTATACCTCCCTTTGTATCCCCATCTCTTGAAGGCATTACTATACCTACAGTTTCAACACTCAGATATTTGGGAGTCATTCTTGATTGCACTCTCTCTTTCCAATCCCATATCAGTACTACCATTCATCATTGCTTTTTCTCCCTCTGCCAAATCCACATCATATGCTTCTGTTTACCATAGTAACATAGTATATGATGACAGATAAAGACCAGTATGGTCCATCTAGTCTGCCCAGCAAGGCAGCAAGAGTAGACGACAGATAAAGACCAGGATGGTCCTTCTTGTCTGCTCAGCAAGGTGGAAAGAGTAGATGCACCTTCCACTGTGCAGGTCACCCCTCCCCATGCCTTTGTTTAGGGGTGTACCCACTGCTCTGTGTAGGTCACCCCTATTTGTTGAGATATAAGAGATAGTTATGTTTATTTTGATTTTATCCTGTTGCTATAAAGGGATCCACTGTCCCATGTCATTTTGGATCCACTGTCCCATGTAATTTTGAATTCTGTCACTGTATTTGCCTCCGCCACTTCCATCGGGAGGGCATTCCAAGCATCCACCACCCTTTCAGTGAAAAAGTGTTTCCTGACATTGCCTTTCAGTTTACCCCCTTGTGGCTTCATGTTATGCCCTCTAGTTTTACAGCTTCCCCATCTTTGGAAGAGGTTTGTTTGTTCATTAATACTCTTTAGGTATTTAAAGGTCTGAATCATATCTCCCCTGTCCCTCCTCTCCTGCAGAATGTACATATCTACGTTTTCAAGTCTCTTCTCATACATCTTCTGATGCAGGATCCAAATCATTTTGGTCACCTTTCTATGAACCATTTCCAGTCTTTTTATATCCTTTGCAAGGTATGGTCTCCAAAACTGAACACAATATTCCAAGTGAGGCCTTACCAGCAACTGGTACAGTGGCATTAGTACCTCTTCCTTGATGCTGGTAATTCCTCTTTGTATGCAACCCAGCATCCTTCTGGCTTTTGCCACTATCTTGTCACACTGTTTCTCACCCTTGAAATCCTGCTATTGCCACCCTTCTGCTTTCCTTAGTTATTTCAAAACTGGACTATTGTAATACCATCTACTCTGGATTACCTCAGTACCAATTGAAATGCCTATGATCAGTGCAAAACACTGCTATCTGTCTTCTCCACCACTCCTCACAGTTCGATCATGTCATCCCACTATTTATCCAATCCCATTGGCGTCCCATATCATACCACTCTCAATACAATCTTCTTACTATTATCCACAAGATTCTTAATTCCGGAACCCCTGTTTATCTGTCCTCTTACATTATTCCATTTGTGCCTACTCATTCCTTTCATTACTTGCATGCACATCAACTCTACTTACCCCCTTCATTTAAGGTTCATCTTGACAGCACACGAAACTCCACTTTTTTTTTTTCCTGGGTCCTTCGTTATGGAATTCGATTCCACCAACCCCACGCCTTGAATCATCTTTTTGAAATTTAAAAAAACACTCAAAACCCATCTCTTTCAACAAGCCTTTAAACTAACCCCTGACACTACCTAGAACACACTTTTTTATGACTTTAATGACTTACACACCTGGAGCATAGTGTAATTTCTGCTTTCCTTTCCTCCCCATTCCCTTTTAAGTGCACCTAATGCTTTACTTTACTCAGTTTTAATTGGTGTTCCTTTTTCTTGTTCTTAATGTTTTTATTGTAAACCACTTTGACACACTGTAGAAGGGCAGTATATCAAGTTTTTTAAATAGACCATAAACCATGGTATGACTGCACCTTGAGTATTGCGTGCAGTTCTGGTCGCCACATCCAAAAAAAAGATATAGTGGAATTGGAAAAGCTTCAGATAAAGGTGACCAAAATAATAAAGGGGATGGAAAGAAACCTCTATGAGGAAATGCTTAATAGCTTGGAGAACAGATGACTGATGGGACATATGATAGAGCTCTATAAAATAAAAGCGGTGTAGAACAAGTAAGCATGGATCAGTTGTTTACTCCTTCAAAAAGGTATAAAGACCAGGGGACATGCAACAAAATTAACAAGTAGTACATTTAAGACAAATCTGAGAAAAAAATTCCACTCAATGCCTAATTAAAATCTGGAATTCATTGCCAGAAAATGTAGTATAACTGGGTTTTAGAAAGGTTTGGACAAGTTCCTGGAGGAAAAATCCATATACCATTATTAAAGTGGATTGGGGGAAATCCACTATCCCTTGGATAAACAAAATGGAATCTGTCTACTTTTTGAGATTCTGCCAGGTACTTTTGACCTGAATTGTCCACGGTTGAAAATAGAAACTAGGCTTGATGGACCAGTGGTCTGACTCAGTATGACAAATTGTATGTACTTAAAATGTGTATCTGCAAATGAGTGACAGAGCCAATAGAGGCTTGGTTTAAAAATTTTGGTGGCATGTTTTTTTCTGCATGGGGAGGGAGGGAGGAAGAAGGTTCAGTTTGCTACTGGCTACTATTGAAAATAAAAAATGTAAATGCAATTTCATTCATTTGTTTTGCTTTAAAAATGAAATGTAATAGGGATGATGCAAAGTTAAGTATAATAAGGAGGTGATCTTAGAACGTTTGTACAGCATTTGCACATGCAAATGGCAAGTTCACAAGTGTAAATGGACCAATCTGTCTAAGCAGCAATTGTTGATTCCTTATGTACAGTTTTCAAAGGGGCATGTTCTGGGCATGATTTATTTTGAAGCATAAGTAAATGTTAGCTAAGTATTTGGTGGACCTGGGGTTTGAAGGAATGATGGGGGAAGGTAATTATACTAACCTCTCTAGCAGTAAAAAAAAAAATCTCAATATTGTAAAAATAGAATTTTGTAGTTTTGATCATTAATTGGCTTCCACTAGCTGTCCAGTTTTGCAAAATATGACATTTATGTAGGTAAAAGCCTGCATTTCCATGCATAGGTTGCAAAATGACTGTTGTGGCTATGGTTGCCTTTTTTTTTTTCTACTAATGTTTCTACTAAGTTGTTACTGTTCAATGTACCTTACTAAGTTATCTCTGTTCCATGTAAGCCAACTTGGCACAGTTGTTATTTTTAAACCGCTTAGACTCATAGATCAGTGGTATATAAACACAGTTAAATAAATAAATATTTTTTTATTGATGCAATTTCAACAATTACACATCCAACAATAGTGAATGAACAGGCAATACTAGTAAATTATACACAGATGGCAGAATGGAGGAGTAACCTAGCGGTTGGAGCATCTGTCTAATACCCAGAAAACAAAGCTTTCATTTCCCACTGGTACGCCTTATGACTTTGGGCAAGTCGCTTTACCCTCCATTGCAGATGGATTGCCAGGAGTCAGCACTTACTTGAAGAAACTAAAAAAAAAAAAAAACCCCACAGGAAATCAGATATTCCAAAACAGAAATAGATTGCAACTTTATTACAAGTAGGGCAAGAACAGGAAATAAAAGAAAAAAGGTGTAAGCACCTAAAAAGGAAAATAAATCTACATGTAGCAGCAGCTTCCCATAGTGTAGCAACTCCAGCTGGTCATAACTAGCAAGCTCTTCAGGGTTAGCCACCTGAGCAATAGGGCCCTCCCTGGACACAAAAAATTGAAGTAACTGATCAGGATCAAAGAAGATAAATTGTTTAGACTGCTAAGAAATCAAACATTTGCAAGGAAACAATAATTTCATAGAAGTTCTGAGTTTCAAGGCCCAGCGCCTCAGAGCCAAGAACTCATGATGCTTCTTTTGTGTATCCCTAGAAACATCAGGAAATACGTAAATCTTGGATCCAAAGAATAATGCTGACATATTATTAAAAAATAGCCGTAGAACAGCATTCCTGTTCGATTCAAATGCAAAGCAGGCTATCAGGGTATTCCTTTCAGTGATAACTTCTGGTTGCCTTTATTTGATATACCGCAATTTTAGCAATAACGTCAATGTGAGTTACACTGAAAAAATGAAAATTACAGGTTTACAGATGTAAGTACAGGTACTACATATTCAAAACTTTGAGTGATACTGCTCCTTTTTTGAACATGATCCTTGTTTATAAAATGGCTGCTCCCACTAGATATAGTGCAAATTATATGGTTTTTCCCAGTCCTCATGGGTATTTTACAAAAGGCCTTCAGGCCAGATATTTGAAAGGCCTTTACACAGTTTACAGCCCTGTAAACCGGTAGATGCCGCTCAATGGGATATTTAATGGCACTAACATAATTAGTGCTGCTGAATATCCCTAATCTTCTCCCCTACATGCTCCGATGCTAACTGCTTAGCATCGCGGCCTGTCATGGGCATTCCAGACATAGGTGGCATCAGAGGCTAACTGGGTAGCAGCGATATCGTACCACTACCTGGTTAGCTTCAATGGGTAAAGGTTAGGTGCTGCAAATGCTATCTTTACCTGAAGAAGCTAACTGGACAGTGGTGTAATATTGCCTCTACCCAGTTTTTATTTTATTTATATTCTCTTATATACTGCGCTATTCTGCATCAGTGTGGTTTATATTGAACAAACTGAAATTACATTGAACAGGGCATTATAACTTGGAGATAACTATTTTACAGGGAACATGGGCTATGGGGGGTTAAGTGGCTTGCCCAAAACCACAAGAAGCACCTGAGGGACTAGAAACCCCAGTCCTTCTGGCCCAAGGTTGCTGTCCTCTAGTGGGATTTGAACCCCCAACCTTCTGGCCTGAAGTACCTTGCCCCACCACTAGGCCACTCCTCCACTCCTGTTAGACTCTGCAGCTTCCAAGCATTGCAGCGACCCAGATATTCAATGCCAGGGCCGCATATCACCCTGGCATTGAATATTCATGTTTAGAAGATGGCAGCAATGGCTAGGTGCTGTATTTGCACCTAGCTATCCTAACTCAGTATCAATCCCTTCAAGTCCATTGAGCCTTTTGTAAAATACCTAAATTACCTGCGCAATATTGAGCTTCATGAGTTCAGTAAGAAACAAACTGTACTCTACTATATCTAAGGATAGAAAGTCCATATGAGATAATGGTAGGTATAATAGCTGGATAATATTAATATAGTCCTGACCAGAATGACGAAACAGACTCTGAAATGCTGACGCAGATTAGACAGGTTAACAAAATAAGCAACATAGTAATATTAGATAATATCAATTACCCCCATATTTATTCAGTGAATATATGATCAAGGCATGCCAGAGAAGTAATATATCTACATAGATGACTGCTTCATGGAATTGCTAGCTCAGGAGTCAATGAGCAGGGAAACTACTTTATTTCTAGTTCTCAGTGGATCATAAGACCTAATGGAATATCTTAAACAAATTACTTCTCCAACTAGCATTCAGAATGAATCATGCTAGGATCTGGCGAAATTCAGGTTTAAATGGCAGTCAGAGCAAAGTTAATTCTTATATGCTTCAGGTTTGAGAAGGTGGTAGGATATTACTGTTTAATTTACATTCTGGCATGGCAGAAATATATGTATACCTTTTCATGCTTGTTTTCTGTTTCAATTTTCCAGATATTGCCCAACAAGAAACAAGGGAGCCAAAATTCAATAGACTGGTTCAGTTCAGTTAACGTTTGGGGTTAATTGGAGAAATCTTCACTTTTAAATGTTTTATCCTAGTCATTGGTTGAATTTTATCTGGGCAAATCACTGTCAAGAAAAAATTTAAACATTTATCTTTGGAGATAACTGCACACAGTATTCCAAATTCACCCAATTATCCCTCTAGTTTTTTCCATTGTATATCAATTTATTTAGCTACCTTAAGATCATTAAATATAAACACTCCCATAACCTGTTCTGCTTTTGTACACAGAACTTTGTTATTGTTGTTGTTGTTAAGTGCCGTCGAGTCGGTGTCGACACATGGTTACCCTCTGGATAGTTGTCCTAAATTGCATTCGGTCTTCAGTCAGGAGGCTCATTGTTGAAAGACTGGTAACTGTAGCTGCTGTTATTGTATTGATCCATCTCATTGCTGGCCTTCCTCTTTTGCGTTGACCTTCTATCTTGCCAAGCATGATGTCTTTCTCTAATGATCTCTCTTTTCTCATGATGTGTCCAAAGTATGAAAGTCGAAGTCTTGTCATCTGAGCTTCTAAAGAAAGCTTAGGTTTGATCTCCTCTAGTACTGACTGATTTCTTCTTCGGTATACGCAGTATTTGCCGACAGCACCATAATTCAAAGGCATCATTTTTCTTCCCAGCTATCTTTTTCACTGTCCAGCTTTCATATCCATATGATGTTATTGAAAATACCATGGCTCGAACGAATCAAATCTTTGTATGGAGAGAAACATCTCTGCTCTTCAGAATCTTGTCTAGGTCTTTCATAGCTATTCTGCCAAGAGCAATGTGTCATCCGATTTCCTGACTGCTTGTTGCTTCTTTATTGATAGTTGATCCAAGTAGATTAAAGTTGTCCACGATTTCAATTTCTTCTCCTTCAATGATGAACTTATTGATATTGCCAGTTGTCTTAATCTTTGTCTTCTTTACATTAAGGTGCAGGCCCATTTTAAAACTATGCTCCTTGATCATGAGAAGCAAATGTTTCAGATCATCTTCACTTTCAGCCAGTAATGTGGTATGATCAGTATAGCAGAGGTTGTTAATGAGTCTTCCATCAATCTTCACACCTCTGTTGTCTTCATACAATCCTGCTTCTCTGATGATTTGTTCTGCATTAAATTGTAGGGGGGAAGTATGCATCCTTGTTGTACACCTTTGCTTATTTTAAACCATTCTGTTTCACCTTGTTCCATTTGAACTGTTGCTTCTTGATCAATGTACAGATTGTGCAAGAGAACGATCAGGTGTTCTGCTATACCCATGCTTTTTAATGTGGTCCAGAGTTTCTCATGATTTACACAGTCAAAGGCCTTGCTGTAGCTGATAAAACACAAATAGATATCCTTTTTGTATTCTTTAGTCTTTTCAAGGATCCATCTCACATCCGCAATGATATCTCTCATTTCTCACCCTATCCAGAACCCTGCTTGCACTTCAGGTAGTTCTCGTTCCAGGTATGATTGTAGTCTTTGTTGAATAATTTTCAGTAGAATCTTGCTGGCATGTGGGATCAGAGCGATTGTGCAATAATTTCCACAGTCAGTTGGATCACCTTTCTTTAGTATTGATATTGTGATGACGAAAGTTCATCTGAACCCATGGAACTAGGGGAAAAACAAACATTTACCTTCAACCAGAGGGATAGCCCAGAGAGCAGTATGTTTCAAATTGCAGCCAAGGAAAAAAAAACACACACAGAGCTGCTAAGTGCAGGCCACGCCCAAGCTCTGAGGCAAGCTGGGGAGGTAATGGGAGACAGCTGGGGGAGGAGTTGAAACCGGTAGTACAGCCACACTCATTTAAACTCCAGGGAACAGGAGGAGGGGAGTCCACCAGGGAAAAGGAAGGAGAAAGGACTTCCAAGGGAACGGAAGGAAAAAGAAGCTTCAGGAGAGCTGAAAGAGAAAGGTTTTCCAGGGACAGCCTCACCGGGGAGTCCCAAAGCAGCCAGCACACAGAAAGCCACAGTCCAGAAAGAAGCCTAGGCTGCAGAGCAATTGCAGCTAGGTCTGGAGATAGGACGGTTTGGCCTGAGAGAGTTGCTGACCTTAAGCAAGGTACGAGAGCAGCAGTGCAAGAGGCTGCAGGAAAATCATCAGCTGTGAAAAGGTGTGTGAATAGACCTGTTACTAAGAATAATGTGAGCCAGTTAGAGGCCCTGAGCCATCTAATGAAAGATAAGAATCTCTACAGCCCTACTAAAAGCCATGAGTGTAAAGAGAGGTCTCAATGGGAAAAACTTTTAGAGCTGTTAGAAGAAATTAAGCCTACGTTTATACAAGCTGATTCAACCCCAGAAATAACAAACCCTGGTTATGAAGATATGCAGACAGAAGTTTGTGATTCTGAGCAAGAGTCCGTAGAGTCTTTAATGGATTGTTCCCTTTGTAAAAAGACGGGATAGAGAAGTGTTGGGTTTTTAAAGAGGAGAAAGAAAAACCCAGAAGCTAATTACCTGAATGAATTATACCTTGAAAGCTGAAAGGTTTGAGAGAGAAAGTTGCTAATGTCTAAAGCTAAAAGCGCTAAAAGCAAACATTTTAAAGGGCTAATTTGAATATCTGAGGCTTTGAGAAGAAGCTTCTGTCTGAGAGTAATACAGACAGAAACATTTTTAAGATTTGCTTAGAATGTTGGACACTGTGGGAAAAGCAGATTCCTGTTCTTGTAGTTGGAAAGAACAGTAAACGCCATATTCTTGACTGAAGGAAGTCTAGAAGAAGCACCTATCTGTGTAACAACCTGAGTGAAGCCATTGTAACATTATGTCACTGTAAGAATCCTTTTTGTGAAGAGGTTTTGTGTTGGAGAAGCATCCTACTTTTGTTGTCAAGCGCTGAACTTCAAAGAAGTTTCTATTGGAAAGTGAATAAAAATTCCTGTACTTGCCTTTAAAACCCTCGGCAGTCACTATTATTTGACACAACTACAACCTCCAGAAGCCTCGGCTCTGGACCCCCTGCTTGAAAGGGACAACACAAGGGCACGCCCCCGCCCCTAGGCGACCGCCTGGGCGGTGGCGGGCGCGACAGGATAAACGCAGATCTTTTCCAGTCAGATGACCATGATGTTGTCTTCCAAATATCTTCTCAGAGCCTTATATGGTAACAGCTGCATCAGGTTGCTGTAATACCTCTATGGGAATGCCATCAATGTCCTGTGTTTTGTTCTTTGATAAGGCTTTCAATGCTGCTTCAACTTCTTCTTTCATCACCAATGGTTCCGGATCATAAAGTACAGGTTGAAACGGCTGTTGGTCCACTTGATCTTTATCATATAAAACTCTGTATATTCTTTCCACCTTTTCTTGATCTTCTCAGCATCATTCAACATAGAATATAGAGCATCTTGTAACATTCCAATTTGAGGCTGGAATTTTTTCTTTAACTCTCTTAACTTTAGGAAAGCTGATCTTGTTCTTCCTCTAATAGTTTCTGTTTCTATGTCTTTGCATGTGTCATTGTAGTACTTTTCCTTGTCCTGTCTTTCTGCACATTTGAAATCTCTGTTGAGTTCTGTGATTGTCTTTCTTTCTCCTCTGGCTTTAGCTTCTCTGCGTTTCTGGGCAATTTTCAGAGTTTCTTCTGTCATTCACTTTGGCCGTTTTTGCTTTTTCACCTTTTGTAGAGACTTCTCACTTTCTTCCAACACAACCTTCTTGATGTCATTCCATAACTCTTCTGGAGTTCTGTCATTTGTATCTAAAGCAGCAAATTCCAGTGGTATATTCTCAAGGTCATATTTTGCTACAGTCATGAGTGTCTTGCTCTTTCTCAACTTTAGCTTGAGTTTACATACTAGTAGTTGGTGATCTGTACCACAGTCAGCTCCAGGTTTTGTCTTTGTTGATGTTATAGAGCTTTTCCATCGTTGACTTCCACAGATGTAGTCAATTTGATTTTTGTACAATCCATTGGGTGAAGTCCATGTGTAACGTCACTGCTTATATTGCTGGAAGAAGGTTTTTGAGAGGAATAGATCATTAGTCTTGCAGAATTCTATCAGTCTTTCTCCAGCTTCATTTCTGTTGCCACGTCCATATTTTCCAACCACTTTGCCTTCTTCTTTGTTGCTAGCTTTTGCATTCCAGTCACCCATGACTATCAGGATATCCTGTTTGCATGTTCTGTCAATTTCAGCTTGTATTTGTTCATAGAACTCATCAATTTCATCCTCTTCTGCAGTTCTTGTTGGGGCATATACTTGAATTATAGTTGTGTTGATAGGCATTCCTTGTAGTCGAATAGAGATTAAGTGTTCACTGACTGCATTGTATTTCATTATAGTTCTTGCAAGTTTCTTTTTTATTATAAATGCAACACCGTTTCTTCTTTGTTTTCATTTCCAGCATAATAGACCATGTGATCATCTGATGCAAAGTGCCCAATTCCAGTCCATTTCAGTTCTCTGACACCCAACAGATCAAGTTGTACACGTTCCATTTCATTCTTGACTAACTCCAACTTCCCTTGATTCATGCTTTGTATGTCCCATGTCCCAATATGCAGGACATCTTTACGGCTTCTGACTCTCATTTCATGAGCAGCTACATCAGTAGTCAGACATCGCAAGGGCTTTGATCCAACCACATCATAAATGCTGGCTTTACTCTGAAAAGTCTTCAGCTCCTTCCCAGTAGCTACTGTAGTTGAGTGCCTTCCAACCTGGGAGTCTCATCTTCCAGCACTATAGTGCAATTTGTTTTGTGGAGACTTTCCATTGTGTTTTCATGGCAAGATAGAGAAGAAGATTGCCAGGCCTTTCCTCCGCACAGTTTAAGTTAAGTATTGTTGCCGTTGTCACAGAAATGTGACCCTCCGTCGCCAAAACTGTCACATTCTGCAGCTGCTCAGATAGGTGGTTTGTCTTGGTCTGGCACCTCAACTGAGACCTGTCCATCTTGGGAGACCCTGCTAGTAGTTAAACTACCGATAGCTTAGCCTTCAGCATCACTGATGCACACAAGCCCTCACAGCACGACAAGCTGCAAACCAAGTTAGGGGCACAGAACTTTACTCCATACTATACCTCTGCCTTGTTTTTTGCAGCATAGATTTATGACCCCATTTATTTTTGTATTAAATCTTATCTACCAAACTCTAACCCATTCCTCAGGTACATTCGTGTATTGCAGGTGCTTCCCTGATCCTATAGGGCCTATGGATATGCATGCAAACAAAAAAAGTTTTGTTTAGTTTCCTGTGTCATCTGCAATTTTTTTTAAAGTTCACTTCATTTTGCTTATACGTTTTTGTTTTCTTTCATTTACATTGCAGCACAATTTTGTTAATTAAGAGATGGCCACCAAACCAAAAAATATATATGCTCAAAAGCAAACCAACCCAAATACCCTGATCACAACCCTAACTGCTGATGATAAATTGTACTTCCCAAGACTATCACTCAACACATCCCTCTCTGCGCTGAAAAGGCTATTGAGCCCCCTCACGCCTATGTCCTCAGGAATTAGCACGGATATTGTTGCCTGAATATTATTTTTTGCATATAAAGCCATTCCTGCTCTCTTTCTTTCTGGGAGAGATTTTTTAGCCAATCCTGGTTTTAGACTTAAATCACAAAGCAGTGTGGGATTTATAGTTCCTGATTCTATGCCTTGAAATCCATGCTGCAGGTCTCATAATGCATTATGATGATGTTGTCAGAAAGCCAGGACTGGCCCAAAATCTCTTTATTGGGACTAAGTAACTTGTAAGCTCTGGGATGAGGGTGAAGGGAGATAGATTCAGGAGTGATATGCGGAAATATTTCTTTACGGAAAGAGTAGTGGATCTGTGGAATAGTCTCCCAGTGGAGGTGGTAGAGATGAGGACAGTAACTGAATTCAAAAAAGCATGGGACAAAAACAAAGGATCTCTAAAGGTAATAAGGGGACTGTTGTAGTTGTTATGGAAGGACAGACTAGATAGGCCATGTGGTCCTTTTCTGTCGTCATATTTCTATGTTTCTATGTTTAATGCTTCTTGGATACAAGCAAGCTTTTTAGAGAGTGGCTCAGAAAGTTCCTGAAAGGTTATTAGACGTTTCCAGGCATAAGAGCTAATTGAAGATTTAATTTCTTAAACATGTTTTCACAGAAATTCTGAACTGGATCACTAATTATAAAACCAGGATCTGGAGTAGGATCTGATAATATAGTAGTTACTAGGAATTTTACACTAGAATTTAGGATTGTCCTGTAAGTCTAAGAATTCAACAAGGAAAAAAAATAAGGATTCTAGAATACTTTACCCAGAACTTATAGGGCTGGAAACATGCAACAAAAAAGTCTTTGAAGCAAATCTGTATAGCAGGAGTCAATTGATTCACAAGGCAAAAAAAAAACAAAAAACAAAAAACAGGAAAGGTGTTCCATGGGGCTCAAGACCAGACAGGTAAACTGTGCCAATCAGGAAACCAGCACTAAGTTGACCAGAAATGCAAGACATACTGTAGCTAAGAAGAGGCTGGCTAGAGTGAAACCTCGAGGAAGCGCAATAGCGATTCTTGGAAGACTGGTGCTTTCCAACCCAAGGCTTGCCAACTTGAAACCAGCCCATGATAGCTATAAATAACAACAGGAAAAAAAGGAAAAATTAGGGGGCTGATATTCAGTGGTGGCATCCAGTGCATTTAAAGTGGCTTGCTGCCGTTTTAACATAGACCTCAATATTCAATGTTGAGAGTCATATCCGACCGGTTAGCATTTTAGCTAATAGGGCACCTGCAAAATTCAGCTACTTCTCGGTCAGCTAAACCAGCTAAATTAGGCTAGCCTTTAAAGTTCCTAACTTTGACCAGTTTGAGATAACAGTTAGCTGCCACTGCTAACCCGTTATCTCGAGTGCTGCCCCAGAATATCCCTGGAATGCCCCAGTGCTGCGTCTCCTCTATATCTAGTGACTCCGCGTGGTGGACCAGCAGAATGCAGTGTAGTTAACCTGTACTCTCAGAGCACCCCCTACAGGTGACAGCATAAAGTAAGGCATTTTGTAATTAACACATGTACTTGTGAACTTAATCCATACTACACACACATCGCTTCCCCAACTAAGTCTTCTGGCAAAGTACATGCCTTTGTGTCAATGCGTGTACTTTTATGTTGGTCATTCTTTTATAAGAAGCCATTAACGTGCACAAACGGCTACATATTTGTATTAATGACTTTATAAAAATACCTCCTTAAAGCATTTTTATTTGCCCATCACCATAATTTCCTGGAGTTTAGTAACACTTCCCCACGAGCAAGCTTTTTTTTAAAATAGCTCCGTTTTCTTCTGAATGGCCAACACATACTTTATCCTTTGCACACCTAGACTGACCTCTGATTTACCAAACTTGCACCAGAAGGGTAAACTGGTTTCTTTTCTGCTTGTCTCTCCACTGCCACCATGGCCATATACTCTGAGAAAAGGAAAGGAACAAGCATGGTCAACTAACATGGCTACCTCATCACAGAAACAGCCTGCATTAATTGAAGTCCTTTGGTACTTTTCTGCCTGGCTCTCCACATCCAGAAAGGCTGCTCCAAATCTGCTTCAAATGGCTGATAAGGAAACTAGGGTGTTGATTTGTGACATTTGCATAGGGCACGGATTCTAGGTAATCAATGTTATAACAGATAAATAGATCATGTCATAAAGACCACAAGTCTTTTTCTAGATAAAGAGTTCTGGTTAAGGTTAACTTTGGATATACAGTGCTCTAATGTAATAGATTAATATATTAAAATGTTTCAAACACAATATGGCAGACTAATGATTAATCAAAAGGAGTCATTATTTAGGAAATAGCTCAAAATTGCTGAATTCAAGTAGTAATACTGTAAATGGTTGTCATCAATTCATCTTTAAAGCCAAAAACAAAGTAGTGAACAAATTCATATGCAATCAAAAGAAAATTGGAATATCTCCGATATAGTCAAGATTTAGTATAGTACTTGCTTCAAGGGCAAACAATAAAAGTATTTTTGCAGAAAGTCTGCCTCAGTCTTTGTAAAAAAAACACTCTGCTAGTCATCCTGTTGGTAGGGGAGAATGTTTGATTTATTACAGTTACTGGTATCCATTGTCATCTTTTGCAAAGTTATTTTTAGGTCAACTGCATTTGGTTCCTTTCTTTACAATTTAATTTACAACCATTATGAATCAGCAAAGATATACAAACTGAAGCTAAAGAAACTGGGTTACAGCTCAGCAGCAAGTTTTTAGGGAGGATGCAGTATTTTGAGCAGTTTCTATTTACATTTGTTAGCCACGATGACAGAGAATATGAGTAATTCTTATACTTCAAATTTGCCAACTCCAAAAATTCCACCTTTGGTGTTTTATGCTCTTTTATAGAACCATAAAATTTGACATCAGATATGGACCTTAGAGACCACTGAACCTATTCAGTTCTTTCCATTCTTTTGTGACAAAGTGTAATCTTCCATTGCATAGACTTGTTTCCATCACTACTGATGGAGCAAGAGCAATGACAGGTGAGGTTAAAGGTTTCATAGCCCTCTGTAGACAGCATGACGACTTCCCAGATTTCCTTTCTTACCACTGCATCATTCACCAACAAGTTTTGGCAAGCAAGAGACTCAATGCATAGACTGTCATGGACATCACTTTCAAAACTGTAAATTCAGTTCGTGGAAGATCACTTCAAAGATGGCTTTTCAATCTTACTCTTGATGAAGGGGCAGCGGAAATCATTTTGCACACAGATGTAAGGTGGCTAAGTAGGCACAAATTTCTGCAAAGATTTTGTGATTTGCTGAATGAAATAAGAAGTTTTTTGAAGGAGAGGGGAGATGACCAAGCAGAGTTGGAAGATGAGGAGTGGTTATGTGATCTGACATTTCTCACTGACTTTACAGGCAAACTAAGTGATATGGACCTTGAACTACAAGGTAAAAACAAATGCATTGGTGAGATGATGAGTTCAGTTTCATCTTACAAGAAAAAATTTGAGCTAATGATGACTGACCTTGCAAACAACACTTTTGATCATTTTCCTAATATGCAGGACCATCTGGGACAATATCCAAATTTTGTTTTTCAGAACGAGAAGTATGTGACAGAAATCTGTTCTGTTATCCAGGAATTCGAAAATAGATTCAGTGACTTCCAAAAAATTGGAACAGTTGTGGAGAACTTGTCATACCCATTCAAAGTAGATGTGGACATTAAAGAAACTGCAGCTGCTATCAGTAAAAATGACTCATTAACAGCTGATCACATCCAAGTAAATGACAGAAGGTTCATTAAAATGGGGGGGGGGGGAGGAATCCTTCACCTTTATTGGGTTAAAATTTAATTTAAAACTTAATTTTCATGGTGGTAGATCACCGGCAGTTTTGGTCGGAAAAAGTAGATCACGAAGTGTTCGAAGTTGGACATGCATGTTCTAAGAGATCTCTGAGCAAATGGCTATAAGTCAACCAAAGTACTTGATGATGATAGGGTTGGGACACAATAAGTTGCTCAACCACATCTCCTAAGTTTCTCTTCAATACTCTACACACTAGGGGCCCGATGCAGAGAAATGAATAGCAGGGTTGGACGTCCAGTCCCACTATTCACCGGGACCATATGCTGCCTCAGGTGTTCCCCACACGCACAGAGCCACTGTGCGGGGAGCATTGAATGAGGGCAGGAAGGGGCAGAGAATGGACGGAGCGGAAGTGGTCAGTAGCACTGGACGTACAGAGCTGATTCAGGTCATGGCCCTCTCTTTGGACCAGAAAGGGTGACCAACATGGACCCAAGTCTAATTCATCCTGTGAGAGATGAACTCCATCTGTGCTAACAGACCACTGCATAGCATATCAACCCACTCATGTTTAATCTGTCTGCTCTGTGTGCCTGAATCCATTTACCCATATGTCTAATGACTTTTGCTACCCCTCTTGTCCTCCATTATTAGGTACTGAAACAATGCCTTCAAATCAAATCAGATTAATAGAGAATAATTCTATTAAGCATGACTGACACTTACCCAAGATTCTGCTTGATTGCTCTAATCAATTGTAATCTGCATTGGCCACTGTTGGAAACAGGATAATGGGTTTTGTGGACCCTTGGTCTGACCCATTATGGCATATCTTATGTTCTTATTTTCTTTAATTCAAGTTCATGTAACAACACCTCTATGGGTGCAGGAGAGTGAACCTGCTTTACCGGAAAGCACGTTCGAGTGGCCCATGATGCTTTAGCTGCTGGGAACATAGTAGTCATGTCCCCGGCAGCTAAAGTGGATGTTTCACACTTAATGGTAATGCACAATAGGTGCAAAATCTTAGTGGAACTTAGCAAAAGGGCCCCAAAGTGAAATCAATCTGAACCCCAGGATCATGAATGCATAACTTTATACTCCATTCTCCGATTAAACTCCTGACAATACTAAAATAAAGAAGATACGTTTTTCAACATACTGCAAGAATTTCAGTTTTATTCAGATTCAAAGTTTATTTATTGATTGCAACCAATCACTGACAATCCCAAGAATTTGTCCAAGCTGTTTATCCGTCTCTCCACATCCATGCTTGAAGAGAACAATCAAAAGGATGTCACCAGTGTAGAAAATATTTACTCCCTCATTTTACCAGACCAAAAAACCCAAGATCAAAACCAAGAAAATACAGTAACTCAACAGCCCATTCCGCTGAAACAGTGCTAAATGCATAAACTGCAAGTTTAAATTAGGCCTTCTAAATAACTGGTCTGACTTTAAACTTATAAGTACTGATGCAGTCGCATATATAATCAGTGGCCCTTATTAAATGGACACTGCCAATGAATATGCAAATCATATTAAGCATCAGCCCTTTAGATGATGGCTGGCTCTTTGGAATACTGAGCAAAACCGTGAGAAAGTACATGACAAAACTACAACTTGTAAGTATCTCCAAAAATCATATTGCACTGCAAAAACAACACACTGTCTTTCCAGTTTCTAAGATTAATTCCAGCAAAATTGTCAGACTGTTTGGTAAACTAAATAATTTCTTCTCACAGTGGTGAAGCCCTACCGTTCATAAAGAGCAATAGCTGCTGAGAATCTCCTGCTTTCTCTGTCTTAGTGTCTCAGTTTCATTGCAAGCATACAATCAGATCGTTTTTCTCTCTCAGCTTGCTTCCCTACCTTCTTAGAAACGTTTATGATCCTGTTAGGGATTAACACTAATTCTAGTATGCTTAAGTAGCTTTCATCAGGATGTAATATGCTTAAAATACGAATACTCCTGGCTTATAGCTATGATTAGATGGATAGCATACTTCCCCAGGCTATTTAGATCTGGTTACACTCCTTGGAAATAACATTATTAAATAGACCAGAAGCTTTAGTTTGGTAATCTGCATGCCATGCTTAAAAGCCATTGTCCTGCAACACTATCCAGCATGCCAGGTTCCAAACTTCAACTGATTTTAAAATAATATTCTTTCAGACAGTGTTCCATTTTTTTTCTCACACTGCATATTCAGAAAATGAAATAGCACATTTCCTGTAAAGTCAGAGTTTTCCAACCTTAGAGGGAACAGCTGTTAAAGATAGGTTCAGATGTAAGGTACTAAGGGATTTCACTCAGATCGTATCTGTGAGAAAAATGATTAGCTGTACATTTTAACCTTAGTCCTGATCAATAAAGTATGTGATAATATTTATAGTCCTATGTGCTGACCCTGTCTGAAGCATTTTCCAGACAGATTTTAGAACTACCATCTTTCCTTTCCAGCTGGAAACCATTTTATATTCTTTGAACTGATGAAGTTTTGATTCTGATATTTGAACCTTTGAACTTAATATCTGTGCAAGTGTTACAGTCATCCTTGTAGATACAGTAGAAACAAACCATTTACGATGCAGTTTTATAAAGTTCACGCATGTGATCACATATGTAATTACAAATGGAGGGGAGGAGTGGCCTAGTGTCCTAGTGGTTGGGGCAAGGTACCTCAGGCTGGAAGGTCAGGGGTTCAAATCCCACTAGAGGACAGCAACCTTGGGCCAGAAGGACTGGGGTTTCTAGTCCCACAGGTGCTCCTTGTGGTCTTGGGCAAGCCACTTAACCCTCCATAGCCCATGTTCCCTGTAAAAATAGTTATCTCCAAGTTATAATGCCCTGTTCAATGTAATTTCAGTTTGTTCAATGTAAACTGCACTGATGCAGAATAGTGCAGTATATAAGAGAATATAAATAAATGCATATAAACAGCCCCTTATACAGTTCTGATTGGTGAGCAGTTGAGCACTATTGGAGCAACTTGTACCCAGGAGGAAGGCCATGAGACCAGTTGATTACCCTGGACAGGCCAATTCCTATCCCACAGATGTTATCAACATGCAACCATCTGGCAAATAAACGCAAGGCCTGCCTGACACAATCTACTTATTTTTATAAAATAGGTTAGTCCACAAAGAATGGAGGAGAACGGACACACCACAAACATAAGCACAAAAAGTCTCCACTGAAAAACCCTCAAGGTTCAAGACCCAGTCCAGCCAAGCTTTGGCAGTCAGTCCGCATTAGGGGCCTGTATCACTGTGCCAGTCAACACATCTTGTCACCTGCTGGAGGCAGACAATACTAACTTCTCCCAGTGCTGCACCAGTGCACATAGTAGCAGCGACAACACCAAAATCTGCTCCAGTCCACCTCCACCCGCTGGCTGGGGAGCACAATCCACATTTCTGGACTGGTCTGAACGAGTGTACAAAACCCCAAACTAACCTTGCAGATACCAAAGGATGCATAATATTATTGAGAAACAAATGTATGCCATTTTCGTGCCTAGGTTTATAAGTGCACTCATTCTGCTGCTCCGCATTACCATTTCTCTCTTATCTCTCCCTATACCCCTCCCAATGAACTCCCCTCTTCTGTCAGGTTGCTTCTATCTGTGCCCTTCTCTTCTACTGCCAAACCAGACTTCACTTCCTTCACCTTGCTGCTCCCTATTCCTGGAACAAACTACCTGAGTCTGTATATCAGGCCTCATCCCTGGCCCCTCTCAAATCCAGGCTGAGCGCTCACCTTATCATTGCTGCTGTTGGATCTGATCTGCCTAAGCTCCTTTGTATTTCCCTGGTTGTATCCTGTCCACCACTGCTGTGTTGTCTGTCTAGACTAGATTGTAAGCTCTGCTGAACAGGGACCATCTTTTACGTGTGTCTGTGTAGCGCTGCATATGCCTTGTAGCGCTATGCAAATGATCATTAGTAATAGTAGTAGGTGTGGTAGGGCCTTCTGGCTATGGCATCTGAGGCCCACCTATCTGGGTACTGGCATTTCTCACAGCAGCTACACCTGTCCCATCATGGTATATGTTGGTCTGTATACATCTGCTGTGGGGCAACTCTGTCTGCCTTCCCACAGTCAGCTTTGCCGCATTGCTCCCCTGTTCAGGGCTGTGTGCGCATGGGAAGCGAGATTCCTGTGCCATCACACCAAGTAGTCAGACTCCAGATATACCACCACTCTCTCAACTCTCATTGATCTTGGCCGGGGTAGGAATGTAGGCCACTGGGACAATTCGGGGAATGTTGGCACTACATCAGTTGTGTTTCCCAGTGCCAGTGGATGTATGGCTGCCCTATCACACTGCCAACAATATCTGATCTAATTAGAGTACCCTATGTAAAATACTCCAGAAGGAATCAGCATAGGTTCTCTGTGGCTATATGCCCTGTCAATAATAAGAGACCCTCAGAATAAGAGCATTCAGCAGTGCAAACAACACTAATACACGCTCAACAGCAACATCATTGGTCTCATAAAAAATGCATTATGGGTATGCATTAGTACTGTTTTCACTGTTGAGTACCCTTATTCTGAAGGTCCCTTACAATTGACAGGGATACAGTCCAGGTACTAACCAGGCTTTCATATCCCCTCTGAATTGCAGATGAGCACACCAGATCCCCTCATGCACCCCTCAAATCACATACATACTCACTTTCTGTCACAAAAACATGATTCTGCCAAAATGAGGCCTTGAACCTATACATAATAGCTATTACATAACATAATCACATTGTTAGGACTACAAATATGATTTCCGTTTCTCACCCAAAAAATAATCCTTTCCCTGCTCATGCCCATAGTATCCCTTCATCAGCAGTCCCATTTTTCAGAACATAGGAATTGTTAGGGTCTCATAGATTGGATCCTCTAACACAAATAGCACATTAGTACATAGCCTGAATAAACGTTATTGCTCTTAATATTTTTGTAAGGGTGTTTATTAATGTGTCTAGATGTTACTACTTTCCCACACCTCTGCTTCTTGTGCCTTAAAACTACATCTTGTTTTTTTCTAGACTACAGTCACTCCAGTTCAAAACATACTTGTCACAACCATTTTTCAATATAGACCACACTGCAGAGAAGAGCAGAATTTTTTCTAAGTCCTAGAAGAAACCCTGGTCACGCTGCCCCTCCCCATGCCAAATCACCCCCAGCTGAGCTGCCCGCCGCCCCCCTGCCGCCACCTCCGCTGCTGCCAATTCAGTCTTGGAGAGGGAAGGCGGGCAGTGGCGGGGCAGTTAAAGGGGAATCAGAAGCGGCAGGCCATGTGTGCCGAAGCACCTGCCTGCCGTGGGCAACAAAATGGAGGCATAAAACTGCCCACCTGGGCTGGCCGCCGAGCTTGACTAGTGGACTGGCTGGCCCTGCGTGGATGTTTCTGGGAAACACTTAATACATGCATTGGCCTTTCCTGAATATACTTCTATGTCTCTGTGGCTGACCTGGAAAGTGGAATAACGAGTGAGGTTATCAAATTTGCAGATGACACAAAACTATTTAAAGTTGTTAAAACCCAAGAGGATTGTGGAAAATTGCAAGAGGATCTTGATAAATTGGACGACTGGGCATCAAAATGGCAGATGAAATTTAATGTGGACAAGTGCAAAGTTATGCACCTAGGGAAGAACAACCCAAACTATGGTTAAACGATGCAAGGTTCCACATTAGGAACCACCACCCAGGAAATAGATTTAGGTGTAATTGTGGATAGCATGTTAAAACTATCGGCCCAGTGTGCAGCGGCAGCCAAGAGAGCAAATAGAATGCTAGGTATCATAAGGAAAGGAATGGAAAATCAAACAAAAGATATTATAATGCCTTTATATCGTCCCATGGTGAGACCGCACCTTGACTATTGTGTGCAATTCTGGTCGCCGTATCTTAAAAAGGATATAGCGTTATTAGAAAAGGTTCAGAGAAGAGCCACCAAAATGGAAAAGGGGATGGAAGGATACTCCTATAAAGAAAGGCTAGAAAGGTTAGGGCTCTTTAACCTGGAAAAGAGACGGCTGAGGGGAGATATGATAGAAGTCTATAAATTAATGAACGGAGTGGAACGGGTAAACGTAGATCGATTGTTTACGTTATCAGAATATAGAAAGACTAGGGGACATGCAATGAAGCTACAGGGTAAACTATTTAAAACTAATAAAAGAAAATATTTCTTCACTCAACGTGTCATCAAACTCTGGAATTTGTTACCGGAGGATGTAGTAAAGGCTGTTAGTGTTTGTTGTTGTTAAGTGCCATCGAGTCGGAGTCGACTCATAGCGACCCTCTGGATAGCTATCCTAAATTGTGTTCGGTCTTCAGTCAGGCGGCTCATTGCTGACAGACTGGTACCCATAGCTGCTGTTATTGTATCGACCCATCTCATTGCTGGCCTTCCTCTTTTGCATTGACCTTCTATCTTGCCAAGCATAATGTCTTTAATGATTTCTATCTTCGCATGATGTGTCCAAAGTATGAAAGTCGAAGTCTTGTCATCTGAGCTTCTAAAGAAAGCTTAACTTTGATCTCCTCTAGTACCGACTGGTTAGTTCTTCGGGCAGTCCATGGTATACACAGTATTCGCCGCCAGCACCATAATTCAAAGGCATCAATTTTCTTCCTATCTGTCTTTTTCACTGTCCAGCTTTCACATCCATATGATGTTATTGAAAATACCATGGCTTGAACAAGTCGAATCTTTGTATGGAGAGAGACATCTCTGCTCTTGAAAATCTTATCTAGGTCTTTCATAGCCATTCTGCCAAGAGCAATGCGTCGTCTGATTTCTTGACTGCTTGTTGCTGCTTTATTGATAGTTGATCCAAGTAGGTTAAAATTGTTCACAATTTCAATTTCTTCTCCTTCAACGATGAACCTGCTGATTATGCCAGTTGTCATGATCTTTATCTTCTTTACATTAAGGTGCAGGCCCATTTTGAGACTATGTTCTTTGATTGTGAGAAGCAAATGTTTCAGATCATCTTCACTTTCAGCCAGTAATGTGGTATCATCAGCATAGCGAAGGTTGTTGATGAGTCTTCCACCAATCTTCACACCTCTGTTGTCTTCATACAATCCTGCTTCTCTGATGATTTGTTCTGCATATAAATTAAACAGGTAGGGGGAAAGTATGCAGCCTTGTCTTACACCTTTGCTTATTTTAAACCATTCTGTTTCTCCTTGTTCCGTTCAAACTGTTGCTTCTTGATCAATGTACAGATTGCGCAAGAGAACGATCAGGTGTTCTGGTATACCCATGCTTCTTAATGTGGTCCAGAGTTTCTCATGGTTTACACAGTCAAAAGCCTTGCTATAGTCGATAAAGCACAAATAGATATCCTTTTGGTATTCTTTAGTCTTTTCAAGGATCCATCTCACATCTGCAATGATGTCTCTCGTTCCTCACCCTTTCCTGAACCCTGCTTGCACTTCAGGTAGTTCTTGTTCCAGGTATGGTTGTAGTCTCTTTTGAATAATCTTCAGTAGAATCTTGCTGGCATGTGGGATCAGAGCGATTGTGCGATAATTTCCACAGTCAGTTGGATCACCTTTCTTCAGTATTGGTATAAACACAGATCTTTTCCAGTCAGTTGGCCATGATGTTGTCTTCCATATTTCTTGGCAGAGCCTTGTGAGTACGGTAACAGCTGCATCAGATTGCTGCAATACTTCTATGGGAATGCTATCAATGCCTGGTGCTTTGTTCTTTGATAAGGCTTTCAATGCTGCTTCAACTTCTTCTTTCATCACCAATGGTTCCCGATCATAGGGTACAGGTTGAAACGGCTGTTGGTCCACTTGATCTTTATCATATAAAAACTCTGTATATTCGGGGGGCGGAGCCTGATGTCCAGCGGGATGGTCGCATAACGCTGAGGCTCCCGAGAGGCCTACTCAGAATCCTGAATTAACACCTCACATATTTGAATTTCTACTCTGATTTTGCCGGGGCACATTGGTGAGATGGCGGGGACCAAACCAACGCGCCTGGAATTCGGGTCTCCAGCGGCTTCTCACGGCAAACGTTCCAAAATTGAACCTCCGTCCCCGCAGAAGGGGCCGGCCTCGTGCGAGGGCCCCGAAACGCAGCAGGAAATCCTCATAGAGATTAGAGGGGTCAAAACCCTTGTGCAGGCAAATGGTGAAGCACTCCGAGCGCTGCGGGACGATTTTGGTGTGTTGCAAAGCAAGCTAGAAGGGCTTTCTTCGCGTCAGGACAAAATGGAGAGTATATTGGACTCCCATGCCGCCCGGTTGTCCAAGCTCGACAAAGTTGAACGACAGGTGCGGGCCTTGCAGAAAGAGGTGGAAGATGGCAATAATAGAGCGCGCCGCAATAACTTACGACTCGTGGGCATACCGGAGGGAGCGGAATCGGGTGACATGAAAGAGTTTTTATGCAAAGTCCTCCCTTCCTTGCTCCAAATCACCTTTACCAAAGATTTGGAGATTGATCGCGCTCATCGTGTACCCACAAGCATAACGCTCAACAGGAAGACCCCGCGGCCTATCATTTTTCGACTATTGAGATATCAACACGTGGAGCAAATTCTAAGTGCCTCTCGGGCTAAGGGCCATATGGAGTTTGAGAGCCACAAGATCTCCTTCTATCCCGACTTGTCTAAACCCACAGTCGACCGCCGAAAACGCTTTCTGGAATTCCGGCCGAGGCTTCAGCAACTACAAGCACGTTACGGCTTGATGTACCCGGCCAAGCTCCGAGTCACGCTTCACAATCAGACAAGAACATTCGAGGACCCTGATCTACTAGCGGAGTTTTTGGATTCCAAAGAAGCCGACTTGATGCGCTGACTTCCAGAATATTCCTGCAAGCCTTCTTATACCCGCTGTACCTGCCATATTGGATCCGCCGTAGCCTTGCAAAGAGTCTGGCGTGGGTAGTCTATTGCCTTATTCTTGATGGTATCTGTGACCCGACTCCATCTACCCACAGCAGCCTCGATGAGTATCAGAGACAGTGTTATTATGGACTCTGGTGTTTCTTTCTTTCATATACATGTTCTCTATTGCCTCTCTAGGGCCTCCTCCCGCAGACATCAGGTCGCCATATTCTTTGGGGGTTTTGCTTCTTCTCTAGGATACGTTGGTACATAATTGTCAATATGGGGTGTATTAGCTAGAATACTTGGTGATTCCGACATTGTTGTACCGCTTCTGCTTATGTTTTATGTTATTAAGCGCCCTTACTTATAATGTCTTCTACCGACTGATGGCACCATGTAAGATTTTTTCATTGAACGTAAAAGGCATCAATAATCCGATAAAACGGAAGAAAATCCTAAGCTACCTTACTTAGGAAGCAGCGGGTCTGCTTTTCTCAAATAAATGCACTTAAATTCGAAGGAAACTCTTGAACTCATATTAAACCTTACATGGTGTCCGTTTATTCCCCTGCAGGTTCTAAGAAATGTGGGGTTGCCATACTGGTTTGGAAATCTCTGCATGCTACTGTTGTTGCGACTAGCTCAGATACAGAAGGTAGATGGTCTAGAGTTCTTCTCAAGATAGGTTGTCTAGAAGTTACATGTCTATGCCTTTCCGCTCCTAATGTTGATGACCCTGCCTTTTCTACCATTGCTTAGGTTGCGCAAGCTTCTCCTAATACTTCACTGATCATGGGGGAGCACGAATTGCAAACCACTATAACCCCTGTGCAATGGAGCGTTTTGGAGTAAAGTGGTGCGGGTTTCCCGGTCTGCCTCTGTTACCCAGACTCTATTCTTCTCTGCACACAGACGCTCTTATGCCCTAGAAAATTGGTCAAATGGAACCCAATGCTAGGGACCTGTGTTGGTCTAGCCATACTGATGTGGGATCCTTCGTTCACGTTCTATATGAATGTCCTCAACTGCAGGTCTACTGGGGGGCGGGTCTGGGGTCGTATTCAATCAATCTTGCACTTTCCATGCTCCTTTTCTTGGAAGGTCGTGGGACTCTGCTCCGTGGCGGAGGTCCCCTCTCTTCCTAAGAAGGGTCGCTTTCTCCTTGATTTCATGCTAGGTATAGCCATATGCTTAATCACGAGGACTTGGAAGGATAGCTCTCGACTTACTGTCCATGAATGGTGGAACCTTGTCTGCTTATATAGTAAATATGAGCAGATACCTCGGAGAGCTATTCCCCATGTCCAAACTTAATCCTGCTTGTCTAAATTGCAGATCCCTAATGATTATGTACAATCTGCTTATTGCTTCAACATGCCTTTATAATGTGCACTCATCATGTTTTGGTCACCGTTAGGTTTTGTAATGTAATCATGTAAGTACACGCCCGCTTTGGGAATGCTTAGTTTTCTAGAGAAGAAGCAGGGGGGAGGGGGGTGGTAGGGGTTTACTTTTGTGTATGTATCACATGTTATGTATTTGTCTTTAGCTGTATGTCTTCCTTTCCTCTGTTGTTATAAAACGAAAATAAAGAATTTAAAAAAAAAACAAAAAACTCTGTATATTCCTTCCACCTTTTCTTGATCTTCTCAGCATCATTCAACATAGAACCTTGAACATCTTGTAATATTCCAATTCGAGGCTGGAACTTTTTATTTAACTCTCATAGCTTTAGGAAAGCCGATATTGTTCTTCCTCTAATAGTTTCTGCTTCTATTTCCTTGCAATTGTCATTGTAGTACTTTTCCTTGTCCTGTCTTGCTGCATGTTGGAAATCTCTGTTGAGTTCTGTGATTGTCTTTCTTTCTCCTCTGGCTTTAGCTTCTCTGCGTTTCTGGGCAATTTTCAGAGTTTCTTCCGTCATCCGTTTTTGCTTTTTCACCTTTTGTAGAGACTTCTCGCTTTCTTCCAACACAACCTTCTTGATGTCATTCCATAACTCTTCCAGAGCTCTGTCATTTGTATCTAAAGCAGCAAATTGATTTTGCAGGCAGGCTTTAAATTCCAGTGGTATATTCTCAAGGTCATATTTTGCTGCATTCATGAGTGGTTTGCTCTTTTTCAACTTTAGCTTGAGTTTGCATACTAGTAGTTGATGATCTGTACCACAGTCAGCTCCAGGTTTTGTCTTTGTTGACGTTACAGAGCTTTTCCATCGTTGACTTCCACAGATGTAGTCAATTTGATTTTTATACAATCCATTGGGTAAAGTCCATGTGTACAGTCGCCGCTTGTGTTGCTGGAAGAAGGTGTTTGAGATGAATAGATCATTGGTCTTGCAGAATTCTATCAGTCTTTCTCCAGCTTCATTTCTGTTGCCAAGTCCATATTTTCCAACTACTTTGCCTTCTTCTTTGTTGCCAACTTTTGCGTTCCAGTCACCCATGACTATCAGGATATCCTGTTTGCATGTTCTGTCAATTTCAGCTTGTACTTGTTCATAGAACTCTTCAATTTCATTCTCTTCTGCAGCTGTTGTTGGGGCATATACTTGAATTATAGTTGTGTTGATAGGCAATCCTCGTAGACGAATAGAGATTAAGCGTTCGCTGATTGCATTGTATTTCATTACAGTTCTTGAAAGTTTCTTCTTTATTATAAATGCAACACCATTTCTTTTTTGTCTTTCATTTCCAGCATAGTAGATCCTGTGATCATCTGATGCAAAGTGCCCCATGCCAGTCCATTTCAGTTCGCTGACACCCAACAGATCAAGTTGTACACGTTCCATTTCATTCTTGACCACCTCCAACTTCCCTTGGTTCATGCTTCATACGTCCATGTTCCAATTCATAAGACATCTTTACAGCTTCTGACTCTCATTTCATGCGCAGCTACATCAGCAGTCAGACTTCCCGAGGGCTTTGATCCAACCACATCATAAATGCTGGCTTTACTCTGAAAAGTCTTCAGCTCTTCCCCAGTAGCTAGTTGAGTGCCTTCCGACCTGGGAGTCTCATCTTCCAGCAGCATAGCACAATTTGTTTTGTTGTAACTATCCATTGGGTTTTCCTGGCAAGATACAGAAATAGATTGCCAGGCCTTTCTTCCGCGCAGTTTAAGTTTGGTGTTGTTGCCGTTGTCACAAAAATGTGATCCTCCGCCGTCAACACTGTCCCAAACTGCTGCTGCCCAGATGGGTGGTTTGTCTTGGTCTGGCACCTCAACTGAGACCTGTCCATCTTGGGAGACCCGGCCAGTAGTTAAACTACCGATAGTTTAGCTCTCAGCATCACTGATGCACGCAAGCCCTCACAGCACGACAAGCTGCAAACCAAGTGAGAGGCTGTTAGTGTAGCTGGGTTAAAAAAGGTTTGGACAAGTTCCTGGAGGAAAGGTCCATAAACCATTATTAAGAAGGGACCCAGGATATCAATGCTTGACCCAGTACAAGCATTGCGGAACCTGTGTCTTTTGGGTGAAACTGCTAGGTACGTATGACCTAGATTGGTCACTGTTGGAAACAGGATACTGGGCTTGATGGACCTTGGTCTGACCCAGTATGGCATATCTTATGTTCTTATATTCTTATGTCTGAGATCCCTATGCTAATGCTGATGACATGCGTGTCAGCAGTGTTTCAAAAGACGATCTGGGATGCTTCCTGCACATAAACGTCCCCGCTGCACATACAAGCCCTTTATAAGTGTTATGGAATGACCCCTAAGAGTTTTTTATTATTTCATTTTTAATGTTTTGCACTGTTTATTTCATCTCAACAATCATCTTGGACAGGGAAGGCAGTCTAAGAACTACTAAATAAATTTTGCAGGAGACTGAAATTTAAGTTTCCTCTTTGACCCACTGCAACTTGTTTGTACTACTGAAGTGACTGAAACTCCAAGAAAGGAGAGTGGACAAAAGTTGCTACTGCAAAACTCTTATTTTCATGGATGTGGCACTGAAGATTGCCCTCAAAGACTTCCCTCCTACCCTTGGTCAATGGCATTTTATTACCTGGATATTCCATCTAGGTATTTATATTTATTTTGTAATTTGTGTTTCATATCACAGTGCACATTTGGACAGCATACAAGTTTGTGGCACTTTCATACTCTGTGGGGGTCTTTCACTAAAGGGCTTTAGCTGTCAGCACTTGTTCTCACATGAGCTGAAGGCACACTGGAACACGTGTTGACAGCTTGCACAGGTCCATGACAGCAAAGGCCGATTTCTGCACTGTGGATGGTATGTTGGAGTAGTAACGGATCAAGTTAGGAGCAGAGAGTCGGTGTGGTGAGCACTGTACAGTTAGCGCAGAGTAAACACTATGGGCTAACTGTGCTATTTGTGTACTACATTAGCGCAAGGGACTTGTGTTAACTGCCAGAAACATGCTTTTTATGCCCTCAACAGTTAACATGGTGATGTTTCACTTAATGCAGCATCCTTTAGTAAAAGCACTACCCCCCCCCCTCCCCTCCTTGTGTGTATGTATGATTGTAGAGGTTTTCCCTATTGATTTTTATTGGACTGGGGAAAATAAGGGGTATGATTACTAAACAGCGCTAAAGGTGTCTGCAACTGGTATGGGCTCCTGGTAGCAGTTTGAGCGGCATAAAGCACTGATAGCACAGCCACAATGGGAGCTAATCTGGCAGTGCCTGGCAAAGGAGGCAGAGAATGAATGGTGACTGGATGGAGAGTGGGTGGGTTCGGCAGGGGTATGCTAAAGCTGGTTCTGATTAGTGAGCGTTAGAGGCGCAGCTGCGTGGAACAGAAATGTCAGCTCAGAACTGACATTATGTGGGCCTGATCTCTGCTAATGGCTGTTTGCAATAGCTAAATGACAGCCAGCCGATAAAGTATTGTGGCCTGGGGCTCATGCCTGTTACAGCATTGTCTACTACACTGCGGCAGAAGTTGCATCGTGGCCAGATGGTGAAGGACATGAGGCATTTGAGGAAGCCCCACAACAACTGGGCCAGCCCCTGCCTCCTGCCCCTGCTCAGGTGGTGGGGGCCAATATGCAGGGGCATCAGCCTGGAGAGTGGTGGACACTGCATCTACAGAGATAGGGCCACCCTCCTTGGCCTCCCTGAGAACCAGATGATTGCCCTCTACAGGCTGAGAACAAGGATCTAAGCCCTGACCTCAAGCCTCTTACAGCCTTGTCATGTACAATACCAGGTCTGGCAAAAAGCTCCTGAGTGTGCTACATTTCTTTGCCTCTGGCTGCTTCCAAACATCTGTGGCTGCAGTTGGAGGAATGTCCAGAGCCACATTTGGCAGATGCCTCCACCAAGTACTGAGAGCCATGCTCAGCCGGGTCAGAAACTACATAGTATTTCATAATGAAAGGCAACAGTGGGTGACCCTCAAACAGCAATTTCACAGAATTGCAGGCCTACTACACATGATGGGAGCCATTGATTGCACACATGTGGCACTTATCCCACCCAGAGACAGGGAAGCAGTGTTCTGTAACCGGAAGCACTACCATTCCTTGAATGTGCAGAAGGTGTGCAATGCAAACATGCACATACTGAATGTGGTGCCCAGGTTTGCTGGGTCAACCCATGATTCCTGCATCACTCAGCACTCTTCCAATAATTTGAGGAGGAGTATTATGGAAACGGCTGGTTACTGGGTGAGTGACCTCTCATTATTTTACAATTTGCCTGCAGTGGGGCACACATGCCAGGCTGGGCACCTGAAAATCTAATATCAGAATAGGGTCGAAGAAGGCCAACTGGCTCCAGTTTGCAGAGACACCATGATCCAGTCCTGGTTTCACATTGCTGACCTCTGCAAGAAAACCCAAATAGCAGGTCCATGCAGCTAGTAATGGATCATGATTTCCCCAGGATCTGGAGCTGGGTGCCCACCCTAATGGGGCCTGTGATAGGAATTAGAGTCACACTACTGTGAGCAGTATGCTGACTGGCTTGGTTATCTCTGCAACCTAATAACCATTGTAATCCTCCCTATGCAGCATCTAATCCACCACTCAAACACTGATCTTTCTTCCAACCAGAGCATTTGCTACCTATATTCATAGATGGCTCTCCCAAATGCAGCACTGATGCAAATCATCACAGGTCCAAAGATCACAGGTTTAATTCCACCAACAGATTAGAGGTGATCCAATGAATTATCTGCAGTGCCATGCAATGGACCTTTTGTCCCCCCACATTCAGGGCAAAACATTCCACAGTCCATCAGAAGGAGAATGGTGGAAAGGCAGCACTACCTGCATATCGCCCTCTTATGAACTCAGTGAGTAGACAACCATTGTCACATTATTTGTGTTGTAGACTAGGTAAATCCCTATCGAATAGCATCCCAGTGGAGTGTGCAGTCTCCATTAGCTGAGAGTACACATTGCCAGCCAGACCACAGATCCTGAATGCAGCTTGATCCTCTAGCTTCAGAGGCTGGACTGAGATACAATCTCCCAGCTGATAATCCCCAACATAGGAACCCTGCACCTACTCTCAGGACCTGCTGAATCTGGCAATTCAATGAAAGGGGGGTAAGCAGATCCTGTCACAGGTAACCTTCCAATATCTTTCCAAACTTGGCAGCCCCAATGTTGTGCCAAGGTAAGCTCAGGTGAATCCAATGCATGCCGCAGTCAGATATGTAATCAGCAGGCAGGGTGACTTGCAACCACATGCACAACTGAGCTTACCCATAGATGGCCCCAGTGGCATCAGCACTGAATAAAATGATCATACACTACATAGTCACAGGTTTAATGCCAGGCCCAGTGCTGAGACAGCAATCTGTACTGTGTTGGTTTCCTATGCTATTTTCATTTATCATCAATAATGCACTGTTCCCCAGGTATCTTTTGATCCTCATGTGACCACCTGCCAATCATGGCTGCACATTCCCAATTACATCAGAGGCAGAATGTGTGGACGGTAGCACTGTGTGGCATTCCCACTCAAGGATCTAGTGTTCCCAACAGCCCCAGATCTGGCACACAAGCCTGATCCAGACCTGGGGTTACACCAATGAATTCAGGGAGATGTAGTGAATACATATCTGTTGAATCCATCTGAAATTTGCTGCCTACTACCCCCTTCATGCAGTTGGGTCTAAGCCAGGATTGGGTCAAGCATGTTATGTGCATCTGGTGCCAGTAGGAAACCCCAAATGGAACATGAGGCATTGACAATCCACATCAAATTATCTTGGCTCCAATCCAGGTGTGTGCCAGTGCTATGGCAGCCCACTGAGTGTACTGCTTTACGTCCCTCATTATACAGTGTGAGACTCACTGCAGGTTCTATAGTGCATCATGATTGGATAGTCACAACAGCTGGACTGCCTGACCATCTCACACAGGGCCTGTGACAGAACCAACATCTGCTACTGGATAAGTTATGATGTGAAACTGGCATACCCATGTGCGCTGGTGGTGAGCCATGTTGTCAGTTAAGGTATCCAAAGGGAAGGATTAGAACAGTACATATTGACTCCACCAGGTTCCATCTCTATGAGAGCAGATATACCAATGGCCACATGGGAAATACATGGAAGTGAAGAAGGGATGCTCAAAACCCACCTTTTCCAGACAGCCTTTGATATCTCCCTTCCCATGATTTAGACTAATGAACCCTGCTTTTTACTCTCTTTATCTTCTCTACTCCCTGCTTGATTTTCTCTCTTGTCATTTTTTGGTGTTCTTTTTCTGTTTCTGGTTTTCAGTTTTGCAAAAATTGTTACTAATTGTGAACCACGCTGTTACTATTTGGTTTAAGGTAGCATATCAAATGTTTAAATAAAGATAACGATTTCACAGCACATTGGGGAACAGGCGTACAACTCTGTCCAATAGATGTCCTTGAGACGGTTTATTAAAAGTTTAATATACCGCTTCTCAAACATCGAAGAGGTTTACAATTAAAAAGATGGCACATTGGCAACGCCACTCATCCAGTGAGGCATACAGGCCTCCCAAATCTGCAGGGGCCCTGACAGCTGCATCCACACGTGCCAATGAGGGAACCAGCTATCTCCAGCCAAAACCCACAGAGATGACATTGCCACACCAGCTGTCAGTCATGGGAGGCGTGGCAGTGATGGTGTCTCAGTACCATCCTGGTATGTCTGAAGCAGCTGACTCAGTTCTCATGGGGCCTTGGGTTTGAGGGATCTGCCAGCACCACACCAACCCATGCAACTAGGGACTGAACATTGATTTACCCCTGGACACAGAAAATAAGAACATAAGATATGTCATACTGAGTCAGACCAAGGTCCATCAAGCCCAGTATCCTGTTTCCAACAGTGGCCAATCTAGGTCATACGTACTGTCACAGAGCTGACTCATTAGTGACCCCTATGGAGACAGAGGATAGTGCAGCTCAGGGAAATAATAACGTTTTGGGAAAGCACATGGTGGAAAGTTGCCATGGGCAATGTAAGCAAGTGAGGTCACGAGCTTGGGAGACACACCCAGCCAATAGGGAAGCCAGGGGATTTTCACCTGACTCTAATCAGCTAGGGAGTGGTGCAGCTAGGAAATACCTAGATAAACTCAACTCACAAACAGTTAGGCAGATCAGGACCAAGACCGAGAGGAGCAAGCTCAAGAGCCAGGCCAAGAGCCAGGATAGGAGCTGGAGAGAAACCCAGGGAAGGAACTGGACGCATGAGGAGGACGAGAGAAGCTGTGAAGAGAGCGTGTCTAATTAAGAACATAAGAACATAAGATATGCCATACTGGGTCAGACCAAGGTCCATCAAGCCCAGTATTCTGTTTCCAACAGTGGCCAATCTAGGTCATACGTACCTAGCAGTTTCCCCAAGGGACACAGGTTCCACAATGCTTGTATTGGTTCAAGCATTGATATCCTGGGTCCCTTCTTAATAATGGTTTATGGACCTTTCCTCCAGGAACTTGTCCAAACCTTTTTTAAACCCAGCTACACTAACAGCCTTTACTACATCCTCCGGTAACAAATTCCAGAGTTTGATTACACGTTGAGTGAAAAAATATTTTCTTTTATTAGTCTTAAATAGTTTACCCTGTAGCTTCATTGCATGTCCCCTAGTCTTTCTATATTCTGATAAGGTAAACAATCGATCTACGTTTACCCGTTCCACTCCGTTCATTAATTTATAGACTTCTATCATATCTCCCCTCAGCCGTCTCTTTTCCAGGTTAAAGAGCCCCAACCTTTTTAGCCTTTCTTCATAGGAGTAGCCTTCCATCCCCTTTACCATTTTGGTGGCTCTTCTCTGAACCTTTTCTAAAATTGCTATATCCTTTTTAAGATATGGCGACCAGAATTGAAGGACTGGAAAGGGGGGCTGTTACTTCTGGAGAGAAATCTGAAATTGTGAGTATATACTTCTGGGAATTTTTCTGAAAGGAATTTTTTTTCTTTTAAAGCTAATTAATCTGTGAACCCACTATTTTTTTTGTTAAATCAGTCAGGGCCTAGTAGCAACAGTTTAAGATTCAATTTAAAAACACAGAAGAGAACTTTCTGGTTACCTTTCATACCCAGTAGACAGCTGTAGTTTAAATTTCATAGTCACTCAGGGCCTAGCATCAGCAAAGTACTTTTAGTTTCAAATTAAAACACAGAAGAGAGCTTTCTGGTTAAATTTAGAATCCAGCAGAGAGCTTGTAGTTTAAATTTCATAATAGGTTAGAGCCTAGTAGCAGCAAAGAGCTATAATTTAAATCAAATCAGAATATAGCTTAGCACAAGAGGCAAAACAAGGTCAATTCTCCTTGAGCAGCATATAAAGTCTTCTAGAGACCTTTACAAAGAGGCCTTCTACCTAGTGGGCAAGCAACCTGTGAAGCTTTTTCAATAGGTGTTAACACCAGCTGGCAGTTCAAAAGGCCATTTTGAAAGACTCCTTCTATCCAAGCAAGGACTGTTAATTACCCAGGAAGTAGGTCACTGCTTACATCATCAGCACAAGCATAAATAGCTCAACCAGAGCTCTGTGACCCTGTCTTGAAGGACTGGAAAGGGGGGCTGTTACTTCTGGAGAGAAATCTGAAATTGTGAGTATATACTTCTGGGAATTTTTCTGAAAGGAATTTTTTTTCTTTTAAAGCTAATTAATCTGTGAACCCACTATTTTTTTGTTAAATCAGTCAGGGCCTAGTAGCAACAGTTTAAGATTCAATTTAAAAACACAGAAGAGAACTTTCTGGTTACCTTTCATACCCAGTAGACAGCTGTAGTTTAAATTTCATAGTCACTCAGGGCCTAGCATCAGCAAAGTACTTTTAGTTTCAAATTAAAACACAGAAGAGAGCTTTCTGGTTAAATTTAGAATCCAGCAGAGAGCTTGTAGTTTAAATTTCATAATAGGTTAGAGCCTAGTAGCAGCAAAGAGCTATAATTTAAATCAAATCAGAATATAGTTTTCCTCAGCAGCACAGGACAAGGTACTGTGTAGCAGCCCTTTTTTAATAAGTGTTATATCCCTCCCTCCCTCCCCACACCCACCCTCCCCTGGGAAAATCACAGCTTTATAGGTACTTGCACAACTTAAAAGACAGGAGGTGCTCTCAGGTGAAGCTCATTACCCAAATCAGTCATACACCAAGGACCTGAGATTAATTAAGCTTCAGGTGAACAAGGTATATTAAACTTCTTAGGTACAGTTTTAGTGGTATAAATATCCATTGCACCCTTTAGTACATATAGAACTTAAAGATCTAAACACAAACTTAAAACTAAGATGCAGACAGCAGTCCAGCAGTGGGATGTGGGCTTTCCAGTCTTTTGCATTGAGTGTCACATGTATGATTTTCTCCCAGCTGGTGAGAGGTCTTACGTGTGCACTAGGTGCAAGGAGCTCTCTGCTCTCAGGGAACGAGTGCGTTCTCTAGAGGCTAGAGTAGCAGACTTGGAAAACATAAGACAGACAGAGAGGTACATAGACGAGACCTACAGGGATATAGTCCTGAAGTCCCACCTCCAGTCTGGCAGCATCCCTGTTGCCATGGAGGAGAGAGGTCACGTGACAGGAGAGCATCACCCTGGTGTGGCAGGAAGTGATCCTGTAACTAGGACCTGTCCTCCAGGTGATGTAAACCCCTCTCGCACCGAGGAGGTTTCTCCAGGGCCAAGTGCCCATGCGGGAAGGGTTAGGACAGCAGTTATAGTTGGTGATTCGATCATTAGGCATGTAGATAGCTGGGTGGCTGGTGGACGTGAGGATCGCCTGGTAACATGCCTGCCTGGTGCGAAGGTAGCGGACCTCACACGCCACCTAGATAAGGTCTTAGATAGTGCTGGGGAGGAGTCTGCTGTCTTGGTACATGTTGGTACCAATGACATAGGAAAATGTGGTAGGGAGGTTCTGGAAGCTAAATTTAGGCTTTTAGGTAGGAAGTTGAAATCCAGAACTTCCAGGGTAGCGTTCTCCGAAATGCTTCCCGTTCCACGCGCAGGACCCAATAGGCAGGCAGAGCTCCGGAGTCTCAATGCGTGGATGAGACAATGGTGCAGAGATGAGGGGTTCGGATTTGTTAGGAACTGGGGAACATTCTGGGGAAAGGAGGGGCTCTTCCGAAGGGATGGGCTTCACCTTAACCGGGATGGAACCAGGCTGCTGGCATTAACCTTTAAAAAGGAGATAGAGCAGCTTTTAAACTAGATAATAGGGGAAAGCCGACAGTCGCCCAAGAGCGCATGGTTCGGAAGAATGTATCCTTGAAGGATACTACAAAAAGCAGAGAGGTTCCAAAAAAGAGTAAAGTAGCCCAAATGCCCTCGAGTATGGAGCAGACAGAACTTAAAGATCCCAAATTACCCATGTCTACCAATAGCCAAATTAATATGAATAAAATACAGTCTCTAAAATGCTTGTATGCAAATGCTAGAAGTCTACAAAACAAGATGGGAGAGTTAGAATATATAGCACTAAACGAGAGGTTAGATATGATTGGAATATCAGAGACATGGTGGAAGGAGGACAACCAGTGGGACACTGTGATACCTGGGTACAAACTATATCGAAATGATAGAGCTGATCAAATTGGTGGAGGGGTTGCGCTCTATGTTAGAGAGGGCATTGAGTCAGAAAGGATTAAAGTTTTGCAAGAAACAAAATTTGCTGTAGAATCTCTATGGATTGAAATTCCATGTAAAAAGGGGAAGGCGATGGCAGTGGGGGTGTACTATCGTCCGCCTGGCCAGAATGAACAAATGGATGATGAAATGCTCAAAGAAATCAAGGAAGCTAGCAAAAGTTACAGTGCAGTAATAATAATGGGTGATTTCAATTACCCCGGCATCGACTGGGTCAGTGTCACAACAGGACATGCTAGGGAGATAAAGTTCCTAGATGAAATAAATGACTGCTTCTTGGAGCAGCTGGTTCATGAACCGACCAGAGGGGAAGCAATATTAGACCTAGTCCTTAGTGGAACACCAGATGTAGTGCAAGAGATAAGGGTGTTGGGGCCACTTGGCAATAGTGATCATAGCATGATCGCCTTTGATTTTATTAGTGGAGGAGGGATAGTAAGGAAATCCACAGTACTACCCTTTAACTTTCGAAAGGGAGACTATGATAGAATGAGGAAAACAGTTAAGAAAAAACTAAAAGGAGCAGTTGCAAAGGTTAAAGACGTACATCAAGCTTGAAGGACCCCATTGGAAGCTTGAACGGAGGTCTGAGTGAGTCCGAGGAATGCTTGAATGAAATGTACAGACAGTTTGACACAGCAAGTGAGAGTGAATGTAACAGCCCAGATTGGAGCAGAGATAGAAGACAAAAGGTACAAGCCCAGAAGTTTTATTCCGGTGCAAAAAGGGGGAGTTCAGAGCTTGGAGATAAGGGACAGTTTGTGAAAGTCCAGAAACCCTCCAAAGCCAGCCTAAGGGGAGCAGAGAAACTCCAGTTCCCTTATAATAAGCAAAGGAAAGGCTTTTTACCTGAAGAAGTAAAACACTCTGAAAGGTACGGGAGACACAGAGTTTCCAAAGGGCTGCCGTCAGAAGTTCCAGCTGGTTCCAAGTTCCTGAATAGAGCAGAGCTCAGAGCAGGAGTAATTCCACCTAATAGTTGGACAGGGGAATTCTTTAACCTGCTAAACAGAGGTCAGCAGAGGGGAGGCTCCTACTACCAAACAGGAGTAATTGTGGTAATCACAAACAGTTTTTCTTTAGTGAAAAAAGAACGACGTCACAGCCAGGACGGACTGTTTGCCAAGCCCACACAGAGAGAAAGTACAGAGGTACTAATTCCTGTTGAGGAGCCGATGCAATGTGAATCTTCTATAATTGAAGGGAATATTGAAGAAATGGATTGTAGCCTTTCTTTGGCAGATAATATAATCTCCCTAAGATAAAGAAGAATAAGCAGCCTGACAAGGTGAAGCAAAGGCCTCATTCTGGGTGGCTACAGGTCTGTGTTTAAAGTACATTTCTGTTATTAAGAAGCTGAAAGAAAGCCATTTTTGTGTTCCAGTGTTTTTCTGTTTTACCCAAGAAGGGTTGTGTTTTGTTTTGTATATATTTGAATATCCTATTTGGGAAAGGGAAATAAAGCCCTATTTACCTTATACCGGTTGTCCACAACTATTTTTGTGTAACTGGCAGCAGCTACAACTACCAGGAGGCCAGTTACACTGGGGTCCAGTGCAATACCTAAGCTCAGCGGTAGGTGCACATGAGGGCCCGTGACATAATGGCATAGTGTTTTAGGATTTTTTGGAGTACCACGTGACTTCTTCTGAAGACAAAGAGAAGAAGCAAAGACAAAGATAAAAACATCGCTGGAGGAACAGGTGACCTTGCAGAAGCACTACCTGGGGGAGAATTTCGCTGGCAGGTCAGCCAGAAAAGAAAAGCCAAGAACTTTCTCACACGCTGGAATCTACCAGAAAACTCAGGTGTTCAGCTCCAGAGAGAGATGGATCCACAGGACGTACATCAATGGATGCAAGCGCAGTGGGACAGGCAAGCAGCGCTTATCCAGCAGATACAAGAACAGTACATGGACGCTATGAGGGAGCAGCAGCGACCTTTGATGGAAGCGTTGGAGGTTCTTGTCAGGAAGTTGCAGGACAATGAAGGAGCAAACCTGCCAGCAATGCCGCAAGTAGCAGTGAACAATTGCTCAGATTTGTCTGTGAGACAGCTCACTCAGTACGATGATATAGATGATTATATAGAATCATTTGAGAGGATTGCAGAGACCCTCAAATGGCCGTCAGAGCAGTGGGCCATGCGTTTTGCTATGACCTTAACCGGAGAAGCTCTGGCAGCATTTAAGGGAATGCCTGCTGCTTTAGCCACTAATTATGTGGAGATTAAAAAAGCCATAAAGGATAGGCTAGGCCTTACATCCAGGCATTATAAACACCTATTCAGGGAGGCGAAAATACAGAATAGGGAGACTCCCAGGGCCTTATACCAAAGGTTGAAAAGCCTTGCATATAAATGGCTCAACCCCGAAGGGAGATCTGTAGAATCCCTTATGAATGATATCATAATGGAACAGTTTATGTATTCTGTGTCACCAGAGTTAAGGACCTTCCTCACATTACAGGATTGTCGTGATCCCGAAGAGGCAGCTAATATGGCCGAGGTATACTATGAGGCCAAAAGAGCTGATGTCTCTAGAGTGGGCGAGGTAAAAATACATGGCAATGAAAATCCTGGTAAAGTGAGAAAGGGGGATAGAGTTGTAATGTATAAGAGAGATAAGCCTGATGACACTGTTGATAATGTGATGGGTGATAGAAAATGCTATAAGTGTGGAAAGGTAGGCCACCACCAGAGAAATTGTAAAGTAAAAACAGTCTTTATAGCCGGGGCTGAGAAACAGGCCTCGAAAGGCATTTTTCTCCAGGTCTTGGTAGATGGAGAAGATGCCTTAGCTTTGATGGACTCAGGCGCAGAACAGAGCATGGTCTCTCTGAAGTTTTGGGAGACCATGGAGCAGTCTCGTTCTGCAGCCTCAGGTCAAAGAAAAGACCAAGTGCAGATAAAATGTGTGCATGGCACCCATATTCCATATCCCCTGCATAAGGTAAGGATTAAAAGAGAGATCCAGGTGGCAGTAGTCCCAGGGCTATCCCAGGATCTTATCTTAGGACATGATTGGCCTTCATTTAGAGGAGGTTTGGTGCAAGGTTTAGGCACAAGGTCAGGCCTTGTTTCAACCAGGTCACAGGCTGGGACCTCAGGAACCCAGGAACCGTCTGTTGAAAAAGCAGAGGAACCTAAAAGGGAGGAAGTTGAGGAAAAGTCCGAGGAAAAGATAGAAGAAGTTGAGGCTAACACACTTCCTGTTCATGATGAACTGATTCAGGTCCCAAATAAAGAGGAGAAAAAACCCAAGGCTAGGAAACGCCAAGAGAGAAATCAAAGGACCAAAGGAAGAGCAGAACTAGAGGCCGGGGAAGGGTTACCGTGGGTACCTGCAGCCCTAGTTCAGAAGTTCCCTTCCTTCCCAATGGAACAAAGGGCAGACCCCGCGCTCAAAAGAGCATTTGAGTGGGCGCAAGAGGATCGGCCCATGCTTCCCAGATTCTTACTAGATAAGGACATACTATACAGAGAAAGTATAGATCCTTATACGGACGCCGTCAGGAAACAGCTAGTAGTGCCAGTAGTTTTCAAGGCGGTTGTCTTACGCCTAGCACATGACCACCCGATAGGCAGTCATAAAGGTGTTCAGGGAACGCTAGATCAGATACTGGCGAGGTTTTACTGGCCAGGAGTATACAAAGAGACAAAACAATACTGTGACTCCTGCCCTACCTGCCAGAGGGTCTCAATAGCACGACCAAAGGCCGTACCTATGGTGCCCTTGCCTACCATCTCGGCGCCCATTAGACGCATGGGGATGGATATAGTGAGCCCTCTAATAAAAACACCTAGGGGCTATCAATACATGCTAGTGATTGTAGACCACGCCACGCGGTTCCCGTGGGCAATTCCCCTTAGGAACATCTCGGCTAAGGTGATAGCGCAAGAACTAGTCAAGTTATTTTGTGAGGTGGGATTTCCACAGGAGATCTTAACAGATCAGGGAAGCAACTTTGTGTCACGATACCTTGCTAGAGTGTGGGAAGCATTTGGCATTTGCCACATTAAGACTGTGGCATACCACCCCCAGTCAAACGGATTGGTAGAGCGAATGAACCAATCCATTAAACATCTATTGAGGAGAGGTTTGAGAAAGGGAGAAATGGCAGAGTAGGACACCTTGCTCCCATTCGTATTGTACGCATGTAGGGAGCATATTCAAATATCCTTGGGGGCATCCCCGTTCGAATTACTGTTTGGCAGGGCCCCAAGAGGGATATTAGACATTCTGCAGGAAGAGTGGGTAGAACCCGAGATACCGGAGGTAGGGGTACCCCAATTCTTAAATAACTTAAGGACGCGCTTAGAGAAGACGTCTAAAGCCTCAATAGATAATCTTAAGGCTAGTCAGCAGCGTCAGAAGCGCTATTACGATAAGGGCACACAACCCAGACACTTAGAAGTCGGGGATAAAGTCCTCATCCAGGTAGCAGATCCGGGTCCCAAATTTGAATCCCACTGGAAGGGACCAGGTACAGTGGTAAAAAGAGTTGGGCCTGTTTCCTATCTAATAGAAAACGATAGGGGACGAAGACAGGTTTATCACCTTAACGTGTTAAAGCCTTGGAAAGAGAGAGAGGCCCAGGCTAATTTAGTTTACAGGGAGCATTATAGGCGCACCCCGGGCAGAATTACGTGCTGTCCGTGTAGTTGTGCGGCAGCCCGTAATATTTTAAGGGAGGGAATCTGTCACAGAGCTGACTCATTAGTGACCCCTATGGAGACAGAGGATAGTGCAGCTCAGGGAAATAATAACGTTTTGGGAAAGCACATGGTGGAAAGTTGCCATGGGCAACGTAAGCAAGTGAGGTCAGGAGCTTGGGAGACACACCCAGCCAATAGGGAAGCCAGGGGATTTTCACCTGACTCTAATCAGCTAGGGAGTGGTGCAGCTAGGAAATACCTAGATAAACTCAACTCACAAACAGTTAGGCAGATCAGGACCAAGACCGAGAGGAGCAAGCTCAAGAGCCAGGCCAAGAGCCAGGATAGGAGCTGGAGAGAAACCCAGGGAAGGAACTGGACGCATGAGGAGGACGAGAGAAGCTGTGAAGAGAGCGTGTCTAATTACCCCATTGGAAGCTTGAACGGAGGTCTGAGTGAGTCCGAGGAATGCTTGAATGAAAGGTACAGACAGTTTGACACAGCAAGTGAGAGTGAATGTAACAGCCCAGATTGGAGCAGAGATAGAAGACAAAAGGTACAAGCCCGGAAGTTTTATTCCGGTGCAAAAAGGGGGAGTTCAGAGCTTGGAGATAAGGGACAGTTTGTGAAAGTCCAGAAACCCTCCAAAGCCAGCCTAAGGGGAGCAGAGAAACTCCAGTCCCCTTATAATAAGCAAAGGAAAGGCTTTTTACCTGAAGAAGTAAAACACTCTGAAAGGTACGGGAGACACAGAGTTTCCAAAGGGCTGCCGTCAGAAGTTCCAGCTGGTTCCAAGTTCCTGAATAGAGCAGAGCTCAGAGCAGGAGTAATTCCACCTAATAGTTGGACAGGGGAATTCTTTAACCTGCTAAACAGAGGTCAGCAGAGGGGAGGCTCCTACTACCAAACAGGAGTAATTGTGGTAATCACAAACAGTTTTTCTTTAGTGAAAAAGAACGACGTCACAGCCAGGACGGACTGTTTGCCAAGCCCACACAGAGAGAAAGTACAGAGGTACTAATTCCTGTTGAGGAGCCGATGCAATGTGAATCTTCTATAATTGAAGGGAATATTGAAGAAATGGATTGTAGCCTTTCTTTGGCAGATAATATAATCTCCCTAAGATAAAGAAGAATAAGCAGCCTGACAAGGTGAAGCAAAGGCCTTATTCTGGGTGGCTACAGGTCTGTGTTTAAAGTACATTTCTGTTATTAAGAAGGTGAAAGAAAGCCATTTTTGTGTTCCAGTGTTTTTCTGTTTTACCCAAGAAGGGTTGTGTTTTGTTTTGTATATATTTGAATATCCTATTTGGGAAAGGGAAATAAAGCCCTATTTACCTTATACCGGTTGTCCACAACTATTTTTGTGTAACTGGCAGCAGCTACAACTACCAGGAGGCCAGTTACACTGGGGTCCAGTGCAATACCTAAGCTCACCGGTAGGTGCACATGAGGGCCCGTGACAGTACCTAGCAGTTACCCCAAAAGACACAGGTTCCACAATGCTTGTACTGGGTCAAGAATTGATATCCTGGGTCCTTCTTAATAATGGTTTATGGACCTTTCCTCCAGGAACTTGTCCAAACCTTTTTTAAACCCTGCTACACTAACAGCCTTTACTACATCCTCCGGTAACAAATTCCAGAGTTTGATTACACGTTGAGTGAAGAAATATTCTCTTTTATTAGTCTTACATATCTTACCCTGTAGCTTCATTGCATGTCCCCTAGTCTTTCTATATTCTGATAACGTAAACAATCAATCTACATTTACCCGTTCCACTCCGTTCATTAATTTATAAACTTCAAACATATATCCCCTCAGCCGTCTCTTTTCCAGGTTAAAGAGCCCTAACCTTTTTAGCCTATCTTCATAGGAGTATCCTTCCATCCCCTTTACCATTTTGGTGGCTCTTCTCTGAACCTTTTCTAATAACGCTATATCCTTTTTAAGATACGGCGACCAGAAATGTACACAATATTCAAAGTGCGGTCTCACCATGGAACAATATGGAGGCATTATATTATGTTTTGTTTTATTTTCCATTCCTTTCCTTATGATACCTAGCATTCTATTTGCTCTCTTGGCCGCCGCTGCACACTGGGCTGAGGGTTTTAACATGTAATCCACAATGACGCCTAAATCCTGTTCCTGGGTGGTGGTTCCTAATGTGGAACCTTGCATCGTGTAACCATAGTTTGGGTTGTTCTTCCCTAGGTGCAAAACTTTGCACTTGTCCACATTAAATTTCATCAGCCATTTTGATGCCCAGTCTTCCAATTTATCAAGATCCTTTTGCAGTTTTCCACAATCCTCTTGGGTTTTAACAACTTTAAATAATTTTGTGTCATCTGCAAATTTGATAACCTCACTCGTTATTCCACTTTCCAGGTCATTTATGAATATGTCAAAAAGCAGAATACCCAGCACAGATCCCTGGGGTACACCACTATTCACCCTTCTCCATTGGGAAAATTGGCCATTTAGCCCAACCCTCTGATTTCTATCTTTTAACCAGTTACTGATCCACAGTAGTACACTGCCTCCTATCTCATGACTCTTTACTTTTGCCAAAAGTCTCTGATGAGGGACCTTGTCAAAGGCTTTCTGAAAGTTCAGATACTATCAACCGACTCACCTTTGTCCACCTGTTTATTCACACCTTCAAAAAACATAACAGATTAGTAAGACAAGATCTTCCTTGTCTAAAGCCATGTTGGCTGTCTCCCATTAGGCCATGACTATCTACATGCTGAGTAATTTTGTTCTTTATAATGGTTTCTACCATTTTTCCCGGTACTGACATCAGTCTCATCAGTCTGTAGTTTCCCGGATCACCCCTGGAACCTTTTTAAAAATTGGTGTTGCATTGGCGATCCTCCAATCTTCAGGTATTAGAGATGATTTTAATGATAGTTCACAGATTACTAATAGCAGGTCTGCAATCTCATATTTCAGTTGTTTCAACACCCTTGGATGTATACCATCCGGCCCAGGTGATTTGCTACTCTTCAGTTTATTTAATAGTTGTAATACATCTTCCCGATGTATCGATATTTCCTTCAATTCTTCCACACCTTTAAATAACACTTCAGTCATGGGTAACATCCCTACATCTTCCTCAGTAAAGACCAAAGCAAAGAATTCATTCAGTCTCTCTGCTATCACCTTGTCACCTCTTAGTGCCCCTTTAACCCCTCTATCATCTAATGGACCAACTGACTCTCTCACAGTTTTTTTGCTACGAATGTACTTGAAAAAGTCTTTATTTTGCGTTTTTGCATCCACAGCAAGCTTCTTCTCAAATTCTCCCTTTGCCTGCCTTATCAATGCCTTGCATTTGACTTGCCAGTGCTTGTGCTGTTTCCAGGTTTCGTCGTTTGGCTCTTTTTTCCATTTCCTGAAAGATGCTTTTTTGGCAACAACAGCTTCACTGACCTCAGCTTTAAACCATGCTGGCAGTTTTTTGGACTTCCTTTCACTTTTCTTAAAGCATGGAATACAGTTGGTCTTGGCTTCCAAGATAATATTTTTCAACAACACCCAAGCTTGATGTAAGTCTTTAACCTTTGCAACTGCTCCTTTTAGCTTTTTCTTAACTATTTTCCTCATTTTATCATAGTCTCCCTTTCGAAAGTTAAAAGGTAGTACTGTGGATTTCCTTACTATCCCTCCTCCACTAATTAAATCAAAGGCAATCATGCTATGATCACTATTGCCAAGTGGCCCAAACACCCTTATCTCTTGCACTAGACCTGGTGTTCCACTAAGGAATAGGTCTAATATGGCTTCCCCTCTGGTCGTTTAATGAACCAGCTGCTCCAAGAAGCAGTCATTTATTTCATCTAGGAACTTTATCTCCCTAGCCTGTCCTGCCGTGACACTGACCCAGTCGATACCGGGGTAATTGAAATCACCCACTATTATTACTGCGCTGTAACTTTTATTAGCTTCCTTCATTTCTTTGAGCATTTCATCATCCATTTGTTCATTCTGGCCAGGCGGTCAATAGTACGCCCCCACTGCCATCGCCTTCTCGTTTTTACATGGAATTTCAATCCATATGGATTCTACAGAAATTTTTTTTTCCTGCAAAACGTTAATCCATTCTGACTCAATGCCCTCTCTAACATAGAGCGCAGTCCCTCCACCAATTTGATCAGCTCTATCATTACGATATAGTTTGTGCCCAGGTATCACAATGTCCCACTGGTTGTCCTCCTTCCACCATGTCTCTGATATTCCAATCATATCTAACTTCTTATTTAGTGCTATATATTCTAACTCTCCCATCTTATTTTTTAGACTTCTAGCATTTGCATACAAGCATTTTAGAGACTGTATTTTATTCATATTAATTTGGCTATTGGTAAACATGGGTAATTTGGGATCTTTAAGCTCTGTCTGCTCTGTACTCGAGGGCATTTGGGCTACTTTACTCTTTTTTGGAACCTCTCTGCTTTTTGTAGTATCCTTCAAGGATACATTCTTCCGAACCATCCGCTCTTCGGCGACTGTCGGCTTTCACCTATTATCTAGTTTAAAAGCTGCTCTATCTCCTTTTTAAAGGTTAATGCCAGCAGCCTGGTTCCATCCCAGTTAAGGTGGAGCCCATCTCTTCGGAAGAGCCCCTCCTTTCCCCAGAATGTTCCCCAGTTCCTAACAAATCCAAAACTCTCATCTCTGCACCATTATCTCATCCACGCACTGAGACTCTGGAGCTCTGCCTGCCTTTTGGGTCCTGTGCATGGAACGGGAAGCATTTCGGAGAAAACTACCCTGGAAATTCTGGATTTCAACTTCCTATCTAAAAGCCTAAATTTAGCCTCCAGAACCTCCCTACCACATTTTCCTTTGTCATTGGTACCGACATGTACCAAGACAGCAGACTCCTCCCCAGCACTATCTAAGACCTTATCTAGATGGCGCACCAGGAAGGCATGTTACCAGGCGATCCTCACATCCACCAGCCACCCAGCTATCTATGTACCTAATGATCGAATCACCAACTATAACGGCTGTCCTAACCCTTCCCTCATGGGCACATGGCCCTGGAGAAACGTCCTCGGTGCGAGAGGGCTTTACATCACCTGGAGGACAGGTCTTAGTTACAGGATCACTTCCTGCCACACCAGGGTGATGCTCTCCTGTCACGTGACCTCTCTCCTCCATGGCAACAGGGATGCTGCCAGACTGGAGGTGGGAATTCAGGACTATATCCCTGTAGGTCTCGTCTATGTACCTCTCTGTCTTTCTTATGTTTTCCAAGTCAGCTACTCTAGCCTCTAGAGAACGGACTCTTTCCCTTAGAGCAAAGAGCTCCTTGCACCTAGTGCACATGTAAGATCTCTCACCAACTGGGAGAAAATCATCCATGTGACACTCAATGCAAAAGACTGGAAAGCCCCCATCTCGCTGCTGGACTGCTGTCTGCATCTTAGTTTTAAGCTTATGTTTGGATCTTTAATTCTTTACTTACTAAGAGTTGCTATGGATATTTATACTAATAAGAAAAAGCGGTATAGAAATACAGTTAAATAAATAAATAAATAAATAAATAAAATAAAACTGTACCTATTATGTTTAATATACCTTGTTCACCTGAAACTTAATTAATCTCAGGTCCTTAGTGTATGACTGATTTGGGTAACGAGCTTCACCTGAGAGCACCTTCTGTCTCTTAAGATGTGTAAAATGCAATGTGTGCCTTCGAGTCAGCCCTGACTCCTGACGACCCAGAGGTTCCTGGGTTTTCTTGGCAGTGTCACCGGAAGTAGATTGCCAGGCCTTTCTTCCGTGGCAATGGAGGGTTAAGTGACTTGCCCAAGGCCACAAGGAGTGCTAGTGGGAATCGAACCCTGGTTGCTTGGTTACCAAGCCAGTGTTCTAACCACTAGGCTACTCCTCCACTTGTAAGTACCTATAAAGCTTTGATTATCCCAGGGGTGGGTGGGTGTTGGGGAGGGAGGGAGGCAAATAGCACTTATTAAAAGAGGGCTGCTACACAGTACCCTATCCTGTGCTGCTGAGGTAAGCTATATTTTGATTTGATTTAAATTATAGCTCTTTGCTGTTTCTATGCTCCAACTTATTATGAAATTTAAACTACAAGCTCTCTGCTGGGTTCCAAATTTAACCAGAAAGCTCTCTTCTGTGTTTTAAATTTAAACTAAAAGTACTTTGCTGATACTAGGCCCTGAGTGACTATTAAATTTAAACTACAAGCTCTCTGCTGGGTATGACATGTAACCATAAAGTTCTCTTCTGTGTTTTAAATTTAAATTTAAACTTAAACTGCTGCTACTAGGCCTTAAACTTAAACTGCTGCTGCTGACTGATTTAACAAAAAATAGTGGGTTCACAGATTAATTATCTTTAATACAAAGAACTCCTTTTAGAAAATTCCCAGAAGTATATACTCACAAATTGCAGTTCTCTCTGCAGAAGTAACAGTCCCCTTTTCTAGTCCTTCAAGACTGAGGATCACAGAGCTCTGATTGAGCTATTTATGCCTGTGCTGCTGAGATAAGCTGTGACCAACCTCCTGGGTGACCAACAGTCCCTGCCCGGACAGAAGGAGTCCTTCAAAATGGCCCCTTGACCTGCCACCTGGCGTCAACACCCACTGAAAAATCTTTACATGTCTCCTGCCCCCCAGGTAGAAGGCCTCCCTGCAAAGATCTCCAGAAGACCCCATTTGTTGGTAGCAGAGATTTCACAGGGTCACAGGCCCAGCCCCAGCTCTAGCTCTTGGCATTTCTGCCACCCCTCTCTTATCAGGTGCACTGCACATTTGGACATTTGGTGTAGGTTGAAGCTGTGAAAACTCTGCTACCAAGAGATGGCAGGAAGGCAATGGCAGACAGTGAGTAGGCCAGGGTGTGTATGTACAGGTAGTCAGGTCCATTGCTTGGGCCTGGGAACACTGCTCACATGTGTCTGAACCATACAGCTCCCACCCTGTAGCTAGGGTGAAGTGATCCCTGGTTGACCACATGATTGCCCTGGTGGGTACTGGCATTGAAAATTGTGCCAGCTGTGTCCCAGTAGTGGACTGCCCTATCAAGCTGCATGTCTCTGAGGCCAGGGTCTGTGCTCTGCCGCCATCCCTAGCTGCTATGTTACTGACAGAACATTTGGCATCTGTGCAGGTGCAATGCACCATGGGTGTCAACTAATTGAGCCCGTGTGGACATCATGTACATGCTGTGGGGGTATTGGGAGGTGCTGAGGGCTATGGACATGGCTAGAGCAGAGGTCTCTCTGGTTCCCACACTGCAGAGATACCCACGGGATGTCTGTCACTCTGTTAGATAGGTGGACCTGTGGCTGCCAATGCAGCCACATTGCTAAGCATATAGTGTTGCCACAGTGATACTGTGCAACAGTTCTATAGATCTCTCAGGAGCTGTGATTCTGTTCCTGGGCCCTGGTTCTTCTGGGAGAAAGTTGTGACATCAGGCCAGTGGTGGGATTTGCCAGTGCAACCCGGTTCATGTGAACAGGTTCCTGCCATGAGCTGTGTTCACCGAACTGGGCCATAAGCGGCATCCTGATATATCAGCATTGGAAGACCACAGCATCGGAGGAAGTTCCTGATGCCATCAAACCACTGGTGGGTAAGAGGATCAGGCCACTGGTCCACCAGGGAATTGCTGCCCTGAGGTGACCACCAGCAGCCTGAGTGTGTGCGCCAGTAATGCAAACTAATGTCGTGCTGCCACACACTCGGTTCTGTCAGTGGCAGGATTGATCTGAATTGGTTCATGTTCAGATCAAATCCCTCCACTGTGTCTTGCCTCTCATTCATTGCTGTATGATCTAGTACCAAGGCTATCTGGTGATGGGAAGTTCAGTGGTTTGAGTCCCATCCCACACCATGGTGGGCAAGCCACTGTTTTGTTGTTGGTGTCTTCAAATGACCTGCCATCTAATGGCTGTGGCATCTCTAGCTGAGATCTCTGAACTTTAATAATGCTCAGGACGTGTATCATGATACCCATGATGCATCTGCATGTCTCACATGGTGGAAGGGTCAGTCAATTGTGCACATACACATACACACACCCACACACACAGGGATGCATCTCATATATCCTCCTGGCTGACAACCTGACCTGTCTCAAAGTACGGCATGTGTTTACCTTGGCCATCCTGTGAATGACCTCCTGAGGACACTGTGCGTGCCACCATGGTCTGTACTTTCTGAATGCAGACATCTAGAATGCATGGATTGGGTACTGTTAACAGTGGCAAGTGTGCCAGTTCACCCAAGATCCACTGGCAGTCATGATTTAGAGTTTAACCGAGAATGAGCTGCAACAATGTCCATTGCAGTGTACGGACACCATACACAGGCTGCTGGGGGTCCTACGAGCATTATGAATGACAAGCAATATGGGCCATTGTTGGCATGCACCCACTATGTTTGTCAATCTCATCAGAGAGCTGCTCAAGCACTGGCACAGCAGTCACCAATGTATCCTGATGAGGTGCATAACACAAGAACACAGGTAACATGGCCACCTCTGAGGCAATAGGAGGTGGTGTTATGTGGCCAGGGACCAATGTTGTGCTAGTTGGGCATGAAGCCAGGTCCCTTGCTTCCCATGTCTGTGCTCTAATCAGTTGACCCTGGGATACATGGCTTTTAAGAGTATATGGTGCCCTATGTAGAGGTGGCTGGTAATAACCGTTGCCGATCCCGCGTTCTTGACATCACTGACTCATAGTCCTGCGTCTTTGAGGATATTGCAGCCCAGGTGAGGAACCCACATTTCACCAATGCAGATCTTTATGGCCTGGTAGAGCTGATCGCACTGAGGCAGCAGAAGCTGTTCCCCTTTGCTATAGTAAGGCACAACCAAGCAAAGATGAAGAGGGCCTGGGAGCATCTGCACTGCCATTACCAATTGGTGTCAGATTAACCACACATGGTGAGTCTTTTGTGACAGCTGACAGCCCAGTGTCAGGTTCCTGGGGCTCCTTGAGTGCACCCATAGCACATATGCCATCCACAGGGTGGGGGAGTAGAATAGTGGTTAGTGCACTGGTTTGGCAACCAGGAGACATGGGTCCAAGACTCACTAGCAGTCATTGTGGCCTTTCCTTGCTTACTTGACCCTCTCTTGCCTCTGAGGAGAGGACTTCCCAACTACATCCATTCACACTGCCAAGCATATACAGGTGCTACTGGGTCTCCAGGAGTCAGCATTGCCTAGCAGGCACACTTAGTTGTATTTTATTTGATTTTCATTGCCATTGTTGATTGAATATGTGGATGTGGAACAGTGATGATCCAGCTTCATATTACATGCCCACCCCACAATGGTCACAAGGGGATCTTATGGGGGTAATGCCAGTCTCAGGCCCTCACATGCCACTGCTCTCTCTATTGTGCTATGCTACACCTCTACCTTATCTTCCACTCGGATACTGTGATGCACCAGGTTGCTATGGGCATTTATACACACCTCTTTCCATATGTTGCCCCTTTTACTAATTTCCAAAAAGTTATTTAATGTTTCACTTACCTGGGAGCTTTCACTTACCTTTATCACAGAAAGGGTGGGGGATGCTCAAGGTGGTGGGTACAAATACAGTGACAGAACTCATAATAGCGTGGGACAGACACAGTGGATCCCTTCATGACTGGAGGATAAAATCAATGCTAACTTCAATATCTGTTATTTGAGGAGGTGACCTGCATGGAGCTACAGTTACAATAACCTTACTGGACAGACTAGATGGACCATACTGGTATTTCTCTGCCCTCATATACTATATTACTATGCCATGTTAAACTTTTCACAGGAGAATTTCTGGTGTGTAGCAGTCATTGCTGTGTTGCGTGTGGCATCCTGTTATTACTGTGCTCACCACTGTTGCATGAAGGCAGGCACTGTACAAATGTGGCATGCTGTAAGAGAGGACCTGTCATAGGGGATGGAGCAGAGCATTTGGTCTTCTGTGACACCAACAATTGTGGACCGTGCCAGTTTAGTTCTCTACATGTTGATTTACATGATGAATGTACATTCTGCTTCTCTTTGGTTGCATTGAAGTGGCAGTGGACATACTGCTGTGCTGCAGTACAAGATGTTCTTCTTTATGTTTGGATTTGATGCTGAGCATATAATTATTTTTCCACTGGTGCTGGTCCCTCTGCTGTTCTCGCTCCAAGGCCACCAGCCAATGAGGGCATCCCCCTGCCAGCCTCTCCAAATGGTGCAGCTGTGGAGGTCCTCTGGGGCAAAGAGGAGGAGGAAGAGGCCACTGCTATCCCCCTGGAGCTGGCAGAGGATACAGGCTACAGGGGAGACCAGTGAGAGCCCTCTGATGCACCATGTTGCCCTTCTGGGTGACACCCCTGCTGGTGTTGCAGTGACCTCTGCAACAGCCAGCTTTCGGTCATCGGTGGCTTGCCGGACCCCATGTTTTTGGCACACAGTGAGCTCCACCCATGAATGTGAGCTGGCTGGCTCAGTCTATCTGCTATGCCAGAGACTGAGTGCCCATGAGGAGACTATGGAGAAGCAGCTGTCCTGGAATGTGGAACATCATCTCCACAATAGAACATGGAGGTAGAGGAGTCTCCCTAAGGTTCCCCTGCAGTCTAGAGTTCCACTACATCCCCTACCCCCTTCTGTTCCCCTACCCCCTTCAGTTTCTGGAGGCAGCATTGCTGCATTATATGCAGCAACACTGGCTTTGTCTCAGGGGGCAGGTGTGGCCTACTGGTTAAGACAATGGGCTACAAACGATGGAATCTGACTTGACACGTGTCTTTGGCAAGTCAGTTTTCCCTACATTGCCTTGGAGGTGAGGGCCTACAGTCAACATAGTATGTTGTTTATGTTTAATTATGATGTTTTTGTTGTATATTTCTTTGAGCACCAGAGCTGGCCTATATTTTCTGTTGTGTTATGCTCCATTTCTTGTTTATTTGCTGAGTAACATACTATTTTTGTTAAGACCTATGCCTTGCTTGAGTGATTCTTTGGGTTCCAATGTTTACAGGGATTGAGTTTTCTCTATAATGGTTTGGCAGACACCTTTCCAGTCATCTCATATATACCGCCAGTTGGCCAGTCAACATACCTCTTAGTAGTTGCTTGCATTGTGACCATTTGCATACACTGTTGGGCAACCTCTTCCACATAGACATGCAGCAGTGGGAGTGACTGACACCTACCCCACCCGCAAGTCACATGCAGTGATTATTTTTGACTTTTACTACCAGTCATGTGGGAACATACGGGATCTCTTACCAATCTGCCACCAAAGCCACATTATCCAGCTTTCACATCGCCGTCATATGTGACACCTATTCACACCACAGTCATATGTTTTCGCAAGCCAGCATGAGGATCACTGGGCAACACATGACCTTTTTCCACAGGAAAGCTGTCTGGTGGACATAGGCTCCCACATATGTGTGATCTCTGCTGGCCAATCCATGCAGACTGGTCCCAGTGGTTGACTCTTTGAATGACAGCTACACAGAGGGAGATGTGTGATGGTTCAACAGATCAGCACATGGCACCATGTGATCTGTACACTGAGACAATGCTGTCCGCCAAGCTGCTACCATGTACTTCAGCAGATGGCCTCCTATAGATGATACTGGCAGCATTAAATGTGCAGGTTGATGCATGGTCAGCCATGTCACATATGTAGCACACAACTATATGACACAATGGAGGGCCATATCTTAGAGATGCAGATTACAGCATCTCCAACAGCATTACAATTGGTATCTGTGGTCAGGTATGAGTTGTTACACATGTCAGCACTGCTGTGTCCCTCCACACATTGGGAATGCTGAATGACTGTGGCTGCTGCCGTGTTTCTATGTGGGTATGTGTTCTGATGATACCATGCATGTGGGAGTCCTCTGCTTTGAACAGGGTTCTGAAGGGGCATGATGTCCATTCCCACTATTGGTGCACATTGCATGCTCAACATGGCATGGCAGAGGACTGGTGAGGTTGAGCGAAGAGGGGTAATTGGGAGGTTCAGTGGGCAGCAGGGCATCTGCCCTTATATGTGGCTTGGTTATTGCACCAGAGATGACTACTGCTGTTGTCTGTCTGTTATGCAGCTGTGGTACTGAGTATCCAGTGCAGGCCATAATGTAAGTGTCACACTGCTGCCAGTCCCTGGTGTGGTTTCCAACATGTTCAGAATGTGCCTGCCAGGTTGTTTGGAGGCCAGGGCTTAGGTCCTTGCTAGCAGGGACCTGTGGTCTGGTATATTGTTGGGTGTGTTATAATTAAGCTGGTGGTGCTGTGGATGAATGGTCAGGGCACTGGTTCAATACACCAAGCCCAAAGTTCAAATCCCACCTGTGACCTAGGTGATGTTACTGTACCTCTGTCATCTCTGTGGTAAGGCCAGCCAATATGTTTCTGATACAACTTCCAGGAGCAACAGGATCACCAGTGCACCCATTGGTTTTATTCTGGGGTGCCTCAGGGACAGCCCAAGAATTGGTTCACAGTTTTAGTACCCTGGATGACACTCAGGTTTATACCCCCTCTCACTGTCATGATCTATTATTTGGCTTGGCATGCCCTGCTTTTCCTGCCCTCTGGATGTTTCTGCCCTAGACGAGCACCTAGCTTGGCTAGTGGTTTGGCTGCCTTGGGGTTCCTTTACTACACGCCAGTTGCGGCAACTGTCACTATTTGTGCCACAGTCAAAATGGATGACACATGGCCACAGCACACATAGCAGGTGGTCACTACTACCAGCGTTTGGTGAGAGTTGGTGTCTGTTTTCTGTGTTGTGCACATTAGTTCTGCAGGCAGGCTACAGCATGGCACATGTCTACCCACTTCCATGGCACACACAGACATCATCGTAAATTACATGTGCTCCCTTCACTGCCAACATCCAACTGCCTCCCACATTCACCTCCCATACTGTCTCTGACAGACATTAGCAGGCATTAATATACACATTTTACGCTCTTAACACTCAATATCCACTTACCACCCACTAAACAGCCGTTAGCACCCTTACCGCAGGAATGTCTACTCCCCGCCCCATCCCTTATTGCACATTGGGACCCTTAACAGTGCTATTTATCACTCTCCCCTACGTGTAAGGCAATATATGCAAATGAGATGATAGAAGTGTTGGAAAGTGGATTTATTTCTTGCCTTTGGATTAATCTGGTCACCACAACAACTTTTTATTTCATAAAAGGATTATTGATGGTTATATGTTTTGTAATAAAAGTAACAATACATTTCTTAACCCAGTTGCCATATCCCAGCATTCATTATCTCCCAAATAGTTGCTGTTCAAGCTTCCATGCAACTTATATTCAACTAGGGCCCGATTCCGTCCTGGAAGTAGATCCCCTCTGAACCGGACGCACAGAGGGGATCGTTATTCTGATCCCATGGGGCACATCTAGCCCCATGGGATCAGAATCGCAAACAGTCCTGCATGTGTAGGCCGGGACTGCGATTCAGTCCAGCCTGCATGTGCAGGACTGTCCCCGGCAAACTCAGTCAGGGCTTTAAAATGGAGCCGTGGCACCATGGCATCATGTTGCCATGGCACTGCGGCTCCATTTAAAAGCCGTGATGCTGGCTGCCAGCAAAAAGGGTTTATTCCCTGCAGCCCAACTCCTGATCTGGTCTTCTAAGACCACCAGGGTTGGGCTGTGGGGAGTAAACCCTGGCCCCCCTGCCCCATCCACGCCCCGGACCGTCAAAAAAAAAATGTCCATGGAAGTTACTCCACCTTGGAGGTGGAATAACTTCCACAGACATTTTGCCGGCCCTGGACCTACAGGGCCGGCATTAGAATCGGCCCTATACGTCCAGGATGGGAAACCACCCACTGCCTGCCCAGACCCCACCCCTGGATTACCCCTTCCCCACCCTGTCTAACTTCCCCGCACAACCGGCAGGGAAGTTAGTCGGGGACAGGCAAGGGCACGAATAGTGGGGATGGATGTACTATTCATAGCACAGAATAACCCCCACAGCAATTAAAATATAAATTGAATATTTCTGAATTGCTACTTACTTCGAAGCATCAAATTCATGAATTAACCCTAAGAAAAATTAGGATTCTTCTGTTTGTTCTATTTATTTCATATCTACCTTTCCACCTTTTTATATACCTTTCCACCTTTTTATATACCTTTTTAATCACACTACCTCCTTTCACACATCACCACATGCACACCACATCAGGCACTCACACTTACTCTATATATCCCTTAATAATATCAATAGCCACAAGCCTGAACCCACTCTCTTACATAGTAACCTAAAATGTGCTCTCATCAACTCACGTTCAGTTTGCAAAAAATGGCCAGTCATCTCTGATCTCATCACTACTCAGAACTTGGATATCCTTATGGTTACAGAATCCTGGCTGTCAGATACAGACACTGTCCTCGTAAATCAACTCATCCCTCATGACTATTCAATACACACATGTAATAGAACCAACCGGAAAGGTGGTGGAGTCTTCATCCTAGCAAGAGGTAAGCTCCAATTCCAGCTACTTTCGTCAATGAGTATCCCGCACATGGACATAATGTCTGTTGCCAACAAGCACATCACTATAAATCTCATCTACAGAGCTCCTTCTTCCCCCCCTGAAGATCTCTCTAATATAATTGACCTGGCCTGTAACCCTGAAATTCCATGTAAGCCTAATTGGTTGATCGGTGATTTTAGCCTTGCCTCCCTTCAACATACCCACTCCAACACTTTCCTCGATGCTATGAACGACCTCAGTTATACACAAATGGTCAACTCTCCTACACACCTCAAGGGAAACGCTCTTGACCTCATCTTTGCCCCCCAGTCAGAACTGAACAATAATATCAACCTATCATTCATGCCTGTCCCATGGTCAGACCACAACTTAATCTCCTTCCAAATCCCATACCAACAAAATTGAATTTCAACCTGCCAAACAAACTCAACCTCCTCAAGATCGACAATTCGCTTCAGACCCCTAGACAGAGAGGACTTCGTCAACAACGTTCTTCCAGAACTCTGTCAACCAGCTCTGGACCTTGACGATATGATTAATAGATGGAACTCTACCCTGATCTCCTGCGCACAACTACCCTCCTCTAATAAATCACCAGCATTTATCAGATCACCAAGAAACAGAAAACCAGCCCCTTGGTTCTCTGCTGAACTACGTTCATCTCCTCAGACTCTCAGAAAGCAAGAAAGAAAATGGCATTGATCTCGCTCCACATCTGACAAAATGACTTATGAAAACACCCTAAAGCAACACCGTGAGAAAATATCAGAAAAAATGAGAGAACACCACACGGATCTCCTCCTCCAATCATTAAATAAACCACGTGACCTCTTTAACATTGCTAAATCTTTAACCAAGGCACCTTCCTCGAACCAGACGGTATCTATCCAGCCTCAGCCCTATGCCAAGTACCTGCAAGCTAAAATCATTAAAAAAAAGATGGAACCAAGTTCCATACTCTGTTACACTCCCCAGGTACAGCAACTGTTAACAAGCTTCAGCCCTCCAGCAGAGAAATACATCGCCAACCTTATTGCCACTATCAACACCACTACAGCCCCTAATGATCCTTGTCCTGCACACTGGATCAGAATGATGCGTTCAGAACTCAGCCCAACTCTAGCACTCATCATGAAGCTCTCATTCGCTGCAGGAATATTCCCAACAACTCTTAAACAGACGTCCATATGCCCTCTCCTCAAAAACAACAAACTCGACCTGACAAAGACAGACTCATATCGCCCAATCTCGAGCATACCCCTCCTAGCCAAACTGATTGAGAAGGTGGTTCAAATGCAATTACAGCAACACATCGACATAGCAGCTCCTCTTGTTCCCTGCCCGCATGGATTCCGAGAATCACACGGTGTAGAGACTCTACTCACCATACTTATCAATACGTTAACCAGAGGTATCGACAAAATTGAAAATGGGTTCGCACTCATCTTTCTCGATATATCGCTATATCTCGATATATCGCTCCCTCTTCGTCCCCTGATCGGGACTTGAAATCGCCAGCCGGCCTTCCCGAGCAACACCTCCGGCCCAATCCGGGCTGTGGGAGGGGGAGGAGCAGCAGGCCGGTTTAAAGAAAGCCGCCGACGGCTGGAAAAAGCAGATCGCTCCCTCTTCGTCCCCTGATCGGGACTTGAAATCGCCAGCCGGCCCTCCCGAGCAACACCTCCGGCCCAATCCGGGCTGTGGGAGGGGGAGGAGCAGCAGGCCGGTTTAAAGAGAGCCGCCGACAGGCGGGCCCGCGCCTGGCCGGGCCCGCGCCTGAGGGCCTCGCCAGAGGGCCCTTTGGCGTGGCCCTTAGGCAGTGGCCCACATAGAGGCACACACAAGGCTCTTCGACGCTACCCGAGCAGCACCGACAACAGCAACCACACCTCCACTGAACATCGTAGGAGAAGCATATGCCTGCATCGTCTTGAGACCGTCTTACCTCCATGCTATCTCCCCATCCAACACGGATTAACCCTCTCACAACAACCAGGTTTGCTAACCATATCAACACCATATGTTACACTTAAGACAATAATTGACTCAAAGTACCTAGATATACTACTTGGTTAATCCTTCCCACATTTTATTGCTTACTGCTACCATTGTGGCATTGGATAACATATGGTTGCTAGTGGCTATATACACATAGCCAAAATTTGCTACATTGTGTTCAATACTATTACCTAAAAGTTTGTAACATTGTTATATGGTTACCTTGCTACATTTCTGCTAATACTACCTACCACATTGCTGCTGCTACTTGTCCAACGTCCAAATATTGTTAAAGTGTTACTCTGCTTAAATATCTCCTGCCTACCTCTACTATTATTTCTCCCCAAACGTACCTACAAAAGCTCTCCTCGCCCACAGTGTCAGCAACAATGACCGCACCAGTCATAACGGTAATTTGCCTACTATTCATTATACTATACGAAGCTAAATCACTATCACAAGATCACCACCATATTACTACACTACACAACACAAACAAAAAACACTTCCACGGCTTTCACCAATATCCACAAAATCCCTACCATAAGAGACATTCTCACCTTCTACATATAGCAATAGACCAAACATCCAGCACAAAACGAAGCCGACCTGTTCCTCAACAAGAAGGTCTCCGTTGTGCCCTTATAAACGCAAGATCTGCACGCAAGAAATGGCCAGCCATAGCAGACCTAATAATCAAAAGAAATCTTGACATTTTAATGGTCACAGAAACTTGGTTCTCAGACTCCGATGCAGTTATAATAAACCAAATTACACCACCTAATTACTCCACATACACATGTAACAGAGCAAATAAAAGAGGAGGTGGGGTTGCCATTATAGCAAAAACTGACCTCCAATATCGCACAATCACTACCAAGAGCACAGAACAATTAGATATTATCTCAATATACAACAACCACAATACCATCAACCTTATATATATGACACCGAACTCAACATCTGAAGAATTATCCAGTGTAATTGACTTAGCCTGCAACCCAGTACACCCAGAGAAACCTAACTGGCTAATGGGCGACTTCAACCTCCCTTCCATACAACCTGCCCTTTCTAATACATTCCTAGACGCAATGAAAAACCTCAACTACAACCAACTCATAAACCAACCTACCCATCTACATGGAAACGTGCTTGACCTTGTCTTCGCTCCACCCACATACATGTCCAATAATGATGATTTCGACATATCCATCACTCCGGTCCCTTGGACAGATCATAGCCTGATAACACTCACAATACCATCATATCAGGTCCTCTCACATTATAAAGCAAAACAGTCACCAACAAACTCCACGCGCTTCAAACATTTCAACGAAGAAGAAATCAAGAAACACATATTTCCAAGGCTCAATCAACCTTCTAACAACATCAATGAAATGGTCAACACATGGAATGAAACTATCAACCAATACGCTATACTACCACCAGCCCGTAAAAACACTACAACAAAGAACAATGTTGTGAAAAGACCATATGCACCATGGTTTTCACAAGATCTAAGGAAGTCTCTTACCATCCTGAGGAAGCTCGAAAGAAAGTGGCGTAAATCTCGAAACTCAACAGTTCAACAAACATACTTGACACACCTGCAAACCCATCGTGAAGCAATATGGAACACAAGAAAATCATACCACTCTGAACTCCTCAACCGCTCCCTAAACAAACCTCGGGAACTCTTCAATCTAGTAAAGTCACTAACTACAGAACCATCACCTCCTCAACAGGAACTCATTCACCCGCAGAAATACGCTAATTTTATACAATCTAAAGCTATAAGAACAACAATTTCTTCATCACCTAGTCCACCCCAACAACATGTACGAGTTTCCCCATTACTAAAGCTCTCACCGCCCTCAGCCAAATACATCGAAGACATTATAGCCCAAATGAATACCACCACAGCACCTAACGACCCCTGCCCAGCACACTGGATAAGAGCTCTGCGATCCGACTTTAGTCCAGTCATAGCAAATATAATAAAGATGTCCTTCTCAACAGGCATCTTCCCATCGGCTCTAAAACAGACTTCCATAAGACCGCTGCTAAAAAATAACCAACTAGACCCATCAAAGGAAGAATCGTACCGCCCGATTTCTAGTATACCGCTTCTATCCAAAATAATTGAGAAGGTAACCAACAATCAAATACAACAACACATAGACACCTCCTCACCACTCGACCCCAGTCAGCACGGATTCAGGGAAGCCCACGGAGTAGAGACATTGCTGACCACTTTAACCAACACACTCATCAGTGGATTAGACGACATCAAAAAAGGCTTTGCCCTAATATTCCTGGACATATCTGCAGCATTTGACTCTGTGGACCATGAAATACTTCTAACCCGCCTATTTGACAAGGGAATCCACGGGCTGGCATGGGAATGGTGCAAATCATACCTGGAAGATCGCCTGCAACATGTCAGGACTACTACAGGGACATCACAACCTTTCCAGTTAAAACAAGGAGTACCTCAGGGCTCCTCCCTATCAGCGCTGCTATTTAATATTTATATGCAGCCTATATGCAACATCACTCGTTCCTATGGAATATCCTCGTTGATCTATGCAACGATGTACTAATATTTACACAAATCAACGTCAAGCTTCCAGACTTCACAACACTAATAGATTGCTTTAATGCAATAGCAGACTGGCTCCTCACCCAGAATATGCGCATAAACTACAAAAAAACTGAAGTACTCATAATCACGAAAAACAGAGCATTCTCACCCCCTGATATACTAAAAGTACGAGACGCAGACCTCCCAATCAAGCCGTCCATAAAATACCTTGGAGTAATACTCGACCAGCGACTGGATTTTAAAGAACATATCAACCGCACTGTAAAAACTATTTATTTCAAAATAAGGACTCTGCGTCATCTGAAAAACATGCTCGAACCAGACAGCTTCAGAACCATATTTCAAACCATAGTCACACCCCACTTCGACTATGCGAACATAATACTCCATGGTCTCCCTAAAAACACCCTAAATACATTACAACTAGCCATGAATGCCGCAGCCAGAGTTCTATACGGTGCTTCAAAGTGCGAACACATAACACCCATCCTAATGGAGCTTCACTGGCTACCTATTTACTGCAGAATAGCATATAAAGCTCTCCTCATGACCTTTAAGGCGATAAATACTATAGCTCCTTCATCAATTTCAAAACTCATCCATCCGACTCCCAATATTAGATCCAGGAGGTCAGCAGCGGCAAATATCCTAGTTATTCCACAAGAGACCACAAAATGCAAACATTCAACATCAGACAGGGCCTTTGCATACTATGCACCCAGATGTTGGAACAACCTTCCCCACAACATAAGAGCTATTACGGACCTCAAGAATTTCAGAAAAGCTATAAAACACCATCTCTTCATTCTGCATTTCCAAAGCTCATCACCACCCCTCTAACATGCACAGTAAAATTGTATATACCTTATTTACTCAAGATGTAACTAAGAAATCCTATCCCCTGTATATATGTTATTTACAAATATGTACAAAGTTTCCCAAAGTTAAATTCCCAGTTGACTACTCCTGTTATATGTAAACTTATCACAATTTGTTGATTGTAATGAGTATTTCTGTTTAATGTAAACCGCGCTGATGAAAAAGAGTGCGGTATAAAAGAACAATAAATAAATAAATAAATAAATAAATAAATCTGCTGCATTTGATTCTGTGAACCATGTGCAACTCCTCTTCCGCCTTCAAGAAAAGGGAATCTATGGCTTAGCCTGGGAATGGTGTAAATCCTATCTAGCTAATCATTGGCAACAGGTTCGGATAGGATAATCAACATCTGAACCATTCCATCAACAACAGGGAGTACCCCAAGGATCCTCCCTATCTGCTCAACTTTTTAATATCTATATGCAACCCATTTGTGATATCATCCGCTCATTTAACATTTCCAGCCTGATCTATGCAGACGATGTATTGATATTCACCCCGATTAAAATCATGCATCCGTACCTCCTCCCACTTATTGAATGCTTCAATGCAATCACTGACTGGCTCTTATCGCAGAATCTACTCATAAACTTTAAGAAAACTGAGGTCCTATTCATAACCAAGAACAAGAACTTCTCTCCCCCCACTTCATTGAAGGTACGAGATGCTGAACTACCTTGCAAATCTGCGATATGCTATCTTGGTGTTACAATAGACCAACAACTCAATTTCAAAGAACACATAAAGAATACAACCAAGTCAATTTACAATAAAATATGGACTCTAAGACACCTAAGACCTCTACTCGCCCCAGATGACTTCAGAACCATATTCCAGTCACTTGTATTACCACATTTCGATTATGCCAATATCATTCTACACAGTCTTCCTAAAAACACTCTCAATCCACTGCAGATGGCAATGAATTCAGCAGCTCGCATTCTCTGCGGCATTTCCAGAAAAGAACATATCACGCCCATACTCATGGAACTACACTGGCTACCGTTACAATGCAGGATCACCTACAAAGTCCTACTCCTTTCATTTAAAGCAATTAACAGGATATCCCCCTCATCCCTCTCTGCACTCTTGACTACTACCCCTACAAACAGGCTAAGAAGGTCAACAGCTACCAACATGATGTCTATGCCACCCGAGTCTACAAAATGTACTCAAACAACTAGAAATAGAGCCTTCACACTCTATGCCCCCAAATGCTGGAACGATCTACCGCCTCATATACGATCAATAGGTGACCTCTCTCAATTCAGAAAAGCCCTTAAACACCACCTATTCTGCCTTCACTTCGTCCACCCTGACTTCACACAATCACTTCCAGCACCTCATCTTACCCACTCAGCCTCTGACACTCCAACAACTTAACGCTTACTGATATACATAACAGACCCACCCTCAGGCATAGATTACAAGCTTCATGCATCACGATTCCATAAACAATATACAATTTAATCTGTAAATAGTTTTTACAACCTCCTCGGTTGTGGATTTGTATATAGTTACCCTGTTACAGTCCCATGTTACAAACCCTGTTATGATGTAAGCAAAAGATCTTTGTTCTGATGCAAAACTTGTCTTATTTGTAAACCGCACTGATACCAAAAAGTGCGGTATATAAGAACTGTAAATAAATAAATAATTAAATACCTAGGCAAATTGGGGTGTTCATTTGAACAACTGTTGAAGTGGGGTGAAATGCAGAGCATTGATTTTCCAGGGTCTTTATTTCTTGTGATGCAATTTTAGAAGACCAAAAAAAAGAGATTAAAGCACATGAGGTTTTGAAAGCACACTGAAGTCTTCTTTAGAATGATTTCTAAAAAATATATTTTTCTAGGCAGCAGTGGAGTCTAAAAGAGAAACACTCAATGTTTTTCTGTACCTAAAAAAACATATTTGTCAGCAAAGCTAAAGAAAAGCACCCTAGGGTCCTCCATAGGAAGCTCTTTCACTGGCTATACTGCACTCTACAGAAATACAGGGTAAAACTTTTTATGTTTTAAAAACTCAGCCTGAAGTTGTAATAGCTTAAAGTGAACTCTTTTCTACCTTCTAAGGGCCTAAATATTTTCTAAGGATTTCATTTGTTAATTTTAATCTTATTATAATTATTATTATATTCATTCAAGAATAAATTGAAGGATAAGAAAACAGATGATACATACAGCAAAGAAAAAAAACAATAGGGTTTTTGTAATGTTTATGGGGACAATTTGGACTAGATTAAAGAGTATGTTTAGAAAAATACAATACCTGTGCTAGCAAATGGGGTGTGCATGGCATGTTTCCATGTCCAGTGTTACACCCTCATTAACCCATTTGCTGCGATTATTCCAAGTTATTCACTTGGTTTGCAGCTTGTCGTGCTGTGAGGGCTTGCGTGCATCAGTGATGCTGAGAGCTAAACTATCGGTAGTTTAACTACTGGCAGGGTCTCCAAAGATGGACAGGTCTCAGCTGAGGTGCCAGACCAAGACAAACCACCCATCTGGGCAGCAGCAGAATGGAACAGTGTTGACGGCGGAGGATCACATTTTTGTGACAACGGCAACAACACCAAACTTAAACTGCGCGGAAGAAAGGCCCGGCAATCTACTTCTGTATCTTGCCATGAAAACCCAATGGATAGTTACAACAAAACAAATTGTGCTATGGTGCTGGAAGATGAGACCCCCAGGTCAGAAGGCACTCAACTAGCTACTGGGGAAGAGCTGAAGACTTTTCAGAGTAAAGCCAGCATTTATGATGTGGTTGGATCAAAGCCCTCGGGAAGTCTGACTGCTGATGTAGCTGCGCATGAAATGAGAGTCAGAAGCTGTAAAGATGTCTTACACATTGGAACATGGAACGTATGAAGCATGAACCAAGGGAAGTTGGAGGTGGTCAAGAATGAAATGGAACGTGTACAACTTGATCTGTTGGGTGTCAGCGAACTGAAATGGACTGGCATGGGGCACTTTGCATCAGATGATCACATGGTCTACTATGCTGGAAATGAAAGACAAAGAAGAAATGGTGTTGCATTTATAATAAAGAAGAAACTTGCAAGAACTGTAATGAAATACAATGCAGTCAGCGAACGCTTAATCTCTATTCGTCTACGAGGATTGCCTATCAACACAACTATAATTCAAGTATATGCCCCAACAACAGCTGCAGAAGAGAATGAAATTGAAGAGTTCTATGAACAAGTACAAGCTGAAATTGACAGAACATGCAAACAGGATATCCTGATAGTCATGGGTGACTGGAATGCAAAAGTTGGCAACAAAGAAGAAGGCAAAGTAGTTGGAAAATATGGACTTGGCAACAGAAATGAAGCTGGAGAAAGACTGATAGAATTCTGCAAGACCAATAATCTATTCATCTCAAACACCTTCTTCCAGCAACACAAGCGGCGACTGTACACATGGACTTCACCGAATGGATTATATAAAAATAAAATTGACTACATCTGTGGAAGTCAACGATGGAAAAGCTCTGTAACATCAACAAAGACAAAACCTGGAGCTGACTGTGGTACAGATCATCAACTACTAGTATGCAAACTCAAGCTAAAGTTGAAAAAGAGCAAACCACTCATGAATGCAGCAAAATATGACCTTGAGAATATACCACTGGAATTTAAAGACTGCCTGCAAAATCGATTTGCTGCTTTAGATATAAATAACAGAGCTCCGGAAGAGTTATGGAATGACATCAAGAAGGTTGTGTTGGAAGAAAGCGAGAAGTCTCTACAAAAGGTGAAAAAGCAAAAACGGCCAAAATGGATGATGGAAGAAACTCTGAAAATTGCCCAGAAACACAGAGAAGCTAAAGCCAGAGGAGAAAGAAAGACAATCGCAGAACTCAACAGAGATTTCCAACGTGCAGCAAGACAGGACAAGGAAAAGTACTACAATGACACTTGCAAGGAAATAGAAGCAGAAACTATTAGAGGAAGAACAAGATCGGCTTTCCTAAAGCTACGAGAGTTAAAGAAAATGTTCCAGCCTCGAATTGGAATGTTGCAAAATGCTCAAGGTTCTATGTTGATTGATGCTGAAAAGATCAAGAAAAGGTGGAAGGAATATACAGAGTTTTTATATGATAAAGATCAAGTGGACCAACAGGCGTTTCAACCTGTACCTTATGATCGGGAACCATTGGTGATGAAAGAAGAAGTTGAAGCAGCATTGAAAGCCTTATCAAAGAACAAAGCACCAGGCATTGATAGCATTCCCATAGAAGTATTGCAGCAATCTGATGCAGCTGTTACCGTATTCACAAGGCTCTGCCAAGAAATATGGAAGACAACATCATGGCCAACTGACTGGAAAGGATCTGTGTTTATACCAATACTAATGAAAGGTGATCCAATTGACTGTGGAAATTATCGCACAATCGCTCTGATCCCACATGCCAGCAAGATTCTACTGAAGATTATTCAAAAGAGGCTACAACCATACCTGGAACAAGAACTACCTGAAGTGCAAGCAGGGTTCAGGAAAGGGCGAGGAACGAGAGACATCATTGCGGATGTGAGATGGATCCTTGAAAAGACTAAAGAATACCAAAAGGATATCTATTTGTGCTTTATCGACTATAGCAAGGCTTTTGACTGTGTAAACCATGAGAAACTCTGGGCCACATTAAGAAGCATGGGTATACCAGAACACCTGATCGTTCTCTTGTGCAATCTGTACATTGATCAAGAAGCAACAGTTCGAACGGAACAAGGAGAAACAGAATGGTTTAAAATAAGCAAAGGTGTAAGACAAGGCTGCATACTTTCCCCCTACCTGTTTAATTTATATGCAGAACAAATCATCAGAGAAGCAGGATTGTATGAAGACAACAGAGGTGTGAAGATTGGTGGAAGACTCATCAACAACCTTCGCTATGCTGATGATACCACATTACTGGCTGAAAGTGAAGATGATCTGAAACATTTGCTTCTCACAATCAAAGAACATAGTCTCAAAATGGGCCTGCACCTTAATGTAAAGAAGACAAAGATCATGACAACTGGCATAATCAACAGGCTCATCGTTGAAGGAGAAGAAATTGAAATTGTGAACAACTTTAATCTACTTGGATCAACTATCAATAAAGAAGCAACAAGCAGTCAAGAAATCAGACGACGCATTGCTCTTGGCAGAATGTCTATGAAAGACCTAGATAAGATTCTCAAGAGCAGAGATGTCTCTCTCCATACAAAGATTCGACTTGTTCAAGCCATGGTATTTTCAATAACATCATATGGATGTGAAAGCTGGACAGTGAAAAAGATAGACAGGAAGAAAATTGATGCCTTTGAATTATGGTGCTGGCGGCGAATACTGTGTATACCATGGACTGCCCGAAGAACAAACCAGTCGGTACTAGAGGAGATCAAACCTAAGCTTTCTTTAGAAGCTCAGATGACAAGACTTTGACTTTCATACTTTGGACACATCATGCGAAGAGAGAGATCATTAGAGAAAGACATTATGCTTGGCAAGATAGAAGGTCAACGCAAAAGAGGAAGGCCAGCAATGAGATGGATCGATAGAATAACAGCAGCTACGGGTACCAGTCTGTTAACAATGAGCCACCTGACTGAAGACTGAACACAATTTAGGATAGCTATCCAGAGGGTCGCCATGAGTCGACTCCGACTCGACGGCACTTAACAACAACAACAATTCCAAGTGCAGTTAAAGATGCCTGTGCTAATGATTCCCTTGCTAACCACAATGTGCAGTCAGCACCCAAACTCCACCCCTAACTCACTCATTCTCCACCCAAACTCATGTTAAGCAATTACGGAGGATTTTTACAACTGCAATTATAGTTAATGTGGTGGGCTTAGCATGCAGTAAACCCTGTGCTAACCTTTTGTGCGCTTTAGTAAATATACCCCAAAAGGAGTTAGGACCCGACATTCAGTGTAAGTGACTAGCACAATTGCAGCGACTAGCCATCACCAATGTATACTAAACCCAGAAAATTAATGCCGGGACTATACCTGGCACACGGGCATTGAATATCCAGGTCAGCCATGGAAACAGGAAGCTATCCGGTCAGAGACGATATTCATCACTGCTCAGTTAGCCTCAGTGACAAAAGCTAGGCCAGTTTTTGCTGAGCCTTACTTTTGCCATTGAGGGATATCCGGACAGCAGCTGAATATCGCCATTGATCGGTTATCCACGGGTACCACCCATGGAATGTCCTCATGCTAACTGGTTAACATCGGGGTGTGTAGCGGTAGTACAATGTTAGTGCTGCTGAGTATCCCACTAAGGGGTATTCACATGGTCTACAAGTCTGGAGTGCAGGAATAGCATAGTGGTTAGAGCAATAGCCTAGCACCCAGAAGGCCTGGCACTCCTTGTGATCTTGGGCAAGTCACTTTACCCTCCATTGCCTCAGAAGAAAAGACCTGGCAATCTACTTACAGTCATACTTTGCCAAGAAACTCCATGGCCTGTTGGGTTACTAGGAGTCAGCATTGACTTGATGACAATTTAAAAAAGTCAAAATACTGTGTAAATGCCTTTGAATATCAGGGTCTTAGGGGTATGTTTACTAAGGCACGGTAACAAAGCATTGGTAACGTTACCGCACGTTAACGTCACTAAATGTAATGTTATTGCAAGATAACGTTACCTGATGTAACGTTACCAGCAGCTGTAACTGTCCCAGAGGGTGGAGAGAAGGCAGAGAGAGGTTGGAGAGAAGGGGTAAATGGGCGGGGAGTGGGCATGGAGAGGCCCCTGCTACACTAACGCTGCAACATTAATGCCGGGACAGTACCGCCAGTGAAAACCTGGCGGTAGACGCACATTTGCAGAAGAGAGAAACAATTTAAGTGTCAGCAATGTACAGCACAGGCACATGTCCCGCCTGCAGCCCCCTATGCCCCATTTACACCATCACCATAGTGCCCTTTCATACTTGGGCACTATGCTGTTGCTGCAAATGGAGCACAAGTAGTGCTCCATTTGCAGCAACAGCATAGTGCCCAAGTATGAAAGGGCACTATGGTGATGGTGTAAATGGGGCATAGGGGGCTGCAGGCGGGACATGCAGTGGGGGCAGCTGAGGCACAGGGTTGACTAGGCTGTTGCCTAGGTGGCAGATAGGAACACAGAAACTGGACATCAGCAAGACAGCATCTGACCAAGGTCAAACATGCCCAGTAGTCTGTGTTCCACAGTGTCCCATCCAGGGGACATTATGCAGCAGGTACCCCAAAGGTCACACAGTTGCCACTATGCCTGTAATAGGGCAATCAGTGCACAGACCTTCCCCAGGATGCGTCCCAAACAGTTCGCACACCTAGCTAAATGAACACCCGTTACGGCAGCCCCTAGTAAGGCATTGTAGGTTGTGACCACACATTGTCTGAAACATATATACACCCAGTAGTCCAAAATGGGTACACCGTACCTGAATTGCATGCTCTAGCCTGTCCACAGTCTGCTGTCATAGCACAATCCACCTACATTTACCTGGTCCACCCTTGCCAATAGTTGCCAGAGCACCAACCTGACACCTCCCCAGCCATCTCTCCCCCATGTGGAAGGGACATAACAACGGTAGGTGGCAATGGGGAGGATGTGTGGATGTCCATGTATGCCTCCCCACCCCAGACCACGCACCCTAGGCACCCACCTACCTGCACAGTGGATGGCCTGGGACTGCGCACTACCAGCACTAACAGCATATGGTCATGTCAGCATGGCAGGGGGGTGTGGGCATGTGGGGTGTGTTGGTGCTGGGGTGGGGCAGTGGCGCCTTCTTGCCATGGACCTAGGCCATGCACTGTTCCAGTAGGTTGTGTGCAGTGCAACAGAAGAGGTCTGTCTGATGAAAGGTTAAGGTAGCCTCAGGGAGTGCTGTGCTTCTGTGGCAACAGTGTGGTGCAGTACATACAGCCAGTATGTCTTGGAGCAAAGGGTCACAGGTTCAGGTCACAGCTGTGGTTCCTACAGAGCATGTCTCTATGTTTTACCCTACCATCCAGATACAACATCAAAATGTGCAATCCCCAAAGCAGCTGCCAACAGGGGTACAAACACCCACACACACAGGCTCCACTATCCAAAGCCTCGTGTGCATACTGAGGAGCAAGATATTGTGGGCATAGGGCGGATTTGGCAGGACACATCTGCACAGGGTGTAGAGCAATGGCTGGGACATTGTAGTGCCTGACCACCACCTGCATGGATAGGGTGGCCACAGCATGTCATGCTCGGAAGTCACTCTCGCTCTGACTGAGCAGTGACCATGGCATGTCTATGTTCCCACATAGTGCTGTACACTGTCTGTCTCTAGTGATATCTGTGTGTTCCCTGTTCTGGGGCTCAATTACTAAGATACCTGCTTGGTGTCTGTGCTGTATATCCCAACTCTGGGTGTACATAGTTCCTCTGTGAACATGCACTATGAACTGGCTAGTGGATTGTCTGCAGTTAGTCTGTGCATGGTTGGAACACCTTGCAGGGTGCTGCAGGTGCAGTCTGACTTTGGCTTCTGCTGGTGAATGGCAGACCTTGGTGTAGTGCAGCTGAGGTTTTCCAGGCCTACTCCCAGCATTACTGCTGGTCTGCCACTGCCCTAGTCACAGGTATGGCTCTGGCCCAACAACCCTGGAGGGTAGTCTTTTGCCAGCAGGACTGGGGTTGCTGGTCCAACAGCCATTCTTCATGGCTGAGCCACCTCCACTGCCTCACTTACAAAAAAGTTGATTGTGGGCCCTTTGGGGTATATACCACTTTGACCCGGAGAGGGCAGTATATTAGGTAGTGTTACATACACCTCATGCGAGTCTAGACACCCCTCTGCTCTGATAACAGTTGCCCATGGCAGCCACACTGCAACACTGGGTATGCACTAGTCTGGGTGGTTTCTGGTCCTAGAGGGCCAGATGTGACTAGGGAATACAAATGGACACAGAATTACTTTAGGTTGCACTGCAAGGAACACATGTCACACACTGGTAGTGATAGGAATGTACAGCAGGACCTAACTCTAGCACCACATGTACTGCGGACCTGGTGCTGGGCGCCCATCCTAACCCTCAGGGTGAACACAGAATCTGCTCAATGGCATGGTCTGTAGCTACTCTGTGCCAGTATCATGCACTGTCAGTTCTTCTTACCAAGCTGAGGTACTGAAGAGGTGCATACTCCATTTGGTGATCAGCTGTAGACTGCTGTTCTGCATGTGCTTGGGTACTGGTGGGGTTACCCTATCCTGGCACACACAGCAGACATTTTGTGCAGTGACCTGCAGTCTTTCTGTATCCAGCCATTGTTATGAAACAAGCCATAGAGGTATAGCCTACTGGTCATTACAATAATGTTCTAGGCAGTGGTCATGGGTTCAATTCCTCTTTGTTCTCTCTTTTTATGCCTGTGCTACTCAAACAATTTTCATGCCTGTAACAGTCATATCTTTGCAGATCTGTGCTGCCAGCCCATACTACCCTCACCACAGTTGCCAACAATACTTCAGTCCATCTATTTGCATCAGTCAGCTGTGTAGAGACCTGTCTTCTTGTGCAGGCTTCTACCCCATGACCTGCAATGGTACCCTTTTCTGCATTGCGGCTCTTCGTGCTTGCCTCGCCTGTGCCTGATCTGCATGGCACCACTACTCCTCTGTCCTCCTATTATTGTAACTATCCTGCCACCTCTGCCTCCACTGGGGGACATGTATTCCCATCCTCTGCCACCCACTGTCATTGCATTACTTTATATTGCCAACACCCTGTGCATCGGTACAACTGCCTCCAACATGTTTGTCCACTTTACTGGCAGCCACATAGGATGCCCACAGATATGTCAGGTCCATCAGCTCCCAGCTCTCCTTCCTTAAATCACTTGTTCATTGCCTTTCCTCGGTGCTCTATCCAGTGTTAGGGTTACATCTGTTTTTATGCCTTACAGTTCATGCATGTCAACTTGAGGTACCTTGCAGTCCTTATAGACCTTAGGGCGCCTTAGATTAGGGTGCCTTATAAGGTACCTTAGCCTAAGGTGCCTTAGCCTAAGGTGCATTATAAGGTGCCTTAACCTAAGGAACTTTATAGCCCTTATGGTGCCTTGCATTAAGGTGTCTTGACCCACGGCGCCTTAACGTAAGGCGCATTAATTCAAGGCACCTTACAGTTCTTAGGCACCTTGACTTAACGCGCCTTACATTAAGGCGCCTTACGTTCGGGTACCTTGTCAGCCTTACTGTGCCCTGCTTCTCAACTTAATGCACGTTAACGGGACATTGCTACATTTACCACGGAATGCCCCCTGCTTGCCCACTGCCTTATATGGCGTCGGTAACATTAACGCTGCACTTTTTGCCGGTGTCATTACCGCCGCTTAGTAAACATACCCCTTAGAAGACCAAATAATATTTTCTAATGATATATTCTGTTTTAAAAAGTGCAGTAGTTATATTCTTTAGTAGAATTAATACTAGGAAATCTTTCACTTGTCATTTGATCATTCCATTGATGTCTGAATTATTTAAGATGTCCATTTCATTTAAGTTCCTTTACGTGAAAAGACCTGTCTATCTAGTAAGTCAGCAGTTGCTATACATTACAGTCACTTATACTAGAAATACTTTGGTATAGATTAGGTCTAATTCATACAATGTTTAGCCTTTCCTCTTAACTAGCTTTTGTCTCTGGAACTCCATTTAACAAATAACTACAATGACTCTTCTTGTTTATCCTTCAGGCTTGACTAGTTACCTACAATGTGCGTATTCATCTGGTTGACTTCTGTTATGGTTTTACTCATTAATCTTCTGCTGATAGTTCTGGAACAACTTGATGAAACAACCACACACAATATGAACTGAATTCTACATGCATATACAGTACTATCTTTTGGCTACGATAAATGGCAGCATATGTGTCTCTTAAATAAATAATCGTATCATCATTTAATAGATTCTTGCCAAGCTGTAGCATGTTATCAAATAGAAACTCATCAGAGATGAAAGATGAGTGTGATGAATATCTTGGGAAAGTCCCTCACCTAAATGCCACTTAACAAATCGTTTTGATGCTTTATTTGGGGGCGGAAGGGGAAAGAAAATGGAGGACAGTTTATTTTTATTATTATTTCTATTTTTTATTTATCAGGTCATTCAATATACAAATAATGCATTTGCACTGTGAAGAAGGTCTGTTTCATAGGAAATTTGAAAGAAAGGAATAAGGTTGATAGCAAGTTAGTCAAAATCTGAGCATCCCTCTTAAGTCCACAAAAAGCAGAGAAACGGCACCAACTGAGGAAAGATGACTTAAACCAGTATAAAAAAAAGAAATATCAGTAAATATCAATTAAAGAAAAGCATACAAATTTGGACTAACCTACTAACAGTCAGAGTGGAGGAGTGGCCTAGTGGTTGGGGCAAGGTACTTCAAGCCACAAGGTCAGGGGTTCAAGTCCCACTAGAGGACAGCAACCTTGGGCCGGAAGGACTGGGGTTTCTAGTCCCACAGGTGCTCCTTGTGGTCTTGGGCAAGCCACTTAACCCTCCATAGCCCATGTTCCCTGTAAAATAGTTATCTCTAAGTTATAATGCCCTGTTCAGTGTAATTTCAGTTTGTTCAATGTAAACCACACTGATGCAGAATAGCACAGTATATAAGAGAATGTAAATAAATAATTAAGGGGCTTTTTTACTAAAGTGCTTTAAGTACTTAGCATGGGATTTAATATATGGTAACCTGTAGCAGGGCCCTCACTAATGCATAACACGTGATAAATAAAACCCCATGCTAATAGGTTTGGGTGGGATAAAGGAAGGTTCTGAAAAGAGATTCAGCCATACTCAATGAGAGTTATCTCACTTTATATTATTGTGTAGTTTCTACATAAAAGATATGAAGATTATCTGCTTTTATCTCATCAGTGCATGAAATAAGAAAAAGTAAAAAATATTGGCAGGTGGAAGGCTTTTTTGACCTATGATGGTACAGTTTTGAAGTCATGGTAATAGCTTCATCTACAAACTGACGTCTTTTTCCATTCCATTGATAACTTTAACTGTGTTGATGAATAGTAATTTTAAAAGATAAAACGATTGAGGACTTTGATATCATCTGTTATCATTAGCTGATGGATATTAATATCCTCTGGTGTTTGTTTATTTTTTTTATAGACTATATAGCTAGTTTCAGGGGGGTCCAGAGGCAGAACAAGATCAGAGCAATAGAGTGGTGATTTTAAGCATAGCTTAGGATAGCAAAAACGTTGTCCTAAATGACTATCCCGCTAGTTATTTGTATGGAATTGCTGAAAATTGTTGCTGTACAGGTAGTCCTGGCACTGACCACAGTGATCAGATATTCAGTGCTGGCCACTATCTAGATAAAGGTCTTGAACATCCTGTTTCTGAAGTCCAGGGAAAAATAGTATGAGAGCAGCAATGAAACTCCTATATTGGGTTTTTCGTTTCATTTTTGTTGCAGAAAGAATTGTACATGTGTCTGCAAATCCCTCTGCCCCCTACTTCGACAGCATGAGCTCCCTGTCAATACTGTGCTTTTTCCAATTCATTTATCACATACCTTTCTGCAGCTTTTGCTGTGAACTGTAAAGGAAGCGCATTATTAAGTTAAGCATGGCAGCCTGGAAGAACACGATCACCTGTTGCAGCTATGTAAGTCAGGTTGTTAACCATATTAATCCCCTGAGTATGATGGCATTTAAAATACCATGAGACATCTGCATATAGAACCAAAGTAAACACAAGGGATGAAAATGTGCCCTCTGGTTGCATTTTTATGACGGTCCCTCTACATGATCTTTCAGAATATGGAATCCTCTGATTTCAAAAAAACATGGGACAAACACAGAGGATCTCTAATGAAAAAAAGGGGACTGTTGTAATTGTTGTTAAGGAAGGACAGACTAGATAGGCCATGTGGTCTTTTTTCTGTCGTCATTTTTCTATGTTTCTATGTTTCTAAGATGCTAAATTCATTAAAACAAAATATTTATTAAAAACCTTTCTGCCCCTACTATTCAATTACTCAGAAAGTGGCATTAGTTGCATCCATGGTCCCTCTGTGGTTAGCTAGAAGCCCCATGCTGGTAATATAGCCCACAGCCACATTACTGACATAAGGTTAAGCAAACACGACCTTAAATGTGTACCTGATGCAAGGGAAGGTTAAGTGACTTGCTCAAGCTCACAAGTAGTAGTGAAGCAGCGAAGTGAAAACAATGAATAAATCCAGGAGTCAATTGCAGGGTCCAAGCCAATTTATTGTGCACAAGGCTCAGACAGTCAAGCGTCAAAAAGGACTGAGCAAAGTTCTTAAAGAAACATATTCATTTTATACATTTCTTTTCAGTTTGATACATGCAGACTTTCTATTGGTTCCAACGCCCCCTGCATTTGTCCAATTGGAGACCCTTTCTGGGCCTAGCACCCAGTTCCCTCCTCTAGGATTGTTCTAACAATGGCACAGTTTCTAGGTATTGATACAATTCTACTGCGAGGTCGTTTCTAGCTCTAGGAATGCAAGTATTGAAACATTTCTATCATCAGAACACAAGAGAATAATAAAGGATTTATGAATTCATGAAAAACTTCTTGTTAAGCAGTTTTCTCAAACTTTTACAGATCCTTGGTTTTTCTCAGCACTATTAATCTCTTGTGGGGGTGGGGACTCAGACCTAGCTTACAGGCCTCTCATACGCTTTCAGGCTATTATAGGCCATAGCCTACCACATTCCCCCCTTTGATTATTCTCACCCACAAGTTAAAAAGGGTGGGAATTAAATCACATATTATACTCGTGCAACAGCATCATCTTGGGGTATAGGGTAATATTGCCACACAGCTAAAACCTTCGTAGCTGCCTTCCGTTCTACAGTGCTATTGATAACTGAGGTCATCATACGTAAGCAAAGGGGTAATAGGCATGGGAGCAACAAGCATACAGTTAACATGAATAATACAATAAACACAAGGGTCTTCAGACCACCTAACCATGAAAATGCTGAACCAAACCACCCATCAAGCTTTAGCCCATGCCAGGTCTGGATAGGCACATATGTTTGTCTTCGCATTTGAGTAGCTATATCTTCAACAACTTGTCCATTATTGTCAATCTGCAAACAACATTTAGTTAAATTCAATTTCCCACATACTCCACCTTCAGCTGCTAACAAATAATCTAGAGCTAAACGATTCTGATAAATAGCTGTGCGCATTTGTGTACTTTGCTTTGCTAAAAGAGTTAGTGCTTTACTAGTTTCATTTGTTATTATTTCAACAACAGCTTGTAAGCGTATAATATGATTTATCATGTATACAGGAGTGCGGTATCCCCATGTCCCATCTTGTGTCCAAGTGGCGGGTCCGTAGTATGAAATGATTCTCTCAGGTGGCCACTCCTCATCATCCCATTTGTCCCATTGGCCTATTTTCAAGGCCTCTCGTTTCTGTCGACTCTTGTACACAGGGAAACCCATTTGTTCTCCATGGGAAATGGGCAGAAGAAAGAAGGAAGGTTGTATAGTTCCCAATACACATGCTCCTCCCCAATGGTGAGGAAGCTTAGCATATGCTCGAGTTCCACAAATCCAATATAATCCGGGTGGAGCTTGCCAGGTACTATGAAACACCAGATTAGTCCAGATTTTGGCAAGAGTAGGAAAGAGGACTAAGGGTTGGATGGCTCTGGAGTGTTTACCCCCGACCACCAGGACGTCTTCGTAGTGGTACTATTGTAAAACCTCTGATTAAGACAGACCAGCTATCCGACTAGCATAGTAAACTGTGGTCCTGTACGAGCAAAAACACAAGTTACCAACAATAGGGTGAGCCAGTACCCACTCACTAGTAGTGTTATGTAAAGCAGTCTGATTATAAGGAATGGAATAGTTCACTTCTTGCGCCTCCCAGGGCCATTGGTCTCCCATCTTAGTTCCGCCACAGAAGAAACAATCGGAGATGTGGAGACTAGATGCTACTGCCCCAGTGAGTTCAATGAACAAGTTTTGGGAGGTGTGAGGGATTTCAAATTCCGCCTGCAAGGCCTCATAAAAGGAGTGATGTATTCGATAAGGTGCGGATACATGGGTCTTAGTATTTAGCTATTTATATATATATATATATACAAGTTCCAGGATCTATGCCTCCTCCCGCTATACGTAACACAAATCTGAACCCCTGCTTCCACTGGCTAGGGTTAAGTATGAGGAGCTGTAGAGGATTACAGGCACTTTTTGTGCACTTCTGAGGCTCAGGTAATGATAATCTTTCCAAGATGGCTTTTCGATTATCTCCATCTTGTCCAGTAGGCCCACCAGACCAAGTAGCATAATACATGCATTCCCACTTTGGACAGAAGTATTTATTTATTTAGACAGTTTTGTATACCGCCTTATCCTTCAATCAAAGTGGTCACAACACAATTGGGGGATAAATTTAACATGCGGGGATATGAGACACATACACTAATACTTACAGGGAACATGGGCAATGGAGGGTTAAGTGGCTTGCCCAAGACCACAAGGAGCATCTGTGGGACTAGAAACCCCAGTCCTTCTGGCCCAAGGTTGCTGTCCGCTAGTGGGATTTGAACCCCTGACCTTCTGGCCTGAAGTACCGTGCCCCAACCACTAGGCTACTCCTCCCTAGGCATCTTTGGATGACTTGCTGTAGACGGTTGGGGAATACTTTCCAGTACACCATCCCCATCCGTATGCTCCTTCAGGACACATACATTTATCATCATAGTTGTAGGCTTGTTCCCAAAAAACACACTTGTAGTAAGCATTTCTATTTATTACATCGCAGGCATCAAAATTCAGGATAATGGATCTTGTGGGATCGGAAAGTTGATGTGTGGCATTTATGAGGACCCCCTCCTCATCATTCCAACGCAACTCCAGTATATAATAAGAGGGTTCTGCCGAGGGTTGAAGCAAGTTTTACTCTTCCCTTTTGTACAGATATTTAATTCTGTATCATTATACACACATCGGCTAACTATACCAGTGCAGGTATAGTAGGAATGATAAAGTAAAGTTTGAGTGATCTTTATCCCAGTTCGGGTGGTAGTTATACAAGCTGCACAAGGGGGTAGGGCAAAAGTCTTTTCCAGGGATCCCAGGGCTACCACCCCCATAAGACAGTAGTAGAGGAACATCATGACTACAGTCTTTAGAGATTAACTGAAATATTGAGAACAATGAACAATGAACTTGTAGAGTCTTTTTCTTCTTCTTCTTTTCTGCTTCCGCTGTATGTAGACCTATCGACTGCCACACTTGTGTGACAGGGGTAGGATTGTAGATCCTAAAGACTCTTACAATGCCGGTTGTCTCCGCAATGTAAGCCGCAATGGAGTTTCAGGGTCATCTACTGAAGGCCATTGACCAAGTTCAGGAGCGGCTGCCGGCTTTGCTCGACTATGATGGATCCAGGGTTTAAGCTCTGCGACTTTTACTGCAGTTGGGGTTGATAGAATGACAACATAAGGACCCTTCCAATGCGGTGCCAACAGTGTCTTTCTCCACTCTTTGATCCACACTGACACTCCAGACTTGAAGGGATGCAGAGGTTCCGTCAGATTGATGGGCAATCGATTTTTTACCCAGGTGTGAAGACTCTGCAAAACAGAACTTAAAGCCAATAGTTCTTGTCTAGTAATTTTAGATCCAATCTGTTTCATATCTCCTTTTATTCCCTGTACAATGGGTGGGGGTCGCCCATACAAAATCTCAAAAGGGGAAACTCCTAAAGACTTGGTTGGAGCAGAACGTATTCTAAGAAGGGCTATAGGGAGAACCTGGAGCCACTTCAGGTGTGTTTCTTGACAAAGTGGACAACTGAGATTTCAGGGTCCTATTCATACGTTCATACGTTCTACTTTCCCTGAACTCTGGGGTCTATAGGCAGTGTACAACTTCCATTCTATCTGTAGAGCTTGGGCTAACTGTTGGGTCACTTGGGACACAAATGAGGGTCCATTATCTGATCCTATAGTCTGTGGTATTCCAAATCGGGGAATAATTTAATGGAGCAGAATTCTAGTGACTTCTCGGGCTTTTTCAGTTCGTGTGGGAAAAGCTTCTACCCACCCAGAAAAGGTGCAAACTAAGACCAACAGATAGTGATATCCATTTGCTCGTGGCATCTCAGTAAAATCCACCTGAATATCACCCATAGGGGTAACTCCTACTGACTGAACTCTTGGGGGTGGATTGGGACCCTGCTTAGCATTATTCTTAGCACATGTCAAACATTGATGAGCCACTGAGGCGGACAGGGGTCCTAATACTGAAATACAGAGATGGGGTTTTAGGGCTCTTTCCATGGCAGTCTTCCCATAATGTGTGGCCTGATGAAAAGCATGAACAAAGGCCGGTCCCAATGCTTCAGGAATTACTGTGGGACCTGGGGGTGAGCTACCCTCTGGAGGTGGCAGCACTATCCAACCTTTTTCTGTTAGGGAACCCCCCTCCTTCTCACAGAAGTAATCTAACTCTCTTGTAGTGTATCGGGGGGCCCATGAGCTAAGGGGAATAGGGAATAAGGCTGCCTGCACCGAAGTATCTTGGGTCAAAACTCGTCCAGTTGTGGCTGCTTTTCGAGCAGTGGCATCAGCAAACCTATTCCCTCGGGCAACTTCTCCTATTCCTGCTTGATGACCTCGACAGTGCATGACTGCAACTTGCTTAGGGGCCCACACGGCGTCTAATAATATCGATATCTCGGGCCCATACCTAATAGACTTGCCTCCTGAGGTGATCAACCCTCGTTCTTTATACAGGGCTCCATGTGCATGTAAAGTTGTGAAGGCATACTTGGAATCTGTATACACATTTAGACGGAGCCCTTCTCCTAATGTCAGTGCTCTAGTGAGAGCTATCAGTTCAGCCTTCTGTGCTGAGGTCCTCGGGGCCAGAGCTGAGGACTCAACTACCAGATCAAGGGTCACCACTGCATACCCGGAACAATGATGCCCATTGATGACGAGACTGCTTCCATTCACAAAGAAAGTCCATTCAGGGTCCTCCAAAGGGACATCAGTCAAATCCAGGCGACTTGAAAATACAATGTCCATAATTTCTAAACAGTCATGATCGGGGGGGGGGGGGCAGGATCAACTGGGAGCATTGTAGCAGGATTCAGAGCTTGACTGACCTTCATTTGTATCTGGGGGTTTTCACACAGCATACTCCGATACTTCAACATTCGTTTTTTTGTGAGCCAGAAACTTCCTTTGTGTTCCATGAGGGTCAGAACAGAATGTGGTACAGTAACTTGAAGATTCTGTCCCAGAGTGAGCTTTTCTGCTTTGCTCACTAGGAGGGCTGTAGCTGCAACAGCTCTCAAACAAGGGGGCCAACCTTTTGCAACCACATCCAACTGTTTTGACAAATAAGCTACTGGCCGTTGCCAAGATCTAAGAGACTGGGTCAGCACTCCTAGAGCATTTCCTTGTGACTCATGAACATAGAGACGGAAAGGTTTCTGGACATCTGGTAGACCAAGAGCTGGTGATGACATCAGAGCAGCTTTTAGAGATTGAAATGCTGCATCCTGTTCAGGTCCCCACTCCAATGGAGACTTTTCCATTCCTTTGGTAGCTTGATACAATGGTTTCGCCAGCAGAGCAAAATTGGGGATCCATATACGACAGTACCCTGCGGCCCCCAGGAAGACTCTTACTTGTCTCCTGGTGGTTGGAGTGGGAATACTGCATACAGCTTCTTTGCGTTCCGGTCCCAAGCGTCGAATTCCGCTAGACAACTGGAGCCCTAGGTATTTAACTTCAGTTTGACATAATTGTGCCTTTGCTCTTGAGATTTTGTATCCAGCCTCATTTAGAAGGTGCAAGAGTTCACTGGTGGCTTGTAGGCATTCACTTTCTGAATTTGTGGCTATGAGCAGGTCGTCCACATACTGAAGAAGAACCCTTTGTCCTGGGTTTACAGAGTAGCTTGAGAGATCTTGATTTAGAGCAGCACTGAAGAGGGTAGGTGAATTCTTGAATCCTTGGGGTAATCGAGTCCAGGTGAGTTGGCCCCACCTTCCTGTTGTAGGGTCTTGCCATTCAAAGGCAAACAAAAGCTGACTGGGGGGGCTAGGCGTATGCAGAAGAAGGCATCTTTCAGGTCCAGGACAGTGAAATGAGTAGCCTCAGCGGGGATCAGTCCCAAGAGAGTATAAGGATTTGGTACCACGGGGTGTATAGTTTCAACTGCATCATTTACCCGTCTCAGATCTTGTACTGGGCGGTAGTCCCCTGTCCCAGGTTTCTTGTTTGGGAGAAGGGGGGTATTCCAAGGTGACTGGCACGCCTTGAGAAGTCCATACTTCAGTAGTTTCATCAGATGGCAGTGGATACCTTCAATAGCTGGTCGAGGAAGAGGATACTGCTTCACATGCACTGGTTCCACTCCTGGCTTGAGGGCGACAATGACAGGGGCTATGTTCTTCGCTAGGCCAGGTGGATTATCTTCTGCCCATACTTCAGGCGGGGCTAAAAGGTTGGGGGTATACAGGAACTAGCTGATTTGGTTGGGGCTACACTGTAGAATCGCCATTCTTCTTCCCGGGGAACAGTCAGCACCATCTATCCAGCAGGCTTTACAGTCATCTGCATTTCTCCTCCTTCAGCGAAAGATATTTGTGCCTGAAGCCTGGCAAGCATATCTCGGCCCAAAAGTGGACTAGGGCACTCAGGCATATACAGGAACTGGTGCGTTATTTTCTGTCCCCCTAGTTCACACATGCGGTTCTGCAGGAAAGGCTTAGTGGCCCTAGCCCCAGTGGCCCCAATAATAGTGATAGATCGAGAGGAAAGAGGGGCCACTGGCTTTGCCACCACTGAATGTTCGGCTCCTGTATCCACCATAAAGTCCATATATTGGTCCCCTATTTTCAAACTGACCATAGGCTCCTGGGGACCCAGGGTGAACTTGGAGCCCGGTCTGGCCTAGTCTTCATCCATGTCATAGCTCGTTGCAACTGCCACTCCCTCAATAGCTTCTTCCCTCTCTCGCTGGAACTGTGCTCGGGTCATTCCTCCACGACTCTGAAATCTACCTCCTGTTCTCCAGGGACTCCCTCCTCCCCTCCTGGGGGTGGAGTCAAGATGTGGGCATTCACTTCTCCAATGTCCTTCTTCTCTGCAATGGGCACACTGATTCACACCCAGTGGGGTCCAATTATTTTCACGACCCCTTCCACGTCCTCTGCTCCTTCGATTAGGAAAACCTCCTTCATGTCGTTCAACTAAAGCGGCAGCAAGAAGATCTGCTTCCTTCTTCATCTTACGTTCACTTTCTCTATTACATTCATTTTCACGATTCACAAACACTTTCTGAGCAACTTCCATTAATTGGGCTGTATTCATGCCCACAAATCCATCCAGTTTTTGTAACTTTCGTTTTATATCTTTCTGGGACTGACTGACAAAGGCTGCGTTTACCATACGCAAATTTTCCTGAGCGGCTGGATCGTATGGGGTATACAATCTATAGGCTTCAGACAACCGCTCATAAAAGGCCGCTGGGCTCTCATCCAGACCCTGGATAACCTCTGATACCTTCCTGATATTCATGGCCCTCTGGCCTCCCTTCCTCAGGCCCTCCAACAAGGTCTGGCGAAATCGAGTTAGGGCCGCCGCCCCCCTTTCGTATTCGGATCCCATCTAGGATCTTCATTTTGGAAAGCTGCAGCAGCTGCTTGTGGGAGATTCATTTCCCCCCCTTCTACGGGATTCTCTTCTAACCAGCGGATGGCTGCTTGCACAATTTGCACTCGCTCCTCGGTAGTAAAGAGAGTGGATAGGAGCTGGGGGCAATCAGTCCAGGTGGGCTGATGAGTTTGCATTATACTAGACATTAACTCCGTCAATTCTTGGTTTTTTTCAGTATAGGACGCATAATGCGTTTTCCAGTTCAATAAATCAGTAGTGGAAAAAGGCACGTAGATTAGACTGGTTGGTCCTGGCGCCATCTGGCCCTGTTCATTTAGGATAGGTAAACCAGGTGCTTGACGCAATGGCATTAGGCGCCCTGCTTTCTCCTTCTTCTTTGGGGTTACACTTCTTAAATCATACGGTTCCCGGGTATAGGCTTCCTTGGCAGGTGACCTGAACTGGCAGGAGAGCCTCCGCTCCCAGTATCATCGGAGGACCCTGGTCCTCCTGATGTTCTTGGGCCAGACTTGGGGCTATCACTCGGGGAAGTGGGCTTCTTTTGCTGCTTCAGCGGTAATTGCTTGGTTACCTCATCAGGATACTGGGGTATATGGATACTGGGGTAAACGGGCCAGAATTTCTGGGGACTCTGAGGCAGAATACACAGGTGGCTTCCCCTCCTCAAACTTTCGGGTCCCCCTGGTGGTTGCTACTAATATTCTACATTGTTCCTCATAGCAACACTTCATCCAAAAGGGCTGCCTCTCAAAAATACCCAGCCAGGAGTCTATATAGGGGAACTGATCAGGGAACGTTTTTTGTACAATCTGATGAATACGGGAGACTACTCCCACATCAAAGGTGCCCTCACGGGGCCATGAAGTAGCTAGCACCGGCCACTTCCTCTCACAGAGCATTTCTAATCGAGACGGAGACATTCTTATTCCGTAGTCTCCGGAAAATCCCTTACGGAAATTCTTGATCATACATTCCAATGGAGTTTGTGTAGACTCCGCCCCTCCCATAATCATAATGATGTACACGACAACAGACAGTAAGGGTAGGTAGTATGGCTGCAGGTAAGGGGTCCGTACAGCCCACAGAACAACGGGAGGGACAAACACCAAACGCTTTCTCCTTTTCGCGACCTGGGCACGGTCGCTCGGCCAGGAACTGCACTACTCAGGAGTCCGCTCTCACTTGGTCTATATTTCAAGACCTCTCAGTCACACAGACAGTCATGCCAGCAACAAGAAATTATTTTTCAAATGCCCAAGGTTTTACTGACTAACTCAACCCAAAGGGTCGGTGGCTTCGGCTCCGCTAACCCTTATGCAAAGCGTACTAGGACCGCCCTTATGAGAGGTGATCAGGCTCTCTCGTCTTTGCGCACTTATGCAAGACTTTCCCAGTTAATCTATACCAAATTAGTCTCGCGTACTCATGCAAGACTTTTCCCCAGGCCTCACTGACTATCAAACAAGAAAATATCTACTCACCAGATCCGGTTCCTGATACCAAACCAGTTCATGGGTTGGATCCTGGACTCCCCTCGGGTTCGGAGGTGTTGGCCAGCTGGACCCAGTGGTCTGCCAAGGCAAGACGGAACCCTCCCCGATACAAGAGGACCGGTGGCACCTGAGGTTTCCCCTGCGGTCGGACAGACACGGTTCCAACCGGACCAAACCTGGAGGCGAAATACATGGAATACTCACTTGAATACCATTCACTACCTGCACATTCCCGGCCAACGCACCAAGAATATGAAGCAGCGAAGTGCAAACAATGAATAAATCCAGGAGTCAATTGCAGGGTCCAAGCCAATTTATTGTGCTCAAGGCTCAGACAGTCAAGCGTCAAAAAGGACTGAGCAAAGTTCTTACAGAAACATATTCATTTTATACATTTCTTTTCATTTTGATACATGCAGACTGTCTATTGGTCCCAACGCCCCCTGCATTTGTCCAATCGGAGACCCTTTCTGGGCCTAGCACCCGGTTCCCTCCTCTAGGATCGTTCTAACAATGGCACAGTTTCTAGGTATTGATACAATTCTACTGCGAGGTCGTTTCTAGCTCTAGGAATTCAAGTATTGAAACATTTCTATCATCAGAACACAAGAGAATAATAAAGGATTTATGAATTCATGAAAAACTTCTTGTTAAGCAGTTTTCTCAAACTTTTACAGATCCTTGGTTTTTCTCAGCACTATTAATCTCTTGTGGGGGTGGGGACTCAGACCTAGCTTACAGGCCTCTCATACGTTTTCAGGCTATTATAGGCCATAGCCTACCACAGTAGCAGCAGCAGAATTGGCACCCTGGCTTTTCTGGGTCTAGTCTGCCACTGTAGCCATTAGGCTTCTCCTCTGCTCCCACAACCACTTTGATCTGATGATTCTGCCAAGAAATTAGTTATTAGTGTTTAGTGAGATTAGTGTTGTCGTTGCAGGCCGCAGGGTATGAAGGGGTGCAAACACCATAGCTGAGGGAAATTCCAATCAAGAGGCAGCTATGCAAATTGTTGTGGAAATGGAGGAGGTTAACGAGTCTCAATGATAAGGAAGATATTTGTTCATGTTTAGCTGAATATAGGCAGAGAGTGAAAGAGGCAAAGATATCCTATTCTACGGCTCAGATTGAGATTGCATTAAACCATCCTCAGAAGCTATTTTAGACAGTGCAAATCCTTACGAATAAATCAGCAGATTCAATGGGCAGGGATATCCCTGGATGAAAGACCATCGATGATTGCTTCAAAAATTAGGTTTTTTGACAAGGGGTCAGTCCTGGACCTCTGAGGATACTATGGGTGTGTCCAAGCAAGAACAATTTATTCATTTATTTATTTATTTAACTTTCTTATATACCGCGCTCTTTACACCAGTGCGGTTTACATGAAACGAAATTATGCAGAGCAGGGGATTGAACTGCATTTACATTATAACAGGGGGTTATGTACAGGAGACATACGAACAATTTAGTTAGTTTAAATTTTTTTCCACATTTTCTTCTCAATTTTTGGGTGTTTCTTTTTCAGTTAATTTCTGCCACACATGAATTTTAACTGTCACATAGAATAGTCTAGAAAAAAGGCCTTTGTGAGGCAAGAGGTGTGAGACCAAAAAGAAACAGATCATTCAGACAGCAGCAGCAGCAGTAGCCAGACCCAGAGAGCAGGAAAGCATGGCCAATAAACTATCACGCCTTCCCCATTCACCTCACATGTAAACAGCCTCTTATTGGTCATTCTGATCTGCTTCTGATGGGCCAGTGAGTATTGCATTGTGATTTGCTACCAGGTTCATGCTTTCTTCCTGTGTCGGGAGGGAGGGGGGAAGGCATGTTCTACACTTGTCTGAAGCAGGGAAGAATGTAAACGCATAAGAAACAGATTAAGGAATCCTTCTAATAGAGACTTTTTAGCATGTTCTAAACTGATTTAATACTTTTCTTTGAATCTCTGAGGAAGAGGTACTGACAATGTTTTCCCGTCTTTGTTTATTTTTGATTTGTGCCCATCATGGATAATTAATGTATGTCAGAGAGATATAAGGAAATGTTGAGCATGGTAATACAGTGTCTTGTAAAAGTATTCATCCCCTCGGTGCCTGTCCTGTCTTGTCGCATTACAACCTGGGATTAAAATGGAGTTTTGGGGGTTAGCACCATGTGATTTACACAACATGCCTATCACTTTGAAGGTGCAAAATATCTTTTATTGTGACACAACCAATAAGTGAGACAACCCCCCCCCCCCCCCCAGAAATCAGGAGTGTGAATAGGCATTCGTCCCGCCAAAGTCAATACTTTGTACAGCCACCTTTTGCTGCAATTACAGCTGCAAGTCTCTTGGGGTATGTCTCTATTAGGTTAGCACATCTAGCCACTGAGATTTTCACCCATTCCTCAAGGCAAAACTGCTCCAACTCCTTCAAGTTAGATGGGTTGCTTTGGTGTACAGCAATCTTCAAGTTATGCCACAGATTCTCATTTGGATTGAGGTCTGGCTTTGACTAGGACATTCAAAGACATTTAAATGTTTTCCTTTAAAACACTCCAGTGTAGCCTTAGCAGCATGTTTAGGGTCATTGTCCTGCTGGAAAGTGAACCTTCTTCCCACTCTCAAATCTCTGGCAGACTGAAACAGGTTTTCCTCAAGAATTGCCATGTATTTAGTGCCATCCATCGTTCCTTCAATCTTGACCAGTTTTCCTATCCCTGCCGATGAAAAACATCCCCACAGCATGATGTTGCCAGCACTATGTTTCACTGTGTGAATGGTGTTCTCAGGGTGATGGGAAGTATTGGGTTTGCGCCACACATGGAGTTTCCCATGATGGCCAAAAAGTTCAATTTTTGTTTCATCTGACCAGAGAACCTTCTTCCATGTGTTTGGGGGGGTCTGCTACATGCTGCTATGCAATGGCTTTTTTCTGGCCACTCTTCCACAAAGCCCCGTTCTGTAGAGTGTACAGCTTAAAGTGGTCTTATGGACAGATACTCCCATCTCCACTGTGGATCTTTGCAGCTCCTTCAGTGTTATCCTTTGTGTCTTTGTGGCATCTCTAATTAATGCCATCCTTGCTGCTCTGTGAGTTTTGGTGGGTGGCCTTCTCTTGCCATATTCTTTCCATTTTGTTATAATGGATTTAATGGTGCTCTGTGGGATATTCAGAATTTGGGATATTTTTTATAACCCAACCCTGATCTATACTTTTCCACAACTTTGTCTCTGACATGTTTGGAGTGCTCCTTGGTCTTCATGTTGCTTGCTTACTGGTATTGCAGAGTCAGGGACCTTTCAGAGCAGGTATATTTATACAGGCATCATGTGAATGATTATGTGGCACTGATTGCACACAGGTGGACCCTAATCAACTAATTATGTGACATCTGAGGTTAGTTGGTTGGACCAGATCTTATTTAGGGCTTTCATAGCAAAAGGGATGCATACATATATACTCACAACTTTTCAGTTTTTACTTTTTTAAAATATATACGTATATACAAGGTATTTTATTGTCATTCCACTTCACTGATTTGGACTATATTGTTAAGTCCATTATCTAACATCCAAATGAACCTCCATTTTCATTCCAGGCTATAATGTGACAAAACAGGACAAAATTTGAGGGGATGAATACTTTCACAAGGCACTGTAAATGCTTCATAGCTAATACCTGAAGAAGCCAGTATGTATCCTTTGTTGAAGAAACCCTTGCTGCCTCCATCTAATCCTTCAAATTATCACCCTGTGTCCCTCCTTACCTTTTTTAATCAAGGTTATAGAGAAGGTTGTTTTGGGACAGCTCCAAGATGTTTTGAAGGCAGATGTTGCTTGTCAATGGGTCAATATGGTCTCGTGGACATCTAACCATAAGGATGCCATGAGTCAACATCTCACTGAAAACTTTCAAAAGGAACACAATAAGTATTAACTTTGTCACTTGTAACAGCCACTCTCTTGTTCTTATTCGTAGCATGACAGAGGGATTTTGTATCCGTTAGTCACAAAGTAGATATCCAACTCTCAAGCCACAGTCAATCTAATTCACATGCCATGGTAGAAATGAGAGCTGAGTCAGGCTGGCTTGGGATAGATTTTGATGAGTTGGCAAAAGCCTGCTTGGTTTTAATCTGAATCAAAAGGAACTATCAGATGAAATAAGGCTGAAGTTAAATCCAAGCAGGTTCACTATTCCCTAGTTGTAAGTGTTTACAACTCAGTACATTATTTTACAGCCTTTTCGAGGCATACCTAACTAGATGGGTTTTCAGGATTGCTACAAGAAATATCCATGAGATAGCTTTTCAGATATTGGGTCTCCAACACAAGCAAATCTATCCCATGCACGTTCCTCAGAGATACCCTGAAAACCTCCAGGTTGAGAAAGACTGACTTAGTAGTCACTTTTAAACAAAAAAGTGATTCTATATCAGTTTTAGCAGTCCTGAGGCAGCAGTATTCCATTTCTAAGGGACATGTTTACTAAGGATCGTTAAAGGCACTATTTGTGAGCACAAAACAGCAGTGTTAAGGGCTCTAGCATGCAGTAAAGGACGGGGCGGGAAGTGAGTGTTCCAGTGATAAGGTTGCTAGCAGTAACAGGAAATCAGGTGATAAGGGTGCCAAGCGTTCACCTTAATGCCCGATAACCCCAGTTGCCTTAATACAGGATAAGGGAGCCTATCTGCCAGTCATATTTGAGCTGCATATCAGCTGCAGGAGAGATGTGAGTGATTCATTCTAATGAGTAACATTTTACTGTGTGGGCCCTGGTATAGCAGGTGGCAGGAGAATACATGAGTGAACATGATGGATATATGCTGATAGATGGGCTTAAGGATGGATGGGGGTAGATGAGAGTACTGTATGGCTTTGGTGCGCCAATGTACCTGATGTAACCTCACAAAGGCAGCTAACCTCAGTTGTAATGTGTGTGAAAAATAGTTGCTGTGCCATGGGGAAGGTCTATTACCATCTATTTGGATGTCACAGATGTCTCAACTTCTTTAACTAACATGCAATCTTCCTCATACATAACAACTGGCCGAGTAAGTAGGCTGTGATCCAAGGACAAAACAGCCACACATCTGTAGAAGCTGCATGCAAACACAAAGTGCTATTGTACAGATAAGGTCTACGCTCATACTGTCTAGTGGAACAAGGTCAATTGCATGATGTTACACACCTGGTGTCCATTCATATCTCTGAACTGATGTATCTCCAACATTGGCCATATGGATCAAGTAAGGACCTGTGATGATCTGTGAGGTGGCCATCCCAGGCATGTGCTGTGCCTATATGTACTACATATATGAGATGGAATAAAAGATGCTCATTCACCTTTATTACAAAAATTTCAAGTCATGTATAACTCATGTATCATGCATCTACAGGGTGAAGTTATGTGACCCTTTGCAATGTGCTGCAGCAGAGCCAATTAAGTCATGTTGTCATATAGGTATGATTGCAATGTGCATGCTTGTAGACCTAATCTGTTAGAATGTTGGTGGTTTGTTTCACAGATTTTTCAATAGACATTTGAAATATAAAAATAGACTGATTATAACGTCAAAGCTCAAGTCAAAGCTGACTCCTGGCAACCAGCAATGAGACCAGAAAAAATTGCCAGACCTTCCTTCCAAGTCAATAGAGGATGAAGTGACTTTCCCAAGGCCACAAGGGGAATTCAAATGCTGGTCTATACTTACTGGTCCAGTGCTCTAACCATTCGGCTACTCCTCCACCCCTTTCTCTACAGCACTCTCTAGAGTAAAGCAGACTACAGGTCCCTGCTTGTAATGATCTAAACCCAGGACTTGAAAAAATGTTGCAGGCACATTCTGAGACAGTTGTAAACCACACCTAGGTCCTGCCTGCAGCGGTACACATGCAGTATGGACTGCATTAGCACTCAGTACTGCATTTTCACAACAGACACAAAGAGGCAGTATCAATCTCCTATCCAAAGGCCAAGCCACATGTGAGAGCAAAATGCCCCTACTTCCACTATATTTCCTAAGCCAAACAACATTCACTCACAGAAGTCCGCTGCTGCTGTAGGTTGGTACTAACCCCTGAGGCAGCACATCTGCAGGACATGCATTCGCTTGTGACTCACTATGCACTACAAGATAAGTACTTTTGCACATACAACAAACTCAAACCTCGTTCATGATCCATGAGGTCCACCCCAGACCATCCTGTCCTCTCTGGGGGAGCCATGTGCACTTGCTCCTTCATCATACAAGATGTGCAGGTACTGGGCAATGCTCCAGTGATCAGGGTTGCCACTATGGCTGCAATGTGGGCTATGTGTGCGAGTATTGGTTAGTCCCTTTATTTCCCAGGATGCACCTTACAATCCAAGCACCTATACGATACTTTTGTCCCTGTGGAGAATGAAGCAATCCATCACATGAGCTCTGTAATGTGCAGGCACATCGTGTGCTTCATGGACATAATAGCAGTCACATGTACAAGTGTTCCTTTTCACCGACTACCCTGAATGTGAGGAAGGTCACACACCAGTTACACCTCCTTTAATGCTTGGATGTTGTCAACACCTGTGTGTATGGGTGCTGGTAGCACACTTGGCCATCTGGCCATTGTTGGTGCAGCTTTTCAGAGTGACACAGAGTGTAAGGACTCATGCTGGGCTAAAAAGGGAGGGTGACACATGCTCTTACAGCTCTGGAAATGTAGGATAAAGTTAGCACACCTGGACTTAACATTCTTGAACCATAGGCTGGTCTTGAACCTATGCCCCTTTTCTCTCACCCACAGTGACCATGTGTTTGGCGCCAAAGAGCAACCATGAGGGAATGTGGGAGCATCATTTCATGTGTACCTCGTATATAAGTGGTCATTGTGAGGATGCATAGGGCCATGAGTTGGGGTAAGAATATAAGAACAAAGAACATAAAAATGCCTTACTGGGTCAGACCAAGGTCCATCAAGCCCAATGTCCTGTTTCCAACAGTGGCCAATCTACACCACAAGTACTTGGAAGGTTTCCAAAGAGGCACACAGGTTCCACAATGCTTGTCCCGGAGCAAGCAGTGGATTTCCTTGGTCCTCGTTAATAATGGTTTATTGTCCTTTCCTCCAGGAACTTGTCCAAACCTTTTTTAAACCCAATTACACTAACAACTTTTACTACATCCTCCAGTAATGAATTCCAGAGTTTGATTAAGCGTTGAGTAAAAAAATATTTTCTCTTATTAGTCTTAAATGAGTTGCATTGTAGCTTCATTGTGTGTCCTCATCTTTCTACCTTTTGATGGCGTAAAGAGCTGATCTACATTTACCTGTTCCACTCCATTTATTAATTTGTAGACCTCTATCATATCCCCCCTCAGCCATCTCTTTTTCAAGTTGAAGAGCCCTAGCCTTTTAAGCCTCTCCTTATAGGGGTATCCTTCATTCCCTTTACCATTTTTGCCATTCTACTTTGTACTTTTTCTAATTCAGTTATATCTTTTTCACGACCACAATTGCACACAATATTCAAGGTGCTGTCATACCATGGAACGATGTTGTTTTTGTTAAGTGCTGTCGAGTCAGTGTTGACTCATGGTGATCCTCTGGATAGTTGCCCTAAACTGTGTTTGGTCTTCAGTCAGATGGCTTATTGTTGACAGAGTAGCACCCATAGCTGCTGTTATTGTATCAATCCATCTCATTGCTGACCTTCCTCCTTTGCATTGACTTTCTACCTTGCCAAGCATGATGTCTTTCTCCAATGATCTCTCTCTTCGCAAGCTGTGTCCAAAGTATGAAACGATACAGAGGCATTATAATATCCTTGGTTGTAATCTCCATTCCTTTCCTTATGATTCCAAGCATTCTATTTGCTTTCTTGGACGATGCCGCACACTGGGCAGAGGATTTCAATGTATTATCCACAAAGACACCTAAATCTTTTTTCTGAGTGGTTTTTCTAAGGTGGTATCTTGCACTGTGTAACCATAGTTTGGGTTGTTCTTTCCTACCTAGGTGCATAATTTTGCACGTGTCCACATTAAATTTTATCTGCCATTTAGACATCCAGTTTTCCAATTTTTCAATGTCCTCTTGCAATTTTTTCACAATCCACTTGCGTTTTAAGAACTTTGAATAATTTTGTGTCATCTGCAAATTTGATCACTTCACTCATTATTCCTATTTCCAGGTTATTTATGAATATGTTAAAAAGTGGCAGACCCAGCACAGATTCCTGTGGTACTCCACTATTCACCTTTCTCCATTGAGAAAATTGTCATTTAGCCCTACTCTCTGCTTTCTAACTTTTTTTAAAATTATTTATTTATGAAATTTTTACAATTAAATCAAGAAAGTTTACAAAACCTTCTTACAGAAAAAAGAGCAGATATAATCAGAAAAAAATCCATATATCAAGAATCAAACATAGTAATACAAATAAAACCCTAGCCCACAATATGGAAGGGGAGATATACACTAATTATCAAATAAAGCATGAAGAAAATAAGTGCAGTTGACAAACTCTGGTCATCAAATTAAGAGAGCACAGGTGAGGTACCAATAAAGGCCTCCAGACGCTGAGCATTAATGAAGGTTCTCAGATGAGAGGGCTCATAAAAATATAAGAAACAGCATTATACTTCACTAAACATTTACATGGATGCTTAAGAAAAAAAAGCGCCCCCAACTGCAGGATACCAGGACGTAGCAGGAGAAATTCCTTGCAACGTCTCTGAGTCTCCCTAGCTAAATCTGGATAAATGCACACCAATAACCCTTTAAATAGCAGGTTTTGTTTCCTGAAGAAAAGCTTTAAAAGCCATTCTCTATCAGAAAGTAATGCAAACGTAATCAACAATGTGGATGGAACTGGGGTCTCACTATCAGAATGATCCAGTAAATCCTTAACATTCAGAACATTCCCTTGACCCTGCCCCCCCCCCCCCCTGAATTAACCATGCTAGGTATTAATTTAGCCTTAGGCAGATAATAAATCCTAACCAGCGGCAGTATTAATTCAGGGGAAAAACCACAATACATCAACCAAATGTTGTCTAAACATTTCTCTAGGAGACACAGTTGTAAGCGTAGGAAAATTGATTAATCTTAAATTATTAACTCTAGACAAATGCTTTCTAACTTTTAACCCGTTCCTGATCCAAAATACTACACTGCCTCCAAGCCCATGACTTTTTAATTTAGCCAAGAATCTCTCATGAGAGAGCTTGTCAAAGGCTTTCTGAAAATCCAGATACACTATGAGGCCAATTCCAGACTGTGCACGTTCAGTCTGTTTGGATGTCCAGACAGGGCACAGTTGTACTGAATTCTGCAATCACAGGACCTGTACATTCCCGTGGCTACAGAATCCAGCCATTTGGACAGACCGACGTTCATAATATGCTGAGTGGGGAGACATACAGCATGCTGCCCGTCTCCACTGCTCAGTGCTCTATCCAGTCCAGGTGATTTGCTACTCTTGGTTACAGTTGTAATGCATTCTCCCAGTTTATTGATATTTTTTTCATTTCTTCTGCTACATTAACTTTAGATACCATTTCAGTAAAGAATGAAGCAGAGAATTCTTTCAGTCTCTCCACTATGACCTTGTCCTTACTTAGTGCCCCTTTTACCCCTCTATCATCCAATGGTCCAAATGACTTTCTTACAGGTTTTTTGCTATGAATGTACTTGAAAAAGTTTTATTATATGTTTTTGCTTCCATGGCAAACTTCTTCTCAAATTCTTTCTTTGCCTGCCTTATCAATGCCTTGCATCTAATTTGCCAATGCTTATGTTGTTTCTGGTGTTCGTTATCAGGCTCCTTTTTCCATTTCCTGATGGATGCTTTTTTTGGCAACAACAGTCTCTTTGACCTTCCCTTGAAACCATGTTGGCAGTTTTGTGGCCTTCCTTCCAGTTTTTTTAGAGTGTGGAATACCTCTGGTTTGGGCTTCCAAAATAATCTTTGTAGCTGCTCCTTTCAGTTTTTTCTTAACTATTTTCCTCATTTTATTATAATCTCCTTTTTGAAAGTTAAAAGCTACTGCTGTGGATTTCCTTGCTGTCTTTCTTCCATTTATTAAATCAAATGTGATCATGCTATGGTCACTATTGTCAAATGGCCCCAAAACCCTTATCGTTTGCACCAGATCCTGTGTTTCACTAAGGACTAAGTTCAAAATAGCTTTCCCTCTTGTCGATTCATGAACAAGCTGCTCCAAGAAGCAGTCATTTATTTTATCTAAAAACTTCATCTCTCTAGCACGTCCTGCTGTGACATTGACCCAGTCAATACTGGGGTAATTGAAATCACTCATTATTACTGTGTTGTAACTTTTGTTAGTTTCCCTGATTTCTTTTAGCAATTTATCATCCATTTGTTCATTCTGGCCAGGCAGTCGGTAATATGCTCCCACTGCTGTTGCCTTCCACTTTTTACCTGGAACTTCTATCCATATAATTCTACAATGCATTTTCTTGCCTGCAAAACTTTAATCCTGTGTGACTCAATGCCCTCTCTAACATAGAGCACAACCCCTCCACCAATTTGATCTGCTCTATCATTGTGATCTAGTTTGTACCCAGATATCACAGCGTCCCATTGGTTGTCCTCCTTCCACCAGGTCTCTGAGATGCCAAAATATCTAACTTTTCATTTATTGCTATATATTCTATCTCTCTCATCTTATTTTTTAGACTTCTAGCATTTGCATACAGGCATTTTAGAGATTTTATTTTATTCATATTAATCTGGCCATTAATAGGTGTAATTTGGAATTTTTAAACTTTGTACTTAAGGACTTCTGGGTTACTTTTATCTTTGTTGGACCCTCTCTGTTGTGATGTCCTAACTTCCCTGATTTGCTAGTATCCTTGAAGGATACATTCTTCTGAACCATGGGCTCCTGGACAACTGTTGGCTTTCCCCTTTTACCCTGTTTAAAAGATGCTCTATCTCCTTTTAAAGGTTAACACCAGTAGCTTGGTTCCATCCCGGTTAAGGTGGAGCCCATCCCTTCGGAGGAACCTCTCCGTTCCCCAGAATGTTGCCCAGTTTTCTAATAAGTCCAAAATCCTCTTCTTTGCACCATCATCTCATCTACGCATTGAGACTCCAGAGCTCTGCCTGCCTTTTGGTCCTGCACATGGAATGGGAAGCATTTCAGTGAATGCTACCCTGGAAGTTCTGGATTTCAACATCCTATGCAAAAAGCCTACATTTTGCTTCCAGAACCTCCCTCCCACACTTTTCTATGTCATTGATGACAACATGTACCAAGACAGCAGACTCCTCCCCAGCACTATCTAAAACCTTGTCAAGGTTGCACATAAGAACCTCTACCTTCGCACCAGGCAGGCATGTTACCAGGCAGTCCTTGTGTCCACCAGCCACCCAGCTATCTACATGTCTAATGATCAAATCGCCAACTATAACAGCTGTTCTAGCCCTTCCCTCATGGACATATGGCCCTGGAAAAATCCCCTTAGTACAAGAGGGTTTTACACCTCCTGATGGACAGATCCTAGTTACAGAATCACTTCCTGCCACACCAAGTGATGGTCTTCTTTCTCATGACCTCTCTCTTCCATGGCAACTGAGAGACTGCCAGATTGGAGGTGGGACTTCAGTACTATATCCCTGTAGGTCTCATCTATGTACCTCTCTGTCTTCCTTATGTCCTCCAAGTCTGCTACTCTAGCCTTCAGAGATTGGATTCATTCCCTGAAGGCAAAGAACTCTTCCACCTAGTGCACATGTAAGACACCTCACAAACTGGGAGAAAATCATACATGTGACACTCAGTGCAAAAGACTGGATAGCCCTCATGTCGCTGCTGGATTGCTGTCTGCATCTTAGATTTAAGGTTTTGTTTAGCTATTTAAGTTGTTTACTTAAAGTTGCTAGTGAAACTTATACTGATACAACTATACCAATTACCTTTAAGGGACTTTATTCACCTCAAGATTAATTAACTTCAGGGCCTTAATCTATTCCTGGTGATGATAACCAGCTAAGCCTGAAAATGACTTTGACCATCCTTCCCCCTTTAATAGATTTAAAGGACTATAAAGATAAGATTATGCCTACGGTGTGCAGGAGTCGGGATGGGTTGGAAGGCATTATCACTTAGTAAGGCTGGCTTGCTACATAGGTCCCAGACCTGTGCTTCTAAGGTAATCTGTTAACAATTTCCTGGGTGATTCACACAGCCCTTGGTTTGATAGAGGGAACCTTTCAAATTGTCCCTTTGACCTTTCTCTTGGCTTTAGCACCTATTTAAAACAAATTCCCAGAACTCTTGCCTCCTAAGTGAAAGGCTTCTTTGTGAAGGTATCTAGAAACAATTTATTTTTTTCAACTCAAAGAATATTTTACCATATTCTTCCTTCTATGCTAAGCTACACTCTGATTTTATTTAAATTAAATGTTCTCTGCTTTTGCTAGGCACTGACTGAGTTTTAAATTTAAACTAAAAGCTCTCTGTTGATATTAGCCCCTGACTGAGTTTTAAATTGAAACTAAGAGCTCTCTGCTGGTTTTAAAAGTAAACTAAAAGCTCAAACTAAAAGCTCTCTGCTAGGCTTTAAATTTAACCTAAAAGTTCTCTGCTGGGTTTTAAATGTATACTGAAAGCTATCTGCTTATACTAGGCCCTGACTGAATTAACAAATGCACTGGATTCTAAAATAGACAGTTTTATCTGTTTTAATCCAAAGAATTCCCTTTTCCCCAAGATTTAGAGAATTTCCCAGAAGTAAATACTTAGAAGTGCAGATTTCTTTCCAGAAGAAGCAGTTCCTTTGGTAGCTCTCTGCATGCTCTTGGCCAAGCTTGTCTGACAAGGTATGTGAGGCTGATGTGGAGAGGGACATCTTTTTAGGTTTGTATATAGAACTGCATTGATATTCTGCTGATAAAACTGATGGTCATATCTTACATATTGGATCTATCCTGCCAGAGGGGCAGTGGCATGATAAATGAACACATATATGCAAGACCCTGGGTGACCTAGCAGAGTGACCAACATAACCATTCCATGGAGTGTGTGGGTCAGTCCTGGAATAATCTCATGGTTGACAGGCCACACTCAGTAATTTAGACTCGAGGCATTTTCTCCAAATGGGTTAATTTTGTGGATACCATTACAGTCGTGAACTTCACTTTGAAGCCTGTGTATGTGGACTATTATCTCAGTCTCTCAAATGTACTGCTAATGTGCAGCATAGTACTTGCATCATGCCAAAGAGAGCCGCCTCCTGGGGTTTGTAAGAAATAACAGGTATGGGAAGTTTGTCAAGATGTGTTTGGAAATTCTTCTTTATCAATCCTGTTGCTCCCAGTACAATGGGAAAGATTTCTGTATCTTTCTGCCATATTTTCTTTGTCTCTGACTGCATTTCTTGGTACTTCAGGATCTTCTGCCTCTCCACAGCATTAACAGAATAATCGCTCAGTATCGACACTTCTATTATCAATGCCATTCTGGAATTCTTCTTCTTTATCACTATATCAGGTTTCCTCACATCCAGTTTCTTATCCATCAAATTGGGAATGTCCCAGGTGAACAGAACCTCTTCATTCTCTGTTATTCTCTTAGGATCATTATCCTAGTGCTTTTTAGGGACAGTGAAGTTGTAGTGTTTACAGAGTTTCCAGTGGAGGAGGCATGCTACTTTGTTGTGTCTTTCTGTATAGAAAATTTCTGCCAGCAGAACTTCACAGCCTGAGATAAGGTCAGTCACTGTTTCCAGCTCTTTCTTACAGAATCAAGATATGTCTGGTTTGCCATGTTTTTCAATGCTCACTGTAAACCATCTCTTCCATAATCCACTGTCCTGGACTGCAACTATCAGTCTTTCATCCTTCAGTTTCAGTTCACCTCTCTTTAACTATTCATGTGTCCGTTCTTTCTGATTTTCCACTGTATTTGTGCATTTGCCATTTGTTTTTCCCCGCTTGCTGATCCAATTCTTTGAAGAGTTTTTTTCTCTTGATTTGCAAATTCTGTTTCTTCCTTTCCCATACATGCATTCTTGTGGATTCTCACTCATTCCTTCTAATCATCAGAATGCTTGTCCAGGTTTGATGATGGAGACAGATTCTGGACAAGCATTCTGATGATTAGAAGGAATGAGTGAGAATCCACAAGCATGCATGTATGGGAAAGGAAGAAACAGAATTTGTAAATCAAGAGAAAAAAACTCTTCAAAGCACTTTTTGTGTATTTGGATCCAATGATGTTGTCAGATAGGCTTGGAGGCCTACTATAGTAGCTCTGTAGGTGTAGTCAATCTTAATAAGTCCTAGCCCTCATTCAGTTCTAGGAATGTACAGTCTTGGTATACACTGATTCTTGTAAATTACTTCATTGGTATGGAGGAGTTTTCTTATTCACACATCCAGTTTTTCAAGATCTTTAAGAGGCCAATCCACAAGCCCAAAGCTATATGAGAATACAGGAATTGCCAGCTGATTGGTGGCTTGTATCTTATTCTGTGATGTTAAATCATCTTTCATTAACAATTTTAATCTCCAATAATATTCTTTACTGATCTTCTCTCTCAATAGTTTCTGCTCGAGTGTCAGTCCTTCTTGTATTCAGAGATACTTATATACACCTTTCTGTTCAAGGTTCTTGATGTCACAGCCCTCAGCAAGGGAGATGTTTTCGGTTTTGCTCAATTTTCTTCTGAAAAGCATTGCCTTAGCACACTTGTCAAGGCCAAAAGTCATCTTAATGTTAGGAATGATGAATTGACCATCTTCATATCTCAACATTAACTAGTCTTTGGTTCCATATCTCTTATTGCCCTTTTGCTCTATTGCCATGATGTTATTGAGCTCTATGTGATCGTACATTTTGTCTGCATCTATTGCAGTGAACAGCTTATAGATTTTAGGTAAACAGGTTATTGGTCTATAATTTTTAGGAATGTTATTTGGATCTCCCTTTGGAAAGAGAAACGTTCTTCCTGTAATAACCCATTGTAGTGTAAGGTATCTTCTGCATCAAGCAGAAGCCATTGCCACTACCACCCCCACCCACACTGCTAACATGGCTGCGGGATGGCAGTGGCTGTGACATGGCTACTTTGTGACAGCAATGGCATGTATGTATAACACAGCTGTCACAGTAGAGTTGTACCAGATATCACGGATGTACTCCCTAGGCAGCTGCCTTTTCTGCCTAGTGGACTAATCGGGCCACTTAATCACTTACATGGCACCATCTTTGCCACTTTGGCACCAACAATATAGTACCCTTTATTGAAAGGGCGCCATGCTGTGACTGCCAATACCCCACTACTATCACTAATTTCAGGTCTCCAGTCTAGATGTTGCACACTGCTTACATGTGAATGGGCTCCCTGTTTGGAGTTTAATGAGTGAGAATGGCTCTCTATCTTCAGAATGAGCCCTTAATGCCAGCTTTTAGTTGGCGTAAAGTTTCCGGACAACAGCATCTGTAACGCATGATAAGAGAGATGGCATTAAGGACACGCACGCTGTCTCTGCCTATGCTCCACCCAGTTAACACCCCTTCTCTGCCCTTTTGCAAACATATCAGCCGGTAACATGTTACCGTCCGTTAAGCCCACATTATTGGCACATAGCACCTTTGCACCCTTAATGGTCCCTTAGTAAACATAGCCCTAAGTGTTGATTCTGGGATCTGGTACTTACTCTCACTATTTGTGGCAGCCAGGAATCCCATACCAAAGAATGGGCAGGGACCATTACAGTGACTATAAACTTGCACTATCAATCAGTTTCTCTTTCTATAAACTGTGGGGACATTTTAAAAGCTCCATTCATGATTTGGGCATCCAAGAACAGGCATAGAGACATCCAAAGCACAGAGACTGTCGAGCATTTGGCAGGGAGTGGTTAATCAAGATGGTCGCTGAATTGAGTTGTTTACCAGATGCCTGAGCGGAAAGGGAAGGTGAGAGTCTTTCCCTTGGAGTCCCTGCCTTCTATATATGGTCCGATGGATCATTTTTTTGAGATTTCTCAAGCTAAGAAGCAGGAGATGTGTTCCAGCTTGGTTGCGGCTTTAGAGGAGAGTTTGCCGCTGCCTTCAGACCCTGAGATCTCTTTCTCTTCTGATGACAAAACACCGCTGCTTTGCCCTTTAAGTCTTGCTCCTGCAGGTCAGGCGCTACCTTCCTCATTCATTGGGGAAAGGCAGGACACCATTCGAGGGGATGGTCCAGGTGACTTGGCTCTTTTGTCCCCCAGCATTTCCAGTGAGGCTTTGGGCACTTCGCGGCAGGCGGAAGCTTTGATGGCCAGCAAGCCTTTAGCTGAAGGGTTGCTATTTCAGCCTTCTTCTGCTGCAGCTTCTACTCCAGTGTCTTTGCTGCCTCCTAGACTGCAGGCTTTCACTTTGAAAGTAATTTGGGATGTTATTGTGACACTTTCTGATGCGGTGACCAAACAAACTGTGGCACTTTCCACCAAGATCCAGGGGAACTCGGCCTGAATTGACTCTAATGTGAATACTTTGGAAAGTGTTAAATTGCAGATGGAAGATTATGGAAGTCAATTGGTGAGGCTTTCTGAGTTGAACTCTAACTTGCTTAAAGATAATGTGGCTTTACATTTAAGCTGGAGGTGTTGGAAAATATAGCTAGAGCTATGAACTTGAGGGTTCTGAATTTTCCCAAGTTGAAGGGCGTTACGGCCCTTTCTATGTTTAAGTGATACTTGGGTGAAGTTTTGAGAGTCCTTCCAGATTTAATTCCTCTTTTAACAAAGGTTTATTCTCCCAATGACACGTGCATGCACCCCTTGACTTGCATACACATGAACGCACACAACCCCGCCACTGAATCCTCAACAATAGGTGCTTGTGTCTAAGCAAAATGCGCCTAAAAAGTGATTAAATTCTGACTCCTTCACTAATCATTTTTCATTGCTTAGATTATCCTTTATTAATCTTATGTAGGGCTTGGGTGTCCCTTTCCATACTGTTTCTTTGATATTTTTACATTATTTCTGGTATTTATTGTTGTTTCCTACTTCCTTCCTTATTATATTATATCCGAATAATTACTAGTTTTATGAAATGTCATAGAATGATGTTAATGTAAAAACTGTTAGTACCATAAAGTCAATGTTGACTCCTGCAACCCAGCAACCCATGGGTTTTCTTGGCAAGGTATGACCAGAAGTAGATAATAAGGCCTTTTCTTCTAAGACAATGGAAAGTAAAGTGATTGGCCAAGGTCACTAGGAGTCCTAGTGGAAATGAAGCTTTTGTTCTAACCAGTAGGCTACTCTTCCATGCCACTCAACATGAAATAAATAAATAAAATCAGAGCAAGGAGTCACAAGGTAAAAAATTGGGATCAGTTGTAGCATACCACTGTAGCATAGGGATAATGATACATGGTTCCTGAATTCTAGGATCAGAGGCACAAGTCTTCCTTGACATAAATGAGATGAGAGATGGACGTTGATGTTAGTTGAGCTTTTTATGTTGAAATCTTCAACAGAGCATGTGGTGATAGTTAAAAAGGGTTTTTTTGTTTCATTCATCAGTTATAAAAGAAAAGCAAAGAAATAGAATGTTAAGAATGACTAAAAAAGGGATGGAAAAATTATAATATTTAGCTGTTTTGATTGGGAGCGGAGAGAATGAGCTGGAAAATAACACTCCAACCCATCTAAAATATAAGTGGGTAGAATACAGTGCAAAAATGTAAATGCAAATAATAATGCTGTAAAATGGACCTATGCCCTACAGGGAGTCAGTGGAGAGAATGCAAATTGGGAATAACATTATGCCTTGATTTTGCCAATATTAACCCTGGGAGTACTGATGGGGTCAAAAGTGACCCCATTGCAAGTTTCACAACGCATATCTCGGAAACTAGTTGTTCAAGAATGCAATTTTTTTATGACTTTTGACATGTCAATATTCTCTTTATATTGCACCATGAGAGGAATAATTTTCATCCGCTAGGTGACGCTAGTGAAGAATAGCAGCACAGAGTACCAGTGGGGTTATTTTTGACCCCAGTTGCTTACGTCCTGGTTTGGATCGTGATACAATTTGCAGTTTTGTGAATTTTTTGATCTGACAAATGTATTTATCATTAATTATATATCATTTATTTTTTGTACTCTTATTTTATGAAAATTATACATTTTCTGTAATTGATATCATATGTTCTCTCATTATTTCCGATGAAATCTAAAGGCTTTCAGCTCGTTCATCACGATTATTGTACACCTATAGTAAAACTGCTTTGCGTTTTATTCAACTTTATCTTTGTTTATTTATTTTAGGTTATTGTTTATGATGTTAAAACAAAAGTATTCAGCTGCCCAAGTAAGAGAAATATTGCAATGAGATGCTGACAGTGACGGCTCTGAGTCGTCTGATGATGCAGCATATTCAGCAAGCGAAGAAGCATATCAGCCAAGTTCGGGCGATAAATCTGATGATGACAGTCATGATTCAGATGGCGACACTTTTGGGGACAATTCGAAAGAACAGAAAATAATTACCTCCAGAATTTGTAACAGCAAAGGGCCGAGAGCTATTCACTTCACTGTTTGCCTTTCGCAATGATGCCACTCTGGTTTTCCTATTGCCTGAAGAAAGGAAAAGTGGTTGTTCTTCTGAGCAGTTTGCATGATCAAGAAGAAGTAGATAACACACGTCCAGACAAAAAAACCATGCATGATCTTGGACTATAATTCTAGTAAAGGTGGAGTAGATACAGCAGATCAAATGTTGCGCATGTATACCACAAAACGAATGACAAGATGCTGGCCAGTGACAATCTTCTACAACATGTTGGACATCAGTGCTTTGAACGCCTTCATTGTTTGGATGTCACTAAATCCAGAATGGCAGTCCAAGTCAAAGCACAGATGTCACCTATTCCTCTTGGAATTAGGAAAGCAGCTGCTTCAGAGTAATTGCAGCGAGACTTCTTCCAGCATTGAAGAAGCCACTGATGCTGTTTGCAATGTCGGGATCCCGAAGAAAAGGGCAAGGTGTCACTGCTGTTCCAGAGAAAAAGACAAGAAAAGCAACATAGTCTGCACCTTCTGCAAGCGCAATGTTTGCAAAGAACATTCAGAAATTGTCTGTGTCTCATGCAAATGACTATAGTACTTTACTGTGTTCATCAAGTGCATGCAAAAACTGCTTTCATGGCAACTCTTCTTCATGCAATTTTATGATAAAGCATTAAATTTCAAAACATTTAACCTTCATATAATAAATAATTAATTTGGAATAATATTTTGTCTGTTTAGTTTAAAATTTTCATGGTTAACAATTAAAATTCGTTGCGGGGTCATTTATGACCCCAACGGTATTCAGTGTGTGCAAAAATCTTGGTAATTCCAGGGTTAATAACATAGACACAGCATTCTAGATGGAGTGGAGGTGTAGCCTAGTGGTTAGAGCAACTGCCTTGTACACAGAAGATCAAGGGTTTGGTTCCTACTGGCACTCCTTGTGACCTTGGACCTCAAAAAGATTGGCTGGAAATCTACTTCCAGTGATACATTGCCAACAAAACCCAGAGGTAGCTGGGTTGCTATAAGTCAACACTGCCTTGATAGCACACAAAAAAAATATATTCTGGATATGTTGTAAGTACTCTGATATCAAGATGGTATAGAGCAGTGATGGCTAACCTTTTTGAGTCCGAGTGCCCAAACTGCCGCACAAAACCAAAGAATTTCCTCAAAGTGCCAGCACGTCAATTAAAGCCTCATTTGCATAAGGTGCCTCATTTGCATAAATATTTGCATAATGTTACCATACACTAACTTTTAGTAAACATGCCTCTTAATGAGTATATGGATAAAGAAAGACTAAAAGGTTTCTACATTACTATAATCCAGTACCAACCGCCAGGCACATTAGGAACTACTACAAACGCTGCCCATTTAGAACCCATAGCAAACCCGCCGTATCCTAACAGCACTACCAGGACTCACAAAGCACCATACCCTAACTATCAAAAGGCAACACTGCAAATATTAAACCAATACATTTCAGAGAACAACAATACATGACCTACTGGGGAAAGAACAAGTGGCAATATCAAATAGGAATTATATAAACAGAATACCTCAGCTCAGTTACACATGCAGAACAGACCATCACCAAACAAGGAATCACAATTTCGAAACAGGAAGACAATAATTAAACTGGGAACCCCAAAAGCCAAACTTGGAATATACAACAACACTGTAGAAATAAAACTATAAATTAATTTCCTCTTGTACTAAACAAAGCGCAAAAATTAATGATGCACATTTCCCAGAGCTGACATATTCCAGTTAATAAATTCAAAATAAAGAGATATTTTTCTACCTTTTGTGCATTTTTTTCAGTTGCAATTGTTCCAGCCACTTTCTTCTGGTTTCTTCGTGTCTTCTGCTAACTCTCCATCTGCTGTCCATTTGTCCTTTCTTCTGTCTTGTTTTTTTTTTTCCATTCTCTCTCTACATCTGCTTTAACATACTAATCTTTCTCCTTTTGCTCTTTCCTCATTCCTATTTCATCTACTCAAAATTTACCCCTCCATCCTCAATCCCCACTTATTCTCCCAATACCCGGCCAATTGTAGATTTTTTATCCCTCCCACACAAAATATTTTTCCCCTCTCCATTTTACTCTCCCAGCCCCATCCCATTCTAATCCTCCCCCAACACCAGCTCCCTTCTAGTTCCAGCCTCACCCAGCATCCATTCCCTTCTAGTCCCTGCATCAGCCCATTTCCAGTCCTAGCCCCCCATCAGCCCATTTCCAGTCCTAGCAACCCCCCAACCCAATACCAGTCCTAGCCCCCCCCCATCAACCCACTTCCAGTCCTAAACCCCCATCACCCCATTTTCAGTTTAAGCCCCCCCTATAACCCATTACCAGTCCTAACCCCCATCACCCCATTTCCAGACAGCCCCCATCAGCCCACAGCCCATTAGCAGTCCTACCCCCCCAGCCCATTAGCAGTCCTACCCCCCCCGCCCGCCCATTAGCAGTCCTAACCCCCCCCAGCCCATTAGCAGTCCTACCCCCCCTCCCTCCCTGCCCATTAGCAGTCCTAACCCCCCCTCCCTCCCTCCCTGCCCGCCCATTAGCAGTCCTAACCCCCCCTCCCTCCCTGCCCATTAGCAGTCCTAACCCCCCCTCCCCCCCTCCCTCCCTCCCTCCCTGCCCATTAGCAGTCCTAACCCCCCCTCCCTCCCTGCCCATTAGCAGTCCTAACCCCCCCCTCCCTCCCTCCCTCCCTCCCTGCCCATTAGCAGTCCTAACCCCCCCCCTCCCTGCCCATTAGCAGTCCTAACCCCCCCTCCCTCCCTCCCTCCCTGCCCATTAGCAGTCCTAACCCCCCCTCCCTCCCTCCCTCCCTCCCTGCCTGCCCATTAGCAGTCCTAACCCCCCCCTCCCTCCCTCCCTCCCTGCCCATTAGCAGTCCTAACCCCCCTCCCTCCCTCCCTCCCTCCCTGCCCATTAGCAGTCCTAACCCCCCTCCCTCCCTCCCTCCCTGCCCATTAGCAGTCCTAACCCCCCCTCCCTCCCTCCCTCCCTGCCCATTAGCAGTCCTAACCCCCCCCCTCCCTCCCTCCCTCCCTGCCCTGCCCATTAGCAGTCCTAACCCCCCTCCCTCCCTGCCCATTAGCAGTCCTAACCCCCTCCCTGCCCATTAGCAGTCCTAACCCCCCCCTCCCTGCCCATTAGCAGTCCTAACCCCCCTCCTCCTCCCTGCCCATTAGCAGTCCTAACCCCCCCTCCTCCTCCCTGCCCATTAGCAGTCCTAACCCCCCCCTCCCTGCCCATTAGCAGTCCTAACCCCCCCTCCCTCCCTCCCTGCCCATTAGCAGTCCTAACCCCCCCCCTCCCTCCCTGCCCATTAGCAGTCCTAACCCCCCCTGGCAAAATTAAAAAAAAAAAAGCAGGCTCTGGCTGCTGCCGCGGCAGATTGCAATGTCCCGCGGGGCCCCCTCCGCCCGATAAGCCCCTCTGCAAGGGCTTTCAGATTCGCGAGGGAGAGCATTTCCCTCGCGTCTCTGTTAAGCCCGCAGGGGCTAATGGGAAATTTCCCATCAGTCCCTCGCGTCTAAAGGGGCTGATGGGAAATTTCCCATTAGCCCCTGCGGGCTTAACAGAGACGCGAGGGAGACGCTCTCCCTCGCGAATCTGAAAGCTCTTGCAGAGGGGCTTAGCGGGCGGAGGGGGCCCCGCGGGACGCTGCATTCTGCCCTTGCCGCGTCCGCGGCAGCAGTCATAGCCAGCTTTTTCTTTTTTTGCGGACCTTCCCGCGTGCCAGCTGCAAGGCCTTCGCGTGCCACAGCTGGCACGCGTGCCATAGGTTCGCCATCGCTGGTATAGAGTGTGTTAAAATAATCCAGTTGAGATTTATGAAATGAAATAGAGAATATGATTATCCCTCTGTACAGATCTACTGTACCTTGAGTATTGTGTATGGACCTGGTCACTCCATCTTAAAAAAGTTATAGCAGACCTAGAAAAGGATGTACAGAGAGATCAAATGAAATGATAAAGGGGCTACAACATCTTTGCTGAGGATAGGACTCTTTAGCTTGGTCAAGAGATCGGGGGCAGAAGACAAGACAGGTTTATAAAATCATGAGTAGGGTGGAATGGATAAATTGGGAATGCTTAAGGAATATACCATGAAGCTAAGAGGAAGCACGCTTATAAAACAAATCATAGAAAATAAATTGGAATTTGTGGCCAGAGGATGTAGCAAAATCAATTAGAATGTTATATGGTTGGGTTTAATAAGGTTTTAGACAAGTTCTTGGAATAAAAGTCCATGAACCCATTACTAGCCATGTAGACTTAGGAAAGCCCCCTCTTATCGTTGATAAGAGCAGGAATGAGTAAATATATTCTTTGGGATCATGCCAAGTACTTTTGACTTAGATCGGCCATTGTTGGAGATAGGATACACTATCTGGATATTCAGCAATGGATACCAGCTGGGTACCGGCCCTGAATATCTAGTGTATACTTAACTAGTGGATAGCATTTAAAGAAATCACTAACCGCCACTGTTAAAGTTTGACCCACAATGTCTAAAAACACACTTAGCTCACAGAGTAATACCCAAAACCTTTCTATTGCACATAAAGATCAACCATACCCAAACAAAGATTAGGGTGTGAAATAGTTGTTCTGTCATTATGTGGTGTGTCTTGTTTGCTTTGTGATTTTAGGAACTCTTCCATTTAATTATTTTGTTTCATTTCTCTATGTACACTCCCTATCACCCCTCCCACCCATTGAGCCCAAAAAATCTCCTCCTTATCCCTCTTTACCTACCCTTTAAAAAATGTTTGCTGAGCCCAGACCCTTTTTCTCTTGCTTGCTCACCCATCACGTAACCTAAATAGTTCTGGGCCTCCGGGGGGCCCCTTACCCTTCTTCTCAACCTCAAATCGCTAGAGCCCCTCAAACTCCCCACACTGATCCAGCAACAGGTCTGCCCCTTGTCTGTTACTAGCCTGGCATCCAGAGTGGCTCTGATAATATTATAACTATGTGGGCTAATTCAAATATCACCAGTCTAGCTGGTATAGCTTTGCATTGTTATCTGAGAGGGTGGCCTGGATTTAAAAAATCTACAGATGCAGCTGCCTTTTTGCTGTCTTTGCTGTTTCTGTCTGCCCCGCCCTCCCCCTTTCCTTTCTCCTTTTCTCTCCCTCTTTATCTCCATTGTTCTGGTTCTCTCCTTTTCTATGTTTGCTGCAATATTTCCTGCTGCAGCAGCCAGAACACTCCCATTTCCTACCCCCAGTCTACTTCCTGCCAGATGGTCTCTTTTAGAGATTTTGCACACACTGATTAATGTGGTCCTGAGTGGCTGATACACTTTTGCTGATAGCATGATAGCGCATGGTTTAGTGACTAAGATGATAACACACAGCAAGGTCATTATGCATTCATACCTTTTTTTGTATGTAGATGCCAAGGTTAAGCTTGCAAATAATAAAGCATCAATGATCACTACTTCATTCTCATTAAGCTTTAAAAGGGTAACATTATAAAGGGCTTGAGCATTCAGACTGTGTTTTATGCTCTCAGCTAGGCTCTTATAAAATCAGCCAATCATGACATACACGTAAGCATTGAAAACAAAGGAGAAGAGTAGGTATCCGCAGAAAACAGGGTGAGGCAAACCAGAAGCGGAACCTAAGGACCAGGCCTACACGTAGGTATCTTAATACAGACAAAGTTTATTGAGGTCCTCAATAAACTTTGTCTGTATTAAGATACCTACGTGTAGGCCTGGTCCTTAGGTTCCGCTTCTGGTTTGCCATACACGTAAGCATTCCTAGTGACGGAGAATGGGAAGAGTATGATTGGGATTGGCAGTTAGGCTTGAATTTGTATAAAATATGGCTTCTATATTTGACTGGAAATAGGGGACAAATTTAGGCTCCTAGCATAAGATCCTAAATTTAGGAGTCCAACTTTTTTTTGAATATTGGGCCCTAAGCTTTTCCAAATATGGCATTATTTGGAATGTACACTAAACTTGTTTAGCATTCTTGCTAAGTGCTTTTGGTCTTTAGAGAGCTAGCCAGAGGCATCGGAAAGGGGTGGGCCAAACGGGCCCTGGCCCCACAAAAGCTCTGCTGCTGCGGTTGCCTCCTATCTACTCACAGGGACCTGATCTCCAGCAGGCAGACAGGAGGGGTCTTGTCCATGATTGCAGGGCTGTTATGTAGACAGGGGATGGGATCCCCATGGCAGCCCACTGCATGCCAGGTGATGGTCGCAGCAAAGACCCATTCTGTTTGCCCATGGGAGACCAGGTCCCCATGGGCAGACAGGAGGGGAAGATCAGCAATTGTAGCTTCACTGAGTTCAGCTGGCCAAGGGGCAGAGCTCCCCCCCCCCCCCCGCCCACACACACAATTGGAATGGTGTTATGACGCCTCTTGAACTGGCCATATTCTTTTGTTTATATTTCATGTTGTAAAATACACTTATTCCAAATGTTGCTCTTAGTTTTATTTTCAATCTTTATGTCACTGTTTTGCATTTTCAAAACACTATACCAGAGGCATGGTTCTTCTGTGCCTGCATAAATCCTTTTAAATAGGAAAAATAGTAGGATCTGCTAGTGGACTCTACCACTCAAGGCTTATTTAGAAAAGTTTCTCTACTCTTTCTACTTCATTATTTTGTCCTCAGTTCCTCTATGACTTTTCTTTCTGATTTATTTGTCAAACAATCTTGATATAACTTCAGAAACTGAAGAGCATGCTGATCTGTTTAAGCATATAGTATGATCATTATTAGGATGTTACAACATGGCAATAAGGTCTCACAGATCCTGCAAGATGTATGTGAAACTAAGCTAAAAGATAGTCTTGCTGGCAAGGCTATTTAGAATACCAGCGGAAAATTAAAGACATTCATTCAGCTGAAGTATCATCATTTATTATGGTGCCCCAGGCTAAACCAAACTACTGAGTAGCATGAAACTTCTGTTCTCCCTGTTGCATTGCCATTGGAGCAAGAACTGTGAGGTATCATAATTATTATTTTGTTGAGTGTGGAGGTATTGTGATATGTTTAGCTTCCACATAAAATTTCAAGAGGTATGCTCTCTAAGGCCTTGATTTCTAAATTAATTTCATTTTAGCTACCTCAACCTGAGGTTGCTTAGCCAGCATCCTTGACTCTTAAACATCAGTAAAGTCATTCCATATTCCTAGGTATAAATATTAATGAAAGGGCAAAACAAACAACAGAAAGAAGAAATACTAACAGCTGTAATAGTATATCTATAAAATGCTAGTCAATTTTGTATTGTTACCTAGATGAACATTTTGTGATGGATAATTGCTCAGACTTAATGGATTGAAAAGGAGGATAGAGTGGACTTCAAAGGAGAGAATAGTATATCTATAAAATGCTAGTCAATTTTGTATTGTTACCTAGATGAACATTTTGTGATGGATAATTGCTCAGACTGGTCAGCAAGACACCCATCTGGTGGGTAGCAATACCAACTTTTAATTCCCGCCAGTGAGCAGGACACATTCTGTGTGGATCTTTTCTCTCAGAAAATACACAAAAAAATAGAATCATGGCCGAGTAGCCCTTTACAGTATGGGAGTCATTCTGCACCACAAATAGTGGGGATGTACGTCCTGTCTGGACATATATCCCCGTTTTTCGTCCCCAGGCTGATCCCAGAGCAAAGGCTCCCCATACGTACAGTGGTGTTGTATAGGGACCCTGTGATGGGAGCTGTCTGGAGGCAGAATGAGGGTGTGGCATGGGTGGGCCATGACCCGGATGTAAAAGGCCAATTCTGAGGTCAGTCTTGAATGTCAGAGCTCAGCCTATTAGACAGGGGACTTATTCCACCTCAGAGGTGGGAAATGTCCCCCTGGATATGGGGTGACAGCAGTGGATAACGACAATGGACAGGTGAGGGGTGCAGGAGCATCCCCATAGCCTGACCCTGGCCATAGGAGACCGGATTGTGGGTCAGGCTGCGGGGAAAGGAGTTTTTCGGCAGCAGCCGGAGATCGCGGCTTCTGAATGGAGCCACAGTTCCATGTCAAGAGGATGCCATTGCATTGCAGCTCTATTCAGGAGCCTGAGTGAGTTAGCCGAGCATGCGGCTGGATATCCAGGGTGTCAGAATCTGGCCACCTCCTGGATGACAATCACTATGTTGTGATTCTGCTCTCGCAGGGACATCTAGCCCCTGCAGGAGCAGAATCAGGTGCATCCACTGGCCATCCGGATGTTTGGACGTTTGGATGGCCTGGAGACACACAAAGCAGAATTGGCCTTCATGAACCCAATTCAGAACATGCATGTCTGGCCAATGGATATGTCTGAAACAAAAAAGGGGCCCCTTTGAGCCTAATTCTGCATCTGTGAGTCTGGACGTGTCTGCGTGTTCAGTATCGGGGAGATAGACATGTTCGGCGGGCATGTGTAAGCACTATTCAGCCAGCCCCATGCCTCAGATGCAGGGAAACATTTTGACATTTTGGACATTCCCGCCCCCACCTTATTCTGAAAAGTTACACATTTCAGATCCTGCCAGTCTTCGAGATGTACCAGCAGATATCACTCCTCCTTGGTAAAACGTGCATCTCCTAAGCTGCTCTTCAAACTGACAGTAGTTTGCTGATGCAAACTTGACATAAACACCAATGAGAAAAAACTGTTGCTGCAACCTGGACCATATACCAATCCTCTTCATCCCCGGAATAGTGCTAGGTAATCCCAGTGCACCCTAATATGGTATAAGAGAATGTAAATATGAACATGTATGTCAGGACATACCTTGCATCAAATGGTAGTTGGTATTATAAAACAGCCCCAGTGATCCCTTTCTTGGTCATTTCTACAAACACGCTTTAAACTGCTAAGGATGGACCCTTACCGAGTGAACAGAACTCAAAACTAGCATTGCAATTTCCAAAAGGATGCATAACATTGCTGAGCAACAAATGTATGCCCTTTTTGTGCCTCTGGCCTGTAAGTGGACTTATTCTGCACTTACAGGCCAGAGGCTCCGCACTACCGTTCCTCTCTTATCTCTCCCTACACCCCTCCTCAGGAACTCCCCTCTTCTGGCAGATCACTTCTATCTGTGCCCTTTTTTTCTACTGATAACACCAGATTTTGTTCCTTTCACCTTACTGCTCCCTATGTCTGGCATGAACTATCAGAGTCTGTATGTCAGGCTTCTTCTCTGGCGCTTCACAAAGCCAGGCTGAACGCTCACCTCTCCATTGCCACTTTTGGATCTGATCTGCCGAAGCTCCCTTGTATTTCCTTACCAGCCCCCTAAATGTATCTTGTCCACAGCTGCTGTGTTATCTGTCTTGACTAGATTGTTTCATGCCCGTGGCATAGGAAATAAGATCTCAGATGCGGAGGCTTTAATGGAAGCGGTTTACTTGGATTTAGTGATGGTTCACGGAAAACCATGACTGGGATATAATTATACTGGGCCAATGTTCCCTCTAATTTTCTGTAGGCTGTGTGCGCATAAAATATCAGCTGTGCAGCTTTTGAAGGAAGGTTAAATTTTTGTGCGCCACATAACGACACTCGGAGTTATATACTTTAAAATTTGACTACATGTCAGAATACAGTATGTACACCACATTGATTGCACTCGAAAATATTGTAGAACTTGTGAAAACCGTAAATACACAACAACTTTTAAATTTTAAATTTTAAGACATCTGTGTTGTTTTCTATCAGAATCAGAACCAAAATTTTTGTGCGCTCTATTGTAAAGTATGTGCGCTCGCTCGGCGAGATGTGTGCGCGCACACATGCGCACAGCTTAGAGGGAACAGTGTACTGGGCTATATGTAGCCCGCCCCCTCGTCATGCGTGCGCGTTCTCCTTCTCGCCCTTGCAGGAGACCTGATATTGCACGCCCTGATGTAGCTTCCTCTCGTGTAGTCAGTGGCCGTCGGGAGTCGGCACCAGTCCTGCAAAGCGGGCCAAGGAGGAGGGGGGGTGGGTTGCAGTACACACCGGTACCTTCAAAAGGTACCGGGGAAAAAAAGAAACACGTTTACAATAGGTAAACTTAGATGTTAAGAATAAAATTAAAATAATGAAGCTACAGCAAGGTATCTTAATATTTATTTCTCGCAGGTTCTAACACCCTACTGTAACTTCAGCTGAAATCATCTTTCTATTCAGTCAGATGAACATAAGAGAATAACCCTTCTTGCATTTCAGTATTTATTTTATTAACAGATAGTATTAATTAACAACAACCACAATTCTTTACAACTCTTATAAAGTTTTCTCTAAGTTTTCTAAACAATTGCACAACTATTCTGACTATGCAGCATTCCAAAGTTTATTTCTCTTTCAACCTTCTATTGTTGTCTCCTGAATTCAGAACTTCTTGTAACTTTACTTTCCCTTATAATAACAGCATATTACAAAACTAACAAACAGGAAGTAGTTTTCTCTCTCTTCTTACTCTCTCTTTCTCCTTTGTTTATACTACAAAACTGTCCAGAGCTTCACTTAGCTTTTTCCTGACGTTTGTGGACGATGTCTTTCATCCGGATGACTGTGAAGGTTGAAGAGTTGGGGCCCAGAATTCGCGCAGGAACACTGCTCCTCAGGAACCTTGGAAATCTGGTGACCTGTCTCCCTATCTTAAAGAAAATAACAGGAGGCAAAACCCTAACTTTCTACTTCTGTTTTCACAACATTCCAATGTATTATTGCTCTTCAAAATAAAATTTATTTCCCTAACTAATAAAAATAAAATTAATCAAAGTCCCTAACTAAATTTCACCTGACAGTACTTTAATCCCTATGCTGAAGTACTTACCAAACTCTTTTTTGACATAACACACCTTGTATCTAATCTTATTCAGTCTTCAAAACTCAGAATGGCAGTTGTCTATAACCATTCCACAATGCTTAGCCTCTACACAATTCTGTTCCAAAGCTATACCAAAGCTGTACCAATACTGGTGAAACAACAAGTTCCTGAATTGTCCCTGACAAAGAAAACCTGTTCACCAATATTACTCTATCTTTAACAGAGCTTTCTTTCAAACATTCACTGTCACAAACAAAGCAGTTTTTAAATACATTCCAAGTTTCTGCCTTTAACTCTCTCTGTCACAGCAGGAAATTTCTTAGTGTGCTGATTGGCTTTATGACTTCAAACACTTCAAAATACAGATTACTAAAAAGACAGCTCTGCTTAAGAAACCTCTAACAATTACACTCTGTCTGTTTCTAGCAGAGAACTCCCAAGAAAATCTTTGGTAAAAACTTCTGGTTTCACAACCAACAGAGTCTCCACCTACACAGTTCAAAACCTCTCCTCATCAGGACCATTCCCAGTTAGCCTGAAGTCTCTAAACGCAAACTCCAGTTTCACACTTCCAATACAATGTATCTCCAATAGATACTTTTACAAATGCATAACAGCACATCTTCAAACACAATTTAAACTGCTGTTTTCCTCATTCAGGATCACACAAAAAAAACAAACTTCAGTCTGTACAACTTCAAGCACAAGACTTCTCTCTGTTCAAAGAAATAAATATACTTCTGTACACAAACAGACTTCTCCCTTTTTCAGAAAGCAAACCCTTTTTCTTTCTTGCAGTTCCTTTTCAGTTTCCCTGCCTTCCTTCTTCAGTTTCAAAAACAAAACAGTAAACAAAACAACTTTCTTACTGATGTTGTCAAGGAAACCAAGACTCTGCTGACATCATGCATCTGTTTCCTTAGATTCTCTAACCAATCAAAAACATGTTTACAAAATATGCAAATGAAGCAATAGAACCTAAACCAAATGCTGCAGGAGAAAATCAGTTTTACTTTTCAACTGCACATCTCATTAAAAAGAATGGCACAAACTCAACCAGGATGTTTCAGATAATAAAAACCTCTTCAGACAATCCAAAATCCACAACTCTTTAGAACTCAGCTAACTCACACATTCTAATACATCCAAATGTAAATGTGCACACTCCTCAGGCACCGCACAGTCGCAACAAAAACGTAACCTCACAAGGTTCTTAACCCCCTCTCAAACAAACTTAACCCCACAGGGGGGGGGGGGTTACATATACTTTATTCAGGAAGGACAGGGTAGGAAGAAGGGGAGGTGGAGTGGCACTATATGTAAAAAATAATATTAAAGCTATAGAATTGCAGGGCCTAAAAGGAAGTGAGGAGGCACTGTGGGTTAAACTAGAAAAGAGGGAAAGGGAAATTAATTTGCATTGGAGTTACAGTATATACAGATCCCCCTCACAGGGAGTAGAAGTGGACAAATATTTAATAGAAGACATACACAGTATTGCCAAGAAAGAAGAAGTGCAACTGGTAAGTGATCTCAATATGCCGGATGTGGATTGACACCTTCCTGCAGCGGTGTCATCTAGAAGTAAGGAGATCCTGGATTCTCTAAAGGGAGAACTATTCAGACAATTGGTAACAGAACACATATGTGATGGGGCCTTACTGGACGTGGTGCTTACCAATGGGAAATGTGTTTCTGATGTTACAGTGGGAGATCATTTCACATCCAGTGATCACTAGATGGTATGATTCAGTATTAGCATTAGGGCTGATAAAATCCATTCAAAAGTGAGGGTCTTAGACTTTAGGAAAACTAACTTTGCAAAGATGGAACAATACCTCAAAGAATCATTAGTGGGATGGGAACAGCTGGGGGATGTAGAAACTGATGAGGATAAAGCAGAATTGCTTAACAAATATTTCTGTTCTGTGTTCAGAGATGAACGGCCAGGAGTAGGAGCTCAGGAAACACCTACAAATAGGAACAGAAGCGATGGGGATCTGAAATGATTTTCAGAAGACTGAGTTCAGGAGGAACTAGCTAAATTAAAAGTAGACAATGCCATGGGTCTGGATGGCATACATCCAAGAATACTGAGGAATACGTTCTAGTGGCTCCAATGTTTGACCTTTTCAACACCTCTTTGGAGTTGGGAGTGGTGCCAAAAGACTGGAGAAAGGCACATGTGGTCCCTTTATACAAAAGCAGATGTAAGGATGACATTGAGAACTACAGGTCAGTTAGTCTAACCTCTGTGGTTAGTAAATTATTGGAAAGGCTACTAAAGGAGAGAATAGTGAGGTTTCTGGAGTCCAATGGATACCGGATCTGAGGTAGAATGGATTCACCAGAGGCAGGTCTTGTCAGGCAAATCTGATTTATTTCTTTGACTGGGTGACCAGGGAGTTGAACTGAGAGAGATTCCTAGATGTGGTGAATTTAGATTTTAATATAGCCCTTGACACCAGTCCACACAGGTGACTTATAAACAAACTAAGCACCCTAGGGATGGACTCTAAAGTGACTGATTGGGCTAGAAATTGGGTGAGGGGGAGGTGACAAAGGGTACAGATAGATGGAGCTCACTCTGAGGAGAAAGAGACTACCAGTGGTGTGCCACAGGGACCCGTCCTTGGTCCAATTCTGTTTAGCATCTTTGTTAGTGGTATTGGGGAAGGATTGTCGGATAAGCTTTGCTTGTTTGTGGATGATACCAAAATTTGCAATAGAGTAGACACCCTGGAAGGAGTCGATAACATGATGAGGGATCTAGCTAAGCTTGAAGAATGGTCTAGAAATTTGGCAGTTGAAATTTAATGATAAGAAATACAGGATCATACATTTGGGCTGCAAAAATCCAAGGGAATTGTAGTGTAGAGGGTGAGGTACTTCTGTCCACAAAAGAAGAGCAGGACCTGGATGTAATTATGTCTGATGATCTTAAAGTAGCTAAACAGGTAGAAAAGGTGAGAGCAAAAGCTAGAAGGATTCTTGGGTGTATAGGGAGAGGAATGACCAGCAGAAAAAAAGGAGGTGATAATGCCTCTGTATAAGACTTTGGTACGACTTCATTTGGAGTATTGTGTGCAATTATGGAGACCGCACCTTCAAAAGGATATAAGCAGGTTGGAGTCTGTGCAGAGGGTGGCTACTAAAATGGTTAGCAGTCTTCATTATGAAGCATGTGAAGACAGACATAAAGAACTTAATAGGAGTGGCCTAGTGGTTGGGGCAAGTTACCAGGAGTTCAAATCCAGCTAGAGGACAGCAACCTTGGGCCAGAAGGACTGGGGTTTCTAGTCCCCCAGGTGCTCCTTGTGGCCTTGTGCAAGCCACTTAACCCTCCGTTGCCTCAAGTAGAAAAACATAGATTGTGAGCCCTTCGGGATAAGGGAAAAATATATATACAGTACCTGAATGTACAACACTTTGACTGGTAGAAAAGCAGTATATAATCCTAGTTAAATAAATAAATACTTTGGAGGAAAGGAGGGATAGGAGTGATATGATAGAGACATTTAAATACCTCCGTGGCATAAATGCACAGGAGTGTCTCTCTCAGTTGAAGGCAATCTCTGCTATGAGGGGACATAGAATGAGAGTGAAAGGGGATAGACTAAGGAGTAATATGTGGAAATATTTATTTATAGAAAGAGTAGTAGATGCGTGGAATAATCTCCCAGTGGAGGAGGTGGACACAAAAACAGTATCTGAATTCATAAAAACATGAGACAAACACAGAGGATTTCTAAAGGTAAAAAAGGGACTATTGTAGTTTATATAGAAGGGCAGACTAGATAGGCCTTATGGTGTTTTTCTGCTGTCAAGTTTCTATGTTTCTATTTTAAGCTCTGCTGAGCAGGGACGTCTTTTACATGTGTCTGTGCAGAGCTGTACATGCCTTGTAGTGCTAAACAAATGATTATTATTATTAGTAGTAGTAGTAGGGGCTTCTGAGTTGACATATGATTCCCATCTATCTGGGTATTGGCATTTCTCACAGCAGCTTCACCTTTACCATCGAAGTGTATGTCGGTCTGTATACATCTGCTATCTGTGAGGAAACACTGTCTGCCTTCCCGTAATCTGCTTTGTGGCACTTCCCTCCTGGTCAGGTCTGTGTGGGTATGGGAGGAGAGACCTCTGTGCCATCACACCAAGTAGCCAGACTCCAGATATATCACCACTCTCACAGCTCTCATAGATCCTGGACTGGGTATGTATGTAGGCCTCATAGAACAATCTGGGGAATGCATGTGCAACATCAGTCATGCTCCCAGTGCCTGGCACAGCGGATGTATGGTTGCCCTATCATACTGCCAACAATATATGATACCATTAGAGTACCCTGTGGAAAACAATCCAGAAGGAATCTGAATAGGTTCCCTATAGCTAGATTTCAAAATATATTCCTGTCAATAACAAGGGAGCCTCAGAATATGAGCATTCAGCAGTGAAAACAGCACTAATACATGCTCAACAGCAACAGCATTGGTCTCAGAAAATGAGCATTATGCTGTTTTCACTGTTTAATGCTCTTATTCTGAGGGTATACTTGTCACAGCCATTCAATCTGGGATTCATTGAAGAGAAGAGCAGAATTTTTTCTAAGGCCTAACTTTATGCCATGTTTCTAAAGGAATAACGTGGACATCTGTGGGAAGCACTAAAAATGTACTTGGGTCTTTCCTGAATTTATTTATATTCTCTTATATACTGTGCTATTCTGCATCAGTGTGGTTTACATTGAACTTGGAGTGGAGGAGTGGCCTAGTGGTTGGGATAAGGTACTTTGGGCCAGAAGGTCAGTGGTACAAATCCCATTAGAGGACAGCAACCTTGGGCTGGAAGGACTGGAGTTTCTACTCCCACAGGTGCTCCTTGTGGTCTTGGGCAAGCCACTTAACCCTCCATAGCCCATGTTCCCTGTAAAATAGTTATCTCCAAGTTATAATGCCCTGTTCAATGTAATTTCAGTTTGTTCAATGTAAACTGCACTGATGCAGAATAGCACAGTATATAAGAGAATTAAATAAATAAATAACAAACTGAAATTACATTGAACAGGGCATTATAACTTGGAGATAACTAACTTACAGGGAACATGGGCTATGGAGGGTTAAGTGGCTTGCCAAAGACCACAAGGAGCACCTGTGGTACTAGAAGCCCCAGTCCTTCCAGCCCAAGGTTGCAGTCCTTCAGTGGGATTTGAACCCCTGACCTTCTGGCCTAAAGTACCATGCCCCAACCACTAGGCCACTCCTATATATGTGTTATATATCTCTGAGCCGACCATGCCCCTGTTCCACCCCTTCTGGGCACATTATGAGATTCCCATGCTAGTGCCATGGATGTGAATGACAGCAGTGTTTCAAAATATGTCTGGGGACATTTTTGGCATATAAAGATCCCTGCCGCATGTGTTCTTTTTCGTGTTCTGGAATTATCTCCTATGTCTCCAGAAAAACAAACATAACTTTGCATGTGCTTTTAGACTGGCACCTCCAACTTGAATTTACATAATAAATTATCAGCTTCCTTAGAAAGTACTTAAGCCTAATTATTCTTGTTTTTGGGTGGGTGGGTGGGGGGAGATAGACTCCCTTTCCCAACATCAGCATTATGTTGAAATACTGTAGATAGAGGAAGCATGTTAAATGTGCTCCTGCTCTGAAGTCAGCTTGATCTATGGGCAAGAAACCAAATATGCCTGTTAATGCTTCCATCTTAACGTTACCTCATTTAAATATGTGTTAAACCATAGAACCACTTTTGCAGTCCTACCCAGTAGGATTCATTAGGGAGAAAAATAAAAATAAAATGCAATTTTTTAAAATGTAAACTTTTATATTTTAAAACTTTTATATTTTAACATCATTAAACATTCTTTAAAGAGATATATATGAATATTGAGGTTTCTCTCTTTGTGTGTTGATGATATATGTTTGTATGTGAGTGTATGTGTGCTCTATGAGGGTCATTTTAGAAGCCCTATTCATGTTTTCGACATCCAAAAATGGGCATAGAGATGCCAAAGCCATTTTAGAAGCTGTCTCTGGGAACATCCCCAGCTTGCGGATATCAGAATCTGAATGGAGGCATGGAGGAGGCATGGCCATGGCATTCCCAGGAAGTGTGACATCCCCCGCCTCATCACAGAAATGTCATGGACGTCCAGCGTCATGTCTAACTTTAGACCTGCTCCGAGGCAACAACTGAAAAATACTAGTTTTAGTTAAAAATAATCCAGAAGGTGTAAAGAAGAATGTAGTTGATCATAAAGTCTTCTAGAGACCTTTACAAAGAGGCCTTCTACCTAGGGGACAAGAGACCTGTGAAATTTTTTCAATAGGTATTAACACCAGGTGGCAGGACAAAAGGCCATTTTGAAAGACTCCTTATATCCAAGCAAGGACTGTTAATCATCCAGGAAGTTAGTCACAGCTTACCTCAGCAGCACAGGCATAAATAGCTCAACCAGAGTTCTGTGATCTTCAGTCTTGCAGGACTACAAAAGGGGACTGTTACTTCTGGAGAGAGATCTGCAATTGTGAGTATATACTTCTGGGAATTTTCTGTAAGGAATTCTTTGTATTAAAGCTAATTAATCTGTGAACCCACTATTTTTTGTTAAATCAGTCAGGGCCTAGTAGCAGCAGTTTAAGTTTAAATTTAAAACACAGAAGACAACTTTCTGGTTACATATCATATCCAGCAGAGAGCTTGTAGTTTAAATTAATAGTCACTCAGGGCCTAGTATCAGCAAAGTACTTTTAGTTTAAATTTAAAAGACAGAAGAGAGCTTTCTGGTTTAATTTGGAACCCAGCAGAGAGCTTGTAGTTTAAATTTAATAGTCACTCAGGGCCTAGCATCAGCAAAGTACTTTAGTTTAAATTTAAAACACAGAAGAGAGCTTTCTGGTTAAATTTAGAACCCAGCAGAGAGCTTGTTGTTTAAATTTCATAATAAGTTAGAGCCTAGCAGCAGCAAAGAGCTATAATTTAAATAAGAATACAGATTAGCACAAAAGGCAAAACAGGGTCAGTACTCTTTGAAGAGCAAATAAAGTCTTCTAGAGACCTTTACAAAGAGGCCTTCTACTTAGGGGGCAAGAGACCTGTGAAATTTTTTCAATAGGTGTTAACACCAGGTGGCAGGACAAAAGGCCATTTTGAAAGACTCTTCTATCCTAGCAAGGACTGTTAATCATCCAGAAAGTTAGTCACAGCTTACCTCAGCAGCACAGGCATAAATAGCTCAACCAGAGCTCTGCGATCTTCAGTCTTGCAGGACTACAAAAGGGGACTGTTACTTCTGGAGAGAGATCTGCAATTGTGAGTATATACTTCTGGGAATTTTCTGTAAGGAATTCTTTGTATTAAAGCTAATTAATCTGTGAACCCACTATTTTTTGTTAAATCAGTCAGGGCCTAGTAGCAGCAGTTTAAGTTTAAATTTAAAACACAGAAGACAACTTTCTGGTTACATATCATACCCAGCAGAGAGTTTGTAGTTTAAATTAATAGTCTCTCAGGGCCTAGTATCTGCAAAGTACTTTTAGTTTAAATTTAAAAAACAGAAGAGAGCTTTCTGGTTTAATTTGAAACCCAGCAGAGAGCTTGTAGTTTAAATTTAATAGTAAGTCAGGGCCTAGTATCAGCAAAGTACTTTTACTTTAAATTTGCAGCCCTCTTTTAATAAGTGTTATTTCCCTCCCTCCCTCCACACACCCACACACTCCTGGGATAATCATAGCTTTATAGGTACTTACACATCTTAAAAGACAGGGGGTGTTCTCAGGTGCAGCTCATTACCCAAATCAGTCATACACTAAGGACCTGAGATTAATTAAGCTTCAGGTGAACAAGGAATATTAAACGTATTAGGTACAGTTTTATTAGTATAAATATCCATAGCAACCCTTAGGAAGTAAAGAACTTAAAGATCTAAACAAAAACTTAAAACTAAAGATGCAGACAGCAGTCCAGCAGCGAGATGGGGGCTTTCCAGTCTTTTGCATTGAGTGTCACATGTATGATTTTCTCCCAGTTGGTGAGAGGTCTTACGTGTGCACTAGGTGCAAGGAGCTCTTTGCTCTCAGGGAAAAAGTCTGTTCTCTAGAGGCTAGAGTAGCAGACTTGGAAAACATAAGAAAGACAGAGAGATACATTGATGAGACCTACAGGGATATAGTCCTGAAGTCCCACCTCCAGTCTGGCAGCATCCCTGTTGCCATGGAGGAGAGAGGTCACGTGACAGGAGAGCATCACCCTGATGTGGCAGGAAGTGATCCTGTAACTAGGGCCTGTCCTCCAGGTGATGTAAAACCTTCTCGCACTGAGGAAGTTTCTCCAGGGCCATGTGCCCATGAGGGAAGGGTTAGGACAGCCGTTATAGTTGGTGATTCGATCATTGGGCATGTAGATAGCTGGGTGGCTGGTGGATGTGAGGATCGCCTGGTAACATGACTGCCTGGTGCGAAGGTAGCGGACCTCACGCGCCACCTAGATAAGGTCTTAGATAATGCTGGGGAGGAGTCTGCTGTCTTGGTACATGTCGATACCAATGACATAGGAAAATGTGGTAGGGAGGTTCTGGAGGCTAAATTTAAGCCTTTAGGTAGGAAGTTGAAATCCAGAACTTCCAGGGTAGCGTTCTCTGAAATGTTTCCCGTTCCACGTGCAGGACCCAAAAGGCAGGCAGAGCTCCGGAGTCTCAATGCGTGGATGAGACAATGGTGCAGAGATGAGGGTTTTGGAATTGTTAGGAACTGGGGAACATTCTGGGGAAAGGAGAGGCTCTTCTGAACGGATGGGCTTCACCTTAACTGGGATGGAACCAGGTTGCTGGCATTAACCTTTAAAAAGGAGATAGAGCAGCTTTTAAACTAGGTAATAGGGGAAAGCCGACAGTCACCCAAGATCGGATGGTTCGGAAGAATGTATCCTTGAAGGATACTACCAAAAGCAGAGAGGTTTCAAAAAAGAGTAAAGTAGCCCAAATGCCCTCGAGTATGGAGCAGACAGAGCTTAAAGATCCCAAATTACCCATGTCTACCAACAGCCAAACTAATATGAATAAAATACAGTCTCTAAAATGCTTGTAAATAAGATAGGAGAGTTAGAATATATAGCACTAAATGAGAGGTTAGATATGATTGGGATATCAGAGACATGGTGGAAGGAGGACAACCAGTGGGACACTGTGATACCTGGATACTAACTATATCGTAATGATAGAGCTGATCAAATTGGTGGAGGGGTTGCACTCTATGTTAGAGAGGGCATTGAGTCAGAAAGGATTAAAGTTTTGCAGGAAACAAAATTTGCTGTAGAATCTCTATGGATTGAAATTCCATGTAAAAAGGGAAAGGCGATGGCAGTGGGGGTTTACTATCGACCGCCTGGCCAGAATGAACAAATGGATGATGAAATGCTCAAAGAAATCAAGAAAGCTAACAAAAGTTATAGCGCAGTAATTTAAATCGATTTAGCATTCACATTTTTTTAAGATACACTAAGAAACAGAATGTGCCCTAAGGAAGCGTATACCCAGTTCACTCCCTTGGAATGGAAAAAGCCTTAAGTGCATTTAGGTAAAAAATTCTCCCACTCATATCTTCAGGATTTCATAGCCAGTTGAATCAAACAAATAATATCTGCTGAAGCATGAGATAATTAGGCTTAAAGTTTCAACCTGTGGCAAAGATGTGATTTGTCAATAAAACCATGACATTTTTAAAGTTTTTTACAAGAACTGTTTTACATGTGAAATAACCCTATGGACCAAGTTTACTAAACATTAGCACATGCTATCTGCAACAGTTCCGATATTATTCCTATGGCATGGTGGAAGATTGTGCTGCGAACATGTGATAAACATGGCTCTATATGTGCAAAACCTCAGTCCCCATTACCAGCTTTCACGCTCACTAATTTTTTAAGTTGTTTTTCTAAAGAAATGCTTCCCTGTTTTCAGGTCATCAGCATAGAACAAAGTGAAAATGTTTATTTTTGTCTTGCATGTAGGAAAACATACACCATTGTAAAAAAATAAAAAGATTACAATGTACTATGTTAACTGTATCTATTGTGCTTGCTGGTGAATTAATCTTCATATCATAACTGTAACTTTGAGGAAAAGACAAAATGTTGAGTAGACACTTTTTATGTTTTCATTTGTTACAAGTTTTAGGGCAGTGGTTTTCAACCCTGCCCTCTAGCCCCCAGGCCAGTCAGAATTTCAGGATTTCCCCAAAGAATATGCATGAGATAGATCTGCGTGCACTGCTTCCTTTGTATGCAGATCTACCTCATGCATATTCATTGTGGATATCCTGAAAACCTGACTGGCCTGGAGGTCCCAGAGGACTGGGTTGAGAACCACTGGTTTAGAGTAAATAGGGCCACAGTGCAGACATTCTCCTATCATACGTTCTGGTGATTTATTCCTTCTAGCTATTGTATTTCCACTGGATTTTGAGTCTTATGATACAGCAGCAGAAATATTCATCCCTCTCCCCCTCCCCCAGAGAGACTGCGAATGTAAAGCAAAGGAAAGTCTGAGATCAGCTGGTGTCATTTTGAATCACAGCACCAGTGGGGCAAGGGTGATTCAGGATTGTTCCTACCACATGAAAGACCTGGGGGGGTGGAGGGAGTCCTAATGTAAGAGGCAGGGGTATACAGTCTTTTCTCAAACATACAGGATTAATCTCAAATGTATGAATCATTTGAAATATACAAATGTCCATGCTTGGTTTTACTTAGTTATTAAACAGAATATGGTTTTGAGCAAACGTTTTGAGGTTTGCATTTTGTGAAAGAATCATTTTGAGCATCCCTTCTGCTTTAAATTAGTCAATTTTCCAGAGACAAGAAAGTAGAAAAAAGGGTATTTTTAATGGAGTTTTGGGGGTTAGCACCATGTGATATACACAACATGCCTATGACTTTGAAGGTGCAAAATATCCTTTATTGTGACACAAACAATAAATAAGATTTAAAAAACAAACAAACATTGGTATTCACCCTCCAGAGTCAAAACTTTGTAGAGCCACCTTTTGCTGCAATTACAGCTGCAAGCCTCTTGGGGTATGTCTCTATTAGCTTAGCACAGTGGTTCTGAACCAGTCCTCCTTGAACCCCTAGGCCAGTCGGGTGTTCAGGATAGCCCTAATGAATATGCATGAGATATATATGCATTAGAGATATCCTGCCAACCTGACTGGTTTGTGGCCCTCTAGGGCTGGATTTGGAGACCCCTGCCTTACACCTCTGTCATTTAAGAATGTGAGTGGGCAAGGTGCAGATCTCCAAGACATCAAAAAGGTTAGATAGAATGTGTCACATACTTCTTTGCTTTTCTCACCACCACCAAAATATTGTCTATTAGACAACTTTTTGGTGGTGGTGAGAAATGAGGAGGCATGTGGCGCATTCTATCTACCCTTTTGATGTCTAGGGCATCTGCACCTTGCCCACTCACAATCTTAAATGACAGAGGTGTAAGGCAGTGGTCTCCAAATCCAGCCCTAGAGGGCCACAAACCAGTCAGGTTGGCAGGATATCTCTAATGCATATATATCTCATTCATATTCATTAGGGCTATCCTGAACACCCGACTGGCCTAGGGGTTCAAGGAGGACTGGTTCAGAACCACTGGCTTAGCACATCTAGCCACTGGGATTTTAGCCATTCCTCAAGGCAAAACTGCTTCAACTCCTTCAAGTTAGATGGGTTGAGTGGGTGTACAGCAATCTTTAAGTAATGCCACAGATTCTCAGTTTGATTGAGGTCTGGGCTTTGATGACAGTAGGTCATTTCAAGAATTTAAATGTTTCTCTTTAAACCAGCTTTAGCAGTATGTTTAGGGTCATTTTCATGCTGGAAGATGAGCATTCATCCCAGTCTCAAATCTCTGGCAGACAGAAACAGGTTTTCCTCTAGTATTGCCCTGTATTTGCTGTAGTGCTATCCATTATTTCTTCAATCCTGACCAGCTTTCCTTTTATTATTACATTTCTTGATATACTGCCCAGGCTGAAGGGCATCAGAGCAGCTTACAATCACTATGAGTAGGTACAGGATACATTCCCTTGTCCCCAAGGGGCTCATAATCTATGTGTACCTGAGGCAATGGAGGGTTAAGTGGCTTGCCCAAGGCCACAAAGAGTGCCTATAGGACTAGAAACCCCAGTCCCTCTGGCCTGAGACTGCTGTCCCCAGGTGGGAATTGAACCCCTGGCCCTCGGGCCTGAGGTACCTTGCCCTAACCACTAGGCCACTCCTCCCTCACTGGGGCCTCTAGGCCAGTCAGGTTTTCAGGATAGCCACAATGAATATGCATGAGATAGATCTGCATACAAAGGAAGCAGTGTGTGCAGATCTATCTCATGCATATTCTTTGGGGAAATCCTGACTGGCCTGGGGGCTAGAGGGCAGGGTTGAAAACCACTGCCCTAAACCTTGTAACAAATGAAAACATCCCCATTGAACTTTGATCATATTCTTCTCTTAATTCACCGGCTCAGTGGCTTTGAATTCAGTTTCTAGAGGGAGATAAAGTAACACAGAGGGGAATTTTAGAAGATCTGTCCAAGTGAAATCTGCGATGTCTAAGTCAGAACGTCTGAAAAATTGCAGGCACGTCCAGATGCAGACATGATTTCACAAATCTGGATGCGTCCGATAGGGATGCCTGCAGGGCCATCTACTTAGATATCCCGAGAACCATATACTGCCTCAGACCCTAGACATCTAGGATAGCATAATGGCTAAATTAGTGTGTTAGGAATAGGGCAGCCAGGGTTCTAAACCCCACTACTGCTATAGTTCAAAATGTACTGAGTAGGGGAGATAATTGAGTGCTTTCTCCTTTAAACCCTCAGAATATGTTTCAACTAAAATGAGCATGCCTCTGAGCAGATCTATAGTTAGACATGATTCCAGACCTCTATGCCATTTCTGTGATCAGGTGGGGAATTCCCTGATCCCTGGGAATGTCCTGAACATGCCTTCAGGTTCTGGAAACACACCGATCATGCCTCTCCAATGCCCCAGTTCAGATTTGTATGTCCTCACAGCCAACTTAAAAAAATGAATCTGGACACACTTTCTGTGCTTTTTTTTTAAATTTATTATTTATTGAATTTTATGCAATCAATCAAGACAAAATCTCAAACAGAAAAGAGATACAATGGTGAAATGCATATTATAATACAAAAAAAAGAGAAATACGTTAGGAAAACCATCCAAAAATCCCTTATAGTCCACATATTGGGAGGGAGAGGTGCCTACATCACCTAAGGCAGGAGAACCTCAGGCATTAAAAAAAAGGAAAATTCACATACAGGAAAAGAAAAGAATAGTCGCTGAAAATCTCAAAGCTGTCATACAATAGAGAGAGTAATTAAACAGCATTAATCAGGCACAGACCTATTTGATAATTTTGCATTAATGAAGGTAGCAAGATCAGCAGATTGAGAAAAGGCATATATAATAGATTTATATACCACCAAACATTTAAAAGGGAATCTCAAATAAAAAGAGCCCCTTATCTGCAAAACCCCCGGTTATGTCTCTTTGGCTGTATCTGGGAACCCAGAAATTGTAAAGCCACAAAAGGTTTCCAATCTTTTCTTGAAAAACATTTTAAGCAACCATTCTTTGTCAGAAACCAAAGCGCAGGAGACCAGCAATGTAGCAGGAATATAAATCTCATCACCAGACCCCTTCATCAACTTAGACACATTCAAAACATGCAAGCTGGAGTCTTCTCTTGAAGTTGCCGGGTCTTTTTTTTACCCGGAAGTAGATAATCAAGGTGCATGCATGCCTCTGTGTGTCATGGGATGTCTTGCATGCTTTGTGCATGCATGTGTGTATCTCATGAAGAGTGTCAGGGGCTGTGTGCATGTGTGTCTCTTTCTCTTGTAGGCTTCCTCCAGGGTCTCTCTCTCTCTCATTACCCCACCACCACTCTTTCCCCAAATCTCTCTATGTTAAGACTCCTCCAGGCTTCACCCAGTCTCTCTGTAGGGCACCACTAGGCTTCACCCAGTCTCTCTCTCTCTCTCTGTCATACCCCCCTTTCATCCAGTCTTTCTTTCATTCATCATTTATTTTCCTTGTCCCTGGCTGCAGCTCCTCTGATATGTCACAGTTCACATTACCCGCACTGCAATCAGCTCTATTGAATATTGGAGCCATGTGGTGGAAAACGTTCAGCTTATCGTGCAGTTTGAAATCTCTCCAGGCTTCAAACCAGGAAATCAGCCTGAACGTCCTCCACCATGGGGCTCTGCCATGCAGAGAGTCAGTCGTAGTGGGGGAAGTGTGAACTGCCATGTTTCTGAGAAGCTGAAGCCAGGAACAAGGACCAGAAAGGTGCCTATTTTGATACTATTTTATAAAGACACATAAGCGCCATATGCATCCTTATAAAATCCTAGGGATAAACCAGCAGAGCTCAGAGCTAGATTGAAACCATGAGCATTTATGCCTGCTCAGAAGCAGATGTAAATATCAGCACATACACATGCACATAAGCATTTTATAAAATCACTAATGCCCTGATTCACTCAATCTCTGCCGCAGAACACACCTACATGTGGGTTTCAAAAAAGTACATGCCTTCTTGACACCACACACACTTTTTGGTGCGTATACTGTGGGACAATTTTATAACAGTCCCTTAGCAAGCATAAAATGGCATTTACTGCATAAGAAAATTCCTTTATAAACTATCCCCTACATGTTAAATATGTCAAAAGAAGACTCACGTTGACAACTGTACAATAAGATGGATCACCTGCTTTGGATGAAATCAGGATCATTTTCAAAGAACTGTAAGATGAGTTTTACATTTCCACAGCTGTATGTGCCCTTTTCAACTAAAACAACAGTAATAAGACTCAACATCCAGTAAAAGAATGAAAATATTCAAAGCCCAAACATGACTTTAAAAATGTTTACCTTTCGTCTGGTGAATAAACATACCTGTGTGCTTTTTAAGTTATCTTCTTTCAAGTTGGTGCAGAATCCTTCTGGAATTTACTTACATATTCTGGTTCTGTATGCCTTTGGGATAATACCAGATTGAAATTACATTCTTCTCTGCTTTCATCTGAAGCAAGGAGAGAGGATTTTGAAGATATTTCTTTGGACTGTGGAAGGCGCAATGCTAAATGTCTTTTGATGTTTCACATGCAAACTTAATAAAATAATGAATTGCAGGAGTGGTTGAAAGTAATCAGGTGCCTGAAGTGAGAGATGTGATTGAGACATCCTACTCCCTAGTGAACCTACATAACATAAGAACATAAGATATGCCATACTGGGTCAGACCAAGGTCCATCAAGCCCAGTATCTTGTTTCCAACAGTGGCCAATCTAAGTCATACGTACCCTAGCAGTTTCCCCAAAAGACACAGGTTCCACAATGCTTGTACTGGGTCAATCATTGGTATCCTGGGACCCTCTTAATAATGGTTTATGGACCTTTCCTCCAGGAACTTGTCCAAACCTTTTTTAATCCCAGCTACACTAAGCAGGATTGAAACACCAAAGGATAGATAATGGCACATTCTCTTTGCTTTTAGGAATTATCAACCTGTCTTTTTAAATATATTTTATTTATTAACTTAGTTTTATGCATTTATATTGGATGCCACTATAACCACACTGCTTTATTTCACACACACACACACACACACACACACACACACACACACACACAGAAACTTCCTAGGTCCAACCCTGCCAGCTTCAAACCCCACCCATTCAGTTGCAGCTGCAGCTCAGCAGTTCAATAAGATATCTTCTATTCTTATTTCTTTCATTTATTTTTCTTTCTCGATCCTCCAGTTTCTTTCCTGTTTTCTTATTCTTTTATTAAATTTTAATTTCTATAACCTTTCATTATTTAATTTTCCTCTCCCTCTATGATTTCTAATTTTCCTTCTTCTGTTGATGGAACATTTCAGAAAAACCATTTAGGCAGTGGTGGGGGTGCATAAACCGAAACATGGGAAAATTAATGGCACCTTTAGAAAAGGCACTGTGCAAAAGCAGGGGCTTTCTAAAATCGGCACATCTCCAACCCTGAGTAGATGCATGTTAAAAAAAAAGTGCAGCAGAGGTATATGTATGTGCATGTGACAGAAAATGGGCCACCACAAATGTACATAGTTCCCATAGAAAGCAATAGCTGCGGTGACATGTAAGTCAAGTCATACCAATATAGAGATGCACATGCATGGTTATTTTTCTTGGGGATATGCACATGCATGGTCACCACTGGCAACATACACATGCCTGAAGGACACATATGTGTCCACATGTCTAGCATGTGCCCCCACAAACACACACATGGAGCATGTGTACATGTTTCCTAGACCATGCAGAATAGTACAGGAAAGCATGCTAATTCATCTTCTCGAGGGTAGAGACCTTCATATTCTGCAGCCCAGTCCAGGCAAATGAGAAGATCCTATACCCACTAAGGTAGCATAGGCCACTACATGCTCCAGAAGGAAGGTCTTGGAGAGCAACTGCATGTTCCATTGCACACCCATAGACATATCTCATAGGACACTTAGCTGCTGGCAGACACCTAGTGTGCAGGCCAGGAAGTAAAGTAGGTAGGGCTGGCCCAAACATCAGACAAGATGGGGAAATCACCTAGGAAATCATCCTCTAAGGGTCTGTAAAGAGTTTGTTGTTTTTGTTAAGTGCTGTCGAGTCAGTGGTGACTCATGGCAACCTTCTGCATAGCGGTTCTAAACTGTATTTATTAGAGTGGCATCCAAAGCTGCTGTTATTGTATCAATCCATCTCATTGTTGGCCTTCCTCTTGCCCCAATATGTAAGACATCTTTTCAGCTTATGACTCTCAGTTCATATGCAGCTGCATCAGCAGTCAAATGTCCTGAGGGCTTTGATCCAACCACATCATAAATACTGACTTTACTTTGAAAAGTCTTCAGCTTATCCCCAGTAGCCAGTTGAGTGCCTTCCTGCCTGGTGGTCTCATCTTCCAGCACTATAGTGCAATTTGTTTTGTTGTGACAATCCATTGGCAAGATACGGAAGTAGATTGCTAGGCCTTTCTTCCACAGAGGTAATGATAGGGTTGTCATTGTTACAGGAATGTGATCCTCCATTGCTAATACCATCCCATTCTGCTGCTGCCCAGATGGGTGGTTTGTCTTAGTCTGGCACCTCATCTGAGACCTGACCATCTTGGGAGACCTTGCCAGTAGTTATGCTACCAATAGCTTAACTTTCAGCATCACTGATGCACACAAACTCTCACATCATGATAAGCTGCAAAGCAAGTGAGGGCTGTAAAGAGTAGATCAGTCAAAGAAATGCATTAAATCTATGCCTCCATAGACATGCAAACATCTACAGGAGAAGCAGAGATAGCACCTGGCAGGGACAATGGGCACACACATACAAACCAGTCAAAAAAGCAATGACAAAGCAATATGTACCATGAAGTCGACAGATAAGATGGGATTTGCAAGGGTGGTGGCCAGAGGGCCATAACCATTGAGTGTATCAAAATAGTCACAAGTTCAGGGCTATAAAGTAAAAGGTGTGCTTAAGGACCCAAATCTGCTGTTCTAAATATAAGAGCACTGCCATGAACACATGTGCAGCTTGCTAAAGAGTAGCCTCCCCTCACTCCATCCTTATGTATACACATACACACCACCACTAGTGTGGCCCATGTCATTTCAGGATCAACCAGTAAGGGATCATCTGGACAGGGATGACACATGTCAAAGGTATGTGCAAAAGCCATGAGCCATGGCCACAGACTGGCATGGACATTCCTATGTTATGCAATGTGCCTTGCAAGATTCCAACCCCACCCAGGGCAGAACACACATAGATATCAATGCTTGACCCAGTACAAGCATTGTGGAACTTGTGTCTCTTGGGGAAACTGCTAGGTACATATGACCTAGATTGGCCACTGTTGGAAACAGAATACTGGGCTTGATGGACCTTGGTCTGACCCAGTATGGCATATCTTATGTTCTTATGTTATGTTCTTATCACACATACCACACACCACACACACCACACACTGTAAATATTCATTTGTATAAAGTTTAATGTGTTTGCTTTAATACCTATAAATGTTATATTTACTGTTTAATGTAAATAGTTGATTTCTATTGTTCTATGTTCTATGTAAAATGTATACAAACTGTGTACATGACTGTTAACTTGTTATATGTAAACCGCCCTTGATCTCTGGAAGGGGCGGTATAAAAGAAATAGTTAAATAAATAAATAAATAAACATATCACATAGGCACAGGTAGTATACACACAGAGCCACACAAGAGTTATTCCATCCATTCTGTGACTGAATATTAAACAACTCCATATGACTGCCACCAACTAGGCACACAGTATGTGGGGAACCAGGATGTAACAGGTGATGGGCAGCTATGCCTGGGGGCCCTTATCATGGCACCTCCAATGACCAAATGAATAAGCTCCCACACACCAGGGCAGAGCAGGCCCCTAAGACTAAGATCTATCACACAAGTTCTTCCAGAGGGAGCAGTCTCAACATTGGCAGGGAATGACCTGGTAAAAAGAGTGGCACTTAAAGCATGTGTGTTCCTCTTTTCCCTTACAGGAGATTTTGGTTGCTATGGGGTCTGAAGTCTCTGAAGACATACGTCAGACCAATATATCACACAAATCTCTGATGAAATTATTCTGGCTTGGACTGTAGCAGCATGAATGTAAGGAATGGCACATGTGGCATATATGTAATGCATAGGGAAGATATCATGGAGTGGCACAATGGAGAGCCATATGTATTAGCACAGCAATCAGGGCAAAGATTAGAATGGTGTCATGCAGCAAAAAGCCATGTATATCTGTGGGCAAATGTGGTTAGAGAGCCAAAAGCGTGCACAAGAAGACATGGTGTTACCAAATATATTGAGGGGCAGCAAGGGGCAGTTTCAAGGACCTGAGACTCAAATAAAGAGAAAGCCAGTGTAAAGGATCCACCCACTTTATGGTACCCAGACCTAGTAGATGCTCATGGCATCAGAAGATGAATCACAGGATCACTGTGCAGGTACCATTTTCAGCAACTATGTGGACAGCAACTTTGTGTGAGACACTGATGACAGGTAGTGCTTAGCAGCAGATGCCAAACAGCTTTTCCACCCAGAGCACTCTATGCTAGGGGAGCCAAATAATAAATAATGACACAGCAAGGGGTCACAATGATGACAGGATGTGCATGGTCTAGGTACTGTAGTAAAGGACAGTACTAATTAGGTAGTGATGTTGCTGCCATGGGGACAACATACCAAAATGTGGATTGTGCATTCAAAAGAGCTCTAACAATGAGTGCCTATGGTGCATATCTGCCACCTCCCATCCTCCACAAATTATGTTGATTTGCAGAGAAGCAGCACCCCTGTAACATGACATAGACACCCGCCCTCAACAGATGTTCTTGATTTGCAGAAGAACAGCGTCCCTATAACATGACACCTGAGCTGGTCATGATCAGAAGGCACATATAATAGCTAGCACAGGGCTAGTATTGACACAAATGTAATGTCCACATCCTTATGACACCTGCTCGCTGCATAAAGCTATCTAGGTACTATCTATATTATAGATGTAGAAGCAGCAGCTATGGATATGCCACAACCACCACTGCTATCACTGCCAGCAACCCTGCTGTCACCAAGGCAGCCTTCAGCACAAGCAAGGTATGCTGCATGATACAGCCATAATAACTACCACCACTAAGGCAGAGGACACCAGTAGAAGCAGCAGCAGTAGCAGTGGCTCCTCAGCATGAGTGGTGGCCTCATTGGAGGGGAAGGGAAGAGAGGAGGAATAACCTCCAATGTGGTCATTACACTTGTGGTGGTATCTGGAAAGGATCACCAGCAGCAAGAACCTGATGCTGCAGGGACATTGGCAGGCTCCCAGCAGTGCCTGCAGAGGGAGAGGAGCAGTGCTAAATTCTATAATGCTGTACAGAAGATAGAACTGAAGGGCAGGGTGGGGGAGGAGGAGAAAGAGGGAGAGGAGGGAGTTGCAGCGGAGGGAGGGGAAGCAGCTGAGGGGGGAGTGTGGAAAGGGGAGGGGAATAGGCAGGAGGTAGGTAGATAGGCTGGAGTACCACTGTGCCAACTGGTGATCCAGCCTATCCAGCCTGCCTCCATATTGAACCAGGTGCATCACCATGAGGTCCTCAGGGCTTTGATGGACCCTGAAGTCCTGCTTCATCTCATGTCCTTGTGAAAGGAAGTACACAAGTCTTCACTATGGTCACCAGGTCACAGAACCTCATATTCATACACTTAGAAGACCTGAGAGTAGATATATGTGTCGTGTTTGGGGCCTTACACCAGTTCATGGCATGAATCATCACTTCAGCCTTTCCAGTTTGGAGGGAGGAGGGTAGACAGTAGGGAATCACCCTCTAAATATAGCAGCATTTAAAGAGTGGCCCAGGTGAGCACATCAATAAATATATTGTGGCGGTCGCGCCCCTACCAGGCGGTCGCCTAGTAGGGACGGGAAGCCATCTTGAATTCCTCTTTACCAAGGATTGTAGTTGTGTATAGAGATAAATGAACCAAGAGGTTGTTTCAAAGCACACAGGAATTTTATTAGCTTCCGTGGCAAGCGGGTAACAAATCTTTAAAACAGTTGTACACTCAAGTCAAAGAAAATAAAGGATAATCTTCTCCCATTAAAGCAAAGCTTACAACCAGTGTTGTAGTAGAATTATTTACACAGGCTCTCTTTTCTTTTCCCTTTATGATGCTTCTCAAATCTGCAATCATAAAGCACATGTATTTACAATTCCTAGCTTCTCACGGCTCTCAGGCTTTCATTACTTAGCCACAATGCACATATCACAGTCCATCTCAGAACAAGCTGAAGTCAGGTCACTTTCTTTACCTTCTACCTCCATGCTTTCTGCTGAGCTGTATCTTGGCAAAGTTTGAAAATGCTCAGGCACTTTATGCTTAATGTTCTTTAACAGGTTAAACAGCCTATTCCACTGAATGGCCCCTTCTCCTCTAGGTAGGACTTCAACGGGCTTCTCCTGTTCAGTTTCCCCTGAAAACCCCTTCTTCCTAATCCGGGTTTTCTCAGGCCTAAACCTCTCTTCAGAGTCAGAGCAAGAAACACAGGGTTTTGGCTTTACTGCTTTCTTTCTCCTACCTTGGAGTCTTGTTGCAGAACCTTCCTGGCTGAGGCTTCTGTGGCTTGTGACTCTCTCTGCCTCTGAGCTAGACAGGGAATCAGGGTAAGACCTCCACTTCCCTTCCTGGGGCTTCTGCTGCCTGCAGACAGACCCTTCATCAGAGGAGTCTAAGCACTCTTGCCTTAGCCTTCTCAAAGCCAACCTTTCCTCTCTCTCCCTCTTGCCAGTCTGTTTGGTCCTCTGCCTGGAACCTTCTCTGTAGCTTCCTTGGCTGCAGTGCTGGCTGCTCTTGTCTCTGCTGCTGCTCTCTTTGTGGCTGCTTCTCTCTTGGCTGCTTCTCCCTTGACTGCTTCTCTCAACTTTGTTTGTTTTCTCAAACTTAAACGTTGAGCAGGGCACCTCCCTCTCTGACTCCACCCACTTGTACCTCCTACTCTTACCTGGGGTTGTCATGGAGTCTGGGAGTGGCTTAAACCTAGCTCTACCCTCTTGGTTTCTCTCAGGGATTTTGCTGTGGTGTATGTGTTCTAGTGTACCCATCCCCCGAAAAGAAGAAAAAGTTCTTCTTTCTCTTTTATTTCCATGCTGAGCTGCACTCTCCTTACCACAATATCTAATTATGACAATATATATCAATGTTGTCTTTGCAGCTGCACCACTGTGGTTATGCTGATACCCTTTGTCCCATGACTCCAACATATGTAATGAGGCTCTGCCCTGGGACTCCTAACTACCTGTGTACCCAGCATGAGAGTTCAGTGAGTTACTCACATCAGCCCAAGTCACCCCATTGAACCCAGGATAAACCTGCACAAGCATATGGCCAGTAGAAGTGACTAAGACCACCCTCACTCAAAGCCACATGCCTCCATACTGTCCTCTGGGCTTTCAACCCATGCATGCTTCCCCCTCCCTTAAGGCCCCATCTGCCTATAGCAAATGCTACTGCCAACATCCACAATTAAGTCCAAGGGAAGAGGTAACCTGTGAGCAATAGCAGTAGTATGTAGACCCATGTCTGGCAGAGGACTACCTATACCTATACCAACACTGTGTCTGGTGTAGTACACCATATCACAAGACCATAGCCCAATAACAACCACAAGGTACATTGTAAGACATGACTCCTGTGCCTGGAGTTTTCCATGCCTAACCACGGCTGACAGTGATAAAGGTTGGAGACCCCAATATCCATATAGGTGTCACCATGTCAATGGAGTACAAATGACTGCTCATTCATCCACCCTGCAGCAGCCCACAGCAAATGGACCCTTTTGGAGCCACTGTGCCCACAGAATGTCGGATGAATGGCAATGTACAATGGACTGCACATGCACACATGAAGGGATGTAGAATACAGGATCTTAATGTAAGTGATATCTTTAATAAAAGCCTGGCAACTGTGGAAGCCCACCATAGGCACAGACAGATATACATGACAATGGATGGCATGAGTGCACAACATACACAGTACAGAAATTTATTATAAATAAAATAAAATAAAAAACATACATGAGACTTGTCAGGAAAAATATACCAATACTCAGGCTCCCTGCCCATTTGGACATGGTACAATTACTACTACTACTATTACTGCTACTATTACCTGTATTACTGCTTATCATTTCAATAGCATTACTAAACCCGCCCGACACGGCCGCTCCAACTCCCCTTGGTTTCATCCTGGACTCCGTCTTCATTGCTCCTACCTTCGGCATTCTATTCGCTGTTGGCGTAAGCACCCTTCCGCGTTCTCTCTGTCACACTTTCGCTACTGTCATACCCATTATCGTTCTCTGTTGCATGCAGCCAAACGCGATTATTTCTCTGAGCTTGTTTCTTCTTCGGCTAATTCCACCCGTCAACTCTACCGTGTTCTTCATTCTCTTTCTGCTACGTCTTCATTCCCCAGCTCGGCACCCCCTCTCCCACCGTCCTCTTCCAGTCCCACTCCGACTGCCTTGGCCTCTTACTTCTCTGACAAGGTCCTCTCTATTCGCCTGCTTTTCCCTTCTTGTCCTCCCCCTCTTTCTCCCCCTCCCCCCTTTCCCCAGTCCCGTCTGTTTCTCTGTCCCCTTCTCCTACCCCCCCCTCTCTCACACTGCTGGTCTGTTTTTCGTCCATTTACCCTTTCTGAGCTGTCCCATGCTCTCTCTACGGCTCGAAAAACCACCTGTTCTTCTGATCCTATTCCTTCACAATGGCTTTCTGAACCTTCTCTGGCCCTGCTTCCTTTAGTCCTCTTCTGGTTCTTTCCCCTCACCTTGGAAGCACGCTTTGATCCGCCCCCTCTTGAAAAAACCCTCTCTGGACCCTTCCACTTTGTCTAACTGGCGTCCTGTCTCTAATCTTCCTTTTCTTTCTAAACTTTTGAAACGACTGGTCTTTTCTCAACTTTCTGCACATTTAGAGGATTCTTTGGTTTTTCACCCCCGTCAATCTGGTTTCCGTTCTGGGCATAGCACTGAATCTATTCTTATATCCTTTCTTAATGAGTTGCATGTCGCTCACGATAGGGGCTCTATTTCTGTTGCTGTTGCACTTGATCTTTCTGCGGCTTTCGATGTTGTCGATCATCGCACTCTTCTTCTTCATCTCAGCTCTATTGGTCTCTCTGCATCAGTTCTCCATTGGTTTCACTCTTTTCTCTGTAATCGCTCTTTCTCTGTTCTTGTTGGCTCTGACTCTTCTCCCCCCATGCCTCTTCACTGCGGTGTTCCCCAGGGTTCTGTCTTGTCTCCTCTGTTGTTCAATATTTTCTTGGCTCCTCTTGCTTTACTTATACAGCAGCATGGTATCTCGGCATATTTCTATGCTGATGATATTCTTCTCCTTTTTCACACCTGTTCACTCACTCCAGATATTGGTCCTCTTGATACTTGTCTTTCTGCAATTTCCTCCTGGTTTTCGGATAACTTTTTACACGTCAATTTGGCTAAGACTTCGGCAATCTGGTTCACTGCAGGTGCCTCTATTCCCTCTTTGTCCCCGTCTCTTCCTGCTGGGCCTATTCCCTTGGTCACATCTCTGCGTTATCTCGGTGTCACTTTGGATTCTGCCTGAACTTTTAGAGACCATATCTCTTCCGTTGTGCAATGTTCTTTTCACACTTTACGTCAACTTCGAGCAATTCGGCCTTTTCTTTCCCCCACTTCTATGACTACACTTCTTCTTGCTTTGGTGGTTTCTCGTTTGGACTATTGTAATGCATCTCTAGCCAGTCTTCCATTTACTCAGCTTCGTCGCCTTCAACTAGTTCACCACACTGCAGCCCGTCTTCTGACTCACTCTCCCCGATCGGCTCACGTTACCCCTTTGCTTCTTCGTCTTCACTGGTTGCCTGTCCCTTTTCGCATACGGTATAAGATCCTGATTTTCATGCACCGGTCTTTGCACACTGGTATTCCACTCTATCTCTCCGATCTGGTCCATTTCTCTTGTCCTTCCAGAGTGCTTAGATCTCTTCACATGAATCGTCTTTTTCTTCCACCTCCTTCTCAGGCTCGTCTCAAATCCACACGTTCTTCTGCTTTCTTTTTTCTTGGTCCCCGTCTTTGGAACTCACTGCCACTTTCATTATGGTTGGAATCCTCCTTCTCCGCTTTCAAAGCTTGTCTTAAGACCTATCTTTTCTGCACAGCTTTTGACCTTCCTTTCCCCCCTCCTTCTATGACTACCTGACTGTCTGTCTGTCTTTTATCTCTCTTTTATTTTTAATATACTTTGTTGGTCTGTCTCTCCACTGTTCTTTACTCTACATGAATGGCGTTCCTTTCTGTTTCTTTCTCAGTAGTCCCGTTTTTTTGCTTTTATTGTAAACCGCTGTATGCCAATTGGTTCAGGCGGTATATTAAATTTTAAATAAAGATAAAGATAAAGATAGGCATATTCAGTGTTGCACACATGCACATAAGAGGCATTCGAAGGGCATTTACATGGTTTACAGCCTAGTAAATCGTGTAAATGAATTATATGGAGATATTCAATGCCACATACTTGGTTAGTGTCATTGAATATCCCCATCTATGTCCCCTATGTGTCCCAATGCTATCTGTTTAGCATTGGGGCATGTTGGGGGCGTTCCATAGTGGAGCAGATATTGCATGCTACCCTGTTAGTGACCAGTGCATTAAAGATAGGTGAGGAAAACCCTTGCCTATCTTTAAGGCGCCAATTGGTAACTGGGCATCAGCCAATATTGCTGCTGCCCGGTTAGCTTTGGTCGCCACGGCATTGAATATCTTGTTTAGAGGTTGGTGGGGAGGGCTGTGTGCCTCATCAGGGCAGAGCCCTTCCAAAATCCAGACAATTGAAAACTGGGCCTTCCCTGTCCAACAGAGCTTACAATCTGTTGAAGATAGACAAATAGAACAAACAGGGGACTAGGGTAATTGTGAAGGGAAATGATCAAAACACATTTGGATCTAGACAGGAGAATAAAAGAGTCAGAATCTACAAGTTGCCTCAAATAGGTGAGCTTTTAGCCTGTATTTGAATTGGACAAGAGAGTCTAATATATTGATTTGAGTTGTCTTTTCTAGGCATACAGAAAGCGGGACAAAGAGAGTCTGGAGCTGGCAGTAGAAGAGAAGGGCACAGATAACTGATTTTATTGCTAAGAAGAATTGCCATAGAGGGGTACAGGGAGAGAGAAGAGAGGAGAGGTAATGAGGACCTTCAGGATGAATGCACTAGTAGATGAGTAGGAGAAGTTTAAACTGTATGCAGAAATGGATAGGGAGCCAACAAAGTGACTTATGAAGAGGAGTTATGTGAGCATAGTGACACTGGTGAAGATTAGCCAATGGGATAATTTTCTTCTTGTAGGGTGGATCTGTGGTGGCCATCATCTGCATTTATATACAGGGATAAAACACAAGTAACAACTCTGGCCCTCTGCCCCTACGGATATGGTAAAATGAGCTATGGGGCCTATAGGAGTATTTATGTAAGTGGATAAATCACAAGTAAAATCTCTGTTCCCTTACCCTTATGGACATGGTAAAATGGGTTGTGGGGGCCATCCTGAACATCTGTGTGCAGGGTTAAAACCCTCCTCCTTATCACCACTTCCTAGAATCCCACTCTTCCCTGTTTCTGCTCACCATCTACAGGGGAAAGAGATGGCATCTGACATTGCAATATATAGAGTAGTCTCATCCACCACCTTACCCTCTTCCCCCACTGCACAGCCAACCTTTGTAGGGGGCAGCCTCCTGTGGATAAATGCAGCTATGGCACATTTAGATGACAAAGCAATCCATGACAAACGGAGTGCATTCCTCATACATGTGAGCCCTTACCAGAGCCTGTGCACCACATCCAAATGCCATAGCTGGATTGTTAGCAGCTAAGGCATTTTAGATAGCATCCTACTTGCTGTCCATGAGCTAGCTACCTATTGATAGGAAATGTGAAAGTTAGCTAAATGAATTCCCCTTGTTTCTAAAATGGTCACCACTTTCATGTATATCCCACGTACATGCCAACCTGTGGCTCATTTCAGAATAACACACATGCAAATCAGGGACATGCAGATACTGCCCCATGCATGTTTATAAAACCAGAACATACACTGTGATTAATGCTGTCTAGGCCAAGTTAGGGCACCCAAACAAAGGTTGCCCACCAAAAAAGGGCACCTTCTGCCAAGATGAGGTAGAACTCATGTTGAGGGAGGTTCACAAGCACTAGAAAGTGCTCCTGGGCCACAAAAATGTCCATATGAGTGACTATCAGAAACAAAAACTCTGGCTGGCATCTTCAGTGCTTGAATGCCATCTACCACTGCAACCAAGAAGCTGAGGACCTGAAGCACAAGTGGAGGTAAGTAAAAAGGAAGGCCAAGAAGAAGGCCATGGAGGGAGAACCAGATGGCCAACCTTAGCCCATCAACAATCTAGAACAACAGGTGCTCTAAATAATAGGGAGATGGAAAGGGGGGTTGTGACCTAGATACAACAAGAAACTCCCAGGAAACAATAAGCATAGATGAAACATCTTTCTACACATGTCCTTCCTTCTGCTAAATGCTCTGCAACCTCTTGCTGCTAACTCCTTTCCACATAGGAGTAATGTGTGGACATGCAACCACCTATCACTCTAACCCACAGTTATATCCATTGCAGTAGTGTGTGCCCCATACCCTGACAGGGGTATATGCAGAGAGGGAGACCTGGTTTAAAGACACCAGTGGTATATTACAAGCATGCAGTTAAGTTGTCCACACTCCCCTTGGCTGCAGTGTTACTCTGGCTGGCTGCTGCTCTGATAACCTCACTTCCAGTCCACTCTGTAAATGCAGAGGTCATGAACCACAAAGCTGGCTTCAGTAGTCAGGCATATCACCTCACAGCACCCTACTACAGTTAAAGGTGTTTTAAAGCATTGAAAGGACGCCTACAAGGAACATATAGGCCACTCCACAGAACTCCCAAAAGGGGTATGCATGAGCAGTATCTTTCTAGGCTCTTACTATTTTGGTCCTCTCCCCAATCCCTGCACCAGGCTCATCACCACCCTCTTGCTCAACTGATGTTTGCCACTTACCAATAGCTCTACAGATTTCTACATCTGCACTGGGCTAAGGCCAAAGCATATCTATGGCCGTTTAGGCTTTTAATGCATGCTGTGAGTGTGGTGATAGGATGTGTGTGTGAGAGACATCTATAGATCCTGTTCCCTGCTATCATCCAGTCCCTATATGCAATGTTGAACATGAGGTTTACTGTGGATATGCAGAACATCTCACATTGAAGGACACAGCTTTTAGATCCTATCCATGTGGATTCTGCGTCTGCTACAAGTAGCCATGGCCAGGGCTGATGTGATAGGAGCCATGGCCACCACTAAGAGTCCATTCTCTGTCACACACTGTGTAACACTACATCAGATGTTATATGTGTGTGGAAACTAATATGTTGGAACATGGTGAATGAGTGCATTTCCTGTCCTACTTAAATGAGGAGTCTTCAGAAATATTGGAGAGCAGCAGTACAGATCTCAGCAGCCAGGCCACTGGAGAGGGTCCCACTCTGAAGGACATACGCAGTATTGCTATGAGAACAGAAGTGCTTCAGATAGCTGATTTCAATATGCCAGATGTTGATTGGCACATCCCTACAGTGGTGTCATCTAGAAGTAAGGAGACCCTAGATTCTCTATAAGGAGAACTATTCTGGCAATTGGTATCAGAACCCACATGTGAAGGGGCCGTAATGGACCTAGTGCTTACCAATGGGAAAAGTGTTTCTGATGTTATAATGGGAGATCATCTCATATCTAGTGATCACCAGATCATGTGGTTCAGTATTAGGGCCAGAGCTGATAAAGTCCATTCAAAAGTGAGGGTCTTAGACTTTAGGAAAGCTAGCTTTGCCAAGATGGGACAATACCTCAAGAAGTTGTTAGCGGGATGGGAAAAGCAATGGGCAAAACTGAAAGGGACTATTTTAAGGGCAATTAAACTTTTTGTTATAAAGGTAAATAAATGGAAAAGGAGGCCACTATGGTTCTCAAAAGAAGTAGCTGAAAAGGTGAAGAAAAAGAGAGTTGCCTTCATAAAACACAAGAGATCACAAAAAGAGAAAGACAAACATCAATATTTGCAAAACTTAGGGAAGATAGGAATGTAGTCAGGAAAGCACAAATGCAAAAAGAAGAAATAGCTAATGCAGTAAAATGGGGGAACAAAACATTTTTTAGATATGCTAGTGAGAGGAGGAACTGCAAAAGTGGTATTGTCAGACTCAAGGGTGAAGGAGAAAGCAGAATTGCTAAAAAAATATTTTTGTTCTGTGTTCATAGATGAAGGGCCAGGAACAGGATCTCAGAAAAAAACCCACAAATAGGAAAAGAAATGAAGGGGATCTTGAACTATTTTTAGAAGACTGTTCATGAGGAACTAGCTAAACTAAAAGTAGACAAAGCAATGGAACCTGAAGGGATACATCTGAGAATATTGAAGGAAGTTGGGGAAGTACTAGTGGCTCCATTTACTGATCTTTTCAATGCTTCTTTAGAGTCGGGAGTGGCCCTAGGGACTGGAGAAAGACACACATGATCCCTTTACACAAAAGTAGGGATGAGGTTGAGAACTACAGCCTGTCCTCAGTGATGAGTAAATTAATAGAAACTCTGCTAAAACAGAAGATAGTGAAGTTTCTGGAGTCCAATGGATTGCAGGATCCAAGGCAGCATGGGTTTACTAGAGGCAGGTCTTGTCAGACAAACCTAATTGATTTCTTTGACCGGGGGACCAAACAGTTGGACCGAGGGAGAGCCCTAGATGTGGTGTACTTAGATTTCAGTAAAGCCTTTGGCACCGTTCCGCACAAGTGACTGATAAATTGTACAAAATATCCAATACCCTGAAAAGCTCAACACGGCTAGATAAAGGACCTCAAATTAAATGAGAACAAAGTTTCTAGCAAAGAAGCTTTTGTATGTTTTCTTTATATATGAGATGAAACCAATTAAAGAGTAATCTGATAAATTATTATGTTTTGAGTAAACATTAACTTATCTGCATCAGGGATAGTCTCTTCCACAGACAGATTACAAACAAATGGTACAAATGTGCTACTTCTCAATAGCCTACTATCATGGGCATAATCTGGGAGAACTGCTCACAAGGTTTTTACCACCTGTTTTACCCTCTGCTGATCATAGTGGTCACTCTGTTTGTGGCCACTGCTATCGGTGCTCCTGTGCAATGATGGGGCTGTCTTGGACTCATTCTGATGGGAAGCGTTATCAATATTGTGGTCCCACCAACTGCAATTCTTCCTTTAATCTCTTGTCTCTGCCCTTTGGTTTATGTGGGAAGGACTAAGTGGAAGATTTGTCTCCGGCTAAATGAACATAAGAGCTGGATTAATACCAAGACTGAAAATGCCCCACTTGTCAACCACTGGATTCAGTTTCAGCATTCAATTACTGATCTCCAATGGCAGATTTTGGAGCATGTACCCATGTCTTGGTGTGGAGGTGACAGGGAGTGCTGCTTAAATAAATGTGAACACTTTTGGATCTTTGGTCTTAACACCATTGACCTTAAAGGGCTAAAGCAAGCCATTGATTGGATGACATTGAATTCTAACCTATTATTGGCTGTTCCTGCACATGACCTTTGGATGCATGCTATATATTGACTCTGTTTCATTATTTGGTAGGCTTGGCATCTGCTTACACTTGATTGAGGAGTAGCACATTTGGACCGTTTGTTTGGAATCTGTCTTTGGAAGAGACTATCCCTGATACAGATAAACTAATGTTTACTCAAAACACATTATTATGTCTTATTTCTCTCTAATTGGTTTTATCTCATATATAAAGAAAAACATATAAAGTTATTTGGTGAATTCAGAGAGGAGTGGCCTAGTGGTTGGGACAAGTTGCCTTGGACCAGGGGTTCACATCTCACTGGAGGACAGCAACCTTAGGCTGGAGGGACTGGGGTTTCTATCCCACAGGTGTTCCTTGTGGCCTTTGGCAAGTTACTTGACTAGCCGTTGCCTCAGGTACAAAATGTAGATTGTGAGCCCTTCAGGGACAAGGGAAATATATACCATACCTGAATGTATACTGCTTTGAACTGGTGAAAAGCAGTATATAAGCGCTGCTAAATAAAATATAAGCCCTGTAATTTGGGGGCTTAGGACTGATGATGACACTTGAGCTGAACTGGCATGACAGCCTTTGGATTCTTTGCTCTTAAGCTTCTTTGCTAGAAACCTTTTTGCTCACTGGGTTAGAAATTGGTTGAGTGTGAGGTGACAAAGTGTACAGGTAAATAAAGCTCACTCTGAGGAGAACAATGTTATCAGTGGTATGCTGCAAGGATCTGTCCTTGATCTGATTCTTTTTAACATTTTTGTTAGTGATATTGCAGAAGGACTGTCGGATAAGGTTTACCTCCTTGCAGATGAGATCAAAATCTGCAATACAGTTGACAGCCAGGAAGGAGTATATAACATGAGGAGGGATCAAGCTAAACTTGAAGAATGATTGAGAATTTGGCAGTTGAGATTTAATGCAAAAAAATGCAGGGTCATGCATTTGGGCTGAAAAAATCCAAGGGAGCAGTACAGTATAAAGGATGAAGTACTTCTGCCCATGGAAGATGAGAGGAACCTGGGCGTGATTGTTTCTGATGAACTGACCAGAGGGGAAGACATTTTGTACCTAGTCCTTAGTGGAACACAAGATCTGATGTAAGAGATAAGGATGTTGGGGCCTCTTGGCAATAGGGATCATAGCATGATTGTGTTTGATTCAATAAATGGAGGAGGGAGGGTAAAGAAATCCACAGTACTACCTTTTAAATTTCAAAAGGGAGACTATGATAAAATGAGGAAAATAGTTAAGAAAAAAACTAAAAGGAAGAGTTGCAAAGGTTAAAGATTTACATCAAGCTCGGGAGTTGTTTAAAAATGCTATCTTGGAAGCCCAGACCAGCTATATTCCACGCTTTAAGAAAAGTGGAAGGAAGTCCAAAAAACTGACAGAATGGTTTAAAGGTGAGGTCAGAGATGCTCTTGTTGCCAAAAAAGCATCTTTCAGGAAATTGAAAAAGGAGCCAAATGATGAAAACTGGAAACAACACAAGCACTGACAAGTTAAATACAAGACATTGATAAGACAGGCAAACAGAGAATTTCAGAAGAAGCTTGCTGTGGAAGCAAAAACACATAATAAAGACTTTTTCTAGTACATTCGTAACAAAAAACCTCTGAGAGATTCAGTTGGACCATTTATGATAGGGGGTAAAGGGGGCACTAACAGGGGACAAGGCCATAGCAGAGGGACTGAATGAATTTTTTGCTTCAGTCTTTACTGAGGAAAATGTAGGAATGTTACCCATGACTGAAACGGTATTTAAAGGAGATGTTGTGGAAGAATTGAAAGAAATATTGATACACCGGGAAGATGTATTACAATTATTTGATAAACTGAAGAGTAGCAAATAACCTGGACTAGATGGTATACATCCAAGGTTGCTGAAAGAACTGAAATATGAGATTGCAGACCTACTATTAATAATCTATGAACTATCATTAAAATCATCTGTAATACATGAAGATTGGAGGATGGCCAATGTAACACCAATTTTTAAAAAGGGTTCCAGGGGTGATCCAGGAAACTACAGACCAAAGAGCCTGACATCAGTACTGGGAAAAATGGTAGAAACATCATAAAGAACAAAATTACTTAACATGTAGATAGTCATAGCTTAATGGGAGAAAGCCAACATGGCTTTAGCCAAGGAAGCTCTTGTCTTATTAATCTGTTATGGGTTTTTTTGAAGGTGTGAATAAACAAGTAGACAAAGGTAAGTCAGTTGATATAGTGAATCTGGACTTTCAGAAAGCCTTTGACTAGATCCGTCATGAGACTTTTGGCAAACTTAAAAAGTCATGGGATAGGAGGTAGTGTACTATTGTGGATCAGGAACTGGTTAAAAGATAGAAAGCAGAGGGTAGTGCTAAATAGCCAATTTCCCCAATGCAGAAAGGTGAATATTGGAGTACCCCAGGGATCTGTGCTGGGTCTGCTGCTCTTTAACATATTTATAAATGACCTGGAAATGGAAATAACAAGTGAGGTTATCAAATTTGCAGATGACACAAAACTATTCAAAGTTCTTAAAACCCATGAGGATTGTAGAAAATTGCAAGAGGATCTTGATAAATTGGAAGACTGGGCATACAAATGGCTGATGAAATTTAATGTGGAGAAGTGCAAAGTTATGCACCTAGGAAATAAAAACCCAAACTATGGTTACACGATGCAAGGTTCCACATTAGGAACCACTACCCAGAAAAAAAGATTTAGACATCATCATGGATAACATGTTAAAACCCTCCACCTGGTGTGCAGCGGAAGCCAAGAGAGCAAATAGAATGCTTGGTATCATAAGCAAAGAAATGGAGAATAAAACAAAGGATATTATAATGCCTCTGTATGGTGCGACTGCACCTTGAATATTCTGTGCCGTTCTATTTGCCGTATCTTAAAAAGGATATAGTGTTATTAGAAAAGGTACAGAGAAGAACCACCAAAATGGTAAAGAGGATGGAAGGATACCCCTATGAAGAGAGGCGAAAAAGGTTAGGGCTCTTCAACCTGGAAAAGAGACGTCTGAGAGAAGATATGATAGAGGTCTATAAATTAATGAATGGTGTGGAACGGGTAAATGTAGGTCAATTGTTTACGCTATCAGAATATAGAAAGACTAGGGGACATGCAATGAAGCTACAGGGTAACCTATTTAAGACTAATAAGAGAAAATATTTTTCCACTCAACGTGTAATCAAACTCTGGAATTTGCTACTGGAGGATGTAGTAAAATCTATTAGCGTAGCTGGGTTTAAAAAAGGTTTGTACAAGTTTCTGGAGGAAACTCCATAAACCATTATTAAAGTGGACCCAGAATATCCACTGCTTGACCCCATACAAGCATTGTGGTACCTATGTCTTTTGGGGAAACTGCTAGGTTATTGTGATCTAGATTTACCACTGTTGGAAACAGGATACTGGGCTTGATGGACTTTGGTCTGACCCAGTAGGGCATATCTTATGTTCTTATGATGATCTGAAAGTGGCTAAACTGGTTGAAAGGTGAAGCAAAGGTCAGGAGGATGGTTGGGTGCATAGGGAGAAAAATGGCCAGCAGGAATAATGAGGTGATGGTGCCTCTGTGTAAGTCTTTGGTGAGACCTTATTTAGAGTATTGTGTGCAATTCTGGAGACCACATCTTCAAAACAATGTAAAAAGAATGAAGTCAGTGCAGAGGGTAACTACCAAAATGGTCAGTGGTCTTTGTTATAAATCATATGGGGACATATTTAAAGCCTCAGTATGTATATTTTAGAGGAAAGGCAGAATATAGGAGCTAAGACAGAGACTTTTAAATACCTCCGAGGCATAAATGCACAGGAGGAGAGTCTCATTCCATTGAAAGAAAGTTCTGTGATGAGGGAACATAGGATGAGGGTAAAAGGGGATAGACTCTGGGGTAATATGTGGAAATATTTCTATCTCCAGGAACAAGCAGAAATGTAGTCTTCATGTATGGGTATTGTCGGTACCGACGGAGCCCGCGCGGGAACGCTCCCCAGCGTCCAATAGGAACACTTTTGGGAGCACCCCACAGCGCATGCGTGCTGCCTTCCCTCCTCTGTACCTCTCTCACTTCAGTTCTACTTTTTCCGCAGAGCCAACAGGACATGTACCCTGTTACCGCAGAAAATTTCCTTTTATTCTTTGTTTTTTTGTGGTCGCGTCTGCCTTCATTCTACGCGTACTGGTACCACCGGTTCTTCTTCTTCTTTCTTTTCAACCCCCCCCCCCCCCAAAAAAAAACCCATATATTTTCTTTAGGGGTCTTTCCCCTGTTTCTGGTGCTAGGCGCCATTTTGGGCACTAGGCCCACTTTTCTTCAGGCATGGAGAAACCAGCTAGTGGTTTCAAAAAATGCACAAAGTGTGGCGGTGCCATTTCCATCACCGACACCCATAATTTGTTTCTAAAATGTTTAGATCTTGAACATTGTCCAACGGAGTGTCTCTCCTGCACAAGGATGACCAAAAGGGGCCTGCAGAACAGAGCTGCAAAACTCAGTACCCTTTTTGCCACGGATACAATGTCACATGCATCGACATCCTCCAGGGCTTCATCTTCCTCCCATGGATATCAGGTAACTAAACTTAAGTCTTCTAAGACTGGCTGGTCCTCGAAGGGTAAATCTCCTTCAAAGTATCAAGATGCCACCCTTGAGGATAGTTTACTGGCAAAACAGCCCAGGCAGGAGTCTTCGGGCTCCAAAGCATTAATGGAGCTCCAAGATGTTCTAGAGGTTTGCAGAACTACTGGTGCCATGTTCTGGGGTCGTAGCTGCTTCCACCAGTACCTACCCAGGCATCAGCAGGAGTGATGGATAAAAGAATCCTCGCTATTGAACACAGTCTATTGTCCCTCTTAGCAGCTTCAGTACTGCTGAGACCGCTACAGATGGTTCAACAGGTATCGGTACCGACAGTACTTGTTTCGACAGGACTGCTTCCCCCCATGCCGAGCCTTGAGTCGATCTTGGGTATCAGGGATCAGGAAAAGAAACATTTCAGTACCAACTTTGAGCGGTACTGATACCATGCGTTACAGAAGCACCCGGTACAGAGTGCCTTTGAGTCTTCCAATTCCGATGACTCTGTCGATTCTACCGGTACCAGAGCAAACCTACTGGAGGATTCAACTCCTTCTCCTCAAGGCAGGATGTCTCCTTCAGAAGATATGTCTTTCCAGGATTTCATACATGATTTAGCAAAGGGCCTTGCAATCACTCTGATTCCAGAAAAGGAAACTAGGGCAGAAGAATTAAGAATTCTACAATACCTTATGGCTCCCAAGGAGGCAGCTATGTTTCCCATTCACAAGATCTTACATGATCTAATGTTGAGAATGTGGGAAACTCCTTTAACAATATCTTCACATTCCCGACACCTTGACACTATGTACCGAGTGCCAAGTTGTCCTGGTTTTCAAAAAACTCAGTTACCACACCATTCAATGGTAGTGGAATCGGCCATGCGAAGAATCAAGAGTGCTAAAACACATTCTTCTAGTCCTCCAGGCTGGGAATCCAGGACATGCGATGCCTTTGGGTGTCGATGCTTTCAATCCTCCATGCTATTAGCCAGGATCAGTTCCTATATTCTTTATATGGGAATGTTCCTGGAAGAAGTCACAAAAGACTTAGAGCTCATTAGCCCTTGTGTCTATGAGGAAAAAAGAGCAGACTACCTTATTCTGGTCAAGCACGCCCAGAATGTCTCTAAATTCATGAACCATGCTACCTTTGATTGCTTTGAATGTAATTGAACTAGCATGTACCACTTCCACCCCGCACTCTCCAAATTGGTTAATCGGCGACTTTAACCTCCCATCCCTTCAAAGTAGCCACTCCACAGCATTCCTTGAGGCCCTACAGGATCTAGGATACAATCAATGTGTCGACTCTGCCACCCACACTAAGGGGGGCAAGCTGGATCTCATATTCGCACCTCTTTCTGACGCCTCGTCATCCCAGGACCTTGCACTATCCGTAACACCAGTCCCGTGGTCTGACCACCATCTCCTTAACTTCCACATACCCATAAGCACTCCCAGCAACAGTCATATAACTACAAATACTCCCAAGAATCTAGCAACCCGCTTCCGCCCTCTCAACAAGAGCAAAGTCCTAGAGAACCTCCAACCTCTTATGACCAACACATCCCTCAGCCTGGATGACCTCATATCTAAATGGGATGAAAACCTCAGAGATGCATCCTGTCCATCTCACACCACGAAGACAACAATACGACGAGAACATGCACCCTGGTTCTCCATGGACCTACGAACATCTCTACACCACCTACGCCAACTTGAGAGACAATGGCGCCGAACCCAATCCGCTGAAGCACACACCGCCTATAACTCATACTTGCTAACTCACCGTGCGAAGATAACGCAAAAAAGGAAACTCTATCACACTGATATACTAAAACGCTCCATCAACAAACCACATGCCTTGTTCAATATAGTAAAGTCCATAACAGGAGAGCCTGTCTCAGCCCACCCTCCAATGCCTCAACCTCAGGACTATGCAGATTATTTACAATCGAAGATGATCAAGACCAACACAAACATAGGCACCAATAACCCCTCCATACCATCTAAAACATCTCAAACAACTCCTCTATGCAACTTCACCGCAGTATCCACTAAAGAGGTTGAAAACATTGTTGCCTCTGTTAACCCCAGCACTGCACCCAATGACCCCTGTCCAGCCAGCTGGATCAAAGAGCTTCGCCATGACATAAGCAACATCCTGGCTAACATACTGAACCAGTCCTTTATCACTGGATCATTCCCGCAGAGTCTCAAAAGCACCTCTATCAAGCCCCTACTAAAAAACAACAAACTAGACCCTTCGAAAGTAGAATCCTTCAGACCAATATCAAGCATCCCACAGCTTGCTAAGATCATCGAAAAAGCCGCTCAACAACAAATCCAGCAACATATCGACACCCAAGCACCGTTGGATCCTGTCCAACACGGATTCAGGGAAGCACACGGAGTAGACACTGTCCTCACAACCCTGTTCAACGATCTGATCACAGGAATCAACAACATACAACAAGGCTTTGTCCTCATCTTCCTGGACATATCTGCCGCCTTCGACTCGGTGAGCCATGACATACTTATACAACGCCTAAAAGAAAAGGGGATCCAAAGCACAGCGCTAAAATGGTGTGAATCCTACTTATCTAATAGGTGGCAACAAGTCAAGGTTGGCCAAGCATCTTCCAAACCATTTCTGCAAACACAGGGAGTTCCCCAAGGATCGTCCTTATCATCCCTGATGTTCAACATTTATATGCAGCCGATATGTGACTTGATTCGATCCTTCAACGTAAAGTGCCTGGCATACGCTGATGACATCCTCCTTTACATGCCGTTCTTGATAGACCAACCAGTGCTCTCCCCAATCATCAACTGCTTCGAAGCAGTAGCCAATTGGCTATTATCACAAAACTTACGGATCAATCACAGTAAAACAGATGTCCTATTTGTCACAAAGAACCTCAAATTCATACCTCCTTCATCACTACGTGTCAACAATGTAGAGTTGAAGTCCAAATCCACAATCCGTTACCTCAGCATCACCCTGGACCAGCACCTGAACATGACAACGCATATCAAAAACATCACAAAGGCAATATACCATAAAATCAGAACTCTACGCCACCTTCGACACCTACTGGACTTCACAGACTATCGGACAACCTTCCAGGCACTAGTCCTTCCACATGTCGATTTTGCAAACATCATCCTGCACGGCCTCCCACAATCAACTTTAAACCCCCTCCGCTTAGCCTTGAATGCAGCCGCAAGAGTCCTCTCCGGATCGTCAAGATCCGACCACATAACACCCATCTTGAAAGAATTGCATTGGCTACCTCTACATGCCAGGCTCCAATACAAATCATTGGTCCTCACTTTCAAAGCCCTAAATAACTACCCCCCTACACCAATCAGCAAACTAATTCATGGCACCCCAGAAAACAGAAACAGAAGATCTACTGCACGGAACACATTAGCAGTCCCTAAGTTAATGACTAAGTGCACAAAAGCTACATCCAACAGAGCCTTCTCATTATTTGCCCCTTCAAACTGGAATGCACTCCCCCACGAAATCCGTGGAATAAAAAGCCTCATCCTATTCAGAAAAGCCATAAAGCTCCACCTGTTCACAAAATGCTACTCAGAAACCTCCAGCGATAGAAGCACAACTAACAACCTGCAAACTTTCCCCCACACACCAGTCGCCCCTGCACGTCAACACCACAAATAATAGGTAGTCCCCCAAACCCTACCAACCTTCACAAAACTAATGCAACACCCAGTTACATTAGAGCATTGTACATAGTTTGAGTTAATATGTATTTAGTTTCCCCGTTTTCTCCCCCATGTTCAATTCCCTGTTATTTGTAAACTCAATGTTATTTGTATACATTGCAGTATTCTTGTTCGATGTACACCGCGCTGATTTTAATAGCGCGGTATAGAAGAAAATGTTAAATTAAATAAATTAGCAGAACCTCTTCTATATCCATAGGAGCACGTTGTATTGCTTGGCTTCAAGCATCAGACTTGAAGAACAGTGGGTGCAAACATCAGACTTGAAGAACAGTGGGTGCAAGAAAAGCTGGGAAACATTCCTTGTACAGGAAAAAATCTCTTTGGCAAGGACTAGCAGGGCAAGGCTAATTAGCTTGAATCTGAAAATACTACCTTGAACAGACTATCAAAGTCTACAGCCAACCCAGCAAAGAAGAAAACATTCAATAAACCATTTTTCAGCAAGAAAAAGAAGCCTTACCCATCTTACACCCATCAAAGCCACTGTCCGCTTCATGTTCCCCAGAAGGGGCAACAGCAGAACAGACAGCAAAGAAAGCCGCAAGCTCAAAGAGCTCAACTGGCCTAACAGACCCAGCCTCCTCAGGGTCTTTGACTTCTACCTAGAGAACTTAGTCATTCTGCCCATGAAAGGTCCAGAACCCTTAACCATTCCAGGAAGACTATGCTATTTTGCTAAAAGATGGCAACAAATAACATCAGAAAACTGGACTCTGTCCATTGTACGACTGGGGTATAAGCTTCATTTTCTCAACTTGCCCCACCTACAATAATAAAACAGTTCAATTCTCAAGCCCCTGCCACCAACCTCTTGTGGCAGGATGTCACATCACTTCTCACTCAAGGAGCAATCGAAGAAGTACCCATATCCCAACAGGGTTCGGGGTTTTACTCCTCCTATTTTCTTATTCCAAAGAAGACAGGGGGACTCAGGCCTATCCTAGACCTCAGAGAATTAAACAAATATTTGTTCCGAGAAAAGTTCAAAATTATCTCCCTCGGGACACTCCTTCCATACCTTCAAAGTCAGGATTGGCTATGTTCTCTAGATCTAAAAGATGCGTACACGCATATTCTCATCCACTCAGATCACAGGAAGTTCTTTTGATTCCTGGTCCAAGGAAGACACCTCCAGTACAGAGTTCTTCCTTTCGGACTGACCTCTGCTCCAAGAGTCTTCACAAAATGCATGGCAGTGGTAGCAGCATTTATGCGGACTGTGGGAATATTTGTCTTCCCTTACTTGGACGACTGGCTCATTTGAGCATCAACAGCTTCAGAGGCCAGCTTCGCTCTTTCTTGAGCAATGAGCATTCTTCAATACTTGGGAATGGTCATAAACCTCCCAAAATCTCATCTCACCCCCTTCTCAATCTCTCTAATTCATAGGGGCTTGTCTAGACACATGGCAGTCAAGGGCTTTCCTGCCACAGCTACACTGTCTAAAGATAATACAACTAGCATCTCAAGCATCTATGAAGGTGTTTCTTACTGCTTGAGAGATGCTTCAACTTCTGGGACATATGGCATCCGCTGTCCATGTTGTTCCCTATGTTCGCCTACACATGCGAGCAGCCCAGTGGACCCTATCCTCTCAATGGTCACAGGCCTCGGGTCAGCTAATGGACAAGATCAGAAACACCACACATCTGATTTCATCCCTGCAATGGTGGCAATCTCTGGAAAACCTCTTTTCTAGGCTCTCCTTTCCAGCAGCCTCTATACCAGGCCACCCTAACAACAGATGCATCCAAGATAGGTTGGGGGGCCCATTTGCACGATCTGTCTACTCAGGGTCTCTGGACCCCACAGGAGGTTTCCCTTCACATAAACCTCCTAGAGCTAAGAGCCATCTTCAATGCTATTCAAGTCTTTCAGGCCTATCTCAGCAAAAAGACAGTTCTGGTCCAAACCGACAATAGGGTAGCTATGTTCTATGTGAACAAGCTATGCAACGAAGCTTTGCGACTATGGGCCCTCACCAGAGAGTTGCAAATTCACCTGTTTGTGGTATACTTTCCAGTCATTCAAAACTTATGGGCAGACAGACTCAGTTGAATACTGCTGCCACATGAGTGGTCCTTCCACTCATACCAGCTTGCTCGAGTCTTTCAAATCTGGGGAACACCAGATATAGATCTCTTTGCAAGTCCACAGAATGTCAAACTTCCCTGATTCTGTTCCAGAATCCTGGCTCACAACTGTCAAGCAAGAGATGCTTCCCTACTCCACTGGAGTCAGGACTTCCTCTATGCCTTCCTACCCATTCCCCTCATTCCCAAAACTTTATTCTAATTTCAGAGAGACAGAGGTCGTATGATACTCATAGCTCCACGTTGGCCATGACAAACGTGGTGTCCTCTTCTTCTGCGTCTCAAACCACTCCCCTGGAATTGGGGAATGCTCCAGATCTTCTGTCTCAGGAGGATGGATGCTTACTGCATTCCAATCCCCAGTCCCTACATCTCAGGGCCTGGTTGCTGAAAGCCTAGAATTCCAGGATATTGACCTTTCCCAACAAGTAAAGGATATCCTTCTGGCTTCCAGAAAACCTTCCACAAGACATTCCTATGCTTTTAAGTGGAAAAGGTTCTCTGGTGTTCACAAAAGGGACTTAACCCCCTTTTTGGTGCCTGTAGAATCACTACTAGATTATCTCCTCCAATTATCAAGTTCTGGTCTAAAGACTAATTCAGTGAGAGTCCATCTTAGGGGCTTGTTTACAAAGCCGCAGTAGTGGTTCGCGATCGTTATCAGAGCCGCGGCCCCATTGATTTCAATGGGGCCACGGCTCCGATAACGATTGTGAACCGCTACCACGGCTTTGTAAACAAGCCCCTTAGTGCTATTGCTGCTTTTCATAAACCTTTCGATGGACAACCTATTTCCTCTCATCCACTTGTATCAAGATTTATGAGAGGTCTACTCTTAACAAAACCTCCCATTAAACCACTACTGGTGGCATGGGATCTGAATCTTTTTCTTGGTCAGCTTATGAAACCACCCTTTGAATCTTTAGCCACTTCAGACCTAAAGTTTCTTTCATGGAAAGTTATTTTCCTAATTGCCATCACTTCTGCAAGATGCATTAGTGAACTACAGGCGTTAATACCTGACCCTCCTTATACAAGGTTCCACCATGATAAAGTAGTCCTCATGGCTCATCCTCACTTTATGCCAAAGATGGTTTCGTCTTTTCATTTAAACCAATTGGTTTATCTTCCTATATTCTTCCCTAGGCTTCATGCCTCTAGTGCGGAAAGAAATCTTCATACATTGGATTGTAAAAGAGCCTTAGCCTTTTATCTCCAAAGAACTAAGCCACATAGAAAATCTTCTCAGATTTTTGTGGCTTTTGACTCTAGTCATTTGGGACTTCCAGTTTCCAAAAGAACTCTGTCAAATTGGATTGCAGACTGCATATCCTATACTTATCAGAGTAAAGGACTTTCCCTCGAGGGCCATGTCACTGCTCACAATGTGAGAGCAATGGCAGCCTCAACGGCTAACCTTCGTTCTGTGTCTATTGATGATATCTGCAGAGTAGCCACTTGGGCTTCAGTACACACCTTCACAGCTCACTACTGCTTAGACAAGGACTCCCGTCGGGAAGCCTCATTTGGCCAGGCTGTTCTCCAGCATCTCTTCCATACTTAATACAACTCCTACCCACCGTGCACTGGTTGGATGCCAGAGGTCCATGGGAGGAAGCATGACCCATCTCACCTGGGTTCGCAGCTTGCTGGTGTCACCCCTTGGCATCTTTCAGATGGGGAGTCCCCATATGTGAAGACTACACTCCTGCTTGTTCCTGGATATAGCGTAATTATTCACCTGTAACAGGTGATCTGAAACAGCAGGGATTTAGTCTTCACAACCCACCCACCTCCCCTAGGAGTTGTCTCTATCTATCTTTTTCTCTTCTTCTCTCCTTTGGTCTCAGCTATAAACTCAACTGAAGTGAGAGAGGTACAGAGGCGGGAAGGCAGCATGCATGCACTGTGGGGTGCTCCAAAAAGCATTCCTATTGGACGCTGGGGAGCATTCCCATGTGGGCTCCATAGGTACCGATGATACCCATATGTGAAAACTAAATTCCTGGCACTGTGATGAGGGTCAGAAGCCATCGCCTCACCTCTATCACCTGTATATGTAGAGGAAGCGTACACACATATTAAGGTGTGTACCAAGGTGTTTCAGGCACTGAGCAGGTGCTGCAGTCCTAGGCTCTTTTAGCCAAGTGTTGCAGCTTCCAGGGTACAGTGAAACCTCCAAGCATGTGCATGTTTAAGCGATGGAGAGGGCTCACGTGGGGCTTATCTAGCAGAGAACAGTTATCTCCCCCTGTGCATTGTAGACCAGTTGCATGTTGAGTAAATGGAATGCCTTCCTGTTGTGGTAGGTGGCCCCCTCACTTTACTACTACTACTACTACTACTACTGAACATTTGTATAGTGCTACAAGTTGTGTACAGTGCTGCACAGACATGTAAGGGACAGTCCCTGCTCATCAGAGCTTACAATCTAGTCAAGACAGACAACACAGAAGGTGTAGACAGGGATAAAACAAGGGGGGGAAAGATAAAGAAACAAAGAGATCAGGTGAGTCAAGATCCAAAAGCAGCAGTGAAAAGATGAGTTTTCAGTCAGGATTTTATAAGGGTCAGAGAAGGTGCCTGGCATACAGACACAGGTAGTCTGTTCGAGGTGTAAGGTGCAACAAGATGAAAGGAGCGAAGTTTGGAGTTAGCAATAGAAGAGAACGGCAAAGATAGAAGCAGTTTGCCAGAAGAGCGGAGTTCCCGAGGGGGGGGGGGGGGGTGTAAGGATAGATAAGAGATGAAAGATAGTGAGGAGCTGCAGAGTGAATGCATTTATAGGTCAGCAGGAGAAGTTTGAACCGGATGCAGAAACTGATAGGGAGCCAATGAAGTGACTTGAGAAGTGGGGTAATATGGGCATGACGAGGCTGGTGGAAGATTAGCCTTGCAACCTGAGGGCCACATGGGTGTAATCAATAAGCCCCAGTACTGATGGATCATGTGCTGCCTCTGATGCATGGTCTGCAGGAAGGCTACATATTGTACAGTGATTTAGAAAGACCCTCAGGAATTGTGAGATGCATTGTGAGATGGCTGACTGGTTGAAATGCACAATAGCAGCCAACACAGACTGGAAACTGCCAGTGGCCATGAAGGCAAGGGCCTTGGTGATCATGAAGTAAACAGTCATGGGCAGGCCTCTCTGTGTGGTGGAGTGGAGGTGTGGCTCTAGCTCCTGGCAGAGATGGTCAAAACAGAACCTGGTGAAGCACTGTTCATCCATGAGGTCCAGGAATTGGGTCCTGGGCCTGTAGACCTTGTGATATGGGTGCCTCCTGGTAGCTCTCCTGCATTCTCTGTGGGTCTCACAGTTCCTGCCTTCCTTTACCCTCTCAGTGACTCCATTCACCAGCACTCAGTGACTCGCACCACCAACACCCAGTGACTCCTTCCATCAATGCTCCACACACACACACACATACACACACACACACACACACACACACACACACACACACACACACACACACACACACGCACACACACACAAGCATCAAGGAGCCACAGAGACACTAAGGTACACACAGACAGTAGGCAGTGGGGAACTGGGCAACAGGGAGACAGACACACCAAGAGTCAGGTGTGGGTCACTGGGGTTTGGGATTGGCAGAGCTGGGGGGAAGAAGGGATGAGAAAGTGGGAATCTACAGGGGTTTTGGAAAGGGGAGGATAGGTTTGAGGAAGGCACAAGATACACTGTAGAGAAACAAACAGCAGCTCAAAAGACACCTACATGGACACAGACAACAGTCAAGCCATAAACCTCTAAGCCACGTGCCTCCAGTCACCAATGCCACAAGCAGCCCCAAAGACAATCCATCCTTATTCATGATTTATAGCAGGCATAGACTGGCACATTTAAGAAATCCACAGCATGTTGCCTGCTTATGTGAAATATGTCATGAATGTGCAGGCACTGTGCTGCTCAGGCCATACCCAAAAATGCCCCTGGAATGCCCCCAGCAGAGACATGCCTGGCGTGGAAAAATGCATATCATGGCCTTTCTAAAATCGTCTTTGAAATGTGGCAATGGGAAATAGAAAGCAACAAGGATGACACAGCTTCCAGCTTCCCAAGACAGAGAATCATAACAAAGCAGATAAAATAGGGGAGGAAAAACTAACACTCTCTAGAAAATCTTGTCGCCTTAATTCTAACCGCTAATCATGTCAAAACCAAAATAACAGAGCCATTCTAGACTCTCAACCTTTCTACTAATTTCCCCACTCTATTGCCACCGTTCTTCTTTGCATATTTCATTCTTATGTCCTTTTCGTTTTATTAATCCTTCCCATATCATTGTAGTCTCCTTTTCCTCACTGTCCTTTCTTTCGTATCTCCCTTTCTGCTGTCCTCTTCACACACATACTTCTTCTCCCACCATTCGCCCTTCCCAACTGCTTACAAACTACTCTCCTCCTGCTCCTCTCATACATCTCTTACTGCTTTTCCTGATTATGTTCTCCACGCTATCTTATACTCTTCCTCCCCCACCTTTTCAATATCTCTTTCTTGACTCTGTATTCTCTTTTCTATCATCTTCTCATTTTTCTCCTTCCTTATTCACTCTCCACTTTTATACTGTCATCTTCCATTTCTTCCCTTTCTATTCTCTCCTTGAATCTACTCCCTTTGCTATGTCTTTCACATTCTCTCATCCACTTTCCCTTTAACCGCTTTTGCTTTCCCCTTCCCCTTCCTGATAGCCAGAAGCACAGGTTAAGGACATTCAGTGCATTCACAGTGCTGCTGGTGTCCAAAGTGGAAGTATGTGGATAGAAGTGGGAAGAGAGTAATGAACCAGAGGTGAGTCAGTAAAGGGAAGAGAGGACCTCAGAGATCCATAACATTGTGCATGCTCTGAATCCTTGCTGCTCATTACAGAGTACTATAGATCCTGCCTGCCTGCCAGCCAGCCATTCTCAACTCACTGCATGGCCCAAACAACTATTCTATATAATGTGTGGAGAAAAAGAAAATCTTCAAGTACACAACCAATGCAATCAGAGACCAAGAAAACATGGTGGAAGGATACAGAAATTGCCTTAATTGCATTAGGTGCCACTGGTCTGATTAAAAAAGAATTCCCATGTTCAATTTGATTTGTTACTTGCATATATTACACTTTACCGACTCCCAAAGGAGACTCTCGTTGGCACAATGCAAGTGTTGAGATGAGCATTACCAATAAATCCAAGAGCCCTAGATCATCTTCAACATAGTTTGGCATAGGACAGTAGATCAGTCCTGTCACAGTAGGAACAGTAGTAAGCCATTTGAAGACATAATGCTGAGGGAGAATCCATATTCCAACCTTAATGACCTGATGCCCATATTCCACACAAAAACAATTGTCTACTTTTTTATATAGGGCCTAATACTGAGTTGGGCAGGCTATGCGCTGCGGCGGCTGCACCTTCGGAAATGAACATCTGGGTAAGCCTGCACCACAAAGGCTACACGGCTAGCAGCGATTTTCGCCTATCTTTAAGGTGCAGAGGGCTACGCAGGTAGCATTGAAAATTGCTGCTACCCATGTAACCTCTCCCCCTGCTCCAACCTGGAATGCCCCGATGCTATGTGGATAGCATCTGGGCGCATTACGGACTTAGCCGTGTAGGTGCCCTTCGAATATCCCGGATAAGGCCTTTACATGGGTAACTAAGGAAGTTACCCATGTGAGGGCCTTCGAATATCGGGCCCATAGTTCTTAGTCATGTAGCCCAACGAAAGCAATAGAAACTTTTAGGTAAAAAAACCACATGCTTCATTCATACTGCAAAAATTTATAATAATGCTAAATGGGTTTATACCAGTGTGCCCTCAAAGCTATGTCAGAGTCCTCTGTTTGTGTGCCTGATTTGGGATGATATCAATATCACATTTTCAATTGCAAGGAACAGGCTGGTTCTGCAAGGCTTTCACAGGTGACCCTTGCAATTGAGAGCGTGATACTGATGCACCACACCTGCCGACAGGAACATAGGCTAAAGAGTCATGCAGCTGTGACTTAGATGGAATGCTAGTCAATACCCATCTCCTCTGTTCACAAAGATAGTCTCTGAAAAAGTAGTTAAAAGCAAAAAATGAAAACTGTACTAAGTCCATTTTTCCTAGGCAGTGAGGTTAACCTCTGCTTACTCACACTTCATATTTTTTTATGAGTAGAATGGTGAACTCACCGACACTTATTGCACGACTCACACAGCTTGGCATCCACCTGGTACTAACATCATCTCCAAATCACAAATATCATGCTATGTACAAAGTCAGTGTCTTGAAAAGAAATATTATATTTATGGCATTGTCATCTTAGTAACGGAAAGGCCGCGGGCCTCGTGCCCGCTGGCCGCTGATAACCGGGGGGGCGGCGGGTGCGTGGCCCCGGCCCCCACGAGGCGTCGGGAGGAGGTCCTCTTCGGCGTGGCTTTGGCTGGCCCCCCCCATTGGCTCCCGGGTGTGAGTGGCGGCGCGGGAGCCAATGGGGGAATTGTCTGGGCATGGAGGGAGGTGGGGCCAAGGCCGCGGGAGCCGGCAGGAGCGGCAGTCACCGGGGGAGCGGGTGAAGGTGGCTGGTGTCCCACCCTCCCATCCCTACAGTTGGGCTGGATTGGAGGAGGGGGTGTTGCAGCTGGAGGGGGGTTGGCGGGATCCCGGAGGTGTCCGGGGTCCGGAGCCGGTGGCAAGATGCAGGGCGGGGGTGGGGTACCCCCGGCCCGGTGAAACCCTCGGGGCTGTTGCTAATAATAGGGCGAAGCCGGACGAGGGACGGGGAAGGGCCTGTGGCCGGTTCACGGCGGAAGCGGGCGGAACTCACTTTGCTACTCACGCGGCGGGTGAGGATTCGTTCCGCGGCCGTATTCAATTAATGAATGTTTGCTGTTGGTTGTGATTTAAGGAAAATGTTGTACGGTTAATAAAGCTGCGACCAGTTTGATTCCCAATGAGCGTGTTGTGGTTATTTGTAAGGTGGAGTGGGGGTGGGGGTGGAGGTGGGGGCGAAAATGGGGCTGGGGTGGGGGCGGGGACAGGAGCACCTGGTCCGCCTTACCCGGTTACCTTGTAATAATATTTGACACTTAGTTATTACGTTGTAAAATACAATATAGTTTGTTCGCAAGCAAGAGCCGGAAAATATCATGGGAAATTCCCAGGAAAGTAGACAAGCCAAGGCTCACGGACATCATTGTTCTGAGGAGAGTATGCACGGCTACTGGAACTAAGAGATTAGGCTTGTGAACAGAGAGAAAGCGGAAAAATATATTGCTTCTATATGTTTTTTTTACTGTTTGTCTAACCTTTTATCATTTCTTCTGTTCTAACATTTGTTGTTAATAATATATCTTTAGGTGTGTTTGGTTTAAGCAATAGTTCCTTTTGGGAAGGGTCAATTCATCCGCCTGACTCTGTGAATAGAGGAAAAGAGAAACAGGTCATTGTCTTATACTGTAAATGCATACTTTTCTACTTGTTTTTTTGAGGATTCCCTCCCATTTAGCTATACATTTCAATTTAAAATAATGTCCTTCTTTACCATTCCCTATGGCAAAAACATAAGATCGTGACAAATTAGATGAAATTATTCCGCATTAGTCATCTGAAGTACCTTGACTGTAGGTGATGTGACTGTTACAATCTCTTAGAAACATTTCTTGGAAATTTTGAAAAGCTGTTTTTCTGAAAACAAAGATGTGACTTTCAGAAGAATAAAATTAGAGCCGATTTTTAAGCTGTATCTCCTCTTCTATTGTTTAAGTAGCTAGGTTTGAAGGAATTTAGATAGGTAATTTTCAACTCATTCCTGCGGACATGCCCAGCCAGTCAGGTTTTCAGGATGAATATGCATGAGATAGAATCAGTGCATATAAATTTATGTTCTTCTACTGTACCTTATGCATTTTATTCATTTCATTTCATTTCTTCACATGCATATCTCACTCATCATAGAACTACTGAGCAAGTTACAGCAATACATGCACATTAAAACACCACAATTGACCGAACGATTAGCTACATAATAAAAAGTCAAAACGATAAATGCACTTATATAAACAAATATACCATGAAAGCTTTCTGAAACGACAGATAGTCATGAAATTGACGAAGACGAAATGGAAGCACACACTCTAACAGCAGCTCTTCATGCAAGAGAGACAGCAAATTACTTCGATTCAAACAAAGCTCTCTTCAAGGCACATAAGGAGTCCCCAAAGCAGCAAATTCAACAGAAAAGTCAGAGTGTAAAAGATGATAAATCAGGCAAAAACATTTAAGAAATATACACTGCCTAATATGTATGCATATTTATCCTCAAAACCTAATTGGCAGGGTATATCCCGAGAGCTGAGCGAAAACCCCTGATTTAGAGGTATGATAAGGATAGAAAATATGCTGCTCACCGTAAAATAGCAATACAGTCCCTACCAATCAGCTCCCTTTAGAGAACTGTGAGTATATTTTTATGACTAGCCAAATATCAATTTATTAGCACAGAAATGTTATGTATCTCCTGAAGCACCTTGCAGAGCTGCCAGGAATGAGATTTTTTGCCAGTTTTGGTTTTAAATTTGCATTGTAATGCAGTATGGTATTTACAGTCCCTGATTTTACCCATTGAAACCAATGTTGCAGGTCCCATAATGCATCAGAATGAGATTGTCTGAAATCCAGGACTGGCCTAAATTCTCACTGCTGGAACTGGGTAACTTGACAAGTTTGACATTGGTATGCCTCTCTATATCTAACTGTGTATATTTCATCTTCTAATCTATATTATAGCATGTTATTCAGCTTTACATACTGACCATTTTCAAAAGTAAGATCAAAAAAGTTTAGGCCATAAAGCTTGTTGTGATATCTTTTGCATATGTTGATACATAAATGGGTTAATAGTATGGTTCATTAATGGATTAATAGTATGGTTATATACCACGTACAAACTGAAAATCTGTTTCACTTAACCTGCAGTCTAAAACCACTGGTTTAAGGTCAGTATTGGAAATACGTTTTTGTATGTAGGTCAGAGGCTACAGGGAGATAGACATAGCAGCATCAGAAAATCTTTTTTCATAGAAGTTTGGATTGATTTAGTTAATTGTTTGGATTTAGCTTACACTTTTTCAGTAATAGCTCAAGGCAAGTAATTCCCTGTCCCCAGAGGGTTTGCAATCTAAGTCTATACCTGTGACAAGGCAGAATGAATGTATGGAGCTGCCCCCCCCTCCCCCTCCCCACACACCACCAGTGGAAGTGGAAACGATTAAAACAGTAGCGTAATTCTAGAAAGCATAGAAGAAGCACAAAGGATCCCAGATCGTGAAGAAGGGAGGAAAAAGCCAGAGATAACTCAGGTCTTGGCAATGTAGCAGGAATGAAACTGGGTCAGCTGAATGAGACTTAGGGTCCGTAACTGCTATCACATTCTATGCTTCCATTTCATACTTAAATGCTGCATTACGTTTCAAGTTTAAGATGGATTTACTTAGAGGGGAATTTTGTAACAGGACACCGAAAAATAATCCCTTTCCCCCAATAATCAAAGCAAATTATGCATTTGCTGGCAGCCGACAAATGCAGAATTTGCTTATCTGTAGATTTTTTAAAATTATACTGACAATATTTGGCTATATAATTCTAGGCTGGGTAAGGGGCAGCGTGTAGGTGATGTTAATATTTATACAGATAGTGGATATTCATTCGCTCTCTGGTTATCTGTATAGTTTAAGTTTGCTGAATAGCAGGCCTAAACTAATCAGATAATGCTAGCATGGTGACCACACTAAAAGGTCCATTTTAGATAGTGCTTTGAGGGAGGAATTTGAACATGTAGGTTGTGATGTTCACAACCGCCCCAGTATTTTATAACAGGCTTTGCCAAATACCTTTTTTAAAATACCTAGAATGACATCAGCAAACATAAGAGTATTTGCTGACACTTCTCGCGAGAGCAACAGTGTAATAATATTGCGCATTGTAAAAAAAGTACATCCCATTTTGTGTTGATGAGCAGGAATATTGAGGGTTTCCGGCTACAGGAACATAGATAGTGGGCCCCAAGTTGTGCCTTCTGGTTCTAAAAGGGACTGGTGGTGGGATGGGTAACACATTCTTCCACCCGCCCATATTTGACATCATGCCATATACCCTCATCCTTGGTTCTTCCTCTGACATACATAACGTTGGGTGTCCTTAGAACTGAAAGCTGTGGGCTGGCAAACTGGCAAGTTTTGACAAGACATAAAAGTTATACACATAAAATGAGGCAGTAACAGATGTTCCAGACAAACAGTAGTTGATGAGAGTCAGAAAAAAAAATATAGCTAAATTCATCCATTTCTGCATAAATAGCTGCCTTAATTGTATATCTTATCAATTTAATTTTAGGATAACATAGTAACAAAGCAAATGAAGGCAGATAAAGACCAGCATGGTCCATCTAGAATGTCCAGTGAGCTGGCAAGAGTTGAACTGGCTACTCTGTGTAGGTTGCCCCTTCATGCCTTTGTTTAGGGTTGTACATGTTACTTGTGCAGGTTACCTCCCTCTATTTTTTGGCGTGTAAAAGTTATTTGTTTGCTTTAATTCTATTTATTGCTATGTAGGGATCCTTTGTGTCTGTCCCATGTCTTTTTGAATTCTGCCACTGTTTTTGCCCATACCAAGTCCATTGAGTTGGCATTTCAGGAATCCACCACCTTTTCTATTAAAAAGTATTTCCTGGTGTTGCTTTTGAGCTTACCTCCTTGCAGGTTCATTTCATGTCCTCTAGTTCTACAGCTTCCCTGTCTTTGAAACGTTTTCTTTGTTCATGACACTGGCACTTGCACCAGACACCCATCCGTACTCACTGCACACAGACAGAAATAAATCCACAATTCAAGGTATTTGGCAAAACAATGGCCACAGCTTTTATTCCTATCAACAGTAGCACTTGACAAATAACATATCACAGCCAATTGTAATAACAGTCTCAAAATGATTCAGGCTAGACGGTGACATCCATAACCCAGCACCGTCTGCCATTCACGAACACTCCTCCCCCACTGGCCCCAGCTCGTGGTGATGCCAGGTAAAGGCCTAATACCAATTTAGGGAGTCTTCAATGAGGCTGGTACTGCATATGGCAGTGACACTCGTGCAGCAGAATGCCCAGTCCTACCATCTCCTATTTCTCTCCCTGCTCTTTCGGGGTTACAAATAACAATAGGGGAAAAGGACCCCAATCTTAAACCTCGTCATGAGCAGAGACTGCAAACTGCGTGTCTCTGCCCCTCCACAAAAGCTGGGTCCAAAAATACAGTACTGCGCCCTTCCATTTTTTTTAAAATTATATATTTTGTCGCCGCGCCTCCCGCCCGGGCCGATAGCCAGTAAGCAGGAGGGCGTTGCCTTATTGCCCTCTTTGAATAGGGTCCACAATATGGCCACCAGCAAAGATTGCTGGGAAATGTAGTTCAGCTATTCCTCGGAGCAAATAGTGTGACCACACGGTATTAGGCAAAAACAGAGAATATTTTTATTTTCGGGATTTCCGCCTCGCATCAAATTCAATAGCACTGAACATAAATTGGATACATCTCCAAAACAAAGAATAAAGTCCAACAGGTTGTATTCACAGAGTTGGGCACTTTTAACCGCAGTTAACTTTGGTACTAAGAACTGGCTTACAAAGCTCAGGCTGTTAACTTTTTCAAAGTAACTTAACTTTCATATGAAGATTGTTTCTCTCACATCTTCTTATACAAGGAGGCTCACAGCTTCTAAAACGCCCAGCAAGTTTTACTTCTCTTCAGAGCATTGTGGGAACAAACATATTGGCTTAAAACTTCTGGTGAGTTTTTCTTGCTGTGTCTTTCAGCTTCGTACAAATAAGCTTGGCACTACTTTAAACACTCCTTCTCTTACATGTGCTTAGGCTCAGCACATCTCAAACTCATTAGCCCTGCAATATGAGCACTGCATCTCCTCAGACTCACTTTCATACGGTTCATGGCAGCTTTCTATCTCCATTTCCTCAATGGATTCATTACAGCTGTTTTCAGGTGGAACAGGGTCATAGAGCTTATTATTCTGCTTCTGTAACAACTCATTCAGCTTTGATAACAAGAGTTTCTTTTGCTCTATCTCAACAGAGTTTAAACACAAAGTTTCTTTCTCTCTAATAAACTTCTCCACTTCTGAGTCACAGCAGCTGTTAGCAAACTTCCTATGTCTCATAAAAGCTTGCTTTGAGGCATTTTGACTACAACAGCTTCTAGCACTTTTCTTTAGTTCTCTGACTATCTCTTCAGAGGGACTTTGGCTAGGGAACACAGAAAAGCTATTTTCTCTACCTTTGTAGCTTAGCTGGCTAGCTGAATTGCTTCCCCCACTGGGAACTGACTCTTCCAGCTTTCTTTCACGCAGGGACTTTGAAACACGCACTTGCCTTGACTCTGGGCTTCTCAGCTGTTCCAATCCTTCCTGCTCTGTGACATGCTGCTTTCTCTCTTCATTCAACTGCCTCTCTCCTGGCAGTTTCCCATTTAGCTGTGTCTGCCTCTGATCTGTTCCTCTCAGATCCAACTGCTCGTCTCTGCTCCTTGTTCCAGCTGCTCTTGTTCTCCTCGTTCCCGCTCTTCTGTCTGACTGCTCAAACACTGCAGTTTTAAACTGCTCCTTCTTAGGGACCACACCCTTCTCCCAGCCCACGTGGGAGCTGTTAGGACTCAACCTAGCTCTGACGTGCTGAAGTGGGCGGGGCTTGGTACTGGCTGCACTCTGACTCAGAGGTTTGTGGTTGCTAGGGAAACCCTGTTTGCTACTATTTTTAAAGGGACAGGATTTACTTTCTTGCCACTCCATCTCCCCTGAACAGCCTTCGTCATCACAATTTACAATGATTATTCGCTTACAGCAAGCAAAACAAACTATCAGAAAATACATTGCACACTCAGGAAATCAAGAAATTATCACAGCCCTCGTTACAGAGAGAGAGGAGCCCTAAAAAATGGAGCAACAACTTCATGATAGCTAGCTATGTAACCCACCCCTATAAGAAAAAAATAAAAATAAACAACAGTACAATGTTAGCGCCAAAGAGGACCAGGTTTTAATGTCCTTGAAGAAAAGTTTCCAATGGACTGGATCAGTAAAAATATCACAGACATCATTAATAGAAATCAAACATTTACATGAAAAACACAAAAAAAGTCCCCTCCACAGCCAAAACCCTAGGCCTTAGCTGCAGGAAGGACTTCCTGTGAGCCTGTGTGTTGGCCCTTTTACTTTAAAACTTCCAGGTCCCCTCCCTATTGCTCTACATTTCACATACTTCTCCAACAGATAGAGAGTGCAACCCTATCAGATGACACATGTCACTCATCAGGACTGTGTCAAACAGATTTGAGGCCTGTTTCATGCTCTGATTCTTTCAGCTCCCTCTCTCCCTGTCATATTGTCTCTATTTTACTTCCTTTCACCAGTCTCAAGGAGATACTATTCTCAGTTTAGTTTTTCTTTACATGGAGCGAGATTCCGGAACATGAATGCTCAGCCCTCGGGCACGTAGAAATGGTAAACAATGCCAACATAAATCCGATTCCAGAAGCATGGGAATAGACAAATACGCTGTTTATGCACCAAAGAAATAGACGTACACCGTGTTCCATAATGATAGATGTTGCCAAGCCTCCCCATTTCCACGTAGCAATGCCTCTGCAGGAAAAAGGTGCACTGCCGGTTCCCGGTCAATGCGGCCCTGCCCATCCCCAGTGGCTGCTGTTAATGCAGTGGGCATCCCTAATAGGGATGCTGGAGCATGCCAGTGCTGGTGGCATTCTTCAGATGCCCATAGTGCAGCGGACCACCAGCTGTGCCATATCAAGCAGAATAGCACACACCAAAGTGAAACTTGTTGTTGCTAAGTGCCATCGAGTCTGTGTCAACTCACGGCGACCCTCTGGATAATTGTCCTAAACTGTGTTTGGTCTTCTGTCAGGCTCATTGTTAACAGAGTGGCTCCCATAGATGTCGTTACCTGTGTAAATGCCTATGAAAATTGGGCCCATAGAAATTATTCAAAGATCAAGATAGAGTGCTGAATGATAGGCAGGCGGAGACAGAAAGATTTGAGTTTTAAACATTTCTTAGGCTTTCTGGCTCCAGAAACAAGAAAGACTACAAAGCCCATAGGCACTAGCCAGAGACAAATCATAGAAAAAGGTTTCTTAGAGATAGACAAGCAGCATTGAGGCAGATTATAGCCGGTTATCTCCGGCAGACATGTTTAAACTGGGCATGGGTACGATTTAAACCTAATTCTGCATCCATGGGTGTAGACGCACCGGTGTTTTTTGAATCACTTTGTAAACATTTTCGGCCGGCCTGTGCACATATCCAGCAGGAGACCCTCGCATGGGTGTAGGTACAAGCCATGGACTGCACCGTAGAAACACGTTCCCTTCTGATACTATGGCACATGGGTAAATGCCAACATTGTCGCCGTATTCTGAAAAGATGCCTGTTTCCGATCGTACTCATCTCCTTTGTATACCTGTGGACTCCTCTGACAGCCATGCCTCCTTGGTTAAAACGTGCATCTCTTAAGCTGCTGTTCTCACGGTCAGTAGTTTGCTGATGCAATTTTTATGGGATTTTACTCTGGAAAGAGAAAGTGTTCTTGAAAATATTGTTCTTCTAGTGGATGAGTTCCTTCCATTACTTTGAAGGCACACATTGCATTTTTGTCAATGAATAAATAATTCAATAAATATTATACTTATGGAAAAGCAAATATTAATTTTTTGTTATGATTCTTGGTCCACACTATATAGCCCAATGTGTCAAATTGTAACGGCTGACATTTGCAAATGAAATGTTCCTCTATTTTTATACATTCACACATGCAAGTCAGTTTCATGTGGGTTTCTCGCCAAGCTCATCTTGGAAACAATTGTGTTGTTTTTGGCTGTGTTTTCTTGCCGATGCACTAAGTGAATCCCTCTCCATAGGCAATCATTGCGGGAGTAAGAATGATCTTTAATGCCACTTGAGCAATGCCTCTTTTCCATGGAGAGCTGCTTCAGTATAGTTAGACAGTGATGCATCATGTGAGGGAAAACAAATGAGAGAATCTGTACCTGATTCTGAATCCTCTGAAATAATGGAGTCGTAATAATCATGCAACCTACAAATGCATTGTAGCTTTACTGTGGAAAAAAAAAAGAATAGAACTGAAGCATTAATAACGGGAATTAGAACAGAAAATGTTCCACACTTCTTTCTGAGACCTCAAGGTTATGCAGTCAGTGACTTAGATTCAAAGTGACTCATTATTGCAGTTCTTTATTATCAGTGCATGCTCTTTGTAGACACTTAGTTATTGATGGAGTCTTTAGGTTTGTTGCTGATTAGGCAAACTCACAGGTATAAAGATGAAATGAAAGGCAACTTGAAACATAGATGAAGCTACAGTCTCTTTGCCACAAGAACTATATAGCAGAATCTTTAATAGCAGGGTTCTGGTCATGGATCTCTCACTTTACAAACCTAAAATAGGGGCACTCTAAAAAGGTTAACCAAAATCTTCCTCCAGCCTTGATACAATACCTCATCTCTCTGGATGCTCCCTTCTTCAGCATCCCACAGAGCAGCTTGAAATAGGGGTCCTCTATGTCTCACAGTGTTTGCTTCCTACTGAACTTAAAGAGGAGGAAACTGGCATTGGAGAATCAGGAAGAATATGTTCTTATATGATATAATCTAGTGTTTAATCATTTTTTAGGGATCTGTCCCATCTTTTTGGAGAAGTAGACTGAGAAAAGTAGTTAGCTGTAAACGAGTCATCTGAGGCTCCAAGATAATGTTTCCTATCTCTCTCTGGAGAGATTTTTCTCCTTCAGCTGTCTGCTGCAGACTACTACTTCATTCTCACCCCTCATGCATGCATGTATTGAGGTGGGGAGGGAGATCTAATTTGGGGTGGGGGTGACCCTAGAGTTCCAGGCATTTTCATTGGTAAGCTTCCCCTCCCCGTGCACAGGCCCAAAGCCAATCAGGGCCCCGGACTGCTTCACTCCTGCACACAAAGCAAGTGCCATCAGGCCCATGCCTGGCAGACCCATGCCTAAGGGCCACGGCAAAGGGCCCTTTAGGGTGGCCCTTAGATGGGGACCGTGGAGGGAACCTATACAACAAATAGAAGCCCGACTTCACAAAGACCAGATGAGAATATAGGACTACAAACATTTACCAACAACCACATGACCAGCCTAAAGGTGAGCACATTTGAAAGTAAAAGTCTCTATCACAAATCACAGAACAAACTTAACCCTAGCAAGCTATCAAGTCACTGAGGTCTCCCAAATCAGTGGTATTCTAGACCATCTCAAACCACTGGTCCAACAACATGCTGGAACGTGGCACAATGCTCCTCCCAATCACACTACTACTACTACTACTACTCACACAACAAACAACAGCACTCCACACTAGAACATATTCATCCACCTACATGTAACATAGAAACATAGAAATATGACGACAGAAAAAGACCACATGAACTATCTAGTCTGTCCTTCCATAACAACTACAACAGTCCCCTTTTTACCTCTAGAGATCTTCTGTGTTTGTCCCATGCTTTTTTGAATTCAGTTACTGTCCTCATCTCTACCACCTCCACTGGGAGAATATTCCACGGATCCACTACTCTTTCCATAAAGAAGTATTTCCACATATCACTCCTGAATCTATCTCTCTTCACCCTCATCCCATGTCCCCTCATAGCAGAACTTGCTTTCAATTGAAAGAGGCTCTCTCCCTGAACATTTATGCCATGGAGGTATTTAAACATTTCAATCATATCACCTCTATCCCGCCTTTCCTCTAAGGTGTACATATTAAGATCCTTCAGTCTTTCCTCATATGCTTTATAATGAAGACCACTAATCATTTTAGTAGCCACCCTCTGCACTGACTCCATCCTGTTCGCATCCTTTTGAAGGCGTGGTCTCCAGAATTGCACACTATACTCCAAATGAGGTTGCACCAAAGACTTATACAGAGGCATTATCACCTCCTTTTTTCTGCTAGCCATTCCTCTCCATATGCACCCAAGCATCCTTCTAGCTTTTGCTGTTGCCTTTTCTACCTGTTTAGCTACTTTAAGTTCATCAGACACAACCACGCCTAGGTCCCGCTCTTCTTTAGTGGACAAAAGTATTTCACCCCCTATACTATATTGCTCCCTTGGATTGCTGCAGCCCAAATGCTTGACCTTACATTTTTTAACATTAAATCCCAGCTGCCAAATTCTAGACCATTCTTCAAGCTTAGCTAGATCCCTCCTCATGTTATCTACCCCTTCCTGGGTGTCTACTCTATTGCAGATTTTGGTATCATCCGCAAAGAGGCAAACCTTATCTGAAAGTCCTTCAGCTATATCACTAACAAAGATGTTAAAAAGAATCGGACCAAGGACAGATCCCTGGGGCACACCACTGATAACATCCTTCTCCTCAGAGTGAGCTCCATTTACTTGTACTCTTTGTCGCCTCCCATCCAACCAATTTCTAACCCAAGCAGTAACTTTAGGGTCCATCCCTAGGGTGCTCAGTTTGTTTATAAGTTGCCTGTGAGGAAAAGTGTCAAAGGCTTTACTGAAATCTAAATACACCACATCTAGGGCTCTCCCTCAATCCAACTCCCTGGTCACCCAGTCAAAGAAATCAATCAGATTTGTCTAACAAGACCTACCTCTGGTGAATCCATGCTGCCTCGGATCCTGTAATCCGCTGGACTCCAGAAACCTCACTATTTTCTCTTTCAGCAGCGTTTCCAATAATTTACTCACCACCGAAGTTAAACTAACCGGCCTGTAGTTTTCAACCACATCCTTACTTCCGCTTTTGTGTAAAGGCACCACATGAGCCTCTCTCCAGTCCTTTGGCACCACTCCCGACTCCAACAAGGCATTTAAAAGGTCAGTCAGTGGAGCTGCTAGAACGTCCCCAAGTTCCCTCAGTATTCTCGGGTGTATCCCATCCGGTCCCATCACTTTGTCTACTTTAAGTTGAGATAGTTTCTCACGAACACAGTCTTTTAAAAATTGTTCAAGATGTCCTTTGCTTCTGTTCCTATTTGTGGGTCTTTTCTGAGGTCCTGCTCCTGGTTCTTCATCTGTGAACACAGAACAAAAATATTTGTTAAGCAATTCCGCTTTATACTTATCAGCTTCTACATATTCCTCCCCTGCACCCTTGAGTCTGACAATACCACTTTTGCCCTTCCTCTTCTCACTAATATATCTGAAAAATGTCTTATCCCCCCATTTTATTGCATTGGCTATTTCTTCCTCCTTTTGAATCTTTGCCTTCTTGACTACTTTGCTAGCTTCTCTAAGTTTTTCCAAATACAGATGCCTGTCTTCCTCTCTCTGTGATCTCTTGTATTTCATGAAGGCCTCCTTCTTTTTCTTCACTTTTTTAGCTACTTCTTTCGAAAACCATAGCGGTCTCCTTTTCCTTTTACCTTTATTTACCATTTTAACAAAAAGGTTGGTTGCCCTTAAAATATCTCCTTTCAGTTTTTCCCACTGTTTTTCTACATCCCTCAGCTGTTCCCATCCAACTAACGACTCCCTGAGGTATTGGCCCATCTTCGCAAAGTTAGTCTTCCTAAAGTCTAAGATCCTTGCCTTTGAATGGATTCTAAAAGCCCTAGTCCTAATACTGAACCACACCATCTGGTGATCACTGGATGCAAAATGATCTCCCACTACAACATCAGAAACACTTTCACCATTGGTAAGCACCAAGTCAAGTATGGCCCCTTCACATCTGGGGTCTGTTACCAATTACCTGAATAGTTCTCCCTGTAGAGAATCCAGGATCTCCTTACTTCTAGATGATACTGCAACAGGAATGTGCCAATCAACATCTGGCATATTGAAATCTCCTATCAGTAGCACTTCCCCTTTCCTAGCAATGCTGTGCATGTGTCTTCAATTAACTCTCTGTCCACCTCTTCCTCTTGTGAGGGAGGTCTGTATATCACACCACCCATGTACACTCCACCCATACAATATCTCACCCCATGGCACACACAATACCTCACCACATGGCACAACCACATCACACAGTCACCATGCAAAACCCGCACATACAGAACAGAAACCACAACCAATATACACCCAACCTATAAGCCACAACAGAACCACACTAATCCCATGCTAGGCACAAATCTCACCTGCACACTTATAAATGCAAGGTCAGTAAGAAATAAAACCAACATCATTAAAGACTACATACACACAGAACAACCAGATATACTCTGCATAACTGAGACATGGCTCAACGATACAGACCAAGTAATTTTAAATCAAATCACCCCACCCAATTACACCACCTTTGACTCTCCTAGAAAAGATAGAAGATGGGATGGAGTATTGATTCTGACTAAGAGCCAATAAAAATTTAAAGCCACACTAACAAACAGCACAGAAGAATCCATCACAATCCTCATCACCAAAAAACACATGGATATATGCCTTACATATAGATCACCAAACAACAAAGCAGACAATCTAACGAAGATTCCTGAAACTGTATGTGAGCATGACTCAACAATCAAGCCACTCATCTTCCTAGGTGACTTTAGCATCGGAGCAACACCTAGGGTTGCCAACTGGCCGGTTTTCAGCCGGCCTGGCCGGTTTTTCCACGACCAGGCCGGCTGCCGGCGCAGAGGCAAAACCGGCCCTTTAAAAGCCGGTTTTTTTGCTCTGGCCGCAAGATCGGGAGCGGCCAGAGCCAAAAAACCGGCTTTTCTCCGCTTCAGAGGGAGCCGGGGAAGCCCGCGCGAGGCCCCGGCTCCCTCTGAACAGCCGCCAGCGTGAAGAGCCTTTACCTTCACGCTGACGGCTGTTCCTGTGAAGCCACGAATGCTGGGAAAGGTTAAAGGGCAACCTTTAACCTTTCCCAGCATTCGCGGCTTCACAGGAACAGCCGCCAGCGTGAAGGTAAAGGCTCTTCACGCTGGTGGCTGTTCAGAAGGAGCCGGGGCCTCGCGCGGGCTTCCCCGACTCCCTCTGAAGCCTCAGACAGCCGCGATGCTGGTCGGGGGGGGGGGCAAGGACTGCATTGGCTGTGATGGGGGGGACCTGGAATGGAAAAGGGCTAAGGGGGGGGGGACTTGGACTGGAAAAGGGCTAAAGGGGGGGACTTGGACTGGAAAAGTGCTAAGGGGGGGGGACTTGGACTGGAAAAGGGCTAAGGGTGGGGGGTCTTGGACTGGAAAAGGGCTAAGGGGGGGGACTTGGACTGGAAATAGGCTGTGATGGGGGGGGGACCTGGACAATAAAAGCGTAATTGGGCGCGTAACTGGACTGGAAAAGGGCAAAAGGGGGGGGGACTGGGACTGGAAAAGGGCTAAAGGGGGGGGGAACTTGGACTGGAAAAGGGCTAAGGGGGGGGAACTTGGACTGGAAAAGGTCTAATGGGGGGACTTGGACTGGAAATAGGCTGTGATGGGGGGGGTGGACCGGGAGTGTAAAAAGAATATGGGGGGGGACATGGACTGGAAATGGGTTGTGATGGGGAGGGGGACCTGGACTGGAAAAGGGCTAAGGGGGGGAACTTGGACTGGAAAAGGGCTAAGGGGGGGACTTGGACTGGAAATAGGCTGTGATGGGGGGGGGACCTGGACTGTAAAAGGATTATGGGGGGGGGGGACATGGACCGGAAATGGGTTGTGATGGGGTGGAGGGGACCTGGACCAGAAAAGGGCTATGGGGGGGGGAAACTTGGACTGGAAATAGGCTGTGATGGGGGGGGGGACCTGGACTGTAAAAGGGTTATGGGGGGGGGACATGGACTGGAAATGGGTTGTGATGGGGGTGGAGGGGACCTGGACTGGAAAAGGGCTATGGGGGGGGGGGAACTTGGACTGGAAATGGGCTATGGTGGAGGAAGGGGGATTTTGGACTGGACATAGGCTGTGATTAGGGGGGCTAGGACTGCAAATGGGCTGTGATGGTGCGGGGGGACTCGGACTGCAAATGGGCTGTGATGGTGCGGGGGGACTCGGACTGCAAATGGGCTGTGATGGTGGGGGGGGGGGGGCCTAGGACTGGAAATAGGCTGTGATGGGGGACTTGGACTGGAAATGGGCTGTGATTGGGGGGGGGGAGCTAGGACTGGAAATGGCCTGTGATGTGAGGGCTAGCACTGGAAATGGGCTGATGAAGAGCTGGAATAGGACTGGAAATGGGCTGATGTGAGGCATGGGAGAATGGGACTAGAAGGGAGTGGATGCTGGGTGGGCCTAGAACTATAAGGGAATTGATTTGGGGGGAGGACTAGAATGGATGGGGAATGAGAATGGAGAGGGGAAAAATATTTTGTGTGGAAGAAAAGTCTATGATGGGCCGGTATTGGGAGAGTAAGAGGGGCTTGAGAATGGAAGGGTGAAATTTAAATGGATGATAAAGGAATAAGGAAAGAATTGGGGGAAAGAGCAAAAGGGAAACAATCAGTATGTTAAAGCAGAAATAGAGAGAGAATGGAAAACATCTAAAAGAGAAGAAAGGACAAATGGATAGCTCGCAGAAGACACGAAGAAACCAGAAGAAAGTGAATGGAGCAATTGCAACTGAAAAATAAAATGCCCAAACAGAAGGTAGAAAAATACTTTTTATTTTGAATTTATTAACTGGAATATGTCTGGTCTGGGAAGTGTGTATTGCTAACATCTTTGCATTTTTGTTTAGTGCAAGAGGAAATTACTTTATAGTTTTATTTCTCCAGTGTTGTACATTTCATGTTTGGATTTTGGGGTTCCCAGTTTAATTATTATCTGACCAAGGAAGTTAGCCTACACGTATCCTCGGTAATTTTTGTGGGTGGGGCTGGGGGCGGGGAAGGGGTGGGACTAGGGGCGGAGAATGGGTGGAGCATGGCGAGCCACAGGTGTCGGGTTTTTCTCGGTGAAAAAGTTGGCAACCCTAGCAACACCTGATAAAAATGCCAAAATCTTCCTCAAGGCTATGGAAGCACTACAATACAACAATTGATCAAAGAACCCACCCACATACATGGAACAACCCAAGACATCATATTCACCCCCAAAGCACTACAAACACCTAGCATGGTATCCCGTCCCACAATTCTACCAATACCATGGTCAGATCATCACATAATAACCATCACAAAGCAGTTCAACCAACCAACGCATACACAAGAAAAATCAGAAACCAAAAGAAGATTTAGATCATTTGATAAAGAATTCTTCTTGAAAGAGGTCAACCCAAATCTACAACAACAAAATACGGAGGACCTTAACAAAATCATTGAAAACTGGACCAGCACATTATCTGCCACAGCAGCTGCACCTCGCAGAATCTACACACACACACACACACACACACACACGTACAAAACCATTACCCCCTGGTATTCCAGCACAATTAGAGATGCAAAAAGAGCTGAGAAAAATTGAAAGGAAATGGAGGAAAACCAAAGACCCATACATGCAATGACTATACCTCACCAAGCAGAACAATTAGAACTCTCTCATCAACATCTATAAACAACACCACACAAACCTAATCATGTGATCAGTAAAAAAAGCCAAAAGACCTTTTCAACATTGTGCGAGCTCTCACCAGGGACAACATCGAGATCCAACCAAGAGACCATCGAGACCCACCTTCAAGACATGGCAAACCAATTAGCCAAAAACACAAAATGAACTTAACAAACACACATGCACAACAACCACAGAATGCAGCGGCATTAAAATACAAACTTCCAATCAAGCATGGGAAAAATTCACCATGCCACCTCAAAGTCAAATTGAGCAAATAATCGCCTCCCTCAACACTACCTCATAACGACCATTGCCCAGTGCAATGGATAAAAACCACTAAAGAACAACTCATCCCTTATATACAAAAAATAGTCAAATTACCCCTATAACAAGGACTCATGCCAACCTCCCTCAAGCAGGCCAACATACGACCAATATTGAAGAACACCTCACTCTGCAAAAAAGACCCCACAGTTTACAGTCCGATTTTCAGACATGAGGAAGAGGGTAATTAATTATGGAAATGCAATGATATTTTATGTTCCACCTCCTCATTCTCTTTATGCTTTCCATCTCTCCTTCTCCATTCTGTTTTGCCCCTTTTTCTACCTCTTCCAGTCCCTCATCCCCAGCAAAGTTGTCAGACCTCTAGCCAGTTCTGTTTCAGACCTCCTAATCCTTTGAGACCAACACTCTAATCTCCTAACTAGAGAAGGCACAGAAGCTCCTGTTTTTCTCCTAGATCTCTTGACGTCTGACTATCAAGGTTAGGAGAGAGAGCTGAGGATTTATACCCATAAAAAAAAGATGAAAGTAAACTCCAGAAGAGTGATAAAGAGATATCAGGCAAAAGCTGGCAAGCTGAATGCTGATGTTAGCATTTTGAATGATAAGGAAAGTTCAGCTACACAGATGTCAAAATTAAGCATTCACAATTCTAAGTCTGTCAAACATGCAGTTTTCTCATTTTGTTTATGTATAGCAGCAGAGCTTAGTGAATGAAGCTGATTTGGGGAAACCGATGAGTGCAGTAAAAGGTAAAAAAATGTATGTTTGTTAGAGTTCATGGTTTTCTTTTTTTCTGTTGAAGGAACAGATCAAATTACAGATAGCTGGATTAGTCCTGGTTTAAAATAACATAACAAGTGCATTTCTTAGATAATTCAATTGGTAAATAAAACAAGCTAAATCATGAAATTCACCTTTTTGACTTTTCATATATAAAACTAGGGCGCGGGCAAGGTACAAGCGCCCGCATAGTAACCGGGTGCCCCGGCCCATTGCGAACCCGGCTCGGGCATTTAGGTGGGTAAGATGGGGAAGGAGGGGCTGGGGGGGGAGGCGGCAGGAGCGGGCTAGGCAGTGCACAGGGGATTGGTGGTCAAAAGAGAGTCTTTTAAATTGATTGGATCCCCTCGCGCGGGAGCGCGTGCAGGGGATCCCTCAGCATGCACTCCCATGCACTCGAGCCTGTCGGCATCGTGGCGCGGTGAGAGGTGCACGCTGTCTGCTTGGCTTCGTTGTCGGCTTGCCTTGACGGTGCATCGGGGTGCTTCTGCGGTCTCTGGATCCAGTGTCGGGAGGAGGGCGCGGCGGCGAAGCGGCAACGACGGGAGTGGCGGGATAGGCGGTCGCAGCCAGCTCTGGACCGGTGCAGCAACCTTGATTGGGAGGCGGAACTGAGCGGTGGTGGGACGTCAGGCAAGTGGGGCCTAGTTGGGGGTGAGGAGCGGTCCCGGGCAGGGCCGGTCTGACCGCGGGAAGGCTTACGTAGCGAACTTTATAAAAAGAAACACTGTGCTGGGCAGCTAGGAAGTACCGGAGCAGCCTTCAAAATGCCTTCCTGTAGGGCAGGCTTGAATAAAAAGGGGAGAGGTGATTCAACTGGGCGGCGTGGGGCACGGGGGGTTCCGGATGGGCGGGGGAGGGCAGGGGCGAGGAGCAGCAGGCAGTCAGGGCGTATGGAGAGCCTGGAGACTCATACAGCTGCTAGGAGGGGACTGGGGCCTGCTAGGCCGGCAGGAGGTACTCGTCCACGGGCCCGTGGGGTAGGTGCTGGTAGTCGGGCAGGTAGGCTGGGAAGGGGGGCTGTTCGGGGGGGGGAGGGGAATGAGGTCGGCTGCTGGGCTTGAGGGGGGGCGGGGGATTGGAGGATGGGATACTGAGGGCGGGGTCAGGACCAGTGGTCCAGGGATGGGGGCTCCAGAGTACCCGGAGGTCAGTGCGCAGGTTTACCCAGGAGCGGTGGAGTCCATCGCTCAGGGTGACCCTGGCTTCCGTGAGGTGGACGGGGGGGGGGGCTAGCTATAGGTTCCTATGGGGGGGTGGGGGTTGGGGGTCATGCCAGGTCTTGCTCCCAGCGGACGGCTTACGGATGGTGAAGGGTGGCGGAGCGGGGGTCAAGGCACGTCCTCAACCGAATGGGCGGGGGTATGGCATCCAGCCTGGTCTATGGGTTTTGCTCCCCAGGGTTTTCCTTTTCTGTCCCCACAGGCTCCATTCCTTCGCTCGCCAGGACCGGTGCCAGTTAGCACCAGTAGCCGTCAGCAGAACATGGACGCACGACGGGAACTACAGCCGCCCAGGCTCGAGCCGGTTCCGGTGACTCCATCGGTCAGCGAGCACCAGCCGAGCGGGGCCACAGCTCATGGATTCCATGCGCCGGAGCAGACGGAGGCCTACGCAGCTACCACAGGGGGTGAGTTGGTGTTGGAGGATGGACTGGCGGGGGAAGAGAGCGGGGAGAGGACCAACAAAGGGGGCAAGGTTACTAAGAAAAGGAAGCATTCGTGCCGGCGCAGAAGGGACACTGACTCATCGTCTTCCTCCTCGTCCGAGTCCTCGGGTTCATCTTCGGATGGGCTGGTCGGGGGAGCGGCGACGCGTGGGTCAGTTCAAAATGTGGCTACTTTATCGGAACTGTGGGAGGGGGTACCGAAGAAGTTGCGGCGCAAAATTCGGAAGCGTAAATATATTGATATTTTTCGCCTCCTGGAAGGCTGGAAGCGTTCAGGTGACAGTAAAAAGAAGCGGAAAGAAGACGAGAAGGCCGGTAGGGTTCGGAAGGTGTCTAAGACGGTGGTCAACAGGGTTAGGGCCTTTTTGCGGCTGGCCAGCATGTGGGGGCAGCATTGGCCGGGTCAGTATGGCATGATGCTCGCATATGCGGATACCATTCTCGAAGCTTCCCAGACCCACGAAGGGTGGGCTTGGTTGAATTATGATGAGAAGTTTCGGGATAAAATGGAAGAGAACAGGTCACTGACCTGGGCGACGCAGGACATCAACTTGTGGCTTACCCAGATGTCCGCGAGGGCGCCATCGGGAGTGGGGCCAGGGAAGGGTGGCTTGCCATCCACGGCCGGGATGAGTCGTTCCTTTCGAGGCGGAGCGGTGCAAACGACACTTAGAGGGGCGGCCGGTGTGGCAGGAGATGTGTGTTGGCGCTACAACCGGGCAGCGTGCCCCTTCCCGGATTGCAAATTTCGTCACGCTTGTTCCGCCTGTGGCAGAGGACACCCAGTGGCCAAATGCCTTAAAAAAGGTCCCGCAGTGCCAACCGGAGCTGCCGGTAAGTCAGCGGGGGGCGTTTGACGTCGCCCCCACGCCAATAAAAGTGGAGGTGTTGCGAAGGTGGTTGCGGGGGTACCCGAGCTCGAAGGTTCAAAAATTGTTGTTGTCGGGTTTCCAGTTTGGGTTTGTTATACCAGTTGATGGGAATGTGAGGTCCTCATTTGTGAGGAATTCTCCGTCGGTTAGGAGGTTTGCGGCAATAGCATCGGAAAAGGTGAATTCGGAGGTACGGTTAGGCAGGATTGCGGCGCCGTTTACTCAGCCGCCTTTTCGGGATTTCGTGTTATCCCCGATCGGGATTATACCAAAGAAAGAACCTGGAAAATTTCGGATGATACATAATTTGTCCTTTCCTCTCGGGGATTCGGTTAATGAACACATACCACGCAAGTATTGCACGGTCCGTTACGCGTCATTCGATAAGGCGGAGGAGCTGGTCAGGAGAGTGGGGCGGGGGGCGTTGATGGCAAAGGTGGACATTGAGTCGGCCTTTCGCTTGTTGCCAGTGCACCCCTCGGCCTTTCGACTCTTGGGTTTTCAATTTTTGGAGGGCTTCTATTTTGATAAGTGCATGCCGATGGGTTGCTCGGTTTCATGTGCTTACTTTGAAAAATTCAGCACCTTTTTGCATTGGGCAGTTGTCCGACGAGTGGGGCGAAGGGAGGTAGTGCACTATTTGGATGATTTTCTGTTTGTGGGCGACAGTGGTTCCCGGGCGTGTCAGGAGCTCTTGGATGGGTTTGTGGACTTAGCGGGGCAGCTGGGGGTTCCACTGGCGAAAGGGAAGACAGCGGGGCCGTGTTCCCGGCTCACATTCTTGGGCGTGGAGTTAGATTCTGATATGATGGTAGCGCGCTTGCTACGCGAAAAGGTAGTGCGGTTGAGAGTCCTGGTGGCTAACACTCTGGCCTCCGCTAAGTTAACGCTGCGAGAGATGCAGGCCTTGATAGGTTCCTTGAATTTTGCATGTAAAGTCATTCCGATGGGGCGGGTCTTTGTACGACGTTTGTCGGCCGCGACCACGGGTGTTACGAAGGCGCATCATCGTATTAGAGTGTCCAAGGGGATCAAGGAGGATTTACAAGTTTGGGACGTATTTTTGAATGAATTTAACGGGACCTCAGTGATAAAGGAGTTGGAGTTTTCGAGCACGGAACTGCAGCTTTATACCGACGCAGCAGGGGGAGGGGGTCTGGGTATCTATTTCGGAGGGGCACGGTGTGCGGAGAGATGGCCGGAAGCTTGGTGGGCATCGAGTCTTTCGAAGAACATAACTTTTTTGGAGTTGTTCCCGATGCTTGTGACGATAGAATTGTGGCCGGACAGATTGCGGAATCGCAGATTGGTCTGGTGGTGTGACAACGCTGCCGTCGTGAGTATAGTGAATCGTTACACTCCGCGGTGTTTGCAGGTGGCGGCGTTGATGAGACTCATTGTGCTGGGTTGTATGCGATTAAATTTAGTATTGAAGGCGCTGCATGTTCCAGGTCATTCTAATTCGATCGCCGATGCTCTTTCTCGTTTTCAGATGGAGCGGTTTCGGCAGCTGGCGTCGGAGGCGGATACCAAAGGGAGAACGGTCCCGTCGAGATTGTGGAGCTGTGGCCTGCAGTGATGAGAGAGCTGTTGCAGAGTTCGGTGGCGGAGAGTACCTGGGCTGCTTATCGGAGGGGATGCAATAAGGTCGTGGCATTTCTGCGTGAGCGTGGATGGCTGTGGGGCAAGGTGCCGGACCACTTGTTGGGGCAGTATATAGCATGGGCAAAGTGCACGGGGTTGTCCAGAGCGGCGGTCCGGGGGCATCTGGCGGGCTTCGACTTCTTTGCGAAGGCCGTGGGTTGGGGGTCAGGCGGGGGAGGGTTTATGGTGCGGCGACTCTTGCGCGATTGGGAGCATTCCCGTCCACCCCCCACCATTGCAGGCGCCCCATATCGTATAGCTTGTTAGGGAAGCTTTGCCTTGAGTTGCCGAGGGTAGTGGAGTCGCAATTCGAGGCGGTGGTGTTTCGGGCCGCGTTTACGTTGGCCTTTTTTGGGGCTCTGCGAGTCGGGGAGCTGGCGGCGGCTTCAAAGAAAGCTGTGTCCGGTTCGGGTTTATGCTGCCAACATGTACGGATAGACGGGGGGCAACTTAAGGTGCTTATTACGAAATCCAAGATGGATCAGATGGGTAGGGGGTCATGGATAATCCTAAATCCTATTGGCGGTAGCACATGCCCGGTTGTGGCAATGAGGGATTATTTGCAAGTCCGGCCGAGGGTTGGAGGAAGTTTATTTGTGCATGCGAATGCCCAAGCGCTGACGCGTTTTCAATTTTCGACGGTTTTGCGGATGGTATTGAGCCAGTTGGGCGAGGATGCCTCTCTTTTTGCGGCCCATTCTTTTCGCATAGGAGCGGCAACCAGTGCGGCTCAGCTCGGGTGTGTGGACGCACAGATCCAACGGATAGGCAGGTGGCAGTCACGGGCATTCCGGAGCTATGTACGTTTATAACTTCAAAAACCACAAAAACAAAAAAAAATCAAAGAACGGTTGTATATATATATATATATATATATATATATATATATATATATATGAATAAGTCAATACATACCCCAAGTGGGGTGAAGGCGGGGGGGGGGGGTGTTATTAACTGTTGTTTTTCTTTTCCAGATGACGGAAATGATGGAGGGGCGTGTTGGCTGATAGGGCACTCCTTTGTCTTCTGGGTGGAAAACCGAGCAGCTGTGCGGCCGGTCGGACGCAACCTGGGCTTCGATACGGCAGCGTTGTCGGTCTCATGGCTGGGTCTACGGGGGATGCGTTGGTCCCAGATGCTACCCATGCTTCGACAGCAGCTACAGCTTGGGAGGCAGCCGGCGATTCTGCTCGTGCACCTTGGAGACAATGAAGTGTCATCCTGGACTTGCAAGCAGCTGATTAACGCGGCAAAGAAAGATCTGGCTGTGGTGCTGCGTTGGTGTACGGGGTTGGTGGTGGTGTGGTCTGACATCATCCCTAGACCTGCTTGCTGGGGGCAAAAGCGGTGGTCCAGGGGTTTGATTAAGATTAATAGACTGGTGGGGATATGGGTGTGCGAACAAGGGGGTTACCAGGTGCAGCATTCCTGGGTGGAAGTAGGTTGTGCGGGTCTATATTGGAGTGATGGGATACACCTATCCCCGGTTGGGTTGGACCTCCTGCTCAATGACTGGCAGGAGGTGTTGGAGACAGTAGTTTGGGACAAAGGAACTGGTCGATCGTACAGTTATTCTTCTTGGTCTCTTCTCTCTTTTGGGGGGGCGGCACAGACGGCTAAAGAGTCTGTGCCGGTGGCGGGGTCCCGGAGGTTCCCGGGGTCCGGAGCGGCAGGCCATGAGGGCGGGGGCCCTCGACATGGTTAAACCCGGGTCGGCTTGTGCTACTGAGACGGCCAAGTCGGGGAAGGGTTATTGGCAATTGGCCGGTGCTTTTCCTGTGCGGGGGGCGGCGGAGAAGTCACCTTGCTAATTGCATGGCGGGTGGCCGATCTTGCCACGGGGCACAGGGATTGCGTTGTTCTGTTATAACTGTTATTGAGGTTATGTTGAATAAAGCTGCGACCAGTTTCTACCCAACTACTGTCTCTGTTGATTGTTTGGGGTAAGGGGACTAAGAGGGTAGGGGAGGATTCTTATGATATGAGAGCGGATGGAGGGGGGGGATGGATGGGGGGTTACGAACTGGCAAGGGGAGCGGGGTCCAGCTACCCGGTTAAAAACTAGGGCGCGGGCAAGGTACAAGCGCCCGCATAGTAACCAGGTGCCCCGGCCCATTGCGAACCTGGCTCGGGCCTTTAGGTGGGTAAGATGGGGAAGGAGGGGCTGGGGGGGGAGGTGGCAGGAGCGGGCTAGGCAGTGCACAGGGGATTGGTGGTCAAAAGAGAGTCTTTTAAATTGATTGGATCCCCTTGCGTGTGAGCGCGTGCAGGGGATCCCTCAGCATGCACTTCCATGCGCTCGAGCCTGTCGGCATCGTGGCGCGGTGAGAGGTGCACGCTGTCTGCTTCCCACCCGCCCACCCATTGGCTAGGTGGTAGGGGGGTCGGATATGGGTTGTCGCAGTTGGGGGGTGTAGCGGGGTCCCGGAGGTTCCCGGGGTCCGGAGCGGCAGGCCATGAGGGCGGGGGCCCTCGATATGGTTAAACCCGGGTCGGCTTGTGCTACTGAGACGGCCAAGTTGGGGAAGGGCTATTGGCAATTGGCCGGTGCTTTTCCTGTGCGGGGGGCGGCGGAGAAGTCACCTTGCTAATCGCATGGCGGGTGGCCGATCTTGCCGTGGGGCACAGGGATTGCGTTGTTCTGTTATAACTGATATTGAGGTTATGTTGAATAAAGCTGCGACCAGTTTCTACCCAACTACTGTCTCTGTTGATTGTTTGGGGCAAGGGGACTAAGAGGGTAGGGGAGGATTCTTATGATATGAGAGCGGATGGAGGGGGGAGGATGGATGGGGGGTTACGAACTGGCAAGGGGAGCGGGGTTCGGCTACCCGGTTAGTTTCATTTTACTAGAAATATTCATACTTAAATATTGAAAATGCCCCCTATCTAGTTACTCCCTCCATTATGAATGTCAAGAAACCTAGCAATACTGGGGTATTTTTATAAGCCCTTTTATTCATGAAGCAGTGTTTTATGTATAGAAAAGGAATTTATAAAATTGCCTGTTGGTATACATGCAAGAAAGTACAGTATGTGATACTGACGTATGGTGTGCACATGTATGCAGTATGGGGGTAATTCGTAGCAGGTCATCTAGCTTAGGAGGGTAAGAAGGTGCTGAATTTTAGCCTACTTTATAATGATACATAGGCATCTATGGGGTAAACTGGCAGAAATCATGACTAGGCTGAAGTTGCGGGCATGTTCACGAGCTCAGGAGCTTTATAAATGTACGTGCATACAATCTGAATGGCTGTGGATCTGATTTATGATTCCACCCACACACACCCAACATCCAGCCTGTCCGTGCATGGTATATAAGTACACATTGTGTTGTCATCATGCATACTTTTATGCATGCATCCTGTGGAGTAATTTTATAAAAGCCCTTTAGCACATGGAAAACATTTATAAAATCGCCGCGTGAGCAATTCATGGTGGTAGAGGTCGGGTGGTTCTGCAGCTGAGTTGCAAGATACAAGCATATTGTATAATATACTGTAGATGCTTCCATAGGCATAGGTACCCTGTTATAAAATTAGCCTCATGGGGCAGATATTCAAAGATGTGTTAGAGTTACCTAGACACACCTGACTCATTTTTGCCCAGATGAATTGTTCAGACAAGAGCAGGGCATTCAAAGCTAAATAATAGATTCTGGGGAGAGGGAGTCTTAAGGTTTGCTTAAGGCACCAACACCCTAAACCAACTCAGGGGCTGGCACTGGCAATATTCTCTTGCACTAAAGATGCGTCTCCAGGAGCATGTGCTCAGGCGGGAAGGGTTTGATGGCCATTATAGTTAGTGACACCCAGTACTAATTCGTGGTATCAAGGAAGGAAAACTTTATTTCACACAACTTTAGCCCAAACGCCCGACACAGGCCGTGTTTCGAATCCTCTTCGTCAGTGTTTCGAATCATCTTCGTCAGTCAGTTGTCTTTTCAAAATTCAAATTCTGCTATAATATTAGACACTTTGGATGTTAAATCTTTATATACGAATGTCCCGCAAGCAGAATCCTTGGATATAATTGAACAATGTTTACTTAAGAGAGATACTCATAAGCGTATTCCGACGGCTTTGTTAGTGACATTGGCACAATTTGCATTCTGTGAGAACTATTTTTGTTTTAGAGATCTTTTTTTCAAGCAAATAAAAGGGGTAGCAATGGGATCATCCATGGCCCCAGATGTAGCAAATTTGTATATGTTCCAATTTGCAGAACATTTTTTAAAAGATCATGCTTTTAAAACCAACATCAAACTTTTGATACGGTACATTGATGATATTTTTATCATTTGGGATGGCAGTATGGATTTACTAACTGAGTTCAATGTATGAATTAATGATTTAGACATAAATCTACGTTTCCAGATTACATAAGATTTCCATCAAATTCCAGATTTGGATTTAATAATTTAAAAAGAGGGTAACCAATTGGTCACATCACTTTATAGAAAACCTACGGATCGTAATCAACTTTTACATTTTAACAGTTTTCACAACCCATTCTTAAAAAAGAACCTGCCTGTGGGACAATTTCTTAGGACTAGGAGGATATGCACTACATTACAGGATTTTGAAGTTCAGGCGGACATCATGAAAACAAGATTTGTGGCAAGACACTACCTCTCATGTCACGTTGACCATGCATATAAGAGAGCCGGGGAGGTCTCCCGTGAGTCTCTCTTAAAACCTCAGAAAGAAAAGAAAGATGTGGGTATGGTTTGTCCTCTTCGATACTCCACCCTGTCAAGAGAGATTACAAAAGTTTTACAAAACGAATGGCATCTCATTCAGTTTATTCCTAGTTTTCAGGACTTTCCATTAACGATAGCACATAAATGTAATGTCAGTCTGCGGAATCTATTAGTACCATCAGCTTTAACTGAATGGAAATTTCTCTCCCAGCACAAGGGACTATTCCATTGTGGACGGTGCTCCATTTGTCCTCATGTGTTGCCCATAAGAAGGAATTTTGTACATCCTATTACCAAAGAAAAATTTCCAATTGATGATTTTGCTAATTCTGAGACCACTCATGTAATTTATGTTATCCAATGTCCGTGTCTAATGTTATATGTAGGTAAAACAATCTGAAGTATTAGAGTACGAATTGTAGAACATAAGAGTTGCATTAAGAGGGGAGCGGTGGACAAACCCCTGGTAATGCACTGGCAGGAGAAAGCGCACAAAATTGTAGACTTGAAGTTTTTGTCATTAAAAAAGTCAAATTGAATTGGCGTGGGGGTAATATAGGCAAAACGTTAATGAGATTGGAACAGAAATATATTTTTAGGTTGAACACTTTGACTCTGAATGGGTTAAATTTAGATAAGGATCTTTCCGTATTTTTATAATTTGTTATTTTGTTTTTAACATTTTTAGTCCCTTACATTTTTTATTTTCCTTCACAGTTTTTTATGTTTATTTATGGTTTTATTTATTAGATTTGGTTTTAATTCATGTTTTATCATTATTATTATTATTATGTCACTGTTGTCCTATGTGTTTATTCACATTTTAGTCCTTATGGGTTTTCTTACCAGGCTTCATATGTATGCAATTTTAGAGGTTTTTAATGGACTGTGTTATTTATTTATTTATTTATATTGTTGGTTTAGTCTATGAGGTTTTTTAGGAATGGTTACTACCAATTATTTGTTATTCGGTGGGTCATTTTGTTTGCATGATTGTTATCTTAGCAGCACACAATTTACGTGTAGAGACCATTTTTTAAATAAAATGACCCCAATGATTGCAAAATTTGGTTTATTTTGACGTTTTGGTTTTCTCTTCCTCCTTTTTGCCGCTAAAAATATAAAAATATATAAAAAATATATAATAACATTCACAGATCCATGCAGATATCATGTACAATTTGATATTGATTGCTTGTTGGTGCGATCTGGGACAACTAGCACGGACTTAGAGAACGTTATATAAACACTTATCGTGCTTCACATGTAAGGCCCAAATATCATGTCTTTTAAATTTAGCAATAGTTTGGATGGGTATTAGTGGAGAATTGCATAAAGACGCAGTGGTAATTTGTTTATTTAGCTCTCTTTTTTAAGCATGTGATTGGTCCAAACCTTACCATATGCGTTTGTATGGTTTTTCATGATTTCACTCCTCTTTTTCTTAGCACGCAGGGCCTGGCGAATTTTAATGGTTAGAGTCATCGTTGACCACAAGAGGATTTTTGTGTGATGCAATGTTTAGATGCCATTTTCGTAGATTAGTGATACTAGTCTCAGTAGGGTTTAGTGTAGACTAACATATGGATGCATTCATTTTTGTTTGTACGAGCCCCGTGTGTAGCATACGATTGGCCCCAGATCCTCCAATCAAACGTCTCCGATGTTTTCCCGTGTTTTCATCTCTTTTTTCTTCAGTGCGCAAATGCTGGCATTCTCTTACTGTTTGAGCATACTTTGACGGATGACAGTAACACTGTGCTTTTGCTGTGCAATGTTTGACACATAAGAGAAGGTTTTGCCAGACATCATTTGGTGGCTGCGATTAAACATTTCACTCTGCAGGTAAAAGTCATCACAATAATAGAAGTTTTTTTCTGTTCTACAATATTTTGTACCGATATCCCTCAAACAAAATGTTTTTTTTTTGATGGACTCTATAGTTTGATGGTCTAAGTTGGCCAAGCCATTGAATCATGACTCAATTAAAGGATAGTGTATATGCAGATTATAGTTATACGACAAGACAGTTTAGGAGTTTTCAAGCAGTAGAGAGTACAGATTGAATGTACTCCGTTCACTCATGGCCTTTAAAAGTTTCAATATTCGTATCATGCATTCAATTGAAATGCTTTACCTTCGTGTTCTTATACCCTCGTAAATGATTTTTGCTATAAATAGACTCATTTGTCATCTAGAGGTTAAAAATATACCTGTTTAAAAATATACCAGTTTTTTGGGATACTATTGTCTTGAAATATTAACTTTATAATAAAGAAAGGGCACCTATTAAAAAGATTTTAAATTCAAATTTTTCAACACACATCTTAAGGTGCATTTGTTTTTAAAGATCTCTCTTATCTGGGCATGTTTTCTTTCATTACAATTTTCCCGTTTAGAGTTTCCCCTCATTTGAAATTTATAAATTTATAATATTTATAATTATTCATTTGAAATTATTGTGTAAAAAGCAGTTTAATATCACTCTTGCTGGAAATTACATTAGTTTTATATCACTCCTGCTTCATTGGTACACTGTTTCTTGATACCGGTTCTTCTCTTTTTCTCCTTTCTTTTAGCGCAAGGTATATACAATCATTCTGAACCTGTTAATTAGGTATTGTTTTTGAAATAAAGCTCATGGGTCCCTTTTTTGATTCTTTGATAAGTTTATACATTCTCACAATATTTTGCAATTATGTCATATTTGATGTTTTTTCATTGTATACTGGTTTATGGCATTTTAATTTTGGGCATTCCAACATTTTTCATTTTCATTTTTATTTATGTATTTTATTCATTATTATTGAATTTTATGTTTTTTATCATGGTTTTAATTTATTTATCGTTTTATTCAATTTTTATATTTTGTGATTATGATGGTTTTATGAACACATTTTATTTATTTATTGTTTGTTCATGTGTTTATGGAAGTAGTACACCTGAATTCCCCTGACGAAGAGGATTCAAAACAGGGCCTGTGTCAGGCGTTTGGGCTAAAGTTGTGTGAAATAAAGTTCTCCTTCCTTGATACCACAAATTAGTACTGGGTGTCTTCTGTTCACGTGGTACTGTGCTTCTTTGGTGGACCCATTATAGTTAGTGATTCAGTCATTAGACATGTAGATAATTTAATCAGAAGAGGATTGTGAGAAATTGCAAGAGGACCTTGAGAAATTAGGAAACTAGGCATCCAAATGGCAGATGAAATTTAGGTGCCTTTTTATTATTCAGTTAGTGTGCAATTTGGCAAACATTAACTGCATACTTATTTATGTATTTTTTTTTTATTTAGACAGATTTGTATTCCACCTTATCCTTCAATCAAGGTCGTCACGTCACATCACAATTGGAGGGTTACATATAACATTAGGGTATTTGTAAACATTTAGACAGAACAATTACTTAACAACATTTAGACAGTACAATTGAGGGTAACATTTAACAAGAGGGTGTTTAATAACGTATATAATAATCTTGTGTGTGCAGGTAGGATGAGTGTGTGCCTAGTTGGCGGAGGTGGTTGTGTTTCTGTTTGGGTATGGGCTGTGTTTTGAGGTCTTTGCAGAATTCTGTGACTTGGGCCCATGGTAACAATTACCATGGGAGACATGACAGTTAATGCATGCCAATTTTCACACTAATGGTCATTTGTATGTTAGGTTGCTGAATAGGCAGGTTAGGAGTGTATGAGCACATTCCTCTATCCTCTGCTTTGGATAGTCTTGCTCCGCCTATCTTTCATCCTGTGAGCACACTATACCTCAGACCTGGCTGTCTTCAACTGCCTGCTATCTTTTCTCCTGTGCCCACTCAGCTAAGTGCACTTGGCTCAAATCTCACTCTCTTTCTGAATTTCTTCATTTCAAATTCATGCTTGCTTCTTTCCAATTTGTCATAGCTCTCGTCAAGCAAAACTATTATGTTCATCTAACTAACTCTCTTACCTCTGACCCCCATCATCTCTTCTCTACTTTCAACTCTCTTCTCAAGGCACCTCTGCCTCTACATCTCCCTCTCTTTCTGCCCAAACTCTAGCCAACTATTTCCATGATAAAATCCACAAGATTACTCTTCAATTTCCCTCAAGATAAGCTTCATCTCCTCTTCCCCTTCTTCAATACCAACTTTTCCGTTCAATCTCTATTAACTTTTCTTCCTTTTCTAAGATCTCCAAAGAGGAAACCCCTCATCTTCTTTCCTCCTCTAAACTTACTACATGTTCCTCTGATCCTATCCCCTCCCTTCTCCTTAAATCTATCTCCCCCTCTGTCATCCCTTCCATTACACACATTCTCAACAATTGTTCTCCACTGCTACTTTCCCTGAAGCCTTCAAGCATGATTGGGTTACACCTCTCTTCAAAAAAATTGCACTTGACTCTACTTGTCCCTCTAATTATCAACCTATCTCCCTTCTCTTTATTTCCAAAATTTTTGAATGTGCAGTTCTCTGCCATTGCCTCGATTTTCTCTCTTCTCAAGCCCTCCTTGATCCACTTCAGTCTGGCTTTCATCTGCTTTGAATGTATGATAAGGCGGCATAGAAGTCCTGTTAAATAAATATAAATAAATTCCTTACATTCCTCTGAAACGACCCTTGTCAAAGTCTCCAGTGACTTGTTCCTGGTTAAATCCAAAGACCTTTACTCAGTCCTCATTCTTCTTGACTTTTCTGCTGCTTTTGACACTGTTGACCACCACCTTCTCCTCGATACATTGCCCTCACTTGGTTTTAGGGGCTCTATAAGGTCATGGTTCTCCTCTTATCTCTCCCAGTACTCCTTCAGTGTCTGTTCTGGTGGTTTTTCCTCTACTCCTATCCCTCTCTCAGCTAGTGTACCCCAAGTATCTTTTCTAAGCTGTCTCCTTTTTTCTCTCTACACCGAGTCTCTTGGTACTCTCAACTCCTCCCATGGTTTTCAATATCATTTTTATGCTGATGATTCTCAAATCTATCTATCTACACCTGATATTTCTCCTATACTCTAAGCCCGTATATCTGCCTGCCTATCTGACATTGACACCTGAATGTCTCACTGCCTTTTGAAATTGAACATAGCCAAAACTGAACTTCTTATTTTTCCTCCTAAACTCTCTTCCCCCTTCTTCCTTTCTCTATCTATGTTGATTACACTCTTCTGCTTCCTGTTTCCTCAGTGTATAACCTTGGGGTCATCTTCAACTCCTCTCTCACCTTCTCCTCCAATATCCAACAGATAGCAAAAACCTGTTGTTTCCTTTCTGAACATGCTACTAAAACACTTATCTACTCTTTAATCATCTCTTGCTTAGATTATTGTAACCTCCTTCTTGCTAGTCTCCCTCTGAGTCATCTTTCTCCCCTTCAGTCTGTTCAAAACTCTGCTATACATCTAATCTTCCGCCAGTCCCATTATACTCATATAACCCCTCTTCTTAAATCACTTCATTGGCTTCTCTACTATTTCCATATCCAGTACAAACGTCTTCTGATCTATAATTGCATTCATTCTGTTGCTCCTCACTATCTTTCTTCTCTCCTCTCTCCTTACACCCCCTCCTTGTAAACTCCACTTTTCCTCTAGCTTTCTTTTCTCTATGTCCTTCTCTTCCACTGCCAACTCTAGACTTAGATCCTTTCACCTTGCTGCTCCTTATGCCTGGAACAAACTACCTGTATCTTTATATTAGGTTTCATTTCTCCCTCTTTTCAAATCCATGCTAAAGGCTTACCTCTTTCAGGCCACTTTAGGATCTTAATTCTTTGCTCTCCTTCTATCTCCTTACCCTTCCCTATGGAACCTTCATTCTCATCTATTGTACTGTCTGTCTTGATTAGACTGTAAGCTCTGATGAGCAGGGACGGTCTGTACAATGCCACGTACACTTTGTAGCGCTATATAAATGATTAATAATAGTAGTAGTAGTAGTAGATGTGCTGACTGTCAATGTTGCAGTTAGTGAAGGTGCAATTACTGTCACTTTAATAGGTGGGGGTAAGGGCATCCATGGTAATAGCACCATGCATTAAGGCAGATATCCCTAATGAATATGCATGAGATAAATTTGGATACAATGGGGGCAGTGCATGCAGATATATCCCATGCATATTCATTAGGGACATCCAGGGTATGTATCCACATATTAACCATCAGGGACATTCTGATCATTTCCCAGACAGTTACCATAGAGGCTTTTCATTTAACCCATATCAGTTGTCATGCTATACATGCATTAAGTGCAAAAACATAACACACTTTTGTAAAAGGGCCCTTTAATGTGGACAAGTGCAGAGTTATGCACATAGGAAAGAACAACTCAAACTATAGCTACATGATGCAAGGTTCCATTTTAGGGGTCACCACCCAGGAAAAGGATCTATGTGTCATCAGGGATAAGACATTGAAATGCTCTTCTCAGTATGCAGCAGCAGTCAAGAAAGCAATAGAAAGCTATGAATTATATGGAAAGAAATGGAGAATAAAGTAGAAAATATCATAATGTGTCTTCATCGTTCCATGGTCGAACTTCACCTTGAATACTGTGTGCAATTCTGGTCATCATACTTCAAAAAAGATATGGAGAAATTAGAGAAGGTACAGAGACGAGCAACCATAATGATAAAGGGGATGGAATGATGCCTCTGTGAGGAAAGGCTAAAGAGGTTATTGTTCTTCAGCTTGGAAAAGAGATGACTACGAGGCCGCGGGCAGGGTCCCGGCGGCCGAGGCTAACCGGGCGTGCGGCCCGGCGCGGGGACCCTGGGCGCGGCCTGGTCGGGGCGTGTGCGCTCGGCCCGCGATGGGCGCGAGCGCGCATCATTTAAATGGATTGGCTCCCTGGGGTGGCGGCCCCACAGGAGCCAATCAGAGCCGCTGGTTTGGGGCGCGAGGGGGGATCGGGGCCGAGCAGCCTCCGCGTGGTCAGTCGCGCGGAGGCTGCTTAGGTGCCGGCGTCTCTACCTCGTGGCGGCCACCGCTGAAGTGAAGAAATAGCTGCAATCAGTTGTTCCCCTGACAGGCTAGACGAGAGGACAGAGCTGGACGTTGGTTCGAGTTCTGCTGCCTTTCGTGTTGGTCCCGGTGCGGGTCGGTTGGGGGAGCGGCAGAGTCGGACGAGGGGCTGGGTGAGTGTGCTGGCAGTTGTTCTGGCCAGTTTTCATCGGGGTTTTGCATGGGAGGGGGGGCTTTCCAGCGTTGCGGCTGTCTGGGGGGAGTGTGGGGCTGCCGGTGTCTTTTAAAAAAAAAACAAAATAATAATTAAATCATTAATAATAATTAAAGGGATGCCGGGCAGGGCAAAGGCTGGGGGCCTGGCCCCTAAGAAAGCTTCGGCTAAGGGGAGGGGGTCCAGGTCGCGGAGGGGTGCAGGGTGGGGGGGGGGGTTGCCTGGGCAGGCTGGTGAGGGGGGGTGGGGGTTGCAGCATCGAGAGGAAAGGGTGCCGAGGGCCGAGGAAGTGGGGTGCGTGGCCGAGTAGGCAGGAAGGGTTCCCTCCCTACTTGTGGCTCGCAGGGGATGGGAGAGGGGCTGCTGGGGGCGGGAGAGGTGAGGGGGGGCTGTTGTAGTGGGGGCTGGGGCGGGGACTGTTGGGGGGGTCGGGGGGGAATGCGGGGTAACGGGACTAGGGGGTGGGCTGCGGCTCGATGGGGCACCGTGGGCTGCGAGCTGTGGTGGGCCCGGGGGGTTGTTCTCAGGCCCCGGGGGGTTTGGCTCGCCAGGGGGGGGCTTCCCCATGGGAGCAGTGGATGTCGGGGGGGCAGGGTACATCTAGGGCGGGGTTGGGGGGATCTTGGCCGCCGGCATGGCCGCTGTCGGTTTCCCCCCCTGTTTTTCCCTTTTTGTCTCCGCAGGGCCCGTTTATGGCGCAGACGTCGTGGCCCGTGGGCACGGCTCGCGGAGAGAGCTGGGTGAGTTCCCCGGCTGAAGCGGAGTCGCAGCGTGGAGCGACAGCGGAGGCGGCCCAGCGGTGTGCAAGGGATTTGGCCTGCGCAGATGGCGAGGACCTTGCGGTGGCTGGTGAGCGGCTGGATTTGCCGGGTGAGTTAATGGCTGAAGGGGGTGCGTCGTCCAGGGAGTCAGGGGGGCTTCACGGAAAAAGCATTGTCGGTCGTGTCGGCGACGTCGCAGCTCCGACTCGTCCTCGTCTTCCTCGTCCACGAGTAGTTCGTCCGGGGGGTCGGACAGGCAGGGCGTTCAACAGCCTTCGGGTTCGTGGGGGGGGGGGTGTGGGTGTAGGTGGGGGAGCCTCCTTGGTGGTGTCTTTGCCGGAATTATGGGCGGGGGTGCCACGGAAGCTGAGGCGCAAAATTCGCAAGCGGCGCTATATTGACATCTTCTGTTTGCTGGAGGGGCGGAAGCGCTCGGGCGAAAGCAGGAAAAAGAGAAGGGATGATGAGAAGGCCAGGCGGGTTCGAAAGGTAGCGCGTAACGTGGTTAACTGGACGCGTTCCTTTTTACGCTTGGCAAGTGTGTGGGGGCAGCACGATCCGTCGCAGTATGAGATGTTGTTGGCGTATGCCGATTCCATCCTGGAGGCGTCTCAGACGCACGAGGGCTGGTCTTGGCTTAATTATGATGAGAAGTTTAGGGACCGGATGGAAGAAAGCCGTGCGCTTTCGTGGGGCACGCAGGATATTAACCTGTGGTTGACCCAGATGTCGGCGAGGTCCGGTGCGAGTTCGGGTGGCGGGGCCAAGAGTGGCGTCGGGGCGGTGGGGGGGTCGGCTCGGCCCTTTCGGGGAGGGGCGGCCGGGGTGCCTGCAAAGGCAGTCTCGGCCGGAAGCAGTGATGTATGCTGGCGTTTCAACCGTTCTACCTGTCCCTTTCCCGATTGCAAGTTCCAGCATGTCTGTTCCTTGTGCGGGGGTCCCCATTCCGCGGTCAAGTGCATCAAGAATGGCACCTCTGGCATGGCCGGCCCTGCACCAAAAGGGCAGTGAGTGGCGCGGGCGCGCGCCCCCTCCCCGGTGCGGGTGGAGGCGTTGGTAGGGTGGCTAAGTCTTTACCCCCGACGGCGGGAGGCGGCGATTTTGGGCTTTGGGTTTCGAAACGGTTTCGTGATCCCAGTGAGGGGGGTGGTCTTTGCGCCATCGGCTCGGAACTCCCCCTCGGTTCGTCGTTGGGCGATGGTGGTGCGGGACAAATTGTCGAGCGAATTGCAGTTGGGAAGGGTGGCGGGCCCCTTTGCAGAGCCGCCCTTTCATAACCTGGTGGTTTCGCCTTTGGGTGTGGTGCCCAAGAAGGAACCGGGCAAATTCAGCTTGATTCACAATTTGTCCTGTCTCGTCGGGGCTTCGGTGAACGATTCTATCCCGCGTCAATTGTGCTCGGTTCGTTATGCTTCCTTTGACAAGGCGGCTTCGCTGGTGCGCGGGGCTGGTCGGTCAGCGTTACTGGCGAAGGTGGACATTGAATCGGCGTTTCGTTTGTTACCCGTCCATCCGGCTTCCTTCCCATTGTTAGGGTTTTGTTTTCAGGACGAGTATTACTTTGATAAGTGTATGCCGATGGGATGTTCTATCTCCTGCGCTTACTTTGAGATGTTTAGCACTTTCTTGGAGTGGGTGTTGGTTCGGGAATCTGGCTTGTCGTCGGTGGTGCATTACCTGGACGATTTCTTGTTCGTGGGAGCGGCAGGCTCTGGGGAATGCCAAAGTCTGTTATCTGGCTTTGTGCGGCTGGCGCAGGAGTTCGGGGTTCCCTTGGCTGACGGGTAGACTGAAGGTCCGACTATGCGGTTGACATTTTTGGGTGTAGAGTTGGATTCTGCGGCTATGGTGGCGCAATTGCCTCAAGACAAAGTCGCTCGCTTGCGGATTTCAGTGGCCCATGTGTTGTCGGCTCGTAAGATTTCCTTGCGGGAGTTGCAGTCCCTTTTGGGGTCCTTAAATTTTGCCTGTCGGACGGTTCCGATGGGGAGAGTGTTTTCCAGGAGGTTGGCCTGTGTGACGGCTGGTGTGCAGAAACCTCATCATCGGATTCGGGTGACGGCGGCAATGCGTGCGGATTTGCGGGTGTGGGATCGTTTTCTGGAAGATTTCAATGGGACTTCAGTGCTCCTGGAGCCTGAAGTATCCAGTGACGATTTACAATTGTACACTGATGCGGCAGGAGGGGTGGGATTGGGAGTGTATTTCGGGGGGGCCTGGTGCGCTGATCGGTGGCCGGCGTCTTGGTGTGCGGCTGGGCTGACCAGGAATATCACATTCTTGGAGCTCTTTCCGATCCGGGTTGTTTTGGAGCTCTGGCGGTGGTCAGTGTGATTAACCGATACACACCGAGGTGCGTGTGGGTGGCTAGCTTGATGCGGGAAGTTGTCCTAGCGTGTCTGCGGCTGAATGTGGTGGTGCGTGTGCGGCACATCCCAGGATCTACTAACGAGATTGCTGATGCTCTTTCTCATTTTCAGTGGGAGCGGTTCCGGGCGTTGGCCCCCGAAGCGGACGAGGATGGAGCGGTGGTCCCAGAGAAATTGTGGAGCATTGGCCTCGAGAGATGCTAGACCTTCTGCGGAGTTCGGTGTCTGTAGGGACTTGGTCTGCGTACCGGAGGGGGTGCGACCGGGTGGTCGCTTTCTTGTGCTCGCGCGGGTGGGTGGCTGGGGGGGCCCTGGAGGGCTTGCTTGGCCAATATATTGTGGCGGCCAAGAGCGCAGGGTTTTCACGATCGGCGGTGCGCGCTCATTTGGCGGGGTTTCACTTTTTCGCGAGCGCGGTCGGCTGGGGTCTCCCGGCTGGGGGGGCCTTAACGCGTAGGCTGATGCAAGGTTGGGAGAGGGCGCAGCTGACTCCGCGGGATGCACGGTTGCCGATCACGCACGAGCTTCTCGTGCGGGTTTGTGGAGCTTTGGAGCAGGTGGCTTCGTCTGCGTATGAGGCCTGTTTGTTCCGGGCGGTGTTTTGCTTGGCCTTTTTTGGGGCATTTCGTATAGGGGAACTGGTTGCGGGCTCTGGGCGGGGGAGGGGTGTAGGGGGTCTGTTGGCTGGTCATGTCCGGGTAATGGAAGGGGGGGGGGGGGCGGATTCTTTTAGCTAAGTCCAAAACGGATCCGATGGGTAAGGGTTTGTGGGTATGCCTTGGTGTGGGTGCGGATCCACGGACTTGCCTGGTTCGGGCGCTGCTCCAGTATGTTGCAGTGCGTCCTGCGGGTGCAGTTGGGTTTTTCGTGCACGCGAATTCGCGGGTTGTAACCCGTTTTCAAGTTTCTGCGGTGTTGCGACTGGCGTTATCTGCGGTGGGTGAAGATCCGCTTCGATTTGCTCCACACTCCTTTCGGATTGGTGCAGCCACTAGTGCGGCGGCTGCAGGGTTGCCGGCGCAGGTCATCCAGGCCATTGGGAGGTGGCGGTCTTCGGCTTTCAAGGGGTATGTGCGGCTGTAGATGCCTGGGTGTTGCTGGGTGGGGGCTTTAACTGTTTATTTCTTTTTCAGATGTGGGTGTCGGACCTGGTGGATGTTGGGTTGCTGGCCACTCCTTCATCCATTGGGCTAGTCTGCGCGCGGCGGACCGCCCTATCGGCGCCAATTTGGGATTGAACCCGTCGTCGGTGGCTGTCCAATGGCTGGGTGTGCGAGGCATGCGGTGGCCGCATCTGCTGCCTTTGCTGCGACGCCACGGGAGGACTTCGCGGTGGCCGGCCGCCCTGTTGGTGCATCTGGGCGGGAACGATCTATCGTCCTGGTCCTGCCTGCAGCTGATACGGGCGGTTCAAGAGGATCTCGGACTGGTGTTGCAAATGTTTCCTGGGGTTATTGTGCTATGGTCAGACATTATTCCAAGGCCGGCCTGCCGTGAGCAGCGTCGATGGTCACGGGGGTTGACCAAGGTCAATCGTCAGATTGGTCGTTGGGTATGTGAGAGGGGTGGGTATCAGATCCTGCATGATTGGGCGGATGTGGGGTGTTCGGGACTTTATCGGGCTGATGGGGTGCATTTGTCGCCGGTTGGCATGGATCTACTTCTTAATGATTGGCAGGAGGCTTTGGAATACATGTCTGGCCATGATGTTCGCTGGTCGCAGCTTGGGGCCGGGGGGGGGTGGCACATGAACAAGGTTATGTGCCGGTGGCGGGATCCCGGAGGTTTCCGGGGTCCGGAGCAGCAGGCTACTGTTGGGCGGGGGCGGGGTGCCCCTGACCCGGACAAACCCTCGGACGACTTTTGCTTGCATGGCGAAGTCTGGGAGAGGGGTATGGTAACTTGCCGGGTGGCGAGTTACGGTATTAGCGGTGGCAGGCACTTTGCTGAGGTATGGCTGGTGCAGCCGGGTGCCGCTAATTGAGTGGTTTTGAAATTGTATTTGTTGGACTGTTAAATTGTTGGCTAATAAAAGCTGCGACCAGTTTTGTTCCATAAAATGTTGGTGTTTTGTGTTTTGTGGGGGGGGGGGGGGGATGAAGGGATGTTGTTGGGAGTAGGGGGTAAGGTAGGGGCCTGCAGCGCCGGGTCCGCCTGCCTCGGTTACTGAAGGTACATACGACAGAGGTCTAGAAATTAATGAGTGAAATGGAATGGTTCAACACAAATCTGTTTTTTGCTTTTTCAAAAAGTATAAAGGCAAGTGGACTTGCAATAAAGCTACAAAGTAGTACATTTAAGATAAATTGCAGAAAATAATTTTTTACTCAACACTTAATTAAGCTCTGGAATTTGTTGCCAGAGGATGTAGTAAAAACTATCAGAATAGGTAGATTTGGACAAGTTCCTAGAGAAAAAGTCCATAAGCTTGGGTTAAGCAGCATGGGCTCTATCTACCTTTTATGTTCCTGCTGGATCTTTGTGACCTGGATTGACCACTACTAGAAACAGGATACTGGGATTGATGGTTGATGGAGCTTTGATCTAACTCAGTATGGCAACTCTTATGCTCTTAAGCTCTGATGAAATTGTTGGATTTGAAAGGGGTTGTATGGAAATGAATTAGCTTATTTGTGTTGAATTGCACTTACAATATTGGTATTTATAAGAAGGCATCAGCCAGCTATTTTTTCAGCAGTTCCAAAGAGATCTGGGTTATCCACAGGTGCTCCTTGTGGTCTTGGGCAAGCCACTTAACCCTCCATAGCCCATGTTCCCTGTAAAATAGTTATCTCCAAGTTATAATGCCCTGTTAAATGTAATTTCAGTTTGTTCAATGTAAACCGCACTAATGCAGAATAGCGCGGTATATAAGAGAATGTAAATAAATAAATAAATAAATCCCCAGTTTTAATTAGTATATACAGTATTTGCAGCAATTTGGATAGCTACTAAGTAGGTCAGAGATATTGTTTCAAATATACATAGATGATATTCAGTTAATTTTGCTTTTGCACGAATAATTAAAAATACACAAGTATTTATTCAAGACTGTCTTCCATTGCACAAGAAAATCTGTAGAAACATAGACTAGGGTGTGCATTCATGAGCCCAGTCAGTTCATTTGGGCACCTATAAATTGAAAGTGCAAGTAAATCTGTTGTTCACACATATGCCTGAGAATCAATTTGCATGCTTAGAAAGGTCTAGTATTCATACAATGTAGAAACAAAAAATGAATAGGTGAATGAAAATGAAAAAATACCTGAAAATCAGGAAAAATGTGTTTAAAATGAACACGAGTGAAATTTTTTCTTTGTTCATGAGCATCTCTAGAACAGACTGCTTTGGAATCTTTAAAAGATGGAGGTTTTATAGGTCTCAAGGAAAGGGTGTTAGAGGAATGGATTATTTTGCAGAATTAAAATATATAATCTAGTCTTGTAAGAATGAGCTTAGGAATTTTAGAGTTATATTTCATTCAACGTCATCTTTTAAAGCCCATAACAAAATGGTTTCTCGTTTGGCTTTTTTCAAACACTAGTAGGAATGAAAGTCATAGTATTTGATTCCTTAGCAAGATTTGTTCTTTGTAGTATAGTCAGGTGTGCTCTCTTCTTGAAATTACTGTAACACCATTTCTGAAAGCATTGCAGACAATACAAAATGCTGCTGCCAACTATTATCAAACTGTGTATTTAATCCAGTACTGATTTCCAGAGCATTGGGGTGGAAGCACATTGAGTGGATTTTTCTGCCTAAGTTTTTATTCTTTCTCTTGTTTACTTTGAATAGTTTCTATTTGTTTGTACTTTATCTGTGTTTTTTAAATTAATTGTACTGCTTTATTTACTGCCTATGTTTAACATTGCACCTTTTGAAAATTGTTTAAGTCCTATGTAGGTTTCCTTAGCCTTAGAGTAACTATTGGTACAAAATAGGAATTACCTATCTCTGAAAAAGAGTTCACATTTTCAGCCTCTTCTGAAAAAAGTAGTTTTAAAAGAATATCTTTGGCCTGATTAACAGCAGGCCAGCAGGGGTCTTTGGCTCAGACATCTTAACAAAGGAAGGAAAAAAAGGAGCTCTGCATTTAAAGCTTGCAGGAAGAGATCCACAAGCTAGTATTGATACCCAGAGCATTGAGGGCGGAAGCACCTTGAGTGGTTACTGCCCTTTTCTCACAAAATAATTTGTCGCTTATTTCCTTCCCTCTCTCCCTTTGCTTGCCCATCCCAGGGCTGGATTTTCTTAAATAGTCACCAGACAGCACGTGGAGTGGAGAAGTAGTGGTTTGAGCAACTGTCTCCTACCCAGGGGATCAGGGTTCTGTTCCCACTAGTGATCTTATGAAAGTCACTTTACCCTCCATTACCTTGAAAGAAAAGGCCTGGCAATCTGCCTCTGGTCATACCCAGCCAAGAAAGCACAAGGGCTGCTCAGTTGCCAGGAGTCCCGTTGTCCTAACTTTAGTTGAAAGCACGCCTGTGTCGCTCTTTGATCTTACAGCTACCCTATGTTTGACACACTAATCAAAATGACATTTTATTCAGTACAATAGCTGTGATGCTTCAAACCTCAAGAAAACAATTTGCTATCTTCCTTGGAAAAAGGGAAGAATTAGCTGCAATACAGCAAATCTCCCCCAAGATACAACTTGCAAACAATCCATTACTATTCCCACAAAAAATCCAGTAACCCAATAATAAATGGATCACAGTCAGTTCTTGAAGGTTACAACCCATAACACAGAGACACCGACTCCATCTCAAAATACCTTTGTATAATACCTTCTCTGCCTTGGTAATGAGGATGCCCCATTAATAGAAACCGAGGTGGTCTTAGACAAGAAGAATCATACACAGCGTACCAGAAAAACCCCAGGTGTTATCAAAAAAGTTCAAAACAGAAAACGGTTAATACTAGATGAATCCATTATCAGAGGCATTAACTTGAAAACTTGGTTCTAGAGTCAGAAGGCGGTCAAATGCCTTCCTGATTCTTAAACCAGCAGGAATACACCATAATTGTTAGTGAAGTTACAGAGGAAACTAAGGAGGTCATTCTGAAAGGTAGGTTGCGGGGCTGCACATCCTGCTGGGACGTGCAGCCTCACAAGCTGCCTGTACCCTATTCCCCCATAGGCTCTCCCTATACGTCCTATGCATCAGGACGGGGAGATTCGGCAGGGAGCGGAAGGGGATGGGATCGGAGCACAGCAGGGGCAGGAGCAGGCCAGCCTGGCAGCACATAGAGGGCCAATTCAGGTCATGGACCCGTACGTGCTGCCAGACCTGTTGGGATGTGTTCCTTATACCACCTCAGAGGTGGTATAAAGCAGCAGAATCAGGAAGATAGGGGCAGGTGAGCCACCCCCGGGGCCATGGCCAGGTGCAAGAGGGTCCCCGCTGCCCAATCCAGGCCATAACAGGCGAGCTTGGGTCGGGTGGTGGGGATTTGGGGGGCCAGAGCCGCAGACCGGAATTGGGTCAAAACATCACTGTCTTCGTTGGGGACATCCAGACAGCCCAGAAGTCCCCTTCCAAGAATCAGGCTCCACGTGTTCTAAAACTGCTGTTATATATCTGGGAACAAATAATCTGGCTAGAAATAGTACCTCTGCAATACTAAGAGACTTCCAAATTTAGGGAGCAAGCCTTAAATCCATTGTCAGCACTATAGCATTCTCAGAAGTACTACCTATTCATGGTAAGGGGGAAGAGAGGCTGTTTCACACAATCAGCTTTAATGCGTGGCTCTAACCCTGGTGTAAACATGAAGGCTTTTGATGTATAGGCAGCAGTAGCAATAGATGGCATAACAAGAGACTTTACTGTAATGATGGTCTACATCTTTTTGTAGCAGGAAAAAAAGATCTTAGGTGAAAAATTCAGGAAATATGTTGAGGGTATCACCCCCCAGCAAACGTATTACAGTAATGGTAAAAATAGAAAGAGTCATAATATTAACTCATCTATCAATAACAAAGGGGAAGAGGATTCAGGAACAAAACTCATGCAAAATAGAAACAAGCTTACCAAAACCTGTTGGAAGGCAATGAGCACAAAAGCTCACAATCTAGGTAATAAAGTTCCTAACCTGGAAGACCTGAAGGTGGAAATAGACTTGAACATTATGGCGACTATGTAAACATGGTTTAATGAGTCTCATGAATGGGATTTTTCCATACCTGGATATAATTGATTTAGGTGAGAAATAGAGGGCAGGAAAGGAAGAGTAGTCCTCTATGTCAGAAACAGTCTTAAACTAAACATAACACCTCCACCGACATACTAAAATCCCACTAATGTATATTTTTATATTCTTGTCGGAGTCAACCGGGGGAGGACTGGAATTGTATAACCAACCCTTTTTTTGGGAAAGGATTAAAACTTCATTGAAGATAAGTGACTGTTTCATACATTCATTGTTTTTTGGGAGTGAAAAATATAATAAAAGGAGGTTACCGTCTGGTGGGGGTTGGTTATACAATTCCAGCCCTCCCCCGGTTGGCTCCGACAAGAATATAAAAATATACATTAGTGGGATTTTAGTATGTCGGTGGAGGTGTTATGTTTAGTTTAATTTTCCACAGTGACTAGGGGTTTTTTAGGGTAGAAACAGTCTTAAAGCAGCTGAAATGCAGGGGACTTGGGGAAAAGAAGAAGCACTATGGATTGGTTTGGAAAGAGGAGATGGCACTTGAAATGCAGGAAATAGAGACTTGATCAATGATATTGCAAAGGTAGTAAAAAAAAGGGAAAGGTGGTGATACTGGGGGACTTTAATTTGCCAGATGTGGATGGAGTATCCTGTCTGCAAGTATGGGAAAAAAGAAAAATCATGGAAAAAATGAGAGTGATTCAAAATGCGCTCCCAGGTTCAGATTTGGTGGTGAACTTATCGGGAAAAGATCTTTCTCCTTCAGAAGTGGCTCTATTAAATAAAGGCTTGTCATTTGTGCCCAACATGTGTTTTGATTCTTTTCAATTTAGGATAGACTTTGAAGCCCTTATACGAAAATTACGTTTGAAAAATTATTTTGCAGAAGCTTCTACTTTGGGATCTGATCAACAACATCAGGATCCACCTGATCAGGGCTTTGGTAGAATACGACTACCGCTAAAGTCTACGTGGTCCCCCCCCCCGGGCCCTCCTCATCCAACATTAGAAGTGTTTAAGAAGTTAGTGCTACAGGATGTACATTTATTTATTTAGCTGCATTTATATCCTGCTTTTCACTGGGTTAAAGTGGTTGGGGGATACATTTAACATGAGGGGATATGAGACACATACACTAATACTTACAGGGAACATGGGCAATGGAGGGTTAAGTGGCTTGCCCAAGACCACAAGGAGCACCTGCAGGACTAGAAATCCCAGTCCTTCCAGCCCAAGGTTGCTGTCCTCTAGTGGGATTTGAACCACTGACCTTCTGGCCTGTAGTACCTTGCCCCAACCACTAGGCCACTCCTCCCTTGAAACAACCCATAAATTGCAGCGTACAGCCCTTAGTCCGGGAGAGCTTAAGGCGTTGCAGGATTTACATGCTCAGACTGATACCGTTATAAGAAGAGCTGATAAGGGGGGAGCAGTCGTCGTGCTAGCGAGGGATGATTACATTACAGAGGCGTTATCTCAATTGCAGGACCCCACAATTTATTCATGTCTGCAGTCTGATCCTTTAAATGATTTACAGCATGAGATTTCTCGTCTTACTTCAGAGGCATTGCAAGATCATCTCATTACAAAACAAGAGTTTCAATTTTTGAATGTTAAAGCTCCTAGCACGGCTAAGCTGTATCTTGTCCCTAAAATTCACAAAGATCTAGTGAAGCCCCTGGGTAGGCCTATAGTGTCTACCCATAGTAGTGTCCTAGAGCCGCTTTCCATGTTTGTGGATTCGTTTCTGCGTCCTTTGCTTGTGACAGTCCCATCTTATTTAAAAGACACTACTCATTTTTTGAACATTCTTGAGGAGGCGCATGTGTTCACAAGTCAACCAGATATTCTGTTAGTTACGTTAGATGTGGTTTCATTGTACACTAATATCCCGCAGGGGGCAGCTTTAGAGGTAGTGGAACAGGTATTGTGTCAGCGAGACGATATGTCAGAGTCCAAGCGGGATTTCCTCCTTAATTTGGCAAGATTGGCAATTTATCACAATTATTTTGTATTTCAGGGAGTCCTTTATCAACAAAATTCAGGTGTTGCCATGGGTGCTACCTGTGCCCCATCCATTGCTAACTTCTATATGGGTTTTTTTGAGCAAAAATGGGTGGTCTCGTCTATGTATTCTTCCCACATTTTGGTGTGGAAAAGGTATATAGATGATATTTTTCTTCTGTGGCGGGGATCTGTGTATTTGTTGAAGGGGTTTCTAGAATGGGTAAATACTTGTGATGTAAATATTAAATTTACGTATACATATCATCAAGATACACTTCATTACCTTGATGTCTGTGTGATGAGGACCCCGCAAGGTTGGTCCACAACTGTGTTTAAAAAATCTACGGATAGGGTCACTTTCCTTCAATTTGGTAGTATGCATCCACCACGACTAAAGGCAGGGCTTCCCTTTTCTCACTTTTTACGTTTCCAACGTAACTGCTCAGACAAGGTAGATTTTAAGAAGAAATCAAAATTATTACAGACTAGTTTTCTACAGCGAGGGTATCCCAGCTCCATAGTAAGACAAGCTTATTTCAGGGCATTGTTTAATCATCGGGCTGCATTGTTACATACGAAATCTACTCGAGAGAAGACTGATTTTGAGGGCACTCATGTTAATTCAATTACGAAGTATTCCCCTTTGAGTGTTGAACTTCAAAAGGTCCTTAAAAAGCACAGTAATATACTGGCCGTAGTTCCTGGGCTGGAGAATAAAACCGTGAGTTGTTTTTGGCAGAGGGATCATAATTTGAAGGATTTGCTCAGTCCAGCAGTTTTGCCATCTGATAAGGGCGGGTTACCAGCTTTTCAAAAGGGAGGACACAGTAGTTGTGGCACATGTGACATCTGCGATGTCACACTCAGCGCTGATATCTTTTGTTATCAGGGAGTTACAGTGCATATGAAGAGTCAGACCACTTGTGCTTCGAGTAATGTAGTTTATGCAGTTTTATGCCCGTGTGGTCTTTGTTATGTAGGGAAGATGAATCGCCCGTTTCGTGTACGTATGAGAGAGCATTGGAGCTGCCTAAATCATAGGATCCTGGAGGCTCCGTTGGTTTTACACAGTGTGGAGAATGGTCATACTTTTGAGCAGCTCCGTTGTTTGTGTTTGGAGCAAGTGCTTAGTGGCAGCCAAAGAAGAACTTTGGATCAGGTCTTGGTTAAGAGAGAACAAAGGTTGATCTATCGATTAAAAACTCTGATTCCGAGGGGCTTGAACAGTAGTATTGAGTGGTCAGCATGTTTTTAGTTGTTTTTTTAAAGTGATATGATTGGACAACATTAGTTGGTAGGGTTGCTACTGTTCGTACTGCTAGTATCTTCTATAGTTGAAGGGGTTTGTTAGTTAAAATGTAGATTCGCGAGAGCAGCTGCGCGCTGTGGTTTTGAGGGGCTTTAAAAATGGAGTTGTAGTGAGCTTTCCGCATGTGCGGCATTTTTGTTTGGTGGCGGCAATTTTGCATTTGTTACTGAAGTACTTTGCGTTGAGCCGTTTTGTGAGAGAACGTGGGCAGCACATTTGGTGAATGAATTTTGTAGTTTGTTCGATTATTGTTGATGAAGGATGTTCTCGGGATGTGAGGGTGATGGTTAGTTATGTTTTGTTTTGTTTTTTGTAGTATTTTAGCGGTCCCCTGAAGAAATCATTGTTAAACGTCTTGCGGGTACCGGGGCTGTACGTTGGGATCACAGTGTGACACGGAGTGTCCAGTCCTTTTTGGAAGTTGAGTATACAACATTTGAATATACAACATTTATTGAGTTGGTTTATTTTTAATTATTTTCATGTGGAAAACATCATAAGGACTGGAGCTCAGTTTTAAAGTGTTTCCCCTTGAGGTGACTGATGTGATAAAACACGATTGCTGCATTTTGGTGTATGCCTTAGCAGCGGTGTTCTTTTATACTGAGACCTCTTGGGTTGTTTCTGATCCTTCACAGTGGTTAACATGAACGATACAATTTTGTTTGGAGATATTTGTCTTCTGGCTCTGATGTCAGGTGTCCAATGCAGGAGATCTTCCAGTGAGGATGCAGAGAGATGATAAAGGGTTTTAAATGTAATTAGAAGGGCTTTGTACTTGAGTCAATTGTTTATTGGAAGCCAATGTAACTGTACTAGGAGGGTGATATTTGATCATATCTGAAAGCTCTGTAAATGGTTCTTGCAGCGGTATTCAAGGCCATTTGTAAAGGATGGAGAGCATAGCCAGGTAAGCCATGAACCTTGGCTAACTGCAAATAATTTCTAGTTTCTGCAAATAACCTGTAAATAGTTCCCCCAGTTCCCACCCAAGTTCATACCCTGTTCATTGTAAACTCAATGTGGCTTGATACATTGTAGTATTGTTTCTGTTCATTGTGCACTGCACTGATCTTAATAGCACGGTATATAAGAAATGTAAATAAATAAATAAATAAAATAAATGTTACCGTAATCGAAGAGAGGAGTGACGAGAGCTTGGAAGACAGTGCGGAAGTCGGTAGGTTCCAATAAGGGTCAAAGCTGACGGAATGTATTTTGAGATAGACAGTCTTCGTGATATTGCTTATATGGGATTCTATATTCAGGTATCGGTCCAAGGTGACATCTAGATATCTAACCTCATGATTAGTTTTCAGTTTAGCATTCTTAACATGTAAGGTAGCAGGAGGTATGAATGTTGGAACCTTCATGATGAACAGAACGTCTGTCTTATTATAGTTCACTTTCAGGTTGTGAGCTTGTAACCAGTCAGAGATGGCATTAAAGCAGTCTGTGACTCCAGTGAAGTTAGGGTTATCCATTGAGAAAGGGGAGTAGAGAAGCACATCGTCTGCATAGATGTGGTAAAGAATGCCAAAGGATTGTATGATCGTGCATATTGATTGAATATATATGTTAAATAGCAGGGCGGATAGGGAAGAGCCCTGCGGAACTCCTTGGGTTTGTTGAAACATAGCTGATGTTGCGTACCTATGCAAACCTGTTGTTGGCAATCTGATAGATAAGAGCGACACTGATCTAGTGCTGAGCTCTGAATGCCCTTAAGTTTAAGTTGATTAAGCAAGAGGCTGTGTCGAAAGCTGAGGCAATAACTATGAAGATCAGGATGAAGCCCTATTTCGGTTTATTCAAGTCTATAAAGAGATTATCGAATAGGGTGGTGACCAATGTCTCAACACCATGATGTTGACGGAAGTCATGCTGCTGTAGATCCAAAGGAGTGTAAGTATCAATGTGGTCTTGAATTTGTTGTTGTGCTATCTTCTCCATTATCTTATCCAGGAAGGGAAGACTAGATATGGGGCGATAGGAGTTCGGGTCAAGAGGAACTAACTTGGGATTTTTAGAAGTGGTTTGATGGTAGTAGTTTTCAGAGGTGTTGGAACAAGACTCTTGTTGAAGGAGAGGTGAACAATTCTGGAGATGTGAGGACTTACCTAGTGACTCTGTACAGGTCATTGGTGAGGCTGCATTTGGATTAATGTGTTTGGTTTTGGAAATCGTACCTTACAAACAATATAAAATGACTTGAAATGATTCAGAGGAAGGCAACCAAGATGGAATGGGGCCTGCACCTGAAGACATATGAGAAAAACTTGAAGACCTAAATATGTATACCCTAGAGGAGAGGAGAGGAGAGACAAGGAGGATATGATACAGTCTCTAAATTCTTAAAGGGGATTAATGAACAAACAAATATTTTTCAAATGTGGGGAAGCTGTAGCATTAGAAGACATGAAATGAAGCTACAAGGAGGTAAACTTAAAAGCAACATCAGGAAATACTTTTTTCATGGAAAGGGTGGTGGATGCCTGGAATGCCCTCCCAAAGGAAATGTTGGGAACAAAAACATTGATGGAACTCAAAAAGCCATGGTACAGACACAGAGGATCACTATATCATAAGAGGATGGAATCAAAGCAAATATAACTAACTTCATAGTAGTAACTAACTAGAGCAGCCGGTAGAAACTTAAGCAAAGGCATAGAGGGGGAATAGCCTGCATACAGCGGCAGGTGCAACTCTACAACTCTAGTCACCTTAATGAGCAAAATTGATAGACTATGCTGGTATTTATTTGCCATCACTCATTATGGCTCCCATGCAGAGAAGCAAATAGCGAAGTTGGATGTCCTGGTTGGGAGTCCAGCTCTGCTATTCTCCAAGATCGCATGCTGCCTCCAAATCTCCATGCATGCACAGAGCCACAGTGCAGGGAGAGCTGGACAGGGGTGGGAGGGGGCGATAACTGGGCAGAAAGTGGGCGGAGAGGATGTGGACCTATGACCCTGGATGTACAGGGCCGATTTAGGTCACAGCCCTGTACATCCAGCTTGCAGGTGGAATAAGTCCCCCCATGTGTTGAGATCGGGTCCGGCAGTCACTAGTGCAGAGGTGAGTGGTAGCAGGGGGAATCCACTCCACTCGATCCTGGCCCTGATAATGTCTGCCTGGGTTTCAAGTTGGGGGAAAAAGTGATTTGCTGTTGGAGTGGGTTATCAGAGCTCCTGCAGAGTATCCCAGTGCCATGGTGACAGGATGCCTTGGCACCGGTGCTCCAGCAGGACCATGGGGCTGGCTGTGCATGCAGTGGGCTGGATGTCTCACGAAGCAGAATCGAGAAGTCCGGCCTGTCTTAAGTGTCTGATTTTGCACCCACGGGAACGTCTAGCTCCCATGGGTGCAGTACTGGGTACAAATGTGGGCCTTCTGTATTTTAGACATCCTGATGACCCGGACATACCCCTTCCTGGATCAGATTTTATGTTACTATAATCCCTCTGGTCTTCAGTTCAGTTTAGACTGATTTGGAAATGCAATACAGAAAACACACTGAAAAAGAAATGGATAAGGCTGTAAAGAATACAGAAATATTGGCAATAGCAATAGTTTTTTCATATTTTGTTTTTCACATGGAACAAATGATCTACTTGCTTTCCATTCCCCCAAATAGCCTTTTCTGATCACTTTGTGAAACTTTCTGTGTCTTTTCATATAAGAGATTCCAAATGAGATGGACATTTAGGGGTTGATGAGCCATGCAAAGATACACACTATTTAAATCTGCAATGGGCGTAAGTGCTCACACCTAGTTTATGTGTATCTTTACACCACGTATGCCCCTATTTTATAAAGTAAAGTACATGCATACTTCACTTAATAAAACAGGTCTCCAATACACACATACTCATGTGCATTAACTTTTCAGTTTATGAAATTGTCCTCTTAAAAGTTGCATAAAACTGCCTACAGTTTAGGAAGTTAAGAAAATGTTATCACTGGGTCCTTAATGAGTTGATTTTAGGTCAACCCAAAGAAGAGTGGAACAATATAATTTAGCAGGGGTTTGAGACAAGATCTTTGTACCAAAATTATGCAATCAAAGATCAAGAAAATGTGTCAGGGAGATACAGAAATCTTTCCATTTGTTATTTGGCTCCATTTGCTTTATTACAAATAATGTCTGTGTGTATGGCAACCCGCATCATTACTGGAACCAAGTCTACTGACCATATCACTTTGATACTCAAGTCTCTGCACAGACTTCTTTTTGAACTTGCCTTGATCTTGAAGTTCTGTTTTTGTTGCATAAACTTACCCATCATAGGTTGCCTGCTTATCTCCCATTAAAATTGAAGAATTGTGCTCCCGAAGGACACTTACATTCATCTCCGTAGGTTCTGCAATTGCTGCTACTGAACAGAGAGCATTTTATTACTAAGGACTCATCTTCTGGAACTCACTTTAATTGGATCTGAAAACCCTGAATGAATGGCAGACCTTTTGAAAACAATGTTGCACAATGCAAGGTTGGCTTTATTGAAATTGTTACTACCACTCTGTTTTATGATCATGATATGGTTCTGATATTTTTAACCTTTTATGAACCACTCTGAAGCCTGAAGAGAAAAGCAACATATAAGAAATATAAATATATAAATACATATAGAAATATCGCACCTTCTGAATTCTAGAAAGAAGCTCTCTTAAGTAAAATGCAAGTATTGAGAAGAGAACAAGCAGCAAATCTCAGAGATTGAGACAAACTGATTTACAAGTAATGTTCATTCCTGTCATGATATGCACAAAACTAAAAAAGCCAAAGACAGTTTAAAAAGGAGGTAAACGCAAACAGGCTCCTGAACACTGAAGCTATAATCTAATACCAGAAAGTTCAATGCACCCAGGGCAGCTATTTCACACAACTGACCATCAGAGGCCTGCCAAGGGCTCCCGCTATAGCATAGAACCATCCACTCACATGAAAGAGAGAGTAGAGTTAAAGATGACTCCAAGGTTGCAAGCTGAGGAAGTGGAGGAGTGACCTAGTGTTTGAGCCAAGGTACTACAAGCCAGAAGGTCAGGGGTTCAAATCCCACTAGAGGACAGCAACCTTGGGCCAGAAGGACTGGGGTTTTTAGTCCCACAGGTACTCCTTGTGGTCTTGGGCAAGTCACTTAACCCTCCATTGCCCATGTTCCCTGTAAAATATTTAATGAACAGAGTGGAACAGGTAAACGTAGATCGATTGTTTACGTTATCAGAATATAGAAAGACTAGGGGACATGCAATGAAGCTACAGGGTAAACTATTTAAGACTAATAAAATAAAATATTTTTTCACTCAACGTGTAATCAAACTCTGGAATTTGTTACCGGAGGATGTAGTAAAGGCTGTTAGTGTAGCTGGGTTTAAAAAAGGTTTGGACAAGTTCCTGGAGGAAAGGTCCATAAACCATTATTAAGAAGGGACCCAGGATATCAATGCTTGACCCAGTACAAGCATTGCGGAACCTGTGTCTTTTGGGGAAACTGCTAGGTACGTATGACCTAGATCAGCCACTGTTGGAAACAGGATACTGGGCTTGATGGACCTTGGTCTGACCCAGTATAGCATATCTTATGTTCTTATGAAGCAGGGAGGAATATAGTATTATCCATAGAAATAGAGAAGAGAGGAAGTGGGAGGTGGTTTTGGGGAAAAAATAAGGAGATCAGTTGTGGCCATATTCAGTTTCAGACAGCAGTGAGGCATCCAGCCAGCAATGTCGGATAAGCAGGCAGAGATACGGGCCTGGATTTCAGGCAAAGAAAGGTAGATCTGAAAGACATCAGCATAAAGATATCACTGAAACCATGAGAGGAAATAAGTGCACCAAGGGACCGAGTGTAGAGAGAGAAAATGATAGGTTCTAAGATAGAGTCCTGAGGTATTCCGACTGAAAGCAGGATGGCTGTAGAGGAGGAACCACCAGAACATTCACTAAGAAGAAGACCAGGACAGAACAGAGTCTCTAAATCCAAGTGAGGACAGGGTAATGCGGAGAAGGTGATGATCAACAGTGTCAAAAGCAACAGAAAGGTCAAGAAGGATAAGAATTGAGTAAAGACCTTTGGATTTGGCAAGCAACATGTTGCTGGAGACTTTGGCTAGAGTTGTTTTTGTGGAATGTAGAAAACGAAAGCCAGATTGCAGTGGGTTCAGAAGGTCTTCAGAGGAAAGAAAGTCAAGACAGCGGCAGCGAACCACTGGTTCTAATAGTTTTGAAGCAAAGGGGAGGAGAGAGATAGGTCAATAGCTGGAAGGACAGGTAGGATTTAGTGAAGGCTTTTTGAGAAGAGGTGTAACCACAGCATGTTTAAAGGCCACAGGAACAGTTGCAGTGGAAAGCAAAAGGTTAAGGATATGACAGATGGCAGGGATGATTGCAGAAGAGATAGAGCTTAGTAGAAAGGAGGAGATGGGATCAGAGGAGCAGGTAATCAGTTTGGAGGAAGAGAGAAGATTTGCCATTTCCTCCTCCATGATTTTAGAAAAGGAAGAAAGGTGTCCAAAGGTGAGGAAGGATTTGGGATTGAAGAGGGGGAAGATGAGGTGGAAGTGACCCTGCAGAGAATTCAAGGCTAATCTTATGGACTTTGTCCTGGAAGTAGTTAGTCAATGTCTGGGCAGACAGGGAAGGAGGGATTGGGGGAGGAGGGACCTTGAGGAGAGAGTTGAGTGCAGCAAAGAGACCATGAGGGTCAGAGGCAAGAGAGTTAGATAGACATAGTACTCTTGCTTGGCAAGTGTTATGGCCCAGTGGAAGGAGGTTAGCATGAATTTCAAATGTAGGTAGTCAGCAAGGGCACATGATATAAGCCAAAGATACTCAGCTGAGCGGGCATAGGAACATAGGTAACGGGTTGTCAAGATTGAGGTACAGTACGCCTTACAGGGCGTGGAATGGGAGGAGCAAGTGCATCCAAAGCAGAGGACAATATATTGTTATAAAAGGAAAATGCCCCATCAACGGATTCAAATGACATAGTGGAGGAAAGAGGTGATAAAACAGCAGTGGAGAGAGCTAAAGAGTCGACAGTATGAAGATTCCTAAACATGTTGGTGGAGATCAGTGAGACCAAGAATCCAGACCTCATTCAACGTCTCTGCAAGGAGGTAGCTGCTGAAGCAGGTAAGTCAGGAGTCATCCATGTCACCAAAGCCCTGCACTTAGATGCACATGCATACAGCTGCCTGCATCTGGGCCCACACCTTCCTGTCACAGTGAAAACTGCCTCTCACAATATACCCATAGCACTCCCACCAGTAGTATCACCAAACCCCAACTACTGTTATGCTCTGTTCGACAAAGCCCACATACTGCTGTAGACACACCTGTAAACCACACTCCCTGTCCCTTAGCACTTCAAAGCTAGGCACGACAGACAACACAACAGCTGGGGAGTATGATAGTCATTGGGGAATGGTACAGGAACCAACCTTTGCAGAGCAGGTGACAAGAAGGGTAGGATCCCAGAGCAGGGTGTGGAGAGGCTGGTGTGTATTTCAGAATAAAAAAAGGTCTGACATGACGTCTAAAGTACCAACACACATATGCAGTTACATCTAAAGGCAGCAGCCATTTAAATGCCTTTGAATACCCCCCCCCCGCCCCCCCCACACACACAACATTCTTAGCTGCTTAAATGATGCCACAGCAGCATATAATATTATAATGATTGGCAAAGGTTTTATTACTTTAGACTATGATGTGCTGATACTATTCGTCCTTCTATAGTGTAAGCATTGCAATTACTCATATGGTTATACTTCCTCAAGCATTAGCAAAATAAAACTTATATTCAGGCCAAGCTTCTAGAAAAGCAGGTGCAGCCGGCAGCTTGCATTTCACATTTTTTCATGTGAATACAGATTTGTGTTTTTTTACAATTAAGATTCCTAAATATATGTTTAACGTTGTGAATACCATAATAGCATCCGAGATGATATTTAAAGTCATGTGATAGCCAAATTGCAGAAAAAAAACCCTTGTTCGCAAAACCCCTTTGTAAAATGCCAACTCAGCTGCTGGTGCCGGCCTTCTCACTTTTACTTTATAGTCAAAATTCCAATCACACATTATTCTCTTATGCCAGTTTAGAGCCAGATTAGTGGATTGGACACAAAAGAGTGCAAAAAGCCTGCAAGTTAATAAAGTTTCCAAAATGCTGAAATATCTTTTCCTCAAGGATTAATTTCTGTCAACATCATAAAAAAAGTTCCATAGAATAAAAACACAGGTGAGCGAATACCTCTGCAGAAAGTATTATAGATCGCTTTGCTTCACCACGAAATTTGGCAGTCTTAAAGAACTATTCTACAGTGTGGAGGTTTTTTCTATGAAAATAAAAGAAAAAAGAATATAAGATGATACCTTTATTTTGGACTAATAAAAGCATTTAAGGATCCTAATTTAAGCCTATTTTATAAAAACAAGTAATAGCCTCCTTGGACCCGATATTGCATTGGGCAGGGCTAAGTGCCGTAGTCACATAGCCTTGACCCCCTAACCCGATATTCACTTCTGCCTCAAAGGAAGTAAATATCCAGGGTTTTCTGCACAGCCTGGAAGCTGCCGAGCCTAACCGGGCAGCAACAAGTTTCCATACTGCCCTGTTAGCGCTCTGTGCCATAAAGATAGGCGAGGGATTTTCTTTACTATTTTTCGCTACAGAGTGCTAACTGGGCAGCATAGAAAATTGCTGCTGCCTGATTAGCACTTACCTCCAGCCCGGCTCTGCCCCAGAATGCTCCAAACACCCCCGATGCTAAGCAGATAGCATCGGGGCATGTAGGGGACTTTGGAGGGGATTTTCAAAGGCACTATCCGCGGTAATTGCCTTTGAAAATCCCTGTTTACAGCATTTGCATGGTTCATTGGGCTTTAAACCGTGCAAATTCCTTTAGAAAATGCCTCCCCTTGTCTTTATAACATACTAGCTCACGTTGCAGAAATCACATCATAAGTTCAGGTGCAGACATTTCCACCCGCTTTAGAGAGGGCGTAAAATGCCTCCAGATTCATTTTTCATGAATGCTCATAAGTTATAGAACTTTATAATCCACGTGTGAATTTGTACACTCTTCCCATGCTCTGCCCAACTCCACCCTCGAACACACCCTCCGGCAAAGGATTCACCATGCAAACAATGTGCATACTGGCATATTTTATAAGTGACCATTTAAATGTGTAAATGACTAAAATGCTGACATTAATGCATGTTGCTAGTGCCTAAAAATAAGTGTTTCCTTATAACATTGCTCCCTTTTTTGACTATTTTTCAAAGGTTAAAATCATACTATTATTATTATTAACCTCCAAAATCTTTTCAAAATGTAATAAAAATGACCTTTTTTGTTTTATTTTTATTTATTGACCATTAACATGGACTAACATGACAACCACACTACTTTAACCTGTGTTTTTGGGCAGAGATTTGTTATTATATTGCTTTCCTGAAGATTTCTGTAGATTTTTTTTATTCCCTTAATAGTCTCGGATAGGAGTTGATTAATCCCTGGAGGCCTTGATCTCTAGGAGGTAAATGGGAGCTACATATTGGGTTTTCGTGAATTTCTCCTGTCATAAAGAGGATATTCTGCCTCTCTCCGGTGTGCTTTTAAATCCCCAAAAATATAATTATATGGACTAGAGGAAATGTATTCAGATGGTCTGTGCCTCCTCTCATACTTGCGAAGACTAATTAACCATCTAGATACTTAGAGCCCAATATTAAAAATAAAGACACCAAAACGGTAATTTTATAAAAGGTTTTCATGCATAAAAATGCCGTCTTATAAAATTAAGTCATGCCTAAAAGTATGTGTGGGACAGTAGGCATGCTCAGAGAAGGAATTTGGGTGGAATATTGACAAAATCACACTTTGCGTGTTTATTTTATATAGTAGCTATATATGTGTATAAAGCACATGGTAACATGTATTCCTATATCTGAATAAATTTGTCCAGACAACTTTATCCAGCTAACTGTGCGTTATGTTTATTGCATTTAATATACTGCCTTTCAAGCAAGCAATCACTGTGGGACACTACTTTCCCATGATCAGACCTACCTGCATAACTTTAGCCATCCAGCACTGAATACCGAAGCCCTCAAGCCTAGCTCTTTGTATTAGGGGTGTGGATTTGTGAGCACACAATCAGTTCACTAGGATGCCTAAGAATTTAGAATGCAGGCAAATCACTTGTATGCATATGTAGCTATGAATTTATGCAAGTACTTTTTACAATTCTTGCTTTCATAAAATACATAGATATGAATACTTTATGTCAACTGAACATGATAAAATGCCCAAATATCATGAAAAATTTGCTTTAAATTCGGCTTGAACTGAACATTTTTTGGATCAGGTAATCCTTACTTTGTATACTGCTGATTTTGTGTGGCTAACTATTTCTCCAGAAATAAATTTACTCATCCAGTGGGGTGGGGGAAATTAAAAACCCTAAGGGGTATGTTTACTATTCAGCGGTAGCAGCTAGCGTGCAATATCGGCCCCATCAAAATTAGCCAGACAAATCTTTTGGAAAATGACCACTTGGCTTTCATTTCTTGCCTGCATCCTCAGCAAATATACAGGCCATCACTAAAGCTCCCCTATTATATCGATGCCTGGTGTATTAATTCAGTCTCTGATGACCTTCAAAGAAACTCCTTGCTCACTGTGGGAGTGCTTATATGGACTATGTTTCCCATTATAGGAAATATTTAGATGTATTGGTGGTCAGGTTCCTATACAAAAGACCCTGTTGGTGGCAGTTTTTGTCTTTTGTTGCCTGTTTTTTCTGCAAATCGACCAGAGTGTCAGGTGCTAAAGATTATAATACTTGACTTCTTGGTGCTCCACCCTAAGTACAAAATGAGTCATAAGCAAAAGAAAAAAAGAGATGTTTGACCTTTCTGTCCCTTCTATGAGACTCCCTAGAGTGTGATTCTAGTTTCAAGAGGTCTAAGAATCTGAAGAAAATGACTTACGTCCTGTATCTTTTTGGGAGCCTGCCAGATACTTGAGACCTGGATTGGTCACTATTGGAAACAGGATACTGGGCTTAATAGACCTTGGTCTGACCCAGCATGCCATTTCTTATGTTCTTTCTTTAAAGACATTTATATACCACCTGGTGTGAAGCATTTTATGTTCTTATGCTCTTACTTTCATATGTTTTAAGCTTTGGATCCTCTGCTTTTTGCATCCTCCCAGAAGCTGCCATCCTAGATGGCCACCTAGTTTGCCTAATGGTTGTACCGAGCCTGAGCCTTTCCACAGGCTGTGCAGAAGAGGCAACAAACCATGATACAATTCCATGAGATGGCTGGATTCCCATCAGTGCTGGGTTTGATTGCACACATGTGGCCCTCTGGCCCTCACAAGGGAGGGAGGCCATGTACCAGAACAGAAAGGCATTCCACTCTTTCAACATGCAGATCATATGCAATGTGCTGTGTGAGATAACAGATGTATTTCTTGCTATGATGCCTACATCCTCACCCATGCTGGAATCTATGAGAACAGCAAAATAACCACTGGATGGCTGCTAGAAGGCCATATATCATCCCTACTCCCACACCCAGATAAGAAAATGCATGGTGGTTCCCCATTCCCTGGGAGATGCAGAACCTGGCAGACAGTGGCCAGGCCTGCACTATGTACCAACTACATGAAGCACCCAGGTTGCAATCCTAATATGTGTTCCTTCTTCCCCTTTCAATGCAGGTGACAGAAGCTACCCATTGAGAACCTTCTTCCTGACCCCCACTGGTTGAGAAGGAGACACTAGAGGGTAGTAGTAAATAGAGTTCAATTTGAAGTTCGAGACGTTACCAGTGGAATGCCTCAGGGATTGATCTTTGGTCATGTTCTTTTTTAATATTTTGTAAATGTACTGTGGAATGTCTTTCGGTAAAAGTATGTTTCTCTGCAGATGATACCAAAATCTGTAACAGGTTAGATATCATGGAAAGTGGTGATAACATGAGGAGGCATCTAGTGAAGCGTGAAGAATGGTTGAGAACTTGGCAGTTAAGATTTTGTACTGAGTGGAGGAGTAGCCTAGTGGTTAAGAGCACTGGCTTGGGAACCCAGAGACCAGGGGTCAATTCCCACTAGCACTCCTTGTGGCCTTGGGCAAGTCACTTAACCCTTCATTGCCTCAGAGAAATCCAAGTTATCAATGTCTCCATTTAATGTACATTACCAAGTTTAAGTTTCAATGTAAACCACTTTGATTGAAATGATAAAGCAGTATATAAAACCTGTTAAATAAAATATGCAAAGTTGGGCTGCAAAAACCCAAGGGAGTGATACAGTATATGAGGTGAAGTACTTCAGTGCATGAAATGGAAGATGGGGTGATGATTTTACAATGGCTGGACAAGTAAAAAAGGTGATGGCAAAAGTGAAAGGGATGCTTGGGTGCCTAGGCAGAGGAATGATCAATAGGAAAAAGGATAACATTTGTAACCATCTCTAGTGAGACCTCATTGGGAGTACTGTGTATAAATACCTTCATGGAATAAATGCAGAATAGGTGTCCCTCTCCCGGTTGAAAGGAAGTTGAAGGCATAATCTGAGGAAGTATTTTTTTATGGAAAGCATGGTAGATGAATGGAACAGCCTTCCGGTGAAGTTGATGGAGATGGCAACTGTAACTGAATTCAAAAAAGCATGGGACAAATGTATTTATTTAACAGGTTTTTAATACTGCCTTATCATTTCAGTCAAAGTAGCTTCCATTGTAACTTAAACTCAGTAATACACATTAAACAGGGACATTGATAACTTGGATTTTTTTGAGGCAATGGAGGGTTAGGTGACTTGCGCAAGGCCACAAGGAGTGCTAGTGGGAATCAAACCCTGGTTTCTTGATTCCCAAGTCAGTGCTCTAACCAATACATAGTATCTCTGAGGGAAAGAAGGGAACTGCAATACTTAATAGTTCTTAGGGATGGGCAGACTTGATAGGCCATGTTGTCTTTATTTGCTGTTGTTTTCTTTGTTTCCCTGGTGATCTCTGATTGACAACAAGTATGTTTCTATGGTAATAGTTTTGATTCCAGAGTGCTGGCATGGCACTGCTGTGGTGTTACTAAAGCTCATCCAATGGGGCTTTGCAAACATAGCTTGGATTTTGGCTTGGTGTTCTAAGGGTCTAAACTTTGCAGTTTTGAATTCGGCCTCTGTCCTGCCTCCACTGGTCCCAGATATTCTGTCCAGTTACCCTATCTCACTATCATTTTTGCCCATTTCTTTAGGATTGCTTAAATGTCTTTCAAAACAGGGCACTGGTCCTTTACATTTCAATTCAGATTGTCAGGCTCTCTCACACAGACTTCATTGCTGCTGTGCCTCCCTCTATCCTCTCCCACTGGGGAATCTCTCTCTTGCACTGGGTAACACTTAGTCATTTTTAGTTATTTTTAGGATTGCAGTCTCTTTAAATTTAAAAACGGCTTATTGCTGGTTTTCTTCTAGGCCACAGCAGAACTGGAGGTATGCTTCCTTTATATTTGTGTGGCTTCAGAGGCGCTGCCATTTTCCACCTCAGGCCTAGCTTGTCCTCCCAGTGGACCTGTCTTGCTGCCTTGCACCATGTTTTATTTTTCTTTTAAATTATGAGGATTCCTGCAAAACATTAATGCTATGATCTGCAGTCTCTTACAGGGCTCCCTAGCCTCTCAGAATCCCGTGGTCATGGTAGCCCATCGCCCTATGAGCCTGAGCACCTAGCTTTACTTTTTTTCTAATATCATGCAGCATGAACATCATACAGTCCAAATATCTCCTGTGGCCAGTTCCCCACACAGGACATGGATTGCAGCCTTCTTCTTAACTTGTCAGTTTCTCCCAGGGCCCCAAGTAATAATTTATTTTAATGTTTTTATACTCATTCACACATGCAAATCTGCTTCATGCATATTCTTTGTGGATATCCTAAAAAAAACTGACTGAGTAGGAGACACAACAGGTGTGGTATGAGGAACACTGTGGTTCATCCATGATATAGTTATTCCAGAGTTTCCAGTGGATGACACTTGTCATTTAATTGTGCCTTTCTGTACAGAAATGTTCTTCAAGAACTATGCAGCCAGCTAAGATGAATAGCTGTAACCAAGGCAGGCGGACCCGGCGCTGCAGGTCCCTGCCTTACACACCTCTCCCCCCCCCAAACCCCCCCCCCCCCCTCCACAAAACACCACAGACAACATTTTATGGAACAGAACTGGTCGCAGCTTTTATTAGCCAACAAATTAACAGTCCAACAATTACATTTCAAAATCACTCAATTAGCGGCACCCGGCTGCACCAGCCATCCTCAGCAAAGTGCCTGCCACCGCTAATACCGTAACTCGCCACCCGGCAAGTTACCATACCCCTCTCCCCGACTTCGCCATTCAGCAAAAGTCGTCCGAGGGTTTGATCGGGTCAGGGGCACCCCGCCCCCGCCCAACTGTAGCCTGCTGCTCCGGACCCCGGAAACCTCCGGGATCCCGCCACCGGCACATAACCCTGGTCATGTGCCGCCCCCCCGGCTAAAAGCTGCGACCAGCGAACATCATGGCCAGACATGTATTCCAAGGCCTCCTGCCAATCATTAAGAAGCAGGTCCATGCCAACCGGCGACAAATGAACCCCATCAGCCCGATACAGCCCCGAACACCCCACATCCGCCCAGTCATGCAGGATCTGGTACCCCCCCCGCTCACATACCCAACGACCAATCTGACGATTGACCTTAGTCAACCCCCGGGACCAACGACGCTGCTCCCAACAAGCCGGCCTTGGAATAATGTCTGACCAAAGAACAATAACCCCAGGAATCATCCCCAACACAAGTCCGAGATCCTCTTGAATTGCCCGGATCAACTGCAAGCAGGACCAAGACGATAAATCATTGCCGCCCAGATGCACCAACAGGGCAGCCGGCCACTGCGCAGTCCTCCCGTGGGTCCGCAGCAAAGACAGCAGATGCGACCACCGCATACCTCGCACACCCAGCCATTGGACAGCCACCGCCGATGGGTTCAATCCCAAATTGGCGCCGATAGGGAGGTCCGCCATGCGCAGACCGGCCCAATGTACAAAGGAGTGGCCAGCAACCCAACATCCACCAGGACCGACACCCCCATCTGAAAAAGAAATAAACAGTTAAAGCACCCCACCCAGCAAAACCCACGCGCCTACAGACGCACATACCCCTTGAAAGCCGAAGAACGCCACCTCCCAATGGCCTGGATGACGTGCGCCGGCAACCCCGCAGCCGCCGCACTAGTGGCAGCACCAATCCGAAAAGAGTGAGGAGCAAATCGCAGTGGATCTTCCCCCACCGCGGACAACGCCAGCCGCAACACCGCGGAAACCTGGAAACGGGTCACCGCCCGCGAATTCGCGTGAACGAAAAACCCCAACGCACCCGCCGGACGCACTGCCGCAAACTGTAGCAGCGCCCGAACCGGACAAGTCCGTGTATCCGCACCCGCACCAATACACACCCACAAACCTTTACCCATAGGATCCGTTTTGGACTTAGCCAAAAGAATCCGCGCCCCCCTTCCACGAGCCGGACATGACAAGCCAACAGACCCCCAACACCCCCCCCCCGCCCAGAACCCGCCACCAGCTCCCCAATCCGAAATGCCCCAAAAAAGGCCAGGCAAAAAACCGCCCGGAACAATAATGCCTCATACCCAGAAGAAGCCACCCGCTCCAAAGCTCCACAAACCCGCACGAGGAGCCCGTGAGTGATCGGCAACCTCGCATCACACGGGGTCGGTTGCGCCCGCTCCCAACCTTGCAGCAACCTGCGCATTAAGGCCCCCCCAGCCGGGAGACCCCAACCCAATGCGCTCGCAAAAAAGTGAAACCCCGCCAAATGCGAGCGCACCGCCGATCGCGAAAACCCGGCGCTCTTGGCCGCCACAATATAGTGGCCAAGCAAACCTTCTGGGACCCCCCCAGCCCCCCACCCACGCGACAACAAAAAAGCGACCACCCGGTCGCACCCCCTACAATACGCGGACCAGGTCCCTGCAGACACCGAACTCCTCAGAAGGTCTAGCATCTCCGGAGGCCAATACTCCACAAGTTCTCTGGAACCACCGCTCCATCCTCGTCTGCTTCGGGGGCCAACGCCCGGAACCGCTCCCACTGAAAGCGAGAAAGAGCATCAGCAATCTCGTTAGTGGACCCTGGTATGTGACGCGCCCGCACCGCCACATTCAACCGCAGACACGCTAGGACAACCTCCCGCATCAAACTCGCCACCCACACGCACCTGGGAGTGTACCGGTTAATCACACTGACCACAGCCGCATTATCACACCACCAAAGCACCCTCCTGTTCCGCAAATGCTCCGGCCAGAGCTCCAGAACTACCCGAAGCGGAAAGAGCTCCAAAAATGTGATATTCCGGGTCAGACCCGCCACCTCCCAAGACACCGGCCACCGGGCAGCGCACCAGGCCCCCCCCGAAATACACCCCCAACCCCGCCCCTCCTGCAGCATCCGTGTACAATTGCAAATCGTCACTGGAAACTTCAGGCTCCAAAAGCACTGAAGTCCCGTTGAAATACTCCAGAAAACGATCCCACACCCGCAAATCCGCGCGCATTGCCGCCGTCACCCGAATCCGATGATGAGGTTTCCGCACCCCAGCAGTCACACAAGCCAACCTCCTGGAAAACACCCTCCCCATCGGAATCACCCTACAGGCAAAATTTAAGGACCCCAACAAGGACTGCAACTCCCGCAAGGAAAGCTTACCCGCCGACAACGCATTAGCCACTGAAATCCGCAAGCGCACGACTTTATCGCGAGGCAACCGCGCCACCATGTCAGCAGAATCCAACTCCATGCCCAAAAAGGTCAACCGCGTAGCAGGACCCTCAGTCTTCCCGTCCGCTAAGGGGACCCCGAATTCCCGCGCCAACCGCACGAAGCCCGATAGCAGCCGCTGACACTCCCCCGAATCTGCAGCTCCCACAAACAAGAAATCGTCCAGGTAATGCACCACAGACAACAAGCCGGAGTCCCTGACCAGTACCCACTCCAAGAAGGTGCTAAACATCTCAAAGTAAGCGCAAGATATAGAACATCCCATCGGCATACACCTATCAAAGTAATACTCATCCCGAAAACAAAATCCCAACAATGGGAATGAAGCCGGATGGACAGGCAACAAACGAAAAGCCGACTCGATGTCCACCTTCGCCAACAACGCCGACCGACCGGCCCCGCGCACCAGCGAAGCTGCCTTGTCAAAAGAAGCATAACGCACCGAACACAGGCGACGCGGGATAAAATCGTTAACCGAAGCCCCGACGGGACAAGACAAATTGTGAATCAAGCGGAATTTGCCCGGCTCCTTCTTGGGCACCACACCTAAAGGCGAAATCACAAGGTTGGGAAATGGCGGCTCCGCAAAGGGGCCCGCCACCCTACCCAATCGCAATTCGCTCAACAATTTGTCCTGCACCACCGTCACCCAACGGCGAACCGAGGGGGAATTCCGAGCCGAAAACGCCAACACCACCCCCCTTACCGGGATCAGGAACCCATGCCGAAACCCAGAGCCCAAAATCGCCGCCTCCCGCCATCGGGGATAAAGAGACAGCCACCTTACCAACGCCGCCACCCGAACCGGGGAGGGGGCGCGCCCGCGCCACTCACTGTCCTTTGGGGGCAGGGGCGGCCATGCCAGAGGCGCCTTTTTTAAGGCACTTGACCGCGGAATGGGGACCCCCGCACAAGGAACAGACGTGCTGGAACTTGCAATCGGGAAAGGGGCAAGTGGAACGGTTGAAACGCCAGCACACATCACCGCTCCCGGCCGAGACTGCCTTTGCAGGCATCCCAGCCGCCCCTCCTCGAAAGGGCCGAGCCACCCCCCCAACTGCCCTGACCCCACTCTTGGCCACGCCACCCGAACTCGCCCCGGACCTAGCCGACATCTGGGTCAACCACAGGTTAATATCCTGCGTGCCCCACGAAAGCACACGGCTTTCTTCCATCCTGTCCCGAAACTTCTCGTCATAATTAAGCCAAGACCAGCCCTCATGCGTCTGAGACGCCTCCAGGATGGAATCGGCATACGCCAATAGCATTTCGTACTGCGACGGATCGTGCTGCCCCCACACACTGGCCAACCGTAAAAAGGAACGCGTCCAGTTAACCACGTTACGCGCCACCTTTCGAACCCGCCCGGCCTTCTCATCGTCTTTCCTCTTTTTCCTGCTGTCACCCGAGCGCTTCCGCCCCTCCAGCAAACGGAAGATGTCAATATAGCGCCGCTTGCGGATTTTACGCCTCAGCTTCCGTGGCACCCCCGCCCACAATTCCGGCAAGGACACCACCGTAGAGGCCCCCCCACTTACACCCATTCCCCCCCCAACACCCGGAAGCTGCTGATCCCCCGGCCTGCCCGACCCCCCGGACGAACTACTCGAGGACGAGGAAGATGAAGACGAGTCGGAGTTGCGACGACGCCGACACGAGCGCCGATGCTTTTTCCGCAACGCACCCCCAGCATCCCTGGAGGACACACCCCCTTCAATCATTAACTCACCCGGCGACGCCATCCGCTCACCAACCACCGCGAGGTCCCCGCCATCAGCGCATGCAGAATCCCTGGAAGACTGCTGGGCCGCCTCCGCTGACGCGCCCCGCTGCGGCTCCGCTCCCACCGGGGAACTCCCCCAGCTCTCACCTCGAACCGTGCCCACGGGCCACGAAGTCTGCGCCATAAACTGGCCCTGCGGAGACAAAAAGGGGGAAAACAGGGGGGGAAACAGACACCGGCCATGCCGGAGGCCAAGCACCCCCCATCCCGCCCCGGATGTACCTTGCCCCCCGGAAATCCACTGTTCCCATGGGGAAGCCCCCCCCGGCGGGCCAAACCCCCCAGGGCCTGAGCACCACCCCACGGGCCCCCCACAGCTCGCCCCCCACGGTGCCCCATCAGGCCGAAGCCCACCCCCTTGGCCCAGGGCCCCGAAATCCCCCCCAACCGTGCCCGCACAAGCCCCCCCCCCACATCCCCCCCTCACCTCCCCAGCCCTTAACAGCCCCTCACCTACCCCCAGCGAGCCACGGAGAGGGAGGGAACCCCTCCGGCCTTCCTGGCCCCGCACCACACCTCCCCTGCCCCTTTCGCCCCCCCCTCCCGTTGCTGCAGCCCCCACCCCCCCTACACCCACCTGCCCGGGCAGCCCCCCTTCACCCACCTGCCCGGGCAGCCCCCCCCCTCCCGGTGCCCCCACGGGACCGGGCCCCCCGCCCCTTAACGGCAGCTTTCTTGGGGGCCAGGCCCCCAGCTTTCGCCCTACCAGGCATCTACTGTAATTAATTAGTAAATGCCTCGGCCGTTCGTGTTCTTTTTTTTTTTTTTTAAGAACGGCAGCACCAGCAGCCCCAGGGACGCCTCCCGCACAAAACAGGCCCCCACACGCGAGGACCAACGACCCGACGGCACACACCACTCACCCAGCCAGCCCAGGCAGCCGACACAGGCCTCCACCGGCACAAACGGGAGCACGAGGTAAGGGATACAGACGCCGGCACCGAAGCAGCCTCCGCACGACTGACCACGCGGAGGCTGCTCGGCCCCGATCCCCCCTCGTGCCCCAACAGCGGCGCTAATTGGCTCCCATGGGGCTGCAACCCCAGGGAGCCAATCGATTTAAAGGGCGCGCGCTCGTGCCCGCCGAGGGCCGAGCGCGCCTACCCCGTCCAGGCCGCGCACAGGGTCCCCGCGCCGGGCCGCGCGCCCGGTTAGCCTCGGCCGCCGGGACCCTGCCCGCGGCCTCGTAGTTTCCAGCTCTTGCTTGACAAAATCTACATGTTTGTTTTGTCAGTATTTTCTATGCTCGCTCTGAACCATCTCATCCAAAATCCTTTGTCCTGAACTGCAGCTGTTGATCTCTCATCCTTTGGTTTCAGTTCACCTCTCCTTAACCATTCATATATCCGATTTTGATCAACAAATGGCTCCTGGAGTAACATTTTCTATTTCCCACTTTGTTTGCATATTTGTCACTAGTTTTATCTTGTTTGATGATCTATTCTTTCAATAGCTTTTTCTCTTGTTTTGTAAATTCTGTTGCTTCTTTACCTATGCGTGCTGGTGGATTTCCACCCATCCCTTCTACTCTTTGGAATGCCTGTCCATCTTCAAAGATGGAGACAGATTCTGGATTTTAATTTAATATGTCAGCACTTTTTATATATGTGCGTGCAGCTATATACTGTAGATCTCAAGACTTACAATAGCAACTTTATATGTCATGGGCAACACTCTACACACAAATCTAAAATGGTGTGATTCATACACAGATCACTTGGTCAACCTCCTGCAGCTACTCCAACAATAAACTACCTTGTAGTGCAAACAAACTGCAGTCACTGGAGCAACAAGATAAATCAGTATCATTCACCAGTGTTGTTTTTGTAAGTTCCCAAAAGAATGTTAAAGCACATTAAAAAAAAAACAAAACAAAAAAACAGATAACATCCACACTGGAGCAGTTGACTTCATCCCTTTGCATCAAAAAGAAAACAAAAAGAATCCAGTTCCATTCCTCATAAACCTTGCATCACAGAGTTCTAAACAATCTTTATAATCCTTTACAATTTTTACAGTCCAAAAGTCTTTGTTGGTAAGGCTCCTTAGCCTGTGCTGCTGAAAATCTGTCTTAGTAACATTTATCAGTTAGCAGCAAGACCTACCTACTTCCATAGTTAAAGGAGATCATGCAGCACTTTGAAAAATGTATTTCATGCAATCCATAGCCTCTCTTTCAAAAGCTACATGATAAACAAAGATGATTTAAAGCTTTGTCTAAATCGAAGACATATTTAAAATGGTTTCAAAAAGAGTTTCAATGAGTTTGTTAGGAAACTGAATAAGGTCTATGTGGAACTCTAGGAGTAATCCACATGTTTTTTTTGTGATATGATTGAAGAACAGATAAGGAGATTTGGTTTTGTGATGATCTTCCCTGAAGAGCCGCCTGGTATTGATACAGAAAGTGATGGGAGATATTTATTTAAAAGCACATTTTAGAAAGGCTGTTTATTTGGTGGGAAGGCTGTAGAAGTGAAAATATCTGCATATCTATGTCAGCTTTGGAAGAGAGAATGTACATGTGTGAGGCTGAACTAAAACTGACATATCTCCGTCCCTCAGAAAGGTCATTATTCTTAAAATTGGTCCGTGGAAAGAAGGAAGCATAGGAATGCATGGGAACTGATATCCACATGCAGCAGAAGGAGCCATTTCACCGATATACACACGTGAAAAATCGACAAAGGAAACTCGGCCACTTACACATGTATCTCAGCTATTTTACCTCAGCTTATTTTACTGTGGGAGTCACTAATCTGTGGTAACTCAGTATTGTAGTATTTTTTCCTGGATTGGAGCATTGGGCCTCTAACACGTGACCTGATGTTTTAGACTGTGATCTGAAAGGACCAGAGATGTAAAGAGATCACCAATGGTCTAGACGTTCCCACCTCACATCATCATCAAAGAGCAGAGCTTCCTTCAAAATAACCACTCAACACATGCCTCCACCCCCCCCCCCCCCGCAATCTTCTCCAAAGGCAAGATCATTGACTCACTTCCTTAAAATCTGTATGCACAGACTTTGATTCTAAGCCGCCCACCCCTTTAGGCCTCCTTGGGTGTACCTCTAAAGTAGTGTGGGGTACAGTGGTAATAAAATGGGAACAGCTCCCACTTGCTCCTGTCTGGGTCAGTACTGGGTTTAAAGTGGTACCCACAATCTTCTAATGGTAGTCTTGCAGTACTACTGTTAGAGGTCAACCCCAGTGGTTATACTACACAAATACTGCTTGAGGTTTTGAGGCACAATTTTGAATCCTGCTTCAGCCCAGATGGGAGTGAGTTGGAGTCGCTCCCATCTGGGTAACACTGGATCACCAGGCTACTTTAGAGGTATGTCCATGGAAGCCCAAAAGGATTGGGGGACTTAGGATCATGGTCCAGGCATGTAGATTTTCAGGGGATAGGTCAATGATCTTGCCTTTGGGGGTTTGGGAGGTTGGAGGCATGTGTTGGTAGAGGGGGATGTGATACTTAGTGGTGTCAGAGAGTGGGGACCCCTGGATCATTGGTGATCTCTGTACACCACTGATCCTTCAGGTTTATGACCTGGGGCATCAAGCTGCATGTTAAAGGCCCAATGCTCCAAGTGTAAAAATAATTCCATCTTTGAAATCGTGTTATTTTTCCCTTCAATCATCGTGAGCGCTGTTATTCGATTTTCATACTAATGAATTATTTCGCATGAATTTACATGCTTTGCATCTCATCTGTATTTAATGCTTATTACACTGGCAATGTTTTATAATAAAATGCAAATTATTGCCCTTTAACATGTATTAAGGCCCAAATAATGTGTGTTACTGCCGTAATGTACTTTAGTAACTATCCCCCTAATCACCTACAGAGGCCTCTATGTTTATTTCATATCACTTTGGAGAGGGAAATAGATAGTAGGGGCCTGATTCTGTCTCATATGTACATCCCCTTTGTATGTACGGTCTGGGGCATGTCTAGGCCCGCGGGATCAGAATTGCGAACAGGCCTGTACGTGCAGGCCAGGGCTGTGATACAAGCACTGCCCGGATAACTCAGTCATGCTTTTAAATGGAGCCACAGTGCTATGACGTCATGTTGCCATAGCACCGCGGCTCCATTTAAAAGCCATGATGCTGGCCGCCACAGAAATATGTTTATTCCCTGCTGCCCAACCCCCGATCTGGCCTCCTACAGCCAGGGTTGGGCTCCTGGGAATAAACCCTGGCCCCACCAGCCCCTCCTGTGCCCCAAGGTTTTAAAAAAAAATCCAGGGAAGTTATTCCACCTCGGAGGTGGAATAACTTCCCCAGCCATTTCCCCAACCCTGGACGTACAGGGCCGATATTAGAATTGGCCCTGTATGTCCAGGGCCAGTGACCACCCACTGCCCGCCCACTCTCCACCCCACGGACGCCTCTTCCCTGCCCCATGACTAACTTCCCCACACAATCAGTGGGGAAGTTAGTCAGGGACTGAAGCCGGCGCGTCCCTTTGGGACGTCCATCCCTGCTATTCATGGCTCAGAATAACCCCCTAGGGATTAGGAGTGGAGGAGTAGCCTAATGATTCGAACAGCAGGTTAAGACCAATAAAACCAGTGTTCAAATCCTACTGGCACTTCTTTTGCCCCGAGCAAGTCACTTAACCCTTCATTGTTAGATTGTAAGCTCACCTGGGACAGGGAAATGTCTCCAGTATCTGATTGTAACTTGCCTTGGACTATTGGAAAGATCTGAGCTAAATGCTAATACTAGAGTAAATAAATATCCTTCTTCAAAGCTCCTGTAAAGGGCTGCTCAAAAGGAGTATTTTTAAAATGCCTATTCATGTCAGGGAGCAGGTATAAATCCAGACATGGCCAGTTTCAGGCTTGTAATGAAATGGAAAAAACACATGCAGATTTTGGTTCAACCCAGGTCATGCCCCCAACATGTCCCTTCTACTTTTGACGTTGCATGGGCATTTGTGTGAAAAACAAGCTTTTTTCGAAGATGGCCATTTACAAGCAGATCAATTTACAAATGTAGGGGTTTGTACTGATCCCTCTAAATCATGATTAAAGAGTCCTTTTACTAAAGTGCCATCATGGGTCTACACTTATTGTGCGTTACAGCCAAAGGTATGACCCCAGCAGCGACAATTAGTGCACAGAACTGTACTCTAATATGTGAGAGCAGAATTCACAATTAACCCAACGCCACCTATAGAGGTATTGTTAAGTGCACCCATGCTAATTGCCACATCGATAGTGAGCGCACGATACGCACCATGCATGAACTGCAGTGTGCTCTCCACGCCCACATTCCACCTCTATCCTGCTCATTTCCCACACCATCACGCTATGGGCAATTAATTTGCTTTTCAGCATGGGGTAGCTTTCACACCCACATGGTAACAGTTATCACAGCCTCTGTACAATAAAACACACATTAACGGCACAGTAAAAAGCCCCTATGTTTCAAAAATAACCTCCTTAAACTTTTTATTATACAAAAGCCTAATTATATTGAGATAAAGGAAAGGTAATATTGTTGAATAATACAATAAAACAAACTAGACAATGGTAGAAATTTTAGCACGAGTATAGACCAACCAATCTAATGCTCATTCTTGTGGAAATATTAAGGGGCCTATTTACTAAACTGCATTAGGTGTTTTACATGAGATTTAATTCAAGTTAAACTTAGTAAATACCATCATAGTACATAGTTTCCTAAGTTTGCTATAAACTTGAATGTAAATAGTTCCCCAAGTTCTCCTCCATGTTAACTCCCCGTTTTATGTAAACGACGGCCAATGTATCTGGTCAAGTGTTCTATTGTTTTGATGTAAACCGCGCTGATGACAAATAGCGCGGTATATAAGAAATGTTAAATAAATAAAAATAAATCAAGGTGTGTTAAATCCCTTGTAAATGCTTACTGTGGAATTTGACATTAATGGAGGGAAGGGGACATGAAGTGGCAGGGAAAGGGCATGGAGGATGACATTGTCACTGTGTGTTTACTGCAAAGGGGCTGTTACTGTGGAAATTTTAACCAAACTCCCAGAAGTGTAGTTAGCTGCTTCCCTAGCCCCATCGCCCAAATACCATCCTAGATAAAACCACATAACTTTGGCTGTAGTGTTAGTCATATGGACAAAGATTATTCATTTCCTGGACTGGGATCCTGAGGAAAGAAAAGCTCTTATGCAGCCAACGCATTAGTACAAACCTCATAAGGACTTTTGAGTACTGTCCTTTGTGAGCCTTCTAGCCCAGAAAATCTCTCCCTTTCCCATTCTCTTATGCAATTCTATGTCCGTTTGTCAGTAATTCACATCTTGTATTCTTAAAACACTCATGATTGAGGATTAATCAAATTTAGGGCCAAATAAAATTTTATTTTGTTTCTTCTCAGTGACCTGCTGACAATCCTGATAGCCTTAAACAAAACACATACACCCATATGTGTGTGCGCACAAAGTAATTATGACCTAGAGCAATGTTTCACAAGCCGATCCTAGTGCATGCCCTAGCCAGTGTTTTTTGGATATCCATGATGAATCTGCATGAGATAGATTTTCATGCTCTGCCTCCATGGCAAACCATATTCATTGTGAATATCCTAAAAACCAGACGGGCTAGGGGGTACACTAGGACTGGCTTGAAAAACACTGATTTCAACAGGAAAACATTACTACAGTGGTCTTGATCCAACAGCAAACAGATCTGCAATAGTGTTATAGACTTTCAGATTACAGTAATACAAATCACAGTCATTTTGCCAAGTTTCAGACTTAAGATATTTACAAATTATTGGCCCTTGCTAATCTCAAGACATGTTATATTAGTACATCACATCTTTACTTCCATGCATCATTTTTATGATTTGATTATCATTTGCTTATTTAAAATTTCTAAGTCATTTTCCAGGCCCCAATGGTATCTTCTCTTTTTCTCTTTTACTCTGCATTCGGAATGAAATAAACCGAGACTCAGCACATGGCTTAAAACCACCATAGCTTATTTATAAGAAGCAGATAGCCCATCAAACTGTCCACAAAAATGCAAAAAATTCATTGGGGACTCAAAGCTTTTATTTTCTTTCCATTCATATAATTTTGGTTTTACCCTAACACTTAACACAATATTAAGTTCAAAGGAGCATCCTTTACACTTAAAATAAACAATGGCTGTTATACACAGACCTCAACTTTTCTCGGTCTCCTCTTTTCTACTTTCTCTTCTTCCATCAAGAATATTGCTTTGTACATATTATGGTGAACTGCAGTTCTCCATTGGGGCAATGTCTCATACTTATCAGAAAACTACCTGACATCAGTCTGCAACCACTGCTGCCGTTCATCTCCACAAGAATTCCCACTCATATAAGCATTGCATCTCTTCAACACCTTAGAAATTTTCGTTATATGATGAATTTTCCATCATGATAGATACTTATCTGAAAAATGACGAAGAAGAGTCTGCAGCAGAAAGATCCCCCAACATGGACCATGTTTTGCACATCCTGGCTTCAGGGGATGCACAGGTTCTTGTATAAAATATCAACTGTCAAAATACTACTCGATAGTAGTACAAGAGACAGCAGGAAATGTTTAAGTTGTTGCTGAAGCGCATTGATTATCAGTGATGATGATGGTTTGCATACTCATTTCAGGTGGTTTTCTGAGGTTTGGCAATGAGTGTTTCTGTACATCATATTGGCGATTGATTTGGTATACTGTTTAAAATATATTTAATAAGTATCTCATGGTGAAATATTTTTTCGTATTTATCACTGTATGTTAAAAAGTCCCTCTGGAACTGTAAGATGCACAGTGCTGCAGTCCACTGACTGAGACCAGCAGGGAGCTGGCAAGACAGGCTGGAAACTGCCAGTGGCTAGCAGTGTAAGGGTCGTGGTGACTTTGAAGTGGATGAGCTTGGGTTGGCCCCTCTGTGTGGTGGTGGCATGGAAGATCAGCTCTAGCACTTGGAAGAGTTGGTGGATGGCTGCCTTATTAAAGGGGAACCTGATGAGGGACTGCTCATCTGTTAGGTTCAGGAATTAGATCCAGAGTCTCTAAACCCTCTTATATGGGTGGCTGCTGGTGGTTGTTCTGTGTTCTTTGCAGGCCTCATGTAGCATGGACAGGTAGTAGAGAGTTATATAGAAACACATAGGCTACAGGGAACACTGAAGCATACACAGACGGTACACACCAAGCAAGTGGGCAACAAGAAAACTGACACACTAAGGGCCAGAGAGTAGGACATAGGTGTTTAGGACTGGCACAGCTGAGGTGAGAGAGGGTGAGGGAGTGGAATTTACAGGGATCTTGAAAAGAGGGAGGAGGGTAGGTTTGAAAAAGCACAGGATAGACTGTGCGGAAATAAACGCTAGCTCAAAAGACACCTATTTGGACAGAAATGACAGTCACACCAAAATCTTGCAGGCCAAGCTCCTCAACTCGCTAACACCACAAGCAGTTCCAAAAGACAACAAAGTCCCATATGTATTTGTCACTGGCCTATGTGAAGTGATTCATAGATGTGAAGGTGCTGGTGCTGTGCAGGCTATGCTCTGAAATGCCCCAGAATGCTTCCCACAGTAATGTGCAAAGATCGATGCATCCAATGTGGAAACATATCCCACGGCTTTCTGAAATCACATTTTAGACATGGGTGTGTCGTCCATATTTTTATGGTGCTACATCTATATTTATGAGGCAAATAGGGCTTCTAAAATAACCCCGTTTGAGTACACATATGCATTTATACCTATTTTGGGACATTGGGCTCAACTGGAACTTGTTCTTGGTGTTTATTTTATGAAGGCGCACAAGTACCTTTGTTGACTGTTTGAAATAGGCTTAAAATAGGCACATTTTTAGACATCCATTCATAACAGGAAGGCCGCGGCGCCTCGTGCCCGCGGCCGGAATTAACCGGGGGGGCGCCGCCGCGCTCGCCCCCCGGCTAGGCGTCCGCGCTGGCCGCGTCGGGGGCTGTTTGGCTTCAAAGTGATTGGCTCCCACAGTTGTTGTGGCAGGGCGGGAGCCAATCACTGAGTTAGGCCAGGGTTTAGTTGGAGGGGGGGGCGGCGCGGAGCTCAGCCGTTTTGCGAGCGGCGGCTGAAGGGGACGGTTGCTTTTCACCTTTGCTCCTACCTGGTCGTCCGGTGTTGGGTCTTTGCGGCTCGGAGCGTTGTCGGAGGCGGGCATTGCAGCGCTGATTGGGGGGTTGGCTGCATTGTGCATCAGCGTGCCGGTTTCGCGGCGGTTCGTCGAGGCTCGAGCACATGTCCTGCGTGTGCGCTCCGGATCATCAGGCAAGGCAGGTGTACTTCTGGGTTTTCTTCTTTGGGTCTTAGCCTTGTTCCTGTTTCTTGTTTTAATTATTCACTCAAACGGACAGCAGAGTAATTAAAAAAAAAAAATTTCTATATTTCTCCCGCGGGGACTCTGTGCTGACAGGGCACCATGCGGCCTTCCCAACAGCGGGGCAGAGGTGCTCAGCGCGGTAAGGGAGCGGGAAGGGGGGTAGGAGCGGGGGGGGGGGGGTGCATCGGGGTTAGAGGCTACAGCTGGGTCTGGGTCGCGGGAACAGAGAGGCTTGAGGCGTGGGGCTGTGGGGCAAAAGGGGAGTGAGCGGGGGCGGGGCAAGCAAAAGAAGGATCGCAGGGGCCTTGGGGCTACTGTGACTGGGGGTAGGGGGCGGGTTGATGTGACGCCAATAAGGGGTACCTTTCCTGTGGGGTCGGGTGACCCTTCTATTCCTCTTGCGGGGGGCAGGGGTAGTTTGGGAGGCGTTGGGGGTTTGGAGGGGCAGGAGGCGATGGGGGTGTCTGGCGTCAGCCCTTCTGTGGCTTGGGCAGGACAGTCTGCCGAGTGGGCAGGGGGTAGAGTGGGGGCTAATTTCCAGGGCGGGTCAGGTTTTCCCATGGTGCAGGGGGGCACGCCCTTGGCTTGGGAGCATTGGAGTGGGGGTGGACAGGGCTCTTCTCAGGTAAACTGGATGGGGGCATGGCCGCCGCCTTGGGCCATGGCTGGTGTTTCTTCGCCGTTTGGTGTTTTCTCTCCTCAGGTCCCTCTGGGATGGCAGTTTCGGGATGCTCCAGATGTCCATCGGTCCGGCCAGCAAGGTGCGGGTGTATCGAGCGGTGAAGGAAACCGTTTGGGAGCGGACCCTGGTGCGGGGCCTGTGATGTCGACGGTACAGCGTGGACTCGTTCCACCCGAGGGGACTACCAGCAGTGGTGCAGGTGAGTTGGCAATGGGCCTTTCTGGGGAGGTGGGGGGTGCGGGTGCTATGGCGGCAGCGCATAGCGTAGAGGAGGGTGACGTTTCGGCGGTAGCGGGTGATGTCGGCAAAAAGGCCAAGAAAAAAAGTAAGCACTCTCGTCGACGGCGCCGTAGATCTAGTTCTTCTTCTTCCTCGTCCGTTCGGACTTCATCTTCTTCTACTTCCGTGAGCGAGAGGGAGGATCCTTCTATGAGCTTAGTGCAGCCGACGTTAGCAGCTTTTTCGGAGTTGTGGGAAGGGGTACCAAAAAAGTTGCGGCGAAAAATACAAAAACGGCGTTATATTGATCTGTTTCGGTTATTGGAGGGTAGGAAGCGGACGGGGGATAGTCGCAAAAAACGGAAAGAGGACGAGAAGGCAGGGCGGGTGCGCAAAGTAGCTAGGAATGTGGTTAATTGGACGAGGTCCTTCTTACGTCTTGCGAGTGTTTGGGGACATCTGCATCCTCAGCAGTATGGGATGCTTTTAGCTTATATGGATTCCATTCTAGAGGCTTCTCAGTCCCATCCGGGTTGGGCTTGGCTCAAATACGATGAGAAGTTCCGCGATAAGATGGAGGAGAATCGGCTGTTGTCTTGGGGAACGCAGGATATTAATCTTTGGTTAACTCAGATGGCTGTTCGTCCGGGCGGGGGGATTGCTAGTGGTCCGAGAAGTGCAGCTGGGGCCGCTGATGGATCTGTGCGGTCCTTTTGTGCGACCACCTCTCCGGCGGCTTCGAGGCCAGCAGGGGGCAGCGCAGGAGATTTGTGTTGGCGTTTCAACAAGTCTTCGTGCCCCTTTCCGGACTGTAAGTTCCGGCATGCCTGCTCTATCTGTGCGGGAGGACATTCCGCACTTAAGTGTGTTAAGCGGGGGTCAGTCGCTCCCGGAGTGCCGCCTCTCAAGCAGTAGTGACCTTTTGGCTTTAGCTCCGACTCCTATTCTGTTTCCGGCTCTTAGTCTGTGGTTGGGGAGTTACCCCAGGCGAAAGGCTGGGAGGGTGTTGTCGGAGGGGTTTCAAAAGGGGTTTTCCATTCCGGTAGTAGGTACGGTGGTGTCGGGGAGGGTTCGGAATGCGCCGTCAGTGCGGAGATTTCCGCATATTGTACGGGACAAGCTGGCGGTGGAGCTGCGTTTGGGAAGAGTAGCTGGCCCTTTTGCTGAGCCGCCCTTCCCCAACTTAGTAGTGTCCCCTTTGGGGATTGTTCCGAAGAAGGAGCCGGGAAAATACAGGTTGATCCCTAATTTGTCTTTTCCTCCTGGCTCTTCCGTGAACGACCTCATCCCTGAGAAGTATTGTACAGTTCGTTACGCATCATTTTTTTTTTTTTAATGGTAGTTTTTATTCAGTTTAAACATATAAAATAACAGTAGAAACGATCATGATTTATTTATTTACATTCTCTTATATACCGCGCTATTCTGCATCAGTGCGGTTTACATTGAACAAACTGAAATTACATTGAACAGGGCATTATAACTTGGAGATAACTATTTTACAGGGAACATGGGCTATGGAGGGTTAAGTGGCTTGCCCAAGACCACAAGGAGCACCTGTGGGACTAGAAACCCCAGTCCTTCCGGCCCAAGGTTGCTGTCCTCCAGTGGGATTTGAACCCCCGACCTTCCGGCCTGAAGTATATGATATAAAAGGATACAAGCAGATGCTATTGATCAAAATAGCAAAAGAATATAATAACTTGAACAAGACAGTACAATAACTTTAACAAGAACTAGTATCAGTCCATGCCAGCACGCCACCCTCCCTCTCTCCGTTCAATGTGGTTACCGCAGAGACCATTCCACAAGGCAGCCTCCATCAATCACTTTCATCAAACATAATTTTGTAAAGCTGACCATTTCTTACTTAGTTTACCAGACCATGGGTTCTTGGCTATATAGATCTCTTCGTAGGTCTTGTGTAGGATTAAGAGACTCCACCAATGCTCGAAACAAGCTTTGTCGAGATTCTTCCAGTGTATTAGAACTATTTTAAGCGCTATCCCGAGCATTAAGTCCAGCAGTTTACTATCCCATTTCATCAGAGTAGGTTCCAGAGCTATGGATTTATATATTACTATCCGATAAGTGATAGGAGTTTGTAAGTTGAGGATTTGTGATATGCGTTCCCATACTCTGTTCCAATATATTTCCAGGGATTTACAATGAAACAACATATGTGCCAGTGTCCCAATTTCCATGTTACAGGACCAACATCGATTTCCCTCCTGTAGTGTCCATTTCATTTTCTTAGCCGGTGTAATATGCGCTCGATGTGCTATAAAGTACATAGATTGTGTGAGAGACGCTGCTCTCGTGGCACGTATTTGAGTTCCCCAAAAAGTGTCCCAATTTTCCGGAGGTATATCTTGACCGGTTTCAGTAGCCCACACCGACTGTATCTTAAAACATGTCTTGTCACTTTTGGATCGGAGAATCGCAACACATCTCGAAACAGCTTTGGCATCTGTTTGTAATTCTTGAAGTTTCTGTCGCAGTGGCCATCCAGTACGTATCAAGACAGGTGACACACCCGCTTTGCTCATGCAGTGTCGGAGCTGACACCATTGGAAATAGCATGTATTAGGCAATCGGAATTCCGTTCTTAATCTGTCAAAGGTTTTAAATGCACTTCCATTGATCAGTTGTCCAATGGTTATAAGATCATGTTCCACCCATTTTTTCCATAAGACAGGCTTCCCTCCGATGATAAGGCGCGGGTTCAGCCATAAGGGCATATCTGCGGCGAAGTCATCCCCTCCATCGATACATGATGCCAATAATCGACAGGCATGCTGTGTTTCTCGGATAATAGCATTATGTGGTACAGTCTGGTCTACTACTGTGCCAACCATTAGCCATGTAGGTAGGGGGGAATGTATGGCCCGCTCCACACTCAACCATCTAGGTCCTTTATCCGTGTCGTCAGAGTCGACCCATTGAGCACCCTGCTTTAAAAGAGAGGCAGTGTGCAGCCAGCCGAGATCTGGGAAATGGACACCTCCTTGTGCATTAGGTAACTTCAGTTTCCAGGCAGCTATTCTAGGTACTCGGTTGTTCCATAAAAAGGCTATCAGTTGACTATTCATTTTCTTATAGAAGGCGGACGGGAAGCGTAAGGGAATCATACTTAATATATAGCTGAGTTTTGGTACCAACATCATTTTTATCGTTTCTAGCCTGCCCCACCAACTCAAATGAAGGGGGGTCCACCTGCAGACGTTATCATGTACAAGTTCTTGACACATCTTAATGTTGATTGCGACAGTCTCTTCCAAGGTGGTGCCATAGGTCACGCCCAGGTATCTAAAGGATGACTTCTCATATTGAAAGGGGTATCCACGCATCATTTCTTCGCTGACCTGTTCATTCAGAGGAATAATTGTTGTTTTATTCAGATTTACTTTATATCCGGATATCGCTGAATATGCATCTATGAGTTGCAGTGTTTCAGGAAGGTCTGATGGTTGTAGAAAAATGAGCAGGTCATCTGCATATGCTGACAATTTACAGGGACCATCAGCTAACTCAATTCCTTTTATGTTTTCCTTCTGTCGGATCGCTATTAATAAGGGTTCCAGGGCTAAATTAAAAAGCATCGGTGACAGGGGGCAACCCTGTCTGGTCCCTCTTTGCAACTGAAAAGGGGCTGAGAGGTGTGAGTTGACCGCTATTCGAGCTGTGGGTGTGGTATATAACAATTCAACGCGTTTTAGGAACTTTTCTCCTATCCCAAACCACCGTAGGGATCGAAATAGAAAGGACCATTCCAGTCGATCGAAGGCTTTTTCGGCATCCAATGCTAGCCCTATCAGGGGCTCGGCCTTAGTCTTGGCAGATGCCAGTACATGTGCCAATAATCTTCCATTATCTGTAGTGGATCTGTTTTGTATAAATCCACATTGATCCTCATGTATCAAATCTTTTAAGATCCGTCCTAATCGGTTAGCAAGCACTTTAGCATAGATTTTATAATCAGAGTTTAGGAGAGAGATGGGTCTGTAATTCTCTATCTTTTGTGTATCCCTGCCCGGTTTCGGGTGAATTACCACCACAGCCTCTGCCAGGGCTCCAATCTCTGGAGATTCATCTTGTAGGCCACTGTAGTAGATCTGTAGCATGGGAGCCAATTGAATGCAATATTTATTATAGAATTCCAGTGGGATACCATCTGGACCGGCGGCTTTGCCACGAGCCATCTGTTTGATCGCATCTTGTATTTCAGTTACAGAGATCTCTTGTTCCAGCGTTCGACTTTGATGACTGGTTAATGTGGGTCCTACTATATTGGAGACAAAATCTTCAAAGACTTTGTCACTACATTGGGTATCCGAGCGATATAGTTCCTCATAGAATTCTTTGCAGCGGTCTAGTATTTTGTCAGATCTCAGGAGAAGGCCCCCGGAATTGTCTTGCAACGCCGCTATAGCGGTCTTGCTGGTCTTTGGTTTGAGCTGCCGAGCTAAGAGGGATCCAGAGCGGTTGCTTTCATAGTAGTATGTACTACGTTGTAGCTGGATACTACTCAGTGCTTCTTTGTTGAGGAGAGCATTATATTGGTATCGCAATTTTTGGAGTGTAATCAATATCATTGAGTCAGCTCTTTTGGCTAGTAACCTTTCCCCAGCTTTTATTTGGAGTTCCAGTTCATCTTTTTCTTTTTTCCTGGCTTTACGCCGTCTAATGGTGTAGGTGGTAATATGAGCTCGTATTGTCGCTTTAAAACCTTCCCACCAGCTCCAGATGGAGGTATCAGTAGGTGTATTATATTTAAAATAGGTCTCAATTTCCCCTGACAGTAGCTGTACAAAGGAGTCATCTGCTAGTAGGGATTTATCAAATGTCCATCTTGGCGGAACATGTTGTGTAACGTTGGTATCCAGTACTAGGGAGACAGCGGCGTGATCCGATACCGTTGTAGCATATATCTCTGCGGACAACACTTGAGGCATCAGCTCTGTGGACAGTAGGAAGAAATCGATCCTTGTTTGGGTATTATGTGGGATGGAATAAAATGTGTAGTCTCTTTCTTGGGGATGAAGTAGGCACCATGGGTCTACCAAGTATAGCTCTGTTATGATTCCTTTAAGAATCGCCTGCGATTTGACTTTGTCTACAGCCCGATAAGGCGTGCGATCTAACAGTGGATCCAAGATGACATTGAAATCGCCTCCTAAGATGATATTGGTGTGAGCTGCGGCTGTAACTTCTTTAGCTATCAGTTTGAAAAAGTTAGGGTCATCGAGGTTGGGTGCGTAAATATTGAAGAATGTGTAAAGCTGTTGATTTATTTTCATCGTCACTCTGGCCCATCGACCTAGCGGATCAATCTGTGTGCCGGTAATGGCGGATTGCAGGAATTTGCGCACTAATATTATTACCCCCCCCTTTGCGTTGAGTGGCAGAGGCCGAGGCCGCCACCTGGAAATATTTAGAGGTGACTTTCTGCGATTCAGTATCTGTTAAATGTGTCTCTTGTAAGAGGGCAATATCTGCTTTTTTTTGTTGGCAGTACGCTAAAATCTTCTTTCGCTTGACAGGGCCAGTAATACCTTTTACATTTAACGAAAGCATTAGGAGATCACTAGACATCAATGTTGGAATAAGCTGTCTTATAGGTGAAAGCTATCCTATGGATAGGTCTGCCGCGTACTTGCATTTTGCGTGTATGTGGAGGGTTTTGCACTGGACTGGACTGACACAAATAACTGCATAACTGGCAAACATTGTATCGCTAAGGTGAACACAATCCACTGAAACAGTAACCAACCCCGACCTCCCGTTGCCACCCCTACATTTCAAGCTGAAATATCTGGTTAATTAAAACTATTTAGAACAACAGAAATACAGTCAATGAGGTGTTTAACAAGGCTTAAGGCGTTCTAAAATTTGTGAGAACGCACGGCCGCACCCCCTGAGTATATGCTGAGGTCTCTACACTGCGTGAGAGATCAGAATATTGACCTCAGGTTTCCATACCGCATTTTTCTTGTAGGAAAGTTTTCAGTTTTTCAGCTTCAACAAAATTCCTCGTTTCATTATGCAGCGTGACCCGCATGGTTCCTGGGTAGTATAGCCCGTATCTTGCCTGTGCACTTTGTAGCATGGGTCTACAGGCCAGCAACGCTTTTCTCCGATCTACCGTTTGCTTGCTCAAATCTGGATAGAGTGCCACTTTGTGTCCCTGGATTTGCAGTGATCCGGCTTTCCGTGCAGCTTGAAAGATCTGCAGGACCTGTGGGTATCTCAGTACCTTCATTATGAGTGGGCGCGGGTATCGTGTGTTTTCAGCTTTGTGTGTTGGGATTCGATGGGCCCGTTCTAGTTCAAAAGGCCTTGCAAAGACAAGCTGCAGCATCTCCGGTATGGTTTTTTCCAGAAATCCAATCGGATCGGTGCCTTCAGCGCCTTCAGGGACTCCAACAAGGCGGATATTATTTCTACGGGCATGGTTGTTTTGATCTTCAATCTGACTTTCTATGTGCCGGACTCGTTTGACCAAAGGGCCCAGCTGTTCTAATGCAACGCCATGCTTCTGGGTTTGTAATTCAACTGCACTAAGTCGAGTGGTGATGGTGAAGAGTTTCTCTTTTACCTCCAGTAAGTCTTCTTGAATCATGTTCAGTGAACTAGAATTGGCTGCAATCATTTCTTTTAACGCATTTCAATTCCTGTAGCACTTCACGTAGGCCACCGGCAGTCACTCCCTCCTTCTCTCCCGCGGCCATTTTCTGCGGGGAACCCACTTCGGGTTTGGATCGTTTCGCTGCTGAGCCGGATCCCTGCGGAAATTCCAGCCGGGCAGGCTTCAGGGATGCCATCCAGTTATATTTCGGTGTTATTGATGTAGGTAGGGGGTACAAACTTCAATTTAATACCGGGATATGTTCAGGATTCTTGGGCAGCAACGGGAGCAAAAATTCAGGCGTCCATTCTGTTCAGTGGCTAGCTCCGCCCCCGTTACGCATCGTTTGATATGGCGGTAGACCTAGTCCGGCAATGTGGTCGTGGGAGCTTGTTGGCCAAGGTGGACATTGAGTCGGCGTTTCGTTTGTTGCCGGTTCATCCGTCCGCTTTTCATTTATTGGGGTTTTCCTTCGAGGATCAGTTCTATTACGATAAGTGTATGCCCATGGGTTGTTCGGTGTCCTGTGCATACTTCGAGCTGTTTAGTACGTTTCTGCATTGGGTCTTCTCGAGGAAGACAGGTTGCGCGAATGCCGTGCATTACCTGGATGACTTTTTGTTTGTGGGCGAAGCACGTTCTGGTCGGTGTCAGGCCTTATTAGAAGAATTTCTCCAATTAGCTCACGAGTGGGGAGTTCCCTTGGCTCAGGACAAAACGGCTGGCCCGATGACGAAGCTTACATTTTTGGGCATTGAATTAGACTCCGTGGCGATGGTCGCGCGCGCGCTTGCCTCCTGACAAAGTGGTTCGGTTGCGAGTGTTGGTAGCGACTGCTATAGCCGCCAATAAGCTGACGTTGAAGGAGATGCAAGCGCTGATTGGCTCTCTGAATTTTGCGTGTCGGGTGATCCCGATGGGGAGGGTGTTCTTGCGTCGCTTCGCTCTGGCCACGACAGGGGTGGCAAGACCTCATCATCGTATTCGAATATCGCGGGGTATGCGTGCGGACTTGTCTGTGTGGGACACCTTTTTGCAGGACTTTAATGGTTACACCGTCTTTAGAGACGTGGAAACCACTAGTGCTGAGTTGGATTTGTATACGGATGCCGCCGGCGGTGGTGGTTTCGGCGTGTACTTCGGTGGTTCGTGGTGTGCTGAGCCATGGCCACCGTCGTGGGGTGTGGCTGGCTTAACCCGTAATATTACCTTTTTGGAGTTGTTCCCGATACTCGTGGTTCTCACTTTATGGCCTGATAGGCTTCGTAATCGGACGGTTCTATGGTGGTGCGATAATGCGGCGGTTGTGAGTGTTATTAATACTTATTCCCCGCGGTCAGTGCCGGTAGCAGACTTGATGCGTCAGGTCGTATTGGCCTGCTTGAGACTTAATGTTGTGGTTAGGGCCAGGCATATCCCGGGAGTTACTAACAAGATTGCTTATGCTCTTTCCCGTTTTAAGTGGGAGCAGTTTCGGGCATTGGTGCCATCTGCGGACATGGAGGGAGCATCGGTACCGGAGCACTTATGGCAGATTGGCCTTCTGAGATGATCCACTTGCTGCGCAGCTCGGTGTCGGCGGCTACTTGGACGGCATATCGGCGGGGCTGCAGCAGGGTCGAGAGCTTTCTGGCAGTTCGTGGTTGGCGGCATGGACCTGTTTCAGATCACCTCACGAGTCAGTATGTTCTCTGGGCGAAGGCGGCGGGGTTTTCGCGGACGGCAGTTCGGCTGCATTTGGCTGGGTTTTCCTTTTTCTCAAAGGCAGTGGGGTGGGGGGCTGTTGGGGGCGGTTTTCTGACGCGGCGGTTGTTGCAGGGTTGGGAACGCTCCTGCCCTTCCTTGGGTGATTGTAGGCGCCCCATCACCCATGACTTACTTCTCCGGCTTTGTGGCGCCCTGCCCGGAGTGGTTACCTCCCCTTTTGAGGCTGCGCTATTTCGAGCTGTCTTTGTAGTTGCCTTTTTTGGGGCGTTTCGCGTTGGCGAGTTGGTGGCGGAGTCTGGGCGCTTGTTGCGTCCTCAGGGTTTGCTACTTCGCCATGTGGTTTTCTCGTCGAGCTCGGTTCGCATTCGCTTGGAGCGTTCCAAGACTGATACGGCGGGTAAGGGGATTTGGGTAATTTTGCGGGCGCTTCCCGGAGTTATTACTTGTCCGGTTGCCTCGCTGCAGGCGTATTTGCAACTGCGGCCTGTCGGCGTGGGAAGTCTTTTTCGGCACGCGGATGGGCGGGCGCTAACGCGCTTCCAGTTTACTGCAGTTTTGCGGTTAGCGCTGCGCGGGTTGGGTGAGGACTCGAGTCAGTTTGCGCCTCACTCATTCCGGATAGGGGCAGCGACTACTGCGGCGGGGGAGGGTTTGCCTGTGGCGGACATTAAGAGGATCGGTAGATGGAAGTCCCGGGCTTTCCGCAGCTATGTGCGGTTGTAGGGGTGGGGGGATGTGGTTAACTGTTCATTTTGTTTTGCAGATCTCCGAAAGGGACCGTGTAGCTGTTGGGTGATTGGCCACTCTTTTGTTCATTGGGCCGGTCGACGAGCAGAGACACGGCCCGTTGGCAGGAACCTCGGCCTGGCAACTTCCTTGGTAACTGTTTCATGGCTGGGCGAACGCGGTCTTCGGTGGATACAGCTATTGCCTTTGCTGCGGCACCATGAGCATCGGCAAGGACTGCCTGACATCACCGTGATTCATCTTGGGGGCAATGATTTGGGGGCTTGGACTTGTCGACAGTTGATTCGTGCAGCACAGCACGATTTTGGAGAATTGTTAATTATGTTTCCAGGCGTGGTTATCGCCTGGTCTGATATCATTCCAAGGCCTGCTTCCTGGGGTGAGAGGCGGTGGTCACGGGGGTTGACCAAAATCAATCGGCAGATTGGTCGATGGGTGCGGGAGCGTGGGGGGTATCAGATTCTTCATTCTTGGGCGGAAGTAGCCTGTGCGGGATTGTACCGGCAAGATGGGGTACATCTATCCCCTGTGGGGATGGATTTACTTCTCAACGACTGGCAGGAGGCCTTGGAGGATATTTTGCGGGAACCTGGGGCTGGTCGCAGCTTTGCCGTGGGGGCGGCTCAGGTCGAGGTGTCCTGAGCCGTTGGCGGGATCCCGGAGGTTTCCGGGGTCCGGAGCCGGAGGCAATCCTTAGGACGGGGGTGGGGTACCCCCGACCTGGACAATCCCTCGGCTTTTGCTAATAATATGGCGAAGCCGGATGAGGGAGGGATACGGAAGTAGCCGGGGCTTGGGCCCGGCGGAAGCGGAGATAGCGTCACCTTGCTACTAGGATGGCTGGTGAAGGCTTGATCTGCGGGGGGTGGGGGGGGGAAGTTTGTTGATTGTGAACTCTGTGTAGTTATTGGTAAAGTCAAATAAAGCTGCGACCAGTTTTAATCCCAGTGCAGGTGGGGGGTTGGTATTGCAGGATGGTTTTCGGCATGGGAGGGGGAGGGGGGGGAAGGTTTGGGTGGGGGGGTTGCGAGGCGGCTAGTGCGCCATACCCGGTTACAGGAAGGCCGCGGCGCCTCGTGCCCGCGGCCGGAATTAACCGGGGGGGCGCCGCTGCGCTCGCCCCCCGGCTAGGCGTCCGCGCTGGCCGCGTCGGGGGCTGTTTGGCTTCAAAGTGATTGGCTCCCACAGTTGTTGTGGCAGCACGGGAGCCAATCACTGAGTTAGGCCAGGGTTTAGTTGGAGGGGGGGCGGCGCGGAGCTCAGCCGTTTTGCGAGCGGCGGCTGAAGGGGACGGTTGCTCCCACCCGCCCTCCCTCTTCTTGGTCTGATTGACCTGGGGATTGTTGGGGTGTTGCAGCTGGAGGGGGGTGGCGGGATCCCGGAGGTTTCCGGGGTCCGGAGCCGGAGCCGGAGGCAATCCTTAGGACGGGGGTGGGGTACCCCCGACCTGGACAATCCCTCGGCTTTTGCTAATAATATGGCGAAGCCGGATGAGGGAGGGATACGGAAGTAGCCGGGGCTTGGGCCCGGCGGAAGCGGAGATAGCGTCACCTTGCTACTAGGATGGCTGGTGAAGGCTTGATCTGCGGGGGTGGGTGGGGGGAAGTTTGTTGATTGTGAACTCTGTTTAGTTATTGTTAAAGGCAAATAAAGCTGCGACCAGTTTTAATCCCAGAGCAGGTGTGGTGTTGTTATTGCATGATGGTTTTAGGCATGGGAGGGAGAGGGGGGGGGAAGGTTTGGGTGGGGGGGTTGCGAGGCGGCTAGTGCGCCGTACCCGGTTAACAAACATCCTATTAATAAAATCAAACCCATAAAGTACACACACATACATGTAAACTTTCTATAGAACAGGAGCAAATTTGTGCATTACTCATGGGAGGGGGATGTCATTGTACTAACCTATTTTCTAATGCTTGTGTTGCTTTTATAAAGTAGGTGTCTTTTTGGACTTTACTTAGAAACCCTTTTATAAATTTACCCTACATAAGGGTAATGTTCTTTTACAAAGAGATGTTTTTTTAATTGAGCACAAATACTCAAATTATCCTGAAACTGAACAATGTTCTTTTCTTTTTTTAAAACTGAATGTTGTGTTAGTTAGTATGACATATTTGAAAACTCTTTGTTATATATCATTTAAAAGGGCAAATGAAACCTCTGATTGACAGAAATATGCATAAATACATTGATAGAATCATTGTAAATTACATAGCTTAATACAATCCAGTACCATGGTGTCTATAAGTACCTAAGTCAACAATGTATATTTATCTGGCATCTTGTAAATTAATTGTGGTGTTTATGCTGTAGATCATGATGAACTGATTGCTATAGCAACATGCATTTCTTCCTTTTTTTTTTTTTTACTGCTAATTGCTATAACACAACCATCAGCTACTAAATCCTTGAATTCCTAATGAGCACACATGAAAACAGTTTCTTTATATATCTTTTACAATGTCCTCGGGAGAAGGATACCACAATGGAAGATAAATGTAAATTGCTGATTGAAGGTTTACTGAAACAGTGTCAAACTTTTGTTTTCATATTTCAGCATTTTAAACGGACATCTAATATAATTTGAGTTTTTGACCACAGTTAGGTTTCCTTTTAATTCTTGGGGATGGTAGTAGTGTAGGAGCTACCACAGAACTGCTGTATTTAGATTGGTAGGGCTGATCCTCAGTGAGATTATGTTCAATCCTTATCATAGGGAAGTTGTTGTTGTTTTAATAAGAAAGAAAAGCATCAGTATTCAAATGCAGATTTATTTAAGGGTGGAGGATAATCAGGGTAATCCTCCAGGATGTTGCCCAGTGGTTTGAGGAATGTGCTGAGAACCAGGGAATCCACACTTCAAATCCTGCTTCTTCCACTGCCATTCCTTGTGACACTGAGCAAGTCACTACCACTTAGAGTGTAAGCACATAAGGCAAAATGCAATATAACATTAAAAAAATTAAAATACAAAATACAATAAAAACATAAAACATAAGAAAATTATAGTACACTGCAGATGCCATATAATGTTGACATTGGGCTCTAAGATACGATCATGTTATAAGTGAATCCACTTTATATTGAGTCTAAAATATAAACTGTAACAGAAAAAAAAGAAAAATGGGGTTGAACCCTTTACCGTATTGTAAGCAATGCCTCATTATATTGAACCATGCCTAAAAGTAAGCACAGTGCAAGCAGGTGCATATATGTAGAGCAGGCAAGCTCAGAGAAGGAATCTGGGTAGAGTATGAATGGGGCAGGAATTTACAAACTGTGACGGGGTGTATGAGAAGCTCCCCATCCCCCATACTGATATACTGCCAGCCAGACAAAGGGCATGCCTCTTTAAGCACCAGAAGCCAGGCCCCTTTAAGGAACCTGGCTTGAATATACCTGGGAAGGGTGTGGACGGGGATGGCCCTTTTAACTGGGAGGGAAGAGACAAAGAGGGGGAGAGAAGACCCCGGGGTGTTCCAGAATACAGAGTGACCATCTGCCTCTATGGAGATTCTATGGGAAGGTAGGAGCTGGAGTGTTTCCACGTTGGTCAACAGGTTTGTGGTGCTACTGCTGTGAAGCCCAGAGTGAAGGAACTTTGGGGGAGGGAAGAACTGTTTCTCTGCTACTGCTATGAAGCCCAGAGTGAAGGGACTTTGGGGGAGGGGAGAACTGTGTCTCTTCTACCACTGCTGTTAACTTCCTGTAAATAAAGCATTTTCCTTTAACCCTCCTCCTGGATCCATGGGGGTTTGTGTCCTGACCCGCTTGCAGCACCCTATATATGGTGGCAGTGGTGAGACTCTTCTTAACCGAAGGACAGAAGAACACCCCATGTCCCTCTGGGGCTCAGACCTCCACCCCATGGAAGAGGGATTTTGGTATATGGTTAAAAGGGAAAGCCCTGCTGGACTTAGGGCACACCTTCTGTATAGTTAGTGCCAGACAGGCAGGATTTTTTCTTTCCCCCTTCTCCTACCTGGATGGATGGGAACTGATAGAACCAGAATGGAGAGATTACTGCAGGCCTTGGTGGAAGGACAGCAGCAACACCAGCCACAGCAGCAGGAGATGCTACAAGAGTTCTTGCAGGAACAAGGGACCCAGCAACAGCAATTACTACAAAAGTCTTTAGAACTACAACAAAGCTCACTCACTCAAACATCCCAAATACTCTAAGGATGGCAACCACACCTGCCTGTACCACTGCTGCTGAAAATAGTGGAGGGTGAAGACCTGGATTCTTTCCTGATAAATTTTGAACAAACTGTCTGACTGGCTGGGTAGCCAGAAGGGATGTGGACTATTTACCTTGGGAACATGTTGACAGGACCCAGAGGCCAATCTGAATGGAAGAGCCCCCTATTTGGCAGTAAAAACCAGTATACTGAAGCGAGCAGGTTGTGTGCCAGAAGCCTATTGCCAATGGTTCCAGAAGGGAACTCTGGGGCCTACAGAGAACCCCCAGAGTTTCTTCTACAGATTGAAAAATGTGGCATGAAAGTGGCTATAGCCAGAATATAAGACAGGAGCAGAAGTAGCCAAGATCGTCCTGCTCGTACAATTTTTAGAAGGCTTCTCTTCCACTATGAGACAGTGGGTATGCCAGCTTACCAAACTGACCCTGTAGAATGCTGTAGAGATAGTGGAAGGCTTTTACGAAGCACAGTTGGTAGATGAGACACCTAGAATGAGGGGGACAAGGCTGGCCGGGTCTCAAGGGGGCCAGGCATCGAGATCAGAACCCTTGAGGACCACTGTACCAAGGACTCCATGCTCCCCAGCTGCCCAAGCAGCTGGGGCCAGCTATCTGACCTGATTCAGGTAGGAAGAAAAGGTCACTATGCCCATGAGTGCCCCATAGAAATGGGGGAACCCAGGACATACATGTTATGGCCTAACATGAGTGTGGTATTGTGGAACTGTCCCTAATGAGCCACGGACTGTTTTTAATACCAGTGGAACTTGAGGGCACCCATCTGCAAACCCTTGTGGACTTGGAAAGTGTAAGAATCCTTGTCAGCAGGGACACCAGGACCAGACATCAAATTAGTTATGAGAACCTTGTGACTCTAAGTTGCATCCATGGTGATTGGCGGGCCTATCCGATGACACAAAAACAGCCACCAGAACGGAGACCCTAGAAGCAGTGGTTGTGCCCCACCTGGCCTATGCAGTGGTTTTAGGATGGAACTTCCCTAAATTCATGGACGTCTGGGACCGGAGGAAGGGCAGCCTTGATGAGGTGACCAAGGAGAACTTCCCAGAACTTCTCCCTTTAGAAGACCCAGATTTGTTTGTTGGGAACCCCAAGAGCCCCATGTCCCGGAGGCAACGTCAATGGGAAAGGGCCTGCCATAACGCAAATATAGGGGCAGCTATGAATGAGAGCTCTGTGGAGGAGGGGAGTACCCCAGAGGATGCTGTAGATGAGTCTCGGAGGAACCTAGCACCCCAATGGGAGGCCCTGGGGACAAAAATTGTCCACTGGGTGGGCTGGTATAGGAAACCTGGGCCAATTTAAAAGAGCCCAAAGGGAAGAAAACACCTTTAAGAATGTCTGGGATCAAGTTCACGAGTTAAAAGGGACCCCAGTAGACAGCCTGGACCCTTCCTCGAGGTCTTCTCCCTATTTTTTAGTATGACAGGACCTCCTTTATAGGGTTACCCAGGGAACATTAGAGGGAGAAGAGCTGGAACAGTTAGTAGTTCTCAAGCCTATTGCCAACAGATAATGGAGTTTGCTCATAGTCATCCCTTGGGGTGGCACCTGGGGATGGACAAGACCCAAGAGTGGAATCTGGCTCAGTTTTACTGGCCAGGGCTTTGCAAACATTTGTAGCTCTTTTGCCAGTCATGCCCTACCTGCCAACTTCACAGTCTGGTAAGGGTTAGACCTGTCCCCTGGTGCAGATGCCCGTTATCAAGAACCCATTTGAAAGGGTTGCAATGCATTTGGCGGGACTGTTGGTGTGTACTCCCCAGGGAAATAGATTCATCCTGGTGGTCATGGACTATGCCACGTGGTACCCAGAAGCGATAGCCATGCAAAATACAAGGACCACTACATTAGTCAATGCTCTTTGGGAGTTATTTTCCTGACTGGGGATCCCAGCTGAAATCCTCACAGACCAAGGAACACCATTTGTCTCTTGTGTAATGAAACATATGTGCAACCAATTGAAGATCAAGACCTTGCAGACATCGGTATATCAACTCCAAACCAATTCCTGGTCAAACACTTCAATAAAACATTAAAACAGATGTTGAAGAAGTTTGTGAATGAAGAGGGGAAAGACTAGGATCTGTTACTCCCCTACCTTCTGTTTGCTCTCAGGGAAGTACCCCAGAGCTTGACTGGGTTTTCCCTTTGAGTTGCTGTATGGTCGCCAACCCCGAGGGATCATGCAGATACTTGGGAAGAGGAACCCAACCCTGGCCGGAATCTAGTGGATTACGTCCTGCAAACGCAAGAATGCGTAAAGAAAGTGGAAGCATCAGCCAGACAGCACCTGGAGAAAGCCCAGGAGAGCCAAGTCCAGGCCTATAATTGGAAGGCAGTGCAGCGGATCTTCCAGCCTGGGGACCGGGTGTTGCTGTCACTCCTGGTCTCGGAGAGTAAACTGTTTTGTAAATGACAGGGCCTATATGAAGTCATTGAACAGATGGGGCCCATCAATTACAAGGTTGCGCAACCGGATAAAAGGAAAAAGCTGGCGATCTACCACATCAATCTTCTGAAGAAGAGGACTCTGGCCCTAGCAACAATGGTCCATGAAGAGGAGGTTGGGTCTGTTGTACAGCAGTCCTCTGAACTGGGCCAAGTTCCGTTCAGAGAACACCTGACAATTACCCAAAAGGGGAACTTAGAACAGCTGGTCCAGAGGAATAAGGATATGTTCTTCCAGGTCCAAGGACGTACCCACCTCGCTTACAATGATATCATCACAGATCCTGATGTGATGATACACCAACGGCCCTACCGACTCCTGGAAGCATGGAGGCAACCATGGTGAAAGAGGTAGAAGAAATGTTGGAGTTGGGTGTGATAGAAAAATCCCAAAGCAACTGCTGCTGGTGCCTAAGCTGGACGGAAGCATCCAGTTTTGCATTGACTTCTGGAAAGTAAATGCGGTTTCGAAGTTCGATGCTTATTCCATGCCCTGGGTGGATGATCTTATTGAGCACTTCGGGGGAGCCCAAAGGTCTATTTCACTTCCGATTCCTGTCTTTTGGACTTCATGGAGTTCCGGCTATGTTTCAGCATCTGATCAATTGCCTACTAAGACCCCATGGGGGATATACAGCTGCCTATCTCGATGACATCGTAATTTACAGTCACAACTGGAGAACACACTTGTTCCATCAACATGCCATGCTGATAAGTCTGAGGAAGGCCGGGCTGATAGCCAACCCACGAAAATGCTTACTGGGAGGCAAAGAGTCCCAATATCTAGGATATACTGTGGGGAATGGTCAAGTATGACCACAAGTCAAGAAGGTGGAGGCTATTTCCCAAATACCAGTGCCTGTGAATAAGAAGCAAGTACGGGCCTTTCTGGGTATGGTCAGATATTATTGCTGGTTAATTCCACAGATGGCAGCAACCGCTGAACCCTTGAACCGGCTCCTCCAAAAGGCCTTCTCCAAAGGTCCTCTGGACTACCGAGTTGGAGGAGGCCTTTGGAAAGTTAAAGACAGCTTTGTGCTCTAGACCAATCCTGGTCAGTCCAGGCTTCACAAGGCCCTTTATCATCAAAACAGATGTTTCAACAGTGGGTCTTGGGGCCAACCTGGCCCAGGACATGGAGGGTGAAGAACACCCAGTGGCATTTATTAGCTGGAAGTTGCTGTTCCGGGAACAAAAGTATGTTATGATTGAGAAGGAGGCCCTGATGATAAAATGGGCCCTACAGACATTCAAATATTATCTACTGGGTCACCCCTTCAGGTTACGGACCGTCAACCACTCAAGTGGCTGACACAAAATAAGGACACCAATGGTCGGATCCTGTGCTGGTTCCTCTCCCTCCAAACCTTTTTTTATGAGGTCCAACATTAGGTTGGCAAGGCACATCTGAACACAACCTTTCTGTGGACATTCGCCCTTTTAGGATTGTGCTGAGGGGGAGGGTATGTGATGGGATATATGAGAAGATCCCCATCCCATGTACTGATATACTTCCAGCCAGACTAAGGGCATGCCTCTTTAAGTACCAGAAGCCAGGCCCCTTTAAGGAACTTGGCTTGAATACCACCTGGGAAGGGTGTTGCTGGGGACACAGGAGGGAAGAGACAAAGAGGGGGAGAGAGGAGCCCAAGGTGTTCCAGAGTATGGCATGACCACCTACCTCTAAGGAGATCCTATGAGAAGGTAGAATCTGGGGTGTTTCAGCATTGGTCAGCAGAATTATGGTGCTACTGCTGTGAAGCCCAGAGTAAAGGAACTTTGTGGGAGGGGAGAACTGTTTCTCTGCTTCTGCTGTCAAGCCCAGAGTGAAAGAACTTTCGGGAAGGGGAGAACTGCTTCTCTGCTACTGTTATTAACCCAGAGTGAAAGAATTTTGGGGGAGTATGGCGCCGTCGGATGACGTCACCACTTGTGGCTGACTCATCCTGCTTGTCCTGGGAGAACTGTTTTTCTGCTATTGCTGTGAAGCCCAGAGTGAAAGAAATTTGGGGGAGGGGAGAGCTGTTTCTCTGCTACTGTGGTCAAGCCCAGAGTGAAAGAAATTTGGGGGAGGGGAGAGCTGTTTTTCTGCTACTTCTATGAAGCCCATAATGAAGGAACTTTGGGGGGAGAACTGTGTCTCTGATACCACTGCTGTGAACTCCCTGTAAATAAAGCATTTTCCTTTAACCCTCCACCTGGCTTCGTGGAAGTTTGTGTCCTGACCCATTCGCAGCGTCCTACAGATACATAAATTATAATATATACAGTATGTCGTCTATGCATGTACCTTTTGCACTAACATTTATGCTTATTCCTGAGCAAGTGTAAATGTCAGCATTTTCAATGTAGGCATGATTTCTGCAGGATTTGTGCTAGCATAGAAGAGCATGTTTATTAAAATGCACTGTCAACATGCTTTGTGGCACATTTTTTAGCACTACGGCAGGGCCAGACCCACACTAACTGATGGGGTTGTGTCTGGCATGTCCCCATGCAGTTAGTGTGGGTTCATCTCTGCCCCATACTACTACTACTACTACTACTACTACTACTACTACTGCAGCAACCTTGGACAACAACCTTGGGCCGGAAGGACTGGGGTTTCTAGTCCCACAGGTGCTCCTTGTGGTCTTGGGCAAGCCACTTAACACTCCATAGCCCATGTTCCCTGTAAAATAGTTAACTCCAAGTTATAATGCCCTGTTCAATGTAATTTCAGTTTGTTCAATGTAAACCGCACTGATGCAGAATAGCGCGGTATATAAGAGAATATAAATAAATAAATAAATAAATACTGGAGCAATACTGGAAGTTAAGCAAGAAGTACAATATCTGGGAATAACTGAGACCAGCGCCTAAACCTGACCACCCACATCAACAACATAGCCAGAGCAATCTATACCAAAATAAAAACCCTACAACGCTTGCAACCATTCCTACCTTCGAATGACTTCCGCACTGCCCAACAAGCTATGATTTTCCCACAGCTCAACTTCTGCAACAGCATCTTCAAAGGGCTCCCAAAGCATGCCTTATACCGACTGCAAATGGCTCAACATACAGCCACCCGACTCATCTAGCAAGCCATCCCCCCTATCCTAAAACAGCTTCACTGGCTACCAATTGCTAGCAGAATCAAATTACTTATAAATATTTTCTAAATACTTTCAAAATGCTCCACAATCTATCCTCAACCTATTTAAGATCTCTCTTACAGTCTGCTCCAGACAGAACAAGAAGAAGAAGCCGTTCAGAAAACACACTAATTACACCCATGGAATTCACTAAGAGCAATCAGTCCACATGCAAGAGAGCTTTCTTGCTCCATGACCCCAGTCTCTGGAACTCTCTCCCAGAAAAGATACGAGCTACTCTGGATCTATCATCATTCTGGAAGCACCTGAAAACGTATTTGAAGGGACAATAACGTGACCAAATACCTGCCCAATTTAAAATCTGTCCCAAGATACCCTCCCTGTTACTTCACCCCCTTTAGGCCCCATTACATCCCTCAACCCTGCTACAAACGTCTGACACAATCTCTATGTAATTTTGGTTATAATTATACTCGGTGTTAAAATGTCTATGTATACTTCAAGTCACTGCACATGTTCTTTGTTTTTTGTAACTTGTTACTTCTTCCCTGTAAACTGCTTTGATTTTGGATAAAGCAGTATACAAGAACACATAATTTAATACAATTACTACTACTAATACTACTACTTAATCATTTGTATAGTGCTACAAGGCATGTGCAGTGCTGTGCAGAGACATATAAGAAATAACCCAATCTAGAAATGCCCGCACACTGCAGTGTAGATAGATTATGTATATAGTTAACCCAGTTATCCAAGTTTGTACTCCTGTTCAATGTAAAACCTGACAGTTTGTCGTAATGGTCGTTTTGTTATGATGTAAACCGCGCTGATTCTAAATAGCGCGGTATATAAGAAACTGTAATAAATAAAATAAATAAAATAGTCCCTGATCATAAGACCTTACAGTCAAGTCAAGACAGACAAGACAACAAGGGGGACTAGCATGTATCTAGCAGAATCATAAGCAAACACGTAGGAGGTGAACAGGACACTAGGGGGATTAGGATCCAAATGCAGTCTCAAAGAAGTGAGTCTTTAGGCTGGATTTAAACAGGACCACCGATGGAGCCTGATATACAGTGCCTTGTGAAAGTATTATCCACTCAGTTGTTGTCCTGTTTTGTCGCATTACAACCTGGAATGAAAATGGAGGTTCATGTGGATGTTAGGTAATGGACCTAACAATATAGTCCAAATTGGTGAAGTGCAATTACAATAAAATACCTTGTATATATAAGAAAACAAGTAAAAAATGAAAAGTTGTGAGTATATATGTATTCATCCCTTTTGCTATGAAGCCTCTAAATAAGATCTGGTCCAACCAATTAACTTCAGAAGTCACATAATTAGTTGATTAGGGTCCACCTGTGTGCAATCAGTGTCACATGATCTATCACATGATGCCTTTATAAATATACCTGTTCTGAAAGGCCCCCGACTCTGCAACACCACCGAGCAAGCAATATGAAGACCAAGGAGCACTCCAAACAGGTCAGAGACAAAGTTGTGGAGAAATGCAGATCAGGATTGCATTATAAAAAATATCCCAAATTCTGAAAATCCCACAGAGCACCATTAAATCCATTATAACAAAATAAAAAAGAATATGGCACCACTACAAACCTGACAAGAGAAGGTTGCCCACCAAAACTCACAGACCGGGCAAGGAGAGTATTAATCAGAGATGCCACAAAGACACCAAGGATAACACTGAAGGAGCTGCAAAGATACACAGTGGTGTTGGGAGTATCTGTCCATAGGACCACTTTAAGCTGTACACTCCACAGAGTGGGGCTTTATGGAAGAGTAGCCTGAAAAAGCCATTGCGTAAAGAAAGAAATTAGAAAACACATTTGGAGTTTGCACAACAGCATGTGACAGACCCCCCAAACACATGGAAGAAGGTTTTCTGGTCAGATGAAATGAAAATTGAACTTTTTGGTCATCAGGGGAAACACCATGTTTGGCACAAACCCAACGCTTCCCATCTGCCAGAGATTTGAACCCGAGACAAAGGTTCACCTTCCAGCAGGACAATGACCCTAAACATACTGCTAAAGCTACACTGGAGTGGTTTAAAGGGAAACATTTAAATGTCTTGCAATGGCCTAGTCAAAGCCCAGACCTTGATCCAATTGAGAATCTGTGGCATTGCTTGAAGATTGCTGTACACCAATGCAATCCATCCAACTTGAAGGAGTTGGAGAAGCTTTACCTTGAGTAATGGATGAAAATCCCAGTGACTAGATGTGCTAAGCTAATAGAGACATACCCCAAGAGACTTGCAGCTATAATTGCAGTGAAAGGTGGCTCTACAAAGTATTGACTTTGGGGCAGGGAGGGGGGCTGGAATACCTATGCACACTCCTGATTTCTGGGGGGGGGGGGGGTTGTCTTAGTTATTGTTTGTGTCATAATAAAGGATATTTTGCACCATCAAAGTGGTAGGCATGTTGGGTAAATCACATGGTGCTAACTCCCAATACTCCATTTTAATTTCAGGTTGTAATGCGACAAAACAGGGAAAACACAGAGGGGATGAATACATTCACAAGGCACTGTACCGATTCAGGTAGTTTGTTCTAGGCATGAGGAGCAGCAAGGTAGAAAGATCGAAGGCTGGAGTTGGCAGTGAAAGAGAAGGGCACAAATAAAAGTGATCTGCCAGAAGAGCGGGGAATGTAGGGAGAGATAAGAGAGGAAAGGTAATGAGAAGCAGCCAAATGAAGGCACTTATAGGTCAGCAGTAGAAATTTGAACTAGATGCGGAAATGGATAGGGAGTCAATGAAGTGACTTGAGAAGAGGGATGACAAGAGCACAGTGACACCAGAAGATTAGCTGTGCAGCTGAATTTTGAACAGATTGAAGTACACACATATACATGTAACATGTAGCATAGGGACCCCAATGTCAGCATACTAAGCCATTTGCTGTGATTAATGTGGGTGTACTTACTGCTACCCATTGAGCTGGCAGTAAATACATCTCAGCATTACCAGTTAGAATGCACCAAAGATGCCTATTTATTTATTTATTATTTATTTATTTATTACAGTTTCTTATATACCGCGCTATTCGGCATCAGCGCGGTTTACATCATAACATAACTACCATGGTGACAAGGTGTCTGGTTTTACATTGAACAGGTAATAAAACTTGGATAACAGGGTTAACTATATACATAACTATATACATAAGCTATTTACACTGCAGGATAGGTAGAGTCAGATCATGAGTAAGGGGGCATCTATAAGGGGTGATTTCTTGAGAGGGATATCCAGTCTCACATTATGCACATTAATCACATTATGCACACCCCACCCCTGAACCACCTCACCTCCTCTCCAACCCACTCTAAACTGTGACTGCAGCAACAGTTACCACAGTGTACTTAACATATGTTAAACCCTATGCTAATTATTAGTGCACTTTAGTAAATATGACCCATAAAAGCTGCAGAAATTGTGGCTAAATGAAGCCATATAGATTTACCTCTGAATGAGAGGAACTGCAAATGTTCATGCATAGAGTATACAGGGGCATATATACATATTTTTAGTGCAAGTATTTTTATTTTAAACAAAAGAAAATCAGAGAAATACAAAAGTTAGAAACAAAAAAGAAAGGACAAAAGACAACAACGTCCTTAAGATGACAAAGCCGATAGGGTTTAGAAGGTAAATATTGTTTCATTTAGCTTCTACATCATAAAACCGTGAGAGTGCTTTGATTGCAACTGGAGGTATTTTTCCACTGATGAACAAACATGCTGGCAAGACTGACCAGATTTCTTCATGTCAGCCATTGCTATATCTAGTGTTTGGGTTTGAAGAAAATAATTCCACCAGAAGTGGATGTTTAGCATGCTGTTTTCTTTCAGTAAGCTGTCTACCAGCTTTGCCTGAGAAAGAGAGAGATCTAGAGGGAGTACATTGGATTTAAAGACTACAATTTTGTATTCAAATCCACACAGAAACCATTAATAGTACAAACAGTTTACATCTTTTCTAAAAAGATTAACATTCTTACTAATATTCTTTCAATAAAATAACACGAGGCAGTGCCCTTTTGGTGCACTGAGAAGACCAACACTCAGGAGAAGAAGACAACTTGCATTATATATTTTCATAGGTGTCCAGACCAGCCTGTGTCCAAGAAAAAAACATGAATTGTGTGGTATTAGTCGATGTCACTGCCCTATTTGTACTGATCCAAAAATACTCCCATTAACAGCAGATGGCTCCCATTCAGAGTCAGAAAACCAGGCAGCCTCCAATCCCTTACCAAAGGGAAGAATTTAGATAGTCTCAAAGGTTTAAAGGTTTTTTCCTATCAGGTCCCCAATTCGCCATTGTTCTGCCATCATGCTTAGGGAGGAAGTCACAACCAAATGGGAAAAATTAACACCACTCTATTGTAAGCAGTGTTTCAGCTGAAACCATTTGTAAGCTTGCGAGGAAGGAAGACTAAACTGCAAGTTGAGTGAGGCAAAGGTTAACATCATAAAATAGTAAATGGCAGTAGCATGGTCTACAATATCTGCCCAATGAGGCTGTGAAGGTTGTACCTGCCATTCCTTGCTGGGTACCACCCTCTGGGCCTTTGTTTTGCAGATTACCCCTCTTTATTTTTTGAAGTTTAAAAGTTACTTAAGTGTGCTTTGATTCTTCTTGCTATAAAGGGGTTCTCTATGTCTCTCTCAGACCTCTCTGAATTCTGTCACTGTATTTGCCCCCATCACCTCCACAGGGACTTTGCAAGCTGCTCTCCTACAAATAGCTGACCCACCATCCATATATTTTTATATTGCCAAAGGGGCCAGGAAAAACTACTGCTACTGATTTTAAAAAGAGGAAAGCTCCATAAAGTGACCTTTCCTGTGGAGTCTAGAGGGGGGAATCTAGATCTGCCAGACATGTGTGCATATCACTAAAACATAGGAATATCCTCCAATCCCAACTAGATATAGCAACAGAAAAGGGGATGCTAACACTTCTTCTGAATCTACCCTATGCCACAAGGGATGAGTAGAGTGGAGAAGTGGCCTAATGGTTAAGAACACTGGCTTGGGAACCCAGAGACCAGGGCTCATTTCCCACTAGCACTCCTTGTGGCCTTGGGCAAGTCACTTAACCTTCCATTGCCTGAGAAAAATCCAAGTTATCAATGTCCCTGTTTAATGTGCATTACCAAGTTTAAGTTTCAATGTAAACTGCTTTGATTGAAATGACAAAGCAGTATATAAAACCTGATAAATAAATAAAATCAGCTAATGAGTGACACCATTGTATGCCCTGAGTCCATGTGGTATGTTGGTGATCTGTGTGCTAACCACAGGGCATTTGCTAACCATGTCCCTGACATATTGGATGTTAGCTTTTGCACCTAACGCATCATAAGTGCAAAAGCTTACTGCACTTTAGTAAACATACCCCATATTTTATGAAATATTATAAGGTACTTTATTTATGCACACATATCTACATCTGCTCTCAAGTGGGCATAATGTCTTGAATGTAGGCGCGATTGCTGCTGCATTTGCACTAATTTTTAATAAAGTCACATGGGCTCCTATGTGCATTTATAAAATAGCACAAAATAGGTACTGTACTTTCCTGCTTTCTTAACCTAGATAAGAATTTCTTGTGTGAGTGCAAATCAGTTATACATGTGTTAATTCATAGGTATACCAACGCACAAGCAATTTGCACTTAAAAAAAAATCTAGGTGCAGTATAGCAAATTGAAAATAAAGATAAAGATAAAGATTGCAGGAAGAGCACATTTTCAGTTTGGCTGTTTGAATTTTAAAGCCTTGCATGGAATTGGCTCAAAATACCAACAGGAGAGATCATGTCCTTTGAGATTTCAGGAGAAATTGCTTTTAAAGGTTCCTCCAGTACAGCAATGTATGGGTAAGAAAACTTGGTATTGAGCACTTACTTGTGTTGCCCCCAGCATTGGAATCAGCTTCAAAGAGAGATTAGGCCAACTTCTGATTTATTGAGATTTCAGAAATTTCTCAAAAATTAGGTGTTTCAGCATTAAACGAGGCAGGCGGACCTGGTGCTTCGGGCCCATTTCCTCCACCTCCCATCACCCCCAATCTCCCAACCCCACAAAAGACACCACACCAACATTTTATGGAACATAACTGGTCGCAGCTTTATTAACCTTTAACAATTTCACAATATGCCAACATGCTACACCTTCTCAATCGATTAGCGGCACCCGGCCCGCACCAGCCATACATTAGCAAAGTGCCTTGCCACCGCTAACGCCATAACTTGCCCCCCCGGCAAGTTACCCAACCCTTCCCCCGACTTCGCCATGCCATAGCAAAAGCCGACCAGGTTTGACCGGGTCAGGGGTACCCCGCCCCCGCACAAGTGTAGCCTGAGGCTCCGGAACCAGGAAACCTCCGGGATCCCGCCAACCCCCCCCCCCAAAGCTGCAACACCCCATAAACCACACCCACATAAATATGCATGGGAGGGCGGGTGGGAAGCCGGCACCCCCGAGCAGCCTCCGCCGTGAATAACCACGCGGAGGCTGCCCGCCGGCCCCCCACCACCCACCACACCGCCAGGATTCCCTCTGATTGGCTCCCGCGCGGCTGCCACCGCTGGGAGCCAATGACTTCCAAGCTAGCCGAGGCCGTGCGCAGGGTCCTCGCACCGGCCGCGCGCCCGGTTAGGGTCGGCCGCCAGGACCCTGCCCGCAGCCTCCTCATTAACCGAGGCAGGCGGACCTGGTGCTTCGGGCCCATTTCCTCCACCTCCCATCACCCCCAATCTCCAAACCCCACAAAAGACACCACACCAACATTTTATGGAACACAACTGGTCGCAGCTTTATTAACCTTTAAGAATTTCGCAATATGCCAACATGCTACACCTTCTCAATCGATTAGCGGCACCCGGCCCGCACCAGCCATACCTTAGCAAAGTGCCTTGCCACCGCTAACGCCATAACTTGCCCCCCCAGCAAGTTACCTAACCCTTCCCCCGACTTCGCCATGCCATAGCAAAAGACGACCAGGGTTTGACCGGGTCAGGGGCACCCCGCCCCCGCCCAAGTGTAGCCTGAGGCTCCGGACCCTGGAAACCTCCGGGATCCCGCCACCGGCACAGGTACCAACCTTGTTCCTGTGCCGCCCCCCCAAAGCCAAGCTGCAACCAGTGAGCAACCCAACCAAAACACATTCCAAGACCTCCCGCCAGTCCTAAAAGAGGAGAGCCCACACTACTGGCGAGAACTGCCCCATCACCCTTATACAGCCCCGGCCTCAACCTCCCCGATAAGGCATCCTCCGATACCCCCACGTCGGCCAAGCAAGCTATTAGCCAGCCCCCGCGACCAACGCCGCCGGCTCTAACATGCAGGCCTTGAAACAAAGTCAGCCCCCAGCAAAATTACCCAGAAATGCCTGCAAAACCCAGAAAATCCCCTTGCGCTGCTCTGAGCAGATGCCGGCATTACCCGGAACCCGATCATTGCATCCAACACTGCAGGCAGTCGCGATATCCGCCCGTGGCGCTGTAGCAAAGGAAGCCGCTGCGACCCACGGGGTCTGCGCTCACCTAGCCATGATATAGCCACCAACCCGGGCCGCTCCCCAGTTGTCATTCACCACCGCACCAGAACTCGCCATCCGGCTCATCGGACAAAGGAGTGAAGGATCCCCAACCTTCAGAAGGTTCCAGACCCCACCTGCAAAATAAATGAACAATGAAAAGTCCCCAACCCCCCGACCCCCCTGAGCCGGTACAGCCGCACTGAACCCCTACATGCTCGAGAGCACCATCCTATGCTCTACCGGACCTGTGTAGCCACCCAGAAGGAAAAGAGTGAAGCACAAAAACTGTAGGCTCAACCCCCGCCAAGCACCGCGCCATGCGGACCACCTCGAACACCGGAACACCCTGGGCACTGGAAACAGCCCAACACCCCCTCCCCCTAGAAGTAGTCCCGTGCCTACCCGGGGGGCACCCGCAGGTATTGCCGCGTGGCCGCCACAGGGAACGTCACAAAGCCTTCAGCCCACTCCGACGCCCACTCGAGCCATGTGGGAAACTTGCCCAAACATCCCCAACCACCCAGCAAACAAAACATGAGGCCGGGGAAGCCGTCCCCCGCCCCCAACCCCGACCGGAGCCGCAACCCACTCCCCCCATTCGAAAAGGCCCCGAAAAAGGGCCATACAAAAACTGTCCCAACATGGCGGCGTCATACCCCCAGGCAGTTATCCGCAGGCTCGGCGAAAGGAGCCAGACCGGCACATCATGCGCGAGAGGCCGGCCGAGCACGCACCCCCCCTTGCAGTAACCTGCGAGCTACCAATCCCCCAACCAGCGATCTGCACCCCAACTTTCGCACATATGAAACCGTCCCAACTGCGAACCCACCCCGGTCTGAAACCCCCCCCACACCCCTAGTCACTACGAAATACCCACCAAGCAAGGACTCTGGTTGCCGCCTGTGCTCGACCGAAATTGGACCACTTAGTCACAACCCAAATGACACCCAGACCACGGCCCCTGTGATACCAAATTCTGCAGTAAACTCCGCAGGTATCCCAGGACAAGGCTCCATAAGGTCTCCGGGCCCCAGATCCTTCATTGTCCGCTGCCGGGCAAGATCCTGAAACCGGTCCACCGGAACTCGAGAGAACCTTGACAAACCCGGCCACACAGCCAGGGATAAGCCAAGCCTCCCTCAACACTCGCAAGTGTAGAGATGCCAACACCACCACCCGCATTCAAACCGCCACTGGCAAACCCCCTCGGGAGTAGTGATGGACCACCCTGCCCACCGCGACATTGCCGCCCACCATACCACCTTACGGTTGCGGAGCCAATCAGGCCAAAGCTCCACAACCACACCGAGCCGAAAACACTCCAGGAAGTAGATATCGGGATCCGAAACTGACACCAGCCAAGACTACAGGCCCCGCCGAAGTACATGCCCCACCCGCCGCATCCGTGTAGAGCTGCAACCCCTCACGGGACAACTCCAACTCCATCAAAACCAATGTCCCTTCTAAATTGGCCCCGAAGCAACTCGAGAGACGCAAAATCACCCACACAACCCTGCGGCCCCCCCTCCGAATGGTGAGGATTCTACGCCCCGCCCCGGGGAAACATCCGCATTGGCAGCCTATTCCCGCTGCAGGCGAGGTACCACATCCACCGAGACCAACTCCACACCCAAGGTTAGTCGCCTCGGCGGACCCTCTGCCCCACCCAACACCAAGGGCCCTCCTAAACCCTGCGATGGTTCGCGAACGATGGTTCACGAAAAAAGGCCAATCAACCTCGGCCCACAACGCTACCCGACCTGCCTCCTGCACCAGCTCACCTGCCCGATCAAATGACACACCCGCGCCATACACAACGCACACGGAACGTGTACCGGCGACAGCACCCCCAAAAGCCCGGCCAAATTATGCATTAGCCTGAACCGCTCAAGCACCTTCTCCGTGACTATCCCCCCAGGGGAAATCATCAAGTTCGGGAAAGGCGGATCCTGTAACGGACCCGCAAAGTGCCCTCACCCAGCTTCCCAAAGAACCACCCCACCCACGGTTCCCAAACACCACAGTGAAGGCGAACTCCGAGGACAAGGCGCCACCACTACGCCCAGCACTGGAAAACAACGCCTAACTAAAAAACGAATCCAGAGACGCGGATACCGCCGAAGCCACCCTTGCAAAGCGTGGCCCATAAGTGACCACACCTTAACCGAGTGCAGTCCGGAATTTGGCAGGTTGACTTATGAAAACCCACAACCTGCGGTACTAACCCCCCCCCCCCCCCCCGCCCAGCTCCCTGCTGCAAAGTGGCCGGTAGCCCCACGCACCCCGTCTCCAGTACCCAACCAAACGGACATTGGAGGCAACCATAGGTTACCCTGCGTGCCCCGAAATACCCAGCCGTTCCCTTCCAGGAACCATCCCACCTAGCACAGCCACGCCCCCCTCGCGTGTCCGGGACACCTCCAATAACGAAGCCGCATACCCATAGCAGCCCAGAAAGCTCGAGCGGGCGACGTCCCCCACACCCCGTCTAAGCACCGAAGGATCAAGGCCAATGCCATACCTTGCGCGCAACCTCCGGAACCCACCCCACATTATCATCCACCATGCTCCCTGTTAGGCTCTCCCCCGAATGCTCCCTGCCCCCAACAGTCTCAAGACATCCATATATTGCTACGGACCGATCCTACGTCAAGTCGGTTCGGTACCCCTTCCAACAACTCCGAGAACGCGGCCCTAGGCCTCCACCACCCCTGCGCTATCTGTTCCCTTCTGCGGCAGCACCACCACAGCTGCCCACGACGCATCACCCGAGTAGGAGGAGGAGGCCGACCCTTGAAGTCGCCGACAAGAATGCCGCCTGATCATCCCCCGCCCTAACCCCCCCTCATACCCCGACTGTCCAGCCATGCCGTTCCTCGCCCGGTGGACCCGACCACTCACCTGCTTATCGACCGCCTGCCACCGGCAGCTGCTGTCCCGACGTCCAGCTGGCTGACGTCATCGCAGGTCTGCGCCGTCTCACTGCACCTCACCTGATGCCTCCGCTGCAGCACCACGCCTGGTGGACTAGCACCATGCCTCCACGACTACTGCACCATCGCCGGCCCTGTGAAGACATAAGCGAAAAAACAGGGGGGGGGAGGGGCTGCCGGAGACCACTCATGTGGTCAGGGCCCACCTCGAACAGATTTATTAATTTTTTATTAATTTATTTATTTATTTATTGAAAATTTCTTATATACCGCCTTTCATGACATGAAGGCGGTTCACATTGAACAAACTGAAATCACATAGAAAAGGGCATTACAACTTAGAGACAACTATCCTACAGGGAACATGGGCCATGGAGGGCCAAGTGGCCTGCCCAAGACCACAAGGAGCACACGTGGGACTAGAAACCCCAGTCCTTCCGGCCCAAGGTTGCTGTCCTCTAGTGGGATATGAACCCCCGACCCTCCGGCCGGAAGTACCTTGCCCCAACCACTAGGCCACTCCTCCACTCCAGATCCAAACACAACCAGATCCAAACACAACCAGCCCACCCCCTAGCCAATGCGCCCCAGGCGAGGGCCCACCAGCACCACCTAATCGCCTTAAACCGTAAACCTGCCAGCAGGAGTAAGGTGTCCCCAAACCCTTGCCCCTTACCCGGCTGGAGAGAAACAACACATACGTCTTAAACTTAAAAGTTGTTGTGTATTTACGTTTCCCATAAGTTCCCCAACCAGTTCCCGTGCAAGCAATGTGATGTACACACTGCAGTTCTACGGATAGCCAATTCCAAGCACACAACTCAGAGTGTCGCCATGCGGCGCACAAAAATTCCTCCCCCCCCCAAAGCTGCACAGCTGACACCCCACGCACACATCCCGCGGAAGAGTAGAGGGAACATTGGCCCGTGCCCCCCTCGCCTCCCCATAAATCGCCCCGGACCCCCCCGACCCTCCAACACCCCTGAGCAGTGCACCCCCAGCCCACCGGGAGAGGCTCCACGCACAGCTCCCCCCCCAGCGCAAACTCACTCCCCACCCAACATTCGCATCGCTGGGGGGGGGGGCACGCACGCCCCCGCCAACCTCCTGCACCCCCAAAGCACCCGCACATGCAGCCAACAGAAAAATCACAAATAGTCCCAAGGAATTCCATGGGAAGGGAAAAATAAATGTTATTATTTAAACACTCATAGGCCCCAAATGCGCCATCCTGGAAATTAGCAACCTATATTCCAGCTGTTCCTCCCAGAGATGTTCCACCGAAATCTAGGTGTTCTGTCCCTGCAGCCGAGCTCCGACAGGCAGACAAGACAACATCCGGCCTCCACCGCTGTCCGGCGACAGCATTCCAGCACACCACAAAGCACTCAGCTCTCCTCACTGGTCACGCTCACCGGGCGCGCTCACTGGACCCCACAGCCGGCGACCAGCCCAGCTCTGCGGCTCCACCGCTGCCTGTCCGCTGCAGCCGCCGGGACCGGACCTCCGCCGGGAGCCACAGCACCTCCCGCCGCAAACCCTGCCGACCAGACCGCACCGAAAACCCACCGCAGAAGCCAAAGCCGGCACCCCTGAGCAGCCTCCGCCGTGAATAACCACGCGGAGGCTGCCCGCCGGCCCCCCACCACCCACCACACCACCAGGATTCCCTCTGATTGGCTCCCGCGCGGCTGCCACCGCCGGGAGCCAATGACTTCCAAGCTAGCTGAGGCCATGCGCAGGGTCCTCGCACCGGCCACGCACCTGGTTAGGGTCGGCCGCCGGGACCCTGCCCGCGGCCTCCTCATTTTTGGAATATTGACTGGTTCGGTAGATGGAGTAATTGGATTTAACTGTTCATTTTTTTCTGTATTTATAATGATTTTTTAATTTTAATTGTCTTCATTTGTTTGTTTACAACTCGGTATTCTACTGAATTTGTTTTTATTGTGATGGTTTTCATGCTATTGTTATATTCTGAATTTTTGGTAATGATGTATTGTTTAAATATTATGTTTTTTTGTCATTTAGAGGGTCATTTTATAATAGAGCACCGTTGGGTAGGCACCTAATTAGGAGCCTATTTTAAGGCATGGGCATTTATACCAACCTACTGCTGGTGTAAATGCCCACATCTACAATTTTCTAATATGTACTGTATGTGTAGAATTTATAATCTATGTGTACCTCTGTGCTCCATCCACACTCCACCCGAATTCCTATTGTACTTGAATGTAACTCAGATTGACCCCTGGTCATAGGTCACAGTAGACTCCAGAAGGCAAGAGAAGAGCTCTGCTTCTCTTACTTCATCTACTGACTCACATTTTGGAGCCACTGATTTAGGGTCTTTATTTCTGGTTGTCTAATAGTACCAAAAGTGTAATATGTGTCTAATAACACACAATAATAATCCCTTATGTCTATGTTAGAGCTCTGCTTCTCAAGCCCATTCTGGAATGCTCCGTAACCAGTCTGGTTTTCAGATGTATAGAATGAATATACATCATATAGATTTGCATGCACTGCTTCTATCAAATTCAACCTATCACATGCATATTCATTGTGGATATCCTGAAAACTAGGCTGGCAAGACGGTACTCCAAGACTAGCTTGAGAAACACTGTCTTGATACATGAAAAATATTTTATAAAAATGCTTTTCAAGGGACAGTAGTCTACTTCTTCAACACAAAGAAAACATAATCATGTGAAGCAAAACATATAAAGATACAGAAGTCACAGCAGATGAAAGAATACATTGCAACAAGGTATTTCCTTCACAGGTGCAGAAAGTGTATTTCAAAAGCAAATCAAAGCTGGTTTTCATTTCTCTCATGTGGTAAAAGTCTTCTAAGCTGTCACACTTTGGTGGTTGCAAGAGCATCTTCTGAATCTCTTTGGTATAAATCCACCACGTTTTAAAATTGTTCCCTTCTATGTGCTACCTTTAGAAATCATAAACAGACACATTCAGAAATAGAATTTAAAAGTGTGACATGGCTCACTGTACTGTGGCACATCTTTATTGATTTATTGGTGATTTCTATACGGAAACCTCTCAGTGGTGTCTTGCAAGAAAAGGTCTTCACATAATACACTGGAAATGGACTAGTATTCATTAATACAATTAATTATCATGAAAACTGGAAAAGCAGGTTTTTGTTTCATTTCTAAGGATGGGAGAACAGTGATATCTTGGCGTTTGTCGGCTGCGACCGTGGGGGCGACGAAGGCACATCATCGAATTAGAGTGACGAAGGAGATCAAGGAGGATCTCCGAGTTTGGGATGACTTTTTGCAAGAATTTAACGGGACCTCCGTGATAAAGGAGTTGGAGTTCTCGAGCCCTGAGCTCCAGCTCTATACGGATGCGGCGGGGGAGTGGGTCTAGGTATCTATTTCGGAGGGGCATGGTGCGCGGAGAGATGGCCGGAGGCTTGGCGGGCGTCGGGTCTCTTGAAGAATATAACTTTTTTGGAGTTGTTCCCGATTCTGGTTACGATTGAGTTGTGGCCGGACAGATTGCGGAATCGCAGGGTGGTCTGGTGGTGTGACAATGCGGCTGTGGTGTGTATAGTCAATCGTTGCACTCCACGGTGTTTGTGGGTGGCAACGTTGATGAGACTCCTCGTGCTTAGCTGTATGCGCTTAAATCTCTTGGTGACGGCGCGTCATGTTCCGGGGCATACTAATTCAATTGCCGATGCTCTTTCTCGTTTGCAGATGGAGAGGTTTCGGCGCCTGGCACCGGAAGCAGATCCCGAAGGGAGAACGGTCCCGTCGAGATTGTGGAGCTGTGGCCGGCTGTGATGAGAGAGCTGTTGCGGAGTTCGGTGGCTGAGAGTACCTGGGCTGCTTATCGGCGGGGCTGCAATAAGGTGGTGGAGTTCCTCCGGAGGTGTGGCTGGCAGTATGGCGCGGTGTCGGACCACCTGTTCGGGCTGTACATAGCTTGGGCACTGGGCTCGGGGTTATCTAGAGCGGCGGTCCGGGGGCATCTGGCGGGTTTCGATTTCTTTGCAAGGGCGTTGGGTTGGGGGTCGGTCGGGGGTGGCTTTCTGGTGCGACGGCTCTTACGTGGTTGGGAGCGCTCTCGCCCGTCCCCCCCCGACCGTAGGCGTCCCGTCTCGTATAGCCTGTTGAGGAGGCTTTGCATTGCATTGCCAAGGGTTGCGGAGTCTCAATTCGAGGCGGTTCTGTTTCGGGCCACGTTTACATTGGCCTTTTTCGGGGCTCTGCGAGTCGGTGAGCTGGCGGCGGCGTCCAAGAAAGATGTGTCGGGATCGGGTTTGCGCCTCCAGCACGTACAGATGTACGGGGGGCAGCTTAAGGTCCTGATCCCGAGATCAAAGACCGATCAGATGGGAAAAGGGGCTTGGGTAATCCTGAACGCTATAGGCGGTGTCACATGCCCGGTGTCGGCCATGCGGGATTATTTGCGGGTTCGACCGAGGGTAGCGGGTAGCTTATTTCTGCATGAGAATGCCCAAGCGCTAACGCGTTTTCAATTTTCGGCAGTTTTACGGATGGTATTGACCCATCTGGGCGAGGACGCCTCGCTTTTTGCGGCGCATTCCTTTCGCATAGGTGCGGCGACCAGTGCGGCACAGCTCGGCTGGGGGGACACGCAGATCCAACGGATAGGCCGGTGGCAGTCTCGGGCATTCCAGAGTTATGTACGTTTATGACGTCCAATCACAGATACCGTGCATGTCTATATATATATACGGATTGCTATATATATATATAAATACGTGGATGCATGCCCCCGGTGGGGGGGCGTGATTGTGGGGGGGGGGTGTTATTAACTGTTATTTTCTTTTACAGATGTCGGACACGCTGGAAGGGCGTGTTGGTTGTTGGGGCACTCCTTTGTCTTCTGGGCGGAGAATCGAGCAGCGGTGCGGCCGGTCGGGCGCAACCTGGGCTTCGATACGGCAGTGTTGTCAGTCTCATGGCTGGGTCTGCGGGGGATGCGCTGGTTCCAGATGCTACCCATGCTACGACAGCGGATGCAGCTCGGAGGGCAGCCGGTGATTCTGCTCGTACACCTAGGAGGCAATGAAGTGTCATCTTGGACTACCAGGCAGCTGATTAACGCGACGAAGAAAGATTTGGCAGTGGTGCTGCATTGGTGTCCAGAGTTGGTGGTGGTCTGGTCTGACATCATCCCTAGACCCGCTTGCTTGGGTCAAAAGCGGTGGTCCAGGGGTTTGTATAAGATTAATAGACAGGTGGGCAGATGGGTGTGCGAACAGGGCGGTTACCAGGTGCAGCATTCATGGGTGGAAGTGGGTTGTGTGGGCCTATATCGGTGTGATGGGATACACCTATCCCCGGTGGGGTTAGACCTCCTGCTTAATGACTGGCAGGAGGCGCTGGAGGCAGTAGTTCGGGACACAGGAACTGGTCGCTGAGGCAGTTATTCCTCCTAGTTTTTCTCTGTTGGGGGGGGGCGGCACAGACGGCTAAAGTGTCTGTGCCGGTGGCGGGGTCCCGGGGGTTCCCGGGGTCCGGAGTGGCAGGCCATGAGGGCGGGGGGGGGCCCTCGGCATGGTTAAACCCGGTCGGCTTGTGCTACTGAGACGGCCAAGTCGGGGAAGGGTTATTGCCAATTGGCCGATGCTTTTACTGTGCGGGGGGCGGCGGAGAAGTCACCTTGCTAATCACACGGCGGGTGGCAGATCTTGCCGCGGGGCACAGGGTTGGTGTTATTATGTTATAACTGTTATTGAGGTTATGTTCAATAAAACTGCGACCAGTTTATGCCCAACTACTGTCTCTGTGCTTGATTTGGGGAAAAGGGGGCTAGGAGAATAGGTGTGGGGCCTCCTACGAGCTGGGAACGAATGGAAGGAGGGGCGGGGTTGAGGGTGATAAGGATTGGATAAAGGCGAGCGAGGGGTCCGGCTACCCGGTTAAAACGAGGGCGCGGGCCAGCTCCCGAGCGCCCGGCTAGTAACAGGGTGCCCGGCCCGAGGCGATCCGGCCCCTTGCGGCTCGGGGGCGAGCATGAAGAGCGGGGAGGTGGGGGGGCGGGGGGAGAGGGGGGGCGACAGGAGCGGGCGGCAGAAGCCAAACGGGATTGGCCAGCGGAAAGGGAATCATTTGAACTGATTGGATCCCCAGGCGCGGGAGCGCGTCCTGGGGATCCACCAGCCTGCACTTCCGCGCGCCCGAGCCTGCTGGCATCGTGGCGCGACGAGAGGTGCACGCTGGTTGCTTCCCTCCCACCCACCCTGTGGCTAGTTGGTGGCGTGTCCGGTATGGGTTGTCGCAGTTGGAGGGGGTTGCGGGGTCCCGGGGGTTCCCGGGGTCCGGAGTGGCAGGCCATGAGGGCGGGGGGGGCCCTCGGCATGGTTAAACCCGGTCGGCTTGTGCTACTGAGACGGCCAAGTCGGGGAAGGGTTATTGCCAATTGGCCGATGCTTTTACTGTGCGGGGGGCGGCGGAGAAGTCACCTTGCTAATCACACGGCGGGTGGCAGATCTTGCCGCGGGGCACAGGGTTGGTGTTATTATGTTATAACTGTTATTGAGGTTATGTTCAATAAAACTGCGACCAGTTTATGCCCAACTACTGTCTCTGTGCTTGATTTGTGGAAAAGGGGGCTAGGAGAATAGGTGTGGGGCCTCCTACGAGCTGGGAACGAATGGAAGGGGGGGCGGGGTTGAGGGTGATAAGGATTGGATAAAGGCGAGCGAGGGGTCCGGCTACCCGGTTACAGTGATATCTTGGATATGTTGGCAAAGCTTGTTCCAGAGAGCTGGTGTCAGTAAAGAGACAGTACGAAAGCAAAACTTGTCTGGTACAAGATACAGAAGATTATATGATTGTGCGTACACATGATGATCTCTGGTGGAGACGAAGAGCAGAGAATTAATTGGGACCAAGCCATGAATCCATTTGTATATGTGAGTTAGGGGTTTGAAAGTGCCTTGTTATCTGGGGCAAAGTTATTATGCTGCAGTAAAATATCACATTTTACCACAGTTTAAGTTACTGTGGGACTCACAAACTTGTGGTAACTCCATAATGAAGCTTAGTAATTCCTACGGTAGATGAATAACAGAGCTTGCGATCAACCTCACAAGTTGTGTTATTCTGCTCCCTAGGAACTTTGGGCAGGTAACACTTGGCCTGAAGCTCCCAGGAGAATCTTAAGGAACAAGTGTTAAACAAACGTTTTGCATGGATTCTACTGCCCCCCCCCCCCCCAGTCAAGTCCATCCAATCTCACAGAAGATTCCAGGGACCCCAATCAAACCCCTCTACTCTCCCAAAGACATTCCTGCCCAACAATCAAGTTCCTCTAACACCCAAAAATCACCAGGATCAACTGGGAACTTCCATAGTGTTTACCAGTTGAGGCAGGAGCAATCCCCAGTCACTCCTGTCCCATTGAACTCCAGGTGCAAAATGGTGGCTATTGACTCTTAGTGGTATTCTCATGGTTTTATTTTCAATCAGTGCCATTTTAGATCCAGAGCTTGATTAGGCAGAAGTGACTTGGGATCACTCAAACTATGGATGCTACACACCGTCAAAAACCCTAGTAGGTCCCAGAGAGAGAGATCCTTTGAGGGAAAGAGGACTGACTGTGGGTCTGGGGAAGGGGTTTTATTTTATTTAATTTTATTTATTTAACAATCATTTATATCCCGCATCTTCCAGAGTTCAGTTGCGGTTCACAATAAAACAACAATCCACGAAGCAAGAGCTTGGTTTTACATTGAACATTTTGAACATCAAACAATATAATGGTTAACAGCATGGGCTAATACATAACAGCACAAAACTGGCTTGTAAACTATGTACAATAAACTATATACAAATACAGGTTGTGGGCACTTTAGAGTGGAGTCATATTGTTTTTAGATCAGTGTATTTTCTGTTAAGTTGTTGGATTTAGTATTACTCAGTCCGGTGTTTTTAACCTTTATCTGAGTATATCGAGGGATTATCTATGTTGCCGTAGTGCATGGAGAATAAATAGGTCTTTAGTTTTTTACGGAGTTCCATAATTTTGGTTATGGTTCGTAGGTCCTCTTTAAGGGAATTCCAAATGGATGGGGCTGTATGAGAAAAAGCTCTGTTGTTAGTTAATTTATTTACTTTTATGAAATCATTAGGAGTGTTTAATTTATTTGAGTGTCCTTTTCTGTGCGTAGTTTTTTGAAATTCCATGCTGATTAGGTTGCTTAGTGGGATTGGAGCCATGTCATTTAAGGCTTTAAATGTAGTTATTGTAGTTTTATATATTATCCTGCTTTGAATTGGCAACCAGTGAAGGGAAGCTAGTATTGGGGTTATGTGCTGGAATGAGTGTGCTTTCATTATAATTCTAGCTGCTGCGTTTTGTGCTAATTGGATTCTTTTGATGTTTTGTTTCGTTATTCCTAAAAGAATTAGGTTGGCAAAATCAAAGTGCGGGGTTATTGTTGCCTGGATTATATTAATGAAGTCTTGTAGGTGTACTAATGGGCGTAGTTGTTTAAGGATTTTGAGTTTAAAATATATTTTCTTTATGGTGTTTCTGATGTGAGTGTTCATCGTCAAATGTGTATCTAGAATAACACCTAGGTATCTTATTTCGTTTTTTATTTTAATGTCATGATTTTGTATTGTTATGTGGGTTGGAGGAATATATGATTGGTTTTTTGTTACAATTAGAACTTCTGTTTTTGAATGATTAATGTGGAGGTTTTGAGCTTTAAGCCAAGTTGTTATTTCATTGAAACAATCTGATAGTAGTTTTATTGGTAAATTAGGGATTGTGAATGGGATGTACATCATAATATCATCTGCATATAGATGATAGTATACTCTGAATTTTTTAAAAATATTGCAGACTGGTTTTATGTAAATATTTAACAGGAGGGCTGATAGCGCAGAGCCTTGTGGGAGTCCAATTTCTTGTTTATATATAGTTGATGTTTGGTTGCCTATTCTTACATTTTGCATTCTATTGTTTAAATAAGAGGTGAACCATTTGTGCACAGTGGCATTTATTCCTATTTGTTTCAGGTTATTAAGCATTATAGTATGATGAACACTATCAAATGCTGCCGAAATATCAATAAATAAGAGTATAAATGCTTGTTTATGATTATCAATCCCTCTTAGTAGTACGTCAGTTAAGACTGTTAAGAGTGTTTCAACTCCATGTCGGGGCCTAAATCCATATTGGTGCTCATCAAGTGGGTAGGATGAATCTAGGTATTCTTGTGTCTGGATTTGTACCACTTTTTCTATTATTTTAGCCAAAAAAGGGATACTTGAGATAGGTCTGTATGATTTTGGTGATGTTTTGTCAAGCATGTTGTTTTTTTTTTTTTTAATTTTTTTATTTATGCAATTTTACAATTTAAACATCAATCAACAATGTTTACAGCAAAGATGAATACTTGTGAAAATACAAAAGAAGCACTCTCTTTAACTAAATAACAAACAAGAGACATCTTTAGTCCCCAACAACGGAGAAGTGGTAACAAAACAACTGAAGGCAGGAAAAACCCACAGATTAACAAAAATAAATCTAAGGATTAAGATGGCAACGAGAGATTAGGATCAGTACATATCTACAGATGGTAACCTTAAGAAGGCACAGTCGTAGTAATATGCGAGCTAATAAATGACGACAAATCTCCAGGCTGGAAAAAGACAAATTTCTGAGACTTGAAAAAAACAATACATTTGCATGGAAATCTGAGCATGAAAGAGGCCCCCAACTGAACAACACCAGGTTTTAACAAAAGAAAAGCTTTACGACGTTTTCTGGGTTTCCTTGGAGATATCCGGGAAAACAGAAATCTTTTTCCCCATAAACAAATTTACTCTTTTTTTATAAGACAACTTGAGGAGCCAATCCCTATCTGAAGAAAGGGCAAGAGATACCAATAGTGTGGAAGTTCTTATCTCACCATCCCCGGACGTACTGAGCATAGCAGAGACATTAAGAAAATCAAAGTCCACAGATCCTTGCACAATCTGGCCCTCTCTTTTACCCGAAGGTAAGTAGAAAACTCTCTGCACAGGGGGAATTAATTCTGTAGGGACCGCCAAAGTTTCAAGAAGATATTTCTTGAATAATTCTAATGGTGCTACATCTGGAACCACAGGAAAATTTAATAGCCTAAGATTAGAAGCCCTTGTAGCATTTTCCAGAGTCTCCAACTTCATTTTCAATATTTGATTATCCTTCATTAGGGAAGACGTTAAATCAGAAACTTGGGTAAGCTTCTGATTGGAAACAACGGCACTGTTCTTAAACTCCACAAAGTCAGTAGATAACAGCAGGATATCCCCCTCAAGTTTGGAGACAGAGGAAGACGAGGAAGTCAGTTGTTGAAATACAGCTTGTGAAAGCTGGCTAATCGCTTCCCAAATATTGTCCAAAGTTACCACAGCCGGTCGAACCAACGAAAAGGAGAATGGAGGCCCAGTCGGAGTGGAACTTTCATGCGCTGAAACAACATCATTCATCAGCCCAACTTCCGTGCTCACCTCGATAGAAGTCGTAGCTCCGGGCACACAAGCAGCCGTCTCAGCAGCCGACAATTGCACTCCAGAGTTTCTACTCAGCGCGCCCCGCGTCTGGTCCTTACCCGCTTCCAACACCGGAGGGGGAAGGAAACCACGTGCTAGGGAGATCCCCGAAGATCCAGGAGCCACAGGAGGTGAGCGACCATCTGGGGAGAGAGACAAATCATGGGCGGAAGACGCTGCACTTTCCTCCAGTGGCGAAATCAAGCCCGCTCTGATCTCCCCGATCTGATCCACACTGAGCTTAACAAATTTGTCCATCGGACCCGCAGCAACTGCCGGCGACTCCGCGGGGGGAGCTTTAGGCTTTCCCTTACGTTTCGGCATAAGCTCAGATCCTCTCGAACGCCATCTTAGAGTTAAACCACTCCTCCAAGCATGTTGTTTTTGAGAATTGGACGGATTTGTGCATGTTTGAGTGTAGATGGGAGGTGTCCTTGAAGCAACGAAAGGTTGACTATGGGGAGAATGTATGATAGTAGTATTGGAAGTGTACTTTTAATCCATGTTACTGGGCATGGATCAAGATAGGAAGTTGTGGTGTTGAGATTGGATATGATATTCTTTAGTGAATCTTTTGATATAGGGTGAAAGTCTGACCATTCGTCTGAGCAATGATGAACCGTATTGATATTGTCTAGGTTCATTATAGGTTATGTAGATTTGTTTTGTTAGTGATTGGCTAAGGTTTGTACCGAAATATCGGTGATTTCATTGTTAGATGTTTGGGGATTATTAGTTAGATTTCTAACAATGGAGAATAGTTCTCGTGGTCTGTTATAGGATTTTGATAAGATTGCTGCGTAATAAGATTTTTTTGTGCTATCTAAGATATCCTTGTATTTTGTGAGATAGTTGTTATATATTTCCTTGTTGATGATTGATTTGGTTTTGCGCCATTTGTGCTCTATTTTTCTTAGTTCTCTTTTCATTTGTTTTAGCATGTTGTTGAACCATGGTGTTCTGTTTATTTTTAAATTAGTGGGCTTTTTGATTCATTTTTCAAGTTTGGCTGCATTGTTGATTGTGTCATGCCAGTTTTTGACAGCTTCATCTAGATTCGTTGGGGATGATGAGAGGTAGAGTATTGTTGTATCCAAGAATTCAGTTTCATTAAATTTTTTGAATTTTGTAGTAGGATCACTTCATGTATTGTTTTTGGTGTTATTGGTGTAGAAAGTGAAGTTTGTTTTGATAATGTAATGATCCGACCAAGGTATTTGTGAGCATTCTATGGAATCTGGGTTGAATAGTTTAAAGAGTGTGCTTGGGAGGAGAATAAGGTCAAGAGTGCCTCCTTTTATGTGTGCTGTTGTATTGATTATTTGGTGAAAGTCCATGTCTGATATGGATTCTAGGAACAAGTTGGATTCTGATGATGGAAGTGAGGGGAGATTGAAATCGCCAAGCATGATTATGGGGTTTTGTTCTGTAGAAGAGCCTAAGAATTCAATTAGTGAATCTAGGCTATCTGCTTTTTGAACAGGGGGTCTATATATTAGGCAAATTCTAAAACTGTTAGTTTTTATAATTAAGGTGTCAATATTGTTGGTAATAGTTGATGGTATTGTTCTTGCATTTAATCTCTTTTTTGTCATTATAAGTACACCTCCTCCTTTTTTGTTGGTTCTATGTGTATAGTTTATATCATAGTCTTCGCTATTAAGTTGATTTAAGTAGACTGTGTCCGTTTCAGTTAGCCAGGTTTCTGTTACGCATAAATTGTCAGGTTTTGCGTCTGTTATTAAATCATTGAATATGGGAAGTTTGTTTTTCATTGAGCGGGCATTTATAAGGATGCAGGTTAGAGAAGTAGTGTTGTTGATGCTAATTTCATTTGTTATTTGTTGTGAATTAATTTGTTTTATTTGTATAAGTCGGTGGTAATTTATTTTTGCATGGTGGTTTGAGTTTGTGTGTCCAATGTGGTTGTAATTTCTAATTATTGTTTGTATTATAGGGATTGCCATGTGATTTTTGGTTGTTAGACTTAGTGTTAGGTCAATTAAGATTGTCAGTAATATACAACTGTAAGTTATTTTTAGTGTCATGGTGTTTAAGCGCGACATGTTCAATGTGTAGAAAGGGTTTGTTGTAGATTATATTACTAGCAATTGGTTCGTGCCTAAGAGTAGCAATAACAGTTATCTACTACTGGCAACAGTTGTATCTTATACAGAGTAAAGAATTGCTTGCAACAGTGATGAGGCAGACAGTAGATAATTGACTTACTGGCAACAGTATAACTCAGGCAGTGGTTATAGATAACTTACTAGCAACAGTGTAGATCAGGCAGTGGTTATAAATGACTTGCTGGCAATAGTATAACTCAGGAAGTGGTTATAAATGGCTTACTGACAGCAGTAAGTCAGGCAGTGGTTTTAAATGACTTGGTTTTCAGGTCGCTCTGGTAGTTCTGGTAGTTCAGATAGTTCCTCACAGGCGACTTATAAACAAACTGAGCACCCTAGGGATGGATCCTAAAGAGACTGACTTGGTTGAGTGGGAGATGGCAAAAGGTACAAGAAAAAGGAGCTCACTCAGAGGAGAAGGTTGTTACCAGTGGTGTGCTGCAGGGATATATCCTTGGTCCGATTCTTTTTAACATCTTTGTTAGTGATATTGTGGAAGGGTTGTTGGCTAAGGTTGCCTTTTTGCGGATGATACCAAAAACCTCAATAGAGTAGAAACCCAGGAAGGATTAGATAACATGAAGATAGATCTAGCTAAACTTGAAGAATGGTTGAGACTTTGTCAAATGAGATTTAATGCTAAAAGATGCAGGGTTATGCATTTGGGCCGCAAAGATCCAAGGGAGCAGTATAGTGTAGGGGGCAAAGCACTTCTGTCCACCAAAGAAGAGCGGGACCTGGGCGTGATTGTTTCTGATGATCTTAAAGTGGCTAAATAGGTAGAAAAAGCAATGGTGAAAGCCAGAAGAATGTTTGGGTGCATAGGGAGAGAAATGTCCAGCAGAAAAAAAGGAGGTTATAGTGCCTTTGTATAAGTTGCTGGTGTGACCTCATTTAGAGTATAAGCATATAAACAGGATGGAGTTGGTGCAGAGGATGGCTACTAAAATGGTTAGTGATCTTTGTTAAAATGCATATGAGGACAGACTTAAAAATCGTAATATGTATATGTTAGACAAAAGGCAGGATAAAGAAGATATGATAGAGACGTTTAAATACCTCCATGGCATAAATGTACAAGAAGAGATCCTCTTTCATTTGTAAGCAAGTTCTGCTATTAGGGGACATAGTTTGAAGGTGAAAGGGGATAGACTCAAGAGTAATATGCAGACATATTTCTTTGTGGAAAGAGTGATTGATACGTGGAATAATCTAGTGCAGGTAGTACAGATGAGGACAGTATCTGAATTCAAAAAAGTATGAGACAAACACATAAGATCTCTAAAGGGAAAATGGGGACTACTGCAATTGGTATGGAAGGGCAGATTAGATAGGCCATGTGGTCTTTTTCTGCCATCATGTTTCTATTCTATTCTATTATTTTCTAGTTAGGAGGACTTAATGAGGGGTCTGTGGAGGGCTTCACTGAGGGTATGGAGGTCTTGACTGAGATGGGGGAGGGGGAAGTGGAGTCCATAAAAGATTTATTTCACCCCAATCTCTTTATAATGGTGCCCAGGAGCATCGGGCCACATGTTAGTAGCCAGATGCTCCCAAGAGGAAAAATAATGCCAGCTTTTCCCCCATGCATAGCACAGCTTAGCCTTCTGGAAGATATGGCTACTGAGGTGCAGGAATTAGTGTTCTCTACAGCCACATCAGAGACCAGAAGCTGAAGATTTATTTATTAATCATTATTTATTTATTAAAGTTTGTATACTGCAGATCTTATATACCCTCATGGTTTACAATAAAACCTAAGAAATAGAGAGCTTTTTAATGGAAGACTTTACTCTTGTGTGTCCACCTGCTACAGTATCAGAATTCTGGAGCTTAATGACTGAAATCAGGGTACTCTTGGATTTAGATCAGCAGATTGTAATGTTCCCTTTATCTGATACCTTTCCAAATCTAGCGCAAAACTAGATCCTACTCAAACTCAGGCATTATCTTCACTTCTGCCACAGCTGAAGATTCTCCATGATTCGTCAATGCTTCCTGAATTCTGTTATCACTTTCACGTCATGGCTAAATAAAAAAAAACAGATTGTGGCTAGCTCTGAATATCCAGTCACTGTAGCCAGTGCCAACAGTATGGGGTAGATTCTGAGCAGCATTTAATGGGGATGTACGTCTGGTTTGGACGTACATCCCTGATAAATGCCTGTGCTAGATTCCCTGCCCAAATCTCTCCACACATACATGGGAGATGTGTGGGGAGCAAGGATAGGGATAGGAGGGGGCAGGCTGAAGGAGGAACATGGGCAGGCTGGAGGCGGGACCCTGACCCGGGATGTACAGGGACAATTCCAGTCATGGATCTGCATGTCTGGGGCTGCTGAGTTAGACAAGGAACTTATTCCACCCAGAGGATTGGGATCGACATCCGTGGCATGACGAACCCAGGTGAGGCGCAGCATGGGTTCCCCACTGCCCGATCCCAGCCATGGCAGGCCACTCCGGGGGTTGGGCAGTGGGGAAAAGGGACATTCGTAGGGATACGGGCAATCGGGGCTCCTGCATGGCATTCTGGTGCTATGGCGACAGGATGCCACAGCACAGATCTCCATGCAGGGGCCTTGGAAGGCTAAGATGGGGAGGGCATCAAATGTAGAGTGGGCCAGAATCGGACCCCATCCTGCCCATCCAGGCCTGGTGCATGCGATTCTGCTCCCGCAGGAGCTAGATGCTCCCGTGGGTGCGGAATCAGGTGCACAGCCAGCCCATCCAGATTTTGGATGTTTGGGCAGGCTGGATGGGCCCCGTGTGGAATTGGCCTCCACCTGGATAGTAGTCTGCATACTCATTTAGGACAGCTTTTTGCTGAAAATTGCTGCTATGTGGATAACTTTGTGGTCTACCTATGCTCCATCCTCAGATTACCTTAGTACTGTATAGATAGTACTGACTTGCTCAGGCAGGATATTCAGTGACACTTACCTGTCTATCAGGAACTGCTAACCAGTTATGTGCTGCTGAGCATTGACCATTGGTTTTTGTAAGCTCCAACAACAGCAAATGCATTCTACTCCCCAGTCTATCTCTTTCCAACTTCATAACACCTTGTTCTAGAACTTACTTTCTAAACCCAAAAAAAGTTTGACTTTTTCACTTGTTTGCACTTTTTTTTACATATCTAAATCTGAAAATATTCTCTGAATCATGTAGATAATTGGTGAAATGTTTTCTCAAGGCTAAAAAAGATATATGGTCATCTCAGGGGTTATTTATTTCAATCCCCTGGAGATTTATACGTACAGTTTTTCACACCTCTGTAATATTGATGCTATGGTGTTTTGGAATAAGCATATAATGCAGAAAAGTATTTCCAGGGTTGTTCATGCATATCTATCAATAGATGAATTTTCACAAAAGCTATCTTGTATAATTAGGGAGGGACATTCAAAGAAATTAATGTGATTAGCAGACTTGCTAACCGTGTTAATTGCGGTCACCGATTTCCACAAGTGCCACTACTGCACACCCCGATACTATCTAGCTAGCCAGGGACAGAGTAGGAGTGTCACCAAAAATAACTACTGCCCATTAACCGGGTAAGGCGGACCAGAGCTTTCCGCCCAAATCCTGTATCCCTTTTCCCCCAACCACCTAATTTACCACGTCCCTCACAAAACAAACCATTACACATTTTTTGGATCAAAAACTGGTTGCAGCTTTATTACTTCGAACAATTAACCCTTTACAAACACAACAACAGAACTTACCCCCCCCCCCCCCAGCAGACCGAGCCATCACCCGCCGTATTATTAGCAAGGTGACGTCGCTTCTGCCTCCCTCGGGTACAAGTCCCGAATAATTCGCTTCACCCTCCCTCATCCGGCTTCGCCATGTTATTAGCAAAAGCATGAGGGATTGTCCGGGTCGGGGGTACCCCACCCCCGCCCTAATGCTTGCATCCGGCTCTGGACCCCGGAAACATCCGGGATCCTGCCACCGGCTCAGACCACCTTGGATCTGAGCCGCCCCCCAAGGTGAAAGCTGCGACCAGTCCGCATCCCAACCATAATACACTCCAAGGCCTCCTGCCAATCGTTGAGGAGCAAATCCATCCCCACCGGAGACAGATGTACTCCATCCGAACGAAACAGGCCAGCACAGTCAACATCTACCCAAGGATGCAAAATTTGGCACCCCCCGTGCTCCCCCACCCATCTGCCAATTTGGCGATTAATCTTAGCCAGTCCTCTGGACCAACGCCGCTGCGCCCGGCAAGCAGGCCTTGGAATAATGTCAGACCAAACCACGACTATGCCAGGGAACATAGCCATAACCACCCTCAAGTCCTTGAATACCGCCCGAATCAACTGCCGGCAAGTCCAGGAACTCAAGTCGTTGCCTCCAAGGTGAATCAACAATATATCCGGTGGCATCCGCAGCAGGCCTTCATGGTGCCGTAGCAAAGGTAAGAGCTGAAACCACCTCAGTACGCGCTCCCCCAGCCATGAGACGGTCACTCGAGAAGCGTCCACTCCAAGATTCATGCCAACCGGTCGTGTTGCTGCTCGCCGACCAGCCCAGTAAACGAACGAGTGGCCAATCACCCAGCAGCGACACTGTCCTTGTGCTATATCTGCAAAATAAAAAAAGAGAGTTAGTCTCCCCCCCCTTTTATAACCGCACATAACCACGGAAGGCCTGGGACCTCCACCGGCCAATCCGATGGATAGTTCTCTCCGATAACACAAGTACACTAAAAAAAAAAATTTTTAAACTGCCTCTAATGTTTCGATTGATTTTTACATTTTTTGGTGCGCTGAATCCAAATCTGGTAACCAATTTGCTCCATCACGTACAGATTTTTTGCTACATTGGGTTAGCAGTTTGAGGTGAACGTTTCAGATTGAGTGCGATCGAGATAAAAGTTTCTTGGATGAATTCTTTATACTAATTGTTTAGTAGTTATTCAAATAAGAATAAAGAAAATTGTAACAAGGCAGCACATAAGAATAGAGTAATGTCAACAAAACACACTGTGATGGTAGCAAAATTGTCTGCACTTAAAACAGCCACATACATGTGCACAAACATTGAGCATATAAGAGCGAGGTTAGACACAAAGCAAAGCAAAGAAATGTGCAAAAAATGTTGTACAGGTGTGTATGTAAGAATAGAAAACGCAAACCGCACCATTGCAATACATGAAGACAAACACCCGATGGTGTGAAAATAAAATTCTAATAAATGAGATCCGACACTGTGGTAATAACTAGCAAATTTTTATTTCAAAGTTTAGTAAAAACACGATATTTGTCAACACAGTTTAGATTTTAAAGTCATTCTTGGGTCAATCAATCTCCTGGTAGGCCCGTTTCTTCTTCCCCCGAATGCTTCTCTTGGTGCGCTGCTTGGCGTATTTTTCATCTGGGGTTTCCCGCAGCAGCAACCAGCAGAAATCAGCCATCATAGTGGTGTTCCATCTTCCTTGGTACCTTCTCTCTGTGTCCTTGATGTCCTGGTGAAACCTTTCACCTTGTTCTTCACTGTACGCCCCCAAGTTTTCGGGAAAGTAGTTCACATGGGAGTGCAAGAAATGGACTTTCAGGCTCATGTTACAGCCTTGTTCTTTGAAGGCATTGAGCATCCTGGCAACAATATCCTTATAGTTCTCATCCCGCCTGTTCCCCAAGAATTTGAGAACAACATCCTTGAAGGAATCCCAGGCTTCTTTTTCCTTCTCAGACATCGTTTCAGCGAATGCTCCATCTGAAATGAGTTTCCTTATATCAGGGCCAACAAACACTCCTTCCTTTAGCTTTGCTTCAGAAAGTCGGGGGAACTTTGAGCAAAGGTACCGAAAGCACTCACCATCTTTTGGAAGGGACTTGATGAATTGCTTAATGAGACCCAACTTAATGTGGAGAGGTGGTAATAGAATTTTATCACGAGGTACCAAGCTCTCATGAAGAACATTTTTCTCACCGGGTCTCAAATACTCCCGAATTGGCCAGTCTTTTTTCCCCCAGTGTAGGTCGCGGGCCCGGCTATCCCACAAGCAAAGGAAGCAGGGATATTTGGTGAAACCGGATTGCTGCCCTAATAGCATGGATAGAATTTTAAAGTCTCCACAAATCATCCACTTATGCTCATCATAACGAATCTTCTGAAGAATCAGGGCCAAATTCTCGTATTTTTCTTGGAGAATAACAGAGTGAGCAATAGGAACTGAAGCGAATGTGTTGCCATTATGAAGAGGAACACCTTTTATGCTGTCTTTTGACGAATCAATGAACAGCCGCCATTCAGCAGGATCATACTTGAGTTTAAACTTTTCCATCACTCCGTATATATCGTTGCAAAATACCAAATTTTCCTCTTTGCTGAAATACTTCAAAAATTGTGTCTCGCGGTTGCGGTACCAATAAAAAGTTGTTCCTGGTGACAATAGATTTTTCTGTTTAAGCCGAGAACCTAGCAGTTGGACAGCATCTTTTGGGAGTCCTAAATCCCAGACTAAATCATTCAATTCAGCTTGAGAGAAAAGTTCAGGTTTCGGATCTGGTTCAGTTTCAAACTCGGAAGTACTGGACTCATCGGGAAAAGCCATCTGATGAGTCTCATCATGATCAGAACCGTCCACACAAATATGATCCAAAGATTTTGGTGGTTCAGGCACAGGTACTTCGTTGCTATGAGGCATAGGCCTAATTGCTGAGGGAAGGTTGGGGTAACTTATTACGTTCTTATTTTTTAAGTTGTATCCCTTCACAATGCAAGAGCAAAAATAGCAGTCACTGCTGTGGTCTCTTTGTTCACGCCACATCATAGGTATTCCGAAACGAAATGCTTGTTTTTTACCTTTCATCCATAAGCGTAGATCTTCCTCACATGTCTTGCACACTTTGTGAGGAGCCCACAGTTTGTCTTGATCGCCTAACTTCAAAACGAAATAGGCGAAATATACTTTTTTAATAAATGCAGAAATGATCCTCTGCCGCTTTTTCACGGTATATTCCCCACAAATAAAACAAAAACTGTCCGGAGAGTTGACGCAACCTCTGGCTCTGTGAGCCATCACAAATACACAGCACTGCAAACTACAACTGTAGTGAACCACTTCGGAACAAAGCTGGATTACGACTGAGCAAACAAAAGGTAATAATGAACTTGCAAGAAACTGAAATTTGACAGGAACGTTCATGTCGCAACCACCGTGTTTGAGCGAGCGAACGAGGTGAGGCGAACAGGAAAGAACATGCGCCAGCGCGAGTACTGGATTTAGCCCCCCGCCTCCCAATTGTCCTGTTAATGTGTAAAATGAATACAAAACACTCTAAAATATCATGAGGGAGTGTTTCTAGTTAGTTAACCATTACAACCTCTATTTTGGGCCAAGAAAATAAACTGCAGTCGGCTAAAAAGAAATTATGTGAACATTCCTTATATGGGTAAGAAATCTAATTTTGCAAGAAAACGTGATGTGATGGAACATTTTGGCTATTTTTCCTGGATTCAGCACCCCAAAATCTATAGGAATCAGTTGCAAAACTGGAGGCAGTTTTTTGGTAGTGTACCTGTGTAACCCTTCCGCTGCCGCACTGGTAGCAGCGCCAATTCGGAAGGAGTGAGGGGCATACTGGCGCGGGTCCTCCCCTACTCGCTGGAGTGACATCCGCAATACTGCCGTAAACTGAAACCGGGTAAGTACCCGCACGTCCTCATGCACAAAAAGACAACCTGCACCAACCGGCCGTACTCGCAAGTACTCCGACAGTACTACGCAGGCCCCCTTCCCCTTCTGATCCATTTTGGAACGCGCCAACCGTATGTGAACCCATCCCTCCCCCAATGAAACATGCTGCACCTGCAAGCCACCACCCTTGCCGTGGCGACCTGAGTCTGTAACCAATTCCCCCACACGGAAGACACCAAAAAAGGCCACGGAAAACACCGCTCGGAAAAGCAGGCCTTCATAACTGGACGAGACCACCTGAGTCAATGCGCCGCATAACCGGCCTAGAAGGTCATGAGTTATAGGCTGACGGGTATCCCCAGCAGATGGATAGGACCACTCCCATCCTTGTAAAAGCCTGCGAGTCAGAAAGCCCCCCCCCCTGCGGCCCCCCATCCTACCGCCTGCATAAAAAATGAAAATCCCGCCAAATTCCTCCACACTGTGGACCGCGCGAGACCCGCCACTTTTGCAGCCCACACATACTGACCAAGCAGGAAATCCGAAACAGGTCCTGGACTCCATCCTTGGCCCTGCAAGAAGGTCACCACGCTGCTGCAGCCCCGCTGGTACGCCTCCCAGGTCGCCGCCGATACTGACTTCCTCAGCAAGTCGGAAATGTCCCCAGGCCAATCCGCCATAGGTGCTCTGGGATCACAGCCCCTTACTCCTCCGCATCTGGCACCAATGCCCGAAAACGCTCCCACTTAAAACGGGAAAGAGCATCAGCAATTAAATTAGTATGCCCTGGAATGTGCTGCGCTCTGAGCACTACATTCAGGTGCAAACAAGCTAAAACCACTTGCCGCAACAAATCGGCTACCGGTCTGCACCTAGGGGCATAATTATTAAGCACGCTTACCACTGCCGCATTATCACACCACCAGAGGACCTGGCGATTCCGTATCCGATCCGGCCACAAGGACAGCACTTCCACGATCGGGAACAACTCCAAAAAGGTGATGTTCTTGGTGAGACCTGCCTCGCTCCATGGCTGGGGCCATTCAGCCGCACACCAGGCGCCCCCAAAGTACACTCCCAATCCTGACCCGCCCGCCGCATCCGTATATAATTGTAAAGCCGCACTGGATATCGCAGCTTCGCGCATCACCGTGACTCCGTTGAAACCGCTCAAAAACTCGTCCCATACTCCCAAGTCCTCCCGCATGCTTCGAGATACCCTGATCCGATGATGAGGCTTACGCACACCCGCCGTCACCGATGCGAGACGCCGCAAGAAGACTCTGCCCATGGGAATCACCCTACATGCAAAATTCAGGGAACCAATAAGGGACTGCATTTCCCACAACGTCAGCGTCGAAGAGACAAGCACGTTGGCTACCAATACGTGTAGTTGGATCACCTTATCGGCAGGCAAACGGGCTACCATTAAATCAGAATCAAGCTCCACCCCTAGAAAGGTAATACGAGTAGCGGGCCCCTCCGTCTTCCCGGCCGCCAATGGCACCCCCCACTCCCGTGCCAGCAAACTGAAGCCATCCAACAAGGCGCGACACTGCGCAGACTGAGCCGTCCCCACGAAAAAGAAATCGTCCAAATAGTGGACCATCTGTCTACAACCCATCCGCTCCACGATAGCCCAGTGCAAGAAGGAACTAAACCTCTCAAAATAAGCACAGGATATCGCTCAACCCATGGGCATACACTTGTCAAAATAAAAACGCCCTTCAAAGTGAAATCACAACAAAGGAAACGCCGATGGGTGCACCGGTAATAACCGGAAAGCGGACTCTATATCCGCCTTTGCCATATAGCACCCCGAGCCACATTTTTTGACTAAAGCCAAGGCCTCATCGAAAGATGCGTATCGCACGGCACACAAATCCCGCGGAATGTGGTCGTTAACAGATGCACCCACGGGGGAGGACAGATTATGGATCAGACGATACTTACCCGGATCCTTCTTCGGAATTATACCCAAAGGGGAGACCACAAAGCCCTCAAACGGCAGCTCCAGAAAGGGGCCCGCGACCTGTCCTAACCACATCTCTCCTGCTAACTTAGCCCGCACAATATCCGCTAACCGTCTCAGCAATGGCGAATTCCTAGCCGCAACCTTCGCTACCTTGCCCACCACAGGAATGTGAAACCCGCATCGGAACCCCTCTTCCAACACCAAACTGTCTTGCTGTCTGGGATAACATCGCAACCATGGTACCAAGGCTTGTAGTTTGATAGGGGTGGGGGCTAGGCCCTCCACACACCTATTGCTTAGACGGGGGGGGGGGGGCTCCGGCAACACTTTTCCGCATGCATTTAAGGGCCGAATGTCCCCCGCCACAGACAGAGCAAGCATGCCGGAATTTACAATCCGGAAAGGAGCATGAGGACTTATTGAACCGCCAACAGACGTCCCCAGTGCCTCCCCCCCCCCCCCCCCGGGGCTCTCTGTCCTGCCACAGGCACGCTCCCACGAAAGGGCTTCCCCGATCCCGCAGACGCAACTGACCCCCCTTTTTGCCCGCCAGCCCCCCCGACATTCTGCCGAACGGCCATCTGTGTCAACCACAAATTGATATCCTGAGTCCCCCAGGACAACCCCTGATTTTCTTCTATCTTATCGCGGAATCTCTCATCATAGTTGAGCCAAGCTCAACCGTCGTGAGTCTGCGACGCCTCTAATATGGAGTCAGCGTAGGCCAACATCATCCCGTACTGCTCCGGGTGCACCTGACCCCACACAATAGCTAACCTCAGAAAGGCTCGCGTCCAATTCACCACATTCCGCCCAACTCTCCGCACTCGCCCGGCCTTCTCGTCTGCCTTCCTCTTCCTCCTGCTGTCTCCTGACCTCTTCCGACCTTCCAATAATCAGAAAATGTCTATATATCTTCGCTTTTGTATTTTTCGCCGCAACCTCCTAGGCACCCCCTCCCATAACTCCGAGAACGCCGCTAAAGTGGGCTGCGCTGCACTTTTTGGGGGCCCCACAACTGTCGCTCCTGGGATTGCCGTGGTACCGCCCCCCTCCGAGTCCAAACCGGAGGACGATAGGGAGGACGACGAAGACGAGGATTCCGACCGCCTCCGCCTATGACACGAATGCCTACGCTTCCGGCCTCGTTTCTTCTGACATGTGCCACCAGTGCCCGTACCTTCCCCCATCCCCACATTCTGGGCAACAACCAACTCACCTGACGTGACCTCCGCCGCTCCAGAATCCACCGAACGCAGAGCTACAGTCTGTGCCGCCGGTTCCCCTGCTCCAGCCGGTCGCCGTATATCCTGACGTCCATCAGAGCCATCACCTTGCTGTGCCGGACACATCCACGGGCCCCCCGCATACTGCCAAGCCTGGTGAACCTGTGGAGAGAAGACAGGAAAAGGCGGAGAGACACCTGCCATAGCCCCCGGGGCCTGCCATGCTCCAAGCCATTCCGCACGGGAGGAGCCCTGTCCGCCACCCTGCCAGTGCTCCCACAAGGCCGGGGACCCCCTACCAACCGCCCTTTGCCATCCATATGGGCCAGGGAACCCCCCAAGATCACCCATTCCGAACAAACCTCCTCGCCCTTCCCCGGGAACCGGCAGAGGGCCCAAGCCATCAGTGGACTCCCGTCCTCTATCCTGGCATTCTGCACTGCCCCCTCCCTGACCCGCCAGACCGCCCCGAGTGGACCGACCGCCGCCCGGTAGGTCCCCGCCTGGCCCAGCCCTAGCATCTGCAATTGGCTCCTGGGTCTGTCCTACACCCGACCCGCTGCCCCTCCTCTCCCCAGTGACTGTGGAGAGTCCTCTGCCCCTCCTCCCCCGACTCACTGTGCCCCGTGCAGAGGCCCTGGTCCCACCTTGCCCCCTCCTTCCACGCACCACAGTTCCTCGTGACCTAGTCCCTGGCGCCCGGGCAATGCCACCGCCCTGCGCAACGCCATTGTCCAGCCCCAGCAACTCTCGATTCCCTGAGGGCCCTTCAGCCCCCCTCCCCCTACCAGTCCCTTTTCTATTGAGGGAACCCCCTTTGTTGGCAGTACCCCGCCGTGAACCCCCCATTGAAAAAGGCACTGCTTGTGGAATTGTGCTGCCCTCTTCTTTTTTTTTTTTTTGGACAAGAAGGCACGAAGCTCCGCAGCTCCCTAAACACATGCCAGGTTCTCCTCTTCCCTCTGCCTCAACAATATTTGTATTGTATTATTTTGTGGAAAGAAGAGAAGAAAAAGAAGAAAACAACAAAAACAAAACTGCAGCAATAGCCCTTGCCCGCTCCTCGCTTCGGAAACCGCAGGAGGAAACAATGCACAAAGCACGCTGAAAGCCAGACCCTTAGCAGCTACCGACTCACCCGCATAAGCACGTGCACCACTCAGAAGAACGGCTTTCTCCTAATCGGCCACCAAGTTCAATTGTGCTCCTCGTCCTCCGCTCCCGCCGACGCAGGTCAGTCCGGCTCCTCGTTCCCCTGCCTCCGCCGACCAAAAGCAGTCCAGCAACTCGACCTCCTCTCCCGCCGCTAAATAAAATAATCAAGGCCTATCGTAAGTTTATCGTAAGTTAACTGTACATAGTTATGAAAAAAACCGATGTTCTATGTAAAACCATGTTCACTAAATGTTACCTGTAAACCGCCTTTGATCTTTGGAAAAAGCGGTATAGAAAATAAGCATAAATAAATAAATAAATAAATAAGGCCTACCACGCGAACCCGCAGCTCTCAGCACACGTCCGGCGACCCAGACATCCGGCGAAAGAGGCCGGAGCCACGCTGCACCCCCACCCATAACCCCCAGCGACTGCCCGCTCTCCCTTCCATTGGCTCCCGCGCCACAACAACTCGCGGGGCCAATGGGAGTGCTTCCTAGTCGCAACCCCTCCCCACTCCCCCCCCACCCAAGTCGGCATGCTCCGACGGGGCGACGCGTGGCCGCCCCCCCCCCCCCCCGGTTATTTCCGGCTTCGGGCACATGGCTCCGCGGCCTCGCTATTATGCCTACACTGCGAAAGTTATTGTCACTGTCCAGTTAGTTTCACCGTTATCTGGCCAGCCCAGATATTCAATGCCACCATGGCCCAAAATGTTTTATCTTAAGAATGACTTAGGAGGCAATGTCCTATTATGGATTAGGAGATGATTAAAAGACAGAAAACAGAGAGTTAAATAGTCAAGTTTCTTAATAGAGGAAGTTGAATATTTTATTTTATTTATTTATTTAGCATGGTTTATATACTGCCTTTCGCCAACTGATAAAAAATTACATTGAAAAATTTGAACTCATGTACAGGTAACAAGTTGGACTTATTTACAAATACCGGAACAGATTAAAACATATATAGTTGGCACTAGAAGCCCCAAAAGGCATTTTACCTAGAAACCCCAAAGTGCGTCAATTGCTACATTATCACGATGACTGCGTTTAGCATGAAATGCAGATGTGAATTAATGTGAAGTTATTTATTTGTTAAATACGTGCAGTATGTGATGTCATTACATGACATCATTGTGTGTTTATTGTTTGTAATGTCGGAGTAAAACTGTAAACAGTGATTGAGATGCACCACCTAGCGGGAACATGAATTTATACCTAGAAGCCCCAAAGTACGTCAATTTGACGCATCCAAGACAATTGAGTGCGTCAATTGATGTACTTTGGGACTTCTAGGTATAAATTCATTTTCCCGTTAGGTGGTGCATCTGTCATTAATTTTCGATGCACATATTTGAAAATCTTCACCTTGCTAACAAAAGACATGGAACATGACTGACATGGTTCTAGCAGTGGCGCTGGTATACAACTTTGAAGACGCATTTGTGTCAATTGACGCACTTTGGGGCTTCTAGTGTTAAGAAAGGCTACTAGATATTGTCTCTTCTTCTTGTTCATTAATGACATGCTGGGGAATTTAGGTACTGGTGGTTTTGTACAGCATAGGATAGGCAGGTTTAGGAGTTTGCTTTGTTTTTGAGATTAGGTAGGTGGACCAAAGTGTTCTATAAACAGGTGAGTTTAATGGTGTTTTCTGAATGTTAGTAAGACTGTGATTGCTCGTTGTGAATCTGGGAGTATGTTCCATGCTGATGCTGCCTACAGTTCGAAGGATCGTTCACATACTTGTTGGGATGATTTTGTTCTTGCATGAGGGATGATTAAGGTGTTATTTATTTATTTATTTAACTTTCTTCTATATCACACTCTTTAATATCAGTGTGGTTTACATAAAACATATTTTGTGCAGTGTAGGCGACCTACACTGGACGTTCAGTAAACAGGGGATTATGAACAGGTTTTAAACAGGCTAAACTAAACAAAATCACTCTGAAATATGATATGGAACATCTCTAATATTTACATACTGGCACTGCTATTTACATACTGGGTCTGCTATGCTCATGGTGTCTATCGGGGGAGAATATTCCTACTTGTGGGCTGGGCTGGGTTCAGTATCTATGGGGTGGCTGTTTGGGGGGTGTCTGCCTGGTCCCACGGGTGTGGCTGACTGTGGAAGGTCATCAGTCAGATTAGTGTAGTACTGTAGGAACAGGTGGTGTGTTCTTGGTGGATTGTTATCTTGCATGGTTGTGTTGGGGGGTCTGCAACAGTGATTGTAGGGTGTAATATAGAGTTGCTGCTGAGGGCTTTGTTGATTAGTAAGAGCATCTTGTACTTGATCCGACTGAGTAGTGGGAGTCAGTGCAACAATTTCAATGGAGTGATGAGGTTGTATCTTCAAGTTCCCATAAGGGAGCGTGCTGCAGTGTGTAGGGCTGTTTGGAGAGGGAGTAGGATGGTGTGTGGAAGACCTTGATAAGTGGAGTTGCAGTAATCTATATGGGGAAGGATTAAGGCTTGGCATGCAGAGCGGAAGTCCAGTGGTTCAAGGAGGGGGCAGAGTCGCTGAAGGATTTTGATATTATAGTAGACTATTTTTGTGGTGTTTTGTATTTGTGATATGAGGGAGAGATGTTGATCTAGCGTGATCCTTAGATAGACTATTAAAGTACTCCAGTGATCTGTAATGGGGTCAGTGCTTTTTAACATACTTATAAATTATCTGAAAATGGGAACAGTAAGTGACGTGATCAAATTTACAGATGAGATGAAAAATAATCAAAGTTATTAAATTGCATTGTGAGAATATGCAGAAGAACCTTGCAAGACTGGGAGCTGGACATCCAAACAGAAGATGAAATTTAATATGGACACGTGCAAAGTGATGAATGTAGGGAAGAATAACCCAAATTATAGTCACCACCTAGGCAAAGGATCTAGGCATCATCTTGGACAATACCTTCATATCTGCTCACTATGTGATGGCAGCCAAAGAACAAGCAGATTATTAGGAATTATTAGAAAATAAATAGAAAATAAAACAATGAATATCATAATGCTTTTGCATTGCTCCATGGTGCAAGCACAGCTCATCTCCATACTTCTGAAAGATATAATTGGGCTAGAAAAGGTACTGAGAAACAAACAAAATGATTATGGGGATTGAATGATGCTCCTGTGAGGAAAGACTAAAGAGGTTAGGGATCTTCAGTCAGAGGAAGAGATAGCTGAGGGAAGATATGAAGAGATCTATAAAATTCTCAGTGGAGTGGTACAGATAGATTTGTTTATGCTTTAAAAAGTGCAAGGCGTAGGGACAAACCATGAAGTTAAAGAGCATAAAATGTAAAACAAGTAAGAGAAAATATTTTTTCACTCAACTGATAATTATGCTCTGGAAATCATTGTCAGAAGACGTGATAAAAGCAGTTGTGAGGCTGGGTTTAAAAATGGTTTTGATAGGTTCCTGGAAAAGCAGTCCATAAAACATTATTATGAGCAAAGCCACAGATTATCCCTGTGGTTGACTGACAGGTGACAGAAGATGATGGTACATGGAGCTCACTTGGATGAAGGGAAGGTGATTAGCAGGGAGTCCCAGGGGTCGGTCTTTGGCCCAGCACTGTTCACTGTATTTGTGAGTGATATTGCTGAAGGACTGAATGGAAAAGTCTGTCTTTTTGCAGATGACACAAAAATTTGCAACAGAGTGGACTCCCCTGAGGGATTGGTTAACATGAGGAAAGATCTACAAAAGCTGGAAGAATGGTCTAATGCTTGGCAATTAAGATTTAATGCAAAGAAGTGCAGAGTCATGCACTTGGGTAGCAGAAATCCAAAGGAAATGTACACGATAGGGGGCGAGAGGTTGCTGTGCACGGATCAGGAGAAAGACATTGGTGTGATTATTTCTGAAGATCTCAAGGTGGCAAACAGTGCAACAAGGCGGTGGCAAAAGCCAGGAGGATGTTGGGCTGCATACAAAGAGGAATTACCAGCAGAAAGGAAGAGGTACTTATGCCACTGTTCAAGTCACTGGTGAGGCCTCACTTGGAATACTGTGTTCAGTTTTGGAGACCATATCTTGCAAAGGATGCAAAAAGACTGGAAACTGTTCAGAGGAAGGCGACCAAAATGATTTGGAGCCTGCGTCAGAAGCCTTATGAGAAGAGACTTGAAGACCTAAACATGTACACTTTTGAGGAGAGGAGGGACAGGGGAGATAAGATTCAGGCCTTTAAATACTTGAAGGAAAATAATGAACAAACAAACCTCTTCCAAAGACAGGGAAACTGTAAAACTAGAGGTCATAACAGGAAGCTGCAAGGTGGTAAATTGAAAGGCAATGTCAGGAAATACTTTTTCACAGAAAGAGTGTAGATGCTTGGAATGCCCTCCCAATGGAAGTGATGGGGGCAAGCACGGTGACGGAATTCAAGATGCCATGGGACAGACACAGTGGATCCCTTTACAGCAACAGGATAAAATCAAAATAAACGGAATCATCTAATTTCTCAACAAATAGGGGTGTCCTACATGGAGTGGTGGGTTCACCCCTAAACAAAGACATAGGGAGGTGTGGCCTGCACAGAGCAGCAGCAGCACCTACTCTTGCCATCGTACTGGGCAGACTAAATGGACCATACTGTCTTTATCTGCCGTCATTTACTATGTTACTATATTACTATGTGGTATGCAACATGGAATCTATCTACATTTTAGGAACTTGCTCAGTACCTACAGTAGCACTATTGGAAACAGGATACTGGGCTTGATGGACCAAGATCTGACCCAGTATACTATAGCAATTTGTATATTTTTATTGATAACATTTCATTAGATGCCATGCACAAAATTGTTGTTTTATTATTCTTTATATATAGATGTGTATTATTTCAAAAATCTGAATAAATTAAATAGTAATTAAAAATAGCAATATATTGATATCAATAAATCTTGCATGTTCTCTATAGCACCCCGTATTTCATGGAGAGTGATTATTTTGTTTTCTTTCTGCCTTTAAGCTGCAGAAACTGCATAAAGCATCCCAAGGTTCTGTGCTTCTGAATTTACTTGACTACATTTTCTTTTCCTACCAATAAATCCTGCCAAAAAAGCACTTCATGTTCAGCTTGAAATAGTTTGAAGCATAATTGTTTCCTGTTCACAAAAACAAAAACATATTGACAAAAGCTGACATAACTGCACAATATAGGGATTTTTTATGACATAAATTCTTTGGAATGAGGCCCCTTTCAGATGAACTATTTTTAAACTTTTTCAGCGTCACTGGGAACCTATCACTGTTGTTTCTTTCATTCTGGTCCCCTCTTCTCAGGTATCTTTGTAAAGTAAATGAGAATTACCGCATAAGCCTTTTTTTTCAGTATGCTCCATTCTATGCAGAATATCATGGGGTGGCTGGAATTATACATGGGGTGGCTGGAATTTCTAGGTGGTAATAAATAGGTCTAACGTGCATTGAAATAGCATCCTGGTTGCTGCTTAAGGGAGTTATTTTAGAAGCCTTATTTGGAATTTATATGTGTATAATCAGCCATGTTGTTGTTGTTAAGTGCCGTCGAGTCGGTGTCGACTCCTGGCGACCCTCTGGTTAGTTGACCTAAACTTTGTTCGGTCTTTAGCCAAGCGGTTGATAGAGTGGTATCCATAGCTGCTGTTATTGTATTGGTCCATCTCATTACCGGCCTTCCTCTTTTATAGTGACCTTCTACCTTGCCAAGCATTATGTCTTTCTCCAATGTTCTCTCTTTTCGCATATGTCCAAAGTATGAAAGTCAAAGTCTTGTCATCTGAGCTTCTAAAGAAAGCTTAAGTTTGATCTCCTCTAGTACTGATTGGTTTGTTCTTCGGGTAGTCCATGATATACACAGTATTTGTCACCTGCACCATAATTCAAAGGCATCAATTTTCTTCCCATAAGATATGCCATAGTGGGTCAGACCAAGGTCCATCAAGCCCAGTATACTGATTCCAACAGTGGCCAATCTAGGTCATAAATACCTAGCAGTTTCCCCAAAAAAACACAGGTTCCACAATGCTTGTATTGGGTCAAGAAGTAATATCCTGGGTTCCTTTTAATAATGGTTTATGGATCTTTCCTCCAGGAACTTGTCCAAACCTTTTATAAACCCAGCTACACTAACAGCTTTTACTAGATCCCCCGGTAACAAATTCCAGAGTTTGATTACACGTTAAGTGAAAAAAATATTTTCTCTTATTAATCTTAAATAGGTTACCCTGTATCTTCATTGCATGTCCCCTAGTCTTTCTATATTCTGATGAAGTAGACAATCGATCTACATTTACCCACTCCATTCCATTCATTAATTTATAGACCTCTATCATATCTCCCCTCAGCCGTCTCTTTTCCAGGTTGAAGAGCCCTAACCTTTTTAACCTCTCTTCATAAGGGTATTCTTCCATCCCCTTTATCATTTCGGTGGCTCTTCGCTGTACCTTTTCTAATAACGCTATATTCTTTTTTAAGATATGGCGACCAGAATTGCACACAATATTCAAGGTGCGGTGACACCATGGAACTTTACAGAGGCATTATGATATCCTTTGTATTATTTTCCATTCCTTTCCTTATGATGCCTAGATTTCTATTTGTTCTCTTGGCTGCCGCTGCACACTGGGTGGAGAGTTTTAACATGTTATCCACGATGACACCTAAATATTTTTCCTGGATGGTGGTTCCTAATGTGGAACCGTGCACCGTGTAACCATAGTTTGAGTTGTTCTTTCCTAGGTGCATAACTTTGCACTTGTCCACATTAAATTTCATCTGCCATTTGGATGCTCAGTCTTCCAATTTATCAAGATCCTCTTGCAATTTTCCACAATCTTCATGGGTTTTAACAACTTTAAATAGGTTTGTGTCATCTTTTTCATTGTCCAACTTTCATATTCATATGATGTTATTGAAAATATCATGGCCTGGACAAGTCAAATCTTTGTATGGAGAGAGACATATTTGCTCTTGAGGATCTTGTCTAGGTCCTTCATAGCCATTCTGCAAAGAGCAATATGTCATCAAATTTCTTGACTGCTAGTCCTTTCTTTATTGATTATTGATCCAAGTAAGTTAAAATTGTCAACTACGAGTATTTCAATTTCTTCTTCATCAATGATGAATTTATTGATTTTGCCAGTTGTCAGGACCTTTGTCTTCTTAACATTAAGGTGCAGACCCATTTTAAGACTTTATTCTTTGATCTTGAGAAGCAAATGTTTCAAATCATCTTCACTTTCAGCCAGTAATGTGGTATCATCAGCATAGCAAAGGTTGCTGATGAGTCTTCCACCAATCTTCACACCTCGATTGTCTTCATACAGTCCTGCTTCTCTGATGGTTTGCTCTGCATATAAATTAAACAGGTGTGGGGGGGGGGAGGGCGTATGCAGCCTTGTTGTACACCTTTGCTGATTTTAAACCATTCTGTTTCTCATTGTTCCATTCAAACTGTTGCTTCTTGATCAATGTTACGACTATGCAAGAAAACAATCAGGTCTTCTGGTATACCCATGCTTCTTAATGTGGCCCAGAGTTTCTCATGGTAATACACAGTCAAAAGCCTTGCTGTAGTCATAAACCACATATGGAGGGAGGAGTAGCCTAGTGGATGGGGCAAGGTACTTCAGGCCAGAAGGTCAGGGGTTCAAATCCCACTAGAGGACAGCAACCTTGGGCCAGAAGGACTGGGGTTTCTAGTCCCACAGATGCTCCTTGTGGTCTTGGGCAAGCCACTTAACCCTGCATTGCCCATGTTCCCTATAAGTATTCATGTATGTGTCTTATATCCCTGCGTGTTAAATGTATCCCCCAATTGTGTTGTGACTGCTTTGATTGAAGGATAAGGCAGTACACAAAAACTATCTAAATAAATATGCATATCCTTTTGGTATTCTTTTATCTTTTCAAGGATCCATCTCATATCCACGAAAAGGGGTAATTTTCACATGAATGACAATACCAAAGTGCATGAAGGCAGGGCCTAATGGACAGGCCGGCCCTGCATGGAGGTATATTAGGGGCTTCTCAGGGACATAGGCTAAGCAGAACTTAAATGTACACATTTATTTCCCCAGTCATATAAGAAATTTTCATGTGAACCCATAATCGGTCCTGCCTGGATTTGCACCTTCTTCCAGATGTCTAAGTTTGCAGAATGGCTGAGATATATGTTTATGTGCCAAAATTGGAAAGTGTTTGTTCTGAAATATTAGCACTTACATTTGTAAGTTGCCAGGTTTCCCCCATCGATTTTCCCCACTTCTATATTTGTTAAATGACTCCTCCCACTGCATGTGAATGTGTATTTTAGAAACAGCTCCATATTCGGCAGAGCTGTTCCTAAAACACTGTTAGAATTGAGTATGCCCTGACCTTGACAACTGAGTTCTGATTTCCATGTCCTAACTAAAATTTGCTTTCGCATGTATATTCAGTGGCTCTACTCTATGTATTAATAATGTAAAGTACTTCCATCAGCCCTTTTTTTGGCAGCGGATAAAAATCAGGCCATAGTAAACTTTTTGCATTAAATTTCTATACATATCTGTCTTCAGTCAAAGAGACATTCAGTGTACTTTTGCACATGGAATCTTAGGGACATGTTTACTAAGCTGGGCTAACAGTTTGTGCATGCTACCTTTAACTAGCTCCCCCTATCCAAGGGGACCTAGTTACAATTAGCACTCACTATCCATTAGCCCAGCTTAGTAAACATGCCCCTTAGGTGTGATCTGGGTAATTAAGTTGTAGGAGGCAAGAAAGCGGCTCATTTTCCATTTTTTAAATTATGTGTGCTATTTTTCATATAAAAGCAGGTGCAGATCTCTGCAGGAAGTTCTTCGGAGCTATTTTCAAAGGGAAAGTCTTTTACCTTTCAGAACTAGTAAAAAGTACTTGGGTAAAAGTAATGCTGGATCGTGTATCTGCTACCGAGTTTTGAAAATTGTTCCTTTAATTTGCAATCTTACAATGTAGCAAAAGAAAAAGGACAATAAAGCATTAGTTTTGCGTTTGCCAACTAATTCAGACAGCTATATGCACTAATATAATTGAAAACATAAGTGTTCCAATGACTGAGATAGGCAGGCTTCTTATTTTAGAAGTCTTCTTTGAGATTCCTAAATGGAAAATACAGCATGTGCACATGGAAATGGCATCCACACGGAAATGGTGACTTTAGAAAGGGTCACATTTATACATGAATGCCACTAATACTTTATGGAAAAATTGCAAAAGGGTGAGTTGGGCATGTGCTTTGGGCATAGTCTGGGCAGGTCAAAAATCTATATCTGTATTGCCCATTTCATATAGTGAATATACATGTATGACTGTAAAACTATATTTAATAATGAACATATAAAAACATATAGGGCCCAATATTTGTAAGGCTTTTACACGGTTTACAGCCCAGTAAACTGTGAAAATGTCTTTAAACAGGATAGTGTCGTTGAATATCCCCTTCTAACCCTGTTACGTGCCTCGATGCTATGCGGTTAGCAACAGGGAGTGTTGGGGGCATTCCGGGGTGGAGCAGAGGCGGAGACTGTCGCTAACCAGGTAGCGGCAATATTGCATAGCTACCCGGTTAGCGATCAGTGGGTAAAACCAGGCGTGGCAAAAGCTGACCTAGTTTTACCCGCGGAAGTTAACTGGGTAGTGGTACAATATCGCCACTACTTGGTTAGCTTTGGCAGCTTTGGAGCATGTGCGGTGACTCAGAAATTCAATGCTGTCACAGTGGCATTGAATATCCAGGGTTTAGGGTCGGCGGGCTACCCAATTCAATATCGGGCCCATAAAAAATAAATAGTATAAATCATCATACATAAATAAGACCATATAAATACATAAAGATTGCCTCAATCATAAAAATCATACATATATATATAAAAGATATATATATAAATAAAATCATAGAATACTCAATATGTTTTGATGATTTGTCTGTGTCAGAAGCATACAATGCCACAAGGCAAATATCTATATGGCTCACAATAAAAAGAAGTGTGGTTCAAAAAAGAACCATCCTAGAATAGTCATCCTGTGGAAGAAACAGGAAGACGAAGGGGAGAACCATGAGGCAAACTTAAAAACACTTTAAAAGGGCCACCTAAAACACAAATTAAACACAGACCTTAATACAGGGAAGCTCTCCACTCACAGGAACAGAACTATCCCATCACACTATAATTCTAAAAACAAAAACAAAAAATGTATTTTAAAAGCTAATACAAAAACATCTCCACCGGAAACATGTACTAAAGGGTATATACTCAAAAGTATCTTCCAGAAAGGGCAAAAAGTCTTCAACATCAAAGTACAGGGTTACTCAAGCTCATCAAATTCAGCCATTATAACTGCAGTGCACCAGGAAGAAAATTGCCATGAGCAATGCAGCACTTCCATGCAGCCATGAACCAAGAGAGCACAGATGTGAGGGATATAAAAAAGCAACATAGACCTCTAAAAAGGCACATATGGACCCCAAAACTGAAGCTTTCAATTCACCAGAGTGAGACCAAAAGAAGAAAATTGTGCAAATACAGAAAGCCTGCAATTTCCGGTGCACCAATGCATGAGAAGGGAAGACAGCCCTTAACATTCCCAAACCAAAAATCATTTGAAACACGCTGCCAAAACAGCCCCAAAAAGTCCCAGAATACTTACCTGAGCTATCTCTGTCATCAGAATTGTATGCCACTGATGCAGGCAAAATGCCAAAACATGTTGGACGTTCTGTTTCTTTTATATGTATATTTATATTGGGCCCTATTTTCAGCTGGGTGGTGCTATGTGCCACGTCGGTGCATAACATACCCCCCTTCTGCCTAACTCGGATTTTCAATGCCGGGGTTATATGTGGCACCGGCATTGAAAATCCAGGTCTCACCGCACACCCCAGAAGCCACAGGAGCTAGCCAGGTAGAATTGATTTTTTAATGTGACTCAGCCACTGCGCCTGAAAGATAGAAAAGAAAAAACCTTGAAGCATTGAAAATTGGCGTTAACCGATTAGCCCTTTCCTCCATCCCTTCTCCACCGCAGAATGCCCCTAACATGCCCAGATGCTAATCACATAGCCTCTGGGCGCATTAGGGACATATCCATGATTTTCGAAGGGCACTACCCATGTAAATGCATTTACCTGGATATGGCATTTACACAAATAACTAAGGCAGTTGCCCATGTAAATGCCTTTGAAAATCTGGCCCATTGTTTTTATATATACAGTATGTATGATTTTTATGACTGAGGCAATCTTTATGTATTTATATGGTCTTATTTATGTATTCTGATTATGCTATTTGTTTTTTTTTATGTTTTTATATGTTCTTTATTAAATATAGTTTAAGATATTGCTTGTCCTTTTATCTGTTATTTTGCGACTACCACTTTTTTTAGATTCTGTACCCTTGTAGTGGATTTCCTCTGTTGTTGTGGCTGTGATTATCTACATCAGGATTTACAATTCCTCCCTGGAATGTATAGGATTTGAAAACGTGCTTCTTTCAGCTAGCCATTTACAGGAGGAATTAAGGAGGTTATCCTTCTTAATCCCTCAGTGTTTATCTCCCCCTCCAAATTAGAATCAAATAAAGATAACAGACTGTAGTTAATTGGTACTATCATGCTCAGATCCTCATTGCAAAGAAAGATTACTTCTCTTCTATAATTAAGATGTCTTCCAACCCTACCCGAGCTATTTTTTTCAGTTGTGAGTCAGCTCTCATCTTTCATATCAGTAGAGCATGGACAACGTTGGCTAGGACCTCCTGTAAAAGACCTTGACAATTATTTTACGGATAATGTTACTTTAATTTGGGACATGTCCCCTATACATCCTTCTTTTTCAGCCCCTGTTTATACAGACCTCAATAATCCTATGCATACTTGGTCTAACTTTAGAAACATAGAAACATGATGACAGAAAAAGACCACATGGCCTATCTAGTCTGTCCTTCCATATCAACAACTACAACAGTCCACTTTTTACCTTTAGAGATCCTTTGTGTTGGTCCCATGCTTTTTTGAATTCAGTTACTGTCCTCCTCTCTACCACCTCCACTGGGAGACTATTCCATGGATCCACTACTCTTTCCGTAAAGAAATATTTCCGCATATCACTCCTGAATCTATCTCCCTTCACGCTCATCCCATGTCCCCTCGTAGCAGAACTTGCTTTCAATTGAAAGAGGCTCTCTCCCTGAACATTTATGCCACGGAGGTATTTAAATATCTCAATCATATCACCTCTATCTCGCCTTTCCTCTAAGGTGTACATATTAATATCCTTAAGTCTGTCCTCATATGCTTTATAATGAAGCCCACTAATCATTTTAGTAGCCACCCTCTGCACCGACTCCATCCTGTTCACATCCTTTTGAAGGTGCGGTCTCCAGAATTGCACACTATACTCCAAATGAGGTCGCACCAAAGACTTATACAGAGGCATTATCACCTCCTTTTTTCTGCTAGCCATTCCTCTCCGTATGCACCCAAGCATCCTTTTAGCTTTTGCCGTCGCCTTTTCTACCTGTTTAGCTACTTTAAGATCATCAGACACAACCACGCCTAGGTCCCACTCTTCTTTAGTGGACAAAAGTACTTCACCTCCTATACTGTATTGCTCCCTTGGATTGCTGCAGCCCAAATGCATGACCTTACATTTTTTAACATTAAATCCCAGCTGCCAAATTGTAGACCATTCTTCAAGCTTAGCTAAATCCCTCCTCATGTTATCTACACCTTCCTGGGTGTCTACTCTATTGCAGATTTTGGTATCATCTGCAAAGAGGCAAACCTTACCCAACAGCCCTTCCGCTATATCACTAACAAAGATGTTAAAAAGAATCGGACCAAGGACAGATCCCTGGGGCACACCACTGGTAACATCCTTCTCCTCAGAGTGCGTTCCATTTACTTGTACTCTTTGTCGCCTCCCACCCAACCAATTTCTAACCCAAGCAGTAACTTTAGGGTCCATCCCTAGGGTGCTCAGTTTGTTTATAAGTCAACTGTGAGGAACAGTGTCAAAGGCTTTACGGAAATCTAAATACACCACATCTAGAGCTCTCCCTCGGTCCAACTCCCTGGTCACCCAGTCAAAGAAATCAATCAGATTTGTCTGACAAGACCTGCCTCTGGTGAATCCATGCTGCCTCGGATCCTGTAATCCGCTGGACTCCAGAAACCTCACTATTTTCTCTTTCAGCAGCATTTCCAATAATTTACTCACCACCGAAGTTAAACTAACTGGCCTGTAGTTTTCAACCACATCCTTACTTCCGCTTTTGTGTAAAGGCACCACATGAGCCTCTCTCCAGTCCTTTGGCACCACTCCCGACTCCAACAAGGCATTGAAAAGGTCAGTCAGTGAAGTTGCTAGAACGTCCCCAAGTTCCCTCAGTATTCTAGGGTGTATCCCATCCGGTCCCATCGCTTTGTCTACTTTAAATTGAGCTAGTTTCTCACGAACACAGTCTTCTGAAAATTGTTCAAGATGTCCCTCGCTTCTGTTCCTATTTGTGGGTGTTTTCTGAGGTCCTGCTCCTGGTTCTTCATCTGTGAACACAGAACAAAAATATATGTTAAGCAATTCCGCTTTATCCTTATCAGCTTCTACATATTCCCCCCCTGCACCCTTGAGTCTGACAATACCACTTTTGCCCTTCCTCTTCTCACTAATATATCTGAAAAATGTCTTATCCCCCCATTTTATTGCATTGGCTATTTCCTCCTCCTTTTGAATCTTTGCCTTCTTGACTACTTTGCTAGCTTCTCTAAGTTTTTTCAAATACAGATGTCTATCTTCCTCTCTCTGTGATCTCTTGTATTTCATGAAGGCCTCCCTCTTTTTCTTCACTTTTTCAGCTACTTCCTTAGAAAACCATAGCGGTCTCCTTTTCCTTTTGCCTTTATTTACCATTTTAACAAAAAGGTTGGTTGCCCTTAAAATATCCCCTTTCAGTTTTGCCCACTGTTTTTCTACATCCCCCCGCTGTTCCCATCCCACTAACGACTCCCTGAGGTATTGGCCCATCTTCGCAAAGTTAGTCTTCCTAAAGTCTAAGATCCTCACCTTGGAATGGATTCTAACAGCCCTAGTCCTAATACTGAACCACACCATCTGGTGATCACTGGATGCAAAATGATCTCCCACTACAACATCAGAAACACTTTCACCATTGGTAAGCACCAAGTCCAGTATGGTCCCTTCACGTGTGGGGTCTGTTACCAATTGCCTGAATAGTTCTCCCTGTAGAGAATCCAGGATCTCCTTAATTCTAGATGATACTGCAGCAGGAATGTGCCAATCAACATCTGGCATATTGAAAGCTCCTATCAGTAGCACTTCCCCTTTCCTAGCAATGCTGCGTATGTCTTCAATTAACTCTCTGTCCACCTCTTCCTCTTGTGAGGGAGATCTGTATATCACACCAATGCAAATACGTTTCTCCTTCCCTCTTTCTAGTTTAACCCACAATGCCTCCTCTCTCCCTTTTAAGCTCTGTAATTCCAAAGCTTTAATAGTAGTTTTTACATATTGTGCTACTCCTCCTCCCCTTCTTCCTACCCTGTCCTTTCTGAATAAAGTATAGACAGGTATAGTTACATCCCAGTCATGGTTTTCTGTGAACCATGTTTCTGTAACTGCCACTAAATCCAAGTCAGCCACTCCCACCAAAGCATCAGCATCAGGGATCTTATTTCCCATGCTACGGGCATTTATACACACTGCTTTCCATATGTTACCCCTGTTACCCATTTCCATAAAGGTATTTAATGTATCACCTACCTGGGGGCTTTCACTTACCTGGGGGCTTTCTTCACCTATCCCCAACGAATCTAGTTTAAAGCCCTCTTCAGTAGATTGTCCAGTCTACTACTGAAGATGTGTTGACCTTTCTTGGACAGATGGATGCCATCTCTGCTCTGCAACCCTTGGAACAGCATCCCATGGTCTAGGAAACCAAAACGCTCTCGATGACACCATCCACGCAGCCATGCATTCATCTCCAGGATGCGAGCCTCTCTGCCTTGGCCTTTACCCTCCTTTATTCCTATTACTTTGGAAAAACTATCTCATGTGGTGAGTTCTATTCATAAGACCATAAGCCTGTCAGACCCCCATCCCTTCTCTCTGTTTGATGGAAAAGTCCTTGTGGCTTTGTCAGTTATGTTGACTATTATAAACATCAGTCTTTCCTTGGGCATGATGCCAAGCACGTGGAAGACAGCTGTGCTTAGACCCACCCTAAATAACCCACAGGGCGGTACAACTGAACCCAAGAATTATAGACCTATATCTAACCTGCCTTTCATTTCCAAGGTTATAGAACGACTAGTCTTTGGTCAACTTTACAATCACCTGGAATAAGTTTGTACTTCATATCCCAGACAGTCAGGCTTCTGCCTTAGGCATAGTACAAAAGCCATTAGGGCAGCAGTCTTAAATGAGATACATAGAGCTTGAGATCAGGGCAAAATGGTCATTGCTATCTAGTCAGATCTTTCAGCAGCATTCGATCTAGTGGATCATGATGTTTTAATGAATTGTCTATATGACTCTGGCCTTTGGGGTTCAGTACTTTTATGGATTCACTCATTTCTACAGGATCATTTTTTCAAGGTTCACATCTCTGATCCTTTGTCCTCCTCATATACTCTTCCTTGTGGGGTGCTCCTATACTCTTTAATGTTTTTCTCAGCCCCCTTGTTATACTTATCTAGAGTACGGATATTTCTAGCTTTATCTACACAGATGACATCCTTGAGGTACTCCTTGGTGTTGCTAGAAGGGGGGCGAGGTCGAGGTGCTGGTACAGATTAGTTGTTGTCTATTAGTTAGGTAGGATTGGAACCATTTAAGTACGGTGTCTTTGATACCAATTGTCCGCAATCTGCGTATGAGGATGTTGTGGGAGATGGTGTCGAAGGCTGCTGATATATCAAGGAAGATCATGGCATATCCAGAGTGTTTTTCTTCAAGGATCCATGCTGTCAGCCATGCTCTTCAACATCTACCTACAACCACTCTGTTCAGTCATACGTACACACAACATCAACTTCCATATATATGCTGATGATATCATGCTCTACGCCCCAATTACAACCACAAACCCAACAAATATACATCTATCAGCATGCTTCTCCGAAGTGTCCGACTGGTTACAAGAAAACAACCTATCCATAAACATAAAGAAAACTGAAGCCCTCATAGTGACAAAAGACCCAGACTTCACACCACCTACACACCTCAACATAGGAACCAAACGCATTCAAATACAGCCACAAATAAGATATCTAGGCATTATCATTGACCAAGCTCTAACCCTCAAGCAACAAATTACTAAAACCACTGGAATTATATTCCACAAAGCGAAAACAGTGCAACGTCTCAGACCCCTCCTCGAACCTCAAGACTTCAGGACGGTATTGCAAGCTATGACACTCCCACATCTGGATTACTGCAACATAATCTACCATGGACTACCAGCCACACAGACCAACCCCCTCTGAACTGCATTGAACACCACAGCAAGAATCATTCAGAGAGCAAAGAAAAGCGACCACATCACCCCAATTCTAAGAGACCTACACATACTTCCCTTCGAAGCAAGAACTAAATACAAATCCATCCTACTCACCCACAAAGCCATCCACCAAACGCAGAACACCCAGCTTCGCACCCTGCTGTCTCGTCCAGCCCATGGCAAAACTACCAGACAGGCCTCCAGCAACTCCCTCACCGTCCCTCACAAAAGAACCAAATGCTCTCAACGGATATGCAATCGAGCCTTTGAACTTTATGCTCCGTCCCTATGGAATTCTCTACCGAGCCACCTCAGAAACAATGACGATCTACTGTCATTCAGAAAACAGCTAAAAACCATCCTATTCCAAGAATACTTTAAAACAACTCCCACCAAAAAGTGCACTAACCCCTGATCTCACCCACCATAAACCTCTGATCGAAAACTGCACTAAACTGTCCAAGTCTAAAGTCTGTCTTATGTCGAAATCATCAATGTTGCCTACCTGGTGATGGCCCCACCCTTATACTTAATTATCCCCACCCTTGTATGTAACGCCGCTTTGACCCGGTGAAAGGCGGGATATAAATACAGTTAAATAAATAAATAAATAAATAAATGACATCGTGTTATTATTTTTGATCTTAAGACTGGGTCTGTTTAGGATCCCCTCTTTCTAATTCCCTCCTCCCTCTTTCTTATTTTCTATCCTATTAAATTGTTGTCATTCTTTTCCAGTTTTGATTTATTGTATTTCTGATATTTATTGTAAACCACTTTTATTGTCAAGAAAGGCAGCATAACAAGTATTTAAATAAACCATAAACCATACTGATGAACTCTCGCCTGATATTTCTCAGATTAACTCATGTCTGGACCATGTCGTCTCTTGGTTGCGATGCAATTCATTAAAGCTTAATACATCCAAAATTACGGGCACTTGGTTTACAAATTCTTCTTAGACCCCTGAACTTAACACATTTATTTATTTATTTATTTATTTAACATTTTTTATATACTGTCCTTCTACAAATCAGGACGGTTTACATAGAACATTATATAGCAGTATGTTTCAACTGTTTACATGGAACAATGAACAAGGATAAATATGTGTGTCAGAAATTAGAAACAATGCATGGAACTATTTACAGAGAGTAACTATGTAAAAGGTATATACAGAGTAAGAGATACTATATGTTTTTTTTTATAATCAACATTGAGATAGTATGGGTAAGAGGAGGGGAGCAGGGGGCTAAGAATTAAGGTGGTTGGGAGAAGTGCTCCAGGAATAAGTACGTTTTTAACTTTTTCCAGAATTCGGAGTGGCTGGAGCAGTTTCACAGGATATGTGGAAGGGTATTCCATAGGGATGGGGTATAGAGGGAGAAGGCCCTGTTACTAGTAAATTGTTTGCTATGTCTTTTGTTTATTGAGATGGTAAGTAGGTTCTTGGTAATGGAGCGACGTGTTCTTGTGTTGTTGGTGGAGGAAAGGAGAGGGGAGAGGCATAGGGCGGACTCATTGGAGATAATCTTATGTGTAATGGTAAGCACCTAGAATTTAACTCTGTATTGAATAGGGAGCCAGCGGAGATTGTAGAGGAGAGGTGTGATGTGGGACCGTCTAGGGCTGTTGGATAAAAGTCTGGCTATCGTGTTCTGGGCCAGTTGGAGGGGTTGTAAGCAGTGCATGGGAAGGCCATGGTATATCAAGTTACAATAATCAAGAGAAGGGATTGTGAGGGCCTAGCATATGGCACGAAAGGAGTCAGGGCTTAAGAGAGGTTTGAGGTTCCGTAGAGTGTGTAATTTAGCATATATTGTGTTAGTGGTCCTCTTAATCTGATCAGTGAAGGAGAGGTTCTGATCAAGGATGATACCAAGATATTTCACTTGGTTTTTTATGGTGAGGGGGAGATCACCAATAGTAAGGGTTAGAGGTGGGGTGTATGAAGTGTTGGAAAATACCTGAAGGACCTCAGTTTTAGATTGATTAATTATGAGGTTGTGCTGAGAGAGCCATGATTTTAGGCTAGTTAGGCATTCACTTAACTTAGAGAAATTGGGGTTTGTAAGGTTAAATGGGGTGAAGCACATCATGTCATCTGCATAAAGCTGGTATTGGATTCCATAGCTTTGGAAGATTTTGCAGACTGGCTGCAAGAAGATGTTAAATAGAAGGGCAGATAGGCTGGATCCTTGGGGGACACCCTGTCTTAAGGTAAATGGAAGGGAAGTGTCATTTCCAATGCAAACTTGCTGAGTTCTGCTGTCTAAGTAGGAGCGGAACCAGTTTAGGGTTGTGCATCTCAGACCTATTTCATGGAGTCTGTTTAAGAGTTGATGATGTGGGAGCGAGTCGAAAGCGGAGGATAAGTCGAGGAATATGAGAAGGCATCCCTGAGAGGGATTCTGAGTGTGAAGGTACAATGAATCAAGTAGGGAGATAAGGAGGGTTTCTACTCCATGGACCTTTCTGAAACCATGTTGGAATAAGTCAAGTGGGCAGTGCTCATCAATATGGTTCTGAAGTTGGGTTTGGACAATCTTTTCAGTTATTTTTGCAAGGAAGGGTATACTGGAGATGGGTCTGTAGGAAGTAGGGGAAGTAGGGTCAGGTTTTGCTCCCTTTAATATAGGACGGATTGTGGCGGACTTGAGAGGAGCTGGGACAGAACCAGACTGGAGGGAGGATTGTACCATATGCAGGATGTAGGGGCTGATGGAGTTTCTAGTAGACTTGATCCAGGGGACAGGGCAAGGATCAAGGGCAGAGGAGGAGGCATTTAGGTTCTTGATAACATTACTCACGTTATCTGGAGTGATGGGTTCAAATTCACTCCAAGTGTTTAGTGTGGTTAGTTCATGTATGTGGGTGCTATTGAAGGAAGTAGATTGGGGAATATTGGTTGAGGATGGTGGAAGGAATTTAGAGGTAAGATGGTTAGCTATAGTTTGAGCAGTTATTGAAGGGGGATAAGCTGTCATGTTACAACCTACACTAAAATACCTTGGCATCATTTTAGACTCCCAACTATCACTATCTCCACAATTGGCCCAGGTTATCGGATCTTCATTCTATGTACTCTGATGTTTTTTGCAGGGTTCAACCTTTCTTGGATTCGGCAGCCCAAATTTCAGTAATACTTCATACAGTAATGGCTAAGGTAGATTACTGTAACACTGTTTACGTAGGGCTCTTGCAATACCAAATTAAGCATCTTCAGATGATACAGAATTCAGCCATACACACACTCACCCAGGCAAGAAGGTTTGACCATGTCACACCACTCCTTATGCAGTAACACTGACTTCCTGTTGCACCTCGAGTCATGTTTAAGGTGTTAACCTTTGCATTTAAAGCCATCCATGATTTGGCACCAAAGTACTTATCTACTCTAATTACTCTTTATATTCCTGTTAGAGCTCTTCAGTCACTTCATGGCTTCCATTTACATATACTGTCGCCTTCCTTAACCATATGAGAAAATCCAAAGATCTGCCATTTTTGCTGCAGCCCTGACTTTGTGGAATCTGTTACCTGCTACTGTACAAACAGAACTAAGTCTGCAAAGATCAAAAAGGCATTAAAGACCGAGGTAAGATGGTGGCAGGGTGAGCAGTGGCACAGGTGAGCTGGTGGAGAGGAGAAGCACACTGGTTCCATGCCTTGTAAGAGAAAGGGGAAGACTTTGGCAGTAGTGACCGCCTCCACGATGAAGCACTAGTGCAGTCTCTCTTACCATTTTTGCCACCCATTCCTATGCCACAGATTTCTTGGGTGCATTGGCATCCAATGCTAGCTACAGCGGGATTTCTCCAAGCCCCGAAATGAGAACAGCCCTGCTACTAACGCAACTGGTGAAAGCCAAGAGAGGGCAGGAAAGTGCTAATAGCTTTTTCTCAGAGTGTTTCCTCAGTGGTGGAGGTCCCCTCAGATTGGAGGCCTCATTGCAAGCTTCTGCAGTATCTCCAGAGGTGGGTCAATGTCGGGAGGTGGCTGAGAAACTGGCTGTGGTAACGCTTGATGCATTGTGGGACACAGTCAAGGCTGTGGAGTCTACTCTGTCAGGATATTCTGGCAACTTGGATGCTCAATTGGAGAGTCTCCAGACCAAGATGGGGCAGTATGATTCTATTCTGGCACAACATGCTACACGAATGGAGAAAGTAGAGGCTGCTTTGGAGTCTCTTTAGGCTGTGAGTACAACACAGATAAGGCGGGAAAGAGAGAAAGGGAGATCTTAAATAGGAATGTACTGTTCCTGGAGAATCAGGTTTGAAAGAACAATTCAAGGTTTCTCAATTTCCCTAAATGTCCTCTTATTTCATCTACAGACATGATGCGGAAATATCTGACTGAAGTTTTGAAGATGCCAGCAAATGCGGTCCCCCCGGTGGTCTGGGCCCAGTACTTGTCCCTTAACATCATGGGTCAAGATAGGGAGGGAGCTTTTGGGTTAGCCCAGTCATCAGGAGTGGGGAATCTAACCACTTTCTTGGAATCATCTCTAGAGGTCATCACGGAACAGACTACCATGGTAGCATGCTTTGCTTTCGAGTCAGATAGCAATGCCGTCTTATGTTTATTTTTCCATAATATGTCTGCTTTAATATGTCTCAAAAATTTACATTTTTCCAGATGTTTCACGAGCTACACAAAAGAAGTGCAGGATTTCTTGACCCTAAGGAAAAGGCCTTGGACCTGGGCGCTTCTTTTAAACTTCTGCTTCCTTGTAAATGTTTGATTTCTTACCAATTAAAACATTTTGTGTTTTTTTGAGCCAAATCAATTACTACAATTTATTGTGTCAAGAGATAGTACTGTAGCTTTGACAAATCCCATAAATAAGACAGTTAGATAGGGCAGGCTATTTCTGCAGCATAGGTTAGCCATTGTCTTGGTTGTTCTATTTCTTTAAGGCATGTCCTGTATATTTTTCCTGATCTTGCCTACTTGTGGTTTATTGTAGTCTATCAAAGTAACCGGGTATGTCGCTCTAGTTGCACTTCGCCCCCCTTCCCCCCCTCCTTATTTACAACCTTATGCAATAACAACACGACACCTGTTTTGGGATTAAACTGGTCGCAGCTTTATTAGCCCTTTACAATAACTAAACAATATTTACAACCAACAACCTTAAACCCCCACCCCACCCCACAGATCAAGCCCTCACCAGCCATATCAGTAGCAAGATGACGCCGTCTCCGCTTCCGCCGAGCCCAAACCCCGGCTATTTTCTTATCCCTCCCTCTTCCGGCTTTGCCATATTATTAGCAAAAGCCCGAGGGATTGTCCAGGTCAGGGGTACCCCACCCCTGCCTAAGGATTGCCTCTGGCTCCGGACCCCTGGAAACCTCTGGGATCCCGCCCCCCCCCCAGCTGCAACACACCAACCCCCCCGGACCATCCGACCCTCAGAAGGGTGGGCGGGTGGGAGCAACCGCCTACTCCGACCGCTGCTCCAAAAGAACCTCGCCGTGCTCTGCCCCGCCCACCCTGCCGAAGCGTCTATTAAATGATTGGCTCCCGCGTCGTCAACACGCCAGCGGGAGCCAATCATTTAAAAAAATTACACCTCTGCCGCCGACGGCTCCCCCGATGCCGACAAGACGGGCGCGTGCGACAGAACGCCCCCCGGTTAGATTCGGCCGCGCACAAGAGGTGCCGCGGCCTTCCTGTAACCGGGTACGTCGCACTAGTCGCACTTTGCCCCCCTTTCCCCCCTCCTTATTTACAACCTTATGCAATAACAACACGACACCTGTTTTGGGATTAAACTGGTCGCAGCTTTATTAGCCCTTTACAATAACTAAACAATATTTACAACCAACAACCTTAAACCCCCACCCCACCCCGCAGATCAAGCCCTCACAAGCCATATCAGTAGCAAGATGATGCCGTCTCCGCTTCCGCCGAGCCCAAACCCCGGCTATTTTCTTATCCCTCCCTCTTCCGGCTTCGCCATATTATTAGCAAAAGCCCGAGGGATTGTCCAGGTCGGGGGTACCCCACCCCCGCCTAAGGATTGCCTCCGGCTCCGGACCCCGGAAACCTCCGGGATCCCGCCACCAGCTCAGGACACCTCAACCTGAGCTGCCCCCCAAGGCTAAGCTGCGACCAGCCCTGCTTTCCTGCAAAACATCCTCCAAGGCCTCCTGCCAATCATTCAGGAGTAAGTCGATCCCCACCGGGGATAGATGTACTCCATCCTGTCGGTATAAACCTGCACAGGCAACCTCCGCCCAGGGATGGAAAATCTGGCACCCCCATGCTCCCCCACCCATCGACCAATCTGTCGATTGATTTTCGTTAACCCCCTAGACCACCGTCGCTGACCCCAGGAAGCAGGCCTTGGAATGATATCCGACCAGACGAGAACCACATCCAGAAACATAAGTAATAACTCTTCAAAGTCATGCTGAGCTACACGTATCAGCTGATGACAAGTCCAGGCTCCCAAATCATTGCCCCCAAGATGAACTAAGATGATGTCAGGTGTCCCTCGCTGACGCTCGTGGTGCCGAAGCAAAGGCAAGAGCTGGATCCATCGCAAGCCACGCTCGCCTAGCCATGAGACGGTCACCAAGGAAGCTTCCAAGCCAAGGTTCAGGCCTACGGGCCGTGTCGCTGCTCGATGACCGGCCCAGTAAACAAAGGAGTGGCCAATCACCCAACAGCTACACGATCCCGATCCCACATCTGCAAAACAAAATAGAACAGTTAGCCGCTCCACATCTGCTAAATCCGCACATAGCTTCGAAAAGCCTGCGACTTCCATCTGCCGATCCTCTGAATCTCCGTCTCGGCCAACCCGACCTCTGCCGCAGTGGTCGCTGCCCCTATCTGAAAAGAGTGTGGCGCAAACCGACTAGGGTCCTCCCCCAGCCTCCGCAGCGCTAACCGCAATACCGCCGTGAACTGGAAACGCGTTAACGCCCGACCATCCTCATGAATAAAAAGACTACCATTCCCACCGGGCCGCACTTGTAAATAAGACTGCAGTGAGGCCACTGGACAAGTGAGTGCACCGTCGACCGCCCGCAAAAACACCCACGTCCCTTTTCCCGTCGGTTCCGTCTTGGAACGCGCTAACCCATAGGTGTCAAACTCTGGCCCGCGGGCCAAATTTGGCCCGTAGTGTAATTATATTTGGCCCGCGAGGCTATACCAAATGACTACTAGAGCTAGCCCGCCGGTATTATACAGCGCATTCATTCATCGCTAATACTACAAATCCCATAATGCCTTGCTGTTGTTTTGGCGCGTCAATCAGGACAGGTCCCAGAAACGCCCTCTCCTGTGTGACAGAAGTCATAGCGATCTCAAGCTACAACTGTCACTGTGGAACCCCTTCCCAAAAATGGCAAAAAGAAAGGCAGACAACAGGAACTTTCTGGACAGGTGGGAGACAGAATATTTGTTTACATATGTAAAAGACAGACCTGTTTGTCTGATTTGTGGAGTCAACGTGGCTATAACTAAGGAGTATAACATTCGACGACACTATGAAACAAAACACCATGACAAGTACAAGGACCTGGACATGACTCAAAGGAGCCAGAAAGTGGAGGAGATGAAAAGAAGTTTGGTTTCACAACAGAATATGTTCAAAAAAGCCACATCACAAAGTGAGGCTGCTGTAAAGGCTAGTTATATTGTGGCAGCAGAGATCGCAAAATCAGCCTGGCCCTTTAATGAGGGAGAGTTTGTGAAAAAGTGCATGTTGAAAGTTTGTGACATCGTGTGCCCAGAGAAAAAGCAAGCCTTTTCAAACGTGAGCCTGAGCAGAAACACAGTAGCTGATCGCACATGTGATCTTGCCACCAATCTGTATGACCAGCTTTTGGAAAAGGGAAAAGATTTCGTTGCATTCTCCCTTGCTGTGGATGAGAGCAGCGACGCATCTGATACTGCTCAGCTGTCAGTCTTCATCCGTGGAGTGGACTCAAATATGTGTGTTACGGAGGAGCTATTGGGATTCAAATCAATGCATGGCACAACCACAGGAAAGGAAATTTTTGAGGAGGTTTCCAAATGCGTAACTGAAATAAAGCTGCCGTGGGATAAACTCGTGGGATTAACGACAGATGGTGCGCCAGCGATGTGCGGTAAAACAAGTGGACTGGTGGGCAGGGTCCGGGAGAAGACGCAGGAAGAGAACTGTGCAGGTGAACTAACTGTTTATCACTGCATCATACATCAGGAATCATTGTGTGGCAAAGCCCTAAAGATGGAACATGTTATGACCACAGTAACACAAGTAGTTAACTTTATAAGAGCCAAAGGTCTGAATCACCGCCAGTTTAAGTCTTTTCTGGAGGAGTGTGGTTCGGAATATGCAGACGTGCCGTATCACACAGAGGTGAGATGGTTAAGCCGAGGAAAAGTACTGAATAGATGTTTTGAGCTGCATGAGGAAATATGTCAGTTTCTGGAAAGCAAAGGGAAGGACACAGCAGAGCTTCGGGAGAAAAAGTTTCTGTGTGAGCTGGCCTTTCTGTGTGACATCTCGAGCCATCTCGATGCGCTGAACCTGCAGCTTCAGGGGCGGGGGCGCATCATCACAGACATGTACGCTGCAGTGAGGGCTTTTAAAACTAAACTGTGCCTGTGGGAGAATCAGATGCTGCAAGGAAACCTTGGCCATTTTCCCTGCTGCCAAACCATGAAAACGCAGTTCTTTACCAACTTGTTCCCATGCGCACAGTTTGCTGAAAAACTCAGTGTACTCGGCGCTGAGTTTAGCCGGCGATTTGCCGACTTTGATGTCCAGAAATGTAGGTTTGAACTGCTCAGTAATCCCTTTGCAGTTAATGTGGAAAACGCACCAACCAACCTCCAAATGGAGCTAATTGAACTCCAGTGTAATGACACGCTGAAGTCAAAGTATGATGCTGTGGGCGCCGCCCAGTTTCCACAGTTCAACCCTGACACAATGCCTCAGCTCCGCACCCAAGCTGTTCAGATGCTCTCCATGTTCGGCAGCACTTATCTATGTGAGCAACTTTTCTCCTCGATGAAGATGACCAAAACATCTCACAGGAGACGTCTGACTGATGAACACCTTCGCTCGATACTGAGGATTTCCTCAGCTCAAAGCCTGAGCCCAGACATTGATGAACTATCATCCAAGAAGAGATGCCAGGTATCTGGCTTGGGCACATCAGATTAGATCAGTGTGCAGCAAACTGAGCAATAATTAACGTTTTCTTTATGCACTTTTTCTTGCTACTCCAAGACATGGGCTTGAATGGTTGATTAATTTTATTATTGTTATTTTATTTTAAAAATTATTATTTATTATTATTTAAATCTTATTTAATAAATGAATGTCATTGATGTTTTTTTATTTGAAATTGGTTTTTGCATATCTGAACTATTAAGTTATAAATTGTATAGTAATAAGTGTTGCTTCATATTCAATGTTAAAGCAAATCTTGTTTGGGTCCATATTAAAAGGTTCATTTGTTCAATGCTGGCCCGCGACTTTGTTCAAGTTTTACATTTTGGCCCACTGTGTATTTGAGTTTGACACCCCTGCGCTAACCAAATCTGAACCCCACTCTCTATGAACCCCACCTGCTGGAATAGCAGGCCCAAACTCGCAACGAGTGACCCGAATCCGCCACCAACTCCCCAATCCGAAAAGCCCCGAAAAAGGCCACTGCAAAAACCATTCGAAAAAGCACGGCTTCATAGGGGGAGGTAGCTACCTGAGGCAAGCAGCTGCACAATCGGACAAGCAAGTCATGAGTAATCGGCCGCCTCCCATCCCCCGCCGATGGACATGAATGTTCCCAACCCTGCAGCAACTTACGCGTCAAAAAAAAAAACCCAGCCGCCCCCCACCCCACTGCCTTCGAGAAAAAGGAAAACCCCGCCAACTGCATACGCACTGCAGTCCGTGACAACCCCGCCGCCTTAGCTGAGAGAACATACTGACTAGTTAACTGATCCGACACCGGACCCTGTCTCCATCCGCGGGCCGCGAGGAAGCTCTCCACACTGCTGCAGCCCCGTCGATAAGCAGCCCAAGTTGCCGTCGACACCGAACTCTTCAGCAACTCCATCAGCTCAGGAGACCAATCCGCCATAAGTGCGCTGGGACCGATGCCCCCTCCACGTCCGCAGCTGGCGTCAACGTCTGAAACAGCTCCCACTTAAAACGGGAAAGAGTATCAGCAATCCTGTTAGTAGTCCCGGGAATATGCCTAGCACTCACTACCACATTTAGTCGCAAACAAGCTAAGACTACCTGACGCATCAGGTCCGCAACTTGCACACAGCGCGGCGCATAGTTATTAATAACACTAACAACGGCTGCATTATCACACCACCAAAGCATTGTGCGATTGCGTATCCTGTCTGGCCATAACGTCAGCACCACCAGTATCGGGAATAATTCAAAAAAAGTGATATTATGGGTGAGGCCCGCAACCTGCCACTCTGGTGGCCACGGCTCCGCACACCACGCACCCCCGAAGTACACACCCAGACCCATACCCCCTGCGGCATCTGTAAACAATTGTAAAGCCTCACTGGTAAGTTCCAATTCCCTAAGGACTGTAGTACCATTAAAATCCTTCAAAAATTCATCCCACCCAAATCCGCTCGCATACCCTGCGATACCCTAATACGGTGATGAGGTCTAGTCACCCCTGTCGTGGCTGCAGCAAAATGACGCAAAAACACCCTGCCCATCGGAATCACCCGACAAGCGAAGTTTAAGGAGCCAATAAGCGCTTGTATCTCCCTCAGCGTCAACTTATTGGAAGCAAGCGCGTTAGCGACCAACACACGCAATTTAATCACCTTATCGAGGGGCAAACGCGCAACCATTGCCACCGTATCGAGTTTGACGCCCAAAAAGGTAAGTCTCGTCACCGGGCCCGCTGTTTTTTCCTTAGCCAGGGGAACTCCCCACTCTTGCGCTAAATGTACAAAGCCCTCAAGTAAAGCCTGACACTGTCCTGAACCTGCCTCCCCTACAAACAAGAAGTCGTCCAGGTAATGCACCACGTTCGAACTGCCTGTCGCTTCCGTAAAAGCCCACTGCATAAACGTACTAAACAATTCGAAATAGGCACAGGATACCGAACAACCCATGGGCATGCACTTATCATAATAAAACTGGTCCTCGAAGCAAAACCCTAACAAATGAAAAGCCGAAGGATGCACCGGCAACAAACGAAACGCCGACTCAATATCCACCTTGGCCAAAAGGCTCTCACCACCACATCGCCGTACCAGCTCCACCGCCACATCAAACGACGCATAGCGAACCGTACAACGCTCCTTCGGAATATGGTCATTAACTGAAGAGCCTGGAGGAAAAGATAAATTATGAATCAACCGGTATTTTCCGGGCTCCTTCTTCGGAATGACCCCCAATGGTGACACTACCAAGTTGGAGAAGGGTGGCTCGGCAAAAGGGCCAGCGACCCTACCCAACTGGAGCTCCACCGCCAGCTTATCCAGGACAATATGGGGAACTCTCCGAACCGAAGGCGCGTTCCGAACTGTACCCGAAACCACTGTACCCTCCATCGGAATCGAAAATCCCATTTGAAACCCCATCTCCAAAACCCCCCTAGCCCGACGCCTAGGATACCTTCTCAACCACGGCTGGATCACCGAAAGCCGAATTGGAGTGGGAGCTAAACCCAGGATGTCCCTACTGCTTGGCAGCCGGCACGCCGGGACCGACCGACCCGCGTTTAACACACTTGAGTGCAGAATGCCCTCCAGCGCAGATAGAACAGGCGTGCCGGAACTTACAGTCCGGAAAGGGGCACGAAGACTTGTTGAAACGCCAACACAAATCTCCTGTGCCGCCCCCCCCCCCCGCTGCCCGCTGTCCTGACGGAAGCCCGCTCGTACGAAAGGACCGCCCTGCCCCCTCAACAGCCCCTACTCCTCCTTTCACTCCACTCCATAACCCCCCACTCGGGCGAACCACCATCTGGGTCAACCATAAATTAATATCTTGGGTCCCCCAGGACAAGAGCTTATTCTCCTCCATTTTATCGCGGAACTTCTCGTCATAGTTGAGCCAGGCCCAACCTGAATGCGACTGAGAGGCCTCCAAAATGAAGTCCATATAGGCCAATACCATACCATACTGCTCTGAATGAAGATGCCCCCATACACTAGCAAGATGTAAAAGCGCCCTCGTCCAATTAACCACATTCCTGGCAACTTTCCGCACCCGACCGGCCTTCTCATCCTCCTTCCTCTTCTTCCGACTGTACCCCGTCCGCTTTCTGCCCTCCAGCAACCAGAAAATATCGATGTAACGCCGTTTCCGTATTTTTCACCGCAACTTCCTCGGCACCCCCTCCCATAATTCAGAGAAAGCTGCCAACGTCGGCTGCACCAAACTCTTGCTCAAATCGCCCCCCTCGCTCTCCCCCGACGTAGATGAAGTTGACGATGACTGAGCGGATGACACCGAAGAAGAACCAGACTTGCGACGCCGGCGACAGGAATGCTTATGTTTCCTTCTTGCCTTCTTACCCCTCCCCCCGATACCGCTATAGCGCCACCTGCCCCTGCACTGTGCGCCGACGCTAAGTCACCCACACCCCACAACTCCCCAGTAGGGCTCAGAGCCAACTCACCTGCACCACCGCTGGACATCCCCTCAGATGAACCGATCCCTCGCTGTACGGCTGGAGCCGCTTGCCCAGTACTCGAATCATCCTCCCGACAGCTCCGATCACCACTCACTGCCACTGCACCTTGCAGGCGGGAGCCACGCGGCTCTGCGTCTCCCCCGAACTGCCATCCCGGAGGTACCTAAGGAGAAAAAACACCAAAAGGCGAAGCAACACCGGCCATGGCCCATCCCGGCTGCCACATCCCCATCCACTCTGCCCAGGAGAAGCCTTGGCCGCCCCCGCGCCAATGCTCCCAAGCCAACGGGGAGTCAACACCCTGCACCCTATGCAAACTAGGAACGCCAGGGTATCCTGGCCCAGTTCTCCCCGCCAACCACTCTGCTGCATGCCCCACCCCAGCGGAAGCAGAACCAACACCCGAGTCCCCTCCAGCCTCCTGCCCCACCCCCGACCACTGGCACCCCGCACACCTCCCCTACCCCGCCCACGAGCGATATTAGGGCCCACTGGCCCCCCGGTAACAGTACCGCCTGAAGGCATCACGTCCGCGTGCCCACTGCCCGCTCGCCCACTACTGCCCCTAGCCATGGGCCTCCCCCTTTCCTTTCTTTGTCTAATCCTCCCCCGCTCACTCCCCCTTTGCCTCACAGACCCACACCTCTTGCCCCCCCGCTCCCCTATCACGAGCCGTGCCGCAGTCTCCTTCCCCCCCCACACCTTCCCCCACCCCTATCCCCCTACCTACACCCCTGCCATGTCGCACTCCTTTACTCTGTCGTCTCGCAGGCCGCATCTTGCAACCCCCCCTTTTTTTTTTTTTTAAGTAACAAGGAGACCCGCAGTTGATAGCACACCCTCTGTAACACAAGACCTGCACCCCAACGCCTGTAACTCCCCACAATGCACACTTGCCTGCCCCGTCCACCTGCTCAGGCACCGAGCTCCACCACGTGCCCGAAACTCTTCAGGCCGCCGCAACTCTGTCACCAGCTGCAGAGACAGCATGCTGCAGCGTTGCTCCCTGGAAGGCTCCCGACGCTGATCACCTGCTCGCCCTTCAAAAATTCACGGACTCACCAACGGAACTCGGGCCACATAAGACAATGTACCGGGAGACCCAAAACAAGCAACCGCCTACTCCGACCGCCGCTCCAAAAGGACCTCACCGTGCTCTGCCCCGCCCACCCTGCCGAAGCGTCTATTAAATGATTGGCTCCCGCGTCGTCAACACGCCAGCGGGAGCCAATCATTTCAAAAAATTACACCTCTGCTGCCGATGGCTCCCCCGACGCCGACAAGCCTGGCGCGTGCGACAGAACGCCCCGCCCCCCTCGGTTAGTTTCGGCCGCGCACACGAGGTGCCGCGGCCTTCCTGTTATGATAGTGGTTATGAATAATTGTGTTATTCTTCTTTTGCTGCTGTATTACTGTTCATTCATGATTTTATTTTGAATGTAATGAAGAAATGCATTAATAAAAAATGTAAAAAAAAAGCATTAGACATACTTATATGAGTTAGCCTTTGGAACTATTGTATAACCTTAGTAGGTGGTGCCATCAGTTGCTTGGAAGTAGTAGTCCTTGTCTATTGACACTTCTTCTTTTCTGTTTCCTACCCTTGCCCTACCTTTGCCTCCCTTCTCCCCTTTTATATGTTTTTTTATGTATTCTGATATTGGCTTTTCTTTTACTACTTTCCTGTCAAAAATAATGGTGTTCTTTTCTATTTTTATTTTTATGTTTTTTCTTTTATATAATTTTCATTTTTATGCTTTTATTTTTTTTTATTTTATTGTAAACTGTATAGTTTGAATACAGATCTCTGGTATATCAAATGAATTATAACCATAGCCATAAATATATAGGTTTGCAAAATACAATTTACAAATGTAAGTTATATGTATTTATTTATGTATTTGTTTGTTTAACGGATCTTCTATACCACTTTATCTCTTGGTCAAAGTGGTGTACATTAAACAAAACAGAACATAAAACAATGTAACCATGTAACTGAATTACAACATTTGTACAAAAATAAAAAATCAAGGGTGATGTAGGAATAATGTTAGTATAAATATAAATAATAATAATAATAATAGATTAGAGTATATTCTGTACACAATTAATCTTCAAAATAGTTTGCAAATAAATGAGTCTTTAAAGTCTTACGAACTGAAAGTAAGTCCTTGATGATTCGTACATTTGGTGGAATTGAGTTCTAAATACTTTGTGAATATAGAGAGGAAGCTCTTCTAGAAGTAGTTGATTTAGATTTAACAAAAAGTACTGGTAGGGATAATGTGTTTAGAGATCCTGTTTTCCTTGACCTGATGTCGTTGGACTCTTGGAGTATAGAGCGAAGGTAGGTGGATAAAAAATTGTTCATTATCTTGAATGCAGTAAGTATTGCTTTCAATTTTATATGCTCAATCACTGGGAGCCAATGAAGCTGTTTTAGTGAAGGTGTTATATGATCACTACATTTTGCATTATGTATAGTATGTTCTGCCATATTAAGAACCATTTGAAAAGGATGAATTAATGCTTTTGGCAGGCCTTGGAAGATGTTGTTACAGAAATCTAGATGGAAGAAAATGAGTGCTAGAATCACAGTGCAAAAATCATGTTGATATAGGGACTTGAGAGGTTGAGTCATTTTTATTTTGTACTTAGTATTCTTAACAATGTTTTTAATATGGGATGAGAATGTTAAATTCTGATTGAGGATAATACCCACATAACACAGTTCTTGCTTTATTTAAAGTGGGTTTCCGTTTAAAGTTATTGTGTTTGGTGAGATGAAGTTTGCATCTCCAGTAAAACTTAATGATTCAGTCTTCTTTAGGTTTATGAATATGTTGTGGGTCATAAGCTAGGACGTTATCATGGTGAAACAATTGGTAATATTTGTGAAGTCAGGGTTTTGTATATTAATTGGTGAATAAATCATAATATCGTCAGCATAAATATGATAGTAGGTGTTAGACGATCGTATAATAGAGCAGATTGGTTGGATGAATATGTTAAATCAGAGCAGAGAGGACTGACCCTTGAGGAACTCCTTGAGTTTGAATATATGGTTTAAATTCTGAGAAGTCCAATTTAATTTGAAGTTGTTGATTTGATAGGTAAGAGAAGAACCATTGAAGTGTGGGAATCAGCAAATCCAATTTCTTTTAATCTCTTGACTATGGGGTATGTTTCCTAAACCACGGTAGTGGACTCCATGTGATATCGGAGCCACGGCCCCATTGAAATCAACCACAGTTTAGTAAACATACCCCTATGTGTGTGTGTGTGTGTGTGTGTGTGTGTGATATAGACAAAAGCAGCTTAGATATTGAGGAAAATAAGACTAAAGCCAGTTTTTGGCTTATTAGTGCCAGTTATCAGTCTGTCAATAAGTGCCATCATAAGTGTTTCAACACCGTGATAGGGTCTAAAGCCATATTGATGAGGATCAAGAGGAGAATGCGCAACAATGTGATCTTGCAGTTGACGCAGCACAATTTTTTTCCGATATCTTAGCTATAAACGGGAGACTTGCAATTGGTCTATAAGAGGTTGGCTGGCTAACATTGCTGTTGGTTCCTTTTCTTACAGGGTGAATGGAAGCCATTTTGAATTTGGAAGAGAGATATCCTTGCTCTAAGGAGTAGCAGATTATTTTATAGATTATTGGTGCCAGTTCATGCCTTGCATGCTTTATCCAGCTAACAGGATAGGGGTCAAGAGGTGATGTGGTAGTATTAATGCTTGAAATGATATCTTCTATATAATCCTGCGTAGGCAAAGAACATTTTTTTCCATATATGTTCTGGATTTCAGAGACTATAGGGAGTATGTACTTGGGAATGTTAATGTCTTGAAGTAATTTACCATTTCTTGAGTGCAAGTTACAAAATACAAATTAATATGTATAAGTGGCATTTAGAGTACATGTATTAGTTGTCCAGTTTCCTCTGTCAACTTTTTGAAGTGTAGATTTGTAAAATGGCTCCTCCTACTGTTGTTGTTTTAAGTGCCGTTAAGTCGATGTCAACTCACGATGACCCTCTGGATAGTTGTCCTAAACTGTGTTCGGTCTCCAGTCAGGCGACTCATTGTTGATAGAATGGCATCCATAGCTGCTGTTATTGTACCTATCCACCCCATTGCTGGCCTTCCTCTTTTGCGTTGACCTTCAACTTTGCCAAGTATTATGTCTTTCTCTAATGATCTCTCTCTTTACATGATGTGTCCAAAGTATGAAAGTCGAAGTCTTGTCATCTGAGCTTTTAAAGAAAGCTTAGGTTGTATCTCCTCTAGTGCTGACTGGTTTGTTCTTCGGGCAGTACATGGTATACACAGTATTCTTTGCCAACACTATAATTCAAAGGTATCAATTTTCTTCCTATCTTTTTCACTGTCCAACTTTCACATCCATATGACATTATTGAAAATATTATGGCTTGGACAAATTAAATCATGCATTTCTGCACTTTCATATACATATTTTAGAAAAGGCTCTATGTATGGAAATTTTCTAAAATACCACCAGGATAGTGATCTCCCATCCCCATCCATTGCTCCATGCTCAGAGGTCCTATATGTTTGGAAAGCCTGGATGGGAGCATATGGCCCATGTGAATAGTGGGACTGCATGTCCCACTGGGAAGTACAGCACCGCTATTCTCCTTTCAGAATTGGGCCCCAAATGAACCTAATATATGCTAATGAATGCACACTCCTACCTGCCATCCTTTCTTCCTTTTCACAAAGGAAGGAACTGCCCATATTCAAACTTAGGGGTATGTTTACTAAACCGTGGTAAAAGGAGCAAGTGTGCCGTTAGTGCATGCTAATAGTGCACTTGTGCCCTTAGGACATCCAAAATAACACTTTAGCATGCGCTAATGGTACCAGCATTGTAAAGCGCCCTGTGGGCTGAGAGTAGGCGTCATGGAGCAGAGAGTGGGGGTCAATGGGCGGGAACAAGGCTTGAACCCTTAATGAAAGCACCTTAACACCGGGAACCTTAACACATATCAAAACCTCATGGAAAGGGTGTTTTTTGAGGAGAGAGAGCCTATTTAATATCTGAAATGTGATGCACAGATAAGTGAACCCAAGACAATGATAGTAGTGCTCCATTAGCAGCAACAGCATAGTGCTCAAGTATGAAAGGGCACTATTTTGTTGGTGCAAATGGGGGCAAAGGAGGTGGCACATGGGTCATGCAGTGGGGCTTCTGGGGTACAGGGGGGGACCAGGCAACTGCCTATATGGCACATAGGAACATAAGATTATAAAATATGCCAAACTGTGTCAGACCAAGGTCGATCATGCCCAGTATCCTGTCTCCAACAGTGGCCAATCTAGGGCACAAATACCTAGCAGTTTCCCCCAAAAGACACACAGGACCTCCAATAACTGTAATGGGGCAAGCAGTGCATAGGCCGGGTCCTCTTTAGCAATGGTTTATGGACCATTACCCAGGAACCTGTTGAAACCTTTTTAAACCAAGCTACACTGACAGCTTTTACCACATCCTCTGGTAATGGATTGCGGGGTTGATTACTTGTTGACTGAAAAAATATTTTCACCTAGAAGACCCAAATGGGTTACACTGTAGCTGCATTGCATGACCGTTAGTCCTACTACATTTTGATGGCATAAACAATCGGTCTACGTTTACCCAGTCCACTCCAGTCAATATTTTATAGACCTCTAACATAACACCTCTCAGCCATCTCTTCGCCAGGTTGAAGAGATATAACATTGGCAGGTGGTGAAGAGTCCCTGGAGAGGCAGATGGGTGTGGGGGGATGTATGGCCATCCATGTATTCCTCTGCCCCTCCCCCCTCTGGACCCACTGCCCTAGGCACCCACCAACAGGCATGTTGGATGGGCTGGGACTGCGCACCAGCAACACTGACAGCACATGGGCATGACAGCATGGAATTGGGGATGCTGGCAGAAGGGGCAGTGGCACACGCCTGCAGCAGACCAAAGCTATGCCCCGGTCCAGTGCACCATGCACAGTGCAACATGTGCCAAGGTCTGTCTGGTGGGAAGCATGCCACCCCCAAAGACCGTCATAACCATGTGGCAGCACTGTGATGCACTACACATAGTTGGTGTGTATATGAGTGGAAGGTCACAGGTCCAGGTCTTGGCTGTGGATCAAGCAATGCATGTCCCTGTGGCTAAACCTTAGCACACAGTGCAGGTACAACACCAACATGTGCAGCCCCCGATGAATTGGCCAATGAAAGTAAGCTTGTCTGTACAGGGCGGTGTACACAACCAGACTGTCTAAGAAAACCTGAGAAAGAGTTAATTTTGTTCAGAACTTTGCTTAGAAATAAACTTCATATATTTGCTTACTAAGTAGGTGAAGAGGTACAAGTCCTGTAAATAAGAAAAGGGGCAGGTTGTCCTCTAGCCTTTCAGTCTCAGGGTTATTAGATATCAAGCAGTCAGCAGTAAACAGTTATGTCTTGGAATACATGTATGTCTCCTCATACTGACCTATGCTGATTAGAAATTGACCTATGATGTGATGAATACATAATACCTGACGTAGAATAATAAAGTGAAATTATGCTGTATCCTCCAAAAGAGCCTTATAAATAAAGTAAACCATAGCTAATAGTTAGAGTAAACAAAGAGAACTTGTTTCTATTTGTTTCTCTCCGCAAAGCTTTGGTGTATCTATATAGAAGTGTGTGGTATTTTATTGCTGTCTCTTAGATTCTCTTCTCATTGCCTTGAGTGTGGATTTCTGTGACTCCAAGAGCCCTGCAGGTTGCTGGTGAGGGGGGGGGGGGGGGCAAACAGAAGCCCACAGTTGGTGCTGTGCCGGTCTGCAGATTTCTCCATTCCTGTCAAGGGCGGAAGGTGTTTGTGAGTATTATATGGTGACAGCAATGGGTAATCTGTTGGGTAAACGAGAGTTATCTCAGTTACGTGAATGGCATGACAAAGCTAAGGTTTTAGCTGTTCAGAAAGGTAGCCCTTCTTATTGTATGCGTGAGAAGTATGGGGATTTGGCTACTGATTATATTGTACACTGGCATGCAGTGACTAATGATAATGTGCTTTTACAGTTTCCTTTGGAGGGAACTTTTTCTATAGATAAACTTCGTTATCTGAAATGTGCTTTGCAGGCTAAACATAAATTATGTGATGCCCGTGAAGGGCTAGTGTTTAATTGGTGGCAACGAATGGCACATGATATGAAAAATGGTTTGTTTGTGTTAAACAATGCTGGTAAAGCGAGTGAACCACAGGAGAAAGAGAATGATAATGAACGGACAGGGAAATTCCCAGCCATTCTTTCTCCAGAATATGATGCAGATGTGGCTGCATTGGTAATTGGAACTGGAATAGTCCCAAGTGCATCCCCAACGTCTCCCCCTGTTTCTTCTGAAAGTCATGTAGATTCTGGAAGGGGGAGGATCACTCATGCAGCTGAACTAAGGGAAGAGATAAGGAATAAACAGAAGATATTGGGAGATGCAAAGATTGCAAATTACAGTAATTGTAATATTTCTCAGCTTAGAGAAGTGGATGCACTTCTTAGCCGTGAAATAGAAAGTATTGTACATATGATAGAATCCTTAAAAAGAATAGTAAGGAATAATATTTCTACTACAAAGGAATTGGGAATTTCTAGTAAACTTATTGATGCTATTGAAAAAGATCTGGATAAGCATTTTTTTACCTATAAAGAGAAATGTGATCAATTATCTGGTGATATAAGTTTTCTTCAGACTGTTTTACGCCAACATAATGATTCATGTTCTGTAAATGCAAAATCTGTAGAAGAAGATACAGTACCTGCATATCCTTTTCGTGTATATCCAACAGGACCTACAGGTGCAATGACTGTACCTGCAAATTGGAGTCCTAAAAAAGTATTTGATTTGGCTAAAACCTTTCCTGATTACAGGGAGAATTCAGGTAGATTTGTGTCCTTATGGTCTCAAATAATTAATAGTTATAATCCTACTTGGGCAGATCTAGATAATCTGCTTAGAGCTGTTTTTATTAATCCAGCTGACTTTCATAAGGTAACTCATCCAATTAGAGATGATAATTGGGTATGGCCACAGACAGACCCTGTAACAGATCTTCAAGAACAGACACAAAGAGATAGTTTTGTTCTGTGTAGAGAGAAATTGTTAGAATCTCTTAAAGTAGCATGTAAGTCTGTGAGAGATTGGTCAAAGCTTACTTCTTTAACACAGGAAAGGGGTGAGAAAGTTACAGCTTTCCACACTAGGGGGCTTGTTTACAAAGCCGTTGTAGCGGTTCGCGGTCGTTATTGGAGCCGTGGCCCCATTGAAATCAATGGGGTCGCGGCTCCGATAACGATCGCGAACCGCTACCGCAGCTTTATAAACAAGCCCCTAGGTGTATGATAGCGTTTAAAGATTATTCTGGCGAGACAGAGGATACACCTTCAGGATTTACTAATATTTTTGCAAATGGTTTGATTCCAAGAATAAAAGAAATTTTGGAAACTTCAATAATAGATTGGCCTGCTAGATCAGCTGATGCAATTTTGGAGGGTGCACGGTACAGTGAATTGAAATATCTCAAGGAATTGCAGGAACAACAAGCCAGATTAGATGTAAAGAAGACTAAACTGCTTAATTTACAAATTGCTTCTATGCATCCAGCCCTGGGAAGGGGGCGGGGGAGAGGCAGGTTCAGAGGAAACTATTCTCAGCAAGGCACTTCTCAGCGAGGGCGTGGACAAGCCAGAGGAATGCGAGCTTGTTATACATGTGGTGAGTGTGACCATTTACAGCGAGACTGTCCACAGAATCGGAATTTAGATAGCCAGAGAGCTGCGTGCCTTCCTCCCCCACCTGCTGAGTTCACTCCTGTATATAATTGTTTTTCTAACCCAGAAGACTGTGATTCTTGGGATGCATGACTATTATTGAATCTGAATGTAACTTCTCAGGGTGAGTTAGAAGCTAAACTGGGCGGCTCTACTGTGAAATTCATCATTGATTCGGGAGCTACTACAACCGCGCTGCGTCTAAAGGATCTGCCTGCTGTTTATAAAACTCTTTTAGCACATGCTCCAACAGTGCATTGTGAAGGGATTGAAGGTAAGATAATTCCTCACCGTAAACTTGAAGCTTTTCCTTTGCAGATTGGAGAGACTGTATACCCTACTAACTTTTTGGTAGGAGACACATTACCAGTGAATCTTTTGGGTCGTGATTTTCTGGCTTCACATCATGCAACTTTATCCTGGATGAGTGGAAAGTTACATTTTCAGTTGTATTCTCTTTCTGAAGTACAGCCCCCTGCAGATGTCACAGCTATTCACCCTGATCTCGAAAAACTTCCATCTACTCTGTGGGCAGTCCCTGGATCAAATGTTGGATGTCTCTCAATTCCTCCTGTGAAGATTACCGTGAAACCTGGTGTACAACTTCCTAGACTCAAACAGTATCCACTATCAGCAGCTGCTATAGATGGAATTTGACCGGTAATTGAAGATTTACAGATGCAAGATGTCATCTATCCTACTACGTCGCCGTGTAATACTCCAATTCTTCCTGTACTGAAAGCTGACAGAGAGACTTATCGATTTGTGCAAGATCTGTGAGCTGTCAATAAGGTAATTTTGTCAATCTTTCCTTTGGTACCGAATCTGCATGATATCTGGACACAGGTGCCTCCAAATTCTATGTGGTTTTCTGTTGTAGATTTGAGTTCTGCTTATTTTTCAGTGCAAATTAGCAAAGAAAACCAATTTTTATTTGCTTTTCATTTTGACAATCAGCAGTACACATGGACTAGACTATGCCAGGGCTATACGGACAGTCCTGCGTACTTCTCGCAGGCTCTAAAAACTGCGTTATTAGATGTGAGGCTTGAACAATCCTCTTTAATTCAATATGTGGATGATTTGCTTTTATGTTCACCAAGTTATGAGATCTGTTTAGCAGACTCATTATCTTTGTTAGCTCATATTGCCAAATTAGGAGTGAAAGTCAATTTGTCTAAATTGCAATTTGTATCTCAAAATGTTACTTTTCTGGGTGTTGTTCTAACTCCAGCTGGTCGTGAAATTACTTCTGCCAGATTGAAACCTATTTTGTTATTATCTTTTCCAGTGACACCAGCATTGTTATGCAGATTTCTGGGATTATTGATTTTCTGTAAACAGTGGATAGCTAATTTGTCAGACCTTACAGCTCCGCTTTATGCGTTGATTGGGAAATAGGGTCCACAGGGTCTCATTGTACCTACGTTATCACAGTGGGAAGCTTTTGTAAATTTAAAGACTGCACTAAGTTCTTCACCATGCTTGTCTTTTCCAGACTATTCTTTAACATTTAAATTGTATGTGGCTAGTTCAGCCATATCTGCTACATGTGTGCTTTTGCAAGCATTTCCAACTGGTCGCAAGCCGATAGGATATTTTTCAAAGCGGTTTGATTCAGTGACTTTGGGACTCCCGCCCTGCTTGTGCAGTTTGGTTTCAGTGGCATTTGCAATTGAAATTACAGATTTTTTAGTGCTACAGCACCCTCTTGAGGTATATGTGGCACATTCCATTTCTAGGTTGCTCCATTTAACTAAAACACAACCTTTATCTTCCACACATTTATTGACTCTTGAATTGATAATTTCTCAGTCTCATGTAAAAAATATATACTACATCCATATGCAATCCATCTACGCTCCTGGCTCCTTTGGGAAGATCTGGTGGAGGAGAATGGGTCCCATGATTGTTTTCAAAGTATTTTAATTTTTTCCCATGCTAGACCTGATCTCTCACCTGTGCCCCTGCCAGCCCAAAATGTAACCTTATTTGTGGATGGTTCAGCCTTCAGAGATGAAATGGGAAAGCTTTGTTTGGGCTATGCAGTAACCACAATTGATGACGTGGTTGAATCAGCTTCCCTGCCATTTTCTAGTGCCCAGTTAACAGAAGTTTTTGCATTGACATGTGCTCTTGAACTCTCTAGATATCTTCTAGCAAATATATATTCAGATAGCTCCTATGCAATGAGTGTGCTATGGGACTTTGGTAATATTTGGTTGCAACGAGGATTTTTAACTTCTGCTAATAAACCAAATAAACATGCTGAACACATTCACTGCTTGTTACAAGCCATTCTTTTGCCAGCACAGATTGCAGTTTTGAAATGTAAAGGACATTCCTCTGCTGGTGATTTTGTTTCTAAGGGCAATCGTTTTGCAGACCAAGAAGCACGGAAGGCTGCTCTTCAGGCATTAGTGTCACCAACGCTGCTGTATTTAAAGCCTTCTAACATGACTTTGTTCTCCCTGTCCTCTCTTTTACAGCAGTATAAAGACACTTCTCTTGAAACCAAAACTCTATGGACTTCATGGGGTGCATCCTGTGATACTCAGGGCTACTGGAAGAAGGAGCACCTACTCATTTGCCCTGACTCTCTTTTGTTTCCACTTGCTCTGTTCCTGCATCATAAACTTCACTTATCCGCTGCAGCCATGACTGATGCCTTTGCGGTATTGTGGTATCACCCGAAGTTTGTTTCTGTGGCACAGGCCGTGTATGCTGCTTGCTTGGATTGCTTGCAGGCTGGCAGGGTGGGGCCCCTTCTGAAGATTGCTGCTGCTCTTCCCAAGCCCTCTGGCCCATTTTTGATTTTGCAGCTTGATTTTACTGATTTGCCCTGTGCCAGAGGAGGGAGGTGGTATTTGTTGGTGATCACTTGTCTTTTCTCTGGTTGGGTGGAGGCTTATCCCACTACCAGTATGACAGCTGGGGTTGCCATTAAGTTGTTGCTCACTCAGTTTATTCCTGTCTGGGGTGTACCTTTTGTTCTTTCTTCTGATCAGGGTCCGGCCTTCGTTGCAGTTATCCCAGACCCCCAGTTGCTGCACAGCGATATCTTGACTTATTGTGCATGATTGCACTCAGCCCTGTCTGTTTCCCCTTTATTGAAGGTGAATCCTCAACAAGATGCTCCTCCAGAATCATCCCATCTGGACATGAAACCAGGGGATTGGGTCCTGATTAAGAATTTTCATCCAAAGATGCTTCTGGCTCCGAAATTCCTAGGTCCATTTCGTGTACTTCTGGTGGGATATTCAGCCTGTAAAGTGGAAGGACATTCTCGTTGGATACATCTTACGCAGTGTAAGAAGGCTCTCTCACAAGATTCAGAAGATTCCCCGCATCCATGATTCAAGAAATACAACGCAGACTTCTCGGACAACAGTGATATTGCAGAAAAGACCTTTTATGATTTAAAGTACTTTCAGTGAAAAGAATGGTAACATCACAGAAAAAGATTATTCTATTAACTAGATTCTGAATGGGCCATTCATGCAAAATGCTCTTGTTCGGCATTTATAGTATTACTTAGAGGGCTGAGGTCATTTTAGATTAGTATTTTTCCTGATATATGTGTAATGACCTTTAGGTACTTAACCTCTACTTCATAAATTTATTGAGCTTTAGAGGCTAATTATTTATTTATTTATTTAACAGTATTTCTAAACCGCCTTATCTTATTAATCAAGGTGGTATCACAGCAAACAATCGGGTAAAGTGAGTGTGTTATACATGCAGTGAAGGTGAAACTTAGTTGGGTGTATGTTGAATTGTGTGTGAGATTAGTTTGAGCTATGTACAATGTGAGCTATATACAGTGGGGCTATAAAACATTTTCTATACATACAGTGTTAGGAGGTATCATGTGCTGTTATACATTCTCTGAGGTTATGTGATGTGTCCATAGTGTTCTATGAACAGCATGGTCTTCAGCTGTTTTCTAAAGTCTTTGAGGTCTGTAGTTGCCCTTAAATCGTCCGGTAGTTTGTTCCATATTGTTGGAGTAGCCATGGAGAGTGCTCTGTCTGTTGTGTCATTGCGTGTGTGTTTGTATTCACTTGGGGTGCTGACTCGGTTGTGGGTTTGTTTTCTTCTAGGACGTGTGCTGGTGTCTGGTTGTATGAGGGTGTGCAGGCTGTTGGCTGATGTGTGCTGATTTATCTTAAATAGGTTTATGATAGTTTTGTATCTGATGCGTGCATTGATTGGGAGCCAGTGTAAGTCCTTCAAGATAGGTGTGATGTGCTCCTGTCTTGCAGTTCCGGATATTATTCGTGCTGCAGTGTTTTGTGCCAGTTGGAGTGGCTTGAGGGCTTGTTTCGGTAGTCCAAGGTATATCGGATTGCAGAAGTCCAGAAGTGGGGTTATCAGTGCTTGACAGACGGTACGGAAGTGTTCAGGGGCGAGGAGTGGTTTCAGTCTCCTGATGATTCGCATCTTGTAGTAGGCTTTTTGGATTGTTTTGTCTATGTGTGGCTTGAGATTGAATTTATTGTCCAGAGTAACTCCGAGGTATCTCACTTCTGATCTTATCGGTATAGTAGTGCTTTGTATCTTTATATTTGGTGGGTGAATGAAGCTTTGGTTCCGAGTGATGATTAAAGCTTCGATCTTGCTGTAGTTGATTGCGAGGTTGTTGTTTGACACCAACTTGTCATTTGGGTAAGGCAGTCTGTTATCTTAGAGAAGTCCGGGTTGTCGATTGATATCGGGGTGTATATCATGATGTCGTCTGCATATATTGTGTATTGAATGTTGTTCTCTTTCATGATGTTGCATATTGGTTGGATGTAGATGTTAAATAGGAGTGCTGAGAGTGCAGATCCTTGAGGTACTCCTTGACGGACATTTATGGGTCGGGAGGTGTTGTGTCCCACCTTGACCTGTAGCTGTCTTTCAGTTAGGTATGAATGGAACCATTTCAATGTGATACCATGTTTACCAGTGTTCTTTAGTCTTTCCAGGAGCGTGTTGTGGTCCACTGTGTCGAAGGCTGAGGAGATGTCGATGAAGATCATTATGATTCCATTCCTGGTGTTGTCAATTATTCTTAGGATGCTGTCGAAGAGGTAGATTAGTAGCGTTTTGACTCCATGGTTGGGACGAAAGCCGTGTTGGTTGTCATCAAGTGTTTCATGTTTGTCGATGTGTTCCTGTAGTTGTAGTTGAACCATTTTTTCGATGACTTTTGCCAGGAAGGGTATGCTGGAGATTGGTCGGTATGCTGCTGGATCTTTTTTGTCGAGAGCTGTTTTCTTTGTGATTGGTCTTACTGAGGCGAGCTTGAGTTGCTTTTGCATGAGACCTTGAGTGAGTGAGTTGTGTACCAGGTTGTGTATGGTGTGGATGAAGCTTGATTTGGTGGCTTTGACCCATGACACTGGGCACGGGTCTGTAGGAGCAGTGCTTGTGTTGATTGTGGAGATGATGTGGGATAGCTGCTCTGTTGAGGGTGAGTAGAATGTGCCCCAGGTTTTGGTGTGTACGTCTGTCCTGGTGGTCACGCTGGGTGTTGTTCGCTCTGTGGAGTGAAATTTGTCTTTGATGTGGTCGGCGAATTCCTGTGGATCTACTTGTACTTCCCCTTCTGTTGTTTGCTCTTTTGTGAGGATTTTTACGATTTCGAAAAGCTCTCTGGGTTTGTTGATGGAAGTATTTATCATGTTTGTGTGGAATTCCCTCTTTGATTGGTTGATGTGTTCGTTGTATTGTTTTTGCCTTGTTAGGTAAAGATGCTGGTTGTCTGTTGTTTTGTTTTTTCTCCATCTCCGTTCAATCTTCCTGAGCTCCCTCTTTTCCTGTCGTATTTTTGCTGAGTACCATGGTTTGTTTTGTCTCCTGTTGTGGTGGTGTTTCTCGGGGCCGCCACCAGATGGTTTGGCGGCGTTAGCTAAAATGCTGTTCCAGCTGGAAACTTGTTCCTCCAGGTCATCTGTAGTAATGGTCAAGTGTTGTATTGTGTCCTGTATGAATTTGTCCCTGAATCTTGAATCGTCTTTGTGTGTGTGAGATGTTTGCTCTTTCGTTTGTCTGGTCCTCTTGTAATCACAGCTTTGTCTCGATTATGTAACGGTCAGACCATGGCACTGGGGTAATGGTGGGCGTTGAAATTAGGTCTCTTGATGTTAGGTAATTGGATGCGAAGATGAGGTCTGGGGATGATCCATGTCTGTGCGTTGGTGCATTGATTATCTGTGTGAATTGAAGTGAGGTCATTGCTTGAAGGAAGGCCTCCGTGTCTTTGGCAATGGTGGACTTGAGGTTGAAGTCTCCAATTAGTAGCGCTGGTTTGTTATTTGTTGTTATAGCACAGGCTTCTTCTAGTGTGAAGGCTAGTTCATCGGGTGGAGCTCTGGGTGCTCTGTAGGTTAGGCAGATTGCAATGTGTTTGTTCTTGATGCTGATTGTGTTACATTGCTGTGTATCGGTGAAGTTCTGTGCTTTGAACTTTAGTTTTGTCTTTGCTATTATCAGGACTCTTCCTCCACGCTTGCGGGTGCGTGGGCAGTTGTATGCTGAGTAGTTGTCCGGTACTAGTTGGTTGAGTAGTACATTGTCGGTGGTATTGAGCCATGTCTCTGTGATGCATATTATGTCGGGCTGTCGGTCTTCTATGTGGTCTACAAGAGTGTGTATCTTGTTGCAGACGGATCTGGCGTTTATGAGCTCAATTGTTGTTGTCTTTGTTGAGGAGGTTGCTGTTACATGTGCTTCCTTTGTGCAGGTGTGGGAGTTTGGTTTGTGTCTGGCTGGTCGTTTTGTCTGGGATGTTCTGTGTGTCTCTTTATGTGTGTGCTGTGGTTCTAAATATGGCCATGCAGTTGGTGGGTGCCATGGTGTATTTGCTTGTGGGTAATGGAGGTGTGTGGTTGGTGGGAGGAGTTGTGTGATGAGTAGGTAGAGTGGGAGGAAGTATGTTGCGTGCATGTTGGTTTTTTGTGATGTTCTGTTAGGGTGATGCCTGCTTTTCTTAAGTCTTCGTTTCTTGTCTGTTTTGCTGTTGATTTTCTTCTGGCGTTCTGTTGATTTTCTTCTGGTGTGCTGGTGACTGTGGTTCTCTCTTTGCAATTCCTTTGTTCGCCTTCGTGCCGTGCCTAAGGGCCACGCCAAAGGGCCCTCTGGCGAGGCCCTCAGGTGCGGGCGCGCCCTGCAGGGACGCTGCTTATAGGGCAGGAGCTCCGGTGGAGGTGGGGTGTCCGGCAGCGGCTCCCTGAACGCAGGGACGCTGCTTTTATGCCGCCGGGGCTGCCGCTGTTTTAGGCTCCCACTGCCCCGATTGGGCAGGAGCTTCGGTGGAGGTGGGGCGTCCGGCAGCGGCTCCCTGAACGCAGGGACGCTGCTTTTATGCCGCCGGGGCTGCTGCTGTTTTTAGGCTCCCACTGCCCCGATTGGGCAGGAGCTCTGGTGGAGGTGGGGTGTCCGGCAGCGGCTCCCTGAACGCAGGGACGCTGCTTTTATGCCACCGGGGCTGCCACTGTTTTAGGCTCCCACTGTCCCGATTGGGCAGGAGCTCCGTTGGAGGTGGGGTGTCCGGCAGCTATATTATAGCTATAGTGTATATCTAATTATAGCTATAGTGGGGTGGGGTGTCCGGCAGGTGGGGTGGGGTGTCCGGCAGCTATATTATATCTAATTATAGCTATAGTGTATATCTAATTATAGCTATATTATAGCTAATTATAGCTATAGTGTATATCTTCATTATAAAAGAAGAAGTATTAAGAAGTATTAAGAAGAGTAGGTATATTTTCAGTTTTGATTTAGTATATTTTTACGTAATTATAGTTTTAGATATTTAAAAGTTTTGCTAAGAATGTTTTTATCTAATCTTAGTTGTGCTGAGGCATTTTAGTTGTAGTAAAGCGGTGCTGCAGTTAGAACCTTGGGAATGTTATGATGAATATTCAAATATTTTCGAGTCACAGGTACACTCAGTGACAAAACATTTCAATTTATCAGATTGTGCAGTGTGTCTTCCATCTGTGACAGCTACTCAGCACGGATTTCTTCCTAGGGTTAGGCCTAAGACCTTTGAGGAGTTTCGTGGCATAGCCTTTAATCTAACTTCTGTACAATGGTCTCATACAGGCCCAGAACCTAGAATAGTTAGTCCTATGCCTCTGCAACATCCTCCAATATGTTTTATGGCTCAGGGTAAGGGAAAAAAGGTAGGGGATACTCCATGGAATGTTTGCAGATCCATCAACTCCCACCTGTCCTTCCTTCCACCACCTTCCACCAGCATTGGTCTGCAAATGTGCATTCCTTGGTGCTCTATACAGAATTTGGGTTACAGCCATTTTTGTGCCCTAAGATGCATGCTTTCTACCTTAGGGCACCTTGTCTCATATTGGGGCACCTTGCCTACCCTTAGGATGCCTTCTCTCTCCTTGGGATGCATTGTCTCTCCTTAGGATGCCTTGTCTCCAATTAGAATGGCTTGTGTCTCCTTGGGACGCCTTGCCTTGCCTTTGGTCATCTTGTCACCTTACCGCACATGGTCCTGTTAGCTCACGTTAAATGGCCCATGATGCCCTAAAGCCTGGACGCCTCTATCCATCCACTGCCTTATATGTCTTTGGGCACCTTACTGCTGCCCTTAACACTGATGACTTTACCATCATTTAGTAAACATACCTCTTAGTAATAGGGAAGAACACAGGCAAAATATTTTCAGTTTATTTTTGGATTTGTTTAGATATTTTTAGGATTTGAAGTTTTTTTTGATTCACTTGGGATATCCATTTAAATAAATATTTTGCATTCATCGGAACTTTTTAACATGCACAAATTGATTGTATCTCTACTAATTCATAGGTTAGCATGCTTTAAATTGATTTCACATGCACTACATTTTTAAGGCATGTTTAAAAAACAAATGCCTGCTAATGAATGCACATCCCTTCTGTTCAAATTCTCATTCAGTACCTCAGCTCTAGCTCCTCTGTTGTCAGCTCTTTCATTTGTCATATCCTCAATCAATCACTTTCCCTTGCGACTGTTCTTGTTGGGTTTGAACATGCTATGATGATATAATTCCTCCAAAATCCTTCACTGAAGCCTACTTGCCTTGCTAAACATTGTTTCATCTCATCCTCCCTTTCACATCCAAACAACTTAAACTTGATGTTCACTTCCAGTGTTTTGACTTTCCTTGGTTATTCCAGTCTTGCTTTTACCTTCTACATTTTACAGAAATTGCTCTTGCCAAAACCTCTAAAGACCTGTACCTGATGGCGTTCAAGATTGTCACTTTGATTTTAGGGCTCTGTTGTGTCTTGTTTTTCTTCTCATCCTTCTCATTACAATTTTAAAATCTGCTGTCATGGATACTCCTTCACAGCTATGCCCCACTCAGTTAATGCACTTCAGGACTCTGTCTTGCACTCTTTTCTCTTCTCTTATTTCTCTATACTTATTATCTTGGTGCTTAATCTATTCCCAAGGCTTTTAGTACCATCTAATAATCCTAAATTTACCTGTCTACACTAGAAATTTCATTAGGAACCTGGTCCCAAATCTCAGTCTGCTTGTTTGACATTGACACCTATATATCTCACCACTATGCAAAACTTACCCCATGGAGAAGACAGAACGTCTTTTTTTCCCCTAAACCCACCTTCCATTTTCCTTTATTCTCTATGTCTGTGAATAAAACTGTCATTTACCTGGTCCCCTCAGCCCAGTCCTTGTGGGATGTCTGTCAGTGAATTTTTCCTAGAAAAAAAGGTGCTTGTGTTCATATGCAGGGCTCTTTCAATAATACATAAGGACCATTGGTCAATTTTGGCTGGCGATGAAAAAAAGTGTTGCTACTCCATACCACTGCATACCCACTACCTGATCTTGTCTCCTTTCTTTCTTTCTTTCTTTCTCCACACATGGCTCTTGGTACCATCATACTTCTAAAACTTGTTGTTTCTTTCTCTGTTATTTATTTTAAAAATGTATATCCCACACTATCTCTCTGCGATTTCAGATCTTGGCCCCTTTGTGCTTGAATTTCCCTTTCTATAGAAAATGTAGGCTTACTTTCATCTCACTCCCTTCTTCCACTGGCAAGTACATTTGGAGAGCATTGAGTCTCTCTTTGTATTGCAGGCCTTCCATCATTTTCATTCTCTCAATGTCTTTATAAAGATATGACCTTCAGCATAGAACAAAGTACTTAAGGTGGCATTCCCTTAATAACCCATAAAAGGAAATACGATATCCTTTTATAATATCTCTACTTATACAACCAAGCATATCATTAGCTTTGCCAGTTGATTGGCTACCTAGAAATCATCTTGAATGATTACTTCCAGATCTTTCCTATTCACAAATTCTAGTTTTTGCCCTTCTAACTTACTGTATATGTGGAAAATGGATTTTTGCATCCAAACAGATTTTACACTTTAAAGCACTTACGCTCATTGTACAACCCCTTTTCCCATCCCTGCTTACTTTTCCATTGGTTTAACTTTCTTTGTCCTAAGATATGTAGACATATTGCAGATTTTCAGTGTGACTTCATCAGATATTATGAAGGAATTCCTCATTTAAGAAAATGTAGATACTATAAAATAAACTTTGGAAGCTGAGCACACAGAGAGAGTTCCCCCTCTGTGTGCTCAGCTTCTAAGGTTTATCCTATATCTACCAGAACATTCTCTCAAAAGACCAACAGATGCCGGACTGTTTCCTGTCAGGAGTCTGTGGTTTTGTAAAATTAACATCACTGTTTGAACTGGAAATCATCACAAAATCCACTTTACAAAGTTTTTCCAAAGCTTACTGTCTATTAATTCACTCAGTTTTTGTCTAAAAACTTGAAGAAGACTATTTGAGCCAGGGAATGAAAATGAATGAAAAAGGCAGAAAGAAAAGGAAATCTCCCATGCGTTAAAAACAGCCAGAGTGGGAAAAACTTGCATTAACTGCTTAATATGCGATGGGGTGGGGTCTGAGTGGATTATGGGTGGACAGTTGATGTGGATTGTGCATTGCAGTTAACACGTGGTACTTATCGTATAATGTCAAATTTGAAATTAACATGAGTGTACTTAATGCCACCTCAAGAGAAGACTTAAGTGCACCCACACTAACTGCAAATCTTAACACATTCAGTAACCGTAAAGGACATTCTGGTCATGCCCCTTGACCATGCACAGTCCTTGTATGTATCACACATTGTTTTATGCTCCTTAATGCCTCTTTTACCCTTCTATCATCTAATGGTCCGACTGACTCTCCCTCTCTTTTTTTTTGCTATGAATGTACTTGAAAACGTTTTTATTATGCATTTTTGCTTCCATGACAATTTTTTTTTCAAATTCTCTCTTTGCCTGGCTTATTAATGCCTTGCATCTAACTTGCCAGTGCTCCCCCCCCCCCCCCAACCCCGTTTTCATCATATTGCTCCTTTTTCAATTTCCTCAAAGATGCTTTTTTGGCTACAACAGCCTCTCTCACCTCACTTTTAAACCATGCTGGCAGGTGTTTTTTTGTCCTTCCTTCCACTTTTCTTAAAGCGTGAAATACATCTGCTCTAGACTTCCAAGATAGTATTTTTAAACAATGCCCATGCTTGATGTAAATCTTTATCCTTTGCAGATGCTCCTATTAATTTTTTCATAACTATTTTCCTCATTTTATCACAGTCTCCATTTTGAAAGTTAAAAGGTAGTACTGTGGATTTTCTCCCTCCATTTATTAAATCAAATATGATCATGTTATGATCACTATTGCCAAGTGGCCCCAATACCTTTATCTCTTGCACTACAAAGGACCAGGTCCAAAATAGCTTCCCCTCTTGTCGGTTCATGAACCAGCTGCTCCAAGAAGCATTTATTTCATCTAGAAACTTTATCTCCCTAGCATGTCCTGTTATAACATTGACCCAGTCGATAGCAGGATAATTGAAATCACCCATTATTATGGTTTATGGTTTATTATTCTTGATATACCGCCCTTTGCAAGCAGTCAGAGTGGTTTACAAATCAAGGCTAAAATCATAAAAATCACATAAAAGAAAATGTATTTCAGCATTCATCTGTTCATTCTGGCCAGGCGGTTGGTAGTACAATCTCACTGCAGTTGCCTTCCCCTTTTACATGTAATTTCTATCCATAGAGATTCTATAGTGTATTTTGTTTCCTGTAAAACTATTCCTGTGTGACTCAAAGTCCTCTTTAAAACAGAGCACAACCCCTCTACCAATTTGATCTACCTTATCATTGTGTTATAGTTTGTACCCAGGTATCACAGTGTCCCATTGGTTGTCTTCCTTTCACTAGTTCTCTGAGATGCCAATTATATCTAAACTTTTATTTAGTGCTGTATATTCTAACTCTCCCATCTTATTTTTTAGACTTCTAACATTTGCATACAGGGAATTTTAGAGGTGGTATTTTATTCATATTAATCTGGCTATCAGTTAATAAGGGTAATTTGAATCTTTCAGCTCTGTCTGCTCTGTACTTAAGGGCATCTGGATTATGTTTGTCTTTATTGAAACTTCTCTACTGGGATACCTAACTTCCCTCTTTTGCTAGTATCCTTCAAGCAGGGGCGGCCCAAGGGGGGTGCGGGGCCATGTGCGGAGACACGGTGTGGGCCTCATTTGCATAAGGTGCCTCATTTGCATAAATATTTGCATAATGTTACCATACACTAACTTTTAGTAAACATGCCTCTTAATGAGTATATGGATAAAGAAAGACTAAAAGATTTCTACATTGCTATAATCTAGTACCAACCGCCAGGCACATTAGAAACTACTACAAACACTGACCATTTAGAAGCCATAGCAAACCCACTGTATCCTAACAGCACTACCAGGATTCACAAAGCACCATACCCTACCTATCAAAAGGAAACATGCAAATATTAAACCAATACATTTCAGAGAACAACAATACATGACCTTCTGGGGAAGGAGAACAAGTGGCAATGTCAAATAGGAATTATATAAACAGAATACCTCAGCTCAGTTACGCATGCAGAACATAAACCATCACCAAACAAGGAATCACAATTTAGAAACAGGAAGACAATAATTAAACTGGGAACCAAAAAAGCCAAACTTGGAATGTATAACACTGTAGAAATAAAACCATAAATTAAATTCCTCTTGTACTAAACAAAGCGCAGACATTAATGATGCACATTTCCCAGAGCTGACATATTCCAGTTAATAAATTCAAAATAAAGAGATATTTTTCTACCTTTTGTGCTTTTTTTTTGCAGTGGCAATTGCTCCAGCCACTTTCTTCTGGTTTCTTCGTGTCTTCTGCTAACTCTCCATCGTCTGCTGTCCATTTGTCCTTTCTTCTCTCTTCCAGTTTTTTTCCATTCTCTCTCTACATCTGCTTTAACATACTAATCTTTCTCCTTTTGCTCTTTCCTCATTCCTATTTCATCCACTCAAATTTTACCCCTCCATCCTCAATCCCCACTTACTCTCCCAATATCCGTCCAATTGTAGATTTGTCTTCCCTCCCACACAAAATATTTTTTCCCTCTCCATTTCTCTCCCAGCTCCATCCCATTCTAATCCTCCCCTAACATCAGTTCCCTTCAAGTTCCAGCCCCACCCAGCATCAGCTCCCTTCTAGTGCCCGCATCAGCCCATTCCAGTCCTAGCCCCCCATCAGCCCATTTCCAATCCTATCCCAGCCCCCCATCAACTCATTTCTAGTCCTTTCCTAGCCCCACCATCAGCCCATGTCAAATCCTAGCTCCACTCCACTCAGCCCATTTCCAATCCAAGCCTACTACCAATTCTAGCCCCTCCATGAGTCCATTTCAATTCAAGCCCCCAACACAGCCCATTTCCAATCTTAGCACCCCCCCAACTGCCCATTTCCAGTCCTATCCTAGCCCCTCCATCAGCCCATTTCCTGTCCTAGCCCCCCCACTCAGCCCATTTCTAGTCCTAGCTCCCTCCCCTCACAGCCCATTTCCATTCCAAGCCCCCCTCCCCATCAGCTATATGCAGTTCAAGCCCACCTTCCACTCAGCCCTTTTCCAGTCCTAGCAACCCCCCAGCCCATTACCAGTACTAGCCCCCCATAGCCCATTACCAGTCCTAAGCCCCCCATCAGCCCTCTTCCAGTCCTAACCCCCCATCAGCCCACTTCCAGTCTTACCCCCCACAGCCCATCACCAGTCCTAACCCCCCAACAGCCCACTTGTAGTCTTAGCCCCCCCCTAGCCCATTACCAGTCCTAACCCCCTATCAGCCCACTTCCAGTTCTAACCCCCCATCAGCCCACTTGTAGTCTTAGCCCCCCCATAGCCCATTACCAGTCCTAACCCCCCCATCAGCCCACTTGTAGTCTTAGCCCCCCCATAGCCCATTACCAGTCCTAACCCCCTCCCCCCATAGCCCATTACCAGTCTTAACTCCCCCATAGCCCATTACCTGTCCTAACCCCCTCCTCCCATAGCCCATTACCAGTCCTAAACCTCCCATAGCCCATTACCAGTCCTAACCTCCCCATAGCCCATTACCAGTCCTAACCCCCCCCCCCCTCAGCCCATTACCAGTCCTAACACCCCTATCAGCCCACTTGTAGTCTTAGCCTCCCCCATAGCCCATTACCAGTCCTAGACCCCTCCCTAGCCCATTACCAGTCCTAGACCCCTCCCTAGCCCATTACCAGTCCTAAACCTCCCATAGCCCATTACCAGTCCTAACCTCCCCATAGCCCATTACCAGTCCTAACCCCCTCCCCCCCCCCCCATCAGCCCAGCTAGATTTTAATAAAATGCAAACCGGCTGCTGCTGCCGCTGCCGCCGTAGCAGCGGCAGAATCGACCATCCAGCGGGGCTCCCCCCCCCCACCCTGCAGAGTTCTCCATGCAGTCTCAGCGCAGGCTTTTCAGAGCCATGCAAAGAGTTTCCCTTTCTCGCGGCTCTGTTAATCCTGCCGCGGAACTGATGGGAAATCCCATCAGCCCCATGGCGGGATTAACAGAGCCGCGAGAGGAGAAGCTCTCTCTTCGCGCGGCTCTGACAGTCGACACTGAGACTTCACGGAGAACTCTGTAGGGTGGGGGGGCCGCGGGATGGTCGATTCTGCCGCTGCCATGGCGGCAGCGGCGGCAGCGGCAGCAGCAGCTGGTTTGCGTTTTTTTAATTAGCTGGGCTGATGCAAGATGTTTTTTGCGCGGGGCCCCCTGAAACGCGGGGCCCTGTGCAAAAAACATTCTTGCTCAATGGACGGGCCGGCCCTGCCTTCAAGAATACATCCTTTCAAACCATGCACTCTTAGGAGACTACCAGCTTTCCCCTATTATCTAGTTTAAAAGCTGCTCTGTTTCCTTTTTAAAGGTTAATGCCAGCAGCCTGGTCCCATCCCAGTTAAAGTGGAGCCCATCCTTTCAGAAAAACCCCTCCCTCCCCCAGAATGTTGCCCAATTCCTAACAAATCCAAAACCCTCTTCCTTGCACCATTGTCTCATCCACGCATTGAGACTCTGGAACTTTGGAACTCTGCCTGCCTTTTTGGTCTGTACATGGAATGGGAAGCATTTCAGAGAATGCTACCCTGGAAGTTTTAGATTTCAACTTCCTACCTAAAAGTCTAAATTTGGCCTCCAGAACCCCTCCCTCCCATACTTTCCTATCTCACTGGTACCAATATGTACCAACTCAAGCAGGCTCCTCCCCAGCACTATCTAAAACCTTGTCTAGATGACTTGTGAGATCTAATACCTTCATACCAGGCTGGCATGTTACCAGCCGATCCTCATGTCCACCAGCCACCCAGCTATCTATATGTCTAATGATTGAATCACCAGCTATAACAGCTGTTTTTACTCTTTCCTTGTGGGCACATGGCCCTAGAGAAATCTCCTCAGTGTGAGAGGGTTTTACATCCTCTGGAGGACAGGTCCTAGCTACAGGATTACTTTGTGCCACACCAAGGTGATGCTGTTCTTGTACATGACCTCTTTTCTCCATAGCAACAGGGGCTGCCAGACTGGAGGTAGGACTTATTTTATTTATTTATTTAGCTGTATTTATATCCTGCTTTTCACTGGGTCAAAGCAGTCAATTGGGGGATACATTTAACACGAGGGGATATGAGACACATACGCTAATACTTACAGGGAACATGGGCAATGGAGGGTTAAGTGGCTTGCCCAAGACCACAAGGAGTGCCTACAGGACTAGAAATCCCAGTCCCTCTGGCCTGAGATTACTGTCCCCAGCTGGGACTTGAACCCCCAGCTCTCCGGCCTGAAGTATCTTGTCCTAACCACTAGACCACTCCTCCCTCCAATAGGACTTCAGTACTATTTCCCTGTAGATCTCATCTATATACCACTTTGTCTTTTTAGATCCTCCAGATCTGCTACTGTAGCCTCAAGAGATCGGACTTGTTCCCTGAGAGCGAAGAAGTCCTTGTACCAAGTGCACACGTAAGATCCTCACCAACTGGGAGAAAATCATGCATGTGATACTCAGGTGATACTCAGTGCAAAAGACTGGATAGCCCCCATCTTGTTGCTAGACTACTATCTACATTGTTAAGATATTTAAGTTATTTACTTAAAGTTGCTAGGAATATTTGTACAAACACAAATCTACCTTTTTAGGTTTAAGGGACTTTTTTCGCATCAGGATTTATTTCAGGGTCTTAATTAATTAATCTATACCCAATGACGATATCCAACTATACTTGAAAGTGAATTTGATTATCCCTGTCCCTATAAGAGCTGTAAGAGTCTATAAATCTAAGATTATGTCTGGGGTGGTTGGGCAGGAGAGAAAGAAACACAATAGAAGCTGGCTTGCTAAATCAGTGTGCCCTGTGTGACTTAAAAAAAAACATATAACTTTAAAATAGACAGAGATTGTATTAGTTTAAACCCAAAAAGTTCCCTTTAACCCAAGAACATGAGAAATTACTAGCAGGTAAATAGTTACAATTGCAAAATCCTTCCCAGTAAGAACAACTTTTCTCAGTAGTCCTGCAGACTGAAAATTAGTGAGTTTTTCCTACTTCTCTCGCACTTCATGTCCACCCTTCACACTCTGGTGAAAATATCCAGCTATTTTTTGCTCTTCTGAATCAGTTCCCTCAAGACAGTGCTGCCATTTGCCTTGCTTCTCAGGTCTAGAGAGTGTCTGACAACCAGGTGCCACAAGTGTGCAAAGCATCTAATTGCCCTATCTGTAGACATGTACCCATGATTCTGCTGAGGTGATGTGGTCACCTTGTTAAAGTACATAAAAGTCCTTCTAGGAGTGTCTAGGTAGCCACATGACCAGCAATGCTATGTGTAGATTGTATCCAAGGAAGTAGAGCACACATTTTAATTGCAATTGTGTTGGTTCAATTGAATAATGACATGTGACCCATATCTGGGATGGTTTAGAAATATGGGTGACAATATCACATCTGGAAATCTTACTGAAGTAGATGAGCTTTTGGCTATGTCTCTGAAGTCAAAATGGCAGGCAGTAAGTGGAGGAGAGGTGCATAGCTACAGGTCAAAAGTTGTAGAGAACATAAGCCATTGGTGATCACATATTTGCCTAAGGTATAAAATGTATTAGTTAAGGTCAAACAAGATCCATGAGGCATGATGGCATAAACACAATTGACCAGGAGTAATGAACTTCTGAATATGTCTGTCACAACATGATAGCACATTAAGACACCCCTCCCCTTCCTCCCTCTGTGGAAGAGGAGAGGCAGAGCTATGTGCTATCAGCTTCTGTATAGCTAGGACCATGACATATAGCTTTACCCACATGTCCTCCAGATGGATTACTGTGAGACCTATGGTGTTCAATATGTCCCTGAAGCCTTGCTGCATCTTATGCCAAAAGGACATTATGAGGCACATTCTAATATTTGCGCCCAAGCCCCTGTGTGCCTTATCGGAATCGGGTTGCACAGAGGTGGACCCAACTCCGATCCCATGGGGACTAGATGTGCCCTGTGGGATCAGGATCGGGTCTAAGGTCTGTAGTGCAGGCCGGGACCAGATTCCGATCAGCCTGTATGTACAGACCCATGCCCGGCTAACTCAGTCAGGCTAACTCAGTCGTCAACCACACTTTCCTTTCCCCGCAGCCCGACTACCTATCTGACCTTACATGGCCAGGGTCAGGCTGCGGGGAACCCCCTTCACCCCTTATCCCTCACCTCACTGGTGCTACCCGGGCCTGTCATCCCTGACCATTCTGCCAACACCAGATGTACAGGGCCAACTTCAGAATTGGCCCTGTACATCTGGGGTCGCAGACCGCTCATGCCCCATCCTCTCTTCATCTCCGGAACGCCCCTCCCACCCCAACTAAGCCTCCCCATACAAAGGGGTTGAATAGCGGGGATGAACGTCCTAAAGGGACATCCATCCCTGCTATTTGCATTATAGAATAGACCCCTATCTGCTGTGGGACTTTGGTATCCTTGAAATCCTCAGGGACTTCATGGGGTATCATCTGGACATATAGGTAGGCCAAGTGGACAGCCTGGGAGGCAAATAACTCCAGCAGATCCTCAGGCTGTCACTCTGCCTCCTCTCCTCCCACTCCTCCCCTTCTCTTCTTCCCTCTTCTTCCACCTCCACCTCCCGTCCTTCTCATTCCTCTCCCCTCCCTTCCTCCTCTGGTCCTTCAATTTCTTCCTCCTTTTCCTTTATTTCATGGATCTCACCATCCATCTCCTGCCCCTTCCCTATGTGTGCTGTGTCACCCTTATCCATAGCATACTGCCACCAGAAGAGGGTGGGCCTGTATCTGAGATGCACTGCTAAAGGGTGGATAAAGGGAAGAGACCCATATAGAAGGGCCCTTGGGCCTGTAGTCGACCACTGCAGGCCTTATGTTGTGGGTTTAAGGGGGTTGGGTCTGGATAAGATGAAGGCCTCAATAGTGCACCAGGTACTCTAGATGTGCGAGTAAAGGTATGGCAAAAGGTGGCATATGGTGTTACCTCCTATAACCCTCTACAAGTGATGCAGTGGTTGTGAGGATGATGTGGGTAGTCAACTGCACCCCCCCCCCCCTTTTCCACATCAACTATGGCTGTGATGCAACAGCCTTCCAGAGGCCTCCCAGACCACACACTGCTGAGCTATGTGTGTCTATGTCAGTGGTGCATGTATGATCTGTTGTTGGTGTGCTAAGTGCCATAGTCATCCATTGTACTATAGCAGCTTCATGGTTGTGATTTTATGTGAGCCTGCCAGGTGCACCCATTTGGGAGATGATTTGTCATCATTCATTCCTTGCTTTCTGATACCCATCCAACATGGGGTTGGGGGATCAGCAATTGTGGCTGCTATTTCGTGGCTGGATGTGTTGAGTCCCATTGCCCTCCTCTCTTTCCTCCACATATGTGTAAGACAAGGTGGAGTGTATGTGAACATCTACCAAACAGGGCTGATGCAAGGGTATTTGCCTTCCTGCAGATATCTTTAAGGGGTCATTCCAAGGCACAAATAGCAGGGATGGATGTCCCATTGGGAAATCCATCCCACTATTCGGATCCTCTCCTGACCCCAACTAACTTCCCCACTCATTGTAGGGGGAAGTTGGAAAGGGTGGGAAAGGGGCGGATCGGGGCGGCATTAAGGTGGGCAATGGGTGGTCATCAGCCTCGGACATACAGAGCTGATTCCAATGTCGGCCCTGTATGTCTGGGGCCGGCAGCTTGAACGGGCAACTTATTCCACCTCAGCGGTGGAATAAGTTACCCTAGTCAGCGGGCACTGTGGGCCCGGGGCTCTGAAAGGCAGGAAGGAGAACAAGACATTCCCCGCAGCCTGACCTTAGCCTTCGAAGGCTAGATCGGGGATCGTGCTGTGGGGAAAGAACTTTTGGAGCTGGCGACTGGGGATCACAACTTTTCAATGGAGCCACGGTGCCATGGCAACCAGACGCCATGGCGCTACGGCTCCATTGAACAGCCCTGACTGAGCTATCCAGTCAAGGCCTGTACATGCAGGCCAGACTGAATTGGGGTCCGGGCCTGCACGCTAGAAGTGCCCCATGGGATTAGAATCCCAGCTAACTCTGTGCGCCCGGTTCCGAATGGACGCACAGAGGGCCGTTACGTTGATATCAGAATCAAGCCTTTAGCATTTCGGTCCTCTCTATGTGATGTCTGGCTCCAGAGTATAAACCTCCTGTGCACTCAAACCATGGTTGTCATGCACCACTGTCATGATTCATACATTCCATATCATACCACTGCACAGCTGTACTTGAGTCTATGACAAGAGTTCCCCAGCTATGGATCCTACTTTATTTATAGTCTTACAAATGGTACTGGATTGGGTAATATGTTTCTACAGTTTGACTCTTGGATGTCTTCACATACTTAGATTACAGATGCCTTTGACATTTTGCAAGACACTGTCATTTTGCCCCGGCACTTACTCTGGGATTATAGTTATACTTGTGCTATCTTCAAGGGGTTTGTGCCCTAGCTGCATGGTGACAGCTGTCAACCCATGGCCTTCCCCTGTACAGATGTTTTATCTTTGCAACTGTGACTCATGTGAGTGGCGACCTTTAAAGGTATATAGTCTTCAGCAGTTGTGGCATACTTTGGTGCACTGCCAATTCTTGAAACACTTGCTGCAGCATTTCTGGATAGACTTTGTAGATGGCCCTGAACCTCTTATAGGCTTTCAGCTTGTGGTGCATGCTGAAGCATTTCAAACAGAAGAAAGTATTTCACATTAGTGGCTCCCTGGGCATAGATGGTCCCTGTCATCCACAGATTGGCTTTCCCCCTGGTGTAGGCCACCTCTGAAGGACAGATAAGGCTCTATCATGATGAATGGGCCTGTGGCACCTGGACTGGCAGAGTTGAGTCCTACATTTGTCTTTGTAATGTGAGCAGCTTGTGACTAATGTAAATGTTGACCTGCACCTCTTTCTGTGATTTTGGTTTCATTTCTTTCAGTCTGGCCTATAGAGGCCTAGAATAGGCATCAGGCAGATTCCAGAGCGCAGTGTGACTGGATTACCTATGTCACTATGGTAAGTTTTGCATGGACACAGGGGAGGAGTGGGATTGTCAGAGCATACATGTCTGCTTATCTTACTTGCCGCCCTGTGTTAGTAAGGACAATGTTTGATTCTGCCATCTTCATGTGAGCAGGACCTCAGCTACTTTGCTCTGTGGCCATATGCCTGCTCTGTGCGGTATCAGAACTTGCGCAATTTGCAAACTCTGACATGACCTTACAACATTATGAAGTTTGTAATGGAGCAGATGAAATCTGCATCATCAATTGTTTTATTTAGGAAAAGATTGAAAATGAGGTTATTGTTTTCTTAATACTAATGTTTTTTAGTCTTTGTGGCTTGTTTACAAAGCCGCTGTAGCGGTTTCTGATCGTTATTGGAGCCGCAACCCCATTGAAATCAACAAACCCCTTTGTTTTTATTTGAAATACTGTAAACCACACTGATCCGACTTGCTTGGGAGTGATGCAGTATAGAAATTGGTTAAATAAATAAATTAAGCAGTTTCCCCAAATGGGTTAGTTTGCGCATACCTTCACAGTCATGAACCTCACTTCTAAGCCAGGGTATGTGGAGTATGATCTCAGACTCTCAAATTTACAGCTAATGCTCGGCTTCCTGCTGGCATTTATAAGATGGGTAGTTTGTCAACATGTCCTTGGATGTTCTTCTTTATCCAGCCTGTGGTGCCCAATACGATGGGTAATATTTCTGTATCTGTGTGTGTGTGTGTGTTTGTTCTGACAGGCAGCAATCACAGTGTGTTGCTGTCTACCCCATAGGCATCATACCTGAACCAGATAACAGCCCAGCAAGTGTTGGGCTAAATGTGGTGAAGAACAAATTTTCAAAATATTTATGTATTTATTTAGTGGTATTTAGCTCACACCTTTCCTGTAGCAGATCAAGGTGAGTTACAAATCAGATACAGTAGGAATTTCCCTGTCCCCGGAGGGCTTAAAATCTTAGTTTGTATTTGAAGCAATAGAGGGTTAAGTGAAACAGTCTACACGTCTTGGCACCCACTTAGGTCTAGAACATATTTCCATGTGTCAGAGCCGCTATTTCACAATACATATACGTGAAAATCATTAAAGTATGAAATACATTAGTTTCATGGGGCAGAGCTATGTTGATTTTAGAATAGGCATGCATGTGCACATCCTTTCTTCTTAAATGGATGTGGATTTTCACATATTTTCATTTCCATGTTCCATTTACTCCCTAAAAGGCCTTTCTAAAGTATGCCTTCAAATGAATAGAAAACAAACAATGCGCACATCCCCAGTTCCTATTAAAAGGGATGCCTGATCTAGGAGCATAGTTACTAATGTATATAATGGGAGTAACACCTGATTTTTGTTCTTTTAATGCACATTAAAAGGCAAAACCCTGCGTTATTTTATTGTAATAAATGTTAATTTGCTAACACACATGTTGATTAATAATGAGATGCAAAGGGGGTCATTTTGAAAGTCTTAGGTGTATGTTTACTAAACCATCTTAATGTTACCGGTGCTAGTTACAGCGATAATGTGAAGAATGCCATATAAGGAGTGGGCGTTCCAGCGGAAAGGTAGCAAGAATCTGTATCATGCGATAGTGGGCGCCGTGGCACGTTAACGCTCGTTAACCCTAAGTTCATGCCAGCGCAGGGTTACAAGCAATAAAGGTGTAGCCCACTGGTTATTGCAATGACTGTGGAGGCAGAGGTCATGGGTTTGATTCTGCAGTGGTGTTATGTAAGAAGGCTGTCTGAGGCATTTACTTTTAATTTAAATCAGTGCTGCCAGCAAAAACACCCTCACAGTGCCATAACATAAGGTGCGCATAAGGCACCCTATAAGGCACTCCATAGGGCACATTACAGAGTGCCCTGTCCGCCAAGGCACCTTATAATGTGCCCTATAGGGCACTTTATAGGGCGCTTTATGAGGCACCTTAGGCTATGGCACTGTCAGGGTGTATTTGCTGGCAGCACTAATTTAAATTAAAAGGAAATGCCTCATTCAATAACACCACTGTGGGATCAAATCCATGACATCTGCCTCCACAGTCATTGAAGTAACCAGTGGGCTACATCTCTATAGCATCAAACACACTGCTGGCTGGCTACAGAAAGACTGCAGGTCACCACACAAACTGTCTGCTGTAGTTGCCAGGATCGGGTAAACCCACCCATACCCATGATGCACTGCACATACAGATCAGAAGCCTACAGCTGCTCAAAAGATAGGGTATGCGCCTGTATAGCACCCCAGCCTGGTAGGGGGAAATGACCGTGTATGTTACAGGCACAGAGTAGCTACAGACCGTGACATTCTGCGGTTCTTGTGCTCACCCTGAGGGTGAGGTGGGGCGCCCAGCACCAGGTCCGCAGCACCTGGCTTGGCTGAGATAGGCTATGCTGCATATCCCCATCAGTGCCAGTGTGTGATAGATAGTCCTTGTAGACACACCTGTGTTCATCTGTATTTCCCAGTCAAGTCTAGCCCTTGTGGACTATGATGCACCCAGAATAGTGCATATCCTGTGTGGTTGCCATGGTCACATGTTTCAACCTCCTACCCAAAAGCAGATTATGTAGTAGCACCACCCAACCATGGTCACATGTTTCAACTTCCTATCCAAAAGCAGATTATGTAGTAGCACCGACCAACCTGCTCTCTGTGGATCAGGGTGGGGGACAGGATCTCCCACCAACAGATCCACATGCTACATCTCTGCTATAGTGGCAGTAGAGGGGACCAGCAACCCAGTCCTGCTGGGGAATTGGCACCCTACAGGGCAGTCAATGCAGATCTGTACGCATCACATAAGGCACTGGCAGACAGGTAGTAGGCCTAAAAAAGCTCAGCTACCCCACACCACTATCTGACATTCACAGGCAGAGAGCACAGTCAGTCTCCACCCGCTGCAAAGTATTCCAGCCATACATATGCTAACTGCAGACAGTCTGCTCGCTAGTACATAGTGCATGTTCCTTGAAAAACTGTGTGCAGCCAAAAATGGGACATGAGCACATACAACAAGCAAGTATATCAGTGAAAAGAGAACTCATAGATATCACTTGAAAACAATACTGCATAGCACTATGGGGGAACCTAGCCATGCCATGGTCACTGCTCAGTCAGGGTGAGAGTGACCCCCGAGCATGACATGCTGTGGCCACCCTGCCATGCAGGTGGTGGTCGGGCACTACAATGTCCCAGGCATTGCCCTATGCCCTGTGCAGATGCATCCTGCCTAGGCCACCCTGTCCGGGCCATACCCACAGTACCTTGCTCCTCATTATGCACATTGGCAGGCTAACACTGGAAACAGTGCAAGCAGTGTGGGCTCAGTAAGGTGTAGGCAGCCACAAAACACTGGATAGACATACACACACTCCCACACCTATGCCAGCATTGTGCAAATATAGAGGTTTTTGGCAGCCCTGGCCGCCACACCAGTCCTGGGCACAGTGTGGGCATTGCTATGGTACGCAATACTGTTGGGGTCACTCCCCAGGGTGGTAAACACTGTCAGAAGCAAAAACTGAAACACACTCCACAGATATCAGAAAGGTTGCTATGATGAATCTCTGTCAACAAATTGTGTTTAACTTAGGATTTGTTATCTGACATTAATCATAGCAACCTTTTGATATATGTGGAACGTGTTCCCAAGTTTAGGACGACATTGCTAAGGTATGCAGGTGCCAGTATTTGGAGATGCTGCTCCATGCAGGGCCGAACAGCCTGACTCTCCATGAGGCTTTGGATAGTGGAGCCTGTGGGTGTGGGTGTTTGTGGCCCTGTTGGCCGCTGCTCTAGGGCAGAGGTTCCCAACTCTGGTCCTGGTGGGCCAACATGGTTCAGGTTTTCATGCTGTCCCTAATGAATATGCATGAGATACATTTGCATACAATGGAGGTGGTGCATACAAATGCAGCACAGGCATATTTATTAGGGTCAGCATGAAACCTGAATGGTGTTTGGCCCTCCAGGACTGCAGTTGGGAAACTCTGCTTTAGGGATCGAACATGTTTATGGTGTCTGTGCTCTGTAGGGTAATATATAGGTGTTTCTAGCATGTTTATTTTATCTGCAATAAAGGTTCTGTCTTTATTACCACAGTTTAGTACTGGGTAAAGTATAGGGACATGGTTTGCGGGAGCCACAGCTGGGACTTGAACTTGTGACCTTCTACCCCTGAACACACTGGCTGTTTGTACCGCAACAAACTGTTGCCACAGTGGAAGATTATTCCCTGGGGATACCATGACTGTTCGTCAGACAGACCTTGTCTGTTGCAGTGCATGGCACCCACCTAAACGGGGCTTGACCGTGGTCTGCTGTGGGCAGATGCTACTGCCCCCTCCACCACCAGCACCCTTCCGCCACCATGCTGACATGCCGTTCTGCCAGTGGTGCTGGTTGTGCACAGTCCCAGGCCATCCAGTGTGCTGGTAGGCAGTTGCCTATGGTGCGTGATATGGGGTAGGGGTGCCTGCATAGACATCCACGGTTTTCCCCTGCACCACCTGCCAATGTTATGTGCTCTTTGGGGTGCTTGCTGGGTACTGTCCCCTGGGACACTGTGGGATACACATTCGTGGCCATGTTTGCCTTTGGTCAGTTGCTGTCTTGCTGGTTTTCCACTCCTACATTCCTATGTGTCCCCTAGGCATATGCCTAGCCCACCCTATGCCCCAGCTGCCATACTGCATGTCCCGCCTGCAGCCCCCTCTACCCCATTTGCAGCCTCACCGTATTGCTCTCTCATACTTGGGCACTATGATGTTGCTGCACATGTATCACTACTTTCACTTTTCTTGGTCTCCCTGCCTTTGCTGCACATTGCTGACTGAAATGGTCTCTCTCCCCTGCAAATGTGCCTCTAGTGTGAGGTTTTCACTGGTGCTAATTTTCAGACCTTCATTTCACGGCATTAGTGTGCATGGGGCCTCTCTCCGCCCACTCTCTGCCCATTGACCCCTTATATCCACCCCTGGGGAGCCTTACTCCACCCTCTGGGGAGCCTTACTCCAACCTCTGCATACCTTAACACCACCGGAGACGTTATTGAGCGATTCGTGATGTTCTCGCATGCATTGGTTGCTGCGGAAGCAAAAATGTGAAATAAAGACTTTTTCAAGTACATTCGTAGCAAAAAACCTGTGAGTCAGTTGGTCCATTAGATGATAGAGGGTTTAAAGCGGCACTAAGAGGCGACAAGGCGATAGCGGAGAGACTGAATGAATTCTTTGCTTCAGTCTTTACTGAGGAAGATGTAGGGATGTTACCCATGACTGAAGTGGTATTTAAAGGTGCGGAAGAATTGAGGGAAATATCGATACATCGGGAAGATGTATTACAACTATTAGATAAACTGAAGAGTAGCAAATCATCTTGGCCGGATGGTATACATCCAAGGGTGTTGAAAGAACTGAAATATGAGATTAAAATCATCTGTAATACCTGAAGATTGGAGGCTCGCCAATGTAGCGCCAATTTTTAAAAAGGGTTCCAGGGGTGATCCGGGAAACTACAGACCGGTGAGCCTGACGTCAGTACCGGGAAAAATGGTAGAAACCATCATAAAGAACAAACTTACTGAGCATGTAGATAACCATGGCCTAATGGGAGACAGCCAACATGGCTTTAGACAAGGAAGATCTTGTCTTACAAATCTATTATGTTTTTTTGAAGGTGTGAATAGACAGGTAGAGAAAGGTGAGTCAGTTGATATAGTGTATTTGGACTTTCAGAAAGCCTTTGACAAGGTCCCTTATCAGAGACTTTTGGCAAAACTAAAGAGTCATGGGATAGGAGGCAGTGTACTATTGTGGATCAGGAACTGGTTAAAAGACAGAAAGCAGAGGATAGGGCTAAATGGCCAATTTTCCCAATGGAGAAATGTGAATAGTGGTGTACCCCAGGGATCTGTGCTGGGTCTCTGCTTTTTGACATATTCACAAATGACCTGGAAAAGGGAATAATGAGTGAGGTTATTAAATTTGCAGATGACACAAAACTATTTAAAGTTGTTAAAACGCAAGAGGATTGTGGAAAATTGCAAGAGGATCTTGATAAATTGGAAGACTGGACATCAAAATGGCAGATGAAATGTAATGTGGACAAGTGCAAAGTTATGCACCTAGGGAAGAACAATCCATACTATGGTTACACGATGCAAGGTTCCACATTAGGAACCACCACCCAGGAAAAAGATTTAAGCGTCATTGTGGATAACATGTTAAAACCCTCCGCCCAGTGTGCAGCAGCAGCTAAGAGAGCAAATAGAATGCTAGGTATCAAAAGGAAAGGAATGGAAAATAAAACAAAAGACATTATAATGCCTCTTTATCGTTCCATGGTGATACCACACCTTGAATATTGTGTGCAGTTCTGGTCACCGTATCTTTAAAAGGATATAGTGATATTAGAAAAGGTGCAGAGAAGAGCCACCAAAATGGTAAAGGGGATGGAAGGATACTCCTATGAAGAAAGGCTAAAAAGGTTAGGGCTCTTTAACCTGGAAAAGAGACGGCTGAGGGGAGATATGATAGAAGTCTATAAATTAATGAACGGAGTGGAACGGGTAAACGTAGATCAATTGTTTATGTTATCAAAATATAGAAAGACTAGGGGGCATGCAATGAAGCTACAGGGTAAACTATTTAAGACTAATAAAAGGAAATATTTTTTCACTCAACGTGTAATCAAACTCTGGAATTTGTTATCGGAGGATGTAGTAAAGGCTGTTAGTGTAGCTGGGTTTAAAAAAGGTTTGGACAAGTTCCTGGAGGAAAGGTCCATAAACCATTATTAAGAAGGGACCCAGGATATCAATGCTTGACCCAATACAAGCATTGTGGAACCTGTGTCTTTTGGGGAAACTGCTATGTACGTATGACCTAGATTGGCCACTGTTGGAAACAGGATACTGAGCTTGATGGACCTTGGTCTGACCCAGTATGGCATATCTTATGTTCTTATGTTATGTTCTTATGCAATGCGCCATTATCATGCGATAGCATCACGTATCGTGCGATAACATCACGTATCGTGCGATATCATCGCAGCTGTGCCGTTAGCATCGTTTAGTAAACATACCCCTCAGTTGTGATTTGGACATCTGAAGACATGCATATCCAAATCACAGAGACATGTTCAAAGCCTTTTCACAAATGGTGTTTAAAGACATCATCAGTGTGGGGACATCCAAGTATGCAGTAGGTGTGGCAAAGGCATGTCTGGGGAGGTGCAATGGACTTATACATCTCGTTCACTTCCAAAAACGTTGGCAGGGACATCCACATTTAAACTTGCTCCAGGCACAAATAAGCATCAGAAAAATGCTTGTTTTGGCCTTAAAACATCTAGAGAGTGTAGAGAAGATGGAGAGTTAAGTGACTAGTCTAAGATCACAAAGACACATGCTGAAATTTGAACCCTAACTAGCCTGCTTCTAACCCACTACTCTAACCATATTGCAATTAGATGTCCCCATTCTGAAATGATATTCTGGGGATGTCTATGTAGACCTATTCATCATGTAGACTTTCATCTTCGTCAAATACGCACCATCCATCCCTTCCTCTCACCTGCTGCTTTGACCACACTCGCACTGACTACTGTCATCTCCCGCCTTGATTTTTGCAATTCTGTTCTTGCTGGCATCACATGCACACAACTTCATCATTTACAATTAATTCAGAACACTGCAGCTAGAATCCTAACCCACACCTCGCATAGAGATCACATCAGCCCCCTACTAATCCACTTGCACTGGCTTCCAATCAAATTCCGTATCCGTTACAAGATTCTCACCTTGGTTCATCACACACTCTATTCTCACACACCGCAATATTGTTGATCTTCTGCGTTTCCATGTCCACGCTCGTAGTCTCTGCTCACTCCACATAAACCGTCTTTGTCTCCCCTCATCGTCACTGGCACATCTGCAATCAACACGCAAATCAGCTTTCTTCTTTCTGGTTCCTGCACTCTGGAACTCCCTGCCCACGTCCCTCCGTCTGGAACAGACTTATGCAACCTTCAAAACCTCCCTGAAAACTCACTTCTTTACTCTGGCATTCAATCTCTCAGACACTCCACCATCACCTGATGTCCTATTTCTGGCATGTCTGTGTGCCTAATAATTTTCTCTTTTCTGTCAAAATATGGAGTTCTGTTTCATTTTCTACGGGCCTAGTGCTCCTTCTGTTTGTAATATCTTTTAATTTTGTGAACCGCCCTGATGTTATAAAGGGTGGTATATCAAGTCTAAATAAAACATAAACATAAAGCATAAAGTTCATATAGCACTCATCTATGTTTGTGAAATCATGCTGGAACTTGCACATGTCTGCTTTTTTTCAGATGTTTTGGTTTTGACATCCCAGATTGCACTAGGACGTCCTTTGTGAAAAGTGCCTTAAAGCATACCAGTGTATACAAAACACCTCAATATTATACAAATGGAATAGTGCAGCTTGCCTGGAATTGCACAGGCTGCATTATGCCTAGAAAACTAATGCCATTTCATAGCTGGCATTATTTCTCTGCCCAGCAACACTGGGCTGCTAACATGCAGCTTGATGCTCCTGGGTAAAATAAAAAAAAAAGAAATCCCCACCAGCTCTCACTCACTAAATGTTACCCCAAAACAAGAGACAAAGAGAAAAGAGCGAAAGTAGGAGGGACACATACAAATTACATGATACAACCCTTCAAAATAACAAAATTAGGAGTGAATCAAAATGACTGGGGGTGCATTTATAATGATGAAAATATAAAAATATATGAAGATATGTCAACAATATGATAAGGAGCCTCAAGCCAGGGGAGTGGAAAATGTAATATGGTGAACTACCGCCCCTAACAAGGCAATGACCACTGGGACCCCCTACAATCTCATTCATAGGCTCCAATGTGTTTAACCATTTTTTAAATGCATTTAAAAGACACAGAAACACTTAGCTGTGAATGAAGCCCCTTGGTCAGCAAGAATGAGCACTCTATTAAAGCTGGAGAAATGTAGTAAATGTTGACTCAAGTTTTGCCCTATAATTTACAAACAGGCTGCATCAGGATAAAGCTACCAGCTTCTCACAAGTTCCTCTATATGCTCCTGGGTGCCATCTTAAAGCATTGAAAATGGAATCCAAATATTCTTATAGAAATTAGCATGTGGCTACCTAGTCATTTTTATGCTTCATTTTTTTTTTGTTATTTATAATTTTTATTGACTATTTCAAGGTAATACAGAAATCTAATAAAGCAAAGAAATTACAAACATAAAAGTCCACATCTCGATGCTTTATTTTTTTAATAGCAATCTTGGAGTATACTAGGTGCTATCAAAAAGTTCACGAATTTGCACCACTGCACAGAACACAGTATAGCAGTACACCATTGTGTGGCACTACCCAGCAGCCATGTGAGTCAGTGTGCTAAGTGGCACAGTGCTGAGTGAACATGGGACCGTGCTGCGCTTCTTTGTTTACCACATGTTTCATGACTGTTTTGCTGCTGAAAATGAATGAGGAACAACGAGTGCAAATCCGCAAAGAGCTCAAGGACACTGTGAATGCTGATAATGACTTTTTGAAATGTGTCATTACTGGTGATGAAAGCTGGGTTCATGGGTGTGACCCAGAAACCAAACAACAGTTCCCACAATGGAAAAGTCAATCGTCACTACGCCCCAAGAAAGTGCGGCAAGTGAGGAGCAATGTGAAGTCGATGTTGATTGTTTTTGTCGACCACAAAGGAATTCTTCTGCAGAAATTCATTCCTCAAGGACAAACAGTCAATGCAGACTATTACAGTGGTGTGCTGCAGCATCTGCAGAACCGTGCAAGGCACAAACATCCTGAGTTGTGGGCCACTGGGAACTGGATAGTCCACCATGAAAATGCCCCAGTGCGCATGTCCATCAAAGAACATGGTTGCCATCCTCACGCTCCCTATTCTCCTGACTTGGCCATCTGTGACCTTTCTCCTCTTCCCTGGAATGAAAATGAAGTTCAAAAGCTACAGATTTGACATCTTTGTGAGGATTCGGGAAGAGACAAGGACTGTGCTGAAGAATCAGAAGAAAGAGGATTTTCAAAAGGCATTCCAACAATGGCAAAACTGCTGGGACTGTTCCACCAACTCCCAAGGGGTCTACTTTGAGGGGGATGATGGCCACTAAAATCTCAGGTTAAAGTATCATTTTTAGGGTCAGTTCAGGAATTTGTTATAGCACTTCGTATTTAGCAATTACATGGTCAATTAAGTGTTTGAGCATCAACACATTAAGGGGCCTATTTCATAATCTATGCAATTACTTGTCAGTACGCAAACATTTATCTACCCCATTTTAGAAAAGCTATTCAAACAAGAAAAGATAATTAAGGAGATGAATTTAAAAAAACATGTTTTCTGCATTTTTAAAGTAGTTGTAGATACAACTGAAGTTTCCACAATTGTTTTCTGAATCATTGGTGGAACCCCCAAGTCCCTAATAATTCATACAATTCTTTTTTTATTTTTTTTATTTTAACAATACATTCAAGACAAAGGGGTATGTTTACTAAAACCCCGGTAAAGTGCGGGCCGTGGTAGTGTGCGGGTGCCATATAAGGAGTGGGCGTTCTGTCCTGAAAAAGAAAAGCCGGAATTTACATATGCGCTAAGGTGCGCGGCGCCCATGTGCGCCCCGCACCTTAGCGCATGAGATAGCTGCGCATGAGGCATAAGTGGCGAGCTGAAGTGCAAAAAAAAAAAAAGAGCAGGCCACAACACAATGGTTAAGACACTGACCAATGGTGCAAGGATCAGGGGTTCAATCCCCCACAGTGCCCAATGAAGACAGCTGGCTGAGGCATTAATTTATGAGGTGCAGAAATACTGGGAGGCACAAGGCGGCACACTAATGTTTTTGGCGGCATTATAATACTGGGCGGCATAAGGCAGCGCGCTGTTTATGGAGGCATTATAATACTGGGCGGTATAAGCAGCACGCTGATGTGCAAGAAGAAAAGCAAAACCACAGCACAATGGTTAAGGCACTTACCAATGGTGCAGGGATCAGGGGTTCAATCCCCCACAGTGCCCAATGGAGACAGCTGGCTGAGGCATTATTTTAGGAGATATGTAAATGATGGGCGGCATAAGGCAGCGCGCTAATGTTTTAGGAGGCTTTTTAATATTGGGCGGCATAAGGCGGCGCACTGATGTGCAGTCACAGGAACAGAACTACAGCACAATGGTTAAGACACTGCCCAATGGTGCAGGGATCATGGGTTAAAGTACCCAAAGAACAAGGCTTGCTGAGGCATAACTTATTATGGGGAAGATTGCTTTAGGAGGCATTTTATTCATATTTTAATTATCACTACTAGCAAACGCACTCTCAAAGCATGTTAACATAAGGCGCCCTATAAGGCACATTTTAAAGTGCACTGTCAGCCAAGGCACCCTAGAATGTTGCTTATAGGGCGCTTTAGAGGGTGCTGTATGAGGTACCGCAAGGTCAGTGTACTGTTTTTTATGGCAGCACTGTGCAGTTTAAGGAATGAAAAGCATATGTAGGTGCGCTGACAGGCAAGGAGGAGCAGCAGTGGAGCACAATGGTTAAGGCACTGACTGCTGCTACAGGGGTCATGAGTTTGCTCCCCAGTGTGCCTAATATGTAAGGTTGGCTGTGGCATCAGCTTTGCATTGTACATATTTTGTCCTGCAGCACTTTATTTTTATGTTATTAATTGCTGCCAGCAAACACGCCCTCACGTGCCATAATTGAAGGTGCCGTATAAGGCACCCTATAAGGCACTCCATAGGGCACATTATAAATTGCACTGTCCGCCACAGCACCCTAAAATGTCCCCTATCGGGCACCCTATAGGTTGCGTCACAGGATAATGTATAGTGCACCTTATATGGATGGGAACCATAAGGTGCCCTATAGGACGCCCTATAAAGCACCCTCAGAGGCACCTTATGGGTACAGTACGCTGAGGGTGTTTTTGCTGGCATCAAAATATGTACATTAAAAAAAGATAATGTATTGGACAACCCTATCAAATAACCCCACTGTGGGTTTGAACCCATGACCTCTGGCTTCAGAAGCAGTGAAGTAACCATTGGGCTACAGCTCTATAGCTGCTAGCAAACCCCTGGCTGGCTGCAGAGAGCATGCATGTTACCACACAGACTCTGTTGTGGTCACCAGGATAGGGTCAGCCCACCCATACCCATGATGCACTGCACATGCAAATCAGCTGTCCACAGATTAACACAAGATGGGCAATGCACCCCCACAGCACCTCGGCCTGGTAGAGGGAAGTGACCATATGCAACCACACAGCACCTCGGCCTGGTAGGGGGTACTGACCATGTGTTTTACTGGCACAGAGTAGCTACACACGTCACATTGTGTGGGTACTGTGCTCACCCTGAGGGTGCAATGAGGTGCCCAGGACCAGGTCCACAACAACTTCCATGGCTGAAAGAGACCATGCCGGAGGTCCAAAGCAGTGTTAATGTGTGAGATAGGTAGCTTCTGCACAAACACCTTGGATATTTTTGTCTGTTTCAGTCAGGTGTAGCCCCCATGGACCCCCAGATGGGCAATGTACCACCACCACCCCCCCCTCCCCCAGGGTGGCAAACAGGGTCTCCCATCAATAGATCCACATTCTACCTCCCTGCAAAGGTGGCAGTAGAGAGGGACAATCAACCCCAGTCCTGCTGAGGAACAGACACCCCACAGGGCAGTCAATGCAGCTCTGTACACATCCATAACACAATAGCAGACAGCAATTAGGCCTGGATATGGTGTACTGCACCCCACCACTATCTGATATTCTCCTGCAGCAAGTCATCAGCCACTGCACCCTTCAAGCTGCTCCATCAAGACACATATCAGCTGCAAACAGTCTGCTAGTTAGTCCACAGTGCATGTTCTCAGTGGAGATGCATGCACCCAGAACTGGGATGTCAGCATACACAGCAAGCAGATAAATCAGTGACTGGGCCCCAAAAGGAAGCCCATATCTATCACATGAGAGAAATACTATATAGCACTATGGGGGTGCCTAGCCATGCTGTGGTCACTGCACAGTCAGGGTGAGAGTGATCTCTCAGCAGGACATACTGAGGTCACCCTGTCTGTGTAGGTGGTGGCCGGGCACTAAAATGTCCCAGTCAGTGCCCTATGCCCTGTGCAGATGCACCCTGGCCAGGCCACCCTGTCCGGCCTATACCCATGGTACCTTGCTCCTCATTATGCACATTGGCAGCCCAATACTGGCAACATTGCTGGCAGTGTGGGCTGTGGAAGGTGTTTGCAGCCACCACACACTGGATAGACACACAGCCACCCCCACACCTATGCCAGCATTGTGCTACTATAGAGGTGTTCAGCAGCCATACCCACCACACCAGTCCTGGGCACAGTACAGGCATGGATATGGTACGCAATACTGCTGTGGGTCACTCCCCAGGGTGGTAAACACTATCAGAGACCAGACCTGCAGCACACACCACAGACATCAGAATGATTGTTATGGTGGAGCTCAATGAGCAAAATGTGCTTAACGTAGGAATTGATATCTGCCAGTTATCAGAGGAAACGTTTGATAGCTGTGTACCATATACCCAGGTGGAGGGTGGCATTGCTAAGGTATGCAACTGCTAGTATTGGGAGATACAGGCAGGGCCCAATGTCCTGCCTCTCCAGGAGGCATTGGCCAATGGGGCCTGTGGGTGTGGGTGTGGGTGTGTCTGGCCCTGTTGGCTGCTGCTTTACGGCAGAGTTTCCCAACTCCAGTCCTGGTGTTTCAAACACTGTTCGGGTTTTCATGCTGTCCCTCATAAATATGCATGAGCTACATCTGCATACCATGGGGGTGGTGCATAGATATGCAGCACAGGCATCTTTATTAGAGGCAGCATGGAACCTGAATGGTGTGGGGCCCTCCAGGACTGCATTTGCAAGACTCTGCTCTAGGTAATGCGCCTGTTTATGGTGTCTGTGTTTGGTGTGGTAAAATATAGGCGTATTAACCATGCGTATGTTCTCTGCAATAAAGGAGTGTCTTTACTATCACTGTTTCGTGGTGGGTAAAACTATGGTGACTGGGTTGGCAGGAGCCCCAGCTGGGATTTGAACCTGTGACCCTCTGGTCTTACAGGCACTGGCTGTATCCATTGCACCACACTGTGGCCACAGAGACAGTGCAGTCCCTGGAGATAGGAAAACTGGCCTGACGAGTCAGAAACCCTGCTCTGCACAATTTTACTGTGGGCTCATTTACCTTGTATGGAGACAAAAGTGCAAAGAAACCTCACAAAAAACCTCGAAAAAAGGGGCAAACACCCATAACCAAGCTGGGCAACAATAATATCATTGGGCAACATTGAAAAACACTCCCAGGAAAGCTCCAATAAAATGAAATGATTTTTGAAAGGGTCTACGGAGCGTAGACCCTTCCAAACATCATTTCTTTTTTTTTTGGAGCTTTCCTGGGAGTGTTTTTTATTGTTGCCCATTGCTATCACTGTTGCACAGCTGAATTTTAATTTTTACTATTTTTCTTGTGGTCATTTTAACGTTTTATTTGATATTTTGTTCTGTGCACATGTATCACACTGCTCACGTTATGTCGGTTTCCCCGGTTTTGCCGTACATTGCTGACGTAAATGGTTTCTCTTCCCTTTAATATGCCTTTAACGACAGGTTTTCATTTGCGTTGGAATTGAGCTCTGAAATTCAGCGCATTAGTGTGAGGGGAGCCTCTCCCCGCCCACTCTCCGCCCATTTACCCCTTCTCTCCGCCCACTGCGCTGTTTTAACGCGCCGCGGGGGTTTACGATCGTTAAATGCGGTTAACGCGCGTAATGTACGGTTAACGATCGTTCGCACGTCAGAACGCGCGTTATGACGTGCGAACGATCGTTAATCGTACATTACACGCGTTATTCACGATTACCGCGGTTTAGTAAACATACCCCTATGTCTGCATCTGGACATGCCTGGGTGACTGCCAGGATCAATTGTTTTGCTTTGACAGCTGCTACTCTCTACCACCGCTCAAAAGCTGTTGTCCTAGGCAATTGTCTAGTCTTGCATACTGGGTGCACTGCCATCTACTTAAGCACCTATGCAGGCATTATTTTGTAAAGTCAAGTACACATCATGTGAAGAAAAAGATCATTAGAGAAAGACATCATGCTTGGCAAGGTTGAAGGTCAACGCAAAAGAAGGAAGGCCAGCAATGAGATGAATTAATACAATAACAGCAGTTATGGATGCCATCTGTCAACTATGAGCCACCTAATTGAAGATCAAACACGGTTTAGAGCAACTATCCAGATGGTTGCCATAAGTCGACATCAACTCAATGGCACTTAAACACAACAACAACAGGCCCCTACTTGCAAAATACTAGCTTAAGCGGCAGAGATCACAACTTAAAGTGCAGACATACTCATCAATCCCAGAGCTAGTGTAAATATTCATGGCTAAAATTGTCTAGTGCTGGCATAAATTATAGCATTTCATAATGGATTCATATATCTGTGATCTCCACCCTTGCTTTACCCAAACTGCACCAATGTGCATCCCCATCAGCAATGTATGCACCATCATGTGAAATGATGTAATTTTATGCTGGTCGGTATTAACACACATATCTGGCCACATACATGTGTAAATGACTAAAATCCTGGAAAAGTAGATACATGTGCTGTAGCTTGAAGTATGTACTCCCTATAAAATTTCCTGTTGTGTCTAAACATAAATATTAAAAGTATGCTGGTCTACAAGGTATTATGGTAGTCTTTTTTTTTTTAGTGCCATCAAGTCAGTGTTGACTCATAGTAACCCAGCTACCTCTGGGTTTTCTTGGCAATGTATCACTGGAAGTAGATTGCCAGCCTTTTCTTCTGAGACAATGACTTGCCTAAGGTCACAAGGAGTGCCAGTGGGAATTGAACCCTTAATCTTCTGGGTACTAGCCAGCTGCTCTAACCACTAGGCTACTCCTCCATGCCATGGTAATCTTATAAAGAGAAAATATGAAATTGATGCTAGGGAATTCCCTTAATTTTTATTCCAATTTTCTTTGTAACAAAATTGCAATCATGTTGCTAAAGTGGATTTTTTGATGAGCAGAAAATAAATCATCAGAGAGGTGATGTTATTAGCATATAAGTCATCCTGCTAAACTTTGTGAACAACTGCTATGTTTGAACAATGTAGTGTTTATTTACTGTGAAATTGATTAATGCTTGCATATGCACTATTCTTGTTCACTGAAATGAGAAAATGCTGAAGCCTCTGAATGGAAACTTACAAAGGATGTTTGAAAGAAAGATGTTTTAATTTGATAGGGCTAGAAGAGCAAAAATGCACACATCTGGTTACCTTCCCCAGTAATAAATCTATGATTAAAACTGAACTGTGCTTAAGTACTTAATTGACCATGTAATTACTAAATATGGTTGAAGATGGCTATGAAAAGATAAAATCATAGAAATGACTAGGTAGCCACATGTTAACAATTTCTAAATGAAAATTGTGATTCCATTTTCAATGCTATGTTTTTGTTTCCTGCCAATGTGATAATGCACAAATAACCTATGAGATGTACATGTACAAACATTATTAATAGGTGTATATGCTTCAGAATTAAAATCACATTTGTGTTATATGCATGGGGGATAATTTTATAGTGGGACATCTATTAAAATGCTCAAAAATGGACCTATGTTATGCCTATATTATAATGATAATGAACAAACCATAGCCATCAGATGCCCTAAAAAGGAATTATACACCAAAAGGGGGGAATAAATAGCAGAAAAATAAAATATTTTTTTGGACTCAAATCAGACAGGGGGAGTATCGAAATTCAGATGCCTCCTCATCTTAGGCCCTTTTATTTTAATGCCATATCTCAAAAAGAACGTTCTATAATTACAAAGGTTATAGTAAAAATGTGCATGTCATAAAGATCAAGGTAACTTCAGCTGGAGTATCCTCCTGAAGTTATCTTGGCCTTTGTGACATGCAAGTTTTTATTACAGGTTTTGTAATTATAGAAATGTCTTTTTGAGATATCTTGAGCATCGATGTTATGGCATTAAAATAAAAGGATCTAAGATTACGAGGTATTTTATAAAGATAGCATTGAAATAATTCCCAGTTAGTTAATTCCATATAAGATAACAAATATATCAAAACATAAAAGAGAATACAATTATAAAGCAAAAGAGGATACATTAATAAATCAAGCATCAGTTCAATCAAATAACAATCAGTTTAACTTATAGTCCATCTCAAAGAAGAGTTAATACATCAATTCTGGGAGAACAAACAGGTAGTTTTCTAAAGCATTTTCCTTGTGTAAACCATGCTTTACCCATGTAAGCTGGGCACTATAAAACTGTGCAAGTGTATACATGCATACAGGTATCTGTGTCAAGAAAAGCACCTGCACTTTAATGTGAACTTGGGTGGAATGAGGTGGAGCTGTAATGTAGACATGCACATGCATAGATTATGCACACACAGTCACACTTGCCTTACAGCATGTGGAAATTTGTGCACTATCTGGGATTATTGAAGACAGTTATTTTATAAGGGTCTAAAAGTGCCTGTTAGCTATATAAAATAGGATAACTCATAAACAAAAGTTTTCTAAAGAGATGGACCATCAAAATTTTCCAGAGAGCACCTGTGAAACCTTCATCTATGTGTACTGAATATATCATCAGTATAAAGTTGTATCTTTTTTCATATATAGTCCATTTCTTATATGTTTTCCTTTTATACATTTTTGATTAAAAAATGTGTTTTCTACTTATCCAAATAAATAATTAATTCTCTAACAAGTGATGATTTATTCAAATAAGTAAAAAAACTTTGCATTATAAATGTATAAATGAAAAAATATAGGAAATGGACTTAGAAGAAGACAGTATATTAGGTCAGTAAAATCAATCAATCACATACCCTGAATCTGAATTTCACATCTGAATTTCACATCTGAATTTCTAGTCTTGAAGGACTAGAAAAAGGGACTGTTACTTCTGGAGAGAGATCTGCAACTGTGAGTATATACTTCTGGTAATTTTCTAAAAGGAATTCTTTGTATTAAAGCTAATTAATCTGTGAACCCACTATTTTTGTTAAATCAGTCAGGGTCAAGTAGCAGCAGTTTAAGTTTAAATTTAAAACACAGAGGAGAACTTTCTGGTTACATTTCATACCCAGCAGAGAGATTGTAGTTTAAATTTAATAGTCACTCAGGGCCTAGTAATAGCAAAGTACTTTTAGTTTAAATTTAAAACACAGAAGAGAGCTTTCTGGTTACATTTGGAACCCAGCAGAGAGCTTTCAGTTTACATTTAATAGTCACTCGGGGCCTAGCATCAGAAAAGTACTTTTAGTTTTAAAACACAGAGCAGAACTTTCTGGTTACATTTCATACCCAGCAGAGAGCTTGTAGTTTAAATTTAATAGTCACTCAGGGCCTAGTAACAGCAAAGTACTTTTAGTTTAAATTTAAAACACAGAAGAGAGCTTTCTGGTTACATTTGGAACCCAGCAGAGAGCTTGTAGTCTAAATTTAATAGTCACTCAGGGCCTAGCATCAGCAAAGTACTTTTAGCTTAAATTTAAAACACAGAAGAGAGCTTTCTGGTTAAATTTAGAACCCAGCAGAGAGCTTGTAGTTTAAACTTCATAAGAAGTTAGAGCCTAGCAGCAGCTAAGAGCTATAATTTAAATCAAATCAGAATATAGCTTACCTCAGCAGCACAAGACAGGGTACTGTGTAGCAGCCCTCTTTTAATAAGTGTTATTTCCCTCCCTCCCCTGGGATAATCGTAGCTTTAAAGGTACTTACACATCTTACAAGACAGGAGGTGGTCTCAGGTGAAGCTCATTACCCAAATCAGTCATACACTAAGGACCTGAGATTAGTTAAGCTTCAGGTGAACAAGGTATATTACACGTATTAGGTACAGTTTTATTAGTATAAAGATCCATAGCAACCCTTAGTAAGTAAAGAACTTAGATCTAAACAAAAACTTAAAACTAAGATGCAGACAGCAGTCCAGCAGCGGGATGGGGGCTTTCCAGTCTTTTGCATTGAGTGTCACATGTATGATTTTCTCCCAGTTGGTGAGAGGTCTTACGTGTGCACTAGGTGCAAGGAGCTCTTTGCTCTCAGGGAATGAGTCCGTTCTCTAGATACTAAAGTAGCAGACTTGGAAAGCATAAGACAGAGAGGTACATAGATAAGAACTACAGGGATATAGTCTTGAAGTCCCACCTCCAGTCTGGCAGCATCCCTGCTGCCATGGAGGAGAGAGGTCACGTGACAGGAGAGCATCACCCTGGTGTGGCAGGAAGTGATCCTGTAACTAGGACCTGTCCTCCAGGTGATGTAAAACCCTCTCGCACCGAGGACGTTTCCAAGGGCCATGTGCCCATGAGGGAAGGATTAGGACAGCCGTTATAGTTGGTGATTCGATCATTAGGCATGTAGATAGCTGGGTGGCTGGTGGACGTGAGGATCGCCTGGTAACATGCCTGCCTGGTGCGAAGGTAGCGGACCTCACACGCCACCTAGATAAGGTCTTAGATAGTGCTGGGGAGGAGTCTGCTGCCTTGGTACAGGTTGGTACCAATGACATAGGAAAATGTGGTAGGGAGGTTCTGGAGGCTAAATTTAGGCTTTTAGGTAGGAAGTTGAAATCCAGAACTTCCAGGGTAGCATTCTCTGAAATGCTTCCTGTTCCACGCGCAGGACCCAAAAGGCAGGCAGAGCTCCGGAGTCTCAATGCGTGGATGAGACAATGGTGCAGAGATGATGGTTTTGGATTTGTTAGGAACTGGGGAACATTCTGGGGAAAGGAGGGGCTCTTCCGAAGGGATGGGCTTCACCTTAACCGGGATGGAACCAGGCTGCTGGCATTAACCTTTAGAAAGGAGATAGAGCAGCTTTTAAACTAGATATTAGGGGAAAGCCGACAGTCGCCCAAGAGCGGATGGTTCGGAAGAATGTATCAATGAAGGATACTACCAAAAGCAGAGAGGTTCCACAAAAGAGTAAAGTAGCCCAAATGCCCTCAAGTATGGAGCAGACAGAGCTTAAAGATCCTAAATTACCCATATCTAATAATAGCCAAATTAATATGAATAAAATACATTCTCTAAAATGCTTGTATGCAAATGCTAGAAGTCTAAAAAATAAGATGGGAGAGTTAGAATATATAGCACTAAATGAAAGGTTAGATATGATCGGAATATCAGAGACATGGTAGAAGGAGGACAACCAGTGGGACACTGTAATACCTGGGTACAAACTATTTCGTAATGATAGAGCTGATCAAATTGGTGGAGGGGTTGCTCTCTATGTTAGAGAGGGCATTGAGTCAGAAAGGATTAAAGTTTTGCAGGAAACAAAATCTGCTGTAGAATCTATATGGATTGAAATTCCATGTAAAAGGGGGAAGGCAATGGCAGAGGGAGTACTATCGAGCGCCTGGCCAGAATGACCAAATGGATGATGAAATGCTCAAAGAAATCAAGGAAACTAACAAACGTTACAGCACAGTAATAATAATGGGTGATTTCAACTACCCCGTTATCAACTGGGTCAGTGTCACGGCAGGACATGCTAGGGAGATAAAGTTCCTAGATGAAATAAATGACTGCTTCTTGGAGCAGCTGGTTCATGAACCGACCAGAGGGGAAGCCATATTAGACCTTATCCTTAGTGGAACACCAGATCTAGTGCAAGAGATAAGGTTGTTGGGGCCAATTGGCAATAGTGATCATAGCATGATCGCCTTTGATTTAATTAGTGGAGGAGGGATAGTAAGGAAATCCACAGTACTACCTTTTAACTTTCAAAAGGGAGACTATGATAAAATGAGGAAAACAGTTAAGAAAAAACTAAAAGGAGCAGTTGCAAAGGTTAAAGACGTACATCAGGCTTGGCTGTTGTTGAAAAATAATATCTTGGAAGCCCAGACCAGCTGTATTCCACGCTTTAAGAAAAGTGGAAGGAAGTTCAAAAAACTGCCAGCATGGTTTAAAGGTGAGGTCTGAAAGGCTGTTGTTGCCAAAAAAGCATCTCTCAGGAAATGGAAAAAAGAGCCAAACTACGAAACCTGGAAACAGCACAAGCACTGGCAAGTCAACTGCAAGGCATTGATAAGGCAGGCAAAGGGAGAATTTGAGAAGAAGCTTGCTGCAGAAGCAAAAACGCAAAGTAAAGACCTTTTCAAGTACATTCGTAGCAAAAAACCTGCGAGAGAGTCAGTTGGTCCATTAGATGATAAAGGGGTTAAAGGAGCACTAAGAGGCGACAAGGCGATAGCGGAGAGACTGAATGAATTCTTTGCTTCAGTCTTTACTGAGGAAGATGTAGGGATGTTACCCATGACTGAAGTGGTATTTAAAGGTGCGGAAGAATTGAAGGAAATATCGATACATCGGGAAGATGTATTACAACTATTAGATAAACTGAAGAGTAGCAAATCACCTGGGCCAGATGGTATACATCCAAGGGTGTTGAAAGAACTGAAATACGAGATTGCAGACCTGCTATTAGTAATCTGTGAACTATCATTAAAATCATCTCTAATACCTGAAGATTGGAGGATCGCCAATGTAACACCAATTTTTAAAAAAGGTTCCAGGGGTGATCCGGGAAACTACAGACTGGTGAGCCTGACATCAGTACCGGGAAAAATGGTAGAAACCATCATAAAGAATAAAATTACTCAGCATGTAGATAGTCATGACCTAATGGGAGACAGCTAACATGGCTTTAGACATGGAAGATCTTGTCTTACAAATCTTTTATGTTTTTTTGAAGGAGTGAATAATCAGGTGGACAAAGTTGAGTCGGTTGATATTGTGTATCTGGACTTTCAGAAAGCCTTTGACAAGGTCCCTCATGAGAGACTTTTGGCAAAACTAAAGAGTCATGGGATAGGAGGCAGTGTACTATTGTTGATCAGGAACTGTTTAAAAGATAGAAAGCAGAGGGTAGGGCTAAATGGCCAATTTTCCCAATGGAGAAATGTGAATAGTGGTATACCCAAGGGATCTGTGCTGGGTCCGCTGCTTTTTGACATATTCATAAATGACCTGGAAAGTGGAATAACAAGTGAGGTTATCAAATTTGCAGATGACACAAAACTATTTAAAGTTGTTAAAACCCAAGAGGATTGTGGAAAATTGCAAGAGGATCTTGATAAATTGGAAGACTGGGCATCAAAATGGCAGATGAAATTTAATGTGGACAAGTGCAAGGTTATGCACCTAGGGAAGAACAACCCAAACTATTGTGTGCAATTCTGGTCGCCGTATCTTAAAAAGGATATAGCGATTTTAGAAAAGATTCAGAGAAGAGCCACCAAAATGGTAAAGGGGATGAAAGGATACTCCTATGAAGAGAGGCTAAAAAGGTTAGGGCTCTTTCACCTGGAAAAGAGATGGCTGATGTGAGATATGATAGATGTCTATAAATTAATGCACGGAGTTGAACGGGTAAACGTAGATCGATTGTTTACCTTATCAGAATATAGAAAGACTAGGGGACATGCAATGAAGCTACAGGGTAAACTATTTAAGACTAATAAAAGAAAATATTTTTTCACTCAACGTGTAATCAAACTCTGGAATTTGTTAGCCAAGGATGTAGTAAAGGCTGTTAATGTAGCTGGGTTTAAAAAAGGTTTGGACAAGTTCCTGGAGGAAAGGTCCATAAACCATTATTAAGAAGGGACCTAGGATATCAATGCTTGAACCAATACAAGCATTGTGGAACCTGTGTCCCTTGGGGAAACTGCTAGGTACATATGACCTAGATTGGCCACTGTTGGAAACAGAATACTGGGCTTGATGGACCTTGGTCTGACCCAGTATGGCATATCTTATGTTCTTATGTTCTTATGTACCCCTATACAGGGCAGCAGACCATACAATGACCATATAGTCATATGGATAATTTATCTGTATAATTATGCAGATTTTCAACCAAACTATGCTTTCATGTCTGAACACTGAGCAGAGAATTGTGATTGCATTCCATCCCATAGCATGAAAAATGTTAACTTTGGAGATACTACAGTTTCAGTCTACAGTGATCACTTAAAAATATCTGCATACAGGAAACCATCTGGCACTATCTTCATTTCCAGTTGCCATCCACCATACATTAGAAAAAAATCTGTTATATACAGTCAAGCTACACAATACCACTGCATTCATCCTAACCTACAAGACAGGAATAAACACCCTAAAGCTCTCACAGAATCATTTAAGCAAAAAGGCTATCACTCCAAAATCATCTCCAAAAATAATGCACCCTCACTCAAACCACCAAGGGAAAACATACTGCAAAATGAAAAAAATAAAACCATGGAATGTGTATCACTTGTAGAAATATATAGTCCAGAGCTAGAAAATGCAAGGAAAATTATTAAAGACCATTGATCTTTATTTCTAAAGGGTGAACTACTGAACATAAGAACATAAGATATGCCATTTTGGGTCAGACCAAGGTCCATCAAGCCCAGTATCCTGTTTCCAACAGTGGCCAATCTAGGTCATACGTACATAGCAGTTTCCTCAAAAGACACAGGTTCCACAATACTTGTATTGGATCAAGCATTGATATCCTGGGCCCTTTCTTAATAATGGTTTATGGACCTTTCCTCCAGGAACTTGTCCAAACCTTTTTTAAACCCAGCTACACTAACAGCCTTTACAAATCCTCCGGTAACAAATTCAAGAGTTTGATTACACGTTGAGTAAAAAAATATTTTCATTAATTAGTCTTAAATAGTTTACCCTGTAGCTTCATTGCATGTCCCCTAGTCTTTATTTATTTATTTATTTATTTAAAACTTTCTTATATACCGCCTCTTCCATAGATCAAAGGCGGTTTACATATAACAAGTGTAACAAGAACAGGTTTTACATAGAACAGATTTTTAAATTATTTACAAATCAACTTTTAAATAAAAAGCGGTTTACATATAACAAGTGTAACATGAACAGGTTTTACATAGAACAGATTTTTAAATTATTTACAAATCAACTTTTAAATCAACAGTTTTTAAATTATTGACATTCAACATGATTGTGAGTAACTATATTATTAATTGTAAACAACTATATACAGGAGTAGTAGAGTAGTAGAGTAGGTAGCTTATTCTGATAACGTAAACAATCAATCTACCTTTACCCATTCCACTCCGTTCATTAATTTATAGACTTCTATCATATCTCCCCTCAGCCGTCTCTTTTCCAGGTTAAAGAGACCTAAACGTCACTGGCGTAAACATCCCTCTTCTGCCTCCCTGATTTCTTTCCGCTCTGCTCATCGTTCCTACTGCACTATGATCACTGAAGCAAAAAAGACCTATTTTTCAGATCTCATCACTGCATCTTCTAACTCTTCTCGCTGCTTGTATCGGGTCCTTCACTCCCTATCCTCTCCCTCAACTTGCCCTCCCTCATCAGCGCCCCCTCCCACTGCCCCCAGTCCGACGGCCCTTGCCTCCTTTTTTGTAAATAAAATCCAGTCCCTTCGTTCTTCCTTCCCCCTCTGCCCCCCTCCTCTCTCCCCTCCTCCTTCCCCCTCTGCCTCCCTTGCAGTCCCCTCCCCTCCTCCCTCCAGTACTTTCCCTCACACTTGGGGCACTTTCAGTCCTGTCACCTCCACCGAGCTTCTTCAGGTAATCTCCTCCTCTCACAAAACAACCTGCCTACTTGATCCTCTCCCTTCCTCTTGGCTCCTTGATCCCTCTCTTCAACTTCTGCCGTATATCCTTGCCATGGTTAATAACAGTCTCTCCTCTGGTAGTTTTCCCACCTCCTGGAAGCACGCCCTGGTCCGCCCTCTCCTTAAGAAACCCTCTCTTGACCCTAGCCTTCCTGCCAACTGGCGTCCCGTCTCAAACCTTCCTCTCCTTTCTAAGGTCCTTGAAAAATTGGTTTTTGCACAGCTTTCGGCACACCTTGATTCTACTCTCTATCTTCACCCTTGTCAATCTGGTTTTAGGCCTGGACACAGCACTGAGACTATTCTTCTCGCCCTCCTCAGTGACCTCCACCGTTCTCACGACCGGGGTGACCTATCTATTGCAGTCTCTTTAGATCTCTCTGCCGCTTTTGACGTTATTGATCACCGCACCCTTCTTACTCGCCTGTCTGATTCTGGTATCCACGGCACTGTGCTGCGTTGGTTTCACTCTTTTCTTTCTCACCGTTCTTTCGAAGTTCACTCCGGCTCCTCCACCTCCGCCCCCTCCCCTCTACACTGCAGTGTTCCACAGGGCTCTATCCTCGCCCCTCTACTTTTCAATGTTTTCCTCGCCCCCCTGGCCCTTCTCATTCAGCAGTCTGGTGTCTCTTTCTATTTTTACGCAGATGATATTCTTCTTGTCCACCACACCAACTCTGTTTCCCCAGACCTCACTGCTCTCAACACCTGCCTTACTCATATCGCCTCCTGGTTCTCTGATAATTTTCTCTGTGTCAATCCCTCGAAATCCTCTGCCATCTGGTTCTCTTTCTCAACTACCCCTCCAAGCCTGGCCCCCATGATGTCCTCTCTCCCCATCCCCGTCGTTCCCTCCCTCCGTTACCTGGGTGTTACTCTGGATTCTTCCCTTTCCTTTCATCCTCACATTTCTTCCCTTGTCCGTAGTTGCCTCTTCCATCTCCGTCGTGTTCGCTCCCTCCGGCCTTTCCTTTCCACCCAATCCCTCACCACTCTAGTCCTCTCCCTGGTAACCTCCCGCTTGGATTACTGTAATTCCATCTTTGCTGGCCTCCCATCCTATCAACTCCGTCGTCTTCAGCTCCTTCAAAACACTGCCGCCCGCTTGATCACCTTCTCCTCCCCTTCCGATCACATCACTCCCTGTCTTTTCTCTCTTCATTGGCTCCCCATCAAATTCAGGTTTATCTACAAGTATCTTATCATTACTCACAGAGTTCTTCACACCAATACTCCTCAGTACCTCTCTGATCTTATTTTTCATCAACCGGCTCCCCGTCTTCTCCGTTCATCCCATACCAACCGTCTTTTCCTTCCCCCTCCATCCCAGGCCCATCTTGAACTCACCCGTCACTCTGCATTTTTCTTCCTAGCCCCCGCTCTCTGGAATTCTCTCCCTCACGCGCTCCGCACTGAGCCTTCTTTCCCCCACTTCAAAGGTCTTCTCAAGACTCATCTTTTCTCTCAAGCCTTCGACCTCCCAGTTTCTTCCTGACCATTCTGCCAGATCAAATTGCCACGATTCACTCCCTCAACCCCCCTCCCCTCATTCCCCTCCCCCGTGTCTCTTTGTCTAGTCATGTAACCTCTGTCCTTTTCTTTCTATCTATCTCTCCCCAGTTCTTTCCTGTCTTCAAATGGCGTTCCTTTCTCTCTTTCTTTTTCCTGCAGCTGCTTTTCTTTTATTGTACACCGCTCTGATACTTCGGTTTTTGGGCGGTATATCAAGCCTGTATATAAATAAATAAATAAATAAATAAACGTTTTAGCCTTTCTTCATAGGGGTTTCCTTCCATGCCCTTTACCATTTGCGTGGCTCTTCTCTGAACCTTTTCTAATAACACTATATCCTTTTTAAGATATGGTGACCAGAATTGCAAACAATACTCAAGGTGCAGTTGCACTATGGAACGATACAGAGGCATTATAATATCCTTTGTTTTATTTTCCATTCCTTTCCTTATGATACCTAGCATTCTATTTGCTCTCTTGACTGCCACTGCACACCGGGTGGAGGGTTTCAACATGTTATCCACAATGGCGCCTAAATCTTTTTCCTGGGTGGTGGTTCCTAATGTGGAACCTTGCATCGTGTAACCATAGTTTGGGTTGTTCTTCCCTAGGTGCATAACTTTTCACTTGTCCACATTAAATTTCATCTGCCATTTTGATGCCCAGTCTTCCAATTTATCAAGATCTTGTAATTTTCCACAATCCTCTTGGGTTTTAACAACGTTAAATAGTTTTGTGTCATCTGCAAATTTGATAACCTCACTCGTTATTCCCTTTTCCAGGTCATTTATGGATATGTCAAAAAGCAGTGGACCCAGCACAGATCCCTGGGGTACACCACTATTCACCTTTCTCCATTGGGAAAATTGGCCATTTAGCCCTACCCTCTGCTTTCTATCTTTTAACTAGTTCCTGATCCACAATAGTACACTGCCTCCTATCCCATGACTCTTTAGTTTTGACAAATGTCTCTGATGAGGGACCTTGTCAAAGGCTTTCTGAAAGTCCAAATACACTATATCACCTTTGTCTACCTGTTTATTCACATCTTCAAAAAAAAAATAACAGATTAGTAAGACAAGATCTTCCTTGTCTAAAGCCATGTTGGCTGTCTCCCATTAAGCCATGACTATCTACTTTTTCAGCAATTTTGTTCTTTATGATGATTTCTTCCACTTTTCCCGGTACTGACGTCAGGCTCACCGGTCTGTAGTTTCCCGGATCACCCCTGGAACCCTTTTTAAAAATTGGCGTTACATTCACCATCCTCCAATCTTCAGGTATTACAGATGATTTTAATGATAGTTCACAGATTACTAATAACAGGTCTGCAATCTCATATTTCAGTTCTTTCAACACCCTTGAATGTATTTCATCCAGCCCAGGTGATTTGCTACTCTTCAGTTTATCTAATAGTTTAAATACATCTTCCCGATATATCAATATTTCCTTCAATTCTTCCACACCTTTAAATACCACTTCAGTCATGGGTAACATCCCTACATCTTCCTCAGTAAAGACCGAAGTAAAGAATTCATTCAGTCTCTCCGCTATCGCCTTGTCGCCTCTTAGTGCCCCTTTAAGCCCTCTATAATCTAATAGACCAACTGACTCTCTCACGGGTTTTTTGCTACAAATGTACTTGAAAAAGTCTTTATTACACTATTTTGCTTCTGCAGCAAGCTTCTTCTCAAATTCTCCCTTTGCCTGCCTTATCAATGCCTTGCATTTGACTTGCCAGTGCTTGTGCTGTTTCCAGGTTTCATCGTTTGGCTCTTTTTTCCATTTCCTGAAAGATTTTTTTTTGGCAACAACAGCCTCTCTGACCTCATCTTTAAACCATGCTGGCAGTTTTTAAGACTTCCTTCCACTTTTCTTAAAGCGTGGAATACAGCTAGTCTGGGCTTCCAAGATAGTATTTTTCAACAACACCCAAGCTTGATGTAAGTCTTTAACTTTTGCAACTGCTCCTTTTAGTTTTTTCTTAACTATTTTCCTCATTTTATCATAGTCTCTCTTTCAAAAGTTAAAAATCAGTACTGTGGATTTCCTTACTATCCCTCCTCCACTAATTATATCAAACGCGATCATGCTATGATCACTAATGCCAAGTGGCCCCAACACCCTTATCTCTTGCACCAGATCTGGTATTTCACTAAGGACTAGGTCCAATATGGATTCCCTTCTGGTCGGTTCATGAACCAGCTGCTCCAAGAAGCAGTCATTTATTTCATCTAGGAACTTTATCTCCCTAGCATGTCCTGCCATGACACTGACCCAGTCGATACCGGGGTAATTGAAATCACCCATTATTATTACTGCACTGTAACTTTTGTTAGATTCCTTAATTTCTTTGAGCATTTCATCATCCATTTGTTCACTCTGGCCAGGCGGTCGATAGTACACCCCCACTGCCATCGCCTTCCCCTTTTTACATGGAATTTCAATTCATAGAGATTCTACAGCAAATTTTGTTTCCTGCAAAACTTTAATCCTTTCTGACTCAATGCCCTCTCCAACATAGAGCGCAACCCCTCCACCAATTTGATCAGCTCTATCATTAAGATATCATGAAACAAATACTTCCTGCCTCTCCCCCACCCCCAGTTCCTGCCTTCCAACAACTACTTAACCTGAAACAAAACTTATGAGTAAGCTCCAAACAGAATCCCAAAAAGAAGAAAATGGCAGAAAAACGTGCACATAACGATACAGGTTTTGTCAGCATATATCACAGGACCCTACAACTACCCACATGGGAAAGACATGCAGACCAGAGGCTCACATTCTTGCTTCTCTATGAATGCAGGACAGATGATCCAATTAAAAAATAGGCATACTATAAATTATTACAGAAAAGAACAGAATGACATCTCAGTAGGTGAATGTTTCTCAAAGAAACATCACCCTTGTAGCAATCTTACAATAAAGGCATCTAAAGGAAACAGCAGAAATTCACAAGAATGAAAAACATTTGAATTTGAATAATAAAGCACTTTGGAGCTAACACAAACAGACCATTAGAGACTTTGGCTTCCTTACTCATTGACAGATTAGGACCTTTCAACTGCAAGGTGTTACTCTTTCATCACTTCTGTCTTCCTCCCACCCTTTCTGACTGAGCAATAATGGCTCATGCAGACAGCTATGATCTAGATCATAGGTTCAGAGCAGTACAGAAGTGGTGCTGAGGTCATCACTAGGCTTTCAGGAAGTTCAATAAGAGCGAATTCCAGCATGTGGCTGGTGGGACATGGAATCACCAGTTTCATGAGTCACACAGAGCACATTTCTAGCTTGGTATGGTCCTGGATGGGTTAACATCAGCACGCGCACACTCCCGCCATTTTCTTTCCACACAACACTTGAAATAACCCACTGAACAAGGGTGCATGGCAAAACATTGGCTGCAGCTTTAATCCAATCTTCCAGCAGTTAGCAATAACATATCCCCAGTCAACAAAGGAATATCTCCACCAATGTCCGGCTAGTCAGTGTTGTCCTAGCCTGGCTTTATCCCTCTTTCTCAGCCCTCTCCTCCCCCCCCCCCCCCAAACCCCGCAGCCTGCAGTGTCGACAGGCTGAAGCTTAACTCCAAGTTCCGTAGCCTTGTTGTGACTGGTCGTGCAGATAGTGGTGACACCCATGCTGCAGGATGACCCAATCCTTCCACCCCTTGTCCTCCTACCCACCCTTCACAGATAAATCAAGCTTATTGGGGGTAACCAGCTCTTAAAACTCCCGCCTCCCTAAGGCTGCGACAATCCTCCTCCCCCAACTGACCCCCCTGACCAACCCATACCAGCCTCATCCACCCCCAAACCCCCCAAACCAGGGTGGGTGGGGGGGGGTGCATCGGCCATCTAGCCCAAACCCTCTCTGTCCATCCCTCCGACTGGAGCCTGACAAAATGGGAGGCAGGTGAGTCTGCACGGCTTGCGACTCGCTTGAGCCCTCTCCCTTCTCCTCGCGCCCACCCTTCTCCTCCCCCCCCCAAGTGATTCATGACAGGGGGGTTCAGCTCATGTTACAGCCCTACTCTCAATTCCCCCAAGGGGGGGGGGGGTTAGCTGGGGCACCATTATCCTATTTAAACCCAGTGTAACTACATTTTCTTCACTGACCTGATGAAGAGAGGATAGTTCTTGAAAACTTATCAAAGATATACTGCTAGTCCAATAAAAAAGTATCATTATTTCTAGAAGCTGTGGTATAGCTTACAATGAGGGGCCCTCAAGCAAAATTTTGCCTCTTATTTTGGTGATCCCCCCCCCAATGCGACGGCGGAAAACTTACTTCATTGTGTTTGCTGGGCTGCCTCCACTCTTGTAAATTTGCCTTGGGCCTGCTGGGTGCCAAAGCCTCATGGTGTGGCTGTTATCGTAAGACTTTGACCCGGTGAGGAACAACTGGGGCTGTGGCAAACTTACAAGAGCGAAGACAGTGCAGCAAACATGATAAAGTAAGTTTGCTGCACTGCCGCTGTATGGGCCCCCTTTCTTCCCTGGCCGCCTCACATTGCGGAAGCAGCTTGGCAAAAGTTACGCTACTGTCTAGAAGTCTTAGCACTGAAGTGCCAGCATAACTTGGTATGGCTAATTAATCTGTATAACGTTATTCCTGCTATTTCTGGACAGCTTACTGGTTTTCAATAGCAATCCCATAATTTCCAAGCTGCATTAATTAGGCAAGTACAATGGACTGTTTCCTTTTTTTTCTATTTTACTCTACATCTACTTCTATTCCTTTAGGTTGTTATCTCCAGTGAAGCAAGAAAACAAGCAGAAACCCCATTCTATAGAAAGGATCAACCGCTAAGCTAATGGAGTGCATAGGAGCTTGTAGGGGATTTCAAAAGAATTGGATCATATGGCGGCAGTGCTTTAATAAAGATCCTAGGTGTACAATGAAAAGGAACCTCTAGAGGCCTGTGCAACTTTCATTTCTGCATAATACACACCTTCTTTGGATGCACAGTAAACCTGAACAGTTTTTTTTTAGACGGTATTTACTCTATAGACATGCTTCTTAACTGCATGAAATAAGTGTATATGCAAATGTGCTTAATTGCAAAGAGCAGTAAGAAGTGGTATGGCAAGCACTTCATATGCTTTTATCTCTGGACATGCATAGCTAGATTATATTAGTAGATATGTGCAGAAATCTACAACTTGAATCACTCTGTTTGAAGTGCCTAGATTTGTCCGTTCTTTTCCAGTGACTGATTTTTCAGTCATAGACTGGTTGATAAATTTTAAAGCCCCCCCAAAAAAACAAAAACAATTTCTAAAGTAAGGAATTTGGCCTCCTTAAAACCATATGCATAGCTAAACCAAAACTAGATATAATTTTTTATTTATTTATGGAACTCCATATAAATGTATCAATTCTTTGAACAGTCCAATGGATAAAATATGAGTCAAAGATGATTCAGGAACTTCTTTAATATATGTTATAATTTCTTTACCTTCACATCTTTCAAAGATTCCCTCTCTGTCATGTTGGTAGTCCAAATATCTGAAGGATCATGTTTGAAAACATTTCTCATTAGAATTTAGACCAAACAGAAAAAAGTCAACATGTTCAGTGATGCATAGATACAGAGAGAAAGTTGTTTTGCTTTTCCTTTTGGATTAGTAGTTATGATACAATTCACGAGCTCATAGCTTTTTGGTCTACCAATACTCCCAAAGTGGAAGTTCAGACACTGTAAGAATGCTTTTTTCCAACATTCAGACACCCAATCCACATAAAACAAACCTGAAATATTGACTTGTTTCTTCTTCAATGTTTTACAACACTAATCAAATTTTAGGAAAAAAACTACAAATGGCGAAAATGGATGACCCAGTAGTTTAGTAGCAAGCGCTGTGCACTCCCATGTAGAGGATTCCTGGATCAATTGCCAGATCAGATCTTCCATGCCCTGGATAGCTAAGACTGAGGATGCTGTGGAGGCAGAGTATTCTCGGTCCTTGGGGGGGAATGAATTGTGATAAGTATTAAGGGTGATACCTGTTGACCAGAATTAGAGCCCATGATGTAGGGTTGTGAAGAAGACCTGATGATTTGCTCCCAGCTGAAGGACCACTGTTGCAATGGCCAGGCCAAGAACAGTGGGAATGGATATATTAAACAAGGGGAGAAATTCCTGGGTAGTTGCAAATGAATATTTATGGTATCAGGATCCCAAAACTAGATCAGATGGAGCCAGAATTCAAAGGAGAAACTAATATGTCAAAAATGGAATATGGTAAGAAGCAACACTGGATGGAATTCTGGGAAAAGTATAAATCAAAAATTAGAGTATAGGTGCACATTAAGTGCCCAATTCTGGTAGGGACATGTCCAGGCTGTTCGGACAGCCCCAGGCAAGATGGGCCCATTTGGGCCCAATTCTGGACCATAGGAATATAGCCAGAATCAGGCCCGAGGGTGGACCAGTGTGCCCCATGCCGCCTGCGGAGATGTCCTCCCTGCAGGCACCCCTGACTCCAGTGTCTTTGGCCCCCCTTTTCTCTGCCACCCGAACCAAGGCTGGCCTGCTGTGGCCTGGATTGGGTGGCAGGGGCACCCCCCCCCACCCGGCTTTGGCCCTGGGGGAGGATTCCTGAGCCCAATCACCGGGTTTTTCACTGTTGTTCACTGTTTATTCCACTGCTTATTGAGGTGGAATAAGCAGCGCATCCCCACGAGCCCGGCTGGACATACAGGGTTTGAATCAGCTCTGTATGTCCTGCTGAGTTGGCCCACGATCTGCCCCAATCCCGCCCCCCGCCTGCTCTCCCCATCCTGATACAGAGGACATACAGGGAGAGCCGGAGGCGGAATTGGGCTCCGACGGCTTGTAGGGCTGCACATTCCACCGGGATGTGCAACCCCACAACCCGCATTTTGGAATCGGGCCCTAAGTGGTACATCTTTGAAGGTTGCCCTTTCCATTTGAAGACACCTAGATGTCAGTGACACAACCAGTTTTGTAATTTTATTTCATTTCATTAATTGAACTTGATATACCATTCTAAGTGGAGACAGAAGAATGGTTAACAATAAAAATAACAATAAATGAGAAACTCAGAAAAGAACACCATTGGATTAGACAGGAAAGCTCACAGAAAACAACAGCAAGGACAGCAGAGGAACATAGAGGAAAATCAGTAGCCAGGCAAGTCAGTGAGTAAGTCAATGTCATAGGCAATACTAAATAAGTGTGTCTTGAGTTGGGCTTTGAACTTGTGGAGGGAGGGTTCTAGCCAAAAGGAAGGAGGGAGGTTGTTCCAAAGTGTGAGACCAAGAAAATAAAAGGTGGAGTGACGTGTTGAATCGAGATGCGCCTGTAAGGGGGAGGGTCTGAAGAGACGATTCATGTGTATAGACCAGAGAGAGTGCTGAGGTCCATTGAGGATGAGAGATACTGAGGGGGGCCGGTATGAGTGAAGAGAGATACTGAGGGGAGCCGGTATGAAGAAACTTGTGAACCTGAATGAGAATCTTATAGTGAATGCAAAATAATATGGGAAGTCAGTAAAGATATATGAGTGGTGGGGTTATGTGGTCGTAAAGAGAGGCATGAAAGATAAGTCTGGCTGTAGTATTCTGTATAAATTGAAGCTGGTTCAGGGAAAATAGAGGGAGACCGGCAAGTGCTGAATTACAACAGTGCGAGACAAGATAAGGGTGACAAGTTGATAAGAGCTGGGACAGATAGAAAAGATCGGACAGCCCTGATACAATGGAGAGAGTGGAGGGAGCGTTGGGTAATCTGGTTGAGGTGTTCTTGAAATGAAAATGCAGAGCTGAGGATGACCCCAAAGTAATGGAAAGAGGCGGTGAGCTGAATTGGAACCCCTGTGAGGGAGGGTGCAACAGAGGGTGATGAGGGAGAACCTGTGAGTCAGGTAGCAGTTTTCTTAGGACTGAGAACAAGACAGTTTGAAGATAAGCAGGTGGCCACATAAGAAAGGCAGGAGTTCAAAGGTGAAAGATCCGGAGAGTACTTATTTTATTTTATTTTTTTATTTATTTGGCGTTTCTTTTATACCTCCCCTTCCTGAGATCAAGGGCGGTTTACAATTGTATGGATTGGTATGGTGAAGTAAAAGAATATCATCGGCTTATAGGTAAAATGGAGATGCTGGATTTTTGTATAAGAAAAGCCAGAGGGGTAATAAAGATGTTGAAGAGAAGGGGAGCTAATATAGAGTTCTGAGGGACACCACAGAGAAGAGGGTAGGAGGGGGAAACAGAATTATCCATGGGAACACTGAAGGAGCGTTGTGAAAGAAAAGACTTGAATCGGGAACTCGGTCCCGGAAACCAATAGAATGTAGATGTGACAGAAGAAAATCGTGATTGGTGAAATCGAAAGCTGCGGATAGATCAAGTGAGGCAGTGATTGTGACATTACTATATTTTACACTGTAACCATCCCTCAAATGTTGAATAATATGTAAATACTACTATGTGTTTCAAATATGTGCAAATAGTTAATTACACAGGTACACTACCAAAAAACTGCCTCCAGTTTTGCAACTGATTCCTATAGATTTTGGGGTGCTGAATCCAGGAAAAATAGCCAAAATGCTCCATCACGTCATGTTTTCTTGCAAAATTAGATTTCTTACCCATATAAGGAATGTTCACATAAATTCTTTTTAGCCGACTGCAGTTTATTTTCTTGGCCCAAAATAGAGGTTGTAATGGTTAACTAACTAGAAACACTCCCTCATGATATTTTAGAGTGTTTTGTATTCATTTTATACATTAACAGGACAATTGGGAGGCGGGGGGGCTAAATCCAGTACTCGCGCTGGCGCATGTTCTTTCCTGTTCGCCTCACCTCGTTCGCTCGCTCAAACACGGTGGTTGCGACATGAATGTTCCTGTCAAATTTCAGTTTCTTGCAAGTTCATTATTACCTTTTGTTTGCTCAGTCGTAATCCAGCTTTATTCCGAAGTGGTTCACTACAGTTGTAGTTTGCAGTGCTGTGTATTTGTGATGGCTCACAGAGCCAGAGGTTGCGTCAACTCTCCGGACAGTTTTTGTTTTATTTGTGGGGAATATACCGTGAAAAAGCGGCAGAGGAACATTTCTGCATTTATTAAAAAAGTATATTTTGCCTATTTAGGTTTGAAGTTAGGCGATCAAGACAAACCGTGGGCTCCTCACAAAGTGTGCAAGACATGTGAGGAAGATCTATGCTTATGGATGAAAGGTAAAAAACAAGCATTCCGTTTCGGAATACCTATGATGTGGCGTGAACAAAGAGACCACAGCAGTGACTGCTATTTTTGCTCTTGCATTGTGAAGGGATACAATTTAAAAAATAAGAACGTAATAAGTTACCCCAACCTTCCCTCAGCAATTAGGCCTATGCCTCATAGCAACGAAGTACCTGTGCCTGAACCACCAAAATCTTTGGATCATATTTGTGTGGACGGTTCTGATCATGATGAGACTCATCAGATGGCTTTTCCCGATGAGTCCAGTACTTCCGAGTTTGAAACTGAACCAGATCCGAAACCTGAACTTTTTTCTCAAGCTGAATTGAATGATTTAGTCCGGGATTTAGGACTCCCAAAAGATGCTGCCCAACTGCTAGGTTCTCGGCTTAAACAGAAAAATCTATTGTCACCAGGAACAACTTTTTATTGGTACCGCAACCGCGAGACACAATTTTTGAAGTATTTCAGCAAAGAGGAAGATTTGGTATTTTGCAACGATATATACGGAGTGATGGAAAAGTTTAAACTCAAGTATGATCCTGCTGAATGGCGGCTGTTCATTGATTCGTCAAAAGACAGCATAAAAGGTGTTCTTCTTCATAATGGCAACACATTCGCTTCAGTTCCTATTGCTCACTCTGTTATTCTCCAAGAAAAATACGAGAATTTGGCCCTGATTCTTCAGAAGATTCGTTATGATGAGCATAAGTGGATGATTTGTGGAGACTTTAAAATTCTATCCATGCTATTAGGGCAGCAATCCGGTTTCACCAAACATCCCTGCTTCCTTTGCTTGTGGGATAGCCGGGCCCGCGACCTACACTTGGGGAAAAAAGAAAAAAGACTGGCCAATTCGGGAGTATTTGAGACCCGGTGAGAAAAATGTTCTTCATGAGAGCTTGGTACCTCGTGATAAAATTCTATTACCACCTCTCCACATTAAGTTGGGTCTCATTAAGCAATTCATCAAGTCCCTTCTAAAAGATGGTGAGTGCTTTCGGTACCTTTGCTCAAAGTTCCCCTGACTTTCTGAAGCAAAGCTAAAGGAAGGAGTGTTTGTTGGCCCTGATATAAGGAAACTCATTTCAGATGGCGCATTCGCTGAAACGATGTCTGAGAAGGAAAAAGAAGCATGGGATTCCTTCAAGGATGTTGTTCTCAAATTCTTGGGGAACAGGCGGGATGAGAACTATAAGGATATTGTTGCCAGGATGCTCAATGCCTTCAAAGAACAAGGCTGTAACATGAGCCTGAAAGTCCATTTCTTGCACTCCCATGTGAACTACTTTCCCGAAAACTTGGGGGCGTACAGTGAAGAACAAGGTGAAAGGTTTCACCAGGACATCAAGGACGCAGAGAGAAGGTACCAAGGAAGATGGAACACCACTATGATGGCTGATTTCTGCTGGTTGCTGCTGCGGGAAACCCCAGATGAAAAATCTGCCAAGCAGCGCACCAAGAGAAGCATTCGGGGGAAGAAGAAACGGGCCCACCAGGAGATTGATTGACCCAAGAATGACTTTAAAATCTAAACTGTGTTGACAAATATCGTGTTTTTACTAAACTTTGAAATAAAGATTTGCTAGTTATTACCACAGTGTCGGATCTCATTTATTAGAATTTTTTTTTCACACCATCGGGTGTTTGTCTTCATGTATTGCAATGGTGCGGTTTGCATTTTCTATTCTTACATACATACCTGTATAACATTTTTTGTACATTTCTTTGCTTTGCTTTGTGTCTAACCTCGCTCTTATATGCTCAATGTTTGTGCACATGTATGTGGCTGTTTTAAGTGCAGACAATTTTGCTACCATCACAGTGTGTTTTGTTGACATTACTCTATTCTTATGTGCTGCCTTGTTACAATTTTCTTTATTCTTATTTGAATAACTACTAAACAATTAGTATAAAGTATTCATCCAAGAAACGTTTATCTCGATCGCACTCAATCTGAAACGTTCACCTCAAACTGCTAACCCAATGTAGCAAAAAATCTGTACGTGATGGAGCAAATTGGTTACCAGATTTGGATTCAGCGCACCAAAAAACGTAAAAATCAATCGAAACATTAGAGGCAGTTTAAAAAAAAAATTTTTTAGTGTACCTGTGTTATGGTTATCCAAGTTGAGCTACCTGTTATCTGTAATTACGGTGTAACCCCCACCGTAAAAACCTAAAAGTTCCATGTAAACCGTGCTGATGCTGAAGAGCGCGGTATACAAGAGAAATAAATAAATAAATAAATAAATATAAATAAATACTATGGCCAAGAGACTGTTGAACCTCACTGAGCAAAAAAAGAAGGATAGAGTCAGTGGAATGACCAGAACGGAACCCTGACTGGGGGGGATGGAGTGTATTAGTGGACTGGAGGTGAGCGTTCAGTTGTTGGAAAACCATCTTCTCACGTAATTTAGATAAGAATGGTAAATTAGAAACTGGTCTGTAATTCAAGAAGAATGCTTTATCTGAGGAGGATTTTTTCAAAATAGGGAGAATTAAGGCTTCCTTCCAGATGGAAGGGAAAACACCCGAGGTGAGACTGGAATTAATGAGAGAGAGGATAATAGGTTTGAGGGTTAAAGAATCTTCCAATAGCCAAGATGACGGAAGGGGATTGAGGTTGCATGTAGTCTTATGAATGATTGCCAGGGCTTTTGACAAAGCAGTGTGAGAGATAAGATTAAAAACCTTCCATACAAGAGATGGTTGTCCATGAGATCTCCCACACCCACGTGTGCCAGTTTGACTGGTGAACCTGACATTCACACTAATTACTTTTGAAGACGTTTTCAGCATGCACCAATCCATGAATTAGATGCTTTGATCCCTGGCTTTGAGATTTGCCCTCAGCAGAGCACATACTTTAAATATAGTTACTAGGTGTGTTCATTCATGGGTTACATTCTTTTTTTTTTTTTTTAATTCTTTATTTTCGTTTTATAACAACAAAGGAAAAGGAAGACATACAGCTAAAAGACAGATACATAAAGTGTATTACATACACCAAAGTAAACCCCTGCCACCCCCCTCCCCCCTGCTTCTTCTCTAGAAAACTAATCATACCCGAAGCGGGCGTGTATTTACATTATTGTGTTACAAAACCTAACGGTGATCTGAAACATGATGAGTGCACTTTATACAGGCATGTTGGAACAATGAGCAGATTGTACATAATCATTAAGCATCTGCCATTTAGACAAGCGAGAGTGAGTTTGGGCATGGGGAATAGCTCTCCGAGGTATCTGCTCATATTTACTATATAAGCAGACGAGGTTCCACCATTCATTGACAGTAAGTCGAGAGCTATCCTTCCAATTCCTCGTGATTAAGCATATGGCTATACCCAGCATGAAATCAAGGAGAAAGCGACCCTTCTTAGGAAGAGAGGGGACCTCCGCCACAGAGCGGAGTCCCACGATCTTCCAAGAGAGAGGTTCGTGAAGGTGTAAGATGAATTGAATACAACCCCAGACCCGCCCCCAATAAACCTGTAGTTGAGGACATTCATAAATAACATGAGCGAAGGTTCCCACAGCAGTATGGCAAGACCAACACTGGTCCCTAGCATTTGTGTTCCATTTGGCTATTTTTTCTGGGGTATAAAAGCATCTGTGTGCAAAAAAGAAGAGAGTTTGAGTAACAGAGGCAGCCCGGGAAACCCGCACTACTTTGCTCCAGAAAACGCTCCATTGCACAGGGGTTAAAGTGGTTTGCAGTTCGCGCTCCCAGGCTTGTTGGGCTCTAAAAGTGGCCGTGTCTGTACCCTGACATAATATTTTATAAAAGTTAGAGGCTACCCCATGTGTACTACTAATAGAGTGAACTATCTCTAATAACCCGTCCTCAGTAGGGGCAGAGGGCGGCATGATTCGAGCACTTTTGAGGCAGTGTTGAAGCTGCATCAATTGAAAGTAGTGTTTCGCTGGTAACGCAAATTCCTTTTGTAAATCATAAAAGGTTTTCCAACGAGCTGCAGAGAAAAGCTGTTGGGGTGTCCAGATCCCCCTTGAGTACCAGGGTTTCCATGCTATCGTTCTATTTAGGACTTGAATTCTGGGGTTATTCCATAGCGGGAGTCCGTCCTGAGGACATGCGTTCGGGCCCAATGATAGAATGAGAGTGTTAAAGGCCGCAAGAGTATCGACAATCATTGGTGGATGGCGGGTGTCTACTTGATAGGACATACCGGGGAGATGGGTCAACGGAATCGGGCTACTAAGCTCCTCTTCTATGTCAAGCCAAACTGGTCTGCTGTCTGTTGAGGCATCTAGCCATCGGGCACCTTGCTTAAGTAGGAAGGCTTGATGATATCTAAGAAAATCAGGAAATCTGGTACCCCCTCTTTCCTTTGCAGATTGTAGCTTTCGTTTAGCTATCCTTGGTGGCTTGCCCTGCCAGAGATAGCGGACGAGAAGGCCCTCAATATCTTTATAAGTATGTAGCGGGAGTAAGCATGGCAGCATTTCTAAAATGTAGTTCACTTTGGGGACTATCATCATTTTCACAGTTTCTAAGCGGCCCCACCATGTAAGAGATAAGGGAGACCAACGATTTGTGAGCTCACGGACTTTGGAGACTACCTCTTTGGCATTAAAACTGATAGTGTCTTCTAAAGGAGAACAGTAATGGACCCCGAGATACTTCACCATGCGGGATTGCCAAAGGAAGGGAAAGGCCTGCATGTCAGCCTCATGTACCCAGCGGTTCAGTGGGAATGCTACAGATTTGGTCCAGTTAATTTTATAGCCCGATAATTGTGAGTATCCGTCAATCAGATCCAAGACAGCTGGAACCGAATCGAGGGATACGAAAAGCATAAGGTCATCTGCATATGCAGAGAGTTTAATCTCCCTATGACTGAAGGGGACACCTCGAATACGTGCGGACTGTCTAATAAGGAGGGCTAGGGGTTCAAGAGCTAGATCAAAGAGCATCGGTGATAGGGGGCAACCTTGACGCGTGCCTCTTTGGAGATTAAATGGCTGAGACTTGATGGCATTTACACAAATACTGGCGACGGGTTGAGTATACATGACTTGGAGATATCGGAGGAAGCCCTCCCCAAAGCCATACCATCGGAGAACTGCAAATAAGAAGGGCCATTCTAGACGATCAAAGGCTTTTTCGGCATCCAGGGAAAGACCCACCCATGGATGATCTAGATTGGCAGCACTGGATAGCACATGGCACAAGGTCCGAGCATTGTCAGCAGTTGATCTGCCGGGTATAAAACCGCATTGGTCGGGGTGAATTAGGGTGGCCATCCTGTCAGATAGCCGGGTGGCCAAGATCGTTGCGAAGATCTTATAATCGGCATTAAGTAGGAAGATTGGACGGTAGTTGGCGGTTAGTAGCGGGTCTCTGCCTTCTTTCTCAAATACTACCACATTAGCTGCAGAAAAGGATCCCAAAGAGGATGTATCTACCGCAAGGGCAGTAAAATAGAGTTTTAAATAGGGAACTAAATCTGCACTGAACGTTCTGTAGAATTCGGTCGGGAGACCATCGGGCCCTGCGGCACGGCCCGAGGCTGTTCGTTTTAGGGCAGATTGGATCTCTGAAGTAGAGAAGGGTTCATCCATCGCATCCCTATCATCTTCAGAGAGGGTCGGCCGCTGAATGCCAGAAAGCAATCGCTCGAATGTCTCTGACGAGAACTCACATTCAGATTGATATAGGCGGGTATAGAAATCCCGAAAGAGCTCTACAATGTCGGAATCTGTGGTCACTATGCCCCCTCCCTGTGGAGCTCGAAGGGCCGCTACGCGTTTGGCTTCTTTTTGACCTTTCAAGGCGTTGGCTAAGAGTCGACCGGCTCGGTTATTTTCACGATAATATGTCCCTCGCTGAAGCTCTATACTCTTAGAAGCTGCAGTTGAGAAGATTGAATTATATTGAAAACGGAGACGCTGTAATCGAATTAATACACATGGATCAGTACGTGAAGTTAGAACTCGTTTGCCTGCTTTAATTTGTTGGTCTAGTATGAGTAGCTGCTGTTTGCGTTGTTTCCGCAGGCGGATTTGATAGCTAGTGATCGTTGCTCGAATGGCCGCTTTGAAGCCCTCCCACCAAGCCCAATTCGCAGTATCCTGGGGTAGATTAAAATGGAAGTAATCCTTTATGGCTGCTCGAATTTCTAACTGGAACTCTGGCTGAGTTAACAGGGCTCTATCAAAGAACCAGGCCCCCGAATTCGCTTGGGGTGCAGTAGTGTGTAATTGAAAGGAAATGGCAGCATGATCTGAAATATGTTGGGAGTGAATCTTTGCAGTGTCCACCTGAGGAACTAACAGTTTTGATATTAGAAAGAAATCTATGCGAGACTGGGATTTATGAGGGGAAGAGAAGAAGGTGAAGTCAAGCTCATTGGGGTGTGGTAACCTCCATAGATCAACTAAAGCAAGATCTTTGATCAGGGAGGTAAGCGTGGTGTGACTCTTGGGGGGACCACTTGTCCTAGGCGGCTGTTTGTCAATCAGGGGATCAAGGACTAGATTGAAATCCCCCCCAATTATCAATGAAGTATTAGCAGAGGCCTGCGCAACCTGAGCAATGGTAGCAAAAAAGGCAGGGTCATCCACATTAGGAGCGTAAAGGCATATACATGTGATTTCAAGGCTACCTATCTTGAGGTGAACTCTGGACCATCTACCTTCTGTATCTGAGCTAGTCGCAATAATAGTAGCATGCAAAGATTTCCTAACCAGTATGGCAACCCCACATTTCTTAGAAACGGCTGGGGAATAGGCGGCCACCATGTAAGGTTTAATATTGAGTTTAAGAGTTTCCTTCGAATTTAAATGTGTTTCTTGGAGAAAAATCAGATCCGCAGCTTCCTGACTTAGGTAGCTTAGGATTTTCTTCCGTTTTATCGGATTATTAATTCCTTTTACGTTCAATGAGAAAATCTTACATGGTGCCATCAATCGGTAATAGACATTTTAGGTAAGGGCGCTTGAAAACATACGACATAATCAGAATCTGTGCAACAATGACATAATCACCGAGTATTCTAGCTAATACACCCCATATTGAAAAGTATGTACCAAAGTATCTTAGAGAAGAAGCAAAACCCCCAAAGAATATGGCGACCATATGTCTGCGGGAGGAGGCCCTAGAGAGGAAATAGAAAGACATGAAAAAAAAGAAAAGAAACACCAGAGTCCATAATTAACACTGTCTCTGATACTCATCGAGGCTACTGTGGGTAGATGGAGTCGGGTCACAGATATCATCAAAAGTAAGGCAACAAACTGCCCTCGCCAGACTCTTTGCTGGGCTGCGGCAGATCCAATATGGCAGGTACAGCGGATATGAGAATACTTGCAGGAATATTCTGGAAGTCAGCGCATCAAGTCGGCTTCTTTGGAATCCAAAAACTCCGCTAGTAGATCAGGGTCCTCAAATGTTCTTGTCTGATTGTGAAGCGTGACTCGGAGCTTGGCCGGGTACATCAGGCCATAGCGTGCTTGTAGTTGTTGAAGCCTCGGCCGGAATTCCAGAAAGCGCTTTCGGCGGTCGACCGTGGGTTTAGCCAAGTCGGGATAGAAGGAGATCTTGTGGCTCTCAAACTCCATATGGCCCTTTGCCCGAGAGGCACTTAGAATTTGCTCCACGTGTTGATATCTCAAAAGTCAAAAAATGATAGGCCGCGGGGTCTTCCTGTTGAGCGTTATGCTTGTGGGTACACGATGAGCGCGATCGATCTCCAAATCTTTGGTAAAGGTGATTTGGAGCAGGGAAGGGAGGATTTTGCACAAAAACTCTTTCATGTCTCCCGATTCCGCTCCCTCCGGTATGCCCACGAGTCGTATGTTGTTGCGGCGCGCTCTATTATTGCCATCTTCCACTTCTTTCTGCAAGGCCCGCACCTGACGTTCAACTTTGTCGAGTTTGGACAACCGGGCCGCATGGGAGTCCAATATGCTCTCCATTTTGTCCTGACGCGAAGAAAGCCCTTCTAGCTTGCTTTGCAGCACACCAAAATCTTCCCGCAGCGCTCGGAGTGCTTCACCGTTTGACTGCACGAGGTTTTTGACCCCTCTAATCTCTGCGAGGATTTCCTGCTGCATTTCGGGGCCCTCGCACAAGGCCAGCCCCTTCTGCGGGGACGGAGGTTCAGTTTTGGAACGTTTGCCGTGAGAAGCCGCTGGAGATCCAAATTCCAGGCACGTGGGTTTGGTCCCGGTCATCTCACCAATGTGCCCCGGCAAGATCAGAGTAGAAGTTCCAAGTATGTACGGTGTAAATTCAGGATTCTGAGTAGGCCTCTCGGGAGCCTCAGCGTTATGCGACCATCCCGCTGGACATCAGGCTCCGCCCCGGGTTACATTCTTTTAATTAGTAATCAAAGAAGTCTACTATTTATTTTAGTGTACACTTGTATCCCGCTACTTCCAGCGATCAGCAGCGGTTTTCTATACATAAGGGTGAGGCTGTACAGGCCAGAATTAGAGCATACAGTATGATTGCAGGGATGGGTAATAGTCACATCAAACGGTTACAGATTTACATTTGATTTCTTGAGAGGCGGGTTTACATATATACATAAATTACATAATTACAGGACGCATTTCTTGTTGATATGATTATTTTCAATGGGTATATTGCTCGAAAAGCATTACGTCGCTCTGCCTAGGTTAGGTTGTAATGAGACTGAAAGAGGTGAGTCTTAAGCTTTTTCCTGAAGTCCTTCAAGTCTTTGTTTGCTCTCAGTTCATAGGGCAGTTGGTTCCAGAGTAGTGGAGAAATAAAGGAGAACGCTCTGTTGGTGGTGTTTGCATTGCAATTTCTCAGGCTACTTGGGACATGAAGGGTGTTGGTTAGCTACCATTGGGCCTTAACTTAGAAGCCTAGTCTGGCACAGACCTTGTATTTTGCTTTCTAAGCCACTGATGGATACACAAGGTAACATGGTTTACGACGAGTATTGAAAAAAAATGACACAACAGATATATGCCGATTCTGTAAGAAAGAGCTGGAAACAGTGACTCACCTACTTTCAGGCTGTGAAGTTCTGATGACAGAAAATCTCTAAACAGAAAGGCACAACAAAGTAACATGCCTCCTCCACTGGAAACTCTGTAGACACTACAACATCACTGTTCCCGAAAAGCACTGGGATCATGACCCTAAGAGAATAACAAAGAGTGAAGAGGTTATGATCACCTGGGACATTCCCATTCTGATGGACAAGAAACTGGATGCAAGGAAACCTGACATAGTGGTAAAGGAGAAGAATACTAGAATGGCATTGATAATAGAAGTGCCAGTACCGAGTGATTATTCTTTGAATCGCATGGAGAGGCAGAAGATCCTGAAGTACCAAGAAATGCAGTCAGAGACTAAGAAAATGTGGCAGAAAGATATGGAAATATTTCCCATCATGTTAGGTACCACAGGCTTGATAACAAAGAATTTCCAAGCACATCTTGACAAACTCCCCATATATGTTAGATCTTGCAAACTCCACCAGGAGGCTCTATTTGGCACGATGCAAATATTACGCTGAGAATTAGCAGTTGAGAGACTATGATCATACTCCACATACTCTGGCTTAGAAGTGAGGTTCATGACTGCCATAGTATGCACACAACTACTAATACTATTACTAACCTTCAAAATCATCAACAATTGCTCCTCCGCCTCACTCATGGACCTCGTCCACCTCACTCCCCCCCAACAGATCCAGAAGGTCATTCTCTGCCAACACACTGGCAATCCCAAATGCAATCACAAAATGATTGCAAGCAACAAGGAACAGAGCCTTTGTGTTCTATGCAACCACAAGCTGGAACACCCTCCCAACCACCATCCGGTCCATTATAGACCTTGCCCAGTTTAGGAAGGCACTGAAACACCATCTCTTCCTCCTACACTACTCCCAGTCTAGTGATAAACCACAATCAGACATACCCAACCACCAGGACAGCGCCCCTTGCACACCCACGTCACACTGATGCAATGCCACTAGCACAACTGTATAACCTGTAAATAGCAACACATATATAGCTATCTATTCTTGTAAATAGTTGCTAAGCAACTCTGGTCAATACTGTATCTGTGACCTGAGTGCCCAGCCTGTATATAGTTACCCATGTTAGTCTCAAGTTACACCACTTGTTCATTGTAAGAACAGTGCAAGTTTTGTCGCGGGGCACCCCCTAGGGAGATGTAGTAGATCCTGGAGGGGCCCGGACACAAGAAAGGTGAGGTTTGAGGTTGGCCTATGCTGCAAGGGTCAAGGGTGGTTATTCCTTGTGGCTTCCTTGTAACCAACAATCAAAGAACAAATGCACAGAGTGGAGGGAAAGTTAAAGGCTTTATTTCCCTTTCTTGCACAAAACGGTTCATAAGGATTGGTTATGGTAACAACTGAAATGTCCTTACTTCAGGATAGAGAAAAAAAATAAAAAGCAAGCAATAAAGTAAAGGCTGTTATCTTCACAGAACATTGTGCAAAACAATAAACTTCCTTCACTTAGGTATCTGATAAACTGGGGATAGATTCAACACTCCCTGAGGCACAATATGTACAATCCATTGCATTATCGGATTCTTCCCCCACTGATTCCACTTGCATGGATTCAACCTCAGAAGCCTCTGAATCTGTAGCCTCCAGGTAATTATAGTCTGGTTTCTTTTATACTTGTTGCACTATGTCCCAATGCCTAGCATTTAGTTTTGGACGTCGCTCTCTAGGAGTTTTGCAGTACAACGGTCCCTCTCTGCTTAGAGGTTCAAAAGCAGGTTCATAAAAAGATTTCCCACTCAAACTTCTCTTCTTAGACAAGCTTCTTTCATGCTTTTGCTCACCAGAATGTTTAGGGTAACAGTACTCCTCTTCCCACTGTCTTCCCCCTACTTTAGGCTTCTGAAGGCAATTATCAGTAATAAGAGTTTTACCTTTGAGGCTTCTCTTCCTTCTCTCTAATAAGGCTTGAGGCCTACCTTGGTTTGTCTTCAGCGCAGCAGTGCTCAGGCTCTCCTGTGGTCTTTCCTTAGCCTTCAGACCATAGTGGTAAGGATGTTTTATTTTCTCCAAACAAACATTTCCCACCTCTGAAAATGGACGAACCTCTTTATTCCACGGCTGCTGTGGTGACCCTCTGCCAGGTACTCCCTTGCGGTCCCAGTACCTCTCTTGGCTTTTTCTCTGTTCCTTATTCCACTCCAACTCTTGTTGAAATTCCTGCTTTGCTTCCTGCTCAGGACTCTGCTTCTTTCTGCTCTTGCCAGTGCTTTGGCCTTCCTCTTTGCCTTCTGTACTCTGGCTCTGGCTACTGCTTCTGCTTTGGCTTCTGCTTTGGTCCTTGCTTTTGCTTCGTCCTTGGTCCTTCCTTTTTAAGTCAGACCTGCCTCTGTTCAAAAAGAAGCTGGCTGGGGTTGCGTCCCGCCCAGAGGGGCGTGGTTTCTTGGTCTCTCTCTCGACTCTCCTGCTCCCCCTAGATGGATCCTCCCAATATTGCAGGTTATGCCTGCCTTTTTCTGGTTTTAAAACTTTTTCTCTCCCTTCAAGAGGGTCCGCTGCATCACAGTTTCCACCGCACTGTACAGGTTATTGTTTGCCTGTAAACCACACTGATCTTAAAGAGCGCGGTATAGAAAAGATATTAAATAAATAAATAAATAAATAAATAAATAAAACTAACCCATTTGGAGAAGCTACCCTGAGTGTAACAAGGATACGGTGTGAACTAAATACTAAACATAAATAAATATCTGGGAACACCAGCATTCTTGGTAACTAGGGTAAACTGAGGGAGCTTGACTTTGCTGGTATAACTTGGAGTGAGTATCCATGAATCAAGCCTTGAATATCTAACCTCTGAATCTAGTCCTGTGTGTTTTGATTTATTAAACCTGTTTACAATGAACTAGATTGATAATCCTGAGGAGCAGATTCAAATTTCCTGACCTGGACTGACATTTGTTGTGAATACTGCAGTTGTCTTGAAAATCTGGGACATTCCTTGAGACTGGGATTTATTCCTGCTCCTGTCTCTGAGGATAGTGTGCTTATATTTGGTGTATATGAGTATATAATGATGAAGCTAATGATCCTTAATGTATGCCTGATGAGGATAAACTATTTAAATCCTGGTTAAGCTCACAGTCCACATGCACGGCATTTTAGTGAAAGCCGGTAGGCTTCAGGAGAAACGCTAATAGCTGCACGCCAGAAACAGAACAATATTAAGAAAATATATGTTAAGGTATGAACGATTGCTCTCACAACTATAGCTGTGGAAGTTTTTGAGAAGACAGTATTATTTAAGATGCCATAAGTTTAATGCAATTGTTTTGACAGATAGTGCTGAGTTAAGATCAACCCCCTGATGAAGAATTGAAACGCGAAGACGGTACCTGAACGGTGGCGTTGGGGAATAGCGCAAGAATTTTTGAGATAAGCACAATCTTGATAAATTTGAGAATGTGAATAATTATTAAGATAAGACTCGATGATTATGTCAATGCAGAAATCTACACAATAATTAAGAACAACAGTGGTCGTTGATGCGAAACGGCATATTACTCAAGGGTGGAATACCCAGAGCATTGCCAGTTAAAGTCTGAGACCACAAATTTCATTAAGGTCATTTTATGAATTTATTAGAAGTATTCCAATCTGAATCAGTAGATGATTTCGCGAAGTTAATCGGGCTAGTTCTTAATATATTTGGAGGGATGCAATCATTTTGAATTGGAAAATAAAGCCCTCTAAGCAGACCTACGACATAGTGTTGATGAGGATAGACAGCTATACCTGAATTTTTAATTTATTTAATTTATTTAAAGGTTTTTCTATACCGCTTTCTCATTGAATCAAAGTGGTTTACATTATAACTAACAAGTTTACAGGCAACTCTTTATAAAACACACATATTTACACAAAACTTGTTATAAGGGGGGGCATGAGGGGGATGCACTGAGGCAAAGCCTATTTACAGAGAGTGAGTTTTACAGAGAACATATTTACATAGATACGATGTGCAATCTAATGTATTAAGTGGTGGTTCAATTGTTCAAGAGTTAAGTGGGTTCATTGAATTGATTAGAAAAGAGAAAGGTCTTCAGCTGTTTTCTGCAGTCCTTCATGTCAGTGGTGGATCTCAGTTTCGCAGGGAGCGCGTTCCAGATAGCTGGAGCAGCACAGAAGAATGTTCTTGTGGTCGATTCTCTTGAATCCTTGTGTGCGGAGGATGTAGGGTTGGTGTCTTTTGTGCTTGGTCTCTTAGGCCTCTTGCTGTGACTGGTGCAGAACATTTCCTCTAGGGCTCCCGCTGACATGTTGTTTCTTATTTTGAATATCATCAGGGCAGATTTGTATCTGGTACGTGCGGTAATTGGGAGCCAGTGGAGCTGATGAAGGAGGGGTGTTATGGGATCTTTTTTATTTGAATCAGTGATGATTCTGGCAGCAATATTTTGAACTTGTTGTAAAGATCTTGTAGCCTGCTTAGGTAAACCTAATGAATGAATATGGCACCTCCTTTCCTTTAAGAGATTTATTTAATCAGTTTTCTATACTGCCTTATCCTTCAATCAAGGCGGTTTACATTATGTAGCTACCTCAAACAGGTACTTGATATATTCCCTTGTCCCCAAAGGGCTCACAATCTGTGTACCTGAGGCAACAGAGGGTTAAGTGGCTTGCCCAAGGCCACAAGGTGTGCCTATAGGACTAGAAGCCCCAGTCCCTCCAGCCTGAGATTGCTGTCCGCAGGTGGGACTTGATCCCCCAGCCCTCCCGCCTGAGGTACCATGTCCTAATCACTAGGCTACTCCTCCCTATGCACCTATAAAGCTACAATTATCCCAAGGGTGGGTGTGTGTCATGGAGGGAGGAAGGTAGGGAAAGAAGACATATTAAAAACTGGCTGCTAGACAGTACCCTGTCATGTGCTTCTAAGGTAATCTGTGACCAATTTCCTGAGTGATTCACAAAGTCCTTGCTTGGATTGAGGGAGTCTTGGTTTCTAAATTTAACCAGAAAGCTCTCTGCTGTGTTTTAAATTTAAACTGAAAGCTCTTTGCTACTACTAGGCCCTGACTAAGTATTACATTTAAACTAAAAGCTCTCTGCTGGGTTTTAAAGTTAAACTGAAAGCTACCTGTTGAATTTTTAAATTAACTAAAAGCTATTTGCTGACAGTAGGCCCTGAGTGATTTAACAAATACACTGGATTCACAGCTTTAATCTAAAGAATTCCTTTTCACCGAGATTTAGAAAAATTCCCCAAAGTAAATGCTTACAATTGCAGAGCTTTCTCCAGAAGTAGCAGTCCGTTTTTGTAGTCCTTCAAGATTCCTCTTTGGTGGGATCTTGGACAGTGAAAGAGGTTGTATGCATGTGGTATGAGTTTGATCATTAAAACTGAATCTGTTTCGGAAAGCCAGGATTCAGTTATGCAGAGTATGTTAAGGTCACTGCTAGTGACAAGGTCTCTGATGAGTTAAATCTTATTTTTGATTGAGTGTGTGTTTATTAATTCACGATTGAGCATGTAAGCGGGTGTGGTTGTATTTGTTGATGGAGAGAGGGTGGGTATGTGTATTAGAGAGTGAGTATGTCTTTGCCTGGTATGAGTGTGAGATGGGTCGGGTGAGAGTTTGAAAATATATGGTATGTGAGTGATGTAGCAGTTGGTGAGTAGGTAGAAATTGTAAGTTGCAATTAGAACTAGGAGTGCTGGTAGGGTATACATGATTGCATATAGTGGGAGCATTATCCTTTGAATGTGGGGTGAAGTGGTATGAGAATCTTAAAAAGCTCATTTTAGGAATTGTGCTGGAATAGTATGTTTGTAGGATATATGAGGGGGGATCTAGCTTTTTTCTTGGGGTGCTTCGTTGGGATGCAGCGAGTGTGCTGTAATAGTGCCCTTTACTTGGTTGGAAATGGATTCTCCTAGGGGGCGTGGATACTGGTATTGTTGAATCCAGCAGAGTGTGAGCGAGAGTTGCAGTGATGAGAGTGAAGCTAGTGGGTGACTCCTTGGGCTCGGGGGATGAGCATGTAGCAGGGGAGAGAGCCTGGGGGTTTTCTGATCATCTGGATGTCGGTGTGGTAGGTCTTACTGGCAGTGGTGAATCTAGGTGGGCTGTAGTCAATGTGGAGGGTTTGGCAGGCAGTTGAGGGCTTTGCAGTGATGTTTGCTGCTGTGGAGCTCAGGGGTATGGTGGTGGTTCTTGTGAGCTGCTGCTGTCACTGGAATAAGATGGTCATTTGTTACATGGTTATCTCCAGTGGACACATTTAAATAGGGCACAGGTATGATTCAATCCTAATACCGCATCCACAGGTATAGACGTGCTCGTGTTTATGGAATCATCCATTCTGTTCAGCTGGCCCGTGCACCTATTCAGAGCGAGAGCTGCACATGGTTGCAGGCACAGGCCATAGAGTGAAGCAGAGAAAACTGTCCTGGCTTATATTATGGGACACAGGTAGGTGTTGAAAGGGTTTGGATGTCCCCATGCTCACTATATTCTGGATATTGCACATTTCCGATCATGCCTGTCTCTGCAATATACCCGTGGATGCCTCTGATGGCCACTTCTCTTCAGTTAAAATATGCATCTCCTAACTTACTGTTCTCACTGACAGTATTTTGCTGATGCAAACTAGACATAAATACTAATGATAAATGAATGCTGATGCAAACTAGACTATATAATAGTCTTTTTCATGTCCAGAAAAGTGCTAAGTAATCTCAGTGCACTCTAATATGTTACAAAAGAAAGTAATTATTAACATGTTTGTCATGACATACCTTGCATCAAAACGTATTTAGCAGTATAAAAATGCTTCAGTTATTCTTGTAGTGGTCATCTCTAAAAACACTCTTTAAAATGTTAATTATTGATTTTTGCCAAGTTCACCAAAACATAAACTAACTTTGCAATTCCCCAATTGATACATAATATTGTTGAGCTATAATAGTATGTCCTTTTAATGACTATGGCCTTCTGGCTATGGCATCTGTTTCCTACGTATCTGAGTATTTGCATTTCTTACAGCAGCCCCCTACATGTAGCTACACTTGTCCCATACACTGTCCACTCTCTGTCTTGGCTTATTTCGGCCTGTATACATCTGCTATCTGTGGGGAAACCCTGTCTGCCTTCCCATAGTCTGCTTTGTGGCATTAATCCCCTGGTTAGGCCTGTATGGGCATGGGAGGGTGGATCTCGGTGCCACCATACTAAGTAGACAACCTCCAGCTATATCACCACTCTCACAGCTTGCATAGATCCTGGACTAGGTAAGGATGTAGGCTTCATGATACAATCTAGGGAATGTTGGCATATCATTAGTCATGTCTTTCAGTGCCTATCACAGCTGATGTATGGCTGCCCAGTCACACTGGCACCTGGTAACAGTATGGTCATCTGTAAGGTCCAGGTACTGGCCAGTCATTCATGTCCTCCCTGAATTGCAGATCAGCACTCCAGATCCACCTGTGCAACCCTCAAACCACATACACACACACACACTCACTTGTAGGGATGAATTGTAGAACACAGCAGAAAAATTTCTAAGTAGTGGTCTTATTCCACGTCTTCGGCAGGAAAAATGAGCACATCTGTGGGGAAGTTAAAAAATGTACACAGGCCTTTCTGGAATACATTATACATGGCTCCATGTCAAACCACGACCCCCCTTTCTTCCCTTCCTGGCCATGGACAGATATCCCCGTGTAAGTGCCATGGACGTCCCAGAGCACTGTCTATGGAATATGCCCATTGATGTTTTCACGAGATATACATCTCTCACACATGTGCAAACAACCTATTCAGGTTCTGGAATATCCCCATATGTGTATCTCTCTTTCAATATCTTTATAGACAGAAAGATCCATAGGGGTTGTTATTAAGGTATGTTGAGGGAGTAACACCCAATATGTGCCCCTTATTGCATTATTTTATCATAACATATGTTAGTTGCCCCACTGTGCTTTGCATAATAATGAGATGCAAAGCATGTAAATGCATGCAGTATACCTCTTGATTATGTCAGTTGAATAATTCATCATGCACTGAACAGTTCAAAGCTGTCATTATTTTTCATCTTGGGAGCATTAGGTCATTAACCCACAGCCCGATGATCCTGACTCCACTCTTAAAGGGGCCAGCAGTGGCATACCAAAGGCTAGACTAGGGTTCTCTTCTCCCCAATCTGAGCAAAGAGCCAGTGATCTCTTCTTAAGTAACCCTCTTCCTCACAAAGACTCCTGCCCCTGCTATGCCATACTGCAAAGCCCCCTCCCCCCGGAAGCTCCCAACTATAAGTTGCATCCCCTCCCGCGCCCCTGAAGGTTCCATGGATTTACCTTCAAAAATCTTTGGTGGTCTATTGCAAGCTGGACAGAAGCATCCTCCCCCCCCCTTGTATGGGAGCTTAACCACTAGGTAGGGGTCGTGAGTGCCATTTCGAACGCAGTGCCCTAGCTGGACAGGAACAAGTGGGAATCATTCCTGTCTGACTCCCACTAGACCACCAGGGATTAATGAAGGTAGACCTAGATGGCCTTTGAGGGATGCGGGAATGTGATTTGGTTTCCAGAGGCGTGGGAGTCTTCTAGGGGTACTTGCAATGTATCTTGGATGGGGACAGGGTTCTTAAGGGCGGTTGCTGACTCTCTGCTTGGGCAGGGGGCTTTCTCCACCCAGCCTGTTTTTCAGGCATGCCTGACACTATCCCATTTAAGAAAGTCTCCTTAGAGCATCTGACCGCATATTAATGACCCAGTGCTCCAAGGTAGCAGAATAATGCAGTTTGTGAGGTTGATTGCTATCTATTATTCTTTTACTGTGGCAGTCACTAACCTGCAGTGTTGAATTACTGACTCCTGCTGTAAACTAATCTGCAGTAAAATGCAATATTTTACTGCAGTTTATTAACTGGCCCCCTTGATCTCATTGATGTGAGTTATCTGGTTGAAAGGTATATATTTCTAAAATGGGTTTTAATATATACATTAGAAGGGTAATTTTATAACAGGGCACTTAGGTTAAAGCAACCAAAATGTGACTATTTTAAATCTATTTTATAAAAACAAATAGGTACGTACTTGTCTTCACGAAATATTAGCCTAAATGGTAGAGATCATGCCTGACATTCAGGCACAGAGCTTGACATTTGATATAAATGAATGCGTATAAAGTTTGCAAGTACATGCATAGGTTAATGGATTTTATGTATTTGCACCGTCTGCTCAGACCACACCCCACCAGATATACCTACCGGCAAAATTTGCACCTTCATGTCAACATGCATACTCTTACAACAGTTGGTATTTTATAAAAAGCTACTTACATACATTTACAGCCATATACATGCAAGAATAACTTTTTTAAACTACCCATATAAAATGTATGGAGTGTAGTTTTAAGAAAGAAAAGGCCTAAAGCTCTGAATGCAAGCAAAACTAGGCTCAGAAAAGGAAAAAAAAAAAAGATGAAGTGGATCGCCTATAGACTAGAGCAGCTGTTAAAACAGACTAAAGCAAATTTAAATAAACCAAGCACCTTATTCTCCAAGGGGGAATATATTAACTCTTTAAAAGTGTCAGAGTTGTTAACTTGTTTAATTTTAAAAGAGGTCTAATCTAACAGATTTTATAAAAAGGTTTATTAAAGCTACAAGAGAGCAGCAGAGAAAAAGGCTTCCCATTTGATCATAGGCACAGCCTTTTCTCCAAACTGGCAGTATTGCTTCAAAAAGAAGTAATAGAAACTGCCTGGTTGTGGCACATGGGCATAACCAAAACAGATTTTTTTGGAGGGGATCCAAGATTAACATGGGCATTAGGTATACAAATCTGAGTCTTGCTAGTATATTTTATTGACAAATAATACCTTAGAGTGCACCATATAATGGCTTTAAGAAGTCTGCAACAGCTGTAATGCATCATGGGTGACATTTTTAATAGTTTAAACTAAATTATGTCAAGTATTTACTAATTCTGAACCACATACATACTTATGGAAACAATTCAATTATATTTAAACATGTCTCAAGAGGCAGTGTCACAAAACTTAATTTAAACTTGTCCAGACACAAGTCTATATTACAGGCAACCTTCTCAACACTCATCACAATATATTGCAATGAAGTCTAAAAGCTGGTCTCTGCTATGGCAAAATAATTACCATATTTAGCACATATCCTTCAACTTTGCTCTTTGTCAAATTAATGCCTTTTAGTCTAGATTAATAAAATAGGTAAATACTAAACATCTGCATTAGTTTTCATATGAATAGAAACTAATGGAAATTACAATTTTTTGGTCATTCTGGCATCAAATAACTAAACACACCTGCTCAGGGTTTCCCCAGGAATCATTATTTGAAAATGTCATTTTTTGTTGATCATTCAGGTGCTGCCAGACACAGTGGAACCTATATTGGAGGGGGATAAGGTCGAGGGGTAATCAGCAGTCAGCATGAGGCACTTGAGTTAACTATTCTGCAAATCAGAGAATCAGAGAAACATATGCCCTGCCTGAGTTCAGGATATCCCATGGGTGATGAGATCACAGTAGGACTGTAAAACATAGCCCAGCACAAGCCCTAAAGAATTATTTTGTCTTGGACTTTCAGCGAGCAATGAAAAAGTGCTGGGTATTAGAATTGAAACAACAACAACAAAAAAGAATGAAAAAAAAAAATCCAGCACCTTTGATTCTTTCTTTGAGGATTTGGGAAAGTGCACCTTATGATTTAGGAATAGAAAGAAGAATAAAAGGAGAGTATAAGCACAGAAACATTAAGGGGTATGTTTACTAAACAGCGCTAATGTCGCAGCTGCGATGTTATCGCGCGATACGTTATGTTATTGTGCGATAATGGCGCATTACCATGCGAGAACATCACGTATCGCGCAATAACGTCTCCTGCGGCGTTAAGGTACGCAGAGGGTGGAGTTCGGCTCCCCAGAGGGAGGAGTAATGCTCCCAAGGGGAGGAGATAAGGGGTCAATGGGTGGAGAGTGGGCGGGGAGAGGCCCCATGCACATAAACGCCGTGAAATGACGGTCTGAAAATTAGCGCCAGTGAAAACCTCGCGCTAGAGGCACATTTGCAGGGGAGAGAGACCATTTCAGTCGGCAATGTGCAGCAAAGGCAGGGAAACCAAGAAAAGTGATAGTAGTGATACATGTGCAGCAACATCATAGTGCCCAAGTACGAGAGGGTACTACGGTTATTGCTGAAAATGGGGTACAGGGGGCTGCAGGCGGGACATGAAGTGTGGCAGCTGTGGCACAGGGTGGGCTAGGCAGATGCTTAGGTGACACATAGGAATGTGGAAGTGGAAAATCAGCAGGACAGCAACTGACCAAGGGCAAACATGGCCACGAGTGTGTGTCCCACAGCGTCCCAGGGGATAGTACCCAGCAAGTACCCCAAAGGGCACATATCATTGGCAGGCAGTACCAGGGTGAAGCGTTGAAGTCTATGCAGGCACCCCTACCCCATATCACGCACCAAAGGAAGCCACCTACCGGCACACTGGATGGCCTGCGACTGCGCACCACCAGCATCACCGGCAGAAGGGCATGTCAGCATGGTGGCGGAGGGGTGCTGGTGGCAGAGGGGGCAGTGGCATCTTCGCACAGCAGACCAGGGCCAAGCCCCGTTTAGGTGGGTGCCATCCCCTGCAACAGACAAGGTCTGTCTAATGAACAGTCATGGTAACCCCAGGGAATGATCCTCCCCTGTGGCAACAGTTTGGTGCAGTACACATAGCCAGTGTGTTCAAGGGCAGAAGGTCACATGTTCAAGTCCCAGCTGTGACCCTGCCAACCCAGTCCCCATATTTTACCCAGTACTAAACCGTGGTAATAAAGAAGGAACCTTTATTGCAGATAAAATAAACATGCCTGAAACGCCTATATTTTACCCTACAGAGCACAGACACCATAAACATGTGCAATCCCTAGAGCAGAGTTTCCCAACTGCAGTCCTGGAGGGCCAAACACCATTCAGGTGTCATGCTGTCCCTAATAAATATGCCTGTGCTGCATTTGTATGCACCGCCCCCACTGTATGCAAATGTATCTCATGCATATTCATTAGGGACAGCATGAAGACCTGAACAGTGTTTGGCCCACCAGGACCGGAGTTGGGAACCTCTGCGTTAGAGCAGTGGCCAACAGGGGCACAAACACCCACACCCACAGGCTCCACTATCCAAAACCTCATGGAGAGTCAGGCTGTTGGGCCCTGCACGGAGCAGCATCTCCCAATATTGGCACCTGTATACCTTAGCAATGCCACCCTAAACTTGGGAACATGTTACACATATATCAAAAGGTTGCTATGATTAATGGCAGATAACAAATCCTAAGTTAAACACAATTTGTTGACAGAGCTGCATCATAGCAACCTTTCTGATATCTGTGGAGTGTGTTTCAGTTTTTGTTTCTGACAATGTTTACCAGCCCGGGGAGTGACCCCAACGGTATTGCTTACCATAGCCATGCCTTCACTGTGCCCTGGACTGGTGTGGTGGCCAGGGCTGCCACAAACCTCTATATTTGCACAATGCTGGCATAGGTGTGGGAGTGTGTGTACGTCTATCCAGTTTGTTGTGGCTGCCTACACCTTACTGAGCCCACACTGCTTGCACTCTTTCCAGTGTTAGCCTGCCAATGTGCATATTGAGGAGCAAGGTACTGTGAGTATGGCCCGGACAGGGTGGCCTGGGCAGGATGCATCTGCACAGAGCATAGGGCAATGGCTGAGACATTGTAGTGCCCGGCCACCACCTGCACAGACAGGGTGGCCACAGCATGTCATGCTGGGAGGTCACTTTCACCCTGACTGAGCAGTGACCACGGCATGGCTAGGTTCCGCCATAGTGCTATTCAGCATTTCTCTCAAGTGATATTTATGGGTTTCCTTTTATGGGGCCCAATCACTGGCATACCTGCTTGGTGTGTGTGCTCACATCCCATTTTTGGGTGCATACAGTTTCTCCAGGAACATTTATTTATTTATTTAGCTGTATTTATATCCCTCTTTTCACCGGGTCAAAGCGGTCAATTGGGAGATACATTTAACACGAGGGGATATGACACACATACGCTAATACTTACAGGGAACATGGGCAATGGAGGGTTAAGTGGCTTGCCCAAGACCACAAGGAGTGCCTATAGGACTAGAAATCCCAGTCCCTCCGGCCTGAGATTGCTGTCCCCAGGTGGGACCCCAGGTGGGACATAACTAGCACATAGTGCATGTCCCCAGGTGGGACATGCACTATGTGCTAGTTAGCAGGCTGTCTGTAATTAGCATATGTATGGCTGGAACACCTTGCAGGGTGGAGACTGATTGTGCCCTCTGCTGGTGAATATCAGATAGTGGTGGGGGACAGCTGAGCTTTTCCAGCGTTCTGTCTGTCTACCGTTGCCTTATGTGATGCAAACAGATCTGCATTGACTGCCCTGTAGGTTACCTGTTCCCCAGCAGGACTGGGGTTGATGGTCCCCTTTACTGCCACCATTGCAGAGATCTAGAATGTGGATCTGTTGGTGGGAGATCCTGTTCCCCCACCCTGAGCCACAGAGGGCGGGTTGGGTGGTGCTACATAATCCACTTTTGGGTCCAAACACCCCCCCCCCCCAGTCACTTATAACATGTGACCATGGCACCCACACAGGATATGCACTATTCTGTGTGCATCATAATCCACAAGGGCTAGACATGACATGGAAATACAGATGGACACAGGTGTAGCTTAGGTGTGTCTGCAAGGACTACCTATCCACACTGGCACTGATGGGGATCTGCAGCATAGCCTACCTCAGCCAAACCAGGTGCTGCGGACCTGGTGCTGGGCGCCCCACCTCACCCTCAGGGTGAGCTCAGGACCCACACAATGTCACAGTCTGTAGCTTCTCTGTGCCAGTAACACCCATGGTCAGTTCCCCCTACCAGGCCGAGGTGTTGTGGGGGTGCATACCCCATTTTGTGATCAGCTGTAGACTGCTGATCTGCATGTGCAGTGCATCATGGGTACAGGTGGGTTTACCCTATCCTGGTAACCACAGCAGACAGTTTGTGTGGTGACCTGCAGTCTTTCTGTAGCCAGCCAGGGCTGTGTTGGAGCTATAGAGATGTAGCCCATTGGTTACTTCTATTACTGTTGAGGCAAAGGTCATGGGTTTGATCCCACAGAGGCCTTATTTAATAAGGCTGTTTGAGGCTTTTCCTTTTAATTTAAATCAGTGCTACCAGCAAAATGCACCCTCACAGTGCTGTAACCTTAAGGTGCCTCATAAGGTGCCCTATAATGCGCCCTATAAAGTACCCTATAGGGCACATTAGAAGGCACCTTGGCAGACAGGGCACTTTATAATGTGCCCTATAGAGTGCCTTATAGGGCACCTTGTGCGGCACCTTATGTTACAGCACTGTGAGGGTGTTTTTCCTGGCAGCACTAATTTAACTTAAAAAAGGAAATGCCTCAGACAGCACTGATTTAGATTAAAAGGAATTGCCTCAGACAGCCTTCTTATATAACACCACTGCAGGATCGAAGCCATTACCTCTGCCTCCACAGCTATTACAGTAACCAGTGGGCTACATCTTTATAGCATCTAACACTGTGCTGGCATGAACTTAGGGTTAACGCACATTAATGTGCTACGGCACCCACTATCGCGCGATACAGATTCTTGATACCTAGCCGCCGGAACGCTCACTCCTTTTATGGCATTCTTCACATTATTGCTGCAACTAGCACCGGTAACATTAAGACGGTTTAGTAAACAAACCCCTAAGTCTGTCTTTGAAGGAGTGGGACTTAGGATTTCAAAGCAGAAAAACAGAAAGCTTGAAGGCTGACTTGGCACCACTGAGTAAAATATGGTTACTACTTGAAAGCCCATTAAATATTTTTCAGAAAAAAAAAGCAGCTTGAAGGGAACAGAAGGTTCTTTTTTTTTCTCCCTTAGTGCTGTGGTGTTTAATGTTTGCTTTTACTATTAGGAGGTTTAAAGTTTTGGTAGGCACAAGCAGGAAGTATCTGTTTAGAGTAGGAGAGATCAGGAAAGTCATAGAAAGTCAAGGAAAATTCTGCCTTTACTGTTTCCTAATTCAGTCGTTTTTACTGTCCTTTTATATTTATCGAGAAACAATAGTTCAAACATAACAAGGAGAAACAGAATGATTTATAATCAGCAAAGGTGTATGACAACACTAAATACTTTCCTCATACCTGTTTAATTTATATGCAGAACAAACCATTAGAGGACCAGGACTATATGAAGACAACCAAGGTGAGATTTGTTGCAGAGTCATCAACAACCTTTGCTGTGCTGACAGTACCAAATTATGGGCCAAAAGTAAGACAATCTGAAACATCTGCTTATCAAGATCAAGGAACATAGTCTTATAATTGGTCTGTGCCTTAACATAAAGAGAACACCTCTGTTCTAACCAGTTGTCACTCTGACACATGTTGCAAGGGTGGCATGGAGTTTTTAGCTTGGGACCTGCGCTACTTTCAAGCTCTGTGCTGAAACCATATGCTAACCCCATACTATGATTTAGTAAACATGCCACGTGGAGCCTGATTCACATAGGAGGCACATCCAGGCTGTCCAGATGGCCCCGAGCAAGATGGGCCCATTTGGACCCGATTCTGGAAAATGGGAACAAAACATTCCCACAATACACAGAATCGGTCACGTGGATGCCACCTGTGGGGACATCCTCCCTGCAGGTGCCCCCAACTCCTGTGGCTTTGGCCCCCCTCTTTCCCATCGCCCAACCCATGGCTGGCCTGCCAGAGCCTGGACTGGGCGGCGGGGACCTCCCGCACCCAGCCTCGGCCCAATCACCTGGTCGGTGCTGCTTATTCCACTTTTTAAGCAGCACATCCCCTTTGCCCCGGCAGGATGTATAGGGCCATGACCTGAATCAGCCCTGCACCTCCTGCTGGGCTGGCCCACCCACACCCCCACTCCGCCACGATCCCGCCTCCTCCTGGTGCTCCTTGTCCTGCTGCTCAGGGCATACAGGGAGAGCCGGAGGGGGAATTGGGGCCAGACAGCTTGCAGGGCTGCATGTCCCGCCAAAACATGCAACCCCACAAGCTGTGTCCCAGAATCGGGACCTAAGTTTATTAAATATATACTGGTCAATATTCAGACTTTGCCATCAGCATTTTTGTAAATGCTGACTGCAGCATTTAAATATTCTAAATAAATGTAGTACCTTTATCCAGATAAACAGCAGTGCTGAATATCCATATACAGTGGCTACCAACACTGATCTATAGATATTCAATGTTAAGTATATAGCAAAGCTGTTTCATTTAGGACAACCTTTTTGCTATCCTAATTGAACCACATAGCTATATGGATAGTAACTGAATATTACTTATTATCCGTCGAATATCCGCGCCTCACCTTTGTTCCACCCTGGCACTATGTGGGACTAGCCTGAAAGTTCCATTGAAAATTCACAGATATGGTACGTATTCATACAGTGTCATCCGCTACATGAATAAGCACTTTTGAATACCAGGCTGATTGATTTGGTCTTGGGGGCCTGAATAATGGACTGGATTAGTTTATAAACTTTAATCCGTAAGTCCCAAATTCTTGACTCTGCAGAAATTATAAATTATATAAATGGATTAACATTTTAAGACTGTTTCCTTAGTGCATTCTACCCTCTTTCTCGCCCTTTTTCCATTCTTATTGTTTCTCCCAACACTACGTCAAATTTCTCTTTCAGAATGGGCTCAAATTTGCTTTTTTCACTTGCTCTCTCCTCTCATTATTGCACTCCTTGTACTCCTTTTCTTTACTCTTAGTGCTCCTTTACCCCCTTTCATACCTTGGTATCTTGTCCTATAATTTTCCTTGTCTTCATTTTCTTGGGGGTATGTTTACTAAACTGCGGAAACGTAGCAGCAGCTATGTTAACGTGTGCTATGTAACGTTAACGCGCGTTAACATTATCTAACGAGCGTTAACATTCCCAGCCACGGTAAACACCGCAGAGGTTGGAGAGAGGGCAGAGAGAAGGGGTCAATGGGCGGGGAGTGGGCGGGGAGAGGCTCCTTTTACACTAACACGGGGAACTGAAGGGTTTAAAAGTACCGTGAATGAAAACCTGTTGTTAGATGCACATTTGCAGGAGAGAGAAACCATTTACGTGTCAGCAAAGTACAGCATAGGCAGGGAGCCCAAGTAAAGTGATAGTAGTGCTCCATTTGCAGCAACAGCATAGTGCCCAGATATGAAAGGCCACTATGGCGATGGTGCAAATGGGGCATAGGGGGCTGCAGGTGGGACATGTAGTGGGGGCATCTGGGGCACAGGGTGGGCTAGGCGGGTGCCTAGGTGGCACATAGGAACATAGAAACCGGAAATAAGAAAGACAGCAGCTGACAAAGGCCAAACACAATCCACAATCCCCCTACATCTACCTGGTCCACCCAAGCTAACAGTTGCCAGGGCACTGACCTGACATCCCCCCAGCCAAACATCCCCCCAAGCGTAAGGGACATACTATTGGTAGGCGGTGAGATGGGGGGGATGCGAGGATGTTCATGTATGCCCCCCGCCCCAGACCCCGCTCCCTAGGCGACCACCTACCCACACAGTGGATGGCCTTGGACTGCGCACTACCAGCACCGACAGCATATGGCCATGTCAGCATGGCAGTGGAGGGTGTGCCCGTGCTGAAGGGAACAGTGGCACCTGACTTCAGTGGACCTAGGCCATGCCCTGTTCCAGTACGTGGTGTGCAGTGCAACATAAAAGGTCTGGCTGAGGAAAAGTTCAGATAGCTCCAGGGACTGCCATGCATCAGTGGCAACAGTGTGGTACAGTACACCCATCCAGTGTGTCCAGAAGCAGAGGGTCACAGGTTCAAGTCTCAGCAGTGGATCCTGCAATGCATGTCCTTACATTTTACCCTACAATGCAGATACAACAGCAACATGTGCAAAGCCCAAAGCAGAGCCAAACAGGGGTACAAACACCCACTCACACAGGCTCTACAATCCAAAGCTGCATGGAGAGTCAGGCTGTTGGCCCCAGCATTGATCCGTAACCTTGTTGGGCAACCTTAACCTATGGTTCCATAGCCCACGGTGCCTTCTACCGTGCCTTGTCCAGGGGTGCCTAATACAGCGCTTAGCCTAAGGAGCCCTATAGGGCGCCTTATGAGGCACCTTATAAGACACCTTATAAGGCACCTACCAAGGCTCCTCATGATGCACCTTATAAAGCACCTTACAAGGCACCTTACAAGACGCCTTGTAACTCACGTTAGTCTAATGCGCCTTGTAACGTGCGTTAGCTGATACGGCTTGCTGTAGCGATGCACCACCCATGCCTTTATATGGACATCTGTACCTTTACCGCAGAATCTAACGCAGGTGACATTACCACAGTTTAGTAAACATACCCCATGGTGTCTTCTTTCATCTGGCCCCTTTACTCTCCTTACCCATGATTATACTTAAATACACTCTTATTCCCCTGGTGTTTCTTTCAGCTATTTAACAAACAGCAGTTTTGGAGGAAATGTGCTTTAGATAATAAATGTGAATTTAATCTTGACAGCCAGTTAACACAGACATGCAGATAACTTGGTTGACAATAAGGGAGGCCCTTTCTGTAATGTTTGAATATACTAACTTTTCACACAAAGGGATATGTTTATTAAGCAGTGAGAGTTCACTAGCAGGATGAATGCAAAACAGACCGCATGTTCAGTAGTAGCAGTAGTAGTTGCTGCATGATGGGGAGGGAAATGCGTGTTGACTGCACATTGCGATTAGCACAGAGGTTACCAATGCACGTTCATCGGCAATGTTGCAGTTATATCGGTCACTTCCATTGGTGGCATTAAGTACAAATGCTGTTGGCACATGTTAAGGTTCAAACCTGTGCGGTTTCTAATGGTGACATGCTGTACACGCTCCCAACTGATAGCACATGCCTGTTGCACGTATTGCGCATTGATTTCTCCTCTCAACGCGTAGTTCCTACAAAACATTAGGGCAGCTCGTAAATGTGCTCCAAACTATTTTTCACCTTAATAAATTCAGTCATGACAATTGATTGCGAATATATTTTACTAAAAAAAGACAGTAACTCCAGATGCCACATTAGAAAATGATTCATTAACTAGGCGAAGATCCTTATTAAGAGACTTAAAAATACAGTATCTTGAAGTTGAGGGTGGATTGACAGTGCTTTACTGACACAGCACTGCATCAGGTTATGATAACTGACTTGAAGTTGGCATAGCCCCTTGGGGCATTGAGGATTTTTCCATAACATAAACATAAAAAGGAAGCAAAAGCTAATGCCACAATGTAATCTTCTTTTACTTGCAGAGATTAAATTTATTTTATTAGCCAAACTACTTCCAAGAAAAATGACCTTGAGCAGAAATGTGCTTATTTTTTAACTTGAAATATTAGAAGACTGCATAATATGTGGTTAGGTTATTGATTAAAATCGCAAGGTTCCGATTTCTAAATGCACATTTCAGTTTTGCTCAGTAACTGGATTCATTTTAAAGTGGCAGATATAATCTGCATTATCTGTTTAAAATATTAGCATTTATCCTATTGTTGTACATGTATACTTTGATATCGGTTCAAAATAGCAGTTAACACATGGTTGTATCACTCTTGTAATTTAATGCAATCCACAAATCTCATTACATGCCTTAGCAATCATTTGGAAGTGTGGTACAATAAAAACATCATTAAAATACAAAAAAGGGCAAATTTTAGATAGCATGGGAGTGAAATTGAGACATCAGGTCTGGGACATACACAATTCCATTCGTATTTTAGAAAAGTTTCTTCCAAACATGAAACCTTTTCTAAAATATATATAAGGATGTGCTGGAGTGTACATGTATTTGCTGACACATACTGTAAATGCATTTATATTAAGGCCGGCAGTCCGTCCCGCGAATAGAGGGAATGGACGCCCAGGTTGGACATCCAAGCCTCACTCAGAGCCTGTCCCTGATTCCGCCACCAGTGCTCCCCATACGTACATAGTAGTTATGTGGGGACTGGTGTACATGGGCAGAGGGGGGATGGGGCAAGATGCCAGGACGTAGAGAGGCTATTCAGGAAGAGCCTCTGTATGTCCCCCAGTACCGACATGGACAGTTGGCCAATTGAACCCGAGGGTGGAATAAGTGCAGGCCACAGCTCCGATGGTGGCCTGCAGCCCTCCACTCACCATGACACCTGGCCAAGATGGAGTCTGCCGGCATGGCATGCCCTTGTGAGCCCTCGCTGGCAGGCAGACAGAGTCCTGCTGGTGCCTGGGTTGGCCATGCTATTCCCATCAGCCGGCTGGATGTGTTGGTGCCATGGCAATGGGACACCACTGCACCAGCACTCCAGCCAGAGTGAGTTGTGCAGGGGACAAGTAGCACTCCAGACCTCTCACACCCCTGGTACAGTTCACGCCGTTCCGTTTAAGGGGTATGTTTATTAAACCGTGGTAATGTTACCTGCGTTAGGTTCTGCGGTAATGGTACAGATGCCCATATTAAGGAGTGGGCGGTGCATCGTTAAAGCAAGACATGTGAGGTAATGTGCGTTACAAGGCGCCTTAGACTAACGCGTGTTACAAGGTGCCTTATAAGGCACCTTACAAGACACATTACAAGGTGGCTTATAAGGTGCCATATAAGTAAGGTGCCTTGTAATGTGCCTTTTAAGGTGCCTTGTTATGTACCTTATAAGGTGCCTTGTAAGGTGCCTTATAAGGTGCCTTGTTAGGTGCCTTATAAGGTGCCATGTGGCTGCCAGTACTGATGACAAACATGCTGGGGGAACCTGTACCACAGCACAGGGTGTTGGCAATGTAAATACTGGAAAGACAGTGGGTGGCAGATGATGGGAATACGTGTCCCCCAGTGGAGGCAGAGGTGGCAGGATAGTTACAATGATAGGTGGACAGAGGAGTGGTGGTGCCATGCAGATGAGGCACAGGCGAGGCAAGCATGAAGAGGCGCAATGCAGGAAAGGGTACCAGTGCAGGACGTGGGGTGGCAGCCTGCATAGGGAGACAAGACTCTACACAGCTGACAGACGCAGATAGACGGACTGAAGGAATGTCGGCAACTGTGGCGAGGGTATTATGGGCTGGCAGCACAGATCTGCAAAAATATGACTGTTACAGACATTCAAACTATTTAGAACATAAGATTATGCCATACTGGGTCAGACCAAGGTCCATCAAGCCCAGTATTCTGTTTCCAACAGTGGCCAATCTAGGTCATATGTACCTAGCAGTTTCCCCAAACGACACAGGTTCCACAATGCTTGTACTGGGTCAAGCATTGATATCCTGGGTCCCTTCTTAATAATGGTTTATAGACCTTTCCTCCAGGAACTTGTCCAAACATTTTTTAAACCCAGCTACACTAACAGCATTTACTACATCTTCCGGTAACAAATTCCAGAGTTTGATTACACGTTGAGTGAAAAAATATTTTCTTTTATTAGTCTTAAATAGTTTACCCTGTAGCTTCATTGCATGTCCCCTAGTCTTTCTATATTCTGAAAACACAATCAATCTACGTTTACCCATTTCACTCCGTTCATTAATTTATAGACTTCTATCATATCACCCCTCAGCCATCTCTTTTCCAGATTAAAGAGCCCTAACCTTTTTAGCCTTTCTTCATAGGAGTATCCTTCCATCCCCTTTACCATTTTGGTGGCTCTTCTTTGAACCTTTTCTAATAACGCTATATCCTTTTTAAGATACAGTGACCAGAATTCCACACAATATTCAAGGTGCGGTCTCACCATGGAATGATATAGAGGCATTATAATATCTTTTGTTTTATTTTCCATTCCTTTCCTTATAGTACCTAGCATTCTATTTCCTCTCTTAGCCGCCGCTGCACACTGGGCCGAGAGTTTTAACATGTTATCCACAGTGATGCCTAAATCTTTTTCCTGGGTGGTGGTTCCTAATGTGGAACCTTGCATCTTGTAACCATAGTTTGGGTTGTTCTTCCCTAGGTGCATAACTTTGCACTTGTCCACATTAAATTTCATCTGCCATTTTGATGCCCAGTCTTCCAATTTATCAAGATCCTCTTGCAATTTTCCACAATCCTCTTGGGTTTTAACAACTTTGAATAGTTTTGTGTCATCTGCAAATTTGATAACCTCACTCGTTATTCCCTTTTCCTGGTCATTTAGGAATATGTCAAAAAGCAGCGGACGCAGCACAGATCCCTGGGGTACACCACTATTCACCTTTCTCCATTGGGAAAATTGACCATTTAGCCCTACCCTCTGCTTTCTATCTTTTAATCAGTTCCTGATCCACAATAGTACACTGCCTCCTATCCCATGACTCTTTAGTTTTGCCAAAAGTCTGTGATGAGGGACCTTGTCAAAGGCTTTCTGAAAGTCCAGATACACTATTTCAACCGACTCACCTTTGTCCACCTGTTTAATCACACAATCAAAAACACTTAACAGATTAGTAAAACAAGATCTTCCTTGTCTAAAGCCAGGTTGGCTGCCTCCCATTAGGCCATGACAATTTACATGCTGAGTAATTTTGTTCTTTATGATGGTTTCTACCATTTTTCCCGGTACTGACCTCAGGCTGTAGTTTCACCCCTGGAACCCTTTTTAAAAATTGGCGATACATTTGCCATCCTCCAATCTTCAGGTATTAGAGATTACTAATAGCAGGTCTGCAATATCATATTTCAATTCTTTCAGCACCCTTGGATGTATACCATCCGGCCCAGGTGATTTGCTACTCTTCAGTTTATCTAATAGTTGTAATAAATCTTCCCGATGTATCGATATTTCCTTCAATTCTTCCGCACCTTTAAATACACTTCAGTCATGGGTTGCATCTCTACATCTTCCTCAGTAAAGACTGAAGCAAAAAATTCATTCAGTCTCTCCGCTATCGCTTTGTTGCCTCTTAATGCCCCTTTAACCCCTCTATCGTCTAATGGACCAACTGACTCTCTCTCAGGTTTTTTTCTACGAATGTACTTGAAAAAGTCTTTATTTTGCATTTTTGCTTCCGCAGCAAGCTTCTTCTCAAATTCTCCCTTTGCCTGCCTTATCAATGCCTTGCATTTGACATGCCAGTGCTTGGGCTGTTTCCAGGTTTCGTTGTTTGGCTCTTATTTACATTTCCATTTAAGTAGGACAGGCATGAAAGGAGGGAACAATGAAAACTTGAACCCATGATCACTGCAGAGAATGGCATTGTACTAAACAGTAGGCTATACCTTCATGGCATATCCCACAGTAATGGCTGGGTACAGAAGAACTGCAGGTCACCGCACAAACTGTCTGCTCTGAGTGCCAGGATAGGGTAACCCCCACCAGTACCCATGATGCAATGCACATGTTGAATAGCTGTCTACAGCTGATCACCAAATGGGGTCTACACCTCTCCGGTACCTCAGCTTGGAAAAAAAAAGTGACAGTGCGTGATACTGGCACAGAGTAGCTATAGAAGATGCCATTGTGCAGGTTCTGTGTTCACACTGAGGGATAGGATGGGTGCCCAGTACTAGGTCCACAGTACATGTGGTGCTAGAGATAGGTCCTGCTGTACATCCCTGTTGTTACCATTGTGTGACAGTTGTGCCTTGCAGTGCATCCAAAGGTAATTTGGTGTTTATCTGTATCCTGCAGTCACATGTGGCAGTCTGGGACTGGACACCACCCAAATTATCCAGTATTAGGGTCTGGCTGACATGGGCACCTGTTATCAGGGCAGAGGGGTTCCTAGACTTGCATGAGGTTTGTGCAGCAGTGCCTCTACAGGTCAAAGTGGTATACACTATATCCCCCAAAGGGCCCACAATCACCCATTTTGTAGGTAAGGGACAGTTGCCTGAACCCTGGTGAATCAACTTCCATCCTGCTAGTATAAAACAGCCCTCTAGGGTTGGTGGGCCAGAACTATACCTGTGACTGGGGCAGGGACAGACTAGCAGTAATATTGGGATTCAATCCAGAAAACCTCAGCTGCCTCACACCATGAACCAAACTGCATCTGCAGCACCCTACAAGGTGTTCCAACCATGCACCGCCTAACTGCAGACAGTCCACTAGCCAGTCCATAGTATATGCCACAGAGGAGCTATGCGCACCAAACAGATATCTCAGTGATTAAGCCCCAGTACAGAGAAAACACAAGTATCACTAGATGCAGATAGCATAGAGCGTTATGTGGGAACCTAGACATGCCATGGTCACTGCTCGGTCAGAGTGAGTGTCCTCACAGCATGACATGCTGTGGCCACCCTGTTCATGCAGGCAGAGGTCGGGCACTACAGTGTCACAGCCATTGCCCCACACCCCGTGAGGATGCATCCTGGCCAATTCCCCTTGTCTGGGCCATACCCACAATACCCTGCTCATCATTATGCACATATTCAGGCTAACACTGGTAACAGTGGGACATTGTGGGCCCAGTCAGGTGTGGACAGCCACGGTAGGATTTAGCCCTTCAGTTCCCTGCGTTAGTGTGGAAGGGGCCTCTCCCCACTCACTCCCTGCCCATTGACCCCTTCTCTCTGCCCTCTCTCCACCCTCTGCAGGGCTTAACGTGGCCGGGAATGCTAAAGAGAGTTAGGTAATGTTAACGCGCGTTAGGTAACGTTAACATGTGTTAACTTACTGTGTTAATGTTACCTAACACGCGTTAACGTAGCATCTATTACGTTAACGCGGTTTAGTACACATACCCCTAAGGGGCATGTTTACTAAACTGCGGTAACATTACAGACCGCGCATTATGTAACGTTAACGCTCGTTAGGTAACGTTAACGTGTGGTATGTAAATTTAACACGCGTTAACGTTACTTAATGATCGTTAACATCCCCGGCTGCGGTAAACACCTCAGAGGATGGAGAGAGGGCAGGGGGAAGGGGTCAATGGGTGGGGAGTGGGCGTGGAGAGGCTCCTGCACACTAAGGGAGGAGTGGTTCAGTGGTTGAGACAGGTTACCTCAAGCTGGAGGGCCGGGGGTTCAATTCCCACATGGGGACAAGTAACCTCAGGCCGGAGGGACTGAGGTCTCTAGTCCCATGGCTGCTCCTTGTGGCTTTGGGCAAGCCACTTAACCCTCCATTGCCTCAGGTATACTTAGACTATGAGCCCTTCGGGGACAAGGGAATAAAAAAGTACCTGTTAGTATATACATGTAAACCGCTCTGATGCGTAAGTAAAGGGCAGTATATCAAATGCCTAAACCATAACCATAACCATAACGTGCCGAACTGAAGGGATGAATCCTACCGCAAATGAAAACCTGCTGTTAGCTGCACAATTGCAGGAGAGAGAAACCATTTCAGTGTCAGCAATGTACAGCATAGGCAGGGAGCCCAAGAAACGTGCTAGTAGTGTTCCATTTCCAGCACCAGCATAGTGCCAAGTATGAAAGGCCACTATGGCGATGGTGCAAGTGGGGCATAGAGGGCTGCAGGTGGGAAATGTAGTGGGGCATCTGTGGCACAGGGTGAATTGGCGGGCACATAGGTGGCACATAGGAACATAGAAACTGGAAATCAGCATGACAGCAGCTGACAAAGGCCAAACACAATCCACCTACATCTACCTGGTCCACCCGAGCTAACAGTTGCCAGGGCACTGACCTGACATCCCCAAGGAACAGACTTTTGGTAGGCGGTTATGGGGGGGGATGTGAGGATGCTCATGTATGCCCCATGCCCAAGACCCCGCTCCCTAGGCGATCACCTACTCACACAGTGGATGGCCTGGGACTGCGCACTACCAACACCGACAGCATATGGCCATGTCAGCATGGCAGGGGGGGTGTGCCCATGCTGGAGGGGGCAGTGGCACCTGCCTGCAGTGGATCTAGACCATGCCCTGTACCAGTACGTGGTGTGCAGTGCAACATAAAAGGTCCGGCTGAGGAAAAGTACAGGTAGCCCCAGGGACCACCATGCATCTGTGGCAACAGTGTGGTGCAGTACACCCAGCCAGTGTGTCCAGAAGCAGAGGATCACAGGTTCAAGCCCCAGCCATGGTTCCTGCAGAGCATGTCCCTGTGTTTTACCCTACAATGCAGATACAGCTGCAACATGTGCAAAGCCCAAAGCAGCAGCGAAAGGGTACAAACACCCACTCACACAGGCTCCATAATCTAAAGATGCATGTAGAGTCAGGCTGTTGACCCCAGCATTGAGCTGCAGTTATCACCAGAGCACCACTACTACCTCCTGCACAGTTTAGCAATGTCGGCACTGTGATCAGGACCAGTGTGGCAGGCAGGGTTGCCAACCACCCCTATCTTTGCACAATGCTGCAATAGGAGTGTGTGTGTGTGTGTGTCTATCCATTGTTTTGTGGCTGCCCACACCTCACTGGGCCCACAATGTCCCACTGTTACCAGTGTTAGCCTGACTATGTGCATAATGAGAGCAAGGTATTGTGGTGATGGCCCGGACAGGGTGGATTGGCCAGGATGCATCTTCACAGGGTGTGGGACAATGGCTGTGACACTGTAGTGCCCGACCACCGCCTGCATGGACAGGATGGCCACAGCATGTCATGCTGGGAGGACACTCACTCTGACCGAGCAGTGACCATGGCATGTCTAGGTTCCCACATAGTGCTCTACATTATCTGCCTCCAGTGTATTTGTTGTATTCCCAGTGATGGAGTCCCAATTGCTGAGATGCCTGCTTGGTGTACATAGTTCCTCTGTGTGCATGTGCTATGGACTGCTTAGTGCACTGTCTGCAGTTAGACTGTGGATGGTCAGAACACCTATATGGTGCAGTCTGACTGTGCTGTCTGCTGGTAACTGGCAGACAGCGGTGTGAGGCAGTTGGAATTTTCCAGAGCTAACCCCATCAGTGCTGCTGGTATACCACAGCCACAGGTATGGCGCTGACCCACCAACTCTGGAGGACTGTCACATACCAGCAGGATAGAGATTACGTCACAGGGGGTTGGGGCACCTATTCCGTACCTACAAAAAGGGTGATGTGAGCCCTATGGGGTATGTAGTGTATGCCACTTTGACCTATAAAGGCACTGCTACACAAACCTCATGCAAGTCTGGAAACCTCTCTGCCCTGATAACAGGTGCCCATGTCAGCCAAACCCTAACACAGGGTACACACTAATCTGGGTGGTGTCTGGTCCCAGAGTGCCACATGTGACTGCAGGATAAAGATGGACACCAAATTACTTTCCGCTTCACTGCAAGGAACACCTGTCATACACTGGTAGTGATCTGGATGTACAGCAAGGCCTATCTCTAGCACCACAAGTACTGCGGACCTAGTGCTGGCCACCCATCCTATCCCTCAGGGAGAACACAGAACCTGCACAATGGCATGTTCTGTAGCTACTCTGTGCCAGTATCACGCACTGTCAGTTTGTCTTTCCAAGCTGAGGTACCAGAGAGGTACAGACCCCATTTGCTGATCAGCTGTGGAAAGCTATTCAGCATGTACATTGCATCATGGGTACTGGTGGGCTTACCCTATCCTGGCACTCAGAGCAGACAGTTTGTGCGGTGACCTGCAGTCCTTCTGTACCCAGCCATTGCTGTGACATACTCCACAGAGGTATAGCCTACTAGTTAATACAATGCCATTCTCAGCAGTGTTCATGGGTTCATTTTCTCATTGTTCCTTCCTCTCATGTCTGTCCTACTCAAATAGTGTGCATGCCTGTAACAGTCATATTTTTGCAGATTTGTGAAGCCAGCCCATAATACCCTCACCACAATTGCCAACATTCCCTCTGTCCGTCTATCTGCATCTGTCAGCTGTGTAGAGACCTGTCTGCCTGTGCGGGCTGTCACCGCATGTCCTGCACTGCTACCCTTTCTGCATTGCACCTCTTCATGCTTGCCTCACCTGTGCCTGATCTGCATGGCCCCACCACTCATCTGTCCACCCATCATTGTAACTATCCTGCCACTTCAGCCTCCACTGGGGGACACGTATTCCCATCGTCTGCCACCAACTGTCTTTCCAGTAGTTTACATTGCCAACACCCTGTGCTGTGGTACAGTTGCCCCCACCATGTTTGTCATCAGTACTGGCAGCCACATGGGATGCCCTCTGATATGGCAGGTCCAACGGCTCCCAGCTCTCCCTTCTTCACTCACCTGTTCATTGCCTTTCCTGAGTGCTCTATCTAGTGTTAGGGCTACATCTGTCTCTGTTCCTCACAGGTCATGCATGTCATCCTGCAGCACCTTGCAGCCCTTAGGCCACACTAACCTAGGGCACCATAACCTTGTTAGGCCACCGTAACCTATGGTTCCATAACCCAGGGTTCCCTCTAAGGTGCCCTGCCCAGGGGTGCCTAATACGACGCTTAGCCTAAGGAGCCCTACTGTATAGGGCACCTTACAAAGCGCCTTATGTGGCACCTTAAAAGACATCTTATAAGTCACCTTATAGGGCACCTAACAAGGCACCTTATAAGGCACCCTAACTTATAAGGCACCTTACAAGGCACCTTATAAGGCACCTAACAAGGCACCTTATAAGGCACCTTACTTATACGGCACCTTACAAGGTGCCCTACAAGGCGCCTTGTAAAGTGCCTTGTAAGGTGCCTTATAAGGTGCCTTGTAAGGTGCCTTATAAGGTGCCTTGTAAGGTTCCTTATGAGGTACCTTGTAGCGCACGTTAGTTTGTAACATGCGTTAGCTGATACGGCTTGCTGTAACGATGCACCACCCATGCCTTTATATGGGCATTTGTACCTTTACCGCGGAACCTAATGCAAATGACATTACCGCAGTTTAGTAAACATACCCCTAAGTGTCTGATTCTGCAATTATGGTACGTCTAGCTCCCGCAGTTGCAGAATCGGCTACATCTTGGTCCCATCTAGATTTCACCCTTTCAGAGGCCCAGGCGCACACTATTCAGAATCGGCCTCCACGCTAATTACTAGCATGGGTTATTTGTAACTAAGTTCTGTGTTATTCAATAGAACTTAGTTACAAATAACCTACGCTAATTGTTGGCCCAGCTTAGTAACATGGCTCATAGAGATGGAGGAGCCGTTTTTTTTTTTTAATTGTTTTATTTATAACAAGAGTACAAGTCACCAACAGTCCCAAATCAACAATAACAGGCCTCCAGACCAGGCTGACTCTTATCCCCATCCAGAGGACATTAAACAGCATCAAGGTGACATAGATATGAACCATCATTAACATACAGTAACAAAGAGTTTTATACCATATGAAAAGTAACACAGTAAACCTTCCCCCCTCCCCCCGCCCACCCCCAGTCGCAAATCTCTACACCACCTCCGCCCTTTATGTTAAGCTCCTCCCACTACTCCTCCCCCCACCCTATAGCCCCATCCCAACCATCACTAATGACCCACATTCAAAATTTCATTGCAGCACCTTGGGCCCAGACTTTGTATATAAGGGTCCCATTGCAACAGAAAGGTAGACCATTTCTGCACGTTACCCCTCGCTCTCCATCTCTCTGCCAACATAAGCTGATGGAAGCTATTACGCCATTCCCAGAATGTTGGCGGTTGCCGTTCCCTCCATCTACGAAGTATGGGGCCCTTACCCACCAGACAAGCCTTACGTACCCACAGCCTGGCCCATCGTCCTCTGGGGAGATCTTTGTGCAGTTGATCAAAAACCACCAGGGAGCTTGACCAAGGAAACCTCTGTTGGAGCCGCGCCATTATCCACCCCCTAATACGAGCCCAATATGAATGAAGATGTTTGCAATCCCACCACATGTGGACTAAACCAGCCGGCTGCTCCGCCCATCTAGGCAACTCCCATCCGTGGTGAGGTGGCTACGCAAAGCTCGTCGGGGTGAGAAATGTGCTCTAAAAATACATTTAAATTGGATTTCACGCCAGCGAGCCCCTTCTGCCAGGTCAGCGATCCCCCCCAAGGCTTTCAAAATAGTGCCGTTGGGCACCTCCCGTCCTAACTCCCCCGCCCACACCCTCTCCACTCCCCTGTAGTCTGGCTGAAGCCGATAGCACTCCAGGCGGCCCCGCAGCTTTGCTATCGATGGGGGATCCTCCCCTCCCAGGTCAAAGAATTCTATAATCTGGGCAGAGCGCTCAACCGAAAGTTCTTCCGGCGGTAGTCCCGCCACATAATTAGCCAATTGCATGTATGCAAAACAATGGGTGGGCCGCAGCTCATATTCGCTCATTAGCACTGCCAGTGTTTTGCATTTCCCAGATAAATCCACCACGTGTCCTATGTTTCTGATACCCTGTCCGTGCCAGATGCGAAACACCCTCGTCTCAGAACCCGGGGGAAAACACACATTGCCTTGCAATGGCAACCAGCTCGATACCATCCAGTTCCGTTTCCAATATACATTAACTTGCCGCCACGTACGGCGCATGGAATTTAACAACCCGCTCTTTTTGAGGCGATCCGGCAATCTAGTATTCGCCATGTGAAGCACTGCAAGCACCGTATGCGGACTAGCCCAGGCCTCCTCAAAGGCCAAAGGCGTATAGATATCTGTCCCCCCCAGCCAATCTCCAATGTGTCTGGCCTGACAAGCTAAGGCGTAGGCCCCAAGACGGGAAACCCGACCCCTCCTTTCTTCCAAGGGCCCACCAGCCGGTTTAAGGATATACGAGCTCTGGCCCCCCGCCACAGAAACCCCTGTATCTCATTTTCCATTTTTCGTAGATCTCTCCTCAGCAACCACACCGGTAGCATCTGCAGCCAATATAAGATTCTCGGCAAAATCACCATTTTAACGGCCGCTACCCTCCCCAATAAAGACAACGGAAGCAGGGACCAGGCGCGCAACTGAGTCCGCAAATGCACCATAATGTTCTCAAAGTTACGACGATATAACTCTTGCGGCAGCCTTGTCAAACAGATACCCAGGTAGACAAACTGATCCGAGGCCCATCGTAACGGGAACTCCCCCTCCCAACGCCCCCGAAGGTGACCTGAGATGTCAAGCGCTTCTGACTTCTCTTTATTAATGCAAAACCCCGCTACGCATCCATAGGCCTGAAACTCAGCCAAAAGACGGGGCAAGGATTCCCGCGGATCCAGCAAATGAACCAGCAAGTCATCTGCGAATGGCGAGATTTTAAACTCCTGCCCACCTATCCGTACTCCACCTATTCGATTGTCCTGTTCTATTTTGCGAATTAAAGGGTCCAATGATAAGACAAACAGAAGCGGGGATAACGGACACCCCTGCCGGGTGTCACGCCCCAGAGAGAGGGGCTGAGACAGAACCCCGTTACACAGCACCCTGGCCGTCGGTTCAAAGTACAAAGTCTTCACCAAATCACAGAAAATCGGTCCTAACCCATACAATGGCAATAGGTGGTGTAGGTAATGCCAATTAACCTGGTCAAACGCCTTTTCAGCATCAAAGCTGATCAAAAGCGACTGCAAATTCCGCTCATGTACCCATTCCAACGAGGCCAATATTTTGCATAGATTACGCACCGCATACCTCCCTTTGACAAAACCAACCTGGGAACCATGTACCAAGTCACCCAGTACCTCAGCCAAACGTTGCGCCAAAATTTTAGCCAATAACTTTGAATCAAAATTCAGCAGGGATATCGGTCGGTAGGACGCCGCCTGTGTCAAATCTTTACCCGGTTTTGGGATCAACACTATGTGGGCTTGGTTACTACCCCAGCGCAATGAACCAACGTCCCTACGTTGGCCAAACATAGCCACCAACAAAGGACCCACCCCATCTGATAACAATTTATAGAATTCTGCCCCGAACCCATCGGGGCCCGGCGATTTGTAGCAGCTCGCCTTCTAAATCACCTGTTGCACCTCTAAAAGAGTAATAGGCTGCTCAAGGCTTTTAGCTTGTTCTGCTGTCAGTTTAGGCAAGGAAAGATCTTGTAAATACTCTTCTATGGCGCAAGGGGCCTCCGCCTCTGCACTATACAACTTTTGATAAAATGTTTTAAACACTTCCACTATCTCCCCCCGTCCTCTGCACAGATCCCCGTGAGCGTTGTAAAGGGTTGCCACCGACCGTCCCCCCCTAGGGCCCCGTAAACACCGACCGAGTAGCTTACCCGGTTTATCTCCAAAACAGTACAGTTTATATTGGTAATAGAGCAGCGATTTCATAGCTCGCTGATGCAGCAACTCGTTTAATGCCACTTGCATCTCCCAGAACTGCTTCTTATTCTGCGCTGTGGGCAAGCGCACACAAAGACGTCACAGCCTTGTCACCCGCTGCTCTAGGCTGATAATCTGTTCCGCCATCACTCTCCTTCTCCTAGCCATATATCCAATGATATCACCCCTCAATACAACTTTAGCAGTCTCCCACACCAGTTCCGGATCTTCCTGATGGCACCTATGATTCAGCTCAAACTCCTGCCAGCGTTGACGAAGAAATTGGGAAAACTGTCTATCCTTATAAAGATCTATAGGAAAACTCCAAATGCGGCTGGAAGTCGCCCCCCCCCACCCCCCCCCCCCCACTGCACTTCTACCCAAATTGGGGCGTGGTCGGAAATCTCCGTAGGACCGATCTGTGCCGCTCCCACCCTGGAAAAAAGACTCCCCGTAACCATCAAATAATCGATACGTGCACTGGTTCCATGGGCCCTAGATTGATGAGTGAAATCCCTCTCCAAGGGGTGGAGCAACCGCCAAGGGTCCACCAACCCCAGTCTCGCCTGAAATCTTTTCAGCATCTTAGCTGTCTGATGCCGCTCCCGTGACGCCGACACCTGAGAGATATCCAATTCAACATCCAGAACCCCATTAAAATCCCCCCCCAATATAAGCGGGAGGTCTTCAAACTGTTCTATTTTCACCGCCACCGATTATAAAAGGCTGGGTCTGACACCGTAGGACCATAAAGGTCCCCTAGAATCACCTCCCATTCCTCCAATTTACCATGCAGGAACACAAAACGACCGGTAGGGTCTGTTACCTCCCTAATCAGGGAGAAACGCACTCGTTTATGTATTAAGATAGCCATCCCCCTTTTTTACCTACTGCCGCGGCTCCCCACATTTGACCCACCCAATCCCTGCACAATTTGCTATGTTTTTCGGCCGTCTGGTGGGTTTCCTGTAAGAACGCGATGTCACACCGCTGTCTGGCCAAGGCCTTCAAGATTTTATATCTCTTCACTGGGCTACCTAAACCACAGACATTCCATGATATGATCTTCAGGGAGGGAGGGAATAATCAGGTCCTATCCACAGCATAAAACTCAACATTCTGGAAAGGGCCCTCCCAGCCTGGGGTCCCCCCCCCTAATTCCTCCTCTCAGAGCGAAGACCTGCCCTTCTAGAGCATTTAATTTGCGACTATCCCCTCTCCCCTCTCCCCTCTCCTCGAACCCAAAAACCCCCTAACCCCCATCCCTCCCCCCTTAATCCCACCCATCCCCCCACCAACCCCCCTCCCCCCTCTCCAAGCCCTACCCCATCCCTTCATCTACCCCCTCCCCCCCTCTACCTCAGACCCCATCTCCACTCTCTCCCCTACTAACCAATCACCTTGATGTGTCCAGACCCCCCAACCCCCCTGATCCTCCCACTCCCCATCCCCACCGATACACACCCTTCATCCCAGGGAGAACTTAACTGATCATTGTAAGTACGAACACCCCCCAAACAGATAACAATGCATTAACACAGTAACAAAACTATAACACACCATAATACTTTATTATAGAGGTCCAGCCTAGTCCCCTCCTGAATAACAGGCCAAGAGAAGCCAGAAGAGGAGTGTAGACCGATGTATAAATTCAAGTCTAGCCCCCACCCCGTTTGCTTTCCCCCCCCCCGCCCATCTTTCGCACAGAGCCCCACATGGCTCAATAAATTCCCCCAGGGGGGGCCATCAGCCGAGTAAAGTATACATGTTACATACATTCCCCCCTAGATAGCGTTTCTGGCAGCCCTCAGGGCCTTCCCAGGGGCAAACAGCACAAAAGCAACAGCTTAATCTCTTCCCCTTAAAGACAGGCCCCGGGCCCAGAACAATGGGCAAAGGCCAAACGGTAGTAAAAGCTAACCCCCCCCACCCCGTTCGCCTTCCTCCCCCCGACTTACATAGGGCTAGCATGGCTCAAAGTACTTTCCCCCATGGGCTACTCAGTCTTATGAGGTGGCAGTAGTGCACAGAGTCTGCAGTAAAGGCGTTCCTGGCAGCACTTAACCCTTCCCGAAGGTCCGGGAATCCCACAGCAGGGAGCAGGCCCACCAGGCTGCCTCATCACACTCACTGTCCAAAGCCTCCCATTCGCCCCGAGGGCTCATAAGATCCAGCTCGTCAAGGGACCCCCTCTGCATCCCAGGCCAGTCAATCCGGTGCAGTAGACGACGATGTGCCCAGGCCTCTCAACTGTTCAACATAAACCGCCACTTCCGCTGCTGAGTCAAACACCCGAGGCCGGCCCTCATGGAGCATGTGGAGACGCGCTGGATATTGAACCATGAATTTAATGTTTGGTGCAATCAGTTTTTGACAAATCGGGGCATATGCTCTGCGACGCTGACTCACCGCTACGGAATAGTCCTGGGTGATACGAATTTTAGCATTGTCCCGCTCAATGGTCCCTCGTTTCCGAGCCTCACGCAGGATCGCTTCTTTCTGCTGGAACTGGAGGTACTTGGCCAGCACAATCCTCGGCTTTGCATCTGTAGGTTTCCTGGGGCCCACTCTGTGCACTCGTTCTATCACCAGAGGAGGGCCCAGCGCATTGTTCCCCAGTAAAGATGCCGACAGGGCCTCAATATACGTACGCAGGTCTCTGTCTGCTACGGAGCCCGGGACCCCCAGAAAGCGAAGATTACTGCGTCTGGAGCGATTCTCCAGATCCTCCAGTTTCTCGGCCTGATCTTTCAGGGTCCCCCAGACCTGCTCAAGCTCCAAAGCAAGCTTTTCCACCTCCTCCTCTGCCTGTGATATCCGAGCCTCTGCCTGTTGCATGCGGAGCCCGACTGCATCGACCGAGTTCTGTACCGCCTCCATTTTGGTGCGGAGGGTCTCGAATTGCAGGGATAGAGCTTCCGAAACTGCCGCCGAAATCTCCATTGCAGTGGCCACCGGTGCCGCAGCTGCTGGTAGGGCCCCCGGGCTCGGAGGCGAGGCGGCCATCTTAGATGCCCCCAGGGCGCGATCCTTCTCCCTCCTTCCAAGTTTCGCCGCCGCGGCCATCCTCCTCGAGGTCTCCCGTTCGGGTTCGGTATGGCTACAGCACTTCGGTGGGGATAGACTCCACGGTTTGTGCCCTGTTTAAGGGGCAATATTAGCCGGTTTGGGGCTAGGGAGTCCGGAGCTCAGGGAGGACACAGCTTCCCCGGCTCACCACATCACGTGATTCTGGAGAAGCCGTTTTACAAATCTACACATGGGAAAAATCAGTGGAGGTACTTACTACTACTACTACTACTGTTAATTATGAAAGTTATAGTACACATGTAAGTTGATATTCTGTGAACCTATATTGTAGGTTTAAATGCTTCCACTTAACTACAAAGGCCAACATCTTTTATTCATTTCAATTTTGGAAGGGAAAATAAACTATGGGGGTTTAAGGAGGATTGCCTGTTAAATCCTCCTATAAAGATCTGGCCCAAACTATCATTTTTTATAAAGCTATATGTGCCAGGGATAAGGTTACCAGATGTCCCTTATTTTTGGGGATTTTCTCCGATTTTAGAGCTGGGCCCTCAATTCCTACCTGTTTGGCAGCCTCCAGTCACCAATTACAGTAATGGGGACAGAGGGTGTAGAAACAAAATATTTTCAGTTTAGTGATTTGAATATGTCACTTCTGTAGCTCAGTGACCAGAGCACTGGTCTTGAATATCAGGCATCCTGAGTTAGCTGTTATGAGGGCCTGGCTTTGCCCTTCCAATTGTCATCTTTCTGGGACCAGAGGAAGAATTGCCACTTATCTGCTGTCATATACTATCATATTATGTTTTATAATTTAAACAATACGGTGGAAATCAAGGTTACCAATTTTTTTGCAGACACATTGGGGACACTTATCTGAAATATATGCATGTGTTGGGTGGGGGAAGGAACACCTTAGTTCCATGTTTGAGCAGCAAGGCGTAAGGGAGGGAAGAGGATTAATTCACCTTGTTCCCTCCATCCATCCAATCAGAGCAACAATACCGCTTCCAAGCAAACAAATCAACAGAGAATAGAAACAGTGATGCATTTCCCCCATACTGTGCAAAATATAAAGAAAATGATTGTAAATTCTAAAAAACTGACACATTCAAATCACTAAATTGAAAATAACTATTTTTTCACCCCCTCTGTCCCCTTTGCTAGAATTGGAGACAGGAGGCTGCTAAACAGGTGGGTATGGGGGGACACAGCTCTCGAATCAGGGACAATCTGGTAACCTTTGGGGAAGTGCATCACTGTTACTAATTCTCTGTTGATTTGTCTGCTTGGAAGTGATATCGTTACTGCCATGGGGTGGAAGGGGCAGAGGGCAAGATAATGACTCCCTTCCTCCATATCTTGTTTCTCAAACCTGAAACTAAGGTGTCCTTTCCTCTCCTCCCCCCCCCCCCCTCAAATAAGTATCCCATATTTGCCTGCAAAAAATCTCGTAACCTTAGCCAGGGAGCAGCTATAAATCCCGATGTAGACAATGTTGGTCATACGCATGCATTCTCTATATGAAATGAGGAATGCACGTGTAAATTGTAGACCACTCAGGATCACCCAAACCATGCCCCCCTTTCAATTTCTGCATATTGTGGGCATCCATTGGCAAATTTAACCCTTTAAAATTCTCATTCGCATGTGGATGCTATTTCTATCTGTAAATGCCAGATCTTCCAAGTAGAAATTATGAATAAAGCTTCCAAAATAGCCCCCATAATTTCATATCATACATAAATCCCACCACGCTACCTATTACAACCCAATCCTACTTATCCATCCGATAACCTATCCTAAGTCACAGAACTAAACTTTTAAGGGACTACAACAAAGGACATCTGAAGGGTTGATTTAAAATACTAAAATCTAAATAGAAAGAAAAGTTTGGGCAAAAATCCAGAAATTGGCTTTTTTTTTTTTTTTTGAGAGGACAAATAATTTTTCTCCTGCCAAAGCTCAAAGGAACTGAATTCTACAATGATGGTTCCACAAAAGCAAAAGCAGAGCATCTGGTGCATTGTAAATTGACTTTGTCAGGGATTTGTATATAACCGCAGCTGTGAGGAACAAAGAATTCTCACAAGGACATAGTAAGATAGCTTATCAGGTAGGTTCAATCTTCACCATTCAAAGACTTATAAACCAGGCATATCTTAAATGTGATCCTAAATTTCAATGATAACCAATGTAGAGAGGTCAATAAAGGAGTAACATGCAAAATAGTTTGAACATGCTGAACTATTTTGCAAAAACTGAAGTTGCTTTAAAGATTTCTGGCAAAGAGCACAGTACAAACACATACAATACTGTAATCTAGAGTAATATCACAAAAGCCTGGATAAGCACTCACAGGTCCTCATATTTCAATAATTTTCTAACTTGGCTCAACATATGAAAGTGTTCAGACACTACACAGATACTTAGAAGACAGCATGGGATGGAGGAGTAGCCTACTGGTTAGAACAGTAGGTTGGGCTTTACCAAAGCCAGGTTCAAATCCCACTGCTGTTTCTTGTGATCTTGGGCAACCCATTTAACCCTCCATTGTCTCAGATACAAAGTTAGAATATAATCCTTGTGTGGATATAAAAATTACTTATTGATTAGATTGTAAACTCTTCAGAGTAAGGACTGTCTCTTACATGTATATATACAGCACTTGTAAGCCCTGTACCACTATATAAATGATAAGTAGTAGTAGAAGCAAGGCTTTCAAAACATAGAAATAAAGAAATGGGTACGTCTTGCCAAAATCATGCAAAAACCCTTAAGATATTTATCGCAGGAACTGTTTTTTTTTTTTCTTGGCCTGAAATGGCATTTGTACTGTACAGTAGGAACTATCATAGGTGCTCCTATAACAGTTTTTCTTTTGCCTAAAGGACAGCCTACAAACATCTGTTCTCCCCAAAACATGCACACTTTTTATTTGCCTTCAGAATCCCTTTGACCCAAATGTACACACTCTTCTGTTGGAGAATGTTGTAAGTCTGAGCCAGAGTTCTGACACAGCAGAGACTTAGCCATGAGTGGGCCTGGAAGGGCACAGGCCTCTCCACTTTAGGCTCAAGTCTTTCCAATGTCCCCGGCCCATCCATACACGTCAGGTAGAGCCACAGAGAGGATAGCAGTAGCTAGAAGGGACCCTAAGGCCCCACCAACTGAAGTGGCCAAAATTCTTTGACATAAACATGCTTGGTAAAAACCTTTGAAGTTCTTTTTTTATTTTTATACTTATTGATGTTTATAAATGTGAATGAAAACATTTTTAGGGATGTACCTGGCCCAAAAAGGTTTGAATTGTTTTCAGATTTTTGATAATATTTCCTGATTTGGATTTTTAATTCATCTTGTGCTTTTGTTTCAATAAAAATTTTGATGCTAATCATTTTTTACAAGTGCAAATTGACTGCATGTACATTTGGAGATGCACATATAATTGATTATGTGTGACCTTTTCTTTGAGCACACAAATGAATGTGCATCCCTAAAAATTGTGCAAAAAATAAAAGAACACATGGCAGAAACATCAGAGCAAACTGGTAATTTATTTATTTAAAATCATTACCGGATGGGATACACCCTAGAATACTGAGGGAACTTAGGGATGTTCTAGCAGCTCCACTGACTGACCTTTTCAATGCCTCATTGGAGTCTGGAGTGGTGCCAAAAGACAGGAGAGAGGCACATGTGGCCCCTTTACACAAAAGCAGAAGTAAGGATGTGGTTGAAAACTACAGGCCAGTTAGTCTAACTTCAGTAGTGAGTAAATTATTGGAAACGCTGCTGAAAGAGAAAATAGTGAGGTTTCTGGAGTCCAGCAGATTACAGGATCTGAAGCAGCATGGATCCAGCAGAGGCAGGTCTTGTCAGACAAATCTGATTGATTTCTTTGACTGGGTGACCAGGGAGTTGGACTGAGGGAGAGCCCTAGATGTGGTGTATTTAGATTTCAGTAAAGCCTTTGACACCGTTCCTCACAGGCGACTTATAAACAAACTGAGCACCCTAGGGATGGACCCTAAAGTTACTGCTTGGGTTAGAAATTTTGTGGGAGGCCACAAAGGGTACAGGTAAATGGAGCTCAATCTGAGGAGAAGGAGGTTACCAGTGGTGAGCCCCAGGGATCTGTACTTGGTCTGATTCTTTTTAACATCTTTGTTAGTGAAATAGCAGAAGGGCTGTCGGGTAAGGTTTACCTCTTTGCGGATGATACCAAAATATGCAATATAGTAGACACCCAGGAAGGTATAGATAACATGAAGAGGGACCTAGATAAGCTTGAAGAATGCTATAGAATTTTGCAGCTGAGATTTAATGTTAAAAAATGCAAGGTCATGCATTTGGGCTGCAGCAATTCAAGGGAGCAATATAGTATAGGGGTGAAGTACTTGTGTCCTCTAAAGAATAGCATGACCTAGGTGTGATTGTGTCTGATGATCTTAAATTAGCTAAACAGGTAGAAAAGGTGATGGCAAAAGCCAGAAGGATGCTTGGGTGCATAGGGAGAGGAATGGCCAGCAGAAGAAAGGAGGTGATAGTGTCTCTGTTTAAGTCTGTGGTGCGAACTCATTTGGAGTATTGTGTGCAATTCTGGAGATCGCACCTTCAAAAGGATATAAACAGGCTAGAGTCAGTACAGAGGGAGGCTACTAAAATGGTTAGTGATCTTCATTATATAGCATATGAGGACAGACTATGTACACTTTAGAGGAAAGGCAGGATAGAGGTGATATGACTGAGACATTTACATTTCTCCATGGCATAAATGCACAGGAGGAGAGCCTCTTTTTATTGAAAGCAAGCTCTGCTATGAAGGGATATGGGATGAGGGTGAAAGGGGATAGATTCAGGAGTGATATGCAGAAATATTTATTTACGGAAAGAATGGTGGATCCGTGGAATAGTCTTCCAGTGGAGGTGGTAGAGATGAGGACAGTATCTGAATTCAAAGAAGCATGGGACAAACACAGAGGATATCTAAAGGAAAAAAGGGGACTGTTGTAGTGGTTGAAATGGAAAGGCGGATTTGATAGGCCATGTGGTCTTTTTCTGCCATCATGTTTCTATGTATAGTCAGTGCTAGACAGGCAAACTTTGTTTTGGCCACTAGAGGCTGCTAAAAGTTTGTTGGAGCTAGAATACTGCAGAGTTAACTTACTACTACTACTACTACTACTACTACTAAGCATTTATAAAGCACTACCAGGCGCACGCAGCACTGTACAATGAAAACACAAAAAGACAGTCCCTGCTCAAAAGAGCTTACAATCTAAAAAGACAAAGCAAGAAAAGGAGAAGAAAAAGATAAGAACAAGGGCAAAGAGACAAGACAAAGGAAAGAGGTAAGAACAAGTGTAAAAGGAAGAAAGAAAGGTGAAATAAAAGAGGGGAAGGAAGGAGAACAGCAAAATCAAGAGCCAAAGGCAGAGGCGAAAAGATGAGCTTTTAACCTGAGTTTGAAGAGGGGCAAAGAAGATGCCTGATGTATAGACAAAGGAAGTTTATTCCAAGTGTAAGGAGCAGCAAGGTGAAAAGAGCGGAATCTGGAGTTGGCAATAAAGGAGAAGGGCATAGCAAGAAGCAACTGGGAAGAAGAACGGAGTAAACGAGGGGGGAAATAGGGAGAAATGAGAGAAGAAAGGTACTGAGGAGCCACAGAGTGAATGCACTTATAGGTCAGAAGGAGAAGCTTAATGTGAATACGGAAAAGGATAGGGAGCCAGTGAAGAGATCTGAGGAGAGGAGTGATGTGGGCAAAACGAGGCTGATGGAAAATCAAACGGGCAGCGGAGTGCTGAATAGACTGAAGAGGGAAGAGATGAGACTGAGGGAGACCCGCAAGAAGGAGGTTACAATAATCAAGGTGGGAGGTGATTAGGGAATGGATGAGGGTTTTAGTAGTGAGCTCAGAGAGAAAGGGGCAGATTTTGCCAATGTTGTAGAGAAAGAAGTGACAGGTCTTAGCGATGAGTTGGATATGAGAGGAGAAATAGAGCGAAGAGTCAAAAATAACACCCAAATTGCGAGATGAAACAGGTTGGAGAATAGAGCCATCAACAGAGACTGAAAAAGAAAAAGGAGAAAGGGAAATTTTAGGAGAAAAAACTTGAAGTTCAATCTTGGCCATGTTCAATTTCAGGTGACGATGGAACATCCAGGCAGCAATGGCAGAGAGACAGCAAGAGATCCGGGACTGGAAAGCAGAAGAAAGATCAGGAGTAGAGAGATAGATTTGGGAGTCATCAGCATAGAGATGGTACTGAAAACCATGAAAGGAAATAAGCGCACCAAGGGATTGGGTATAGAGAGAAAAAAGAAGGGGACCCAAGACAGAACCCTAGGGGACACCAACCGAGAGCAGGGTAACAGAGGAGGAGGAGCCACCAGAACATACACTAAAGTAGCGATGGGAGAGATATGAGGAGAACCAGGAGAGAACAGAGTCCCTAAAGCCAAGCGAGGACAAAGTGTCAAGGAGAAGATCATGGTCAACAGTGTCAAAGGCAGCAGAAAGGTCAAGCAGGAAAAGGACAGATTAAAGGCCTTTAGAGTTAGCCAGGAACAAGTCACTGGAGACTTAGCTGCAGAAGAGGAAGCTGTGGTGATGTTACAAGAGAACAGTTATAAACCAGGATGGAGTGGCTCCTCCAGCTTCTGGCAGAAGGGCAGCAGTAACAACAACAATATCAACAGCAACAACAACAGTATAAGGAGCGACAACTACAGCATCAGCGGCAACAACAATAGTATCAACAGCAGCAATAACAATGCCAGCAGTTTCAATGTGCTCTGCTGGAAGGACAGCAACAACAGCAGCAGTAGCAGATACAGAACCTTGTTCAGGTGCAAGAGGAACTACAGAGGAGTTCCCTGGCTCAGTTGACTCAAGCCCTATAGAGACCGCCACTCCACCTTCCAGTGCAAGCACTACTTAAAATGATGGCAGAAGATTAACCTGATCACTTTTTGATGAACTTTGGACAAAATGTCTGCATGACCGGGTGGCTGGAGGCAACATGGACTACTTACTTGGGGAATCTGCCAAATGGTAGCAGTCAGGCTGCATTCCAGGATTCTAGCCCTGGTGGGCGAGTTACATATGCAGCTGTCAAGGCCGTCATATTGAAACTGGCTATCTGTTCACCAGAGGCCTAACGCCAGAACTTCAGAAAGGGGGTAATCCACGGAGGTTCCTCTGTTGATTGAAGGAGCTCACATGAAAGTGGCTACAACTGGAGCTTACACTAAAGAGTGCACTGGAAATAGTCGAAGGGTATCATGAAGCCCAGCCAGTGACTGAAGCTGACAGTGAGAAGGGGAAGAAGTCACTCCTTTAGCCCAGGAGGACAGAAGGGGAAGCCAGAATTGATGTTGGCTCCTATGCGACACCCAAAGTCACCTCCTAGATAAGGGCATAGCCCCATTCACAATCCCTTCACCTGTTTTAGGTTTGGAGTCCGAGAACACTTTCTTTGGGAATGTCCCCTAAGTATGGAGAAACCCAGGGATGTCAGCTTAACCACCCCTCAAACCTGCATGTAACACCCCCTTGGGTGTGCTTCTTGGTTTGGGACCAGCTTGGCTGGAGTCCCATCGAGGGCGGACTCCATTAGTCCTTGTCAGTTTGGCATCTGGTGCCTCCACCTGGGGAAGAAAGGTGTTAGCAGTTAGGATTTACCTCCTTTCACCACAGGAAACCTCTCCAGAAACACTGTCGTGAACAAGGCTGGCTTAAATAGTATTTACAATGTATACACAATATATACATATATATATATATATATATATATATATATATATATATATATATATATATATATATCTCAAGTATTGTCATAAAATAATGCAGTATGTACAACTCGTAGTATGATAAGTTGTTCAAGCAAGTGAAATAGCAATATAGGATAAGAGATAAGGCAGTTCAAACAGCCAACAATAACCTTATAGGTAATGACTTAAGTAAACCTTTGAAGCTTATGGATTTAACTGTAATAATCTATCTCCTAACTCCCCTCCCTTTTCCTTCGCCCACCAGCCCCAAGTCTCACTCACTGCTGGAGCTCTGGACCAGTGGCTGCTTGTGAAAGGAGAGGTTTTATAGATCTGTCCAAATTCTGAGGATGTAGCCTTGGCTCCGCCTCCTCCAAGCTCTTCTCCATTCCAGAGAGAGTTTGCACTTCTGTCCATTCCAGAACAACTGGTACAGCTCTCCCTTGAGCTGATCTGCCACTAGACCCCTCTGGGTCTTGTGGCTTCCAGTCTGGAAAGGACTCTCTGCCACTGGAGCTCTCCCCTGGAGCTGATTCTGCTGCTGCAACTTTCCCTGGAGCTGATCCAATCCGCCTCTGTAGCTCCCCCTGGAGCTGATCCACCGCTGCAGCTCTCCTGGTCCTTGTGACTCCTGGATTCTCTGCCGCTGCAGCTCTCTCTTGAGCTTATCCACTGCTAGACTCCCAAACCTGGATTAGGCTCCGCAGAGTCTCTCCACTGCCATCTTTACTCCCTGGGTTGGGAGATAATTGTTTATTGTTTATTGAACTTGATATACCGCCTTTCAATTATAATAGCAAGGCGGTGTACATACATCAAAAAACAAAAGGAGATGGCCGGTGGCCTGGAAAAGAGGAAAAGAAGTTACAATAATTATAGGACAGTAGAAAGAGAATCGGGTACACCAGAGAAAGGGATACACACATGAGGAGTGGGGGTCAAACAGAAGGAATGGGGAGGTTGAAAGCACAGGAAAATAAATGAGTTTTTAGTTGAGATTTGAAGGCACGATAGTCCTGTTCAAGCCGGAGGGGTGTGGAGAGTGAGTTCCAGAGTGCGGGTCCTATGAAGAAAAAAGCAGAGGCACGGGTAGACTGTAGGTGAGCTTGGGAAGTAGAGGGGAGATGAAGGCGGTTGATATGAAATGATCGAAGAGTACAACTGGGGGTGTGAGAATGGATGAGGTCAGCGAGGTATTGAGGAGTATGCGTGTAAATGACATGGTGAACGAGGGTGAGAATCTTGAAACAGGTGCGGTATTCAAGGGGGAGCCAGTGGAGGTGAATAAGAAGTGATCAAATCAGGAAGAGTGGGTAATGATGCGAGCAGCCGTGTTTTGCATACACTGAAGTCTGTCCAGTTGTGACCAGGAAACATCAATAAGAGCCAAGTTACAGAAGTCTAGTCGAGAAATGACAAGTGAAAGGACAAGAGTGGTAAGAGCTTGGGGAGTGAGAAAAGGACGAATAGCACGAATCTGACAGAGGTTAAAGAAAGAGGCGTTTGATACATTGGAGATATGATCGTGAAATGAGAGACCGGAGTCAAAGAGGGCACCAAGATATCTAAAGGAGAACACTAGTGGAATAGAAGAACCAGAAAAGGAAAGGGCCAATTGAGGGGAAGGGCTACTATGGGGGATCCGTATAGTGAGTGTTTTTGAAAGATTTAAATGCAAACAATTTGTGGTGAGCCAGGTGGAGATCGAGAGGAGGCAAAAATTAAGATGAGAAAGGTCAGGAAGGAGTGGGGAGGTGTGATGGAGAAGGATAAGGTCATCTGAATAGAAGAAAGCCTGAATACCAGATTGTTGGATCAAAAGTGCAATGGGTGCTAGGAAAACATTGAAAAAGAGAGAAGCCAGTACCGGAGCCAGTGTAGGGGAAACTGATCAGAGGGGGCAGCAGACGAGGAGTGGGAAAGGACAGAGAAGGAGCGAGAAAAAAGATAGGAATGAAACCAACGAAACACAGCGCCATGGAGCCCAGCATCATGCAGTCGAGAGAGAAGGAGAGAGTGATCCACCAGGTCAAAGGCAGCTGAGAGATCAAGGGAAACTGCCACCGAGATAGCACCATGATCATGTGCAATATGGAGATTGTTGAGGAAAGCCAGGAGGACTGTTTCTATGCTGTGCCCGGGATGAAGACCTGATTGATGGGGGTGAAGAAAGTTAGTGTTATCCAGGTGATGAGAGAATTGAGTGAACACAGCCTTTTCTAGTACTTTAGAAAGGAAGGGAATGTGAGAGACTGGTCAATAGTGTGCAGGTACAAGAGGGTCAAGAGAAGGTTTCTTAAGTATGGGGCGAATAAGTGCATGTTTCCAAAGATGAGGGAAAGTACCAATGGTGAGGCTAGAGTTGTTCATGGTGAGAATAGAGGGAGGGAGTACAAGAGATGGGGCAAGAAACCAGGAAGATGGAATAGGATCAAGGCAGCATGTAATTTTCTTAGAGGAAGAGATAGACTTGATAAGTTCTGAGACAGTGAGTGGTTGAAAAGAAAACCAGTAGTGTGAGAGTGAAGAGGAGGGAGGGGGTGAAAGGGGGAGGAGGGACAATGGAGGAGGACAGTAAGGAAGAGAAGCACAGAGATCATGATCTTAGAGTGAAAGAAAGAGGCCAGCTGACTAGGAGTGGGAGTAGCAGGAATGGGAGAGGAGTGGGAAGGAGAGTGAAGGGATGTAAGTGATTTGCGGACCGAATAGAGTTGGCGAGAATGATTAGGGGCACTGGTGATAGCAGAGGAGAAATAAGTAAGTTTAGCATGATGGACGTTGGATCGGTAATGAAAGTAACAGTCTTTGAAAGATTTTAGTAGGGATTGGGAGCAAGATTTTCTCCTCCATAGTCACTCAGCCTGGCGGAGGTGAGAGCGGAGGAGATGGAGACCAGAGTGGAAGCAGGGTTGCGTGGGGCAGCGTTGAGAGGACAGAGGTTGAAGAGGGGCCACTTGGTCTAATGCTGAGGACAGAGAGTGAGACCAGTGCGATACCTGTGAGTCTGGTGAGAGGGAGGAGAAATATGGTTGAAGGAGAACATTAGCAGCCAGAAAGCGCTGTAGCATGAGTGGAGTAATCCAGCATCCAGTGCATACTGCAGGTGAAAGAGAGGCATTGGAAAGATGTGGGGGGGAAGAGAGACTGGAGATCGCAAGTGACAGTAAAAGGTAAGGCAAAGGTGATCCGCCCAGGGAAGGGGCAAGGAAATGAAGTTATCAAGTAAGAAGAATGATTCTGATGGAGAGATTACAAGGTCAAGAGTATGGCCAGTGGAATGGGTTGGAAGGATAACGTGCTGGGTGAGAGAGAGATTGAGAAGCATAGAGAGAAAAGATCACTCTAGAAGAGGTAGGGCAGTCCAGGTTCAAATTGAACCTCCAGCAATTATCAAGTGTGGGTAGTGAACTGTCAGATCAGAAATGGTTAAGAGAAGGGAGTCCCAAAGATGGGGACAGGTTGTGGGAAGGGAATAGAGGAGTAGGATGTGTAGAGGTGAGGAGGCCTGAAGACAAAGAAGAAGAGCCTTGGGATCTCCTAACTGGGTCTGTAGGAGGCTCTCTACTGATATTTTCTCCTAGAGCAGTGATTCTCAACCTGTGGGTCGTGACCCCCACGGGGGTCGCCACAGGATTTAGCGAGGGTCGCCTCACCTCACCTCACTCCGCCGTTCAAAAAAAAAAGCACCCAAGCTGCTGCCGCTGCCGAGTCCGCTTCTTGGCAGCGGCAAACTCACTGCCTCTCAGTCCCTTCTAATGCAGCTGCGGCTCCCTGCCTCTTAGGGAACCACGGCTATGCCAGTAAAACTGTTGCGGAGCCTTTCTGTCTCTTGATGGGCTCCGTTCAACATTGTCCCGCCTCCCAAGGAAGTTGCTTACCACTTCCTTTGGAGGCGGGACGATGTTTCACGGAGCCCGTCGAGAGACGGGAAGGCTCCGCAATGGTTTTACAGGTATAGCCACGGTTCCCTAACAGACAGGGAGCCGCAGCTGTAGAAGAACAGCAGGGCAGTAGCAGGCAGACAGGGAGAGGGGAGGAGGGGGCAGGGAACCTGCAACGGGGCTGACATGGAGGGATGGATGGATGGATGGAGGGAGGGAGGGAGGGGTCTGACATGGACAGGGGGGCTGACATGGAGAGAGGGGAGCTGACATAAATGGAGGTAGGGAGGGGGGCTGACATTGATGGATGGAGGGAGGGGGGCTGACATGGACAGAGGGGGACTGACATGGATGTAGGGAAGGAGGGAGGGGAGGGCTGACATGGACAGAGGGAGGGAGGAGTGGCTGACATTGATGGATGGATGGATGGATGGAGGGAGGGAGGGGGGCTGACATGGAGGGGGGTGCTGACATGGATGGATGGATGGAGGGAGGGAGGGGGCTGACATGGACAGACGGGCAATAAATGCTGGACAGAGGGGAGAGACAGTGTGGGTTAGCATTATAATGGGAAGATGGGGGGGCTAAGACTGATAATGGGTTGATTAGGGAAGGCTAGGACTGGGAATGGACTGATCAAGGAGGGTTGGGACTGGTAATGTGCTGATAGGGGGGTAGGACTCGTAATGGACTGATGGGGGGCTAGCATTGGAAATGAGCTGATCGGGGAGGTTAGGACTGGAAATGGGCTGATGGGGGGGGGGTAGGACTGGTAATGGGCTGATTAGGGGAGCCTAGCACTGGTAATGGGGTTGAGGAGGGACTATCACTGGAAATGAGCCGATTAGGGGAGGCTAGGACTGGTAATGAGCTGATGGGGGGGGGGGTAGGACTGGTATTGGGCTGATTAGGGGAGGCTAGCACTGGTAATGGGGTTGAGGGGGGAATAACACTGGAAGCGAGCTGATTGGGGGCTTTGACTGGGAATGGGCTGATTGTGGGGAGGGGAGGATAGAGCTGCAGGCCCTGGAAGAAAACAGGGGGCTAAGGCTACAAATGGGCTGATACGGGGGGATGGGAGAATGGAACTGGAAGAGAGTGGATCTGAGAGGGGCTGCCATGGTATTTTTACTAGAAGGGACTTCTCAGCGGGGAAGGAGGGGGACTGGAAGGGAATGGACACCAGTGGCAGTCATGGGAATGCAAGTTGACATTGGAAGGTACTGAAAGTGAGGACTAGAAAGGGGCTGATACTGGGGATGGTTACTGGGACTGGAAATAGGCTGTGGGAAAGAAGTAAAGAAAATGAAAGAAGAGATAAGAAATGGCAGATGGACCATAGACCACAGAAAGAGAGCTAAGAGAAGACAGGAAAGCAGAAGCCTCAGATCGGGACCAGCATGATCAGAGAATAAATTGGTCAGACAACAAAGGTAGAAAACATAGTTTTATTTCATATTAGTGATTTGACTACAAAATCATCATAATTTTCAAATCAAATATTGTTACTTGTTATTGTGATTAATTGTTGTTGTTAAGTGCCGTCGAGTCGGAGTCGACTCATGGCGACCCTCTGGATAGCTATCCTAAATTGTGTTCGGTCTTCAGTCAGGCGGCTCATTGTTGACAGACTGGTACCCGTAGCTGCTGTTATTGTATCGATCCATCTCATTGCTGGCCTTCCTCTTTTGCGTTGACCTTCTATCTTGCCAAGCATAATGTCTTTCTCTAATGATCTCTCTCTTCGCATGATGTGTCCAAAGTATGAAAGTCAAAGTCTTGTCATCTGAGCTTCTAAAGAAAGCTTAGGTTTGATCTCCTCTAGTACCGACTGGTTTATTCTTCGAGCAGTCCATGGTATACACAGTATTCGCCGCCAGCACCATAATTCAAAGGCATCAATTTTCTTCCTGTCTATCTATTTCACTGTCCAGCTTTCACATCCATATGATGTTATTGAAAATACCATGGCTTGAACAAGTCGAATCTTTGTATGGAGAGAGACATCTCTGCTCTTGAGAATCTTATCTAGGTCTTTCATAGCCATTCTGCTAAGAGCAATGCGTCATCTGATTTCTTGACTGCTTGTTGCTTCTTTATTGATAGTTGATCCAAGTAGGTTAAAGTTATTCACAATTTCAATTTCTTCTCCTTCGACGATGAACCTGTTGATTATGCCAGTTGTCATGATCTTTGTCTTTTTTACATTAAGGTGCAGGCCTACTTTGAGACTATGTTCTTTGATTGTGAGAAGCAAATGTTTCAGATCATCTTCACTTTCTTCCAGTAATGTGGTATCATCAGCATAGCGAAGGTTGTTGATGAGTCTTCCACCAATCTTCACACCTCTGTTGTCTTCATACAATCCTGCTTCTCTGATGATTTGTTCTGCATATAAATTAAACAGGTAGGGGGAAAGTATGCAGCCTTGTCTTACACCTTTGCTTATTTTAAACCATTCTGTTTCTCCTTGTTCCGTTCGAACTGTTGCTTCTTGATCAATGTACAGATTGCGCAAGAGAACGATCAGGTGTTCTGGTATATCCATGCTTCTTAATGTGGCCCAGAGTTTCTCATGGTTTACACAGTCAAAAGCCTTGCTATAGTTCGATAAAGCACAAATAGATATCCTTTTGGTATTCTTTAGTCTTTTCAAGGATCCATCTCACATCTGCAATGATGTCTCTCATTCCTCGCCCTTTCCTGAACCCTGCTTGCGCTTCAGGTAGTTCTTGTTCCAGGTATGGTTGTAGTCTCTTTTGAATAATCTTCAGTAGAATCTTGCTGGCATGTGGGATCAGAGCGATTGTGTGATAATTTCCACAGTCAGTTGGATCACCTTCCTTTAGTATTGGTATAAACACAGATCTTTTCCAGTCAGTTGGCCATGATGTTGTCTTCCATATTTCTTGGTAGAGCCTTGTGAGTACGGTAACAGCTGCATCAAATTGCTGCAATACTTCTATGGGAATGCTATCAATGCCTGGTGCTTTGTTCTTGGATAAGGCTTTCAATGCTGCTTCAACTTCTTCTTTCATCACCAATGGTTCCCGATCATAAGGTACAGGTTGAAACGGCCGTTGGTCCACTTGATCTTTATCATATAAAAACTCTGTATATAGAAACATAGAAACATAGAAACATGATGACAGAAAAAGACCACAAGGCCCATCTAGTCTGTCCTTCCATAACAACTACAACAGTCCACTTTTTACCTTTAGAGATCCTCTGTGTTGGTCCCATGCTTTTTTGAATTCAGTTACTGTCCTCATCTCTACCACCTCCACTGGGAGACTATTCCATGGATCCACTACTCTTTCCGTAAAGAAATATTTCCGCATATCACTCCTGAATCTATCTCCCTTCACCCTCATCCCATGTCCCCTCGTCGCAGAACTTGCTTTCAATTGAAAGAGGCTCTCTCCCTGAACATTTATGCCACGGAGGTATTTAAACATCTCAATCATATCACCTCTATCCCGCCTTTCCTCTAAGGTGTACATATTAAGATCCTTAAGTCTGTCCTCATATGCTTTATAATGAAGACCACTAATCATCTTAGTAGCAACCCTCTGTACCGACTCCATCCTGTTCACATCCTTTTGAAGGTGCGGTCTCCAGAATTGCACACCATACTCCAAATGAGGTCGCACCAAAGACTTATACAGAGGCATTATCACCTCCCTCTTTCTGCTAGCCATTCCTCTCCGTATGCACCCAAGCATCCTTCTAGCTTTTGCCGTCGCCTTTTCTACCGGTTTAGCTACTTTAAGATCATCGGACACAACTACGCCTAGGTCCCGCTCTTCTTTAGTGGACAAAAGTACTTCACCTCCTATGCTGTATTGCTCCCTTGGATTGCTGCAGCCCAAATGCATGACCTTACATTTTTTAACATTAAATCCAAGCTGCCAAATTCTAGACCATTCTTCAAGCTTAGCTAGATCCCTCCTCATGTTATCTACACCTTCCTGGGTGTCTACTTTATTGCAGATTTTGGTATCATCTGCAAAGAGGCAAACCTTACCCGACAGCCCTTCCGCTATATCACTAACAAAGATGTTAAAAAGAATCGGACCAAGGACAGATCCCTGGGGCACACCACTGGTAACATCCTTCTCCTCAGAGTGAGCTCCATTTACTCGTACTCTTTGTCGCCTCCCACCCAACCAATTTCTAACCCACCTTTTCTTGATCTTCTCCGCATCATTCAACATAGAACCTTGAGCATCTTGTAACATTCCAATTCGAGGCTGGAACTTTTTCTTTAACTCTCGTAGCTTTAGGAAAGCCGATCTTGTTCTTCCTCTAATAATTTCTGCTTCTATTTCCTTGCAAGTGTCATTGTAGTACTTTTCCTTGTCCTGTCTTGCTGCACGTTGGAAATCTCTGTTGAGTTCTGCGATTGTCTTTCTTTCTCCTCTGGCTTTAGCTTCTCTGCGTTTCTGGGCAATTTTCAGAGTTTCTTCCATCATCCATTTTGGCCGTTTTGCTTTTTTCACCTTTTGTAGAGACTTCTCGCTTTCTTCCAACACAACCTTCTTGATGTCATTCCATAACTCTTCCGGAGCTCTGTCATTTGTATCTAAAGCAGCAAATCGATTTTGCAGGCAGTCTTTAAATTCCAGTGGTATATTCTCAAGGTCATATTTTGCTGCATTCATGAGTGGTTTGCTCTTTTTCAACTTTAGCTTGAGTTTGCATACTAGTAGTTGATGATCTGTACCACAGTCAGCTCCAGGTTTTGTCTTTGTTGATGTTACAGAGCTTTTCCATCGTTGACTTCCACATATGTAGTCAATTTGATTTTATATAATCCATTCGGTGAAGTCCATGTGTACAGTTGCCGCTTGTGTTGCTGGAAGAAGGTGTTTGAGATGAATAGATCATTGGTCTTGCAGAATTCTATCAGTCTTTCTCCAGCTTTATTTCTGTTGCCAAGTCCATATTTTCAAACTACTTTGCCTTCTTCTTTGTTGCCAACCTTTGCGTTCCAGTCACCCATGACTATCAGGATATCCTGTTTGCATGTTCTGTCAATTTCAGCTTGTACTTGTTCATAGAACTCTTCAATTTCATTCTCTTCAGCAGCTGTTGTTGGGGCATATACTTGAATTATAGTTGTGTTGATAGGCAATCCTCGTAGACGAATAGAGATTAAGCGTTCGCTGACTGCATTGTATTTCATTACAGTTCTTGCAAGTTTCTTCTTTATTATAAATGCAACACCATTTCTTCTTTGTCTTTCATTTCCAGCATAGTAGACCATGTGATCATCTGATGCAAAGTGCCCCATGCCAGTCCATTTCAGTTCGCTGACACCCAACAGATCAAGTTGTACACGTTCCATTTCATTCTTGACCACCTCCAACTTCCCTTGGTTCATGCTTCGTACGTTCCATGTTCCAATGTGTAAGACATCTTTACAGCTTCTGACTCTCATTTCATGCACAGCTACATCAGCAGTCAGACTTCCCGAGGGCTTTGATCCAACCACATCATAAATGCTGGCATTACTCTGAAAAGTCTTCAGCTCTTCCCCAGTAGCTAGTTGAGTGCCTTCTGACCTGGGGGTCTCATTTTTATTTATTTATTACAGTTGCTTATATACCGCACTATTCGGCATCAGCGCGGTTTACAGTATAACAAATTGACCAAAACACACATTTTGTTTGGTTTTTACATCGAACAGGGGTATAACTTGGATAACAGGGGTTGAACTATAGCACCATAGCACAATTTGTTTTGTTGTAACTATCCATTGGGTTTTCATGGCAAGATACAGAAGTAGATTGCCGGGCCTTTCTTCCGCGCAGTTTAAGTTTGGTGTTGTTGCCGTTGTCATAAAAATGTGATCCTCCGCCGTCAACACTGTCCCATTCTGCTGCTGCCCAGATGGGTGGTTTGTCTTGGTCTGGCACCTCAACACTGTCCCATTCTGCTGCTGCCCAGATGGGTGGTTTGTCTTGGTCTGGCACCTCATTATTGTAGTTTAAATAAGTAAATTTTATAAATAAAAACATATTGCAAAGGCCTATAATATATTAACAATGAATACCGCGGCACGCTTCCTACATGGAGCGTCCAGAGGAGACCATATTACACCGATTCTAAAGGACTTGCACTGGCTGCCTATCTACTGTCGCACTACATATAAGATAGTCTTGATGACATTTAAGGCCATCAACAACATGTCCTCCTCCTCCCTAACAGAGCTGCTCCACCCTACCCCAACAATCAGAGTGAGGAGATCTTTTGCCATCAATACCCTACAAACCCCCTGCGAAATAACTAAATGCAACCAGACAAGAAGAAGAAGGGCTTTCAAGTTCTATGCCCCCACATGCTGGAACGCACTCCCATCTTCCATGCGAGCAATTACTGACATCGCTCAATTCAGAAAAGCCCTAAAACATCACCTCTTTCTATTACACTATTCACAACCTAATTTAGCAGCATCACATCCAGCTAAGCAAGGATAAGCCACAAGACAACTCATGGTATTAATGTACAGAATTGTAGATACTGTAAATAGTTACCCTAGTTGAAATCCAAGTTTTCGCTCCTGTTCGATGTAAAGGCATAACAGATATCTGAGATGCTTGAATGTTACTTGTAAACTGCGCTGATTTTAAAGAGCGCGGTATATAAAAACAATAAATAAATAAATAATTTAACAAATGATTACAGCAACAACGTGTTAACAGTAAAGGAAGAGAGACACATTTGATTTTATCATCGGGGGGGGGGGGAAGGTCACCACAAGTTGAGCAATGGTAAAAGGGGTTACAGTACAAAAAAAGATTGAGAACCACTGCCCTAGAGCCTGTTTAGGTTCCTAGGAGAGTTTCCAGCATTATCTTCAAAAGAAAGGCTTACAGAGTAGGAATAATTCCATCATCTCCTCTCAGATAAAGACTCAGCGCTTTTAAATAAAAAGACCTCATACATCCAAATCCCAAGAAACTATTTTCCAGCTCTTTTTTGCACAGGGCTGCAGGTGCCAATGCCAAGTGATACCATTTCTGTTAGGGTGAGAAATATCCCCCTCCCCCCCCCCCCCCCAGTATTTACTTCTGCTACCTCTATCTGGTGTGTGTATTTTATTCCCCTATACTATTCCTTATAGATTTAAAGTTAAATCTTAATACTAGATATAAATGTGAGCAAATATTACCCATGCTCCTTCAGCATGGACAGTGATTTGCATATCCCCCTAAATGTTTACTTTACAGCTCTGCTAGCCCAGTGACTGTTACAGCAGGCTGCTCTTTTAATGTTGTCTCTCATCGGACCTCCCCAACAACCACCTCTTCAGCAGCATACAGTGACTACCTCTGATTCTATATTATTCAATACACTCGCAAACACCCAACTTTGGGGGGGGGGGGCGGGGGGTTCATGCACTTTTCTGGACATTCCCCACCCAGGGCACAGAACTTTCTGATTCCAGTGGAGGTTGAGGAGACCTGTCTCCAAGCCTTGATAGACTCTGGGAGTGTGAGGACCCTCATTCCTGGTAGGACCTTTGGAGAGAACCACCTAAGGCAACAAGTATATTTTAGTCATGCTAGACTATGCTACCCGATACTCAGAGGCCATTGCTCTAGGGAATATGAAGACCACTATGATTGTGACTGGGAAGTATTCTTGCAGGAGGGAATACTCAATGAGATCCTTACAGTTCAAGCAATACCGAGGTGTATCCGAGGTGATGGAGCAATACCGAGGTGTATGGAGCAATACCGAGGTGTATCCGAGGTGATGGAGCAAGTGTGTGCCTTGTTGAAGATTGAGATGCTGCGGACATCAGTATATCAGCCACAGATCGATGGCCTTATCGAGCAATTCAATAAAACTCTGAAACATGTTTAAAAAGTTTGTGCAGGGGGATAGGAAGAACTGGAACATTCTCTTATGCTATTTGATGTTTGCCATCTGTGAGGTACCTCAGAGTTCCATGGGGCTTTTGCCTTTTGAGTTGCTCTTCTGTATTTTACCCTACAATGCAGATACAACAGCAACATGTGCAAAGCCCAAAGCAGCAACGAACAGGGGTACAAACACCCACTCACACAGGCTCCACAATCCAAAGATGCATGCAGAGTCAGGCTGTTGGCCCCAGCATTGAGCTGCAGTTATCACCAGAGTACTACTACTACCTCCTGCACAGTTTAGCAATGCCAGCACTGTGATCAGGACCAGTGTGGCAGGAAGGGTTGCCAACCACCCCTATCTTTGCACAATGCTGTAATAGGAGTGTGGGTGTGTGTCTGTCTATCCATTGTTCTGTGGCTGCCCACCCCTCACTGGGCCTGAATATGTGCATAGTGAGGAGCAAGGTATTGTGGGTATGGCCCAGACAGGGCAGATTGGCCAGGATGCATCTTCACAGGGTGTGGGGCAATGGCTGGGACACTGTAGTGCCCAACTACCGCCTGCATGGACAGGGTGGCCACAGCATGGCATGCTGGGAGGGCACTCACTCTGACCAAGCAGTGACCATGGCCTGTCTAGGTTCCCACATAGCACTCTAGGCAACCTGCCTCCAGTGTTAATTTTGTGTTCTCAGTGCTGGGGCTCCAATCACTGAGTTGCCTGCTTGGTGCATGTAGTTTCTTTGTGAGTATGCACAATGGATTGACTAGTGCAGTGGTCCCCAACCCAGTCCTATGGTTTGTGGCCATCCAGGGCTGGATTTGGAGACCCCTGCCTTACATCTCTGTCATTTAAGATTGTGAGTGGGCAAGGTGCAGATGTCCAAGACATCAAAAAGGTTAGATAGAATTTGTCACAGTCCTCCTCACTTCTCACCACCACCAAAAAATTGTCTATTAGACAACTTTTTGGTGGTGGTGAGAATCGAGGAGGAATGTGACATCTGTACCTTGCCCACTCACAATCTTAAATGACAGAGGTGCAAGGCAGGGGTCTCCAAATCCAGCCCTGGAGGGCCACAAACCAGTCAGGTTGGCAGGATATCTCTAATGCATATATATCTCATGCATAGTCATTAGGGATATCCCGAAAACCTGACTGGCCGATGGGCCCCATATGACTGGTTTGGGGACCACTGGACTAGTGGACTGTCTGTAGTTAGACCATACATGGTTGGAACACCTATAAAGTGCTGTCTGATGGTGATTGGTAGACAGTGGTGTGAGATAGTTGGGGTTTTCCAGACCTGTCCCCAATATTGCTGCTGGTCTGCCACTGCCCCAGTCTAATGTATAGCCCACCAACCCTGGAGGCTGTCTTATACCAGCAGGATGGAGGTTGTTTCACCAGGGCTGTGGCACCTGTCCCTTACCTAGAAAAAGGGTGATTCTGGGCCACTTTTGAGTACCACTTTGAACTTATAAAGGCACTGCTACACAAACCTCATGTAAGTCTAGAAACCCCTCTGCCCTGAAAACAGGTGCATATGTCAGCCAGACCCTAACACAGGGTACACACTAATCTAGGTGGTGTCTGGCTCTAGAGGATCACATGTGACTGCAGGATAGAGATGGACACCAAATTATCTTTGACTGCACTGCAAGGAACACCTGTCACAAACTAGTAGTGATGAGAATGTACAGCAGGGCCTATCTCTAGCACCACATGTACTGCGGACCTAGTGCTGGGCACCCATCCTATCCCTCAGGGTGAACACAGAACCTGCACAATGGCATGGTCTGTAGCTACACTGTGCCAGTATCACCCACTGTCAGTTCGTCTTTCCAAGCTGAGGTACCGGAGAACTGCAGACCCCATTTGGTGATCAGCTTTAGACAGCTATTCAGCATGTGCATTGCATCATGGGTACTGGCGGGGTTACCCTATCCTGGCACTTAGAGCAGACACTTTGTGTGGTGACCTGCAGTCCTTCTGTACCCAGCCATTGCTGTGACATACACCACAGAGGTATAGCCTACTGGTTAATGCAATGCCATTCTTGGCAGTGTTCATGGGTTCAATTCCTCACTGTTCCCTCCTCTCCTGCCTGTCTTACTCAAATAGTGTGCATGCCTGTAACGGTCATATTTTTGCAGATATGTGCTACCAGCCCATAATACCCTTGCCACAATTGCCAACATTTCCTCGGTCCATCTATCTGCGTCTGTCAGCTGTGTAGAGTCCTGTCTGCCTGTGCAGGCTGCCACCCCATGTCCTTCACTGCTACCCTTTCCTGCATTGTGCCTCATCGTGCTTGCCTCGCCTGTGCCTGATCTGCATGGCACCACCACTCCTCTGTCCACTCATCATTGTAACTATCCTGCCACCTCTGCCTCCACTGGGGGACACGTATTCCCATCGTCTGCCACCAACTGTCTTTCCAGTACTTTACATTGCCAACACCCTGTGCTGTGGTACAGTTGCCCCACCATGTTTGTCCTCAGTACTGGCAGCCACATGGGATGCCTGCAGATATGGCGGGTCCAGCGTCTCCCAGTTCTCCCTCCTTCACTCACCTGTTCATCGCCTTTCCTGAGTGCTCTATCTAGTGTTAGGGCTACATCTGCTTCTGTTCCTCACAGATCATGCATGTCATCCTGCGGCACCTTGCAGCCCTTAGGGCACACTAACCTAGGGCACCATAACCTTGTTAGGCCACCTTAACCTATAGTTCCATAGACCAGGGTGCATTCTACAGTGCCTTGTCCAGGGGTGCCTAATACAGCACTTAGCCTAAGGAGTCCTATAGGGTGCCTTATGAGGCACCTTACAAGGTACCTTATAATGCACCTTACAAGGCACCTTACAAGGCGCTTTACAAGGTGCCTTGTAAGGTGCCTTGTAACATGCGTTAGCTGATACGGCTTGCTGTAACGATGCACTGCCCGCACCTTTATATGGGCATCTGTACCTTTACTGCAGAACCTAACGCGGGTGACATTACCGCAGTTTAGTAAACATACCCCTTAGTCTTGTTGTCCTCATCCAAGAGCAAGTTATTCTGTAAATGGCAGGGGCCCTATGAGGTGGAAGAGAAAGTGGGGCCTGTTAACTACAAGATTGCCCAGCCAGATAAAATCTGTTTAAGACTAATAAGAGAAAATATTTTTTCACTCAACGAGTAATCAAACTCTGGAATTCGTTACTGGAGGACGTAGTAAAAGTTGTTTGTGTATTGGGTGTAAGAAAGGTTTGTACAAGTTCCTTGAGGAAAGGTCCTTAAACCATTATTAAAGAAGACCGAGGTAACCCATTGCTTGTCCCAATACAAGCATTCTGGAACCTGTGTGTCTTTTTGGGAAACTTCTAGGTACTTGTGACCTGAATTGGCACAGGAATACTGGGCTTGATGGACCTTGGTCTGAGCCAGTATGGCATTTCTTAAATGGAAGAAAGCCAAAATTTACCATATTAGGTTATTGAAAAAGTGGACTCCATTGACAACTGTGGTGGTACAGAGAGATGATTTTGGGTTGACAATCTCAGCCCCCGTTAGATCCAACTCAAGTCCCGACTGGAGACTAGCTCTCTGCTGCCCAGAGAAGAGATCTAGAAGGTTTGATCCACCAGAACCTAAAGGAGTTCTCCATCTGTTTGGTACAAACCCATCTCATTTGTCATGATGTTGTTACTGACCCTGGGGTGGTTATCCAGAAATGACCCTCTTGGATTCCAGAAGCCTGTTGCCAAGGAGCTGGAAGAGATACTTAACCTGGGAGTTATAAAAGAGCCTATTTGTGACTGATTGTTTCCCATTGTCTTGGTTCCTAAACCCGACAGAAGCATCAGATTCTACATCAACTTTCGGAGGGTCAATGCAGAACAGGATTCTGAAGAGATTGTAGTGCAAACTGTCAAAAACAAAGCTAGACACTGGAGTGGCCTAGTGGTTGGGGTAAGGTACTTTAGGCTGGAAGGTCAGGGGTTCAAATCCCACTAGAGGGATTTGAACCTTTTCAATAGGTGTTAACACCAGGTGGCAGATCAAAAGGCCATTTTGAAAGACTCCTCCTATCCAAGCAAGGACTGTTAATTACCCAGGAAGTTGGTCACAGCTTACTTCAGCAACACAGGCATAAATAGCTCAACCAGAGCTCTGTGATCCTCTGTCTTGAAAGACTGGTAAGGGGGACTGTTGCTTCTGGAGGGAGATCTGCAACTGTGAGTATTTACTTCTGGTAATTTTCTAAAAGGAATTTTTTGTATTAAAGCTAATTAATCTGTGATCCACTATTTTTGTTAAATCAGTCAGGGCCTAGTAGCAGCAGTTTAAGTTTACATTTAAAACACAGAGGAGAACTCTCTGGTTACATTTCATACCCAGCAAAGAGCTTGTACTTTAAATTTAATAGTCACTCAGGGCCTAGTAACAGCAAAGTACTTTTAGTTTAAATTTAAAACACAGAAGAGAGCTTTCTGGTTACATTTGGAACCCAGCAGAGAGCTTGTAGTTTACATTTAATAGTCACTCAGGGCCTAGCATCAGCAAAGTTCTTTTAGCTTAAATTTACAACACAGAAAAGAGCTTTCTGGTTAAATTTAGAACCCAGCAGAGAGCTTGTACTTTAAATTTCATAAGAAGTTGGAGCCTAGCAGCAGCTAAGAGCTATAATTTAAATCAAATCAGAATATAGCTTACCTCAGCAGCACAAGACAGGGTACTGTGTAGCAGCCCTCTTTTAATAAGTGTTAATTCCCTCCCACCCTCCCCACACCCACCCACCCCTGGGATAATCGTAGCTTATAGGTACTTACACATCTTAAAGGACAGGAGGTGCTCTCAGGTGAAGCTCATTACCCAAATCAGTCATACACTAAGGACCTGAGATTAGTTAAGCTTCAGGTGAACAAGGTATATTACACGTATTAGGTTCAGTTTTATTAGTATAAATATCCATAGCAACCCTTAGTAAGTAAAGAACTTAGATCTAAACACAAACTTAAAACTAAGATGCAGACAGCAGTCCAGCAGCGGGATGGGGGCTTTCCAGTCTTTTGCATTGAGTGTCACATGTATGATTTTCTCCCATTTGGTGAGAGGTCTTACGTGTGCACTAGGTGCAAGGAGCTCTTTGCTCTCAGGGAACGAGTCCGTTCTCTAGAGGCTAAAGTAGCAGACTTGGAAAGCATAAGACAGACAGAGAGGTACATAGACGAGACCTACAGGGATATAGTCCTGAAGTCCCACCTCCAGTCTGGCAGCATCCCTGTTTCCATGGAGGAGAGAGGTCACGTGACAGGAGAGCATCACCCTGGTGTGGCAGGAAGTGATCCTGTAACTAGGACCTGTCCTCCAGGTGATGTAAAACCCTCTCGCACCGAGGAAGTTTCTCCAGGGCCATGTGCCCATGAGGGAAGGGTTAGGATAGCCGTTATAGTTGGTGATTCGATCATTAGGCATGTAGATAGCTGGGTGGCTGGTGGACGTGAGGATCGCCTGGTAACATGCCTGCCTGGTGCGAAGGTAGCGGACCTTACGTGCCACCTAGATAAGGTCTTAGATAGTGCTGGGGAGGAGTCTGCTGTCTTGGTACATGTCGGTACCAATGACATAGGAAAATGTGGTAGGGAGGTTCTGGAGGCTAAATTTAGGCTTTTAGGTAGGAAGTTGAAATCCAGAACTTCCAGGGTAGCATTCTCCGAAATGCTTCCTGTTCCACGCGCAGGACCCAAAAGGCAGACAGAGCTCCGGAGTCTCAATGCGTGGATGAGACAATGGTGCAGAGATGAGGGGGTTGGATTTGTTAGGAACTGGGGAACATTCTGGGGAAAGGAGGGGCTCTTCCGAAGGGATGGGCTTCACCTTAACCGGGATGGAACCAGGCTGCTGGCATTAACCTTTAAAAAGGAGATAGAGCAGCTTTTAAACTAGATATTAGGGGAAAGCCGACAGTCGCCCAAGAGCAGATGGTTCGGAAGAATGTATCTTTGAAGGATACTACCAAAAGCAGACAGCTTCCACAAAAGAGTAAAGTAGCCCAAATGCCCTCAAGTATGGAGCAGACAGAGCTTAAAGATCCCAAATTACTCATGTCTAACAGACAAATTAATATGGATAAAATACATTCTCTAAAATGCTTGTATGCAAATACTAGAAGTCTAAAAAATAAGATGGGAGAGTTAGAATATATAGCACTAAATGAAAGGTTAGATATGATTGGAATATCAGAGACATGGTGGAAGGACGACAACCAGTGGGACACTGTGATACCTGGGTACAAACTATATCGTAATGATAGAGCTGATAAAATTGGTGGAGGGGTTGCTCTCTGTGTTAGAGAGGGCATTGAGTCAGAAAGGATTAAAGTTTTGCAGGAAACAAAATCTTCTGTAGAATCTATATGGATTGAAATTCCATGTAAAAGGGGGAAGGCAATGGCAGTGGGGGTGTACTATCGAGCGCCTGGCCAGAATGACCAAATGGATGATGAAATGCTCAAAGAAATCAAGGAAGCTAACAAAAGTTACAGCACAGTAATAATAATGGGTGATTTCAACTACCCCGGTATCGACTGGGTCAGTGTCACGTCAGGACATGCTAGGGAGATAAAGTTCCTAGATGAAATAAATGACTGCTTCTTGGAGCAGCTGGTTCATGAACCGACCAGAGGGGAAGCCATATTAGACCTAATCCTTTGTGGAACACCAGATCTAGTGCAAGAGATAAGGTTGTTGGGGCCACTTGGCAATAGTGATCATAGCATGATCGCCTTTGATTTAATTAGTGGAGGAGGGATAGTAAGGAAATCCACAGTACTACCTTTTAACTTTCGAAAGGGAGACTATGATAAAATGAGGAAAACAGTCAAGAAAAAACTAAAAGGAGCAGTTGCAAAGGTTAAAGACGTACATCAGGCTTGGCTGTTGTTGAAAAATACTATCTTGGAAGCCCAGACCAGCTGTATTCCACGCTTTAAGAAAAGTGGAAAGAAGTCCAAAAAACTGCCAGCATGGTTTAAGGTTGAGGTCAGAGAGGCTGTTGTTGCCAAAAAAGCATCTTTCAGGAAATGGAAAAAAGAGCCAAACGACGAAACCTGGAAACAGCACAAGCACTGGCAAGTCAAATGCAAGGCATTGATAAGGCAGGCAAAGGGAGAATTTGAGAAGAAGCTTGCTGCAGAAGCAAAAATGCGAAGTAAAGACCTTTTCAAGTACATTCGTAGCAAAAAACCTGTGAGAGAGTCAGTTGGTCCATTAGATGATAAAGGGGTTAAAGGAGCACTAAGAGGCGACAAGGCGATAGCGGAGAGACTGAACGAATTCTTTGCTTCAGTCTTTACTGAGGAAGATGTAGGGATGTCACCCATGACTGAAGTGGTATTTAAAGGTGCAGAAGAATTGAAGGAAATATCGATACATCGAGAAGATGTATTACAACTATTAGATAAGCTGAAGAGTAGCAAATCACCTGGGCCGGATGGTATACATTCAAGGGTATTGAAAGAACTGAAATATGAGATTTCAGACCTGCTATTAGTAATCTGTGAACTATCATTAAAATCATCTCTAATACCTGAAGATTGGAGGATCGCCAATGTAACACCAATTTTTAAAAAGGGTTCCAGGGGTGATCCGGGAAACTACAGACCGGTGAGCCTGACGTCAATACCGGGAAAAATGATAGAAACCATCATAAAGAATAAAATTAGTCAGCATGTAGATAGTCATGAACTAATGAGAGACAGCCAACATGGCTTTAGACAAGGAAGATCTTGTCTTACTAATCTGTTATGTTTTTTTGAAGGAGTGAATAATCAGGTGGACAAAGGTGAGTCGGTTGATATTGTGTATCTGGACTTTCAGAAAGCCTTTGACAAGGTCCCTCATGAGAGACTTTTGGCAAAACTAAAGAGTCATGGGATAGGAGGCAGTGTACTATTGTGGATTAGGAACTGGTTAAAAGATAGAAAGCAGAGGGTAGGGCTAAATGGCCAATTTTCCCAATGGAGAAAGGTGAATAGTGGTGTACCCCAGGGATCTGTGCTGGGTCCGCTGCTTTTTGACATATTCATAAATGACCTGGAAAGTGGAATAATGAGTGAGGTTATCAAATTTACAGATGACACAAAACTATTTAAAGTTGTTAAAACCCAAGAGGATTGTGGAAAATTGCAAGAGGATCTTGATAAATTGGAAGACTGGGCATCAAAATGGCAGATGAAATTTAATGTGGACAAGTGCAAGGTTATGCACCTAGGGAAGAACAACCCAAACTATGGTTACACGATGCAAGGTTCCACATTAGGAACCACCACCCAGGAAAAAGATTTAGGCGTCATTGTGGATACCATGTTAAAACCCTCAGCCCAGTGTGCAGCGGCGGCCAAGAGAGCAAATAGAATGCTAGGTATGATAAGGAAAGGAATGGAAAATAAAACAAAGGATATTATAATGCCTCTATCGTTCCATGGTGAGACCGCACCTTGAATATTGTGTGCAATTCTGGTCGCAGTATCTTAAAAAGGATATAGAGTTATTAGAAAAGGTTCAGAGAAGAGCCACCAAAATGGTAAAGGGGATGGAAGGATACTCCTATGAAGAAAGGCTAAAAAGTTTAGGGCTCTTTAACCTGGAAAAGAGATGGCTGAGGGAAGATATGATAGAAGTCTATAAATTAATGAGCGGAGTGGAACGGGTAAACGTAGATCGATTGTTTACCTTATCAGAATATAGAAAGACTAGGGGACATGCAATGAAGCTACAGGGTAAACTATTTAAGACTAATAAAAGAAAATATTTTTTCACTCAACGTGTAATCAAACTGGAATTTGTTACCGGAGGATGTAGTAAAGGCTGTTAGTGTAGCTGGGTTTAAAAAAGGTTTGGACAAGTTCCTGGAGGAAAGGTCCATAAGCCATTATTAAGAAGGGACCGAGGATATCAATGCTTGAACCAATACAAGCATTGTGGAACCTGTGTCCCTTGGGGAAACTGCTAGGTACATATGACCTAGATTGGCCACTGTTGGAAACAGAATACTGGGCTTGATGGACCTTGGTTTGACCCAGTATGGCATATCTTATGTTCTTATGAGGACAGCAACCTTGGGCCAGAAGGACTGGGGTTTCTAGTCCCACAGGTGCATCTTGTGGTCTTGGGCAAGCCACTTAACCCTCCATGTTCCCTGTAAAATAGTTATCTCCAAGTTAAAATGCCCTGTTCAATGTAATTTCAGTTTGTTCAATGTAAACCACACTGATGCAGAATAGCATGGTATATAAGAGAATGTAAATATAAAAAATAAATAGACACTGAGGGCAGAGAATTTTGGCAACAGCCCCTCTGTATGGCCCCACTCATTCCTCCTGCTAGTCACATGAAAATGAAGGAAAACCAACCAAGGGGAAGTTTGTCTTCAGAAACACTAGCTTTTCCAACAAATCCAGTGCTAGCCATCTGCCTTAGAGAATATACAATATGTTCACTGGGCACACAGGTTGGAGGGCAGGACAGGAAATGCTACACAACCTTGGCTAGGTCTGGTCAGACTGCTAATGTGGATGCTTAATATGTCAAAGGATCTGTGTGCATGGCCTCAATGGGCTCTACAAAGTAGTGTGTCACTGAAATCCATGCAGGAGTCCAACTTGTGATAGATTGATCTCTGCTTCTTAGCACTGCAGCTAGGGCTTCAGTTACCAAAGATTTTCACTGGTTGAAGCTCATGTGTCATTCTCATGAAAAGCTTGGGGGAAGTGGTAGGTGACAAGGTAGTGCCCATGTTTCAATACTACTTGCCAGCGTGCCTACTATTTTCTCTGCTACATCACCACCACCACCTCCCTGCCTCTGGCATTCTCTTTCATCCATCTCCAACTTTTCCTTCCAGTTAATGTATTGCACTGCAGAGTGATAGTTCCTTTCATGCACAGGTCACAGAGACCAGCTAGCATATAAGGGGTCACAACCTTTTTTGCTTTTGACTCTCCAAGAGGACAACCATCATCAAAAGCTCTGCTGTGAATCCTTGTCACTGCCAGAAACCCTCTAACTTTACCAGCAATATATTCACCACCAGGTTGAGAACACTCAGGGTAGCCCTTGTGGAACTCAGATCCTTCAAGTGCATTAGGTCTTCTGTCCCCTGTGTAATTTTTCCAGTCCTGGTGACTCAGAGGGCGCTCAATGCCAATTTTGATCTCCACTGACATCTGATGCAGGACCACCCATTGCTCTACTCAGTACCGTACCTAGCCCTGTGCAAACAGTGCAGCTGCACAGGGCGCAAAGGCTTAGGGGGTGCATTTTGGCTGCCTGCTGTTGTCCTGACCTTGCCACATTTTGTTCTCTCAGTGGTGGCAGGGCAACAGCAGGCAGCCAAAATGCACCCCCTAAGCCTTTTCATGGGTCTTTCTGCAGGTCTGATCCCTCCCTGCTCTGACGTGACATCAGAGAAGGGAGGGATTAGATCTGCTGCTGTTGCTGTTGCTGCTGTCACGACTTGAACATTTGGCGCGTGCTGCTCATCTCCATACCTCCCTCCAGCGCTGCCTGCTCTTGCCCTGCTGCTGGCGCCACCATGGAGAAAACAGAGGGCGGCAGCAGCAAGGCGGGAGCAGGCAGCAGCTGAACGGAGGTATGGGGAGGAGGGGGGAGTGCGCCCGATGTGCAAGTCGCACAGAGTGCGATTCTGGCTTGGTATGACCCTGGCTCTACTAACTTTTCCAACGTTGCATAAGTCACATTCCACCTGGTAGCAACATCCTGATTGAGCTAGTGTGCAGGTGCTCTTGTTTATCACTCTATTCATACCCATCCTTCACACTGGTGAAAATACTCTACTATTTTTTGGCACTTCTTTATCAGTTACCTCAAGACAGGGCTGCCACTTGCCTTGCTCCCTGGGTCTAGGGAGTCTCTGACAGCCAGAGTCAACAAGTGTGCAAAGCATTTGATCCGATGAAAGTCATCCTTCTTCATTGCCTTGACCATGTCCATTCCATATGTTAAAAATAAACTTCAAAACACGTGCTCTGTTGTGTCCTATGTGACAGCTGTGCAGCACTGCCTTTATTTCTGTATGGCTGTTATCCATTACCTGGCTATGCAGGCACATCCCATATTCCTGTTGCTCCACCATTCTATGTACAGCCTGGTCCTGTCTCATCCAGTTGTCACCAATTTTGCTTTCAAGGAGAAGTAGTCATTTGTAGCATTCTGATTAGCCCAAATAGAGGTAAAATACAAGCTACTACCGGCCTCCTGTTCTGTCTGCAGGTGCAACAAGCCCAAGTTGCAAAACCCTGTTCTTTGTAAGTTCAGTACGGGCACCGCCAGCACTGTACAAATTTGCTGTTGACTGTAAACCAAGCTGATATTAAAGAGCGCGAATATAGAAAAGACTCTAAATAACCATTATTAAAGAGGAAGCAGGGGGGGCGGAGCCTGATGTCCAGCGGGTAAGACGCTTCGCGCTGAAGCTCCCGAGAGGCCTACTCAGAATCCTGACTTAATACCTATACAAACTTACTATTTTGCTCCGAGCTTACCGGGGTACCTCGGGGGGGATGGCGGCCCATAAACCAGCGCGCTTGGACTTCGGGTCTCCTTCTTCTTCACACGGCAAACGCTCCAAAACAGAGGTGTCTTCCCCACAGAAGATGGTTCCACTTCGTGAAAACCCCGAAATGCACCTGGAGATTTTAGAGGAAATACGCGGCGTGAAGGAATTGGTGCAGTCCAATGGAGAAGCGCTTCGAGCCATGCGAGAAGACTTTGGAGTGCTCCAGGACCGACTTGAAAGTCTTTCATCACGGCAGGACAACATGGCGGGGGTCCTCGACTCGCACGCGGCGCGCTTGGGCAAACTGGACAAGGCTGAGCGCCAGATACAGAATCTTCAAAAGGAGTTAGAAGATAGCAATAATCGAGCCCGTCGCAACAATGTGAGGCTCATTGGAATACCGGAGGGGGTGGAAGCAGGAGATATAAGAGAATTCCTGCTCAAAACTCTTCCCTCCCTGCTGAAGATCACTTTTCATAGAGAACTGGAAATCGATCGAGCACACCGTGTTCCTACCCACATGGCGCTCAACCGAACGACCCCCCGGCCTATTATCTTTCGCTTACTACGATATCAACAAGTGGAACAAATTTTAAATGCTGCCCGGGCGAATCATCATTTGGAATTTGAAGGTCATAAAGTCTCCTTCTTCCCTGATTTGGCAAAGCCTACCGTTGACCGTCGGAAGAAACTCCTTGCTTTTCGCCCTCGACTTCAACAGCTGCAGGCTCGCTTTGGCCTGTTGTATCCAGCGAAGCTCCGAGTGACTCTCCACAACCAAACCAGGACATTCGAAGATCCTGATCTACTATCCACATTTTTAGACTCCAAAGAAGCAGAGCAGATGCGCTAATCCAACAAATTGGACTTATTATTTGCCGGCTCTGTCCGCCATTTTGAAGGGCCCGATGCGGCGGTCATAGCCAAGCACAGAGACTACCTGGACTTTCTTTCTTTCTCTATATGACTTTTTTGTTTTTTGGTCTCCTATCCCTCCATGATGTGTGCCTCGGTCAGATTCGGAGCACGCACAGTTCTACAGGTTATATGTTTTTTCAATTTCGGCCTTCTCTGGGGTTTCTCCCCGCAGACACATGGTCGCCAGTAATTTCTGGGGTTCTGCTTCTTCTCTACCGCACTGCGGTTTTTCTTTTTTAATGTGGGGCGCTTCATTGTATTATATTAGCTTATTTTCTTTTATGTCATGTGTACAGCCAGATACAGTTAATATGAGGGACATTGTGAAATTATGTGCGCTATCATGCTCAGAATTTTTAACCTTTCTGAATGGCCTTATGTAAAATCTTATCACTCAACGTAAAAGGCATCAATAGTCCAATCAAAAGAAAGAAAATCCTTAGCTATCTTAACCATGAGCATGCTGATTTAGTGTTTCTTCAGGAAACGCATCTAAACTCTTCTGAAACACTGAAACTCAATGCTAAGCCTTACATGGTGGCTGCCTATTCTCCCGCCGTTTCCAAACGGTGTGGGGTAGCCATTCTGGTTAAGAAGTCTTTGCAAGCTACTGTAATGGATACTAGCGCTGACAAGGAGGGTAGATGGGCCCGTGTACACCTTAAGGTTGGTGAATTCACGTGTATTTGTATTTATGCCCCGAATGTGGACAACCCTGCTTACTATGCAAGTATTGCGCAGTTGGCACAGGCCTCTGCCAATACTCCATTAATACTTGGTGGTGATTTTAATCAAGTGTTAGACCCTTTGATAGATAGACAACCGCCTAGAACGAGTAGTCCACCCAAGAGTCTTGCTACCCTTACAGCTCTGATGCAAGATCTTGCGCTAGTAGATATATGGAGGCTGCTTCACCCCTCCGACTTAGAGTTCACCTTTTTTTCTGCCCCCCATCACTCACAATCTAGAATAGATTTCTTTCTCATTTCCAAAGCACTGATTTCTCAAGTGGACACGGCTAGGACTCATCCTCTCCATATTTCAGATCATGCTGCCATATCTTTATCATTACATGTCACTGCGCGGGACGATTCTCCCCGAGCTTGGTTTTTTGATAGATCCCTACTAGATCAAAAAGATTTTCAGGTTGATATAAAGGCCGCTATCCAAGATTATTTTCATTTTAACTCACCCCATGACACAGCGAGCTGGGCTTGGTGGGAGGGTTTTAAGGCATCTATCCGCGCAACTATAACTAGCTATCAAATTCGGCAGGGGAAACAAAGAAAACAGCACTTATTGATTCTAGAGCAGCAGATACAAGCTGGGGAGCGTCTCCTCACGTCCCGTACTGACCCATGTATTTTACTCCGTTTACAACGCTTGCGTTTTCAATACAATCAGCTTTTGTACACTGCTGCTGTTAAAAATATTGAATCACAACAAGGGATATATTACCGGGAAAATAACCGTGCTGGCAAATTATTAGCAAATGCCCTAAAAGGTCAAAAAGAAGCCAAGCGTGTTACCGCCCTCCGTAATCCGTCGGGGGGGGGCTTGGTCACTAAAGATACAGAAATCTTAGAACTCTTTCGTGATTTTTATACTCGGCTTTATCAATCTGAATGTGATTTTGAGCCAGAAGTATTTGAACGCTTACTTTCAGGGGTACAAAGACCGACCCTATCTGACGAAGATAGAGTGGCCATGGACAAACCATTTACTTTATCAGAAATTCATTCTGCTATCAAGAAATGTGCCACAGGTCGAGCCGCAGGCCCAGACGGTCTCCCTGCTGAATTCTACAAAACCTTTAACGCTGACTTAGCTCCAGTTTTGAAACTTTATTTTTCTGCTCTGGCCGAGGAGGGTTCCCCTTCTGGGTCCTTTTCAATGGCAAATGTAGTAGTTTTTGAGAAAGAGGGGAGAGACTCGCAACTAACAGCTAATTATCGTCCAATTTCCCTCCTAAACGCGGACTCTAAAATATTTGCCACCATTCTCTCCACCCGGCTCTCTGATAGGATGTCTACCTTAATACACCCAGATCAATGCGGTTTCATTCCTGGTAGATCAACTGCTGACAATGCTCGGACTCTATGTCATGTGCTGACTGCCGCAGTTAATCTTGATCGCCCATTTGTTGGCCTCTCACTTGATGCTGAGAAGGCCTTTGATCGTTTAGAATGGCCCTTCCTATTTGCAGCCCTCCGCTGGTACGGATTCGGAGAAGGTTTTCTCCGCTGTCTCCGCACCATGTATGCACAGCCTACAGCCAGTATATGTGCCAATGCTTTAAAGTCTCAGCCATTTCCCCTTCACCGCGGTACTCGCCAGGGATGCCCACTGTCTCCACTTCTTTTCGATCTTGCACTCGAACCCTTAGCTTTACTAATCCGGCAATCGGAGGAGATTCATGGAGTCCCCTTCTCTCATAGGGAAATCAAAATTTCAGCATATGCTGATGACCTTATGCTCTTTGTCTCTATAGACTCAGTACCGGCTGTCCTAGAGCAAATTGGTAAATACTCACAACTCTCCGGTTATAAGATAAATTGGACCAAGTCGGTAGCCTTTCCACTAAATCCTTTGCTTCATCAGGCAGATATGCAACCCTTTCCCTTTTTATGGCAACCTCGCATGGTCAAATACCTTGGGGTTCACTATTGCTCTCCTTTGGAAGACACTATCTCTTTCAATGCCAAAGACTTAACCTCTAAAGTCCGGGCGCTTACTCACCGTTGGACTCCTTTAACACTTACCTGGTGGGGTCGCCTAGAAACCATAAAAATGATGATTGTTCCGAAAGTGAATTATATTTTAGAAATGTTGCCCTGTCTCTTACCTCGACGTACATATAAAGATATAGAGGGCCTTCTGACTAGATACCTATGGCAAAACAAGACACCTAGGATAGCGAAACATAAGCTGCAAGCAGATAAGGAAAATGGGGGTGTCAGATTCCCTGATTTCCTGAAGTACCATCAATCTTTTCTTCTCAAACAAGGCGCTCGTTGGCTGGAAGATCTAGTACCGAGTAGACCTGTGTGGCTAGACATCGAAGAGGACCTTTGCAAACCGATTCCTCTTACTTTTCTCCCTGGTATGACTCTCCCATCAGACTCCCACTATCCACCAATGCTTTTAGACACTTTAGGTGCCTTTAATACTCTTATGCAATCTTTAGACTCCCGACTCTGTCCGTTAGACAGGCTCCCGCTTTGGTACAATACTCGATTTCGAATACAAAATAAACCGATGGCGTGGAGCCCCTGGTACACTAGGGGCATTTGGATTCCTAACCAGTTGTTCCATGATGGTCGCTGGAAAACTTTTAGTGAATTGCAAATTGAATTTGGTCTCCCAGCAAAACACTACTTTCAGTTGGTGCAACTTCAGCATTGTCTTCGGAGTGCTAAGGTGCTCCCGCCATCGGCATCCCCTACACAAGGTTGGTCGGAGACTATCCGATCTATCGGTAGTTCACCGGGTGTAGCATCCAATTTTTACAAAACCTTATGTAATGCTATAATTAGAGATACCCCTATAGCGCAGAAAGCATGGGAGCGAGAATTGCATGTAACTTTGACCCCGGAGCAATGGAGCCTTGTCTGGAGTAGAGTGACACGGGTTTCTCGATCCGCCTCACTCACTCAGATACTCTTCTTTCTAGCCCACCGGTGTTTTTACACTCCTGACAGATTAGCCAAATGGAACACTACTCAGGGCAATAACTGTTGGACATGCCATGCGGCCATTGGTTCACTACCTCATGTTATGTATGAATGTCCCGCACTACAGTATTACTGGCGTCGGGTCTGGGGTCGTATCCAGTCTATTTTGCACTTTCAAGAGCCCCTTTCTTGGAGGATAGTGGGACTTCGCTCAGCTGCGGGGATCCCCTCTCTTCCAAAAACGGCTTACTTCCTTTTGGACTTTATGCTTGGCATTGCTATTTCCCTAATTACGAAATACTGGAAAAATAGCTCCCATCTGAGCCCCAATGAATGGTGGAATCATGTCTGTCTCTACAGTAAATATGAACAAATACCTCGTATGTTTGCTTCTTCCGTTCAGACTCCTCATCATCTGTCTAAATGGAAGATGCTCAATGACTATGTACATTTTGCTAAATGCTCTCATCTGACTGTTTAAATTTGTATATATCTCTGTCCCATGATCATTCTGTATCGTAGATACTCTTTTGTTCGTTTTGATGTACAATCACTGTTGTTTGGAAGCGCTCACATGCTGACATAATCGGCTAGAGAAGAAGCATGGGGGTGGGGGGTAATTGGGTTTACTTTTCCTTATTGTATACTTGTTTTGTCTCCTTTGGTGTGTTGTTTCTTTTGTTTGTTGCAAAATGAAAATAAAAGTTTAAAAAAAAAAAAAGAGGAAGCAGGGAAATTCACTGCTTATCACAGGATATGCATTATGGAATCCGTGTACCTTTTTGGGAACCTGACAGGTACGTATGACCTGGATTGGCCACTGTTGTAAAGAGCATACTGGTCTCGATGGACTTTGATGTGACTTAGTATGACATTTCTTATGTTCTTATGCATATTCATGGGTCCTGGGCCTGCAAAACCTCTGATATGGGTGCCTATTAGTGGCTCTCCTGTGATCCTCATGCCGCAGAGCCAGTACAACCAATGTGTTCCTCTCACACATATCTCCAGTCTTCTGCCCCCAACACCCTGTGATTCCCTTCATCAACCCCCTGTAGTTTCCTTCACCAATACTCTGGGGCTACCTCCACCTACACCCAGTGACTCTCACCGCCAACTCACTATGACTTCCACTGCCAACATCAACAGAACTGCACATGCACCTTCATACCAATACCCACACACCCATTCACCCACACAAACAGGCAACTAGACATCACACAGAGACACTGATCCTGCAGCGAACATTGGGACACACCTAGGCAGGTAGCAGTTCACCACACAGAGACACAGAGATTACAGGGAGCACTGGACCACACACAGAAAGGCTGCAAGGAACTGCACATTGGGGATACTTATACACCAAGGGACTTGGAGAGTGTCACAGAGTTAGGGATTGACACAGCTTGGGAAAAGGGCATGAGGAAATGAGAATATAATGTAATCTTTGAAAAAGGGAGGCACAGAGGTTTGGGAAGGGCAGAGGTTGCACAGCAGAGTAACAAACAATATATCAAGAAATCCTTATGTGGACACAGATGACAATAACTCACCAGTCAGGGTCCCTCTAGGCATCACTTTCACAAGTAGTCCCAAAAAACAAGAACGTCACATTCTTATGGTAGATTCAGATTGTCATGTTTCAAAAATCCACCCTGCACTTTGCCGATCTATGCAAAATACATCATGGACATGCAGACACACACATCGCCCAGGCCCGACGTCCCCCCTCCCCCCATTATGCCCACAGTGGAGACGTGCAGAGATCGATATGTATATGTGCTGAAATATGCATCTTGCATCCTTTCTTGTATGGCATTTCAGACGTAGGCACGGTTTGCATGTTGTTATGCCACCGCATTTAAAATGCAAATAGGGTGTCGAAAATAACCCCTTTTACTGTCTAATAAAGTAGAAATCAGGGAATTTACTTTTTACTAGTAAAACTGAATATATGCAAATGTTAAGTAACAGGCCCTAATGAGACACAGCAAGGGAAGATACATAGAACAACAATTTGAACTGGATAAAGAGACAAGAAGGGGCATGCCAACTGCTAGCCTAAGCACTACAATAAACAGAACTGGGAAACCTCTTGCTGAGAAGCCAGACCTTAACGTTTCTTTTTAATATAGTGTAGGTACTGACTCTTTATAAACCAGCTGAAACCGCTGTCTCCATTTCCTGTTGCATTGTGCCTAGAGAAGGAACAGTTGGTTATTTAATGCTAGGTTAATTGCTCAAGATTAAGAAAAAAATAAAAGTACCTTGCTCATAGTTACTGGCATATAGAAAATAATATTTAATTAACTTTATTATGCTCAGAAATCATGATAGCCTTCAATGTATGATACATTAGGCAATTACATCAATGACCTGATTTCTCTGAAGTCATATGTAAGCCATTTCATAACCTTATTGCCCTGGTGTTGATTAGAGATCTAACTTTTTTTTTTTTTTTGTCTAAGCAAGGTGTCCATTTACTAAAGATTCTCTTCCATTTTGTATCTATGGGGAAAATGTTTCATAAACTGGGCTTTAATGTTTTAACTGTTCTAATGTCAGTTTCTGGCTGTCTTTGTGTCTGTCAGTACCCATATTGTTTCCTTTCCTCACAAATAACAGATCATGAAAATAATTGAGAAAGAATATATAGTGCAAGTTGACACACTCTCAATGAGTTCTCATTGGTAGCATTACTTTTTCAATAACACACTATGGGGCATATTTACTAAAGAACACTTCTGTAGTGCATATTTGGGCCACAAATCTAATGTGGAGAACAGCGCCAACTTCAGGGGACATATGCATTCCTCTCCCTGCCATTAGCACATTCCTAACACATGGCACTATAAAATCCATTATGTAGGTGCACTTAATACATACACCCGTAAAATCTGTGATGTCATGAACCTTAAACACCCATATTCTGCCCTCCAAAATCACCCAGTCTCCACACAATTGTACGCTATACAGTTAGTGAGATTTTTTGCACGGGACGCTGTGGTAACTTTTAGCATGGCACTCTTAGCACATGTTAAACCCTATGCTAACAGCACAATTTGATAAACATGCATCTATATTATTATAGGGCCCAATATTCCAAGGCAGTTACATGCCTCTAAGCAGCATTGAAAGCTTTAACAAAGAACAAAGCAACAGGTATTGATGGCATTCCCATTGAAGTATTACAGCAATTGGATGTGGCTGTTGCCATACTTACAGTACAAGGCTCTGCCAAGAAATTTTGAAGGCAACATCAATGGCCAACTTACTGGAAAAGATCTGTATTTATACCAATACTGAAGAAAGGTGATCCGAATGACTTTGGGAATTATTGCACAATTGTTATGATCCCACATACCGGCAAGATTTTACTGAAATCATCTAGCAGAGACAACAACCATACCTGGAACGAGAACTGCCTGAAGTGCAAACAGGGTTCAGAAAAGGGTGATGAATGAAAAGACAAAAGAATACCAAAATGATCTCTTTATGTGTTTTATTGACTACAGCAAGACTTTTGATTGCATAAATCATGAGAAGCAGAGGTATACTAGAATACCTGATAGTTCTCTTACACAACTTTTACATTGACCAAGAAGCAACAGTTTGAATGAAACAAGGAGAAACAGAATGGTTTAAAATCAGCAAAGGTGTACAATCAAGCTACGTACTTTCCCCTTACCTATTTAATTTATATGCAGAACAAATCATCAGAGAAGCAAGACTATATGAAGACAACCGAGATGTGAAGATTGGTGGAAGACTCATCAACAACCTTCACTATGCTGTTGACACCACAATACTGGCTGAAAGTGAAGATGATCTGAAATATTTGCTTCTTAAGATCAAGGATCATAGTTCTACAATGGACCTGCACCTTAACATAAAGAAGATAAAGACCCTGACAACTGGAAAAATCAATAAGTTCATCATTGATGGAGAAGAAATTGAAATAGTGGATAACTTTAATCTACTTGGATCAATAATAAAGAAATGACAAGAAGTCAAGAAATCCGACGAAACATTGCTCTTGGCAGAATGGCTATGAAAGACCCCAACAAGATTCTCAAGAGCAAAGATGCCTCTCTCCATACAAAGATTCAACTTGTCCAAGCCATGGTACTTTCAGTGTGTAGCAGCAGCAGCCAAGAAAAAAAAAATAGAATGCTAGGAATCATAAGGAAAGGAATGGAGAACAAAATGAAGTTTATTATACTGTCTCTGTATGACCTCACCTGGAATATTGTGTGCAATTCTGGTTGCCATATCTTAAAAAAGGATATAGCAGAATTAGAAAAGGCACAGAGAAGAGCCATTAAAATGATAAAGGGGATAGAAAAATACTCCTATGAGGAGAGGCTTAAAAGGTTAGGGTTCTTCAGCTTGGAAAAAAGACAGCTGAGGGGAGATATGATAGAGGTATATAAATTAATGAATGGAGTGGAACAGGTAAACAATAGTAGAAACACTAGGAGAAACTGCATGAAGCTAAAATGTAGCCCATTTAGGACTAAGAAAAAAAGAGCTAAATGACAAAAACAGGAAACAAGATAAGCACTAGCAAGTTAGAATCAAGGCATTGATAAGGCAGGCAAAGAAAGAATTTGAAAAAAAGTTTGCTGTGGAAGCAAACATGCATAATAACTTTTTCAAGTACATTTTCTAGCAAAAAACTTGTGAGTCAGTTGGACCATTGGATAATAGAGGGGCAAAAGGGGTGCTAAGGGAGGATAAGGCCATAGCGGAGATATTGAATGAATTCTTTGCTTTGATCTTTACTGAAGAAGATGTAAGGAAGTTACTCATGCCTGAAATGGTATTTAAAGGTGATATTTCAGAAGAACTGAATAAAAAATTGATAACGGGGAAGATGTATTACAACTATTTGCTAAAACGATGAGTAGTAAATCACATGGACCAGATGGTATACATTCGAGGGTGTTGAAAGAATTGAAAGATGAGATTTCAGGCCTACTGTTAATAATCTGTGAGCTATCATTAAAATCATCTGTAGTATATGAAGATTAGAGAATGGCCAAAGTAGCGCCAATTTTTAAAAAGGTTTTCAGGGGTGATCCGGGAAACTATAGACCAGTGAGCATGAATTCAGTCCCAGGCAAAATGGTAGAAACAATTACACAGAATAAAATTGCTGAACATGTAGATAGTCATGGTTTAATGAGAGAAAGCCAAAATGGATTTTTCCAAGGAAAGTCTTGTCTCACTAATCTTTCTTGAAAGATTAGTCTTGTCTCACTAATAATTTTCTTGAAAGTGTGAATGAACAGGTAGACAAAGGTGAGCTAGTTGATATAGAGCCTGATTCCAGTAGGGGCATGTCCAGGCTGCCTAGAGGGTCCCAAACAGGACGAGTCTGTCAAGATCAGATTCTGCACTGCAGGAGTCAAATGTTCCTGTGGGTGCAGCATCGAGACCTGGGAGATGCCCGGCGTGCCCCTGCAACATTGCAGGGACATCCTCCCTGCGACACAGCTTGCCTGCTGCCTTGTAGCCCCCATTTTTCCTCAATGTGATCCCAATGGAGGCAGTTGGGGCCCAGATTGGGTGGCGTGAACTGACCCTGCTTATCGCTGTCACTGCTGGAGAGCTGACCAGCTGATCCAGGGGTGTGGCCAAGCTGGCCATCTGCCCGACAATCCACGGACATACAGAGCCATGACCGGAATCAGCCCTCCATGTTCAGGGGATCAGTTCCACCCACACCCCACCTATTCTCTGCCGCTCTCTGCCTCCATCCTCTGCAGCAAGCACAGTGGCTCTGTGCATGCAGGGGGGGGGCCAAGAGGCATCATACGATTCAATCGGCTAGTGGGGGTGGACATACATTTCAAAAACTGAAGTTATGTTTATCTCTAAAAATCCAGAGTTTAAACACCCCCCTATAATCATATTAAATAATACTACTTATAGCACAAAACAAGAACTAAAGTATCTAGGTGTCACACTAGATAGCACACTTAACATGGAAACCCACCTAAGACTTTTAAATAGAACCATTTTCTACAAACTAAGAACTCTACAGCCATTACGTAACATCATTGAACTATCAGACTTTAGATCAATAATACAAGCAATCGTAATGCCACATTTAGACTACTGTAATGGCATACTTCAAGGCCTGCCCAAAAAAACAACAAACATACTTCAGATGGCACAAAATGTAACAGCCCGAATCCTAATGAACGTACCCTTCTCTGATCACATCACACCTATCCTAAGAGAACTTCACTGGTTACCTATACATGCACGTATACGATACAAAATAATAATTACTACATTCAAACTAATAAACAATTCTGCCCCATCTCACCTGGCTACACTCATAATGCCGCAAACTACAAACAGGAAAAGATGTACTCACAACCTAAATATACTACACCCCCCCCCCTCTCCATTTGCAAAACAAAGGCATTCACTAGTAATAGAGCATTCACATACACTGCTCCAACACAATGGAACAAACTCCCCGACAACTTAAGAGCTAACAAAGATCTCACATCATTCCGTAAAAGCCTTAAAACACTTCTATTTCAAGAATACTTCAATCAGTCAGAAATAACATAGAGTAATTCCGTGATGAAAACAATTTAAAGGGAGATATTCTACCACTTCTACCAGTTAGTTCCCCCAATTCCACGAAGAATCAAAATGAACCTACTTATATTATCTACACAAAGAATGTATATAGTTAACCAAATCCATGTATGTTAACATGTTTCCCGCCTCTATCTTGTATTTAGTTTTAGTTTTTCTATCCCTATTTTTTGAGTTATCCTAAACAATTTTTCACTTTTAATGTTCAAATGTTATGATCCTACTGTTTTATGTAACTGCTAATCTTTGCAGAGTTAATTGTTAGCTGTAAACCGCTGCTGATCACTGGAAGGAGCGGTATAAAAATGTGCTCAAATAAATAAATAAAATAAATTTAAAGATTGAAATTGGATGGATCTCTAATCAGGATCTCTAATCAGGTCACCACATCAAAATTTACAAATATTCCATGTATTTATTCACATTCAAATGACATTCTTCACCATGCCCATTTATTTATGCAAACTCTTATTAAAAAAAAACAGAACTCAAACAGTAATGTTTCTTGCCCAAAATGAAGAAGAATGAATACACCACAATCACTGTCTCATCATTGCTCTGAAAAATTCTTTCAAACTAATTTTATGTGTGAATCCCATTGCCCTTTTTCCCATAAATGCCCAATCTTGAAAAACAGTTCACTTATCTGAAAACCCAAAGACAGATGGTCATAAGTTCTTTATCATAACAAATTATGACAACTTCAAACGATATGGGCTGCCATTCCAAAGATGATCTTATTTTCCATTCCAACTTCAGTCGACAGTTTTGCCCCTAATCGGCTTCATCAGAGATATCTGAAATGAGAGCAGTAACTTCGTAGACAAATGGCATGGCAAAAAATAATCATAAACACATGTAAAACTTATAAAATCTTCGCCTCTTAGAAACACAATGAGGCTCCCAGCATAGCTCTCTGTCCACAAAACGCATGAACATTTCCCTGCACACTGATTTGAAGAAGTTTCAATGTGATGCATTGGATTATCAATGAGGGTAAGTTTATGCCTGGATATATAGAAAGGAGGCACCCCAATTGAAGTCCAGAGTGGCATTTGAGGGTACATCTGAGGAATCATTGGTAGGGTCAGATCGGAAGTATTTTTTAGATATGGACACCTGAGGTTACCACGGCTGAGAGAGGAATTGCAGGGTAAACCATGGAAGAGGATGGACCTGGGACTATTAGGGCCACAGATAGGAGATATTTCTTCGGAAACATCAATGGAACTCTTGGTGTTCAACTTGTTGGATCATCATCTGTCTGATGCTGATACTTCATTGTTAAATGGGCCTCTCTTTTGTGCTCACTTTATTTGATTTACATGTTGATGTCCAGTCATTCATCCGAAAGTTACGAATTGCATTATATATTTTGGATGTACTGTATGTAAGTTTCTATGCTACAGAAGCTAGGCTTCCTTTACCCATAGAAATGCTTTGAAGTTTTTTTGAGGGGGGGGGGCTTATTTCTTTGGAAACAGCAGTCTGATCTATCCCATATTTGAATTTGATGTGTCTTCTCACCAGTCTTCCCATTCCATTTAATTTTCAACAAATTATTATTTTCTCCAGACAGACATGTGCATGTTTAATCTTGACTGCTAAACACTTGACAATCTCAATATCAATGTATTTTTGGAGAGACCGCATTTGGCATTTTGTTTACTGTTCTGGAGGCCATATCATCAAGCACATATATGGAGAGGCAGTTCTGGGAAGGGTTACTGGAATGATACACGTTCTGTATCATGCATTCTATGATAAAAGGGATGAATGCAATTGTGCAATCAATTGTGCATTTGGTTCATTTGGCTGTTTAAAGACTGTAAATGCCTGTGACTTGCTTGTATGCACTTATACCTATGAATTAATGCTCAGAAAATCAATTTTCACAGGTAAAAGGTTCTTGTACATGGACCTATATCTTCCATTTTACAATGGCAGTACATTTTTTTTTAATTTTATTTATTTAAAGTTTTTACAAACAACAAATCAAACAATAAACAAAATACCAAACATGTCAACCCCCCCCCCACCCCCCACCCCGGTTCCTTGCAAGTGGGCTAAATAATACAGAACTAACACATGGTTAGAGTGTTGGCCCTCAACTCCTTAAGCCTTTGATCTTCCCACATATTCATCCAAAGGCGCCCATTTCTCTATGTTGGGCAACCGACTCCCACTATGATATACAGTCAAACCTCGGTTTTCATGATTAATCCGTTCGAAAAAGTCTGACTAAAACCGAAACGTATGAAAACTGAAGCAATATTTCCCATAAGAAATAATGTAAATCCAATTAATCCGTTCCAGACACCCAAAAATATTCACAAAAATACATTTTATAGAGAATAACTATTTTTTACATACAGAAAACAATGAGAAATAAATATAAATGACTAATGAAATGGATAAATGAACATTTAACATCACTGAAAGCAAGCTAAGTTCAGTACTGTACAGTACAGTATGTTAACATCTGGCCTTAGCCACCCCTGACAAGCTGCTGTGCCCAGCTCTCTTCGGAATCACATTGGATTCAGCCCATTAAAATACCTTTACATTATCTGCTCAATGCTTCAGAATGGCAGAAAATCTTAATGATATAGCTTCAGACTACCATGCAAGAGAAAGAACTGCCTCCCACATTCATGCAACATCTCCTGCTTACGTTGACAGCTTTTCTTCCCTGCTACCTCCGAGCCTGAGGGGGCGCTCCAGAGAACGGGCAGGTGGTGGACGAGATCGGGGCCTTCCTCTCTGCGCAATCCTTGCCTCTCTGACTCTGACCAGGCTCGAGGATGTGTTTCATTTACGTGCTCAGCTGGCTTTTGCTTCTCATCACGCTGGCGATTGGTGAGTCCAGGGGGCAGTGCTGCCGGGACCGGGCAGGCGTTCTGGCAGTGTATACAGAATGGTGTGCAGCGCGAGGGTGTATGTATTTACAGTACTGTACTTTACGAAAACCGAGGCGATGTACGAGAACCGGGACAAAATCTCAGTCAAAAGACGTTGAAAACCGAAGCGATGTATGAAAACCGGGACAAAATCTCAGTCAAAAAAGACGTTGAAAACCGAAGCGTATGAAAACCGGGGCAAATGAAAACCGAGGTTTGACTGTACCTTACTATAAGTTTTCTCAAAACTTGCATATAAGCATAAAGAGTTCCACCACACATTCCAATCCAAATTGCTTAAACTCTTCCAGTTTCTAAAAATAATTTTCAGAGCAATTGCTATCATAAAGTTTAATAAGAAGCACTTCCCTTTAGGAAGTGATGGGGAGTTCGCTGCAGATCGCAAGCATATGGTATTCCATGTCAAAGGGGCAGAGAATTTTAAAACTGCCTGAATTCTATTCCAGACTAGAGTCCAGAACCTTCGAACTCCAGAACACTCCAATACCATATGAGACAGAGTGCCGGACTGCTCATTACATGTCCAACACCACCCCTTAACCTGTTTGTCCCATTTAGATAATTTTATTGGGGTAATATGAGCTCGGTGCAGAAAGAAAAATAAAGACTGAGTAAGCGCTGCTGACCTGGAGACTCTGGTAATGGACCCCCAAAGCTTCATCCACATATCTGCTGAGACCTCAGTACCCAAGTCTTTCTCCCAAACTTTAGTAAGACCAACCAATGGCCTTGCGGAACATTCTCTGAAGAAAGCATACAGAAATGAAATTGCCTTTGGTTGGTCCACAATTTCACTGACTTTACCAATCAAGTAACCAGAATCTGGCAGGTTAACAATGTCAGTGACGATTGACTTAATACAATGTTTCAATTGAAGCCATTGGAAAAAACATGCTTTCGGCAGTGAGAATTCTTTCCTTAACGCAGCAAAGTCTTTCCACTTATCCTCAATTAGCAACTGGCACAACATCCATATTCCACACTTCTGCCAGGCCCTCCAAGCAAAAGTATTTCTCTTTATCTTAAATATCGGGTTCCACCATAACGGCAAAGCTCGGGGGGGGGGGGGGGTATCCTTCTTCACCCAAGCAGCAACAGTCAAATAAACCTCTTGGGTATTTAACACTACCCTCAATGCTCCTGTAAGATCTATGATCCTAGTTCCAAGAAGCTCCTGAAATGGGTAGGGGGAAACCAGACGGGTTTCAACCTCCAACCATATAGGTTTTTGAAACATGACCTCGCGCCTACACCATAACGCCCCTTGTCTGTAGGGGCGCCGCTTTTAAAGTGGCGGTGCAGCTGCAAAGTTCGGTGCTCCCACTGCCCCGATTGGGCAGGAGTTTCCGAGCGGGAGGATTTCCCACTCGGGCGCTCTACCCAACAAGAATGATCAGAGGGTAACTAGAGGAGCAGAGTCAGATGAAAGAAAGAGGCATATTTGAGAGAAAATGGCAGATTCTCTATTGAAATATGGTTGGATAATAAAGAAGGGACAGTAGCAAAAAGGAAGAAAAAGGTGGTAGAAAATCTTGAAAAAAGAAAAGCGATATCGGAGACACGTGGAGGCCGCTACTGCTGCTTTGTAAACATACCCCTTATTTTAGGAAGCTTCAAGAGAGATTCAATTTGTATAAAACAATTGTTTACAAGTAACGGAGGTTAACATACGAACATGGGATATGCCATACTGGCTCAGACCAAGGTCCTTCAAGCCCAGTGCCCTGTTTCCAAAAGTGACAAATCCAGATCACAAGTACCTAGCAGGTTCCCAAAAAGACCCACAGATTCCACAATGCTTGTACTGGGGCAAGCAGTGGATTTCCTGGGTCCACTTTAATAATGGTTTATGGAACCTTCCTCCAGGAACTTGTCCAAGCCTTTTGATAATGGTAGAAGTCTGGGAAAAGTTGGCAGTACATTTTTTAATATTTCCCCATGGCATGTACATCTGCAGAGGCAGGTGTAAGTGTGAGATTCCTGCTTGTTTGGCTCTGAGATCTCTACCAATGACTAAGGGGGTTATTCCATAACCCGAACAGGCTGTTTGTGCATGCATGGGAGATGCGTATTTTGTGAAAATGTCTACAACCATTTTCTGATACACGTGGCCCATGCATGTCCAAGACACTTGGCACGGGGATCTCAGAACATGCCTTGGAGGGGCAGAACGGGAGACGTATGTTGAAAGAACATGGCCTAAAACCATGGACAGAACCAAAACGACTCCATTCCCTTCTTCAGACTGCAACACTACAAATACCAAATGATGTTTAACATTGTAAATAGTTGTTGTAAACAGTTCAAGTTGCTCAACCCTCCATGCATGCCATGCATACCCTTAAAATTGTTTATTGTAAATGTTTATGAGGTTCAATGTAAAATTGCTTAATATAAATGGTTATGAGGTTAAATAAATTAAATTAAAAAAAAAATATGTATCATATTCAGGAAAGGCCCTCGCATATTTTTTGACTTCCCTGCAGACGTGCCAGTTATTCCTGCCAGAGTCATGGCATAAGGCAAGCACTTAGAAAATATTCTTCTGTGTTCTACAATTCGTCCAAGTTGTAAAAAGGTTGTGACAAGTTTGTTTAACACTAGAAGCCCCAAAAGGCATTTTACCTAGAAACCCCAAAGTGTGTCAATTGACGCATTATCACAATGACTGTGTTTAGCATGAAATGCAGATGTGAATTAATGTGAAGTTACTTATTTGTTAAATACGTGCAGTATGTGATGTCATTACATGATGTCATCGTGTGTTTATTGTTTGTAATGTCGGAGTAAAACTGTAAACAGTGATTGAGATGCGCCACCTGGCGAGAACATGAATTTATACCTAGAAGCCCCAAAGTACGTCAATTGACGCATCCAAGACAATTGAGTGCGTCAATTGACGTACTTTGGGGCTTCTAGATATAAATTCATTTTACCGCTAGGTGGTGCATCTGTCATTAATTTTTGATGCACATATTTGAACATCTTGACCTTGCTAACAAAGTCATGGAACATAACTGACATGGTTTTGCAGTGGTGCTGGTATACAACTTTGAAGATACATTTGCGTCAATTGACACACTTTGGAGCTTCTAGTGTTAAAACTGGTGTCACTGCAGTCTGGAAAAACACAAGATGCAGTTATAGAGAAGTGAAATACAGTAAGAGGTGAAGGAATCTTGTAAACTAAAGAGTCATTAATATCTAATCTTAAAGAAACATTATAAACAGCAATAGTGTTTATTCTGGCTATGCTGAAATTTGCTGTTTGTGCTAAAAGAGCATTCTAGGGGACCCTAACAATTTTTGTGCTATGAAAAATGGGAATATTGATGTAAGAATTCTATGTGAATGAATATGGAAAAAAATCTTTTTTGAATGAGAAAGGGACATATTTGTGGTCCTGGGACTTCATGCTGTTATGGTATGCCAGCTTTTATTTATAGATTCTGAACATCTGAGAAGTCAGGCAGGGTTGCCCCACAGATAGCAGATGTATACAGACAAACATAAGCCAAGACAGAGAGTGGACATTGTATGGGACATATGTAGCCACATGTAGGGAGTTGCTGTGAGAAATGCCAGTACCCAGATATGTGAGAAACAGATGCCATAGCCAGAAAGCCATAGTCATTAAAAGAGCATACTTTTGTAGCTCAGCAATATAATGCATCCTTTGGGGAATTACAAAGTTAGTTTAGGTTATTATGAGGTTGGCAAGGGTCTATATTGTTGTTTTTAAGTGCCGTCGAGTTGGTGTCGATTCATGGCGACCTCTGAATAGTTGTCCTAAACTTAGCATTTTAAGGAGTGTTTTTATAGATGCAAATGCGACGAATGCAGGAATAACTGAGGCAGTGTTATACTGCCAAGTAATGTGTGATGCAAGATATGTCATGACAAACATGTTAATATTTACTTGATCTTATAATACATTAGAGTGCACTAAGATTACTTTGCAGTGTTTTGGGCATGACTGGTATATATGGTCTAGTCTGCATCAGCAATTATGTATCATCACTATTTATGACTAGTTTGCATAAGCAAAGTACTATCAGAGAGAACAACAGCTTAGGAGATGCACCTTTTAACCGAGGAGGCGAGGCATCCACGAGTATATTGCAGAGACAGGCATGATCAGAAACGTGTAACTTCCCAGAATATGATGAGCGTGGGAATGTTCAAAATGATTTCAGCATTTACCCGTGTCCTGTAATATTAGCGGAGGACGTGTTTCGACACTCCACTCTAAGGCCCATGCCTGTACCCATGCACAGGTCTCACGCTGGATACGTGCACGGGCTGGCTGAACAGCATGTTATATGTGCCATGCCAGACACATCTACAAGACGATTCCAGAACCGCGGGCGTGTCTATACCCATGGCTGCTGAATTCGCTTTGGATCGTGCCTGTCCCCAATATAAATGTTTCTGCCAGAACTAGCTGGCCCATATGGAATCTGTCTCCAAGGGAGTAATTGTGCTTACCTCAATACCACCGCATAATTATTAAAAGAAAAAAGTTGCAATGATGCAATGGTGCATATTGCACATTTCCAAAATCAGGTAGGTGGGGGGTTCATATATGTGTCTCATAGGAAGTATTGAAAGGGTATCAGGGGCTACATAGCTCGATGTGTGGGTGTATGTCAAGATGTAAATGGGTGTCATGGGGTTCGTGTGTGTGTGTATCTTGAGGGGTGCCAATATGTGTATGTGTGTGTATCTCTCTCTCTCGAGGGGTGCATATATTTGTGTCTGTGTCTTGAGAGGTGCATGTGTGACTGTATCATGGGGGGGTGTCAAGGGCCATGGGTATGTGTACAGTATGTGTGTGTCATAGATAGTGTTGGCAGTTTCGTGCATGTGTGTGTGTGTATGTATGATGGGGAATGTCAGAGGCTGTGTGTGTGTGCCTTATTGTCTCATAGCCCTCATCCACCTTCCTCAGTTTGCTTTTATCTCTCTTTCAGATGACCTCACCAGGCTTCACCCAGTCTCTATCTCTCTCTCCTAAGCTTCACCAAGTGTCTCTCTCTCATACCCCTGACCCCTAGACTTTACCCACTTTCTCTCATACCCCTTCCCTCTTCATCCAGTCCCTTTTACATTCACCTATTCTAGTTGTAACTCCTTAAAAATGTCACAGTTCAGGCTTCCAGCACTGTGATTGGCTTTCTGAATGGTGGAGCTGTGCAGGGCAGGAAGTTCTCATATTGAAAGATCGTCTAATCATGTGCAGGAAGCCTGATCCGCAGTACTTTTGCTAGCCTAGCATATGCATGTTTGTGCATGCTTACCCACGATGCACAAACATTCATATATTCTGCATGCCCATGGCAAAAGAAGAGGGCATTGTGGGTCACAGCCAACAGTGGTGCTGTGTGCCTGTGGGACGAGGAGCAGAGAAAGGCTGTGATTGTAGCCAAGAATGCTAATGAAAGAGGAGGTGGGGCCAGGGAGATGCTTAGCAGGTAGGTAGCAGACATTTAAAGGGGCAGTCAGTTTGGGAAAAGAAGATGGGGGGAGGAGCTTGGAAAGCAGGGGATGAGAGTGCAAGGGAAAGGAGAAAGGAACAGGGGCTGGGAAGGGGCAGAGTGAGGGGGCAGCAGGAAAGGGGCTTCACAGGAGAAAGTGGAAGGGGTTGGAGATTAAAGAGATGAATGCATGGGGAGAAAAGTTCACAATGGGGGGATGTTCAGCGGTGGCAGCTAGCACTTCTAAAGCACATAGCCATTGCCGCTGAATACTATCCTCAGATATTCAGTGCCAGGGACATATCCGGCTACCAGCATTGAATATCCAGGTGCCACATAGCACAGAATCTAACTGTGCAGTGGCGATATTGAGCCACTGCCTGGTTAGCTTCCATGGGTAAAGATAGGCTCTGCTCCACCCAGAATGCCCTGATGCTAGCTGCTAGAGGTGGCACCGTGGATATCCAGGTTTGCAAACTGTGTAAAAGCATTTGAATACCCCCTCCCCCCATGTATATACTCTAAAAGGCATAAACACTCCCAGTCCCAGAAGATACACAAGCACCCCATCCCCGCATGACACACACACACACACACACACACACACACAGGCACCTGACCTGCACAGAACACACATGTGCATCCCCCCAACAGCTCCTATGATATACACAGATGAATCCCCCAAATGTCTGACTCAGTATGTGGGGGAACATGCCATTGTATCACACCGCAAGTATGCACTTTTCAACTTGTATATATTTTACAAAAGGTTCTATGTTCATTAGAGCCTTTTTTTAAATACTTGGGAATTTGAATGACGTGGCCCGGACATCCCATTTCCAATCTAGAAACCCTATGCAAAATTAGGCTTATGCTATAAAGAGTAATAGCACTAGAACATATACATGTATATTAAAAAATACATATAAAATATGACACCTGCAAACCACTACTTCTTAATATTTCTTCTTCAATACAACGTCCATTTTAGGTGCCCTATTGAAAATTAACATGTTCCTGTAATCCATGCATTTTGGTGTAATAGAGCTATAAATTCAAGTATAATAAACTAATAAAGTGTTATTGCATGCATTGCATGCATGTATGTAGTGAAAGCAGTTAACATAGCTGGGTTTAAAAAGGGTTTAGATAAGCTCCTGGAGGAATGATCAGTAAATTATTATGAGCCAAGTAGGTTTGATAAAGCCACAGATTATTTTTGGGTATAAGTAACAAGAAAAGGACTGATTTTTGGGAATTATTCCAAGTATGTTTGACCTGGATTGGCCAGGCACAAGGAGAGCAGGTAGCTCTTGCTGATCCAACAGGAAACAGTGAGGCAAGAGATTGGATGAACACAGGTGCCTTTATTGGTGGTCCCCTTTTTTTTTTTTTTTTTTTTGACCTTTGATCAGACCCAGTATGACAAATCTTATGTCCTTGTGACCAAACAGTTAATGTGTTTATACATATATAATATGAGAGGCATATTCAGCAGTGATAGCCAGCACCATTAAAGTGGCTGGCCATCGTTGCATTAAATTATGCCCACAAAAAACCCAATGGATAGTTACAACAAAACAAATTGTGCTGTAGTGCTGGAAGATGAGACCCCCAGTTGGAAGGCACTCAACTAGCTACTGGGGAAGAGCTGAAGACTTTTCAGAGTAAAGCCAGCATTTATGATGTGGTTGGATCAAAGCCCTCGGGATGTCTGACTGCTGATGTAGCTGTGCATGAAATGAGAGTCAGAAGCTGTAAAGATGTCTTACACATTGGAACATGGAATGTACGAAGCATGAACCAAGGGAAGTTGGAGGTGGTCAAGAATGAAATGGAACGTGTACAACCTGATCTGTTGGGTGTCAGCGAACTGAAATGGACTGGCATGGGGCACTTTGCATCAGATGATCACATGGTCTACTATGCTGGAAATGAAAGACAAAGAAGAAATGGTGTTGCATTTATAATAAAGAAGAAACTTGCAAGAACAGTAATGAAATACAATGCAGTCAGCGAACACTTAATCTCAATTCGTCTATGAGGAATGCCTATCAACACAACTATAATTCAAGTATATGCCCCAACAATAGCTGCAGAAGAGAATGAAATTGAAAAGTTCTATGAACAAGTACAAGCTGAAATTGACAGAACATGCAAACAGGATATCCTCATAGTCATGGGTGATTGGAACGCAAAGGTTGGCAACAAAGAAGAAGACAAAGTAGTTGGAAAATATGGACTTGGCAACAGAAATGAAGCTGGAGAAAGACTGATAGAATTCTGCAAGACCAACGATATATTCATCTCGAACACCTTCTTCCAGCAACACAAGCGGCAACTGTACACATGGACTTCACCCAATAGATTGTATAAAAATCAAATTGACTACATCTGTGGAAGTCAACGATGGAAAAGCTCTATAACATCAACAAAGACAAAACCTGGAGCTGACTGTGGTACAGATCATCAACTACTAGTATGCAAACTCAAGCTAAAGCTGAAAAAAGAGCAAACCACTCATGAATGCAGCAAAATATGACCTTGAGAATATACCACTGGAATTTAAAGACTGCCTGCAAAATCGATTTGCTGCTTTAGATACAAATGATAGAGTTCCAGAAGAGTTATGGAATGACATCAAGAAGGTTGTGTTGGAAGAAAGCGAGAAGTCTCTACAAAAGGTAAAAAAGAAAAAACGGCCAAAATAGATGACGGAAGAAACTCTGAAAATTGCCCAGAAATACAGAGAAGCTAAAGCCAGAGGAGAAAGAAAGACAATCACAGAACTCAACAGAGATTTCCAACGTGCAGCAAGACAGGACAAGGAAAAGTACTACAATGACGCATGCAAGGAAATAGAAGCAGAAACTATTATTTATTTATTTATTTAACAGTTGCTTATATACCGCTACCTTCCACAGATCAGGTGCGGTTTACAGTGAACAAGGAATGAACAGAATTGGAATGTTACAAGATGCTCAAGGTTCTATGTTGAATGATGCTGAGAAGATCAAGAAAAGGTGGAAGGAATATACAGAGTTTTTATATGATAAAGATCAAGTGGACCAACAGCCGTTTCAACCTGTACCTTATGATCTGGAACCATTGGTGATGAAGAAGAAGTTGAAGCAGCATTGAAATCCTTATGAAAGAACAAAGCACCAGGCATTGATTGCATTCCCATAGAAGTAATACAGCAATCTGATGCAGCTGTTACCGTACATACAAGGCTATGCCAAGAAATATGGAAGACAACATCATGGCCAACTGACTGGAAAAGATCTGTGTTTATACCAATACTAAAGAAAGGTGATCTTGTTCCAACGGAACAAGGAGAAACAGAATGGTTTAAAATAAGCAAAGGTGTAAGACAAGGCTGCATGCTTTCCCCCTACCTGTTTAATTTATATGCAGAACAAGTCATCAGAGAAGCAGGATTGTATGAAGACAACAGAGGTGTGAAGATTGGTGGAAGACTCATTCATAACCTTCGCTATGCTGATGATACCACATTACTGGCGGAAAGTGAAGATGATCTGAAACATTAGCTTCTCACAATCAAAGAACATAGTCTCAAAATGGGCCTGCACCTTAATGTAAAGAAGACAAAGATCATGACAACTGGCATAATCAACAGGTTCATCGTCGAAGGAGAAGAAATTGAAATTGTGAATAACTTTAACCTACTTGGATCAACTATCAATAAAGAAGCAACAAGCAGTCAAGAAATCAGACGACGCATTGCTCTTGGCAGAATGGCTATGAAAGACCTAGATAAGATTCTCAAGAGCAGAGATGTCTCTCTCCATACAAAGATTCGACTTGTTCAAGCCAAGGAATTTTCAATAACATCATATGGATGTGAAAGCTGGACAGTGAAAAAGATAGACAGGAAGAAAATTGATGCCTTTGAATTATGGTGCTGGTGGCGAATACTATGTATACCATGGACTGCCCGAAGAACAAACCAGTCTGTACTAGAGGAGATCAAACCTAAGCTTTCTTTAGAAGCTCAGATGACAAGAGGAAGAACAAGATCAGCTTTCCTAAAGCTACGAGAGTTAAAGAAAAAGTTCCAGCCTCGAATTGGAATGTTACAAGATGCTCAAGGTTCTATGTTGAATGATGCTGAGAAGATCAAGAAAAGGTGGAAGGAATATACAGAGTTTTTATATGATAAAGATCAAGTGGACCAACAGCCGTTTCAACCTGTACCTTATGATCTGGAACCATTGGTGATGAAGAAGAAGTTGAAGCAGCATTGAAATCCTTATGAAAGAACAAAGCACCAGGCATTGATTGCATTCCCATAGAAGTAATACAGCAATCTGATGCAGCTGTTACCGTACATACAAGGCTATGCCAAGAAATATGGAAGACAACATCATGGCCAACTGACTGGAAAAGATCTGTGTTTATACCAATACTAAAGAAAGGTGATCTAACTGACTGTGGAAATTATCGCACAATCGCTCTGATCCCACATGCCAACAAGATTCTACTGAAGATTATTCAAAAGAGACTACAATCATACCTGGAACAAGAACTACCTGAAGTGCAAGCAGTGTTCAGAAAAGGGCGAGGAACGAGAGACATCATTGCGGATGTGAGATGGATCCTTGAAAAGACTAAAGAATACCAAAAGGATATCTATTTGTGCTTTATCGACTATAGCAAAGCTTTTGACTGTATAAACCATGAGAAACTCTGGGCCACATTAAGAAGCATGGGTATACCAGAACACCTGATCGTTCTCTTGCACAATCTGTACATTGATCAAGAAGCAACAGTTCCAACGGAACAAGGAGAAACAGAATGGTTTAAAATAAGCAAAGGTGTAAGACAAGGCTGGATGCTTTCCCCCTACCTGTTTAATTTATATGCAGAACAAGTCATCAGAGAAGCAGGATTGTATGAAGACAACAGAGGTTTGAAGATTGGTGGAAGACTCATTCATAACCTTCGCTATGCTGATGATACCACATTACTGGCGGAAAGTGAAGATGATCTGAAACATTAGCTTCTCACAATCAAAGAACATAGTCTCAAAATGGGCCTGCACCTTAATGTAAAGAAGACAAAGATCATGACAACTGGCATAATCAACAGGTTCATCGTCGAAGGAGAAGAAATTGAAATTGTGAATAACTTTAACCTACTTGGATCAACTATCAATAAAGAAGCAACAAGCAGTCAAGAAATCAGACGACGCATTTCTCTTGGCAGAATGGCTATGAAAGACCTAGATAAGATTCTCAAGAGCAGAGATGTCTCTCTCCATACAAAGATTCGACTTGTTCAAGCCAAGGAATTTTCAATAACATCATATGGATGTGAAAGCTGGACAGTGAAAAAGATAGACAGGAAGAAAATTGATGCCTTTGAATTATGGTGCTGGCGGCGAATACTATGTATACCATGGACTGCCCGAAGAACAAACCAGTCTGTACTAGAGGAGATCAAACCTAAGCTTTCTTTAGAAGCTCAGATGACAAGACTTCGACTTTCATACTTTGGACACATCATGCGGAGAGAGAGATCATTAGAGAAAGACATCATGCTTGGCAAGATAGAAGGTCAATGCAAAAGAGGAAGGCCAGCAATGAGATGGATCGATACAATAACAGCAGCTACGGGTACCAGTCTGTCAACAATGAGCCACCTGACTGAAGACCGAACACAATTTAGGATAGCTATCCAGAGGGTCGCCATGAGTCGACTCCGACTCGACGGCACTTAACAACAACAACAAAAGTGTATGCTGGAGTAGAGTAGTAGATTAATGGTTAGAGCAACAGCCTTTTATCAAAGGACCAGGGTTTGATTCCTACTAGTACCCCTTGTGGTCTTGAGCAAGTCACTTTACCCTCTATTGCATTGGACAAAAAAAGCCTGACAATCTACTTCTGATTATACCTTGCCAAGAAAACCCAGGGGCTTCTGGGTTGCCAAAAAAAAATAAATGTGTGTGCTGAGCAATGTTCAGTTAAAAACATGACAGCAGAAGAAGACCATAAGAACTACAATATGCCAAACTGGGTCAGACAAAGGTCCATCAAGCCCAGCATCCTGTTTCCTATAGTGGACAATCTAGGTCATACATACCTAACAGTTTCCCCAAAAGACACAGGTTCCACAATGCTTGTACTGGGTCAAGCATTGATATCCTGGGTCCCTTCTTAATAATGGTTTATGGACCTTTCCTCCAGGAACTTGTCCAAACCTTTTTTAAACCCAGCTAAACTAACAGCTTTTACTACATTCTCCAGTAACAAATTCCAGAGTTTGATTACACATAGATCTAGTTTGCCCTTCTATAGTAGTCTCCTTTTTACTTTTAGAAATCCTCTGTGCTTCTCCCATGCTTTTTTGAATTCAGATACTGTCCTCATCTCCACCACCTCCACTGGGAGACTATTCCATGCATCTACCACTCTCTCTATAAAGAAATATTTCCGCATTTTACTCCTGAGTCTATCCCCTTTCACCCTCATCTTATGTCCCCTCATAGCAGAGCTTGCTTTCAATTGAAAGACTCTCCTCCTGTGCATTTATGCCACAGAGGTATTTAAACATCTCTATCATGTCTCCTTTATCCCGCTTTTCTGCTAATGTATACATATTAAGATCTTTAAGTCTTTCCTCATGTGCTTTATAATGAAGACCACTAACCATTTTAGTAACCACCCTCTACACCTACTCCATCCTGTTTATATACTTTTGAAGGTGTGGACTCCAGAATGCATACAATACTCCAAATGAGATCGCAGCATTATCACCTCTATTTTCCTCCTGGCCATTCGTCTTCCTATGCACCCAAGCATCCTTCTGGCTGTCACCATCACCTTTTTTCCTGTTTAGCTACTTTAAGATCATCAGACACAATCATGCCTAGGTCCCACTCTTCTTTTGTGGACAGAAATATGTCAACCCCTGCACTGTACCGCTCCTTTGGATTTTTGCAGCCCAAATGCATGATCCTGCATTTTTTAGCTGCACTGAGTATGCTCAAGTAGTGATTTAGCTATCAAGTCAGTGGTGATATTCAGCCACTGGCCAGATGGCTAAAGTCAGCCCTGCTTCTTTTTCGGTCTAACTTTAGCCAGTTTGGGTTAACCACTTTGTGGCTCAATATATCGCCGCTAACCATCTAACCCTTGATGCCACCCCCAGAACACCTCCGAAATGCCCTAATGCAAAGCAGTTTAGTATCAATGCGTTGAGCTGAGCTAGGAGAAGATATTCAGCTGCACAAACCAGATATGTGTCACTGAATATCCCACTCAGTGTGATTAACATATTTAGCAGGCCTGCTAACATGTTAATCCCTTTAAATATGCTCCTATATGCATTTATTTTCAAGGCATTTATTCATTTTTTTTAGTCTAGAGAAATGTGAGTCATAAATCACTGCCTTTCATAGACTCCCTGTCTAACACAAAGGCATAAATGAATATCTAGGTAAAGACTTGTACAGATGGGGTTAAAATTTTCAGAAGCGGTTTCTGTTATGTATCATTTGACAGGAAACCAAGTTATCTGAGACTGGTCTTATAGGCATCAATCTTAAACCCATACATGGTGTAGGGCTGAGTTACCATAAGATATGAAAGGTCCATTAAGGTCTCTTATCAGCTGTATATTGGCATAATTAAAGGGTTTGATAGCATTAACCTGAGCTGTGAAAGTCTCCAGAGAATTCATTGTTATCAGTCATCTGACCCTTGAGTTTAAACAGTTACAGTAAGTGTACTTTATCCTTCATTTTCCAGAGGACATTGATTTGGCTTGTAAGGCAGTAAAAGTGTTTTTTTAAATCTATTTCACTGAATTTTCTTTTTTGTTTTGTCTTTTACATGCTGAACATACATAGTTAAATTGGATACCCACTCATAATTCCTAGGCAGTTAAGTCCTATTTTCAGGAATTTGTCACAAGCAGAATAGGAAAATCACATATTTCATTGTTAACACCATTCTTTTATATTAACTATAGTTTTGACTTGATCTGTCAGAGCTTCTGTTAATGCGCAGTAGAATCACTTTGATACCATTTTAAGTTTTTTTTTTTACCAATGAGTTATAACACCAGGCACTTCAAAGTAAACTTTAGACCTTTGCAGAAAACCAGTTTGGGAGAGTTTTCAGTAAACAGTCTCAGGATTTATTTGGTGGCAAAAGAATGGGATCACGTGACTCTTCAGTTGCTAAAATAGGGTCATGGGATAACAGTTTGGAAAGCACTGCACTAGACTAACCTGCACAGAGTGGCGCTTGCAAACCTAAAATCAGTGGATCTATTCTAGAAGAAAACATTGGGGGTGGGGGGAGGGGGGAACCTGCATGGAGCAGAGGTTGCGAACCTCAAACCAGTAAGTTTACGACAGGGGTGCCTATATTCAATTCTTGAGGACCACAAACAGGCCAGGTTTTCAGGATCTCCTTAATAAATATGCATGAGGCAGATCTGCATACATTCTACCACATTGTATGCAAATACATCTTATGCATATTCAGTAGGGAGAGCTTGATATCCTGGTCTGTCTGCAGCCCTCATAGACTGAATTTGTGCTTCCTTGATCAATGACAAAGCACTGTGGGTCTGCTTGAATGCTGTGGCACTTGCAATCCCAAAACCAAAGAAAGCACTGGAGAAACCTGCACAGAGCAGCAGTTGCAATCCTAAAAGGCAATGGTTATACTTTTCTAGGTTAAATGAGGGAAATAGAGCAAGGAAGTCTGAATGTTGGGTTCATATGGGAATTACCTGTATGTCAACCCAGAGTGGACAAATCATTGAAGGACAGATTAGATGGGCCATTTAGATATTCACTTGCTGCCATGTACTATGTAACCAATTAATGAATATACATTTGTAAAATACATAAAAATTGAAAAGCCACCTGTCGAAGGACACTCTAAACAAATTACAAAATTACAGTAACTGAGAATACAGTTTGTATATTTATTCATGAATCATGTCTATTGAACATTTACTTTGTCCTTTTTTAACATTATCACCTCTTTCCTCCATTGTAACACAAGCGAGGGCACCTTTTAGATAGTACATGGAGATCAGAATTGAGACGTCAAGGTCACGACACACAGAATTCCACCAGAATTTTAGAAAAAGCTCTGTGTAATGTAGTCCTTGTTCTAAAATAGTGCAGAAATGCATGTCTATTTGCTGATACGTGGATTCAGATGACCCATTTTGCAAATCTATATGTGGGAAAAATCAATGGAGGAATCTTGGCAACTTCCATGTGTATACGCCCGCATGTTAGATATTTTGCAAATCTACATCAATGAATATTGATAATTAACTATGGATGTCACTATCTTTATCTAATTTCAATTTGAAGAGGGAAACAAACTATCAGGGATTAAGGAACATAATTTCCTTAATCCCTCAGGTAAAAGCTGGCCAAAATAAGCACTTTTCAAAACCTATGGGGTTATTTTAGAAATCTTATTCACAATTTGCATGTGTAAAATCAGGTATTTACATGTGGAAATGGTATCCATGTGGCAATTGCAAGGGGGCATATCATGGATATGGTTAGAAAGTGGCTTAAAATCAGCACCTGTATCCACATTTCATATAGCGAATACAAGTGCATGACTACAGTGGTATACATCGCGATTTATAGCTGCTCCCAGACATGTGTAGATTTTATAAAAGTGCTTTTCTAAGGAGGATATGAGAGGTTGCAGTAGATGGGAAATTGCAGGGAAGAGGCAGGATAGAATACAAAATGATATGAAGAAGCTAGAGAAGGAGAAATTGGAAGAAAAGGAGAATACGCCTAGCCATAATGAAGAAAATGAAAAATGGAAAGAAAGAATAGGGACTTTATTTATTTAATTTATTTATTTAGCTGTATTTATATCCCGCTTTTCACCGGGTCAAAGCGGTGTAACATTGGAGGGGGGGGGGAACAAATGAGTGATCAAACTCAGGGGTAGGGGCTATCACCAGGGGCCAACATTAATGATTTCAGCAAATAATTGGGATATAGACATTGTATTACAGGCTTCTTTAGAACATATGTTCCCGGGGGGAGGGGGGCTGGGGGGGAGGTAGTCAGTGGCTGGTGGTTGCTTCAGTTCCGAGGTGTTCCTGGAATAAGGCGGTTTTTAGTTGTTTCCTGAATGATAGAGGGTCTCTGTTATTTCTGATGTGGCTTGGTAGAGAGCTCCAGAGAGATGGTGTGTATAGTTCGAAGGCTCTGTTGCAGGTCCGTTGATTGCATTTGGTTCGTTTATGGGGTATGGTGAGGGAGTTGTTGGTGGTCTGTCTGGTTGTTCTGTTGTGGGCTGGACGGTGTAGTAGTGTGTGGAGCTGGGAAGTCTGCGTTTGGTAGAGAGCTTTGTGTGTAAGTAGGGTGGATTTGTATTTGTGCTTCGAGGGGGAGTATGTGTAGTTCCCTCAGGATTGGGGTGATGCGGTCTTGTTTTTTTGCTTTCTGAATAATCCTTGCTGTTGTATTCAAGGCAGTTCAAAGTGGGTTGGTGTGAGTGGCTGGTAGTCCATGGTAGATTATATTGCAGTAGTCCAGGTGTGGGAGTGTCATGGCTTACATCACTGTTCTGAAGTCTTGTGGTTCAAGGAGAGGTCTGAGGCGTTGTACTGTTTTAGCCTTGTGGAATATTGTTCCGGTGTTTTTTTTTTATTTGTTGCTTGAGTGTGAGTGCTTGGTCTATGATGATTCCCAGGTATTTTATGTGCGGTTGTATTTGTATTTGTGTGGCTCCAATGTTGAGGTGTGTAGGTGGTGTAAAGTCTGGGTCCTTTGTTACTATGAGGGCTTCTGTTTTCTTTATGTTTATGGATAGGTTGTTTTTTTGTAGCCAGCTAGATACTTCTGTGAAGCATTGGGATAGGTGTTTATTTGTTGGGTTAGAGGTTGTGATTGGGGCATAGAGCATTATGTCATCCGCATAGATGTGATAGTTGATGTTGTGGGCGTGAATGATAGAGCAGAGTGGTTGCAGGTAGATGTTGAAGAGCATGGCTGACAGTGTGGATCCTTGTGGTACTCCTTGGTGTTGTTGGAAGGGGGGTGATGTTGATATGCTTGTGCGGATCAGTAGTTGTCTATTGGTTAGGTAGGAGTGGAACCATTGGAGTACGGTATCCTTGATGCCAATTGCTTGTAGTCTGTGTAGGAGGATGTTGTGGGAGATGGTGTCGAAGGCTGCTGATATGTCTAGGAAGATCATGGCGTATCCAGAGTGTTTGTCTTGGGTCCCTATGACAAGGGTGTTCATTAGTGATGTCATGAGGGTCTTGACTCTGTGGAGTGGGCGGAAGCCGTGTTGTTGCGGGTTCAGTATGTTGTTGATATCTAGATGTTCTTGGAGCTGTTGTTGAACTACCTTCTCTATGATTTTGGCAGTGAATGGGAGGCTTGCTATAGGTCTGTAGGATGCAGGGTCCATGGGATCCAGGTTGTGTTTTTTTAGGGTTGGCCGTATGATTGAGGTTTTGAGGACGTCTGGCATGCGTCCTTGGCTGAGGGATTCATTAACAATGCAGGCTAATGGTGTACTCAGGTCTTCCTTGGTTTTCTTTATCCATTCTGTAGGGCAGGGGTCCAGCGGAGAGGTGGTGGTATTCAGATGGGAGATGGTGGTTGATATTTCCTCTTTCGTGATTACTTCGAATTCACTCCATTCTTTATGGTGGTGGTGTGGTTTGTTGTTGTTGTGTCTGCGTTCAATTGTTGTTTTTGTAGCTGTTTGTATTGCTGTGCTAGTAAATCTAGTGGGATGTTTGGTAGTTGGTCGGAGTGGTTGGGCGCTTTTGTCAGTTTTTTGACAATGTCAAAGAGTTCTCTTGGTTTGTTTATTGATGTGTTTATGATTTTCGAATGGTAAGTCTTTTTTGCTTTGTCTGTTTCTGCGTGGTACATGTAGTTTGTTTTGTCATCTTCCTTTCTGGTTTTTCTCCATTTTCTTTCCGCTCTTCTGAGTTTGGTTTTTAGCTTCCGGAGGTGGGGGGTGAACCATCAAGCTTTTTTGGTGGTGTGTCTGGTGTTAGTTTTGCTTGTTGTTGCGCTGGATGCGGAGGAGATTGTGGTGTTCCAGTTGGAGATTAGGTCATCAATATTGTTGGAGCTTGTTTGCAGTTTAGGTAGAGTTTGTGCCAGGAAATCTTCCTTGATGAATGTCCTAAATCTTCTTGTATGCTGTTTGTTCTCCTTGTTGTCTGTATGTTGGTAAGTGTGGGATATGTTGATGAGGAAGTGATCCGACCATGGTATGTGTGTGATTGCTGGTTTCTTGTATGAGGTGGCCATTTGGGTATTTAGGAATATGAGGTCCAATGTATTTCCTTTTTCGTGTGTTGGTTCGTGTATGATCTGTGTTAGGTTCATTGCTTCCATGGCATTGATGAAGGTTTCTGCTTGCTTGTCTTGGAGCGATGGGAGGTTGAAGTCTCCTAGGATTATTTGTTCCTTTGTGGATATGGCGCTCTCAGATATGTGTTGTAGTATCTTTGTTAGGTCGGTGCTTGGGGTGGGTGCTCTGTAGATTAGGCATATTGAGAGGTGTTTATTGGTGAGGGTGAGTATGTCTGCTTCATTGGTCGTTTCTGATGCGTGGTTCCTGAGGTGGAGGTTGGTTTTTGATACGATGGCTACTCCTCCTCCTTTGGTGTGTGTTGGGGAGCAGTGTTGCAGGCTGTATCCTTTTGGTGTTAATTGGTTCATGAGCACCATATCGGTGTCTGTTAGCCAAGTTTCTGTTATGCATAGGATGTCAATTTTTTGGGTTGTGATCGGGTCTTGGAGCATGTGGTATTTGTTTCTGACTGAGCGAGCGTTTATTAGTGAAATGGAGAGGGGGCTGCAGTTCAGGGGGTTGGTGATGTGGATTGGTGTGTGTGGTGTGTGAGTATCGCTCCATGTGATGGGGGGGTTACAGATGTGTGTGGTTTGGATGTTTGTGTTGTTTGGTCGGGGTTGGTTGGCGGGTGTGTCTGTGGGGGAGGGGTAGATGGTCAGGAGTGGTGTTAGGAGGTAGATTGGGGTTAGGAAGGATGGCATGGTTTGTAGGCATACCTTGATGTTCTTGGGGCTGTGTTGTGTTTCTGCGCTGAATCCTTGGTATGTTGAGAGTCCTTTTTCTGCCTTGACAGGATTTTGGGTGTTTGTTGTTCGTTCTGCTGCTGTTGTTGTTCTTGTTCTAGTTGTCCAAGCTTGTTTGCTGCTATGCTTGCTGTGCGTCTTTCTTGGTGTTTTTTGGTGGGGCTATGCTTCCTTTCCTCTGCGCGCTCCACCTAAGGGCCACGCCAAAGGGCCCTCTGGTGAGGCCCTCAGGCGCGGGCCCGCCAGGCGCGGAAGCGCCCTGTAGGGGCGCCGCTTTTAAAGTGGCGGTGCAGCTGCAAAGTTCGGTGCTCCCACTGCCCCGATTGGGCAGGAGTTTCCGAGCGGGAGGATTTCCCACTCGGGCGCTCTACCCAACAAGAATGATCAGAGGGTAACTAGAGGAGCAGAGTCAGATGAAAGAAAGAGGCATATTTGAGAGAAAATGGCAGATTCTCTATTGAAATATGGTTGGATAATAAAGAAGGGACAGTAGCAAAAAGGAAGAAAAAGGTGGTAGAAAATCTTGAAAAAAGAAAAGCGATATCGGAGACACGTGGAGGCCGCTACTGCTGCTTTGTAAACATACCCCTTATTTTAGGAAGCTTCAAGAGAGATTCAATTTGTATAAAACAATTGTTTACAAGTAACGGAGGTTAACATACGAACATGGGATATGCCATACTGGCTCAGACCAAGGTCCTTCAAGCCCAGTGCCCTGTTTCCAAAAGTGACAAATCCAGATCACAAGTACCTAGCAGGTTCCCAAAAAGACCCACAGATTCCACAATGCTTGTACTGGGGCAAGCAGTGGATTTCCTGGGTCCACTTTAATAATGGTTTATGGAACCTTCCTCCAGGAACTTGTCCAAGCCTTTTTTAAATCCAATTATACTAATAGCTTTTACTACATCCTCTGGTAATGAATTCCAAAGTTAGATTACGCGTTGAATGAAAAAAATATTTTCTCTTATTAGTCTTAAATGGGTTACAATGTTGCTTCATTGCATGCCCCCTAGTCTTTCTAGTTTTTGATGGCATAAACAATCAATCTACATTTACTCGTTCCACTCCATTAATTAATTTATAGACCTCTATCATATCTCCCCTCAGCCGTCTTTTCCAGGTTGAAGAACCCTAACCTTTTTAAGGCTCTCCTCATAAGGGTATCCTTCCACCCCCTTTACCATTTTGGTGGCTTTTCTCTGTACCTTTTCTATTCTGCTATATCCTTTTTAAGATACAGTGATCAGAATTGCACACAATATTCAAGGTGTGGTCGTACCATGGAATGATACAGAGGCATTATAATATCCTTTGTTTTATTCTCCATTCCTTCCTTATGATTCCTAGCATTCTATTTGTTTTCTTGGCTGCTGCTGCACTCTCGGCGGAGGGCTTCAATGTTTTATCCATAATGATGCCTAAATCTTTTTCCTTCCTAATGTGGAACCTTGCCATGTATAACCATAGTTTGGGTTGTTCTTTCCTAGGTGCATAACTTTGCACTTGTCCACATTAAGGGGTATGTTTACTAAACCTTCTTAACGTGCGCGCTGTGCAATTATCGCGCGCTAAGGTACCTTAGCGCGCGATAATGACGTTTTATGGGGCACAAATGTGCCTTAGCGCGAGCTAACGCACGCAGCGGCGCAAACGAGCGCTGAAGGCGGGGAAAGGCTCCCGGAGGGCAGAGGAAGGCTCCCCAGGGGCAGAGAGAAGGGGTCAATGGGTGGAGAGTGGGAGGGGAGAGGCTCCCCGCACACTAATGATGTGAAATCCGAGGCCAAAACTAACGCAAGTGAAAACCTCGCGTTAGAGCTGATTTAAAGGGAAAAGAAACCATTTCTGTCAGCAATGTACAGCAAAACCAGGGAAACCTACAAAAAAGTGAAGAGTGTGATACATGTGCACGGAACAAAAGTACAAATAAACAGTGAAAAGGACCCCAACAAAATATACAAAAAACATAACCAAGCTGGGCAATAATGATAGTAATGGGAAACATCAAAAAACACTCCCAAGAAAGCCCCCCAAAAAAGATATGAATTTTGGAAGGGTCTACGCTCCGTCCCCATACAAGGTGAATGATCCCACAGTAAAATAGCACTGATCAGGGTTTCCCTCTCCATTGGTCAGGTTTCCTATGGCATGCACATGTTCCACAACAGCAGGGTGGGCACGTCGGAATGGGCAACTGGACAGATGCTGGGAAAGGGGATACAGAGGGCTACAGGCGGCACATGCTGTGGTGCAGCTGTGGCACAGTGCGGACTAGGCAGATGCCTAGGTGGCACTTAGGAATGCTGAAACTGTACAGCAGCCAGACAGCAACTAATGAGGGCCCAACATGGGCACGAGAGTGTTTATCACAGTGTCACAGGGGATAGTACCCAGCAGGTACCCCCAAGGGCACAGAACATTGGCAGGCGGTGCTGGGGGTAAGCGTGGACATCTATGCAAGCACACCTACCCCAGAACACGCACCATAGGCAGCTGCCTACCTGCACACTGGATGGCTTGAGACTGCACACCACCAGCACCACCAGCAGAAGGGCATGTCAGCATGGTGGCAGAGGGGTACTGGTGGTGGAGGGGGGCAGTGGCAGCTGCCCAGAGCAGGCCATGCCTAGCCCTGTGTAGGTGGGTGCCATGCACTGCAACAGACAGGCCCTGCCGGACAAACAGTCATGGTATCACCAGGGAATGCACTGTCTCTGTGGCAACACAGTGGTGCAGTGCACACAACCAGTGTGTTTGGAAGCAGAAGGTCACAGGTTCAAGTCCCAGCTGTGGTGCCTGCCAACCCAGTCCCCATATTTTACCCACTACTACAACGTGCTAATACAGACAGAACCTTTATTGCAGATGACGTAAACATGCCCAAAACACCTACATTTTACCCTACAGAGCAAAGACACCATAAACAGGCGCATTACCTAGAGCAGAGTCTCCAGAATGCAGTCCTGGAGGGCCAAACACCATTCAGGTTCCATGCTGCCTCTAATAAAGATGCCTGTGCTGCATATCTATGCACCACCCTCATGGTATGCAGATGTATCTAATGCATATTCATGAGGGACAGCATGAAAACCCGAACAGTGTTTGGCACACCAGGACTGGAGTTGGGAACCTCTGCCGTAAAGCAGCAGCCAACAGGGGCAGACACACCCACACCCACAGGCTCCATTAGCCAATGCCTCCTGGAGAGGCAGGATATTGGGCCCTGCGTGCATCTCCCAATACTAGCACTTGCATACCTTAGCAATGCCATCCTACACCTGAGAATACGGTACACAGCTATCAAAAGTTTGCTATGATTACTGGCAGATAGCAATTCCTTCATTAAGCACAGTTTGCTGATTGAGCTCCATCATAGCAACCTTTCTGATGTCTGTGGAGTGTGCTTCAGGTCTGGTCTCTGACAGTGTTTACCACCCTGGGGAGTGACCCCCAACAGTATTACGTACCATATCCATGCCTGTACTGTGCCCAGGACTGGTGTGTTGGCCAGGGCTGCTAAACACCTCTATAGTAGCACAATGCTGGCATAGGTGTGGGAGTGTGTGTCTGTCTATCCAGTGTGTGGTGGCTGCAAACACCCTCCACAGCCCACACTGCCAGCACTGTTGCCAGTATTGACCTGCCAATGTGCATAATGAGGAGCAAGGTACCATGGGTATAGCCCGGACAGGGTGGCCTGGCCAGGATGCATCTGCACAGGGCATAGGGCACTGGCTGGGACATTGTAGTGCCCGGCCACCACCTGCACAGACAGGGTGGCCACAGCATGTTCTGCTGGGAGTTCACTCTCACCCTGACTGAGCCGTGACCACGGCATGGCTAGGCTCCCCCATTTCTTTATCAAAAATTTGATAGACCGCTTTCCGTTAAAACATAAAGCGGTGTACAATAAAAGGTTGGTCATGCAAAGACAAAGAAAGGAACACCAAAGTGAAACAGAAAAGTAAAGTATAAAAGCACAAACAAATAGAAGACAAAATTAAACAGAACCAGACAAAGGGCCAGTATTTTAAAACATAAGTTAACTAAAATAACAATACACACAATGATAAAAGGGCCAGTATTCTAAAACACAAGTTAACTAAAATAAGAATACAAACAATGATAAAAGGTCCATAAAGGGGTAGACAAAATACGCAACAGGACAAATATACGAACAAAACAGAAACAAACACAACAGCTAAAGGAACATCAGGGAGGACCATCAGGAGAGAGATGAAAAGCTTGCTGAAACAGATGGGTTTTGAGTAGTGTTTTAAATTGAGGGTATGAGGGTTCCAGACGGAGTGATGGGGGTAACGCATTCCATAACACTGGACCTAAAAAGAAAAAAGCTGCATGACGGGTCTGCTCGAGGTGTGCCTGTGACGGAGAGGGGAGGGACAAACGATTTGCATGGAGAGAGCGAAGCTGACGGTAGGGAATGTGAAGCGAGATCCGATCCGCAAGATATAGAGGGGTATTGGTATGAAGAGCACGGTGAATCAAAATAAGGAACTTATAATGAAAGCGAAAACAGAGTGGTAACCAGTGCAGACGGAGAAGGATAGGTGCTATATAGTGCTATATAGTGTTTTTCTCATGTGATATTTATAGGTTCCTTTTTGGGGTCCAGTCACTGACTTATCTGCTTGGTGTGTATGCTGACATTCCAGTTCTGGGTGCACGCATTTCCACCAGGAACATGCACTATGGACTAGCTAGCAGACTGTCTGCAGCTGGTATGTGTCTTGATGGAACGCCTTGCAGGGTGCAGCGGCCGAAAGCTTGCTGCAGGAGAGTATCAGATAGTGGTGGGGTGCAGCTTTGCATATCCAGGCCTGTCTGTCTGCTTGCTATTGCATTATGGATGTGTACAGAGCTGCATTGACTGCCCTGTAGGGTGTCTGTTCCCCAGCAGGACTGGGGTTGGTGGTCCCCTCTACTGCCACCATTGCAGGGAGATAGAATGTTAATCTGTTGGTAGGAGACCCTGTTTACCACCCTCAGCCGTGGTGGTGGAAAAGGGTGAGGGTGGTGGTACATAATCTTCCTAGGGGTTAAACCTGACTGAGACATACAGATATATCCAAGGTGTGTCTGCAAAAACTATCTATCTCATACATTAGCACTGCTGGGAACCTGTAATATGGTCTATCTCTGCTGTGGACCTGGTGCTGGGCGCCCCACCTCACCCTCAGGGTGAGTGCAGTACCTGCACAATCTGACGTTGTGTAGCTACTCTGTGCCAGTACCACACACTGTCAGTTCCCCCTACCAGGTCGAGGTGCTGTGGGGGTGCATACCCCATCTTGTGATCATCTGTAGACTGCTGATTTGCATGTGCAGTGCATCATGGGTATGGGTGGGTTAACCCTATCCTGGTGACCACAGAAGACTGTTTGTGTGGTGATGTGCAGTCCTTCTGCAGCCAGCCAGGGGTTTACTAGCAGCTATGGAGCTGTAGCCCACTGGTTACTTCACTACTTGTGGAGCCAGAGATCATGGGTTCAAACCCACAGTAGGGGTTATTTGATAGGGCTGTCCAAAGCATTGTCTTTTTTTTAATGTACATTAGTGTTGCCAGCAAAACACCCTCAGGGTACTGTAACCATAAGGTGCCCTATAAAGCGCCTTCTGAGGCACCTTATGGTTACAGTCCATATAAGGTGCCTTATAAGGTGTCCTATGGAGCGCCTTATAGGGTGCCCTATAGGGGACATTATGTGGCACCTTAGGTTACGGCACGTGAGGGTGTGTTTGCTGGCAGCAATAAATAAAATGCCTCAGGAAGCAATACTTACATGTCAAAGCTGATGCTTTAGCCAGCCTTATGCATTAGGCACACTGGGGGATCAAACTCATGGCCTCTATATTATCAGTCAGTGTATCAACCATTGTGCTACAGTTCTGTTTCTATGTTTGGATGTCTGTGCGCCTACTTAAGATTACCGCGCGGTAACGCGCTTAGCGGCGCTTTGCCCGATAATGTGCACGGCAGCGAGCGTTATCGCGCACTAATCCCGTTTTGCTACTTTAAACTGAAACACCCACTCCTTATATGGCATCCTGCACACTAACGCTGGTGCGCACATTAAGAAGGTTTAGTAAACATACCCCTAAATCTCATCTGCCATTTGAATATCCAGTCTTCCAATTTATCAAGGTCCTCTTGCAATTTTTCACAATCCTTTTGGGTTTTAACAACTTCAAATAATTTTTTGTCATCTATAAATTTCATTACCTCACTTGTTATTACCATTTCCAGGTCACTTATGAATATGTTAAAAAATAACCTACCCAGCGCAGATCCCTGGAATACTCCACTATTCACCTTTCTCCATTGGGAAAATTGGCCATTTAGTCCTATCCTCTGCTTCCTATCTTTTAACCAGTTCCTCATCTACAATAGTACACTACCTCCAACCCCTGACTTTTTTTTTTTTTTTAAAGTTTTATTTAAATTTTCACACAAACAAACAACAACAATAAAGAACCAACATACATATCTTCCACCCCACCCTTCCCTCCCCCCCCTTCCCCTACATACCTAAGCTGTAGCATATCCACCCCCAACTAACAAGAGTAAAGTACATAAGACAAAAAAAAACAGAGGTACACCAGTAAGATAAAGCGAACTAAGGTGTAGGAGGAACATCATCATATGAACAGCGAGCTGTATTACAATACTGGAGCAGAGATTGCCATTTCCTCCTGTATCCAGGCCCGTGTCGGATGCCTTTACGGGGCATCAATTCGTACTTGCTGTATAAGCAGACACAATTCCACCAGACCTGGTACTGGAGGTCAGAGAGTACTTTCCAATTACGTACCCTGCAGCAAATGGCAATCCCTAAAAGAAAGTCTAACAGGAAGGAGTCATGCCGCTCTAAGGGAATCCCAGACCCAGATCGGAAGACCAAGACCTCCCAGGTAAGAGGGACTTTAAAGCGGAGAATGTCCTGGATGCAATCCCACACTTGAGTCCAATATAGACAAAGGAAAGAGCATTCAAGCATCATATGCCGTAAGGTGCCCACTGCGGCCTTACACAGCCAACAATTACCGCTAACCGAGGGGTCCCACTTAGTCACCTTTACAGGAGTAACAAAAGCTCTATGGGCAAAGAAAAACAGGGTCTGAGTGATGGAGGCTGATCTAGTAACCCGAGTCTGTTTGGCCCAAAAATCGAACCACTGCTGCGCCGAGAGAATAACTCCTGACTCGTGCTCCCAAGGGCTCTGCAGCCTCTGAGGGCCTAAGGAACCCTGCCGCAACAGGAGTTTGTATAGAGAGGAGACTATACCAGGGCCAGTCCAGGCCTGAATAAGCTCCATCAGGAGTGGGCTTCCTGCTACAGAAAGTCCCCCCTCCCCCAGCGCTGTCCTTATACAATGTTTCAACTGTAGCCATTGAAAAACAAGGGTTCCCGAGAGGAGGAATTCCCTTTGCAGTTCCCCAAAGTCTCTCCACTCTCCAGCCCGAACTAATTGGCTCAGTGTCCAGATACGTTTACTGTACCACTGTTGCCAGGCAAAGGGTTTATTCTGGATTTTAAACAGGGGGTTGTGCCAAAGCGGAAGATCCAGAGAAAACCTCTCCGCGAGGGGTGTTTGGACCAATAGGTCCTGAAAAGCCCTTTGAGTGTCTAGCAAAAGAGGAGGCCAACGGGGAGACGGTGGGAAGAGCATACCTTGAGCGAGCCGTAAAGGAAACGGCTCCACGATCCGTCTCTCCACGTCCAGCCAAACAGGGCTGATCTCCGTCACCTCTTCCCGCCATCTGCCCCCTTGCTTGAGCAGGAAAGCCCTATGGTACAACTGAAAATCAGGAAAACTCACTCCCCCCTCCCCTTTGATGTTCTTAAGCTTGGCTAAAGCAATCCTCGGGGGTCTATCGTTCCACAGGTACCGCGTAAGTACTGTCTCAATCTGCCTATACACCTGAGGTGGAAACAAAATAGGCAACATTTCTAGAATATAGTTGAGTTTTGGGGCAATGGTCATTTTGATAGACTCTAGGCGGCCCCACCATGACAAATTTAAAGGAGACCATCTGGCCGTCAAGGACTTAGCTAAAGAGACGAGGCGATCTGTATTATACCGAACCGTTTCCGCTAACGGGTAACAATAGTAAGCCCCCAGATATTTCACCGCTCCCGTCTCCCAAACAAATGGAAATTGTGCAATATCCTCCTTAAGTACCCGGGCATTGAGAGGGAAAGCCACCGACTTCATCCAGTTAATCTTATAACCAGACAAAGCAGCATAGTCATCAATCTGAGTGAGGACAGAGGGGACAGAGGATGGAGTGGTAAAGAGCAGCAAATCATCCGCGTATGCCGACAACTTGATCTCGGCACCCCGAATGTTAACACCATGGATCATAGGATTCTGTCTGATTAACAGGGTGAGAGGCTCCAATGCGAGATTAAACAGCATCGGGGAGAGGGGGCAACCTTGTCGCGTCCCGCGACGTAGCCGAAATTCATGAGATTGGGCACCATTGACACAAATACGGGCCGTAGGATTAGCGTATAACAAGCCAATGTGATGGATAAAATTTTCCCCAAGCCCAAACCATCGAAGAGCGTGAAACAGGAAGGACCATTCGAGGCGATCAAACGCCTTCTCAGCGTCGAGGGATAAGCCAACCACAGGCGTCTCCAGAGAGGCGGTTTCAGTCAAAATGTGGCACAGGAGCCGAGCGTTATCCGCTGTTGACCTACCCCCAACAAAACCACATTGGTCTGGATGGATCAACTGCGGTAGCACAGGGGATAGACGTGCCGCCAAAATAGAGGCATATATCTTATAATCCGCATTTAATAATGAGATGGGGCGGTAATTGCCTACCTCAAGGGGATCCCACCCAGGCTTCTCGATTACCACTATGCTGGCAGATGCAAAGGAGCCAAGTCGAGGGCATTCAGCCAATAACGCTTGGTAATATTGTAACAGGAAAGGGCCCAGGTCCTTGGAGAACACTTTAAAGAATTCAGCCGGGAGACCATCGGGGCCCGCAGCTTTCCCAGAGGAGAGGGAGTTTATCGCCACGGCGAGTTCCTCCAAAGTTATAGGGAGATCCAGGGGAGCCAATACATTCGGGTCTATCTCGGGTTTACGAACTCGTTCCAGAAGCTGCGTGAAAGCCTCCAGGGAACATACGCCTTCCGACGAGTATAGGCGATCATAAAAGTCTCGAAAGACCGCCAAGATCTCTGGGTCTGTAACCCGCACCGCCCCTTGCTGAGGGTCTCTAAGGGCAGCAACCCGCCCTCGCTCCTTCCGGGCATTCAACTGACTGGCCAGCAATTTGCTGGCTCTATTGCTTTCCCGATAATAGAGACCCTCTTGTAAACGTATGCTCTTGACCGCCTCCGTGGTGAGGAGCTGATTATAGCGGAATCTCAAACGCTGCAAACGGAGTAGCACACAGGGGTCCGTCCGGCTGGTCAACACCCGTTCCCCTGCTTTAATTTGCTCCTCCAACACCCCCAGTTTTTCCTTGTGTAGCTTTGCCTGTCCGATACTAAAACTAGTGATAACCGCCCTTATAAAAGCCTTAAACCCTTCCCATCTGGCCCACCCGGATGTCAAATGAGGGGGGTTGAGGTCGAAGTAGTTAAGTATCGCCTCCCGCAACTGCCGCTGAAAATCAGCGTTTTGTAACCAGCCGCGATCAAAACTCCAAGGGCCCCAAGCAGAGCGAGGTCCAACTCCCTGCAGAGTCACCGAGACAGCGGCATGATCGGACACACTGGAGGGAAGAATATTAGCGTCTGTAACGTGTGAGATTAGGGACTTAGAGACCAACAAGTAGTCTATTTGCGATAAAGACTGGTGAGGGGATGAGTAGAAAGTGAATTCCTGTGCATCAGGGTGAAATAATCTCCACACATCCACTAAGCCAGCTTCATGAATCAGGGAATGAAATACCCCCCTGGGCCCGGCCACTTTCCAAAATCCTGGGAGGTCTCCTGTCAACCAGCGCATCTAAGACTAAATTAAAATCACCCCCCAAGACCACTGGTATATGCGAAGGAGTACAAGTTAGCTCAGCTATATTACGGAAAAAGTCAGGAGAGTCCTTGTTGGGGGCATATATATTAAGCAACATTAGCTCTAAAGACCCAACCTTAATAAAAACTTGAACCCATCGACCCTCCTCATCTGTCCGAGAGTGAGTCACCTGCATATTGAGCGACTTTCGAGCAAGGATGGCCACCCCATTATGCTTACCCAGTGCAGGGGAAAACGCTAGTAAGGAGAAGGGGCGGATGTTCAGTTTCTGGGACTCCTTCGCGTTCAAATGCGTTTCCTGCAACAGCAGAATATCACTTTGGAGATGCTTGCCATACAAAATGATTTTCTTGCGCTTAATAGGGTTATTCACCCCATTAACATTCAATGAGTGAATGCGCAAGGATACCATAGGCCAAGCAAGGCATACATACACTTCAGTAACACTGTCAGCATGACTCCTCCATCAATCATATAATTGACATTATAACAAATAGACATTACCATACTTAAGGGTGTCACACAGCATGAGAAAATATCGCTTATCTTAATATTATCATGGCTACAGCCCATATACTCCAGGGGGGGGGGGACTCTTCCGTCCTGAACGGGTGAGCCCACACTGAAGCGGGAAGACGCAACCAGAGGTGATGAAAATGACCAGAAAGGCCTGCGCCAGCCAGTCCACTACCTTTCAATCAAACCAAATTTTCTGGAATTAGCAAGTATATATCCAGGGAAAGGGAAGCCCACAATTAGGCTCAAGCTTTCCCGACTCACAGACATATAATGGAGAAGAAAGTAAGTTCCAAGAACACTCAAGAGTTCATCAGTTCAGCTTCCTTCTCCTCTATGTAAAGCCCCAGCGCATTCGGATCATCAAATGTTTTGGTGACATTATGCAAAGTCAGTCGCATACGGGCAGGCTGAAGAAGGCCGAAGCGGGCCTGTAATCGCTGCAAGCGCGGTCGTAAGTCCAAGAAGCGCTTCCGTTTCTCCACAGTGATTTTTGCAAAATCAGGAAAAAACATGAGCCGGTGCCCCTCAAAATTTACTGGTGACCGGGCCCGTGCTGCTTCTAAAATCATTATAGCGTGCTGATGCCGCAGGGTCTTGAAAATGATAGGCCGAGGGCGTTTATGATGAGGCAGGGCCTGCGTGGGGACACGATGCGCCCGTTCAATTTCAAAAGGAGTGTCAAATGATAGTTGTAAGGTGGAGGAGAGGAGCTTTGATATAAAGCCAAACATATCCTGTTCCTCTGCCCCCTCCGGGACCCCCACCACGCGGACGTTATTCCTCCTGGCCCGGTTATTCATGTCTTCCATCTCCCTTTGCAAGTGCTCTATTTGACGGGTATGCTTTTCCAAAAGCTTCAACCTTTCCTCATGCACTTGCACGCGCTGTTCCGTGTGATCCTGACGTACTGCGAGGGCCCCGATTTGCTCTTTCAATTGCAGCATGTCCTCCTGCACATTCTGGAGCGAGGTGCTGTTCGCCGTAACTATGGCCTTCACAGCCCTGATCTCCTGTAGCAGCTCTTGTAACGCCTCCGGCTGCTCACGTCCAGCCGCCATCTTTTGGGGGGGACGGAGGCTCCGTTTTTGATCGCTTATTGCCAGTTCCAGACCCCGAAGCAAAGTCTAAGCAGACCGGCTTGGAGTTTGCCATTTCCAAACACTGCACAGTAAGTTTTGCGGGGTCGCGAGCACAAATGCCGGCGCAGGCACAGGATTAAGATACAGTCCTCTGGAGCACTCGTTTCATGCGTCCATTCCCCTTCGCGCTAGGCTCCGCCTCCCCCTGACTTTTTAAATTCACCAAGAGTCTTTCATGAGGGACATTGTCAAAGGCTATCTGAAAATCCAGATACACTATCGAATGGCTCACCTTTATCTACCTCTTTATTCACACAATGAATGATCGGGACTCTAAGGGAAATAGTTGGAACTTAATGGAGGGGCTAAAAGAGCACACTATAGAAAACTAATATGATATCGATGTGCAAACCGCAGGGTGAAAAATGTGAAAATGGGCTCATGGATATTAAAGACCCAAATGGAGACCAAAAGCATCAGGAGGGCAGCGCCAATAAAACAACCCAATTGTTAAAGTATTTTGCGTCGCTCATCAAGTTTCTAGATGGTTTTTAATGATTATTCATTATTCTTTGCGATACTCTGACCTCTGAAAGACTTCAGCAGCTTGCCCTTGTTTTTTTTACTGACTTACTTTCTGTTTTTAACTTATAAGAGGCAATTCATGCGCTTTACTGAGTTTCACGATGATTTTCATGCTTATTCACTATGCCTTTTCACTTGGGGGCATGTTTACTAAACGGGGCACTTTTGCGGGGCGCACCTGAGCGCCCTAAAATGATGCATTTAAGTGCTCTTAAGCACCCCGTACGCGTGCGCGGCACATTAACGGGTCCCGCACGCGTGCGCCGAAAACGCGCACGTTTGCGGGGCGCTCATGTGCGATAGAGGCGTGGAAAAGCGAAATGAGGGCGGAGGAAGGCCCCCGAGGGGCGGAGAGATGGGGTCAATGGGTGGAATGTGGGAGGGGAGAGACTCCCCGCACAGGAGCGTGCCCGAATTTACAAGAAAAAATACCGCCAGTGAAACACACGCGTTAGAGGTGATTTAAAGGGAAGAGAAAACCATTTCCGTCAGCAATGTACAGGAAAACCGGGGAAACCAGCAAAACGTGAGCAGTGTGATATATGTGCACAGCACAAAAGTGAAAATAAAAATAGAAAATGACCACAACAGAACTATTAAAAATAGTAATTCAGCTGGGGAACAGTTATAGTGATGGGCAAATGCAGAAATCACACCCAGCAAAGCTCCAGAAAAAAGAAATGAATTTTGGAAGGGTCTACTGAGAGGAGACTCTTCCAAAAAACATTTCCACGTTTTGGAGCTTTCCTGGGAGTGTTTGCTATGGTTGCCCATTAATATCACTGTTGCCCAGCGTGGTGATATTTTGTCCCACCTTTCCCGTGGTCATTTCCGGGGTTTATGTGCACGTTTGTCACCAGACAGGGTGCATATGCCCACAGTAGAATTGCGTAGAGCAGGGTTTGTGACTCCATCCTGCCAGGCTTACTGCCTCCAGGGGCTGCACTGTCTCTGTGGCCAAAGTGTGGTACAGTTGGCAGAGTCATTACCTCTAGAACCAGAGGGCAGAGGTTCAAAACCCAGCTGGGGCACCTGCCAGCCCAGTCCCTATATTTTACCCACCACTAAATAAAGATAGCGCAGACACCCCTGTATGCATGGGGAAAACACCCATATTTTACCCAACACCGCACACACACCACAACAATGGGCATTACCTACAGCCAAGTCCCCCAAATGCAGTCCCATACTGCCACATTGCAATCAGGTCAACTGCTTTTTCTGAGAGAAGTTCATGGCAGCATGTTGGCGGACAAGTACATGTGGTGCAGGGGGCAGTGGCTGCTAACCACAGAAGACAGAGGCCTAGCCATGTGCAGGCTGGCACAGTCCACTGCAACAGACAGGTCCTGCCGGATCCACAGTCATGGACAGTCCAGGGAATCCAACCAACCTGTGGCTACACAGTGGTGCAGTGCACACAGACAGTGCATACAAGAACAGAAGGTCACAGGTTCAAAGCCCAGCTGGGGCTACTGCCAATCCTGCCCACATATTTTTCCCACAACTAAACAGTGATAGTAAGGACACACCTTTCATGGCGGGGACATATGCAATGGTAAGACATCTATCTTTTACCCCACTGAGCACAGACACCATGAACAGGGGCAGTACCTAGAGCAGAATCACCCAAATGCAGTCCTGGTGGGCCACACACCAGTCAGGTTCCATGCTGACACTCATACAAATGCCTGTGCTGTATATCTATGCACCACCCCCATGGCATGTAGATGTAGCCCATGCATATTCATGAGGGATAGCAGGAAAACCCGAACAGTGTGATGCAAACCTGGACTGGAGTTGGGAATCTGTGCCGTAAAGCAGCAGCCATCAAGGGCAGACACACCCACACCCACAGGCCCCATTGGCCAATGTCTCCTGGAAAGGCAGAACATTGGACCGTGCATGCAGCACCCAAAACGAGCACTTGCATAACTTACCAATGTCACCCTACACCTGAGGTATACGGTACACAGCTCGGAGACGTTTGCTAGGAGCACAGGCAGGCAGTTATCCATACGTTACGTACATACTGCTAGTTGACCCCATCCAAACAATCTGTTAGGTGTTTGCGGGGCATGCTCCAGGCCTGGCCTCTGACGGTGCTTACCACCCTGGGGAGTGACCACCAGCTGTAATGCGTACCATATCCATGCCTTGCCGTGCTCAGGACCGGTTTGGTGGGCAAGGCTACTTACCCCCTCAATCGTAGCACCATGATGGCAGAGGTGTGGAAGTGTGTGTCTGTCTATACCAGGGGTGGGCAAACCTGGTCCTGGAGGGCCGCAGACCAGTCAGGTTTTCGGGATATCTCTAATGAATATGCATGAGATATATATGCATTAGAGATATCCTGCCAACCTAACTGGTTTGTGGTCCTCCAGGGCTGGATCTGGAGACCCCTGCCTTACACCTCTGTCATTTAAGATTGTGAGTGGACAAGGTGCAGATGTCCAAGACATCAAAAAGGTTAGATAGAATTTGTCACAGTCCTCCTCACTTCTCACCACCACCAAAAAAATTGTCTATTAGACAACTTTTTGGTGGTGGTGAGAATCGAGGAGGAATGTGACACATTCTATATACCCTTTCGATGTCTAGGACATCTGTACCTTGCCCACTCATGATCTTAAATGACAGAGGTGTAAGGCAGGGGTCTCCAAATCCAGCCCTGGAGGGCCACAATCCAGTCAGGTTGGCAGGATATCTCTAATGCATATATATCTCATGCATGTTCATTAGGGATATCCCGAAAACCTGACTGGTCTGCGGCCCTCCAGGACTGGAGGTGCCCACCTCTGGTCTATACAGTGGGTGTTGGCTGCAAGCCCCTTCAACAGCCCGCACTGCCAGCACTGTTGCCAGTATTGGCCAGTCAATGTGCATAATGAGGTACAAGGTACCATGGGTATAGCCAGGGCAGGGTGGCGTGGCCAGGATGCATCTGCACTGGGCATACGGCCCTGGCAGGGACATTGGCTGGGATATTGTAGTGTCCGGCCACCACCTACACAGACAGGGTGGCCAAAGCATGTCCTTCTGGGGGATCACGCTCACCCTGACTGTGCAGTGACCACAGCATGGCTAGGCCCCCCTATAGTGCTGTATAGTAGTTTTCTCATGTGATAGATATGGGTTTCTCTTTGGGGCCCAGTCACTGATCTATCTGCTTGCTGTGTATGCAGACAGCCCAGTTCTGGGTGCATGCATCTCCATTGGGAACATGCACTATGGACTAACCAGCAGACTGTTTGTAGCTGGTAAATGTCTTGCTATAATGGCTTGCAGGGTGCAGTGGCTGTTGGCTTGCTGCAGGGGTATATCTGGTGGTGGAGTGCAGCTTACCATACCCTGGGCTTATGTCTGTCTGCTATTGTGTTATGGCTGTGTATGGAGCTACCTGCCCTGGGGGGGGGGGGGGGGGTGGTGGTGGTGTACCACAGCAAGACTGGTGTTGATTTTGCCCACAACTGCCACCATTGCAGGGAGTTAGAGTTTTTAACCCTTGATGGGGACCATGTTTGCCACGGGGGGGGGGGGGGGGTGCCTTATGGCCGCACACAGGGTTATACATGGTGTGTGTGCGAATAAACTAGCTATCTTACACATTAACACTGCTTTGGAATGCCCGCTTGGCCTCCATCAGCCATGGCAGGTGTTGTTGACCTGGTCCTGGCCACCTCATTGCACACTCAGGGTGAGCACAGTACCCGCACGATGTAACGGTGTGTGGCTACTCTGTGCCAGTAAAACACCCGGTCAGTGCCCCCTACTAGGCCAAGGTGCTGTGTGGGTGCACCCGGTCACTTCCCCCAACAGGGCCGAGGTGCTGTGGGGGTGCATTCCCCATCTTGTGTCCATCTGCGGACAGCTAATTTGCATGTGCAGTGCATCATGGGTACGGGTGGCCTAACCCTATCCTGTTGACACCAGCAGACTGTCTGTGAGGTGACGTGTAGGCTATCTGCAGCCAGCCAGGGGCCTGCTTACAGCTATGGAGCTGTAGCGCAATGGTTACGTCACTGCTTGTGCAGCCAGAGGTCATGGGTTCAAACCCACAGTGGGGCCCTTTGGTAGGGCTGTCCACAGCTTTATTTTTATTTACTGTACATATGTCTATGCCGGCAAGACCACCCTCAGCTTACTATACCCATTAGGTGCCTCTGAGGGTGCTTCATAGGGCGCCCTGTAGGCCACCTTATGGTTGCCATCCCTATAGGGTGCACTATACATTATCCTGTGTCGCAACATACATGCTGCCCTATAGGGGTCATTCAAGGGTGCCTTGGCGAACAGTGCACTGTAACATGTGCCTTATGGGCCGCCGTATGTTAACATGCTGGGAGAGTGTGTTTGCTAGTAGTGATAACAAAATAAAATTATACAGCCTCCTACAGCACTCCACAACATAATACATACTGCCTCAGCAGGCATTTTTCACTGGGCATTGTGAGGAGTTGAACCCCTGATCCCTGCATCATTGGTCAGTGTTTTAACCATTGTGCTGTGGCTCTGTTCCTGTGCTTGTGCATCAGCGCGCCGCCTTGTGCCTATCAGCGCGCCGCCTTCTGCCGCCCAAGGGGACCAGTGCGCCGCCTTCTGCTGCCCAAAAATAACTGTGTGCCGCCTTATGCCGTTCCAAATTAATTTGCCTCCTAAAACAATGTTAATCATTACAGTTACTGCCTCAGCTGACCTTTGTCATTGCGCACACTGGGGGATTGAACCCATGGCCCCTGCACCATTGGTCAGTGTCTTCACCGTTGTACCACGGCTCTGTTGATTGTTATACTCAGCAGCGCGCCACTTTGCCTTTCCACGCGCTAATGTCGACCCCCGCACATTAGCGCGACGCACACACGTCCGGTTGCTTACTACCGATTTTTTTCTATTTTCTGCCTGAACCGCCCACTCCTTATATGGCACAGGCACACTACCGCGGCCCCGCACGTTAGGAATGTTTAGTAAACATGCCCCTTGGTTTCATATGCTTTAACAATCGGTTTGTTTTATTGGCATTGCCCTCCTGATGCTTTTGGTCTCCATTTGGGTCTTCAATGTTCATGAGCCATGTCCAGTATATAACCACCACCCAGTTTCACAATTTTTCTTTTATGTTTATTTATTCTTATTTTATTCAATGGATACCTTACATTAAGCTGTCTCAGAATGATCTATTTTTATTATGCATTTCTAGTGTATCTTGTGTCATCCCCATGGTCATTCTATTCTTATGATTACACTTTTCATCATTTTTCACCCTGCGATTTGCATATCTATATTATATTAGTTTTCTATAGTGTGCTCTTTTAGCCCCTCCATGGAGTCCCAAACCTTAACCTTAGAGTCCCGATTGTTCATTGTGTATTTGCCTTAGTATTCTAGTTCCCTCATATTTCTGATTTTAATTGAGCTGTTCTTTGTTGTATTTATTATGGTTTTATATATGATTATCATACTGTTCTTAGTGTACAACACTGTGTCTTTAAGCTCCATTGGGTATATGCCAATTGTAACTCACCCCTTGTTAAGTCATTCATTATTTTTCTTATGGATGTGGTATGTAGTTTATGTTTTAATTATTATTTATTATTATTTTTTTATAGTTCTTAGTGTTCACCAATTGGATTGGTTTTATTAATTTTGATTGGGTTGTTTTATTATTTATTTATTTATTCTAACTTTTATTACTGTGTGGTCACCATTGCTCGTTTGATGAGTTATTTAATATGCATTTTTATGTTTAAGTGGTCACAGGGGTATGTTTACTAAACCATCTTAACGTGCGCCCAGCGATAGTGTGCAGGCTGCCATAAAAGGAGTGGGCGTTGCAGTCTTAAAGTAGCAAAAAGGGATTATCGCGCGATAATGCGCGCTGCTGCGCACATTATCGGGCGAAGCGCCGCTAAGCACGTTAACGCGCGGTACTCTTAAGTAGGCGCCCAGACATACAAATACAGAAACAGAGGAGTACCACAATGGTTAATACACTGCCTGATGATACAGGGGTCATGAGTTCAATCCCCCAGTGTACCTAATGCATAAGGCTGGCTGAGGCATCAGCTTTGACATGTAAGTATTGTTTCTTGAGGCATTTTATTTGTATGTTAATTATTGCTGCCAGCAAACACACCGTCACATGCCGTAACCTAAGGTGCCGCATAAGGCACCCTATAAGGCACTCCGTAGGGCACATTATAAAGTGCACTGTCGGCCACGGCACCCTATAATGTCCCCCATAGGGCACCGTATAAGGCGCTCCATAGGACACCTTATAAGGCACCTTATATGGACTGTAACCATAAGGTGCCTCAGAAGGCGCTTTATAGGGCGCCCTATAAAGTGCCTTCTGAGGCACCTTATGGTTACTGTACTCTGAGGGTGTTTCTGCTGGCAGCACTAATGTACATTAAAAATAGACAATGCTTTGGGCAACCCTATCAAACAACCCCACTGTGGGTTTGAACCCATGATCTCTGGCTCTATAGGCAGTGAAGTAACCAGTGGGCTATAGTTCTAGAGATACTAATAAAACCCTGGCTGGCTGCAGGACTGCACGGCACCACACAAACAGTTTGCTGTGATCACCAGGATAGGGTTAACCCACCCGTACCCATGATGCACTGCACATGCAAATCAGCAGTCTACGGATGATCACAAGATGGGGTATGCACCCCCACAGCACCTCGGCCAGGTAGGGGGAACTGACCGTGTGTGTTACTTGCACAGAGTAGCTACACACCGTCACATTGTGCGGGTACTGTGCTCACCCTGAGGGTGAGGTGGGGCACCCAGCACCAGGTCCACAGCACCTTCCATAGCAGAAATAGGCCATGCTGCAGGTCGCCAGCAGTGCTAGTGTGTGAGATAGGTAGTTCCTGCAGACACACCTTGGATGCATCTGTATTTTTCAGTCAGGTTTAGCCTTTATGGACCCATAGGCAGATTATGTACCACCACCCAACCCACCCTACGCTCTGGGGCTGAGAGAGGGAAACAGGATCTCCCACCAACAGATCCACATTCTACTCTCCCTGTAATGGTGGCAGTGGAGAGGAACATCAACCCAAGTCCTGCTGGGGAAGAGACACCCTACAGGGCAGTCAACGCAGCTCTGTACACATCCATAAAGAAATAGCACACAGACATTAGGCTTGGAAATGCTCAGCTGTGCCCCACCATTATCTAATATTCTCCTGCAGCAAGCCTCCAGCCACTGCACCCTGCAAGGTGTTCCAGCAAGACACATACTAGCTGCAGATAGTCTGCTAGCTAGTCCATAGTGCATTCCCCTGGAGGAGATGCATGCACCCAGAACTGGGAGGTCAAAATACCCACTAAGCAGATAAATCAGTGATTGGGCCCCAAAAAGGAAACCCAGAAATATCACATGAGAGAAATACTATACAGCACTATGGGGGAACCTAGCCATGCCGTGTTCACTGCTCAGTCAGGGTGAGGGTGATCTCCCAGCAGGACATGCTGTGGCCACCCTTTCTGTGCAGGTGATGGCCAGGCACTAAAATGTCCCATCCATTGCCTTATGCCCTGTGCAGATGCATCCTGGCCAGGCCACCCTGTCCGGGCTATACCCATGGTACCTTGCTCCTCATTATGCACATTGGCAGGCCAATACTGGCAACAGTGCTGGCAGTGTGGGCTGTGGAGGGTGTTTGCAGCCACCACATACTGGATAGACAGACACACACTCCCACACCTATGCCAGCATTGTACAACTATAGAGGTGTTTGGAAGCTCTGGCCACCGCTCCAGTCCTGGGCACAGTGCAGGCACGGCTATGGTACGCAATACTGTTGGGGTCACTCCCCAGGATGGTAAACACTGTCAGACATACGACCTGTAGCACACTCCACAGACATCAGAAAGGTTGCCATGATGCAGCTCAATCAGAAAATTGTACTTAACTTCGGAATTGCTATCTGCCAGTAATCATAGCAACCTTTTGATATATGTGTACCGTATTCCAAGGTTTAGGTTTAGGATGGCATTGCTAAGGTATGCAAGTGCTAGTATTGGGAGATGCACGCAGGGCCCAATGTCCTGCCTCTCCAGGAGGCATTGGATAATGGAGCTCGTGGGTGCGGGTGTGAATGCCCTTGTTGGCTGCTGCTTTATGGCAGAGGCTCCCAACTCCAGTCCTGGTGTGCCAAACACTGTTCGGGTTTTCATGCTGTTCCTCATGAATATGCATGAGATACATCTGCATACCATGGGGGTGGCGCATAGAAATGCAGCACAGGCATCTTTATTAGAGGCAGCATGGAACCTGAATGGTGTTTGGCCCTCCAGGACTGCATTTGGGAGACTCTGCTCTAGGTAATGTGCATGTTTATGGTGGCTGTGCTCTGTAGGGTAAAATGTAGGTGTTTTGGGCATGTTTACGTCATCTGCAATAAAGATTCTGTCTGTACATAAGAACATAAGAATATAAGACATGCCGGTGGCGGAGCCTGATGCCGAGCAGGAGAGACAGCTAGAGTGAGAGCTCCGGAGGGACCCGCTGATTAATCTCATCTAAACCTAACCAACCGTAACTTTGGAAATAGAACGAGGTGTCAGAAGACGCATTAAGATGTCTGCTGCAAAGCCAACTAAAATAGACTTTAATTCGGGGCAGAATCCTAGTGTCAAGCGCTCCAAAACTGAACCCCCGTCACCGCAAAAGATGGCGGCGCGCTCAGAGAACCCGGAGGCGCTACAGGAACTTCTCGTTGAAGTGCGTGGGATTGGCGAAATGGTAAGGGCCAACGGAGAAGCGCTAGCAATGGTAAAAGAGGACACTGTAGCGCTAAGAGTCAGCATGGAAGCGCTGTCTTTAAGACAAGACAAAGTTGAGCAGGTGGTGGCAGTCCATGACGAAAGGCTGAAGGAATTAGACAAGCAGGCCAGGCAGATCAGGGCCCTGCAGAAAGAAGTGGAAGAGGGTAATAACAGAGCGAGGCAAAATAATCTTAAAATTGTTGGAGTTCCGGAAGGCGCCGAAGGTGGAGATATGATTGGATTTCTCAGCAAAATGATCCTGGAGATTTTGCATCTTACCTTTGAGCACCCCTTTGAGATAGACCGGGCCCATAGAGTACCCTCCCAAATACCGCCTGGCAACAATAGATCACGGCCAATTATCATGCGAGCTCTTCGTTTCCAACAAATTGCTCAAATTGTTGACGCAGCACGAGCGCGTCCTAACAATGCATATGAGGGCTGCAAGATATACTTTTTTCCCCGGACTTTGCAAAAGCCACTGCTGACAGGAGACGGAGCTTTCTTTCTTTGAGACCGCGCCTGCAACAACTCCAAGCAAGATTTGGCCTACTATATCCAGCGTGTATGAGGGTAACACTTCATAACCAGACCAAAACTTTCGAGGAACCAGATGCCCTTCGACAGTTTTTGGAAGAAAAAGAGAGCCTGCATATGCGCTGAAGCAGTGTCTGAGATGTGTATATGGTTGGTTTAATAACCTGCAGCTGCGTGGTTTTTGACCGCGCAGGTTCCAATGCAGCTGTTGGTTATTTGGGATAGAAGATAGTTTATGAGAGTGGGGTGCAAGGATCATGATTGCTAGTATTTGTGGATAATTACTGTTATGTGCATTTGTACTAGTATTTTACAGTTAACAAAACAATTTCATCAATTAGGATTTGGGTGGATGGAGAGAGAGTGACTGTATGTCATAAATGCGAGAACTTAAGCTGATTAAGTAACATCTTCTTTGTTGGGGGATTATGATGTTAACATAGGCGGGTCCCTCTGTGTCGTCACTGTTCTCACTGGGCTCACCATTTACATGGGGGAGGGTTTGTTGTCCTCTGGGATATAAGGGAAGAGTACGTAATACCTTGTCTGAGCCTGGGGGGCCGCAGGTGAAAGGTGCCTATTTTGTGATCTCACAGTGCAAGGGCCGACTAAGGCAGCCTGAAAAAGCATGGACAGCCCCGGCAGTCATCCCTGTATTAATCAGTAAGTGGCGCGATTAAAATACTTTCCTTGAATGTCAAGGGTATAAACAGCCCATTAAAAGGAAGAAAATTATTCATTATGCACGACAGGAAAAGGCCGACATTCTGTTATTGCAGGAAACACATCTGAACCTGTCTGAATCGCTTAAGCTAAATATTAAGCCTTACACACTGGTGGCTTATTCGGCTGCTGTTAAAAAACGTAATGGAGTAGCCATTTTGGCAAGGACGTCCCTCCAGCCAACCATTTCGCTGACTGCCTCGGACAAGCAGGGCAGGTGGACCAGAGCAGCCTTTAAAGTTGGGGTGCTGGAGTTTGTAGTGATTAATGTATATGCCCCTAATGCTGAACACCCAGAATTTTTCCACGCCCTGGCCCAGGAATCGCTTCTTGGCAATGGAGAACCAATCATCCTCGGAGGTGATTTTAACCTGGTTCTTGATCCCCTGGTTGATAAACACCCCCCCAGGGGCTGCCAGTCCTCCAGATCGCAAATGGTGGTCCGGATGTTGATGGAGGAAAGGGGACTGGTGGATATCTGGAGGCTGCAACATCCAAAAGACCAGGAGTTTACCTTCTTTTCTAATCCTCATTTATCTTCCTCGTGTATAGATTTTTTCCTCATCTCCAAAGCACTGATACCGAATAGCATTGGGTCGGGTATTCAGGCAATGCATATTTCGGACCACGCAGCTATATACTTAGAAATGCAGGATATCAAGCACAGCGATAAGTCTTCGCAGTGGTCTTTTGATAGATCTCTCTTGGGGGAGGATCTGTTCCGCTCCCGTGTTCAAGTGGCCTTACAAGAATACTTCCAATTTAATGATTTACAGGATACAGCGGGCTGGGCCTGGTGGGAGGGTTGCAAAGCCTCCATTAGAGCCACTATCACGAGCTATGCGATCCTTCGGGCTCGTCAACGTAAGAAATGTTTAGTGGATCTGGAACAGCAGATCAAAGCTGGTGAACGTATCCGAACTCAGCGTTCAGACCCATGTATACTGTTACGTCTTCAGAGATTGCGCTTTAACTACAATCAAGAGATAACAGATGAAGTCTCGAGAAATATCCAAACTCAGAAAGGAGCCTATTACTGGGAGGGCAACAAGGCGGGTCGCATCTTAGCTAATGCTTTGAAGGAGCAGAAGGAAGCGGGACGGATAGCTGCATTGCGAGACCTCTCCAGCCCGAACCTGTTAACTAAGGATGAGGAGACTGCGGGCGCATTTGGCTCCTTTTATGCGCGATTGTACGCGTTAGAGGTTCAGACTTCTGCGGCAGAGTTCGGTGAATTGATGGCCGGAGTGCAGAGACCGACGTTGGACAAGGAGGCGGCGGAGCTGCTGGTAGCCCCAATCTCCATAATGGAAGTCCACCAGGCTATTCAGGCATTGGCTATGGGCAAAGCGGCGGGGCCAGATGGGCTTCCTGCAGAATTTTACAAGACCTTTGCCAAAGAGCTAGCCCCACATTTGCAAGAATACTTCTTGGCTCTACTCAGTGACGCTCCTCAGGTGGGGAATTTTGCGGCAGCAAGTGTCATTGTGCTGGAAAAGAAAGGAAGGGATCCCCAGCTGGTCAGCAACTACCGTCCGATATCCCTATTGAATGTCGACTACAAGATCTATGCCACAATCCTGGCCACCAGGCTAGCTAGGATAACGCCTAGTTTGATACATCCCGATCAATGTGGCTTCATCGGCGGCAGATCGACAGCAGACAACGCTCGTCTCTTATGTCATGTCCTGGCGAGTGGGGAGAAGGCAGATAGACCTCTAGTGGGGCTATCCCTCGACGCGGAAAAAGGCCTTTGACAGGCTAGAATGGTCCTTCATATTCGCTGCCCTCTGATGGTTTGGAGTGGGTGAAGGTTTTGTTAAGCTGTTGGAAGTTATGTACACCCGACCTCTGGCGAGTGTCAAGGTGAATGCAACTCAATCCAAGGAGATTCTGTTGAGTCATGGCACCCGGCAAGGGTGCCCTCTATCATCGTTATTATTCAACTTGGCTCTTGAGCCCCTGTTGCTCATCCTCCGACAACACCCACGGATAGCAGGGGTAACGATAGCGGGCCGGACGGTGAAACTGTCGGCCTATGCCGATGACCTTTCCTCTTCACCACCCCAGAATCGGTCGCAGTGGTCCTCGATCAAATTGGGCTTTACTCGCAGCTGTCGGGTTATAAAATCAATTGGGGAAAGTCTATTGCCTTCCCCTTGAGTGCCGGAACTCACAAAGCGGATATGGAGCAGTTCCCATTCTTATGGGAGCCGAAGATGTTCAAATATTTAGGGGCGTACTATGGATATCCGCTAGAAGAAGCGGTGCAGTATAATGCAAAGGATCTTTTAGAGAAAACCCAACTCATGACTACTAAGTGGTCCCCCTTGACCCTATCATGGTGGGGAAGGTTGGAAACAATCAAAATGATGATAGCCCCAAAAGTCAACTATACGCTTGAAATGACACCTTGCAGTATGCAGCCGCAAGTTTATCAGCAGATAGAGAGGATGCTAGTGAGATTCCTGTGGAACGGAAAGACCCCCAGGATTGCGCTTAAAAAACTTAAAGTCTGTAAAGAACAGGGGGGCGTGAAGTTTCCAGATTTTGGGCAGTATCACAAAGCATTTTTGTTGAAACAAGGAGCGCAGTGGCTGTTGATAGATTCTGATCAATCGCCGGTGTGGCTGGAAATAGAAAAGGCAATCATGGCTCCTTTCCCCTGAAAATTCCTGCCTTATATGACGCTGCCGGAAGATAGAGAATTCCCATCCGTAATTATTGATACGCAAAAAGCCTTTGCGACTCTACGGGGCTCGGTGGAAAATGCGAACCAGTTAACCAGCCAGTGACCTCTATGGCATAACCCTCTTCTTAAGATCCAGCAGAAGGCTTTCGCCTGGAAGCAGTGGTATTCTAAAGGAATCTGGACGGTTGGTCAACTGCTGGAGAGAGGAAGTTGGAAGAGCTTTGTTCAATTACAGCAGGAATTCAGTTTGCCAGGCTCCTCCTATTTTCAATGGATGCAAATTAGGCATTGCATAGCCAAAGCACTACCTGATCTCCGTGCCTTGGATGACGGGGAATTTTTGAGTGAAGTAGCAGCTGTTTCCAGCCGGGCCTCGTACTTTTACAAGTTGTTGGCTTCAAGCACAAAGCAGGGCGGGGTAGGCCTTCAAAAAGTATGGCAGCATGACACAGGGGTGAATTGTCACAGCAACAGTGGGAACAGTTCTGGGCAAAGCAAGTGAGGGTTTCAAAATCAGCCTCTATTACCCAAGCCTTATTTTTCATGGCACACAGAGCATATCTCACCCCGGTCAAGGTTGCCAAATGGGGACAGGGAGTAAATGACCACTGCTGGTCATGTCAAAAGCAACGGGGTATACTTGACCACACAGTATATTCTTGTCCCTGTGTGCATCAATTTTGGGGGCAAGTATGGGAGCGGATCCAAAGAATCTTAGATTTTAGTGAGCCTCTTACTTGGAGTATTCTAAGTCTGCGTTCGGCATCCTGTATTCCCTCCCTTCAGAAGAAACACCACTTCTTGTTGGACTTTATGGTCGGGGTTGCACTCTATCTGGTGGTTCTCCATTGGAATCACACATATGACCTATCCTGGCAGAGCTGGTGGAATCACTTATGTAAATTTAGTAAATTTGAGCAAATGTCCAGAAAGGGTGTGACAAGGGGGGCAGCCGGATTAGCCAAATGGAAAGCACTCAATGACTTTGTGGGTCTTTCCCAAGCGTAAGGCACCTAGGATCACTTCAGGACTTTCTTAGTGGCGGTTACGGCTCAGACTTGGTAATCTATGGGTTCCAGAGGACAGGGTGGGTGGGGTGGGAGGGTGGGTCGGTTGAGGGTCACTAAAAGTTCAGTTAAGAGTTGTTTTGCTGGCTAGTCAGACCCGGTCATGGATTGTATGCTTCATATCTTGGTTATGTTGTGTGTTCTGTGTGTTTTGTGTATTCTCCATGACTGTATGAAAAACATTAAAATATTTATATATAAGAATATAAGATATGCCATACTGGGTCAGACCAAGGTCCATAAAGTCCAGTATTCTGTTTCCAACAGTGGCCAATCTAGGTCATATGTACCTAGCAGTTTCCCCAAGAGACACAAGTTCCACAATGCTTGTACTGGGTCAAGCATTGATATCTTCGGTCACTTCTTAATAATGGTTTATGGACCTTTCGTGTATTAGCACGTTTTAGTAGTGGGTAAAATATGGGGACTGGGTTGGCAGGAACCACAGCTGGGACTTGAACCTGTGATCTTCTGCTTCTGAACACACTGGCTGTGTGCACTGCACCACTGTGTTGCCACAGAGACAGTGCATTCCCTGGTGATGCCATGACTGTTCATCAGACAGGGCCTGTCTGTTGCATTGCATGGCATCCACCTACATAGGGCTAGGCCACGGTCTGCTCTGGGCAGCTGCCACTGCCCCCTCCACCACCAGTATCCCTCTGCCACCATGCTGACATGCCCTTCTGCTGGTGGTGCTGGTGGAGCACAGTCTCAGGCCATCCAGTGTGCGGGTAGGCGGCTGCCTATGTTGCGGGTTCTGGGATAGGGGTGCCTGCATAGCTGTCCACGCTTCCCCCCAGCACCGCATGCCAATGTTCTGTGCCCTTTGGGGTACCTACTGGGTACTATCCCCTGTGACACTGTGGGAAGCACACTTGTGCCCATGTTGGGCCCTCAGAAGTTGCTGTCTGGCTTCTCTACTGTTTCAGCATTCCTATGGGCCAGCTAGGCATCACCCTAGTCCGCATTTTGGGCCAGCTGCACCACAGCATGTGCCGCCTGCAGCCCTCTGTGTCCCCTTTTCCAGCATCTGTCCAGTTGCCCATTCCGACATGCCCACCCTGCTGTTGTGGAACATGTGCACGCCATAGGAAACCTGGCCGATGGAGTCGGAAACCCTGCTCAGCGCAATTGCACTGTGGGCTCTTTCACCTTGTATGCGTACGGAGCATAGACCCTTCCAAAATTCATATCTTTTTATTGGAGCTTTCTTGGGAGTGTTTTTATATGTTTCCCATTGATATCACTATTGGCCAGCTTGGTTATTTTATTTTTACATTTTCTTCTGTACATTTTCAAGGTTTATTTGCCCTTTTGTTCCGTGCACCTGTATCACACTTATCACTTTTTTATAGGTTTCCCTGGTTTTCCGTACATTGCTGACGTAAATGGTTTCTTTTCCCTTTAAATCTGCTCTAACACCAGGGTTTCACTGGCGTTAGTTTTGAGCCTCGGATTTCACAGCGTTAGTGTGCAGGGAGCCTCTCCCCTCCCACTCTCCACCCATTGACCCCTTCTCTCCGCCCCTTTGGAGCTTTCCTCCGCCCTCCGGGAGCCTTTCCCTGGCTTCAGCGCTCGTTTGCGCCGCAGCACGCGTTATCACGCGATAAGGTACCTGTGTGCCTTGTAAAGCGCCATTATCGTGCGATAAGGTACCTTATCACGCGATAACGTTACAGAGCGCACGTTAAGACGGTTTAGTAGACATACCCCACAGTTCCCTGAAGAAGACCTGAGTGGCCAAAACACGTATAGGGCTGACTCCTTCAATAAAGTTTGTTTCCTCCAAGGTTTCCTCGTTGCCTGCTCTCTTTGTGTGTGAATCTCTATGGATTTGAATTCTATGTAAAAATGGGAAGGCAATGGCTGTGGGGTATACTATCCAGTGCTTTCATCAGCCAGAATGAACAGATGGCTGATGAAATGCTCAAAGAAATCAAGGAAGCTAACAAAGGTTACAGCAAAGTAATAATAATGGGTGATTTCAATTACCCCAGTATTGATAGAGTTTCTAGATGAAATAAATGACTGCTTCTTAGAGCAGCTGGTTCATGAACTGACCAGAGGGGAAGCCATTTTGGACCTAATCCTTAGTGGAACACCAGGTCTAGCTCAAGAGATAAGGGTGTTGGGAAACTTGGCAATAGTGATCATAGCATGATCACGTTTGATTTAATTAATGGAGGCGGGATAGTAAGGAAATCCACAGTACTATCTTTTAACTTTTGAAAGGGAGACTATGATAAAAAGAGGAAAATAGTTAATAAAAAAACTAAAATGAGCAGTTGCAAAGGTTAAAGACTTACATCAAGCTTGGGTGTTGTTTAAAAATACTATCTTGGAAGCCCAGACCAGCTGTATTACATGTTTTAAGAAAAATGGAAGGAAGTCCAAAAAACTGCCAGCATGGTTTAAAGGTGAGATCAGAGAGACTGTTGTTGCCATAAAAGCTTCTTTCAGGAAATGGAAAAAAGAGCCAAATGATGAAAACTGGAAAAAAACACAAGCACTGGCAAGTGAGATGCAAGGCATTGATAAGTCAGGCAAAGAGAGCATTTCAGAAGAAGCTTGCTGTGGAAGCAAAAATGCGTAATAACGACTTTATCAAGTACATTTGTAGCAAAAAACCTGTGAGAGAATCAGTTGGACTATTAGATGATAGAGGGATTAAAGGGGCACTAAGAGGGGACAAGGTCATAGCGGAGAGACTGAATGAATTCTTTGCTTTGGTCTTTACTGTGGGAGATGTAGGGATGTTACCCATGACTGAAATGGTATTTAAAGGTGATACTGTGGAAGAATTGAAAGAAATATTGATAAACTGGGAAGATGTATTACACTTATTTGATAAACTGAAGAGCTGCAAAACACCTGGACCAGATGGTATACATCCAAGGGTGTTGAAAGAACTGAAATATGAAATTGCAGACCTGCAATTAGTAATCTGTGAACTATTATTTTAATATCATCTGTAATACCTTAAGATTGGAGGATCGCCAATGTAACACCAATTTTTAAAAAGGGTTTCAGGGGTGATCTGAGAAATTACAGACCGGTGAGCCTGACATCAGTACTGGGGAAAATGGTAGAAACCATCATAAAGAACAAAATTATTGAACATGTAGATAGTCATGGTTTAATGGGAGACAGCCAACATGGCTTTAGACAAGGAAGATCTTGCCTTACTAATCTGTTATGTTTTTTTGAAGGTGTGAATAAACCATTAGACAAAGGTGAATCAGTTGAAATGGTTTATCTGGACTTTCAGAAAGCCTTTGACAAAGTCCCTCATCAGAGACCTTTGGCAAAAGTTAAAAGTCATGGGATAGGAGGCAGTGTACTATTGTGGATCAGTAACTGGTTAAAATATAGAAAGCAGAAGGTAGGGCTAAATGGCCAATTTTCCCAATGGAGAAAGGTGAATAGTGGAGTACCACAGGTCCGCTGCTTTTTTAACATATTCATAAATGACCTGGAAATGGGAATAATGAGTGAGGTTATCAAATTTGCAGATGACACAAAACTATTTAAAGTTCTTAAAACCCATGAGGATTGTGGAAAATTGCAAGAGGATCTTGATAAATTGGAAGATTGGGCATTCAAATGGCAGATAAAATTTAATGTGGACGTGCAAAGTTATGCACTTGGGAAAGAACAACCCAAACTATGGTTACACTATGCAAGGTTCCACATTAGGAACCACCACCCAGGAAAAAGATTTAGGCGTCATCATGTAAAACATGTTGAAACCTTCCGCCCAGTGTGCAGTGGTGGCCAAGAGAGCAAATAGAATTCTAGGTATCATAAGGAAAGGAATGGAAAATAAAACAAAGGATATTATAATGCCTCTGTAGCGTTCCATGGTGCAATTGCACCTTGAATATTGTGTGCAATTCTGGTCACAGTATATTAAAAAGGATATAGCGTTATTAGAAAAGATACAGAGAAGAACCACCAAAATGTTAAAGGAGATGGAAGGATACCCCTATGAAGAGAGACTGAAAAGTTTAGGACTCTTCCAACTGGAAAAGAGACGGTGAGGGGAGATAAATTAATGAATGTAGTGGAACGGGTAAACGTACATTGATTGTTTAGATCATCAGAATATTGGTAGTGAATTGGGATAGTTAGAAGGGGTTTTGGTTTACTTTCTGGGATAACTCAGGCCTCTGATGTTCTCCTTGATCTGGACTTTATCTCCTAGCAGGCTTAATTTGTAGTGCGGGGTTGGGGTTTTTTTTGGATGAGTTTCCTGTTTTTTTTATTTTACTGTAAGATGCTGTTCCTTTTTTTTCTTGTATATGTATACAATTAAATGCATAATAATTAAGGTTTTGTCCTCATTCAAGGTTTTGTCCTCATTTTCCTAGACATCGCCGCGGCTTTTGACTCCGTGAGTCACGAAATCCTCCTGGGAAGACTAAAAGAAAAGGGTGTCTGCAACAAGGCACTAAAATGGTGCAAGTCTTATCTGGACGATAGATGGCAATATGTGAAGTCTGGATCAGAAGAGTCTAGCCACTTCCATCAAAAACAAGGGGTACCTCAAGGATCCTCATTATCCTCCTTACTCTTCAATATCTACATGCAGCCCATATGCAATATCATAAGATCATTCAACGTAAACTGCATGATATATGCAGATGACATTCTTTTATACATGCCTTTCTCCACAACCCACATGGACCTGACCCCACTCACAGATTGTTTCAATGCAGTTTCAACATGGCTCCAGACACAGAACCTACGTATCCAGCATAAAAAAACAGAGGTCCTTTTCATCTCCAGAGACTCCAACTTTACGCCCCCATCCCACGTCAGTGTCAAGGAAGCTGATTTGCAAACTAAAGATGCAATAAAATATTTGGGAGTTACCCTAGACCAACATCTAGACATGAGACGCCACATAAGCAGCGTAGTCAAAGCCATCTACTTCAAAATCCGTTCCCTCAAACACCTACGCTCCCTGCTGGACCCAGACGATTTCCGTACCATATATCAAGCGCTGATCCTACCGCATTTTGACTTTGCAAATGCCATCCTACAAGGTCTCCCCCAATCCACACTAACCCCCTTACAGTTGGCCATGAATGCCGCAGCTAGGGTCCTCTACGGTGCATCCAGAAACGACCACATGACTCCCATTCTCAAACAGCTGCACTGGCTACCAATTCACGGGAGAATCACCTTCAAATCCCTTGTATTAGCATTTAAGGCAATCAAAGGCACCTCATCCCTCTCACTCACGAATCTAATCCACATGGTCCCCCCCAACAGAGCAAGAAGAACATCAGCTGTAAACTTGCTAGCAATACCAAAGGCTTCAACAAAGTCCAACACGAACACCACAAACAGGGCATTCAGTTTTTATGTACCAAAATGCTGGAACACCCTACCCCCCGACATTAGAGCCATTACCAATCTATATCAGTTCAGAAAGGCTCTCAAAACATACCTTTTCCGCCAATATTTCCCAGACAGCAACTGAACCAGATATCCCCTCCAAGAAATGACCCAATCTAGAAATGCCCTCACACTGCAGTGTAGATAGATTATGTATATAGTTAACCCAGTTATCCAAGTTTGTACTCCTGTTCAATGTAAAACCTGACAGTTTGTCGTAATGGTCGTTTTGTTATGATGTAAACCGCGCTGATTCTAAATAGCGCGGTATATAAGAAACTGTAATAAATAAATAAATTAATTAAACAAAAAAAAGGAATATTGGAAGACTAGGGGACTTGCAATGAAGCTACAGGATAACCTATTTAAGACTAATAAGAGAAAATATTTTTTCACTCAACGTGTAATCAAATTCTGGAACTTGTTACCCGAGGGTATAGTAAAAGCTGTTAGCGTAGCTGGGTTTAAGAAAGGTTTGGACAAGTTCTTGGAGGAAAGGTCCATAAACCATTATTAAAAGGGACCCGGGATAACACTGCTTGACCCAATACAAGCATTGTGGAATCTGTGTTTCTTGGGGAAACTGCTAGGTACTTGTGACGTAGATTGGCCACTGTTGGAGGCAGGATACTGAGCTTGATGGACCTTGGTCTGACCCAGTATGGCAGATATTATGTTCTTATGATGAAAACCATTGACCATTTTAGTAGCCACCCTCTTGACAATCTCCACTCAGTATATATCTTCTTGAAAGTGTGGTTATTATATTGCATACAGTATACCAAATGAGGTCTCACAAGACTTAAATAGAGGTACTATCACCGTCTTTTCTCCTACTGGCCATTCTTCTCCTTATGCATCCAAGCATTGCTTTTGCAGAACCTTTTCTGTTTGGCCATTTTAATATTATCAGATAAATCATCTTCAGTTCCGACTATTCTTTTGGTCATAGAAGAACGTCATTCACGATACTGTACCGCTTTCCTGGGCTTTAGCTTCCAAAATTCATGGACTCACATTTTTTAACATTCAGTCTTAACTGCCACAGTCCATACTATTTCTCAAGCTTCTCTAGGTCACACTTCATATTTTCTACACCTTCCAGATTATCTACCTTATGGCAGATTTTAGTATCATCCACAAAATGGCAAACCTTTTCAGATAGCACTTCTTCAATATTCCTTAGAAAAATGTTGAAATAAATAAGAGCTAGGATCACTCTCTGTTGCATACTTAACACCGATTTCCTTTGAGTCAACTCCATTTGCCATTATTTTTTATTGTCTCTCACTGAACCAGTTCCTTTAGGGCTATACAAAGGGTACATATTTTATGTTAGTTACTTATGAGGAACCATGACAAAAGACTCACTGAAATCGAATACAACATGTAGTACTCTCCCCAATCCAATTCTCTGTTCAGTGGTCACCCAATCAAAGTAATTGATCTGATTCATGGGAAACAAACTACAGAAGTAAAACCATGCTGCTTTGGATTCTGTAATCCACTGGATTCCTTGTTTTAGCAATGATTTCCTTAATTTACTTACCACCAAATTTTGCTTTCAGGATCCAAAAAGCATTGAAAAGCTCAGGCAGAAGGTTTGCCAAAACCTCTCTAAATTACATCAATATCCTCATATGTATCTCATCTGTCCCCATTGCTCTATATACATTTAGAGGTATGTTTACTAAACCGTCTTAACGTTCACTCGGCGATAGTGTGCAGGCTGCCATAAAAGGAATGGGCGTGTCGGTCTTAAAGTAGCAAAATGGGATTATCACGCGATAACGTGCACTGCGCACATTATCGGGTGAGATGCCGCTAAGCACGTTAACGCGTGGTAATCTTAAGTAGGCGCGCAGACATTCAAGCACAGAAACAGAGGTGTAGCACAATGATTAATACACTGACTAATGGTGCAGGGGTCATGAGTTTGATCTCCCAGTGTGCCTAATCCATAAGGTTGGCTGAGGCAGTAGCTTTTACGTGTAAGTATTGATTTTTGAGGCATTTTATTTGTAGTTTAATTAGTGCTGCCAGCAAACACACCCTCACGTGCCGTAACCTAAGGTGCCGCATAAGGCACCCTATAAGGCACTCCATAGGGCACATTATAAAGTGCACTGTCCGCAAAGGCACCCTATAATGTCCTCTAAAGGGCACCCTATAAGGCGCCTTATGGTTACAGTACACTGAGGGTGTTTTTGCTGGCAGCACTAATGTACATTAAAAATAGACAATGCCTTGGACAGCCTTATCAAATAACCCCACCATGGGTTTGAACCCACAACCTCTGACCCCACAGGCAGTGAAGTAACCAGTGGGCTACAGCTGACAACAACCCCCTAGCTGGCTGCAGAAAGACTGCATGTCACCACACAAACTGTCTGCTGTGGTTACCAGGATAGGGTTAACCCACCTGTACCCATGATGCACTGCACATGCAAATCAGCAGTCTACAGATGGGCACAAGATGGGGTATGCAGCCCCACAGCACCTCGGCCTGGTAGGGGGAACCAACCTTCTATAGTACTGGCACAGAGTAGCTACAGAACGTCACATTGTGTGGGTACTGTGCTCACCCTGAGGGTAAGGCGGGGCGCCCAGCACCAGGTCCACAGCACCTTTCATGGGTGAAATATGCCATGCTAGAGGTCCCCATCAGTGCTACTGTGTGTGATAGCTAGTTTCTGTAGACACACCTAGGATACTTCTGTGTTTCTCAGTCATGTTTAGCCCTTATGGGCTATGATGCACCCAGAATAGTGCATATCCTGTGTTAGTGCCAGGGTTGCATGATGTAGGTGAAGGGGGGGTGTTTGGACCCATAGGCGGAATATGTACCACCACCACACAACCCACCTTCTGGGGCTCAGGGTGGGGAACAGGATCGCCCACCAACAGATCCACATTCCAACTCCCTGCAGTGGTGGCAGTAGAGAAGACCATCAACCCCAGTCCTGGCTGGGGAACAGACACTCTACAGGGTAGGTAATGCAGAGCTGTACACATCCATAAAGCAGTAGCAGACAGAGAGTAGGCCTGGAAATGCACAGCTGCCCTCCACCACTATCTGACATTCTCCAGCAGCAAGCCTCCAGCCAATGCACCCAGCAAGGTGTTCCAGCAAGACACATACTAACTGCAGACAGTCTACTAGCTAGTCCATAGTGCATATTCCTGGAGGAGATTTGTGTACCCAGAACTGAGATGTCAGCATACACAACAAGCAAATAAATCAGTGATTGGGCCCCAAAAGAAAACCAATAAACATCACAGGAGAAAAACACTATAAGAGCATGATGGGGAACCTAGCCATGCCATGTTCACTGCTCAATCAGGGTGAGAGTAACCTCCCAGCAGGACATGTTGTGGCCACCCTGTCCATGCAGGTGGTGGCCGGCCACTACAATGTCCGAGCCATTGCCCTATGCTATGTACAGATGAATACAGGCCAGGCCACCCTATCCTGGCTATTCCCACAGTAACTTGCTCCTCATTATGCACATTGGCAGGCCAATGAAGGACTAGAAAGGGGGACTGTTACTTCTGGAGAGAAATCTGCAACTGAGAGTATATACTTCTGGTAATTTTCTAAAAATAATTCTTTGTATTAAAGCTACTTAATCTGTGAACCCACTGTTTTTTGGTGGATCAGTTAGGGCCTAGTAGCAGCAATTAAAGTTTGAATTTAAAACACAGAGGAGAACTTTCTGGTTACATTTCATACCCAGCAGAGAGCTTGTAGTTTAAAATGTAATAGTCACTCAGGGCCAAGTAATAGCAAAGTACTTTTAGTTTAAATGTAACACACAGAAGAGAGCTTTCTGGTTACATTTGGAACCCAGCAGAGAGCTTGTAGTGTACATTTAATAGTCACTCAGGGCCTAGCATCAGAAAAGTACTTTTTATTTATTTATTTATTTTTTTATTTAGTAAACATTTGTATACCGCTGCTTCCTACGATCAGCAGCGGTTTACTTTACAGAATCATAGTGTATCGTATAATACAGTGATTTTTAGATTTACATTTCGATTAGGCAATGATTTACATAAAACAGGAGAATCAATGGGATACAATATACATTTGGTTGGGGCACACAGTTCTGGGTATACATTTGATTGCAAGAGTGTGGGAGGGGTCCAATATATACAATTTATACATGATTACATGCCAGTATTCAAAATGCCGCTGTGGCAGGCAAAAGACATCTGGTTGAGGTAGAAGTATCGCCCTTAGGTCAGGTTGTAGTGAGTCTGAAATAAATGGGTTTTGAGTTTCCTTCTAAATTCACTCAAGTTATTTGTGAGTCTCAACTCGTGTGGGAGCTGGTTCCAGTGGATTGGTGCTGTATATGTGAATGCCCTATTGCTTGTTTCTGCTTTGACGGTTCTTATGCTTGTCGGAACACAGTTTTAAAACACAGAAGAGAGCTTTCTGGTTAAATTTAGAACCCAGCAGAGAGCTTGTAGCTTAAATTTCATAAGAAGTTAGAGCCTAGCAGCAGCTAAGAGCTATAATTTAAATCAAATCAGAATTTAGCTTACCTCCAACAGCACAAGACAGGGTACTGTGTAGCAGCCCTCTTTTAATAAGTGTTATTTCCCTCCCCACATCCACCCACCCCTGGGATAATCATAGCTTTATAGGTACTTACACATCTTAAAAGACAGGAGGTGCTTTCAGGTGAAGCTCATTACCTAAATCAGTCATACACTAAGGACCTGAGATTAATTAAGCTTCAGGTGAACAAGGTATATTAAACGTATTAGGTACAGTTTTATTGGTTATAAATACCCATAGCAACCCCTAGTAAGTAAGAACTTAAAGATCTAGACACAAACTTAAAACTAAGATGCAGACAGCAGTCCAGCAGCGGGATGGGGGCTTTCCAGTCTTTTGCATTGAGTGTCACATGTATGATTTTCTCCCAGTTGGTGAGAGGTCTTACGTGTGCACTAGGTGCAAGGAGCTCTTTGCTCTCAGGGAACAACTCCGTTCTCTAGAGGCTAAAGTAGCAGACTTGGAAAACATAAGACAGACAGAGAGGTACATAGACGAGACCTACAGGGATATAGTCCTGAAGTCCCACCTCCAGTCTGGCAGCACCCCTGTTGCCATGGAGGAGAGAGGTCACGTGACAGGGGAGCATCACCCTGGTGTGGCAGGAAGTGATCCTGTAACTAGGACCTGTCCTCCAGGTGATGTAAAACCCTCTCGCACCGAGGAAGTTTCTCCAGGGCCATGTGCCCATGAGGGAAGGGTTAGGACAGCCGTTATAGTTGGTGATTCGATGATTAGGCATGTAGATAGCTGGGTGGCTAGTGGACGTGAGGATCGCCTGGTAACATGCCTGCCTGGTGGAAGGTAGCGGACCTCACGCGCCACCTAGATAAGGTCTTAGATAGTGCTGGGGAGGAGTCTGCTGTCTTGGTACATGTCGGTACCAATGACATAGGAAAATGTGGTAGGGAGGTTCTGGAGGCAAAATTTAGGCTTTTAGGTAGGAAGTTGAAATCCAGAACTTCCATGTAGCATTCTCCGAAATGCTTCCTGTTCCACGCGCAGGAACCAAAAGGCAGGCAGAGCTCCGGAGTCTCAATGCGTGGATAAGACAATGGTGCAGAGATGAGGGTTTTGGATTTGTTGGGAACTGGGGAACATTCTGGGGAAAGGAGGGGCTCTTCCAAAGGGATGGGCTTCACCTTAACCGGGATGGAACCAGGCTGCTGGCATTAACCTTTAAAAAGGAGATAGAGCAGCTTTTAAACTAGATATTAGGGGAAAGCCGACAGTCGCCCAAGAGCGGATGGTCCGGAAGAATGTATCCTTGAAGGATACTACCAAAAGCAGAGAGGTTCCACAAAAGAGTAAAGTAGCCCAAATGCCCTCACGTATGAAGCAGACAGAGCTTAAAGATCCCAATTTACCCATGTCTAACAATAGCCAAATTAACATGAATAAAATACATTCTCTAAAATGCTTGTATGCAAATGCTAGAAGTCTAAAGAATAAGATGAGAGAGTTAGAATATATAGCACTAAATTAAAGGTTAGATATGATTGGAATATCAGAGACATGGTGGAAGGAGGACAACCAGTGGGACACTGTGATACCTGGGTACAAACTATATCGTAATGATAGAGCTGATCAAATTGGTGGAGGGGTTGCGCTCTATGTTAGAGAGGGCATTGACTCAGACAGGATTAAAGTTTTGCAGGAAACAAAATCTGCTGTAGAATCTATATGGATTGAAATTCCATATAAAAGGGGGAAGGCAATGGCAGTGGGGGTGTACTATCGAGCACCTGGCCAGAATGACCAAATGGATGATGAAATGCTCAAAGAAATCAAGGAAGCTAACAAAAGTTACAGCGCAGTAATAATAATGGGTGATTTCAATTACCCCAGTATCGACTGGGTCAGTGTCACGTCAGGACATGCTAGGGAGATAAAGTTCCTAGATGAAATAAATGACTGCTTCTTGGAGTAGCTGGTTCATGAACCAACCAGAGGGGAAGCCATATTAGACCTAGTCCTTAGTGGAACACCAGATCTAGTTCAAGAGATAAGGGTGTTGGGGCCACTTGGCAATAGTGATCATAGCATGATCGCCTTTGATTTAATTAGTGGAGCAGGGATAGTAAGGAAATCCACAGTACTACCTTTTAACTTTCGAAAGGGAGACTATGATAAAATGAGGAAAACAGTTAAGAAAAAACTAAAAGGAGCAGTTGCAAAGGTTAAAAACGTACATCAAGCTTGGGTGTTGTTGAAAAATACTATCTTGGAAGCCCAGACCAGCTGTATTCCACGCTTTAAGAAAAGTGGAAGTCCAAAAAACTGCCAGCATGGTTTAAAGGTGAGGTCAGAGAGGCTGTTGTTGCCAAAAAAGCATCTTTCAGGAAACGGAAAAAAGAGCCAAACGACGAAACCTGGAAACAGCATAAGCACTGGCAAGTCAAATGCAAGGCATTGATAAGGCAGGCAAAGAGAGAATTTGAGAAGAAGATTGCTGCGGAAGCAAAAACGCAAAATAAAGACCTTTTCAAGTACATTCGTAGCAAAAAACCTGTGAGAGAGTCAGTTGGTCCATTAGATGATAAAGGGGTTAAAGGAGCACTAAGAGGCGACAAGGTGATAGCGGAGAGACTGAATGAATTCTTTGCTTCGGTCTTTACTGAGGAAGATGTAGGGATGTTACCCATGACTGAAGTGGTATTTAAAGGTGTGGAAGAATTGAAGGAAATATCGATACATCGGGAAGATGTCTTACAACTATTAGATAAACTGAAGAGTAGCAAATCACCTGGGCCAGATGGTATACATCCAAGGGTGTTGAAAGAACTGAAATATGAGATTGCAGACCTGCTATCAGTAATCTGTGAACTATCATTAAAATCATCTCTAATACCTGAAGATTGGAGGATCGCCAATGTAACACCAATTTTTAAAAAGGGTTACAGGGGTGATCCGGGAAACTACAGACCGGTGAGCCTGATGTCAGTACCAGGAAAAATGGTAGAAACCATCATAAAAAATAAAATTACTCAGCATGTAGATAGTCACAACCTAATGGGAGACAGCCAACATGGCTTTAGACAAGGAAGATCTTGTCTTACTAATCTGTTATGTTTTTTTGAAGGAGTGAATAAACAGGTGGACAAAGGTGAGTCGGTTGATATTGTATATCTGGACTTTCAGAAAGCCTTTGACAAGGTCCCTCATCAGAGACTTTTGGCAAAACTAAAGAGTCATGGGATAGGAGGCAGTGTACTATTGTGGATCAGGAACTGGTTAAAAGATAGAAAGCAGAGGGTAGGGTTAAATGGCCAATTTTCCCAATGGAGAAAGGTGAATAGTGGTGTACCCCAGGGATCTGTTCTGGGTCCGCTGCTTTTTGACATATTCATAAATGACCTGGAAAGTGGAATAACGTGTGAGGTTATCAAATTTGCAGATGACACAAAGCTATTTAAAGTTGTTAAAACCCAAGAGGATTGTGAAAAATTGCAAGAGGATCTTGATAAATTGGAAGACTGGGCATCAAAATGGCAGATGAAATTTAATGTGGACAAGTGCAAGGTTATGCACCTAGGGAAGACCAACCCAAACTATGGTTACATGATGGAAGGTTCCACATTAGGAACCACCACCCAGGAAAAAGATTTAGGCGTCATTGTGGATACCATGTTAAAACCCTCAGCCCAGTGTGCAGCGGCGGCCAAGAGAGCAAATAGAATGCTAGGTCTGATAAGGAAAGGAATGGAAAATAAAACAAAAGATATTATAATGCTTCTATATCGTTCCATGGTGAGACCGCACCTTGAATATTTGTGCAATTCTGGTCGCCGTATCTTAAAAAGGATATAGCGATTTTAGAAAAGGTTCAGAGAAGAGCCACCAAAATGGTAAAGGGGATGGAAGGATACTCCTATGAAGAAAGGCTAAAAAGGTTAGGGCTCTTTAACCTGGAAAAGAGACGGCTGAGGGGAGATATGATAGAAGTCCATAAATTAATGAACGGAGTGGAACGGGTAAACGTAGATCGATTTTTTTATCTTATCAGAATATAGAAAGACTAGGGGACATGCAATGAAGCTACAGGGTAAACTATTTAAGACTAATAAAAGAAAATATATTTTCACTCAACGTGTAATCAAACTCTGGAATTTGTTACCGGAGGATGTAGTAAAGGCTGTTAGTGTAGCTGGGTTTAAAAAAGGTTTGGACAAGTTCCTGGAGGAAAGGTCCATAAACCATTATTAAGAAGTGTCCGAAGATATCAATGCTTGACCCAGTACAAGCATTATGGAACTTGTGTCTCTTGGGGAAACTGCTAGGTACATATGACCTAGATTTGCCACTGTTGGAAACAGAATACTGGGCTTGATGGACCTTGGTCTGACCCAGTATGGCATATCTTATGTTCTTATATTCTTATGTTAACAGTGCTAGCAGTGTGGGCTGTGGAGGGTGTTTGCAGCCACCACACACTGGATAGACAGACACACAGTCCCCACACCTATGTCAGCATTGTGCATCTATAGAGGTGTTTGGCAGCCCTGGCCACCGCACCAGTCCTGGGCACAGTGCAGGCATGGCTATGGTACGTAATACTGTTGGGGTCACCCCCCAGGGTGGTAAACTCTGTCAGACACAAGACCTGTAGCACACTCCACAGACATCAGAAAGGTTGCTATGATGCAGCTCACTCAGAAAATTGTACATAACTTCGGAAGTGCTATCTGCCAGTAATCATAGCAACCTTTTTATATATGTGTACCGTATTCCCAGGTTTAGGGTGGCATTGCTAAGATATGCAAGTGCTCGTATTGGGAGATGCACGCAGGGCCCAACATCCTGCCTCTCCAGGAGGCATTGGATAATGGAGCCTGTGGGTGCGGGTGTGTCTGCCCCTGTTGGCCGCTGCTTTAGGGCAGAGGTTCCCGACTCCAGTCCTGGTGGGCCAGACACTGTTCGGGTTTTCATGCTGTCCCTCATGAATATGCATGAGATACATCTGCATACCATGGGGGCGGCGCATAGAAATGCAGCACAGGCATCTTTATTAGAGACAGCATGGAACCTGAATGGTGTTTGGCCCTCCAGGACTGCATTTGGAAGACTCTGCTCTAGGTAAAGCGCATGTTTATGGTGTCTGTGCTCTGTAGGGTAAAATGTAGCTGTTTTTTGGCATGTTTACATCATCTGCAATAAAGGTTCTGTCTGTATTAGCAGTAGGTAAAATATGGGGACTGGATTGGCAGGAACCACAGCTGGGACATGAACCTGTGACCTTCTGCTTCTGAACACACTGGCTGTGTGCACTGCACCACTGTGTTGCCACAGAGACAGTGCATTCCCTGGAGATACCATGACTGTTTGTCAGACAAAGCCTGTCTGTTGCAGTGCGCGGCACCCACCTAAACAGGGCTAGGCCACGGTCTGCTCTGGGCAGCTGCCACTGCCCCCTCTACCACCAGTATTCCTCTGCCAACATGCTGACATGCCCTTCTGCCTGTGGTGCTGGTTGAGTGCAGTCTCAGGCCATCCAGTGTGCAGGTAGGCGGCTGCCTATGGTGCGGTTTCTGGGGTAGGGGTGCCTGCATAGCTGTCCACGCTTCCCCCCAGCACCGCATGCCAATGTTCCATGCCCTTTGGGGTACCTGCTGGGTACTATCCCCTGTGACACTGTGGGGAGCACACTCGTGCCCATGTTGGGCCCTCAGCGGTTGCTGTCTGGCTGCTCTACTGTTTCAGCATTCCTATGTGCCAGCATTCCTATGTGCCAGCTAGGCATCACCCTAGTCCGCACTGTGGCCCAGCTGCACCACAGCATGTGCCGCCTGCTGTGCCTCTGTGTCCCCTTTTCCAGCATCTGTCCAGTTGCCCGTTCCGACATGCCTGTCCTGATGTTGTGGAACATGTGCATGCCATAGGAAACCTGGCCAATGGAGGGGGGCGGAGCTAGCCACTGAACAGAATGGACGCCTGAATTTTTGCTCCCGTTGCTGCCCAAGAATCCTGAACATATCCCGGTATTAAATTGAAGTTTGTACCCCCTACCTACATCAATAACACCGAAATATAGCTGGATGGCATCCCTGAAGCCTGCCCGGCTGGAATTTCCGCAGGGATCCGGCTCAGCAGCGAAACGATCCAAACCCGAAGTGGGTTCCCCGCAGAAAATGGCCGCGGGAGAGAAGGAGGGAGTGACTGCCGGTGGCCTACGTGAAGTGCTACAGGAATTGAAATGCGTTAAAGAAATGATCGCAGCCAATTCTAGTTCACTGAACATGATTCAAGAAGACTTACTGGAGGTAAAAGAGAAACTCCTCACCATCACCACTCGACTTAGTGCAGTTGAATTACAAACCCAGAAGCATGGCGTTGCATTAGAACAGCTGGGCCCTTTGGTCAAACGAGTCCGGCATATAGAAAGTCAGATTGAAGATCAAAACAACCATGCCCGTAGAAATAATATCCGCCTTGTTGGAGTCCCTGAAGGCGCTGAAGGCACCGATCCGATTGGATTTCTGGAAAAAACCATACCGGAGATGCTGCAGCTTGTCTTTGCAAGGCCTTTTGAACTAGAACGGGCCCATCGAATCCCAACACACAAAGCTGAAAACACACGATACCCACGCCCACTCATAATGAAGGTACTGAGATACCCACAGGTCCTGCAGATCTTTCAAGCTGCACGGAAAGCCGGATCACTGCAAATCCAGGGACACAAAGTGGCACTCTATCCAGATTTGAGCAAGCAAATGGTAGATCGGAGAAAAGCGTTGCTGGCCTGTAGACCCATGCTACAAAGTGCACAGGCAAGATACGGGCTATACTACCCAGGAACCATGCGGGTCACGCTGCATAATGAAACGAGGAATTTTGTTGAAGCTGAAAAACTGAAAACTTTCCTACAAGAAAAATGCGGTATGGAAACCTGAGGTCAATATTCTGATCTCTCACACAGTGTAGAGAACTCAGCATATACTCAGGGGGTGCGGCCGTGCGTTCTCACAAATTTTAGAACGCCTTAAGCCTTGTTAAACACCTCATTGACTGTATTTCTGTTGTTCTAAATAGTTTTAATTAACCAGATATTTCTGCTTGAAATGTAGGGGTGGCAACGGGAGGTCGGGGTTGGTTACTGTTTCAGTGGATTGTGTTCACCTTAGCGATACAATGTTTGCCAGTTATGCAGTTATTTGTGTCAGTCCAGTCCAGTGCAAAACCCTCCACATACACGCAAAATGCAAGTACGCGGCAGACCTATCCATAGGATAGCTTTCACCTATAAGACAGCTTATTCCAACATTGATGTCTAGTGATCTCCTAATACTTTCGTTAAATGTAAAAGGTATTACTGGCCCTGTCAAGAGAAAGAAGATTTTAGCGTACTGCCAACAACAAAAAGCAGATATTGCCCTCTTACAAGAGACACATTTAACAGATACTGAATCGCAGAAAGTAACCTCTAAATATTTCCAGGTGGCGGCCTCGGCCTCTGCCACTCAACGCAAAGGGGGGGTAATAATATTAGTGCGCAAATTCCTGCAATCCGCCATTACCGGCACACAGATTGATCCGCTAGGTCGATGGGCCAGAGTGACGATGAAAATAAATCAACAGCTTTACACATTCTTCAATATCTACGCACCCAACCTCGATGACCCTAACTTTTTCAAACTGATAGCTAAAGAAGTTACAGCCGCAGCTCACACCAATATCATCTTAGGGGGCGATTTCAATGTCATCTTGGATCCACTGTTAGATCGCACGCCCTATCGGGCTGTAGACAAAGTCAAATCACAGGCGATTCTTAAAGGAATCATAACAGAGCTCCACTTGGTAGACCCATGGCGCCTACTTCATCCCCAAGAAAGAGACTACACATTTTATTCCATCCCACATAATACCCAAACAAGGATCGATTTCTTCCTACTGTCCACAGAGCTGATGCCTCAAGTGTTGTCCGCAGAGATATATGCTACAACGGTATCGGATCACGCTGCTGTCTCCCTAGTGCTGGATACCAACGTTACACAACATGTTTCGCCAAGATGGACATTTGATAAATCCCTATTAGCAGATGACTCCTTTGTACAGCTACTGTCTGGGGAAATTGAGATCTATTTTAAATATAATACACCTACTGATACCTCCATCTGGAGCTGGTGGGAAGGTTTTAAAGCGACAATACGAGCTCATATTACCACCTACACCATTAGATGGCGTAAAGCCAGGAAAAAAGAAAAAGATGAACTGGAACTCCAAATAAAAGCTGGGGAAAGGTTATTAGCCAAAAGAGCTGACTCAATGATATTGATTAGACTCCAAAAGTTGCGATACCAATATAATGCTCTCCTCAACAAAGAAGCACTGAGTAGTATCCAGCTACAACGTAGTACATACTACTATGAAAGCAACCGCTCTGGATCCCTCTTAGCTCGGCAACTCAAACCAAAGACCAGCAAGACCGCAATAGCGGCGTTGCAAGACAATTCCGGGGGCCTTCTCCTGAGATCTGACAAAATACTAGACCGCTGCAAAGAATTCTATGAGGAACTATATCGCTCGGATACCCAATGTAGTGACAAAGCCTTTGAAGATTTTGTCTCCAATATAGTAGGACCCACATTAACCAGTCATCAAAGTCGAACGCTGGAACAAGAGATCTCTGTAACTGAAATACAAGATGCGATCAAACAGATGGCTCGTGGCAAAGCCGCCGGTCCAGATGGTATCCCACTGGAATTCTACAATAAATATTGCATTCAATTGGCTCCCATGCTACAGATCTACTACAGTGGCCTACAAGATGAATCTCCAGAGATTGGAGCCCTGGCAGAGGCTGTGGTGGTAATTCACCCGAAACCGGGCAGGGATACACAAAAGATAGAGAATTACAGACCCATCTCTCTCCTAAACTCTGACTATAAAATCTATGCTAAAATGCTTGCTAACCGATTAGGACGGATCTTAAACGATTTGATACATGAGGATCAATGTGGATTTATACAAAACAGATCCACTACAGATAATGGAAGATTATTGGCACATGTACTGGCATCTGCCAAGACTAAGGCCGAGCCCCTGATAGGGCTAGCATTGGATGCCGAAAAAGCTTTCGATCGACTGGAATGGTCCTTTTTATTTCGATCCCTACGGTGGTTTGGGATAGGAGAAAAGTTCCTAAAACGCGTTGAATTGTTATATACCAAACCCACAGCTCGAATAGCGGTCAACTCACATCTCTCAGCCCCTTTTCAGTTGCAAAGAGGACCAGACAGGGTTGCCCCCTGTCACCGATGCTTTTTAATTTAGCCCTGGAACCCTTATTAATAGCGATCCGACAGAAGGAAAACATAAAAGGAATTGAGTTAGCTGATGGTCCCTGTAAATTGTCAGCATATGCAGATGACCTGCTCATTTTTCTACAACCATCAGACCTTCCTGAAACACTGCAACTCATAGATGCATATTCAGCGATATCCGGATATAAAGTAAATCTGAATAAAACAACAATTATTCCTCTGAATGAACAGGTCAGCGAAGAAATGATGCGTGGATACCCCTTTCAATATGAGAAGTCATCCTTTCGATACCTGGGCGTGACCTATGGCACCACCTTGGAAGAGACTGTCGCAATCAACATTAAGATGTGTCAAGAAATTGTACATGATAACGTCTGCAGGTGGACCCCCCTGCATTTGAGTTGGTGGGGCAGGCTAGAAACGATAAAAATGATGTTGGTACCAAAACTCAGCTATATATTAAGTATGATTCCCTTACGCTTCCCGTCAGCCTTCTATAAGAAAATAAATAGTCAACTGATAGCCTTTTTATGGAACAACCGAGTACCTAGAATAGCTGCCTGGAAACTGAAGTTACCTAATGCACAAGGAGGTGTCCATTTCCCAGATCTCGGCTGGCTGCACACTGCCTCTCTTTTAAAGCAGGGTGCTCAATGGGTCGACTCTGACGACACGGATAAAGGACCTAGATGGTTGAGTGTGGAGCGGGCCATACATTCCCCCCTACCTACATGGCTCATGGTTGGCACAGTAGTAGACCAGACTGTACCACATAATGCTATTATCCGAGAAACACAGCATGCCTGTCGATTATTGGCATCATGTATCGATGGAGGAGATGACTTCGCCGCAGATATGCCCTTATGGCTGAACCCGCGTCTTATCATCGGAGGGAAGCCTGTCTTATGGAAAAAATGGGTGGAACATGATCTTATAACCATTGGACAACTAATCAATGGAAGTGCATTTAAAACCTTTGACAGATTAAGAACGGAATTCCGATTGCCTAATACATGCTATTTCCAATGGTGTCAGCTCCGACACTGCATGAGCAAAGCGGGTGTGTCACCTGTCTTGATACGTACTGGATGGCCACTGCGACAGAAACTTCAAGAATTACAAACAGATGCCAAAGCTGTTTCGAGATGTGTTGCGATTCTCCGATCCAAAAGTGACAAGACATGTATTAAGATACAGTCGGTGTGGGCTACTGAAACCGGTCAAGATATAACTCCGGAAAATTGGGACACTTTTTGGGGAACTCAAATACGTGCCACGAGAGCAGCGTCTCTCACACAATCTATGTACTTTATAGCACATCGAGCGCATATTACACCGGCTAAGAAAATGAAATGGACACTACAGGAGGGAAATCGATGTTGGTCCTGTAACATGGAAATTGGGACACTGGCACATATGTTGTTCCATTGTAAATCCCTGGAAATATATTGGAACAGAGTATGGGAACGCATATCACAAATCCTCAACTTACAAACTCCTATCACTTATCGGATAGTAATATATAAATCCATAGCTCTGGAACCTACTCTGATGAAATGGGATAGTAAACTGTTGGACTTAATGCTCGGGATAGCGCTTAAAATAGTTCTAATACACTGGAAGAATCTCGACAAAGCTTGTTTCGAGCATTGGTGGAGTCTCTTAATCCTACACAAGACCTACGAAGAGCTCTATATAGCCAAAAACCCATGGTCTGGTAAACTAAGTAAGAAATGGTCAGCTTTACAAAATTATGTTTGATGAAAGTGATTGATGGAGGCTGCCTTGTGGAATGGTCTCTGCTGTAACCACATTGAATGGAGAGAGGGAGGGTGGCGTGCTGGCATGGACTGATACTAGTTCTTGTTAAAGTTATTGTACTGTCTTGTTCAAGTTATTGTATTCTTTTGCTATTTTGATCAATAGCATCTGCTTGTATCCTTCTATATCATGATCGTTTGTACTGTTATTTTATATGTTTAAACTGAATAAAAACTACCATTTAAAAAAAAAAGGAAACCTGGCCAATGGAGTTGGAAACCCTGCTCAGCGCAATTACACTGTGGGCTCATTCACCTTGTATGGGGATGGAGCATAGACCCTTCCAAAATTCATATCTTTTTTTGGAGCTTTCTTGGGAGTGTTTTTTGATGTTTCCCATTGATATCACTATTGGCCAGCTTGGTTATTTTATTTTTACATTTTCTTCTGTACATTTTCAAAGTTTATTTGCCCTTTTGTTCCGCACATGTATCACACATCACTTTTGGTAGGTTTCCCTGGTTTTGCTGTACATTGCTGACGGAAATAGTTTATTTTACCTTTAAATCGGCTCTAACGCCAGGGTTTCACTGGCGTTAGTTTTGAGCCTCGGATTTCACAGCGTTAGTGTGCAGGGAGCCTCTCCCCTCCCACTCTCCACCCATTGACCCCTTCTCTCCGCCCCTGGGGAACCTTCCTCCACCCTCCGGGGAGCCTTTCTCCATCTTCAGCGCTCGTTTGTGCCGCTGCGTGCGTTACCGCGCGCTAAGGTACCTTATCGCCCAGTAAGGAGCCTTCATCGGGCAATAAGGTACCAGAGCGCACGTTAAGACGGTTTAGTAAACATACCCCTTAGTTTAGCTAGTTCCTTAAGGACAGTTTTCTGAATAATCCTTTGAGGTCTTCCTGAAATATTACTCACTGGATCTTGATTTTCAGAAAAAGATAATATTCTTCATAATTCACATTGTGTGCATTTTGCCACTATTTCATGGTAACCTTGATGTATTCAATCAATCTAGGATTCACTCTGTATATTTCAAGGCAATTTATTATACAAGGATATTGAATGCAATTGAAAGAGTTTTTATGGTTAATACAGTTTTTCTTAAAGCTAGTAGGGATATACATTTGTTAGCACATATTTGGTTCATTGATGCCTTTTAAAAAATGTAATGCATGATAAGATGGTTTGATGTGTTAACCTACAAATTAACATGTTTTACATCAATAGGTATGCATTAAAGTGTTCTAGGGGCCAGTTTACTAAACCTCGTTAGGTTTTTGCAGCTAACGTGTCAAAAAAGTACAGATTGAACCACATTAGCTGCAAAAGCTACACACTGCCTGTTGGGGGTTGTGAACAGCAGTTCCCCAGCAGATAACACACTGAAAGTGCAGAGAATGCAGCCAGGACATCATCATGGATGCAGCTAACGTGACCCATTGAGATGGTATTAGCTGCACCTGCTCTGTTTACAAATCGGATGTTTATCGAGCACTGTTGAGACCTACAGTAGCATGAATGACAGACACGCCCACTCTCTGCCCTAATCCTGCCAGTTCTGCAGAAAATTGCTGCATTTTCTTCACTTGCTCCATGTTACCTGCTGTCGCGTTAATAGCTAACACGGTTTAGTAAACCAACAGCCTAATGTGTGCTAAAAAACTTCTGCTAAATTTAACGTCCAAAAAACGACAAAGTCCAAAAAATCAGAAAAAAAGTCCAAATCAAAAACAAACTGAAACATTTTCCCTCTGCATATGCCTAACAGCTAGTCATAATCGGGGTCATCCTGAACACTGTTTAGCAGGTCTGGATGTCCGATCTGAATGTCTAGACCCACTAAACGGTTGGACAGCCTGCCCCGGTCAGAGCTCCCCATATGAATAGGCAATTTGTATGGGGAGCTCTATTTGTGGGAGGGAAGGGGTGGGTCAAAGGCGGAGCAAGGACGGGCGGTGGGCAGAGAGTGACCCCAGACAAACAGGGCCGATTCCAAGGTTGGTCCTGTACGTCCTAGGTCGGCCACAAAGAAGGGGGACTTATTCCACCTCAGGGGTAGAATGAGTCCCCCTGAATGGAGCCAAGTGACACAACCCAGCCCGGTAAGCAGGACAAGGGGTGCAGAGGGTTTCCCGCAGTCCGACCCTAGCCATGGGAAGCCAGCTTGGGGTTTGGGCTGTGGGGAAAGAAGATTAGTTTCTGCAGCCGGGGATCACAGCTCCTGAATGGGGCACAGCCTGCATGTCCAGTCCATAGACCCAATTCTGATCCTGTAGGCACGTCTTGCCTCCACAGGATCAGAATCGGGTCTACCTCTGTACGCCCCAATTCTGATCAGCTGTACAGGGGGAGAGGGCCAGTACAGAATCAGCCTTAATAGCTTTATTCAGCATCAACTGGTCTTTTTCAAATACTTCTCTTTTATTTGCCTTTAGTTCTACTACATAATAATAATAATCTTTACAACCCAATGGAAGTTGGAAAGAATTATAAAGGAAGAGTCAAGAATGTTTGTTTGTCTGTCAGTCTGTTTGGGAGCAAAATAGCTCTCAAATTTATGTATTTATCCATTTTTCTATACTGCTTTATCTAAGAGTCAAAGTGGTTTACATATAATAATTCACAATGTACATGTGATTTTTACATAGAACCATAATTTATCATTTAAAGTGAGTAAACGTCTTTAACATTAATCAGTTTAACAGAGTATATGCATATTAACCAGGAACAAATTATTGATTACCGTTGAGAGTGAAGCTGAGAGCCCTTGAGAGTTGGGCAGTGAAATCTTACGGTAAGCACTTCTGTGCTAACATGTTGAGATTATGTTGGGTGATTAAGCTTTCACTTCAAATGTTCAATAAATAGGTGAGTTTTTAATATCTTTGTGGAATGTTGTCAGGTCTGATATCTCTCATTCTTTTAAGGAGGCAATTCCAGAGACCTGAAGGCCGATTCCATGCTGGCCATCCAGCCCCTGTATGGCCGATCAGAATGGGGTGTAGAGAGGTAGACCCAATTCTGATCCTGCAGGCGCTAGATGTCCGGAGTCACTCTCTGCCCACTGCCCGCCCTCACTCCACCTCTGTCCCACCCCCTCCCTCCCACAAACAGAGTTCCCCATACAAATCGCCTGTTCATATGGGGAGCTCTGTCCCCGGCAGGCTGCCCAGCCGTTTAGTGGGTCTGGACATCCAAATCAGACATCCAGACTTGCTAAACAGATTTCATAATGACCCCCTTGGTGCATATAGTGAGAATACTCTATTACAGGTGGTTTGCTTATTCCTTGTAAGCTTAGTGGACAATGTTAATGTGTTTTTGGTGCAACATCTTCTAGTCCTATTGTTTAGGGCTATCTGTATGATTTATCTTAAGTTGGTTGAAGATAGGTTCTGTATGATTTTGAATGTATTTAGCAGGATCTTGAATTTAATTCTGCTTTTGACTGGAAGTAAATCTACTGTAATTGTTTTAGTATTGGGTTAATGTGTTCAGATTTGGTGCTCCATAGATAAGCTGGGTGGCTGCATGTTGTGCCATTTGTTGTTGATGTAAGGTATATTTTGGTATACCCTGGTAGATATGGATGCAAAACTCAATGTGGGAAGATCATTGCCTGGAGTACTGTGTGAAAATCTTGTGGTGATGGATTTGCCATAAGTAGTGTAGGGTTCTTATTTTATTGTAAATCGCTCTGGTTGTCTTGCTGATATGAGAGGTTAGGTTTAGGTATTGATCAAGGGTTGTTCCTAGATATCGTTCTTCTTGTTTCACTTCCAGGTCTGCCTCCTTTTAGTGTTGTTCATGGGGTAAAGGCTTTATCTCTAGTTATATATACACCTCTGATTTTCTAGTTTATTGTTAGTCTGTGTGCCGATATAGCTGATGTGCAATTTCATTGAAGTAATTTACTATTTCGGTGTGATTTAGTTTTGAAGTGTTGTAAGGTAAGTACATCATGATATCATCTGCATAAATGTGGTAATTTACCTTATACTTCTGCATTATGTTGCAGATTGGTTGAAGCTGTATGTTAAAGAGTAAGGAGGATAAGGCTGAGCTTTGTGGAACTCCTTGACGTTGTTTCTATGGTTCAGATTTGTTTGGTCCTATTTTCACTTGTTGTTTACAGTCTGTTATGTATGATTGGAGTCAGTGCTGTGTTGTATTTTTTATTCCAATTTCTTGTAGTCTTGATATTAGGATCTTGTGAAATATGGAGTTGAAAGCAGCTGCAATATCCAAAAATATTAGAATAAATCCTTGTTTAGCCTTTTTTATATCTTTTATGAGTTTGTCCATGAGTGATTTTAGCAGTGTTTCTATACCATGGTGTGGTCTGAAGCCATGCTGCTGTGGATCCAGTGGGACGTGTTCATTGATATGTTCTTGGAGCTGTTGATGTACTACTGTCTCTAGTATTTTTAATAATAAGGGTAGGCTAGATATCAGTTTGTATGAATTTGGATTTGCTTTATCTAGCGAAGGATTCTTTAGTGTTGGTCGTATAGAGGCCTTCTTGAAATCCTTAGTCATGTAACCTTGATTTAGTGATAGCTGTATTATTTTGAGAAGCGTGGGTGAGAGCTCAGTACTCGCTATTTTGACCCAGCTTAATGGGCATGGGTGAAGAGGAAATGTAGCAGTGTTTAGGTTGTTAATTATATTTTCTAGGTTTTCTGTGGATATTGGCTTGAAGGATTGTCATAGTGTGGTAGTGGTGCTGCTGTATTTTGCTATCAATGTTGTAGTGGTGCAGTTCACTTTGCTTTGGAAACAGTTGGCTAGTGTTTGTGGGCTAGGGGTGTTGAGTGTTTTTTCTATGCTTGGATCTCTTACTAAGGATTTTACTATTTTGAATAGTTCCCTTGGCCGATTCAGAGAGTTTATGATAACATTTGTATGATATTACTTTTTACTGTTATTGATGCCTTCACAGTATTAACCGGGTAAGGCGGACCGGCCTCCGCCACACCGCCACACCCCCCAACCACCCCCTCAACTATCATAACAAAGGTAGACCACACATATATGGGAATTCAATTGGTCGCAGCTTTATTGCCATAAACCAATACATCAACAATCCAAACCTTAAATTGTATTCCCCCCCCCCAGCAGAGCGAACCCTCACCAGCCATGTGAGTAGCAAAGTGATGCCGCTTCTGCTTCCGCCTTGTCCAGGCCCCGGCAAATTGCCTAGCCTCCCTCATCCGGCTTCGCCATATTATTAGCAAAAGCCTGAGGGACCGCCCGGGCGGGGGTACCCAACCCCCGCCCTACTGCTTGGCTCCGGCTCCGGACCCCGGAAACCTCCGGGATCCCGCCCCACACCCCCAGCTGCAACACCCCTCCAAAGTCACCCCACCCCCGAACCCCAATAAAGGGCGGGAGGGCGGGACGTCCGGCTCCTCCGGCCACCTCGAGGGAAAGGCCGGAGGACACCACAACGCTCCCCTTACTCCCCCCCCAAAACTCCTCGACTCCTCCCATTGGCTCCCGCGCCCTGCCATGTGCCGCTGGAGCCAATGGGAGCCCTCCACGCGCCGCGGGCCCTACCCACGAACCGCGTAGCCATGCCGCAGCGGGCACGCGGCCGGCCGCCCCACCGGTTAACGCCGGCTGCTCACACGCCCTGGGGGGGCCACTCGGCCTCGCCATAACTGGGTAAGGCGGACCGGCCTCCGCCACACCGCAACACCCCCCAACTACCCCCTCAACTATCATAACAAAGGTAGACCACACATATATGGGAATTCAACTGGTCGCAGCTTTATTGCCATAAACCAATACATCAACAATCCAAACCTTAAATTGTATTCCCCCCCCCCCCCAGCAGAGCGAACCCTCACCAGCCATGTGAGTAGCAAAGTGATGCTGCTTCCGCTTCTGCCTTGTCCAGGCCCTGGCAAATTGCCTAGCCTCCCTCATCCGGCTTCGCCATATTATTAGCAAAAGCCTGAGGGACCGCCCGGGCGGGGGTACCACACCCCCACCCTACTGCTTGGCTCCGGCTCCGGACCCCGGAAACCTCCGGGATCCCGCCACCGGCTCAGGCCCTCCCCGGCCTGCGCCGCCCCCCCCCCCGGCTAAGCTGCGACCAGCGCCCCTCTGGTTCAGCCTATCCTCCAAAGCCTCTTGCCAATCGTTGAGGAGCCAAGCCATCCCCACCGGGGATAGCTGGAACCCATCGGCCCGATACAGGCCCACACACTCCGCATCAGCCCAGGACCTGCTCCCCCACCCATCTGCCAATTCGGCTATTGATCTTCGTTAGACCCTGCGACCCCCGCCGCTGAGCCTTGCAAGCAGGCCTTGGATCAATATCTGACCACAGCAAAATCACACCATGAAACATCTCAAATAGCGCTTCCATGTCCCGAATCACAGTCCAACTCCACCGCCGGCCTGTCCAGGACACCTGCCACACAGGTGGATCACCACGGCATCCGGTGGCCCCCGCAGCCGCTCGTGGTGCCGCAGCAAAGGCAAGAGCTGACTCCATTGCAGACGCGCTCACCCAGCCATGAAACGGTCACCCCGAACTGGTCCAAACCAATCTTCCACTCCACCGGGCGTGTTGCTGCTCACCAACCGGCCCAGAACTCAAACGAGTGGCCAATCACCCAACAGCGACACTAGCCAGGAACAACTTCTGCAAAACAAACAGATCCACAGTGAGCCAGCCCCCCCAGCACCCCTACAGGCGCACGTATTCCCGATACGCCCAGGAAGTCCATCTTCCGATCCGCCTGATATCCCCCTCAGGTAAGCCCACCGCCGCCGCACTAGTAGCTGCTCAAATACGAAAGGAATGCGGCGCATACAACCCCGCACCAAGAATGCTACGGAAAACACCGCCCGGAAGCAGACGCCCTCGTAGCTGGAGACACCACCTGTGGCAAAACAGCACACAAGCGTTGCAGCAACTCAGGCGTAATGGGCCGCCTGCTGTCCCTGGGACACGGACCACAGCGCTCCCCGCCCTGCAGCATCCAGCGTGCTACCAATCCCCCCCCGACCGCCACATACCGACCTATCCGGTGATCGGGGGGTGGTCCCCCCCATCCACGCTCCCCCAGAACCGTAGCAAACAGTCGCAGCCCAACTGGTACGACCTGCCGCATCAAGTTTGCTACCAGTTTACAGCGTGGAGTGTAGTTGTTCACTACTCTTACCACCGCTGCGTTGTCGCACCACCATACGAGCCTACGATTGCGAACCCTCGGAAACAACTCCAAGAAGGTTATATTGGCCGTGAGACCGACTGCCTTCCAAGAATCAAGCCACTCTGCCGCACCCCACGAGCCGCCAAAGTACACCCCAAGGCCCAACCCTCCGGCCGCGTCGGTAAACAAGTGCAGGTCCCGACTGGAGATCTCCCGATCCCGGAGCACCGTAATGCCATTGAACTCCCGCAAGAACTCATCCCAGATGGCTAGATCGGCCCGAATACTCCGCGACCCTCAGACGATGATGCGGTCTGGAGAGACCTGCCGTAGCAGCTGCCAAATGCCTCAGAAACACTCGCCCCCTAGGGATAACTCTACAGGCAAAATTCAGGGACCCGATTAACGACTGCATCTCCCGCGATGTAATCCCTCCAGAACCCAAGGCGTTCCCACCAGAACCCGGAGCCTCTGGATCCTACCCACCGGCAGGCGCGCCACTAACTCCCCAGAATCCAGCTCGATCCCTAAAAAGGTTAACCGAGTCATGGGGCCCTCCGACTTCGCCTCCGCCAACGGAACTCCTCACTCCCCCGCCATCTGCACGAGCCCGTCCAACAACGCAGTGCACTGCCCAGTCCGCGCCTCCCCCACTACCAGAAAATCATCCAGGTAATGTACCACCTGAGCACACCCCACCCGGTCTACCAAAGCCCAATGCAGGAATGCGCTAAACCGCTCAAAGTGCGCACAAGAGATAGAACGCCCCCTAGGCTTACTCCGCTCGAAGTAATAACTACCCTCGAAGCAAAACCCCAACAACGGGAATTCCGAAGGGTGCACTGGCAACAGCCGAAAAGCCGATTCAATGACCGCCCTCGCCCGCACCCCAGCACCAACTCAACCCCTCATCGAAGGAAGCATACCACACTTCGCACAACTCCTTGGGGATATGATCAGTCACTGAACCCCCGATAGGGTGGGACAGGATATGGATCAACCGGTATTTTCCTGGCTCCCCGGGAAGAGCGGCTCCCCGAAAGGGCCCGCTACCCCTCCCAACCCGATCTCCACTGCTAGCTTATTCCGGACCAGGCTGGCAAAACGCCGCACCGACAGGGCATTTCGGACACTGAGAGGCCTCCAGTATGGCGTCCGCATACGCCAGCAGCATCCCGCACTGGTCATGATGCACACTCCCCCATACACTAGCCCGCCGCAGAAATGCCCGCACCCAATTCATCACGCTGCGCGCCACCTTCCGCACCCTACCCGCCTTTACATCCGCCCTCCGCTTCTTCCTACTGTCCCCAAAACGCTTTCGACCCTCCAGTAACCGAAAAATATCACTATAGCGCCTCTCTTTAATTTTACGCCGCAGCTTCCTTGGCACGCTTTCCCATAACTCCGAGAACGCTACCACCGATGACGCTGACCCCACCAAACCAACCAACCCGGCCTCGCCCCCGCTGCCCTCTCCCCTGCTCCCATCCGACCCGGACGAAAACAACGATGACACCGAGGACGTATACGACCAGGAACCCGAAGCCCGACGCCGACAGCCCGAACGCTGCCGCTTCCTGGTCGCCCTCCCCCCCTTTACCCCCTGCCGGGATTCCCCCCGAAGACCCCGCCCCCACAGACTCACCTGCCGCAGCCGTCGCCTGCTCAGACACCGCTCCTGCCTCCGACCGATCCGGCACAACGCTCCTCGAGCCCTGTCCCGGTTCTGCTGACCCAGCTGCAGGTGTGCTCTCCTCCCCGCTCTGCGTTGCACTGGCCCATGCCGGCGGACTCCCCTGCCTCGGGGTCCCGGTGAACTGTCATCCAGAAGTGTCCTGTGGGGAGAAAATAAAAAAGTGAAAGACGCCGCAGCACCCGCCCCCACCCAAGGTGGCTGCCATGCCCCCAGCCAATCCGCCCAGGAAGGGCCTTGCCCCCCACCCCACCAAAGCTCCCAACCAGGGGAGCCGCCTCCCCCATCCACCCCCGCCCGCCCGCCGGGTTTTCCCTCTTCTTTTTTGGTATTTAATAAGCTATTTAATATGACAATTAGCTTGACAATAAGTCAGAGACATTACAATAGAACAATAAGTTAGTGATATTTACCATATTGCAGGCCCTAAATGAAAGGACACGCTATTGCATCTATGGATGCGCCCACCGAACGGCAACCACCCAACACGCACACCCAAGTGCCCACCAAGGTGCATCCTTTAAAATAGGGACTTATGCACGCAAATGGTGTACATCCCTAGGCGGTTCCCCCATGAAAACAGCCCCAAACCCTTTAATAAGTTCAAAATTGTAACAGTGCCCTTGCTACTGCATATTGGCCTCATTGTCCTTTGTGATTTGCCCTACGACACTCCAATGCATGCAAACTGTCACAGATGTCTAGAGCAAGTGTGCAAGAGACCCGCAGCTATAGAACTAGGCATCCTGTCATAATGTGCATTCAGTTCAGGCCAATGTGTCCAAATAACATCAGAATATGTCTGTGTCCATTCTTAAACATAGGAACATAGTATATGATGGCCGATAAAGGCCAGTATGCTCCATCCAGTCTGCCCCGCAAGGAGGCCAGAGCGGTTGCACCCACCTCTCCGTGCTAGTCATCCCTTCCATGCCCCTGCTTAGGGCTATACCCAGACTCCGGGCAAGTCACCCCTCTCCCATACCCCCGTCTAGGGCTGCACTCACCCCCTCTGCCTGATGAAGTATAAAAGACAACTGAGCTCATTGATTTTGTCCTCTTGCTATAAAGGGACCCCCTGTGCCCGCCCCATGCCACCCCAAATCCCGACACTGCATTCTGCCCCCACCACCTCCATCGGGAGGGCACTCCAAGCATACACCACCCCCCCCCCCCCCAGCGAAAAAGCACCTCCCGATGTTGCCTTCAAATTCACTTCCCTGCACTTCACTCCTTGCCCTCTACTTTTGCTGTTTCCCGGTCTTTTGCCCCCAACCTGCATTCAGCACCAAAACTAACGTGCATGCAGCACAAAGTCTCACGGCAATGGTTAGGGGCAGGGGCAGCATTCTTCCAGCAGTCATCACAGAGATGCTTATCCTAACACACAGCACCACCGAATGCCACCCACTGATGTAGCGTTCAGCACCCCCGAGCCAACCACGACACCCACAGCGCACAACATTCCCCTGCACCCACTGCAATATGCTCTCCATGCAACTCTCCCGCGCCCCCCCCCCACGCACCATCACCACCCACCCCAGGATCTAGGCACGTTAACCGTTACCTCCAATTCTGTACCCGAGGCAACAGAACCCGCAGCAGTGATACTTGGACCAGGTCTCTCTCATAGCAGATTATGCTAACCATAAGGCCAGTCAAACCCCATCTTCAAATGAAGCATACAAATAAGTCCACCAAAACCTGAAAGATAGGAACACTGCCACAGGAAAAGCCTCAAAAGCAATCAATGCAAAGTTGAACGCCCCAATATTAAAGATCACAAAAAAAAAAATTGCGTAAGGGATAACCTCCAAAACGTCCGGCTCCTCCGGCCACCTCGAGGGAAAGGCCGGAGGACACCGCAACGCTCCCCTTACTCCCCCCCCGAAACTTCTCGACTCCTCCCATTGGCTCCCGCGCCCTGCCATGTGCCGCGGGAGCCAATGGGAGCCCTCCACGCGCCACAGGCCCTACCCACGTACCGCGTAGCCATGCCGCGGCGGGCATGCAGCCGGCCGCCCCCCCCCCCCGGTTAACGCCGGCCGCTCGCACGCCCCGGGGGGGGGGCCACGCGGCCTCGCCATTCTGGAGTTTGGTCATATATTTATTCTGGTTATTTAGCCACTTTTAATGTCACCACTTACATTCCATTTTTCTTAGTTCTCTCTTGATGCCTCTTAGATCTTTTGTGTGCCAGATGGTGCTTTGTTTAGGTTTTTTAGTATGTTTTGGTTGTGGAGCTGATGTGTCTTGTCCTATGACTTTATTCAATTTTTGTATGTGTGTATTGATGCTGGATGTCTCTATGTTAAGGTGTGGTATAGCTTCTTCCAAGAAAGTTTGTGTATTGAAGTATTGGCAACAGCGGTTTATAGGTGGATTTTGCCTTGGGTTGGATGCGGTATGCTGGTAAGGTTTGTGGAAGTTAATTAGCTCACGATACTATATATGCCCACACTAACTGCAATGTGCATTCCATGCCCACACTATACCCACACTCCTTTGTGCAATGAGCAATTAAGACATTACTACTACTACTGCTATTGATTATTTGCATAGCACTGCAAAGGATACGTAGAGCTGTAGCAGACACATATAAAAGACGGTCTCTGCTCATCAGAGCTTATACGTTATAGTGGCCAGTAGTTTTCCTTCTAAAATGACTTCAATGACTATTATATTTGAATTCCATGCTGAGGTACTCTACAAACATCCTAAATTTGCATTTTCACAATGGGAAAAGAATCATAGGGGTATGTTTACTAATAGGCGGTAGCGGCTTTCATGCCCAACCAATTTTTGAAATGTCTCATGTATTCCTTACCATTTAGTAGCAGGAACAGCTCTGTCTGCATAGCATCACTTTCTGCAAACTTGAGACAGATAAGTACCTGTATTCTTGCGCTGATCTTACAAGACTGAGACTTTGGGGTATGTTTACTAAACTGCGTTAGTGCAATTCGCGTTAGGAGCCGCGTTAGTAAAAGGAAAGCCAAAAAAGGACATGGGCGGGACATCGTAACCAATAACGCGCAGTTACGCGCCACGCAGCAACGATCGTTACAGCGCGCTACTGCGTGCACGCTTAAGACAGCGCGCAGACACCCAAAGACAGAAACAGAGCTGTAGCACAATGGCTACTACACAGAGTGATGATACAAGAGTCATGGGTTCGATTCCCCAGTGTGCCCAATGAGTAAGGCTGGCTGAAGCATCCTGTGTAACCCTTTGAAAGCCGACTATAATATTTTAGTCTGCAGGCGGGTTACAGTTTGCATATGACAGGACAAGTGTACCCTTAATATGAAATATGTTCCAATAGTGACGTTCTCTCTGACATGGTCATGTATTATATACCAGTTGATAGGAATATTTAGGTGCTCCCTATAAGGCGAAGTGTAAGGCGTGCCCTATAGGGAGCGCCTAAATATTCCTTTCAAATGGCATATAATACATATAATATAGGGCGAAGTGTAATGTGCGCCCTATAGGGCGCCACGTAATGTGCGCCCTATAGGGCAGCACGTAAATCGCGCCCTATAGGGTGCCGCATAAGGCGCGCACTATAGGGCGCTATATAAGGTGCTCCATAGGGCGCCTTATAAGGCGCCTATTGAGCTACCCTAAGGTGACAGTAACCTGAGGGTGGTTCTGCTGGCAGCACTAATATACAGTAAAAATAGACAATGCCTAAGACAGCCCTATCAATGAACCCCACTGTGGGTTGTGAACCTATGACCACTGGCTCCATGGGCAGTGAAGTAACCAGTGGGCTAGATCTGCTAATAAACACATGGCTGGCTACAGGAGGACTGCAAGGCACCACACCCACATTCTGCTGTGATTACCAGGGAGATTACATACCACGACCCAACACACCCTCTAGGGCTCAGGGTGGGGGACAGGATCTCCCACCCACAGATCCACTTCCAACCCTCTGCAATGGTGGCAGTAGAGGGGACCATCACCCCGGTCCCACTCGGGATCAAACACCCTACAGGGCAGGCAATGCAGAGCAGTACACACCTGTACAGCAAGAGCAGACAGACGGCAGGTCTGGAAGTGCTCAGCTGCCCCCCACCATTATCTGACATTCCCCAGCAGCAAGCTTCCAGCCGCTGCACCCTGCACGGTGTTCCAGCAAGACACATACTAGCTGCAGACAGTCCGCCAGCTAGTCCATAGCGCATGGTCCTGGAAGAGATACATGTACCCAGAACAGGGCTATCAGCATACACACCAAGCAGATATGTCCGTGATTGGTCCCCCAAAAGGAAACCCATATATACCACATAAGAGAAATGCTATATAGCACTATGGTGGAACCTAGCCATGCCATGGTCACTGCTCAGTCAGGGTGAGAGTGACCTCCCAGCAGGACATGCTATGGCCACGCTGTCTGTGCAGGTGGTACCGGGCACTACAATGTCCCGCCATTTCCCTATGCCCTGTGCAGATGCGGACAGGCCAGGCCACCCTATCCAGGCTATTCCCACAGTACCTTGCTCCTCATTATGCACATTGGCAGGCCAATACTGGCAACAGTGCTAGCAGTGTGGGCTGTGGAGGGTGTTGGAAGCCACCACACACTGGATAGACAGACAAGCACTCCCCACACCTATGCAAGCACTGTGCAACACTAGAGGTGTTGGGCAGCCCAGGCCACCACACCAGTCCTGGGCACAGTGCAGGCATAGCTATGGTACGCAATACTGTCGGAGTCATTCCCCAGGTTAGTAAACACTGTTAGACGCAGGACCTGTAGCACACTCCACAGACATCAGAAAGGTTGCTATGATGCAGCTCACTCAGGAAATTGTACTTAACCTAGGAATTGCTATCTGCCAGTGCTCATAGCAACCTTCTGATAGCTGTGTAACATATTCCCAGGTTTAGGGTGGCATTAATACGGTATGCATGTGCTAGTATTGGGAGATGCACGCAGAGCCCAAAGTCCTGCCTCTCCAGGAGGCTTTGGTTAATGGGGCCTGTGGGTGCGGGTGTGTCTGCCCCTGTTGGCTGCTGCTTTATGGCAGAGGTTCCCAACTCCAGTCCTGCAGTGCCAAACACTGTTCGGGTTTTCATGCTGTCCCTCATGAATATGCATGAGATACATCTGCATACCATGGGGGTGGCGCATAGAAATGCAGCACAGGCATCTTTATCAGAGGCAGCATGGAACCGGGATGGTGTTTGGCCCTCCAGGACTGCATTTGGGAGGCTCTGCACTAGGTAATGTGCATGTTTATGGTGTCTGTGCTCTGTAGGGTAAAATGTGGGTGTTTTGGGCATGTTTACGTCATCTGCAAGACCTGTTCTGTCTGTATTAGCCCGTTCTAGTAGTGGGTAAAATATGAGGACTGGGTTGGCGGAAACCACAGCTGGGACCTGAACCTGTGACCCTCTATTTCTGAATACACTGGTTCTGTGCACTGCACCACCATGTTCTCACAGAGATGGTGCATTTCCTGGTGATAACATGACTGTTGGTCAGACAGGGCCTGTCTGTTGGAGTGCACTGCACCCACGTGAAGGGGGCTAGGCCACGGTCTGCTCTGGGCAGCTGCCACTGCCCCCTCCACCACCAGTATCCCTCAGCCACCATGCTGACATGCCCTTCTGCTGGTGGTGCTGGTGGTGTGCGGTCTCAAGCCATCCAGTGTGCAGGTAGGCGGCTGCCTATGGTGCGTGTTCTGGGGTGGGGGTGCCCGCATAGCTGCCCATGCTTTCCCCCAGCACCGCCTGCCAATGATACGTGCCATTGGGGGTACCTGCTGGGTACTATTCCCTGTGACACTGTGGGAAGCACACTCTTGCCCATGTTGGGCCCTCAGCAGTTGCTGTCTGGCTGCTCTACTGTTTCAGCATTCCTATGGGCCAGCTAGGCATCACCCTAGTCCCCACTGTGGCCCAGCTGCTCCACAGCATGTGCCGCCTGCATGCCCTCTGTATCCCCTTCTCCAGCATCTGACCGGTTGCCCGTTCCGACATGCCCGCCGTGATGTTGCGGGACATGTGCACACCATAGGAGCTCTGTCCGATGGTGGGGAAGTCCCTGAACAGTGCTATTTCACTGTGATCCCGTGCATCTTGTATGGGGACGGGGTATGGACCCTTCCGCGGTTTATAAATACATAACTAACATAAAGTAATACATAAATATCTGTTCAATGGAGCTTACTCTGGTGGGGGGGTTGATGTTTCTCATTGATACCACTATTGTCCAGCTTGGTTGCTGTTTTTTTCCAGTTTGTTGGGGTCATTTTCAGTGTTTCTGTGCCCTTTTGTTTTGTGCACATGTATCACACTTATCACCTTATTTTGGTTTCCCTGCCTAGGCTGTACATTGCTGACATTTAAATGGTTTCTCTCCCCTTTAATATGCCTGTAACGGCAGGTTTTCATTTGCGTTGGAATTCAGCTCTGAAATTCAGCGTGTTAGTGTAATGGGAGCCTCTCCCCGCCCACTCTCCGCCCATTGACCCCTTCTCTCCGCCCTCTCTCCGCCTTCTGCGTTGTTTTACCACGCCGCGGAGCATCACGCGCGCTATAATGCGTTTACGATCGTTAATGCGCTACAGCGCGCGCTATAGCGTGCTAACGATCGTTAACGTCGTACAACGCGCGTTATTCACGTTTACTGCAGTTTAGTAAACATACCTCTTTATGTTCCACAGGAAAACACAGATAGCCATGAGACTCAAATTTGCAGAAAATCTCGTTATGCCACATGCCAAGGAATGCAGCAGTGCATTCATTCAAGTCAGTGCTGACCTCTAGCAACCCACCGGCTTCTGGGTTTCCTTAGCCATGTGACTAGAAGTAGATTGCCAGGTCTTTCTTCCAAGACAATGGAGGGTTAAGTGGCTTGCCCAAGGCCACAAGGAGTGCTAGTGAGAATCAAAGTCTGGTCTCTTGGTTATCAAGCTAGTGCTCTATCCACCAGGCTACTCCCCAACATGGTAAGGAATATATGAGCCATTTCAAATGTCTGGGCCAGGATCCCCAACCCATTCTGATGCTAACGCATAGATCCTTTAGGATACCACAAATATTGAGATGAGCCAATACTGTACATTGAGTATACTAGTAGTTCATTAACCAGTCCTTGAGGACTGCCTGTTTGATTTTCATATCAACAGTGGCTATTCATGAGATAAACTTGCATATAATGGAGAAAGGTTCATGCAAACATATCAGATTCACACTCAGTCAACATCCTGAAAATCAGACTGACTTAGCAGTTCTAGAGGAATGGGTGGGACACACTGCTATAATAGCAAGTAAAAATACCATTAAAGCAGACTATAATTTTTCTATCATTAAGAAAGTCTGTAAGCTGATTTTCAAAGAGAAACTCCCTACAGAATTTGAGACCTAGACCAGGGCATAAAATCAATAATAAATATATAAAATGTGTTTGATAGCATACTGTAGATGTTTCTGTATGTACTTCATAATCTAAATCTTTATTCAATATGTTATCCAATATGCATTATAAGTAGACAACATCATGATCAACCTCGAAAAACCAGACTACACAACAATAACTGTCTGCTTCCAGGACCTGTCAGAATGGCTGTCTCGCAACAACTTCAACATTAATTACAAAAAGACAGAAGCACTCTTCATCTCAAGCAGCAGTTCCTTCTCCCCCCCTGCCAATTCATCACCCTTCCCAGCATAACCATACCTATCAAGGATGAGGTAAAATACTTAGGAATCACCCTGGACCAGAACTTGAGCTTCGAATCCCACATTAATAAGATAGCCAGGAGTGCATACGACAAAATGGCCATCATAAGAAGACTCAAACGCCTCCTCAGTCAAGACCACTTCAAAACAGTCTGCCAGGCAGTAATCATACCCATACAGGATTATTGCAATACCCTATTTCTCGGACTGCCAAAACTGAAAATTTGACCCCTTCAGATGGCGCAAAACGCTGCTGCATGCATTATCACCAGATCATCAAAACACCAACATATCACTCCGCTCCTGAACCAACTAAACTGGCTCCCGATTGCCTCCAGAATCAAACTCAAAACAGCTCTCAACATATACAAAATTCAGCACAACCTAACCCCAGATACCCTCAAGAGACTAATCAATACTAACACAAGCACAAGACCCAGATGACGGAACACAATGGACACTATCCAGACACCCGGCATCTACCTTAAAACCATCCAATCCACATCAAGCAGAGCTCTGTCCCTAGCAGCACCAATCTTCTGGAACTCCCTTCCAGATGACCTAAGAGCCACCCCTGATGCCAAGGACTTCAGGAAGAAACTCAAAATCTACCTCTTCACAGAACATTATGGAGCCATCACTTAATGCATATCCTCCCTCCCTTCTGTATCACCCCCCCCCCCCCCGACAAATCAGCTCCCATAACACAATACATTGCCTTGCAATTAATGTATATATCCCTCTTTGTAAATAGTTACTACTAGGAACCTCCCTACATGTTTCCCTACTGCATGTCCCCAGGGCCGACCCGTCCATTGAGCGAGAATGTTTTTTGCACAGGGCCCCGCATTTCAGGGGGCCCCGCGCAAAGAACATTCTGCATAGGTAAATTATTTTTTTTAAAAAACTGGCTGCTGCTGCTGCCGCCATGGCAGCAGCAGGATCGAGTGTCCATGGGCTCCCCCTACCCAGCAGAGCCCTCCCTCCCTGCATCTGTTCCCTCTCACGCTGGCTTTCAGATCTGCAAAGGGAGAGTTTCCCTTTCGCGGCTCTGTTAAGCCTGCCGGGGCCTGGGGCTGATGAGAAACAGGAAATGCCTGTTTCCCATCAGCTCCAGCAGGCTTAACAGAGCCGCGAGGAAGACACTCTCCCTTCGCGGATCTGAAAGCCAGCGCGAGAGGGAATGGATGCAGGGGGAGGGTTCTGTTGGGCAGGGGGGAGGGCTCTGACGGGCAGGGGGGCCCCGCGGACACTCGATCCTTCTGCTGCCATGGCAGCAGAGGCAGCAGCCAGCTTTTTTTTTGTTTAATTTTGCTGATGGGGGGAGGGGGGTTAAGACTGGCTATGGGCTGATGGGGGGTTAGGACTGGTAATAGTCTATGGGGGGGCTAAAACTGAAAATGGAGTGAATGGGGGGTTAGGACTGGTAATGGGCTGATGGGGGGGGCTAGGATTGGAAATGGGCTGATTGGGGGTAGGATTTGAGGTGGGCTGATGCGGTTAGGACTGGTAATGAGCTGTGGGCTGATGAGGGGTTAGGACTGGTAATAGTCTATGGGGGGCTAAGACTGGAAATGGGCTGATAGGGGGGTTAGGACTGGAAGTGGGCTGATAGGGGGCTTAGGACTGGTAATGGGTTGAGGGGATTGCTAGGACTGGAAAAGGGCTGAGTGGAAGGGGAGGCTTGAACTGCAAATAGCTGATGGGGATGGGGGCTTGGAATGGAAATGGGATGAGTGGAGGGGAGCTAGGATTTGACATGGGCTGATGGTGGGGCTAGGAAAGGACTAGAAATGGGCTGATGGGGGACTGGGATTGGAAATGAGCTGATGGAGGGACTCGGATAGGACTGGAAATGGATGGGGGAGCTAGGACTGGAAATGGGCTGATGCGGGGCCTAGAAGGGAGCGCATGCTGGGTGGGGCTGGAACTAGAAGGGAGCTGATGTTGGGGGAGGATTAAAATGGGATGGGGCTGGGAGAGTTAAATGGAGTGGGGAAAAATATTTTGTGTGGGAGGGAAGAAAAATCTACAATTGGCCGGGTATTGGGAGAGTAAGTGGGGATTGAGGAGAGAGGGGTAAAATTTGAGTGGATGAAATAGGAATGAGGAAAGAGCAAAAGGAGAAAGATCAGTATGTTAAAGCAGATGTAGAGAGAGAATGGAAAAAATCTAGAAGAGAGAAGAAAGGACAAATGGACAGCAGACAATGGAGAGTTAGCAGAAGACACGAAGAAACCAGAAGAAAGTGGCTGAAGCAATTGCAACTGAAAAAAATGCACAAAAGTTAGAAAGATATCTCTTTATTTTGAAATTATTAGCTGGAATATGTCAGCTCTGGGAAATGTGCATCATTAATGTCTACGCTTTGTTTAGTACAAGAGAAAATTAATTTATAGATTTATTTCTACAGTGCTGTTGTACATTCCAAGTTTGGCTTTTGGGGTTCCCAGTTTAATTACTGTCTTCCTGTTTCTAAATTGTGATTCCTTGTTTGGTGATGGTCTATGTCCTGCATGTGTAACTGAGCTGAGGTATTCTGTTTATGTAATTCCTATTTGACAGTGTCACTTGTTATCTTTCCCCAGTAGGTCATGTATTGTTATTCTCTGAAATGTATTAGTTTAATATTTGCAGTGTTGCCTTTTGATAGGTAGGGTCTGGTGCTTTGTGAGTCCTGGTAGAGCTGCTACGATACAGCGGATTTGCTATGGGTTCTAAATGGGCAGTTTTTGTAGTAGTTCCTAATGTGCCTAGCGGTTGGCACTGGATTATAGTAATGTAGAAATCTTTTAGTCTTTCTTTATCCATACACTCATTAAGAAGCATGTTTACTAAAAGTTAGTGTATGGTAACATTGTGCAAATATTTATGTAAATGAGGCCCCTTATACAAATGAAGGCCGGCACCGAGTCTCCACACATGGCCCCGCACCCCCCTTGGGCCACCCCTGCATGTCCCCTACCTCTCTTGAACTAGTAATATACCTAACCTACTATGTAATCTGTTGTTTGCCATGTAAATCACTTTGATTGTAGGAGAAAGTGGTATACAAAAGCTGCTAAATAAATAAAATTAAAAGAGGCTGCATGGTCAAAGGGATGTGTTGAGATAAGCAGGCGCCTAGAACTTCAGCTGACAAACTATAGGGCAGGAAGAGGTCTAGTTTAATCCCCAGAAGTCAATGATAGAGATATTCTTTCTGAGCAGTGCTGGAAGTTGCAAGCTTTTCAGAGATTCCTATAAATTAGAATAATCAATCTTTCAGATGAAGCTCCCTGATGTGCACCAGGCTAAGAGAAAGTACACCACAGATTCCTGCTGGAGCAATGCTGCACCTGCCAACACTCTCTATGTTGCAAAAATGTTAGAGTGAAATTACTCCATCGCACAGCACAAAATTATGCAAGCCAAAACCTATTTACAAATATTTATGGATTTACCAATTGTGAACTCTGTTTTTGAGGGAGTGCACTGAAATGTTGCCAAATTGTGATTTTAAAAATGAGGAGCATGAGTCACTGAGCAGTAACTGGGCGCTAGTCCAAGGTAATTATGGCTTTAAAGCAATATTAATTACTGACAGTGGATATTTTCCTAAGAATCCTAGAAAGGATAGAAGATATCCCTGAAATAGAAAACCAGTGGTAAATATACCACAGACCAAAATTCAATCTGATTTTGTACAGTGTCCCCTTAATGAAGGGCATCCTTTAAGTGCCGAATTCAGTTGCATCGGAGAGTAGAAACCTAATTTCACTTTAGTCCTTTCTTTCTTAAAAGATTTAAAAAGAAAGCTTTAACTTTGCCTGTGATATTGAATTATTTTTACACTTTTGTCACTGAATAAGTAGTGCTTCACTCAAGGTTAAAATAAATATGTTAAATTTGTATTTTAGTGACACCTTTACACCTCTCTTCCCTCTTTTCCCTGGAACAACAGCACATATTCTTGGTAACAACAACAAAGAGGCTGGTGACAACCAGCTTATTGAGGTACCATGAGCTTTCAGGGACTAGAGTCCACGATGGCTCATTTTCTTTTAAGTTCAACTTGTAATATTTTGTGGCTAAGAACTGTTTGTACTTTGTAAGTGAAGTGGAGGAGTAGCCTAATGCAGTATACTTCAGAGTGGAGGCATAGCCTAATGGTTAGTGCAGTGGCTTGGGAACCAAGAAACTGGGTTTCAGTTCTCAATAGCAGTCACTTAACCCTCCATTGCCTCAGAAGAATCCAAGAATGCCCCTGTTTAAGTTACAATGTAAACCATTTTGACTAAAATGATAAAGCAGTATAAAAAAACCTGCTAAATAAAATAGTTTTTATCCTGGGGAAATTTCCTTAGTTCCTCGAAACCACAGATGAACTATACAAGAAGCAATATCATCCTCAGGTGCTGGGATTCTTATGGGTATTTTTTTTTTTAGTTTATTATGCAATGCTATGGTATAGTGACTGAGCTAATAATATTGGTGTTCATTTGTGTTATATAGCATTTGATTAATTTATGATTTATTATTGTGTGTTGCTTTCTTTATACTTTGTGTATTTGTTTTCATCTTCTTTGTATTTTACATTTGTGAACTGTCTAGTAAAATGCAGAATATATATAAAAATGGAATGAAATGTAAAACCAAGAACAATGGTTGGAAACAATAAACCAGTGTAATATTACATGTATTCACTTAGCCAATCTCAGCCTCATTCTAAAGCATGTTTTGATATATGGAAACATTCAGAGGGCAGTTACTAAAGTGTGTTACCAGACTAGTGCACAACATTTGCCCCTTAACACACATTAAAGGGCAATAACATGTGTTATTTTACCATAACACATGTTAATTTACCTTAATACCTGTTGAGTAATAATGATATGGAAAGCTTGCAAATGAATGCAAAACACCTCATTGTTATTCCATGGAATAACATGGACGGCATTATTCTTGAAGAATTCATTTAGGGGTATGTTTACTAAAGGGTGTTAGCCACTACCATGGTGCTAACATAGAATTATCAAACGGCAGTAGCAGGTAATGCAGGAAAAATGTGACACGGCCATGTTTCGGCACCACCTTCATCAGGGCCTTTGGCCGGTATAGTCATGCTGCTCTGTTTATAATGTGACTGTAAAATACAGTCCCCACTTTATCTTGCACGGACAAAGTGTTGTCAAACCATCCACGGTGATATTTCACATTTTTGAAAATTTTCTTTGGTACTAAAAGCCTCTTTCATCTCACCTTTTAACTATGTTGGCTGGTGTTTGTCCTTCCTTATCGCTTTCTTAATGTATACTTATATAGATAGTCCTGAAAACCTGACTGTTTTTTGTGCCTCCAGAAGAGGATTGCAAAGCACTGATTTAGAGGATGGTGTACATGTTGGAAACACAGCCTCACCCTTAATTGGTAGTTTGGCCCCTACTGGTAGTACCCTGAGATTACAGCTATGAGTTATGGATGTCATTTTGGAACCCAGAGCCACCATGATCAGGAATGACTGTGGATTGCTGTTAGGAGCTCAGGATGGGATCTGGGTTGGAGGTCTATTTTGGAGGGCCATCAGTGGAGGTGTGATCTTGGAAGAGGTCAAGTGGAAGTTTTGATACTGGGGGGTAATTGGAGAGGGGACTAATGTATGCATGGTCAGCTGAGGGATTTGATAATGGGAGGGCAACCAGAAATGAGATTGATATCGGAGAGGGTCGGATGTGAGGCTTGATGTCAGGGGGCCATTAGGAGAGGCACTATATCATGGGAATCAGGAGGTGACCTTGGCTTTTACACCTTCCCATTCAGTCAGGCACTTAAGCTTGCTATAGGGAAAGTCTAAATGGTGACATGGAGAATTTTTCATGTCCACATATATTTCCCTTTTAAAATGTGGAAAATATATTAATATTATAAGCAGACCCAAACCATTCCCTCCTCATGCCCTTACCCCATCTCTTGTAATCTCTGCATGGTGTGAATCTTCATGGTAAAGAGTGGCTTTCTAAAACAGCTATTTGCAACAGTAGGCAAGCTACAATTTTAAAAGCTGCTATTTACACATGGGGATGCTTCTAAATAACCCTCTGTGCCTTTTATTCGACTAACCTAGTGTATTTGTTTATAGATTTAAAAAGTTATTTTCCCTTTATTAGTTGCACTGGTTTATTATTTGGGGAATGGAGAGTAATTCTGGAAAACCTGTCATGAATATTTTAGGGTTACTCCACAGACATACAGGGCCATGACCCTAATTGGTCCTGTATGTCTAGGGGCCGGTCCCGCCCACACTCCACCCACTCTGCGCCCCCATCCCCTACAGCATGCACAATGGCTCTGCGTGCAGGGAGGCCAAGAGGTGGCATACAGTGCAGGTGGCTAGCGGGGCTGGACATCCCACTGGGTCGTACAGCCTAGCTATCTACCTTGCAGAATTGGGTCAAGAGTGAAACTGGGGACTAGAGTATGGTAAGATACACATAACTAGTGGACAAGAGTGAGGAGCATCAAGATCCAAAAGCGGATTCCAAGAGGAAGGTTTTTAGCCTGGATTTGAATAGGGCTAGAAAAGGAGCCCGATGCACAGACTCAGGTAATTTGTTCCAGGTATATGGAGCAGCAAGATGGAATGAATGAAGTCTGGAGTTGGTAGTGGCAGAGAAGGTCACAGGTAAAAGGGATCTGCTAGAACTTCCGAGGAGGGGTGCAGAGTGAGATTAGAGAGGAAAGGTAGTGAGGAGCTACAGAATGAAGGCACTTGTAGATCAGTAAAAGAAGTTTGAACTGGTTGCGGAAACTGATAGGGAGCCAGTGAAATGACTTGAGAAGAGGGGTTACATGAGCATAGCAACACTAGCATAAGATAAGCCATGCAACTGAATTTTGAACAGATTGACGAGGTGAGAAATGATTAAGATGGAGACCAGCAAGGATCAGGTTAGAATAGTCAAGGCAGGAGGTGAGTGGATAAGGGTCTTGGTAGTGTGAGTAGAAAGGAAGAGACAAAGTTTGCTGATGTTATAGAGAAAGAAGTGGCAGGTTTTAGCAATCTGCTGGATGCACACAGAGAAAGAGAGTAGAGTCAAAGATGACCACAAGGTTGTAAGTTGAGGAAACAGGGAGGAGTGTAGTGCCATTCACAGAAATAAAGAAGGGAGGAATGAGGGGAAAAAGGTTTAGAGAGTAAAATAAAGAGCTCAGTTTTGGACATGTTCAATTTCAGATGGTGGTGAGACATCTAGGCAGCAATGTAAGATAAGCAGGTGGAGATCTGGGCCTGGATTCCAGGAGAGACTTCAGGTGCAGAGAGGTAAATTTGAGAGTTACCAGCATAAATATGGTACTAAAAACCATGGGAGGACATAAGTACACCAAGGGACTGAGTGTAGAGAGAGAAAAGTAGAGGTTGAAAGACAGAACCCTGAGGTACACCAAACACAGTACTGAGATGCCACTTTTATACTAGTTGTATTGTTCTCTGTTGAATCTGGAATATCTGGCATTAACTAAAGACAAACCAGAAAAAAGTACAGTTCTCTTGAAACCAAAAACCAACAGACAAGTCATCTAACATGACTGGATAAATGCAGTATGTTAAAATAATAGCATTGTACAATATTTGTATTAATGTCCAATTTTCTGACTGAGTCAGATTGGGGGAGAACAATATTCAAATATCCTGTATAGTCACAAACTATTTAGATATGTTTTCAGATCTTCAAAAATGAAGGTGTTGAAGATGAGGCAATATATGAATGTAAGGACTCATGGGAGAAGCACAGAAAATCTCTGAGAAAGAGGGAAGAGTTGCAGAGCTTATTAGTGAATGTAGATGGGCAGATTGGCTAGCTCATGTGGTCTTTTATCTACCATAATTTTCTATTTTTCCATGTTTCTGTTCATCCTCCTCCAGCACCTATCAGCCTTCATCATATTCTGGGGAAAGGTTCTACTGCTGGATATATTTGTACATAAAGTGAAAAAGGAAAAAATGGCCAAAATAGATGTTCCTTCCGGATTTAAAAGGATTACGCCACTTTGCAAAGAAATGTTCAGCAAAGTGTGATGTTCACATTACAAAACTGCCCCATGTTGTATACTTCCTACCCGTCTTTCCACATTTTTCCCAAGGGCTGCGCACATGGCTGTCTTTATTTACAGCATCATCCTAGACAGCAGCATGTTTTCAAACTGTTCTTGAATGTGTCCGGACTCATTATCTTAGTCGATGATAAATTCAACCAAATCTAAAATATGCAACTCAGAGAAACACCAAATAAATCGAATGACAGACTGGGCTGGAAAATTGACCCAGTGGCTATTTAAATTCAGAACAAAGTGAAATCTTCAGAAGCATCATACAGATAATCAAATTGCTAAAAAGGATGAGAGGTTGGTAGTTGCAGCCCAGGACAGTGGATTACAGACAAGATGGATTACAGTGAACATTGAAAAAAGTGGCAGCAAGACTTATGTCAATTTTGTAAGAAAGACCTGGCTGTGAAGTTTTGATGGCAAAAAATGTCTATACAGAAAGGCATAATAAAGTAACACGCCTCATCCACCCAAAACTCTATAAGCGCTACAATACCACTGTGCTTGAAAAGCACTGGGATCATGACTCTAAGAGAATTACAGAGAATGAGGAGGTTATGATCACCGAGGATACTTCCATTCCAACTGATAAAAAGCAAGATGCGAAGATGCTGGATATCTCAGAAGTTCTACCTGTTCATGGTAAGGGGGCAGAAAGGCTTCATCGCATAAACAACTTTAATACATGGCTCCAAACCTGGTGCAAACAAGAAGGATTTAGATATATAGACAACTGGGGAAACATGGATCAACAAGAGACTATGGTGTACTGAAGTATTACATCTCTCTGCTGCAGGGAAAAGGATCCTATGTGAAAAGTTCAGGCATTATGTGGACAGGCATTTAAACTAGGGAAAGGGGGTGACGGATGGAGAAGGACAAGTTCAGTGCGTCACTCCCAGCAAAAGCAAAACAACATTGGAAACAGCCACACACTTGAACAACACATCAGTGACAAGCAGGAAGGGGCGTGTAGACCAAAACCCATGCAAAAGGCAGGCAAGTCATTCAACAAATGCTGGAAAACAATGAGTACAAATGTACTAAGCCTATCCAACAAAGTTCCTGATCTGGAAGTCCTAAGGGTGGAAATGGACTTGGACATTGTGGCCATTACAGAAACATGGTTTAATGAGTCACATGAATGGGATATAGCCATAGCTGGCTATAATCTATTTAGAAGAGATAGAGAGGGTAGAAAAGGAGGAGTAACCCTGTATGTCAAAAGCAATATTAAAGCTGCTGAAATGCAGGGGACGTGGGGAAAGGAAGAAGCGCTCTGGATTGTGTTGGAAAGAGGAGATGGCACTGTCATCCATACTGATGTGGTCTACAGGCCTCCAACTCAAACCAAAAAATGAATAGCGAATTGATTGTTGACATTGCAGAGATAGCCATGAAGGGTAAAGTGATCATATTGGGTGACTTTAATTGGAGTGGAGGAGTGGCCTAGTGGTTGGGGCAAGGTACTTCAGGTTGGGGGGTTCAAATCCCACTAGAGGACAGCAACCTTGGACTGGAAGGACTGGGGTTTCTAGTCCCACAGATGCTCCTTGTGGTCTTGGGCAAGCCACTTAACCCCCCATAGCCCATGTTCCCTGTAAAATAGTTTATCACCAAGTTATAATGCCCTGTTCAATGTAATTTCAGTTTGTTCAATGTAAACTGCACTGATGCAGAATAGTGGGGTATATAAGAGAATGTACATAAAAATACCCAATGTGAATTAGAGTGTTTCTTCTGCAAATCTAGAAAGAAGTAACAAAAATTGTGGATGCCTTCCAAGATGCGTTACTTAAACAAATGGTGATGGAACCGACCAGGGAGAGCTCGGTGCTGGATTTAGTTCTCACCAACAGAGATAGCGTGTCAAATATCTGGGTGGGTGTCCACGTGAGCCGCAGTGATCATCACATGGTGTGGTTTGAGATAAAAGCCAAGGTGGAGTCCAAATCACAGCAAACTCAGTCTTATATTTCAAAAATGCTGACCTCAGTAAAGTGGCCAGGTACCTGAAAGAGGAGTTGGTAGGGTGGGATGGGTTAAGGAAGTGAAATTGCAATGGGCTAAACTAAAGAAAGCAATAAAAGGTGCAACAGATACAGAATAGCGCGGTATGTAAGAGAATGTAAATAAATAAATATGTAAGAAAATTAAATAAAAACAAGAGGAAAAGGAAACCTATTTGGTTCTCCAAAGAAGTGACTGCACAAATAAAGGCAAAAAAGAAAGCTTTCACAAAATTCAGACACTCGCAAACAGAGGAACACAGAAAAGAATACAAGATCAAACTAAAAGAGACAAAAATAGAAATAAGGAAAGGAAAATCAAAGGCCGAAGAAAAGATGCCTAAAGATGTGAAGTGTGGTGACAAGACTTTTTTCAGGTATATTTGGGAGAAGAGGAAAGTCAGAGGTGGAATTGCAGGACTCAGAAGTGCTGGGAACGGATTCGTGGAAAGTGACATTGAAAAAGCAACAATGCTAAACAAATACTTCTGCTCTGTTTTCACTAGAGAAAATCCTGCAGAAGGACCACCTGTGATTGACAAATATACAGATGGGAATGGAGTAGATACCACAGCATTCACAAAAGATGATGTGTTAGAAAAGTTGCAAAACTTATTGTATATTAATGGATATACATTTTTCACTTTTTTAAATCTTATAGTCACTGAAAATCAGTGGACAAATAAACGTCACCTCATATTGCTAACTAAAGGGCAACTCTCTAGTGCTGAAATTGGCTTTTATTTATTTACATCTATGAGTCATCACTATCAACAGATTTAGACCAATGAAAACGTTAAAACAAAAATAATATTTAAAATCCAATAACATGCCCTCCTATCTTTAATACAGATCACTCTGAATGGCTGCAAAAGATCCCTATCCTATCACTCTAGCCATATACCTGCTTCCATAACCAGGCTTTTGCTGCTTTACGAAAACTCAAATAATTGCTTTCTTGGTGCAATGGCAAAGGAAGTTGGCTTCACAGAGCAGGAGTCACTATTGAGAATGTCCTACACATTAAAAGCAGAGGGCCTAACTCTCATACTAGTAACCCCAACAAATACTTCTGGGCCATCCATAGAGCACAACCTGGAATATGTGGCATAATCAACTCTGATAAATACTGGGGGACGAGGGGGGTGTCCAATCCTTGTCATTGTTTGAACAACACTATCGAAAGTAAAATAGCATCCCTGCCCCACTGTTAACATATGGAGCCCAATTCTGAAAGGGGCACGTCTGGGTCATCTAGATGGCCCTGGGCAGGATGGGCCCATTAGGACCTGATTCTGTACTGTGGGAGCACAACGTTCCCGCGGCATACAGAATCGGGCCCGAGGACAGCTCGGCATGTCCCTGCATGCCCTGCAGGCTCCCCTGGTTCCAGTGGTGTTGACCCTCTTCTTCCCCACTGCCCGACCCATGGCTTGGCAGCCAGGGCCTGGATCAGGTGACGGAGACCTACCAACACCTGGCCCTGGCCCTAGGGGGGGTTCCGGCCCCAACTGCCCAGTTTGTGCGGCTTATTCCACCTTTGAGGAGGAATAAGCAGCACATTCCCCCTGACCCTGCAGGACATACAGGGCCATGACCAGAATCAGCCCTGTATGTCCTGCCGCCTCAGCCCGCTGCTGCTTTGCCCAGACTCCTCAACTTCTTGCCCCCCACTGGCTCTCCCCGTACTGTTGTTCTAGCTGTGTGTGGAGGGCCTGAAGTGGAATAGGGGCAGGACGGCTTGCGGGGCTGCATGTCCCGCCGGGATGTGCAGCTCTGCAAGTCACATCTCTGAATCAGGCCCATAATCTTTTGCAATATTAGGGTCACATGATCGCTAGTCTTTAAACCCCCAATCAATCTAGACTATAGCATTCCGTAACAACTGCATCCTTCTGTAAGATTTCCAACATAAACCACTTTCCCATAATCTAATCTCATCATTACTAGAGCCTGCATTATCATCCATAACCTCTCAGATGACAAAAAAGGTTTCAACTGTCCAATAAGTCTTGCTAGCACACCATGTAAGACATCTTAGCAATATGAACATCATATGACAATGCTGGATCTAACCAGACTCCCAAATTTCTCACTGGGGCCTGAATCAGAACATCCTGCCCCTCAATTTGAACAACAAACTCCTCTGATAGCTTTTCCCTATCCACATTCAATCTGAGCTTATGAGATGATAACCAAGCAGTCACCTCCACCTAATCTGTACAAAACCCTCCTCATTACCTTCAAGGCCTTCAACATGATAGCTCCCCCATCCATTTCCGACCTCATAACGCGTTCTCCAGACAACAGATCCAGGAGATCCCAGGCTGCCAACATGCTACTTATACCAATTGAATCCGCAAAACTCAACCAGATCACCACCAATAGGGCTTTCAGGAACTATGCCCCCGTATGCTGGAACAAACTCCCCCCACACATTAGAGCTATTAGAGACCTTATTCAATTTAGAAAAGCCCTCAAACACCACCTTTTTCTCTTACATTATACCCATCCCGATACCCCATTACCTCCCACACACCCCCACTATACCATACAGCCGCTACATGATGTAAAACACTGTAATCATACCTAATATGTAATACAACCGATTTGTACATAGTTTCCTAAGTTTGCTATAAACTTGAATGTAAATAGTTCCCCAAGTTCTCCTCCATGTTAACTCCCCGTTTTATGTAAACGACGGCCAATGTATCTGGTCAAGTGTTCTATTGTTTTGATGTAAACCGCGCTGATGACAAATAGCGCGGTATATAAGAAATGTTAAATAAATAAATAAAATAATCTTTATTCATCTTATTTATTATATTGTATTTATTTATCAAAATTTAATATATTGCTCTTCAAATTTTACCTCATAGTAGATTACTAAAACCATGATCTAGAACTGAAAAAAAACAATTACAATCTGAGGTATATAGCAGATATGGACTGATCATTTTTTATGAAGAGGAAAAAATAAGTGTGTGGGGGGGGGGGGGGGGATTTACAGTATATAGAACAACAAAATCATCCATAGACAAGAAACATGATGAGTAGAAATCTGCCAAGAACTGTGGGGTATGTTTACTAAACCATCTTAATGTGCGCTTTGTGACATTATCGCGCGATAAGGTACCTTATTGTGCGATAATGACACTTTTTAAGGCGCACAGGTACCTTATGGCGCGATAACGCGCACAGCGGTGCAAACGAGCTCTGAAGGCGGGGAAAGGCTCCCGGAGGGCGGAGGAAGGCTCCCCAGGGGCGGAGAGAAGGGGTCAATGGGTGGAGAGTGGGAGGGGAGAGGCTCCAGGCACACTAACGCTGTGAAATCCAAGGCTGAAAACTAAAGCCAGTGAAAACCTGGCGTTAGAGCTGATTTAAAGGGAAGAGAAACCATTTCTGTCAGCAATGTACAGCAAAATCAGGGAAACCTACAAAAAGTGATAAGTGTGATACATGTGCACGGAAAAAAAGTGCAAATAAACATTGAAAATAACCGCAACAAAATATAACAAAAACATAACCAAGCTGGGCAATATAGCGATTTTAGAAATATAGCGATTTTAGAAAAGGTACAGAGAAGGTACAGAAAAGGTACAGAGAAGAGCCACCAAAATGGTAAAGGGGATGGAAGGATACTCCTATGAAGAAAGGCTAAAAAGGTTAGGGCTCTTTAACCTGGAAAAGAGACGGCTGAGGGGAGATATGATAGAAGTCTATAAATTAATGAACAGAGTGGAACGAGTAAACGTAGATCGATTGTTTACCTTATCAGAATATAGAAAGACTAGGGGACATGCAATGAAGCTACAGGGTAAACTATTTAAGACTAATAAAAGAAAATATTTTTTCACTCAACGTGTAATCAAACTCTGGAATTTGTTACCGGAGGATGTAGTAAAGGCTGTTAGTGTAGCTGGGTTTAAAAAAGGTTTGGACAAGTTCCTGGAGGAAAGGTCCATAAACCATTATTAAGAAGTGACCGAAGATATCAATGCTTGACCCAGTACAAGCATTGTGGAACTTGTGTCTCTTGGGGAAACTGCTAGGTACATATGACCTAGATTAGCCACTGTTGGAAACAGAATACTGGGCTTGATGGACCTTGGTCTGACCCAGTATGGCATATCTTATGTTCTTATGTAATAGTGATATGAATGGGAAACATCGAAAAACACTCCCAAGAAAGCTTCAAAAAAAAGGATATGAATTTTGGAAGGGTCTACGCTCCATCCCCATACAAGATGAATGATCCCACAGTGAAATAGCACTGATTAGGGTTTCCCTCTCCATTGGACAGGTTTCCTATGGTGTGCACATGTTCCACAACAGCAGGGCGGGCATGTCGGAATGGGCAACTGGACAGATGCTGGGAAAGGGGACACAGAGGGCTGCAGACAGCACATGCTGTGCTGCAGCTGGGCCACAGTGCGGACTAGGGTGATGCCTAGGTGGCCCATAGGAATGCTGAAACAGTAGAGCAGCCAGACAGCAACTGATGAGGGCCCAGCATGGGCACGAGTGTGCTTCACACAGTATCACAGGGAATAGTGCCCAGCAGGTACCGTGGGACCTGGCATTGCAGTACCCCCAAGGGCACAGAACATTGGCAGGCGGTGCTGGGGTAAGCATGGACAGATATGCAGGCACCCCTATCCCAGAACCTGCACCATAAGCAGCTGCCTATCTGCACAATGGATGGCCTGAGACTGCGCTCCACCAGCAGCACCAGCAGACGAGCATGTCAGCAGGGTGGCAGAGGAGTACTGGTGGTGGAGGGGGCAGTGGCAGCTGCCCAGAGCAGACTGTGGCCTATCCCTGTGTAGGTGGGTGCCATGCACTGCAACATACAGGCCCTGTCTGATGAACAGTCATGGTATCCCCAGGGAATACACTGTCTCTTTGGCAACACGGTGGAGCAATGCACACAGCCAGTGTGTTCAGGAGCAGAAGGGCACAGTTTCAAGTCCCAGCTGTGGTTCCTGCCAACCCAGCCCCCATATTTTACCCGCCAATACAGACAGAACCTGTAGTGCAGATGACGTAGACATGCCTAAACTTAGTGGCGCTTCGTCCGATAATGTGCACAGCAGCGCGCGTTATCGCGCGATAATCACGTTTTGCTACTTTAAAACTGAAACGCCCACTCCTTTTATTGCAGCCTGCACACTATCGCCGGGCGCACGTTAAGACAGTTTAGTAAACATACCCCTGTGTTTCTGCTGGTTGAATTGATTGAAAGCCAGGTTATAAAGCCATGTTTTAACTCCCTTTATAAATTTCCTATATGAACTCTCCAGACATAACTTCCAAAGCCATGGCGCTGATAGCTAAAAGCAAGATTTTGAGAAAAGAGGAATCTTAACCTTGTTTTGAAGGGAACTGTTAAATAGTTTGCCTGGGAGGATTTTAAAGTATGTTGTGAACATTAATGAAATAGGATGGAATGAAGATAGAGAAGGAGCCCTATGTAGTAAGCAAGGTGAGTCAATGCTAGGATTTTAAAATTGATCCTTCTTACAAGTGTTGCTCAGCAGGCAAAGGCATCACAATGTTATATTTCTTTGCATCGTAAATGAGTTTGACACCTATATTCTGGATAAGCTGGAATCTCTTCGATTGGTATTGTGAAACACCAGCGAGTAATGTGTAACAAAAGTGCAGGTGTTTAACAACTAAGGCGTAAAGCAAAGTCTTTAATACCTTAGAGTCTTAGTAGGGTTTCAGTGATCTAATCCTTCTAAGGGCCATACTATATAAAAACCCTTAATGGTTTGTGATCTTTTCATAGTTGCTCAGTTTTTTATGGATTTAGGATTAAGTTTTTTATCTTCTATCCAGAAGGATTTTTTTTGCAGCTTATTTTGCAAATTATTTATAAACAAAGCGTCACATACATTGCTGACAACACAAATTGAATATTATCTGTGCAAACATATACAGAGCAGAGGAGTAGCCTAGTGGTAAGAGCAACTGCCTAGGAGTCAGAAAATCAAGGGTTCAATTCCCACTAGCACTCAGAAAATCAAGGGTTCAATTCCCACAAGCACTCTTTGTGACCTTGGGCATGTCATTTTACTCTCCATTGCCTCAGAAGAAAAGGCTGGCAATCTACTTCTGTGATGCACTGCCAAGAAAACCCAGAGCTAGCTGGGTTGCTTTAAGTCAACTCTGACTTGATGGCACAAAAACACACATGCACTGACCCCTAAATTGTGGATCAGCATTATCAGTGGTGAAATGAAAATTTCTTAAATAAGATTTAGGCCAATATTAGTCCTTGAGGGATATATGTAACTGGATAGACTGAGGAAGATGAATTTTGAAGTTACATTCATGCCAGTTTTTTATCAGTTAGAATATAGATCTGAATAAAGTCTGCAAATATATGAAACTGAAAATCTACCGTTTCCAAAACCAAACCCAGTGACTGCAAAACCAAATTAAACAAACTAGAGAAAGTGCTGCACCTTGGAGAACACCACAACTCAACAACACCCATTCAAAAGATGCTGATGCCAACCTATCCACTGTTACCAATAGCTCAGAAATGACATGAATAAACTGGTAACTGTGCCCATCAATCCTAACCGCTGTGAACACACTAAAAAAAGTTCATACTACACAGTATCAAGTGCAAACTGTAAATGCAATCTCCACCAGCAAAGGAAAAAAAAGCAGCACATAAGCTTCCTCTCAAAATCTTTATAAACATTGTCCAGCAAAGAAAACAACAAAGTATCTGTATTGCATCTGCTATAAAAACTAGACTGAAGAATCACTTACCACCTATGAGTCTCCAAATAATCGCCTAGCTGATCAAAAACAACTTTCTCCACCAACTTTCCTGAAAACAGCAAATTAGATACTGGTCTGTAATTATTTTTCTTATCAACATCAAGAGCAGGCTTCTTCAGAAATGATCTAAAACTGCCTTTTTGAGAATATCCAGGAATATTCCTTGAGATAGTGCTACATTCACAACTGGTGTCTGCCTTATTTTAACAAGAATATCTTGCATCAACTTTTCATCTACCCTCTGGAACCCAGTCTTGACTGCATCATAATTATCCTCTAGGTAATTTTACAATTTCTCTTCCCTTATTTCTATATCTAAGCTCCCTTGCCACCTTCCACAGCATCTGCTTCCACTGTTCTCTCCATATTCTCCAAAGAACCCCACCTACTTATACCTGGACAAACTAACATTTTCTCCAATATTCAACCATGCTATATCCTAATCTCCTTAGGGACCCACTTTAATTCCTCAGATGTTCATTCCCATCCACCACCTTCCCTTCGAACAAATATCAAACCTCTGCATCTCGTTCTGCACAAATTTCAGCAATCTTCCCCTGAAAAAAAATATGATTGGTTAAACTAGGATTGCCCTCTATCCTTAGCCTTTTACATTCTAATGTTTTTAGACAACCGAATAAAGCTCCCAGAAACTATTCTTCACCTGCCCAATTTGCTGGTCTTAACTCACTCTCTTAGCCTTCCGAACCTGTTGCCTATATTCCCTGAACAAACTCGCAATTTTCTCTGTCTTCCATTTTAAGACTTTAGAGCTAAACTCTTTCCAGTTTTGTAAGTACTTGCTTAAAAACCCTTAAGGAGTCCATAAACAACAGTACACTTTACCAACCCTTGAGTTGACCTTAAATGAATACAAAGGACGTTTAACATTAAGGCTCTTCAACAAATCTTATCCCATGCCACAACCCTGGGAAGAGGAGATATATTGAGGGCTAGTTCACTAACACAATAGTTCTCAGCCCTATCATTGAGAAACACATAGCCCACAATGATTAGGCATGGTGTAACAGTAGATCTGCATACAATGGAAGCAATGCATCGTCATTGTGAATATCCTGAAAACCAGACTGATCGGGCATGCTCCGAGAACTGAATGGAGAGCCACTACACTAGTCCATGGTAACCCACAATAACATAGCTCAATGCATGTATTAGAGTTAGTAGAGATCCTGGGATCAATACTGAACTGCAGTCAAAAATCAGTGTTGGTATCTGGATTGTGGCCAGCACTGAATATCCAGTTAATGTGGCCAGCACGTTTCTATTTCAGCAGGCCTTTGGGGCCTGATCTGACTGACATGTCTACGGGAGCTATGCATGTTCTACTCTGTTAGACTTATCTGACTGTACCTTCTGATCTTCTCACTCTTTCCTTTCCTGTTATCAGTATTTGATGTTCTTTTTCTACTATTGATTTTATATTACTATAAACCACTTTGCCTGTATAAGAAAGACGGTATATGAAACACTAATAAACATAAACATAGGCTATATGGATAGTCATAAGGACAGCTTTCGCCTCTCCTAAATTATCTGGATAGTTATCCATATAGTGATGCTAAATATAGCCTCTAAAACAAACCATCTAAATAAGTTACAAAAATGATAATTCAAAAGAAAAATAATGTAACCCCAGACCTTTAAAGGCCACACTTCTTTACTACTTTTTACCTAATAATATAGGACCCCTAACAGGATGCCATCTAAAAAGGTACTCTTATAGCTAGATGAGTATGTATTTGAATTAACTGCTAAATTATTTTATTACACATCATACATTCCTTTTTACAAAAATATTAAACATAGAATCATGATGCAGAAAAAGACCACATGGCCTATCTAGTCTGTCCTTCCATATCAACTACTACAACAGTCCCCTTTTTCCCTTTAGAGATCTTCTGTGTTTGTCCCATGCTTCTTTGAATTCAGATACTGTCCTCATCTCTACCACCTCCACTGGGAGACTATTCCACGAATTCACCACTCTTTCCGTAAAGAAATATTTTTGCACATAACGCCTGAATTTATCCCCTTTCACCCTCATCCCATGTCCCCTTGTAGCAGAGCTTGCTTTCAATCAAAAAAGGCTCTCCTCCTGTGCATTTATCCCATGGAGGTATTTAAACATCTCAATCATATCACCTCTATCCTGCCTTTCCTCTAAGGTGTACATATTAAGATCCTTATGTCTGTCCTCATATGCTTTATAATGAAGACCACTAAACATTTTAGTAGCCACCCTCTGTACTGACTCCAGCCTGTTTGTATCCTTTTGAAGGTGCGGTCTTCAGAATTGCATACTATACTCCAAATGAGCTTGCACCAAAGACTTATACAGAGGCACTATCACCTCCTTTCTTCTGCTGGCCATTCCTCTCCCTATGCACCCAAGCATCCTTCTAGCTTTCTCTGTCACCTTTTCTAAGTGTTTAACTACTTTAAGATCATCAGACACAATCACGCCTAGGTCCCGCTCTGCTTTAGTGGACAAAAGTACTTCACCCCTATACTATATTGCTCCCTTGGATTGCTGCAGCCCAAATGCATGACCTTGCATGTTTTAACATTAAATCTCAGCTGCCAAATTCAAGCTTAGCTAGATCCCTCCTCATGTTATCTACACCTTCCTGGGTATCTACTCTATTGCAAATTTTGGTATCATTCGCAAAGAAGCATACTTTACTTATTTATTTACATTCTCTTATATACTGCACTATTCTGCATCAGTGCAGTTTACATTGAACAAACTGAAATTACATTGAACAGGACATTATAACTTGGAGATAACTATTTTACAGGGAACATGGGCTATAGAGGGTTAAGTGGCTTGCCCAAGACCACAAGGAGCACCTGTGGAACTAGAAACCCCAGTCCTTCCAGCCCAACATTGCTGTCCTCTAGTGAGATTTGAACCCCCAACCTTCCAGCCTGAAATACCTTGCCCCAACCACTAGGCCACTCCTCCACTCCACAACCCTTCCACTATATTACTAACAAAGATGTTAAAAAGATGTTACAAATATTGCACATATCACACAACTATAATTACAAACGTATCACATTCTCAATTAAAATATCCCCATATAAACTTATCCATTCACCATGTCTTGAACCCAACATTGAAAATCTGAGCCTGATTTAACATGCTAGATATTGTAGGAACCTCTGATGACTCTTTGTACCCCTGCTATACTGTATATATCACAATCTCCTCAGTTTTAACGGGAACATCCCTCTCATCGTCCAAACTAAAAATTATACAACAATGATTAGTTACTATTCACTATTTACCATTCACAGCTTCTAAAAGGGGAAAATTCCTCCATTATCCTCTTCTGTTCTTTATGATATCTTGTGCCATGAACAGCTGCCAAAGGGAAATCCGTGGAGTATCTCAAGAAAGCCTTCTCTTCATCACTGCTTCTCTAAAACGTTACCATGAGCAATTCCAAACACCTCAAAACCAGTCCCAATAGGATTAACGCACACATCACCATCAATCTATCCAGATCTATCCAGCCAGTTCAAATCCGAGTTCAATCCAAATTCAAATCAAAGTTCAGGTTCAAGCATGTTCTACTCTTCACAAAATCTTTGAGCCATGTCACATTATTATGTCATCTTTGTAAATGCTCCCTGCTTCATACTCTGTGTTGTATAACAAATACTAATTTCCAACCATGGACCATACATTCACCTCTTCAGCTTTTCAGGGAATCTATAACAAAACATAACCTGAAAATCCTCAAACCCAATATTAAAAAAACAAACACCCTCCATATATTGTTTATTCACTGACCTATTGTTCTTCTCCCCCACGGCTCTCAATGCAAACTCGCTCCTTTTAAAAGATGCCATCGCATGCATCCTCCAAACCAAGCTATATACCCGCTACCATAGTCTAGGAAACCAATAAATAAAACTAATGCCATTCTGTCTGTGTGTTTAACCCTTTCAGTACCAAAATGTCCCACCTAATTTTTGGATTGGGCGATGAGAGGGATGTTCACCTAAAAATTGAGGGGATAGTGCTATGTATGTATATATATAGTGGGAGTACAAAGAATCATCAGAGGTTTCTATAATATCTGTCATGTTCAATCAGGCTCAGGTTTTCAATGCTGGGTTCAAGACACGGTGAATGGATAAATGTATATGGGGATAGTTTAATTAAGAATGTAATATATTTGCTATTATAGTTGTGTGATATGTGTGATATTTTTGTATAAAGGAATATATAAGGTGTAATAAAATAATTTAACAGTTAATTCAAATACACACTCATCTAGATATACGAGTACCTTTTTAGTTGGCATCCTGTTAGGGGTCCTGTATTATTATGCAAAAAGTAGTAAAGAAGTGTGACCTTTTAAGATCTGGGATTACATTGTTTTTCTTTTGAATATAGCCCCTAAACAGATAATTTCTGGCGCTGCCTATGGATTGCCCTGGCAATGTCTGGGCAGTGGTAAGTCCACAACACTGTCCTTGAAGTGACGCTGAATATCCCTTCCAGCAGTGCCTACCCGGATAGCAGATGCTGCTGTCTGGATAAATGCTTTTGAAAACTGGCCCACCTATTTTTTTCAGTGGGGGTCTATTTAGTAAACATGCATTAACCCACATGAATTATAGCACGTATCCACTGTTTAATGAGGAAGCCTCTTAGGGGCATGTTTACTAAACCGTGTAGTCTTTTGCAGCTATTGTGATGCATACGCCCATAATACATGCATGATCAACACCTATGTTCTGTCCACAACCCAACCAGTCTCCACCTAATTACATGTTAGCATAGGATTTGTAGTGCTGGGTCCTGTGCTAACTTGTAGCATGGTGTGCTTACTGCTTGTTAAATCCCACGCTAACAGATAGTTCACTTTTTAAATATGCCCCTTAGTGATCCAGTAACACTAGAACAATGTACTCCTCTCATGGTCTCCATCACACCACAAACACTGTACATGTATAATATTTTCTTAAGTGAACATATCCCCAAAAACCAGGTTATAGCAAAATCCCTAATTACTTATCCAGAAAATATACATACATATTTTTTATTGACTGCCTCATTGTATATAAAAATTATATTTGTGCGAGAGGGGGAAGGCAGCTCATACTTGAAAAGGGAAACCAACCTGACATTTGATTTCATTATCACCGTCCCATACCACTCAAAATGTTTATATATATGCATAACTCTTCATATCAATGGATTGACCCCAAAAAATAGAAATAGAGGGTTGATCACGTCTCTCATAAAAAATATAATCAGGCCAGAGTCCATAGGTATTTAAAACAAAAAATTCTCCAACTCCCTCTCTTTCTTCTACATATATTCAGTCTTTTGTTACAGAAAAAAAGGGATTAAAAAACAAGCTCCAAGGTGGGAGGGTATTCAGTGGTGGTGGCTATCACTTCTACAGTGCATAGCCATTGCCGCTGAACCTTAACCCTGGATATTCAATGTCAGGGCCATATCCGGCCACCAGCCTTGACTATCTGGGTCTGCCACACAGTGTGGCATGGCGTGGAAGCTGACGAGGCAGCAGTGATATTGACTAGCTGCCCGGTTAGCTCACACAGGTAAAGATAGGCCAGCTTTTTCCACGTCTATCTTTACCTGCCGGTTGCTAACCAAGCAGCAGTTCAATATCACCGCTGCCCGGTTAGCGACAAGTGCCACCTCTACTCCGCCCCAGAATGCCCCTGACACACCCAATATGATGCGGTTAGCATCAGGTTGTGCAGTGGCATTACTCAGGGATATTCAGCGGCACCAATCGTGTTGCTGCTGCTGAATATCCTTCTAAGTGGCATTTACACTGTAAACCTGGGGTCACCAACCTCCAGAGGGCCGCGGGCCGCACAGCCGACTACCGGGAGCCTCGCGGGCCGCACCCCCCTTCTCCCCGCTCCCGCGAATTTGCCGTCGGTGAAGGGCTTGAGACGAGTTGCGGCGAGGTAGGCAACGCGGTAGCTAGCTGTGGTGTTGCTGGTGGCTGCAGTCTGGGCGGCTGTCACGCTCTTCACAAAGAGAGCGGACTGGCGTTGGAGCGCAGATGACACGCGGGTAAACTCCTGCTTCTTCTTGACTGCATCCATCTTGGCATACTCTGGGTGGATGGACTCGAAGTGGCGCTTCACATTGTAGTCCTTCAGAACGCCAACGGTCTTCTGACAGATGACACACAGCGCACGATCCTTGTGCAGCGTGAAGAAGAGCTTGTTCCACTCAGGGTTGAAGCCGCGGATCTCATCGCTGAGCTTGCGCTTCTTTTTCGTGGGGGAAGCCATGGGGAAAAAAGAGAACAGGAATTCTATCGATAGCTGCAAAAACAGAATCAAAGTTTAAGCCTTATTGCTGATTGGTCCTCTAATTTGCGCGCTGCTCTTGGGAAACCGGTCACGTGCCGTTGAACCCGCCGAGCATGCTGCGGGCCGCAGATACAATGGCGGGAATCCTTGGCGGGCCGCACGTAATGTTAACCGGGGTAGAGCCTCGCGGGCCGCACGAAGGGACCTCGTGGGCCGCAGGTTGGTGACCCCTGCTGTAAACCATATAAATGCCTTTGACTACAACCCCCCGCCCCAACTTCTTAACTTGCTTAATGTCAAAGTTTTCCACTGTAAAATTCCACAACTCATCTTCCATTTGTAGAACCGTTATTTGATTATACAGTTCACTTGTTCTTAATAGGCAGTTTATTTGCAGTAGTTAAAAGAAATGCTGTCCACTGGCACTCTGTCGGTTTCAAATTACACAGTACTTTACATGGCACCGTTCAAATGACACACTAGACAGACCATTTTTTTAAAATTAAAATTGGAATAAGAAAACATGTAAAATTTAAATGATATTAGATATGGCTAATGGGCTATTTGCTTTCTTATGTGGAAATGTGGTTATGTGCATGATTCTTTTGCCCACTTAAAAAAGTGAAAAAAATCTTGAAAAAAATGTAAATTTCATAATTCGCAAATGGCAACTTCAGGCTGACTAGGGACATGCAGAGATCAAATGTGCATATAGAAGGCAAGAAAACTAATCTGGACTTTGACCTGGTGGCCATTATGGAAAAATGAATCTCATGAAGAGGATATCACAGTTCCTGGCTATAATCTATTTAGGAGAGATAGAGATGGCAGAAATGGTGAAAAAATAGTTCATTATGTTAAGAATAATACTACAACAGTTGAAATAAGAAAATGGGGATGCACTGAGAACCATCATGGGAAGAGGAGACGGCACTTTCATCCACAATGGTATAGTCTACAGACCTCCAACTCAAATGGAAGAAATGGACAAATATGTGATCAATGAACCAACAAGGGAAGGGCTGATGCTTCAATCTAGTACTCACAAATAGAGAACGTGTGTATAATGTTTAGGTGGGTGCCTACTTGGGCAGCAGTGATGATCACATGATATAGTTTGCTATAAAAGCTAAGGCAAAGTCCAGATACATCAAACTCAAGTGCTAGATTTTCCATGCTGACTTCAGTAAAATGAGGAAGTACCTGAAGGAGAAACTGGTAGGGTGGGAGGAAATAAGGGAAGTGGGCTCAGCAGAAAAGCACTATAAAAATGGCAACCAATCTTTATGTAAGGTGAAAGTGTTTCTGATGTTAGAGTGGGAGATCATTTTGCATCCAGTGATCACCAGATGGTGTGGTTCAGTATTAGGACTAGGGCTGTTAGAATCCATTCAAAGGCGAGGGTCTTAGACCTTAGGAAGACTAACTTTTCCAAGATGGGCCAATACCTCAGGGAGTCGTTAGTGGGATGGGAACAGCTGGGGGATGTAGAAAAACAGTGGGCAAAACTGAAAGGGGATATTTTAAGGGCAACCAACCTTTTTGTTAAAATGGTAAATAAAGGTAAAAGGAAAAAGAGACCTCTATGGCTTTTGAAAGAAATAGCAGAAAAAGTGAAGAAAAAGAGGGAGGCCTTCATGAAATAAAAGAGATCACAGAGAGAGGAAGACAGGCATCTATATTTGGAAAAGCTTAGAGAAGCTAGCAAAGTAATCAGGAAAGCAAAGATTCAAAAAGAGGAGGAAATAACCAATGCAATAAAATGGGGGAATAAGACATTTTTCAGATTAGAAAGGGCGCGGGCGGAGTCCTGGGCACCCGACGGTAACCGGGTGCCCGGTCGGCGTCGGGCCCCGGCCTAGACGGGGGGGGGGGGGGGGGGGAGACTGCTGAGGAAGCAGGGGTAGGACGCTGTGCGTCCTTCAAAATGATTGGGTGTGGAAGGGGAGCATGTGCGTTGGCAACGACGCGTGCGTGTGCATGTGCTCAGCGCGGTTGCAGTCCTGAGCACATGCGGGTAGAAAGGCGCTGAAGCTCCCACCCACCCTCCCTTTACGAGGACAGGGCTTGAGTGGTCATTGGGTATTTGGGTTGTTGCAGCTTGGGGGGGGGCGCGGGTTCCCGGAGGTCCGGGGTCCCGAATATTAGGCATTTGGGGCGTGGGCGGGGTGCCCACGTCCCGGTAAAAACCCGTGCAGACTTTTGCTACTGATATGGCGAAGTCGGCGGATGGGTGATAGGACTTGTCCGAGGGCTTGGCCACAACGCGGGGGATGAGAGGTCACCTTGCTAATAGTACGGCTGGTGACGGATCCCTCCTTTGTGTTACGGTTATGTTGCATTATTGTTCTGGATGTTAAGCATTTGATTATTGTAATAAAGCTGCGACCAGTTGCTTACCACTAACTGCGTGTCTTGTGGATATTTGTGACTATACTGTTCGGGAAGATCGGTCGGTGGGAGGGGGGTGAATGTCTCCGATGAGGTACTTAAGATATATTCGGGTGGCTAGGACGAGATAGTGGTAAATGCCCGAGGACGGGCGAGCCGGTCCGGCTACCCGGTTAATGTTAGTGAGAACAGGAAGGGTAAAAGTGGTATTGTCAGACTCAGGGGTGCAGGGGGGGAATATGTAGAAGCTGATAAGGATAAAGCGGAATTGCTTAACAAATATTTCTGTTCTCTGTTCACAAATGAAGAACCAGGAGCAGGACCTCAGAAAACACTGACAAACAGGAACAGAAGCAAGGGACATCTTGAACAATTTTCAAAAGACTGTGTTCATGAGAAACTAGCTCAACTTAAAGAAGACTAATTGATGGGACCAGATGGGATATACCCTAGAATACTGAGGTCACTTGGGGACGTTCTAGCAACTCCACTGACTGACCATGTCAATGCCTTGTTAGAGACAAGAGTGGTGCCAAAGGACTGGAGAGAGGCTCATGTGATGCCTTTACACAAAAGCGGAAGTAAGGATGTGGTTGAAAACTACAGGCTGGTGAGTTTAACTTCGGTGGTGAGTAAATTATGGGAAACGCTGCTGAAAGAGGAAAGAGTGAGGTTTCTGGAGTCCAGCAGATTACAGGATCCGAGGCAGCATGGATTCACCAGAGGCAGGTCTTGTCAGACAAATCTGATTGATTTATTTGACTGGGTGACCAGGGAGTTGGACCGAGGGAGAGCCCTAGATGTGGTGTATTTAGATTTCAGTAAAGCCTTTGACACTGCTCCTCACAGGCAACTTATAAACAAACTGAGCACTCTAGGGATGGACCCTAAAGTTACTGCTTGGGTTAGAAATTGATTGGGTGGGAGGCAACAAAGAGTACAGGTAAATGGAGCTCACTCTGAGGAGAAGGATGTTACCAGTGGTGTGCCCCAGGGATCTGTCTTTGGTCCAATTCTTTTTAACATCTTTATTAGTAATATAGCAGAAAGGCTGTCGGGTAAGGTTTGCCTCTTTGTGGATGATACCAAAATCTGCAATAGAGTAGACACCCAAGAAGGTGTAGATAACATGAGGAGGGATATAGCTAAGCTTGAAAAATGGTCTAGAATTTGGCAGCTGGGATTTAATGTTAAAAAATGTAAGGTCATGCATTTGGGCTGCAGCAATCCAAAGGTGCAATATAGTATAGGGAGTGAAGTACTTTTGTCCACTAAAGAAGAGCGGAACCTAGGTGTGGTTGTGTCTGATGATCTTAAAGTAGCTAAACAGGTAGAAAAGGCGACAGCAAAATCTAGAAGGATGCTTGGGAGCATACGGAGAGGAATGGCTAGCAGAAAAAAGGAGGTGATATGCCTCTGTATAAGTCTTTGGTGCGACCTCATTTGGAGTATAGTGTGCAATTCTGGAGACCGCACCTTCAAAAGGATGTGAACAGGATGGAATCTGTGCCGAGGGTGGCTACTAAAATGGTTAGTGGTCTTCATTATAAGGCATATGAGGACAGACTTAAGGATCTTAATATGTACACCTTAGAGGAAAGGCAGGATATAGGTGATATGATTGAGATGTTTAAATACCTCCATGGTATAAATGTTCAGGGGGAGAACCTCTTTCAATTGAAAGCAAGTTCTACCATGAGGGGTCATGGGATGAGGGTGAAGGGGGATAGATTCAGGGGTGATATGCGGAAATATTTCTTTATGGAAAGAATGGTGGATCCATGGAATAGTCTCACAGTGGAGGTGGTGGAGATGAGGACAGTAATTGAATTCAAAAAAGCATGGGACAAACACAGAGGATCTATAAAGGAAAAAAGGGGACTGTTGTAGTTGTTGATATGGAAGGACAGACTAGATAGGCCATGTGGTCTTTTTCTGTCATCATATTTTGATGTTTCTATGTAGAAACTCATGAGGATACAGCGGAATTGCTTAACAAATATTTATGTTCTGTGTTCACAGAAGAAGAACCAGGAGCAGGACCTCAAACAAACAGGAATATAAGTGAGGGGCATCTTGAACAATTTTCAGATGACGGTATTTGTGAAAAAGTAGACAAAGTGATGGGACCAGATGGGATACACCCTAGAATACTGAGGGAACTTAGGGACATTCTTGCAGCTCTTCTGACTGACCTTTTCAATGCCTGATTGGAGTCAGGAGTGGTGCCAGAGGACTGGAGAGAGGCCATGTGGTCCCTTTACACAAATGCGAAAGTAAGAATGTGGTTGAAAACTACAGGCCAGTTAATTTAACCTCATTGGTAACTAAATTATTAAAAGTGCTGCTGAAAGAGAAAATAGTGAGGTTTCTGGAGTCCAATAGATTACTGGATCTGAGGCAGCATGGATTCACCAGAGGCAGGTCTTGTCAAACAAATCTGATTGATTTCTTTGACTTGGTGACCAGGGAGTTGGACTGAGGGAGAACCCTAGATGTGGTGTACTTGGATTTCAGTAAAGCCTTTGACACCGTTCCACACAGGCAACTTATAAACAAACTGAGCACCCTAGGGATGGACCCTAAAGTTACTGCTTGGGTTAGAAATTTGTTGAGTGGGAGGCGACAAAGGGTACAGGTAAATGGAGCTCACTCTGAGGAGAAGGAGGTTACCAGTGATGTGCCCCAGGGATCCATCATTGGTCAGATTCTTATTAACATCTTTGTTAGTGATATTGTGGAAGGGCCGTCGGTTAAGGTTTGCCTCTTTGCAGATGATTGCAAAATGTGCAATAAAGTAGATACCCAGGAAGGTGTAGATAACATGAGGTGGCGATCTAGCTAAGCTCGAAGAATGGTTTAGAATTTGGCAGCTGAGACTGCATTTGGGCTGCAGCAATCCAAGGAAGCGATATAGTATAGAGGGTGAAGTACTTCTGTCCACAGAAAAAGAGTGGGATCTAGGCATTATTGTGTCTGATAATCTTAAAGTAGCTAAACAGGTAGAAAAGGCAACAATGAAAGCTAGAAGAATGCTTGGTTGCATAGGGAGAGGAATGGCCAGCAGAAGAATGGAGGTAATAGTGCCTCTGTGACCTCATTTGGAGTATTGTGTGCAAATCTGAAGACCGCACCTTCAAAAGGATATAAACAGGTTGGAGTCAGTGCAAAGGGTAACTACTAAAATGGTTAATGTTCTTCATTATAAAGCATATGAGGACAGATTTAAGGATCTTAATATGTATACTTTAGAGGAAAGGCGGGATAGAGGTGATATGATTGAGACATTTAAATACCTCCGTGGCAAAAATGCACAGGAGGATACCCTCTTTGATGGAAAGCAAGCTTTGCTATGACGGGACTTAGGATGTGGGTGAAAGGGGATAGAATCAGGAGTAATAGGCAGAAATATTTCTTTATGGAATGATTGATAGATGTGTTGAATAGTCTCACAGTAGAGGTGGTAGAGATGAGGACAGTATCTGAATTCAAAAAAAGCATGGGAAAAACAAAGATGATCTGTAAAGGAAAAAAGGGGGCTGTTGTAGTGGTTGATATGGAAAGGCAGACTAGATAGGCCATATGGTCTTTTTCTGTCATCATGTTTCTAATAAAAACAAACAGAAGAAGAAATTGATGATTCTCCAAAGCAAAAGCTGCAAAAACAAATGCAAAAAGGTAGGATTCACAAAATGCAGAAGATCACAAAAAGAATACAGAAAAGAATACTGAAGAAAGCTAAAAGAAAGAAAGAAAGAAATTAAGGAGTATGTTTACTAAATCGTCTTAATGTTACCGGCGTTAACTCCAGCGATAATGTCAAGAATGCTATAAAAGGAGAGGACGTTCCGGTCTTAAGGTAGCATTTCAGGTTATCGCATGATAAAGTCCATTATCGCGCGATAGAGGGAGCCGTGGCACGTTAACGCGCGTTAGCCTTAATTAGGCGCGCTGACCTATAATCACAGCCACAGAGGTGTAGCACAATGGTTAATATATTGACTGATGAAACAGGGCTCTTGAGTTCAATTCTCTGGTGGTCTAAATGAGTAAGGCTGTCTGAGGCATTGCCCTTTACTTTAAATCAGTGCTATCTGAGGCATTTTCTTTTTTAATTTAAATTAGTGCTGCCAGCAAACACACCTTCACAGTGCCATAACTTAAGGTGCCGCATAAGGCGCCCTACAAGGCACTCCAGAGGGCACATTATAAAGTGCACTGTCCGCCAAGGCACCTTATAATGTTCCCTATAGGGCACCTTATAAGGTGCCTTATAGGGCGCCGTATGAGGCACCTTAAGGTTACAGCACTGTGAGGGTGTTTTTGCTGGCAGCACTAATTTAAATTAAAAAAGGAAATGCCTCAGACAGCCCTATCAAATAACTCCACTGTGGGATCAAACCCATGACCTCTGCCTCCACAGTGAAATAACCAGTAAGCTACATCTCTATAGCTACTAACTAACCCCTGACTGGCTACAGAAGGACTGCAGGTCACCACACAAACTGTCTGCTGTGGTTACCAGGATAGGGTAAACCCACCCATACCCATGATGCACCGCACATGCAGATCAGCAGTCTACAGCTGATCACAAGATGGGGTATGCACCCACACAGCACCTTGGCCTGGTAGGGGGAACTGACCGTGTGCACCCCCACAGCACCTCAGCCTGGTAGGGAGAACTGACCGTGTGTGTTACTGGCGCAGAGTAGCTACAGACTGCGAAAGTGTGAGGGTCCTGTGCTCACCCTGAGGGTGAGGTGGGGCGCCCAGCACCAGGTCCGCAGCACCTGGCTTTGCTGAGGTAGGCTATGCTGCAGGTTGTCATCAGTGCTAGTTTGTGCTAGGTAGTTTTTGCAGACAGAGCTAGGATACACCTGTGTCCATCTGTATTTCCTAGTCACATCTAGCCCTTGTGGACTATGATGCACCCAGAATAGCGCATACCCTGTGTGGGTGCCATGGTCACATGATTTAAGTGAAGGGGGGTGTTTGGACCCATAGGCGGATTATGTAGCACTACCCAACCCATCCTCTGGGGCTCATAATCTCCCACCAACAGATCAACACTCTACATCCCTGCAATGGTGGCAGTAGAGGGGACCATCAACCATATCCCCAGGGAATGAACTGTCCCTGCGGCAACAGTGTGGTGCAGTACACATAGCCAGTGCATTCATGAGCAGAAGGTCACAAGTTCAATTCCCAGCTGTGGCTCCTACCAACCCAGTCCCCATATTTTACCCAGTACTAAACCGTGGTAATAAAGACGGGACTTTTTTTGCAGATAACATAAACATGCCTGAAACACCTATATTTTACCCTACAGAGCACATACACCATAAACATGTGCAATACCTAGAGCAGAGTTTCCCAACTGCAGTCCTGGAGGGCCAAACACCATTCAGGTGTCATGCTGTCTCTAATAAATATGTCTGTGCTGCATTTGTATGCGCCGCCCCCATGGTATGCAAATGTATCTCATGCATATTCATTAGGGACAGCATGAAAACCCAAACAGTGTTTGGCCCACCAGGACCGGAGTTGGGAACCTCTGCCCTAGAGCAGCGGCCAGCAGGGGCATAAACACCCACACCCACAGGTTCCACTATCCAAAGCCTCATGGAGAGTCAGGCTGTTGGGCCCTGCGCGCAGTAGCATCTCCCAATACTAGCACTTGCATACCTTAGCAATGCCGCCCTAAACTTGGGAATACGTTACACATGTATCAAAAGGTTGCTATGATTAATGGCAGATAGCAATTCCTAAGTTAATCACAATTTGCTGATAGAGCTGCATCATAGCAACCTTTCTGATATCTGTGGAGTGTGTTTCAGTTTTGGTTTCTGACAGTGTTTACCACCCCGGGGAGTGACCCCAACAGTATTGCGTACCATAGCCATGCCTGCACTGTGCCCAGGACTGGTGTGGTGGCCAGGGCTGCCAAAAGCCTCTATTTTTGCACAATGCTGGCATAGGTGTGGGAGTGCGTGTCTGTCTATCCGGTGTGTTGTGGCTGCCTACAACTTACTGAGCCCACAGAGCTTGCACTGTTTCCAGTGTTAGCCTGACAATGTGCATAATGAGGAGCAAGGCACTATGGGTATGGCCCGGACAGGGTGGCCTGGGCAGGATGCATCTGCACAAGGCATAGGGCAATGGCTGGGACATTGTAGTGCCCGGCCACCACCTGCACGGACAGGGTGGCCACAGCATGTCCTGATGGGAGGTCACTTTCACCCTGACTGAGCAGTGTCCACGGCATGGCTAAGTTCCCCCATAGTGCTATTTAATATTTCTCTCAAGTGATATTTATGAGTTCTTTTTTTCTGGGGCCCAATCACTGACTTATCTGCTTGGTGTGTGTGCTCACATCTCTTCCAAGAACATGCACTATGGACTAGCTAGCAGTTAGCATGTGTATGGCTGGACCACCTTGCAGGGTGCAGCGGCTGGAGAATGTCAGATAGTGGTGGGGGGCAGCTGAGTATTTCCAGGCCTACTGTCTGTCTGCTATTGCCTTATGGATGCATACAGATCTGTACTGACTGCCTGTAGGGTGCCTGTTCCCCAGCAGGACTGGGCTTGATGGTCCCCTCTACTGCCACCATTGCAGGGATGGAGAATGTGGATCTGTTGGTGGGAGAGTTGTACCCCACCCTGAGCCCCAGAGGGCTGGTTGGCTGGTGCTACATAATCTGCCTATGGGTCCAAACACCCCCCTTCACTTAAATCATGTGACCATGGCACCCACACAGGATATGCACTATTCTGTATGCATCATAGTCCACAAGGGCTAGATGTGACTGGGAAATACAGATGGACACAGGTGTATCCTAGGGGTGTCTGCAAGGACTATCTATCACACACTGACTCTGATGATGACCTGCAGCATAGCTTATCACAGCTAAGCCAGGTGCTGCGGACCTGGTGCTGGGCACCCCACCTTGCCCTCAGGGTGATAACAGTACCCGCACAATGTGACAGTCTGTAGCTACTCTGTGCCAGTAACACACACGGTCAGTTCCCCCCTACAAGGCCGAGGTGCTGTGGGGGTGCATACCCCATCTTGTGATCAGCTGTAGACTGCTGATCTGCATGTGCAGTACATCATGGGTACAGGTGGGTTAACCCTATCCTGGTAACCACAGCAGACAGTTTGTGTGGTGACCTGCAATCCTTCTGTAGCCAGCCAGGGGTGTGCTAGTAACTATAGAGATGTAGCCCATTGGTTACTTCACTGACTGTGGAGGCAGCAGTCATGGGTTTGATCCCATAGTGGTGTTATTTGATATTGCTGTCTGAAACATTTCCTTTTTTAATTTAAATTAATGCTGCCAGCAAAAACACCCTCACAATGCTGTAACCTTAAGGTGCCTCATAAGGCCCCCTATAAGGCGCCCTATAAAGCGCCTTTTAAGGCACCCTATAAGGCGCCTTATAAGATGCCCTATAGGGAACATTATAAGGTGCCTAGGCAGACAGTGCACTTTATAATGTGCCCTCTGGAGTGCCTTATAGGGCGGCTTATGCGGCACCTTAGGTTATGGCACTGTGAGGGTGTGTTTGCTGGCAGCTGGCAGCACTAATTTAAATTTAAAAAGAAAATGCCTTAGACAGCACTGATTTAAAGTAAAAGGTAATGCTTTAGACAGCCTTACTCATTAAGCCCACTGGGGGATTGAACTCATGACCCCTGTTTCATCAGTCAATGTATTAACTATTGTGCTACACCTCTGTTGCTGTGTTTGTAGGTCAGCACGCCTAATTAAGGCTAACGCATGTTAATGTGCCACAGCTCCCTCTATCTTGCGATAATGGACTTTATCGTGTGATAACCCGAAATGCTACCTTAAAACCGGAACGCCCATTACCTTATATGGCATTCGTCACAGTAAGACTGCAACTTATGCCGGTAACATTAAGACGGTTTAGTAAACATACCCCTAAAAATCCTGAAGTTGGGACTCAAGGTGGTGAACTAGGTCTGAAATTGGTTGACTGACAGATGACAGAGGGTAGTGGTAAATGGATTTCACTTGGAAGGAAGAAAGGTGAGTAGTGGAGTTCCTCAAGGATCTGTTCAGTAACTGATTCTGTTCAATACGTATGTCTGTGAGTAATAGTCCTGAGGAGTTAAAAGGAAAAGTTTGCCTTTTTGAGGATGACACAAAGGTTTTGAACAGAGAAGACACTCCAGAAGAAGTAGACATAATGAGTTGTGATTATAAAAATTAGAAGCATCGGCTAATGCTTGGCAGTTAAGAAGTATAAAGTGATGGTATCCAAGGTGTAGAAATCCAGAGTTGTTGTATACACTGGGAGGGGTCTAGGATAGAGATGCCAGGGTAATGAAGCAGTGGCCAAAGGTGAAACAATGCTAGGCTGCAAAAAAAGGGGTGATAGCCTGCATGAGAGAGATTTGCCTGTACTGCCTCCAGTCTATGCCAGTCTACCTCATTCAAAACCTGACCAGCTACATGTGTCTTGAGGACTGGGTTGATAACTACTGCTATAAACGCTTTGGGATTTTTTTTTTAACTTACAAATATTTTTTTTTTAATTTCATATTACCTTTTGACCTAAGCCTTGAACAGCTATACAACTCTTATGCTAGATCAAATATAATTTCAACACAGTGTAGGTAAGCTACATATCTCTAATATTTATAAAGAAAAAATAATTATATAAGAGCAACCATTTATTTGACCATATCTCCTTTAAGAATTCATTTAGGGAGCACCTGCATTTATGCAGATGTCAACCACAACCTTTGGTCCGACATTTCAATATCGTTCTTCCTTTGATAGTTAGTAATGTATTTGGTGCAATGACTTGAAAATATTTTACAAACCTTGGCAATCATACCAGACCTATTTAAATATCCTGGCAGTATAATATTTAATACATTGTTAATGCTTACAATATGTTGGCCTTTCATTCGGTGTTCTTTATTTTACCCAAGGGCTTCATGTAAATTCAGTATATTGAGAATTTACCGTCCTCAATCTACTGTATATACAGCACACAGAGACTGACTAAGCCAGTAGCAGGAGTTTCTCAAAGGTCCACTTTGCTTTGTGTTAGGCTGTATTATTGTACTTCCTCTGAACCCAAGGTCTTCCTTTCTTTACATTCCTTTATATTATTTGTGCAACAATATGTTTTCGTCTTTTATTAGGATATGTAATAAATAAAACACAAGCTAGCCAGCATATATAACTAAATTGAATATGAAATCACTGTGCTGCTGCACTACTGATTAAGTAGCAAAGTCCTCTAGGTTTGTTTAACTGTTGGAAGCCTCTGGAGACTGCAGTCATTTTGCCAGATACTAGTAAGCTGAACAGAGAAGGATGGATGCCTGTGCCATATTACAGTTATTATCAATTCACAGTTTTATAGATTTAGGAATTTTTTATATAGCACCCTAAGATAAGGTGCTTTACATAGAAGCATAATGAGTCTCTGGACCAAAGAGTATACCATCTGAATGGGGGCCTGAGGCAATGAGAGATAAAGTGACAAGGACACAGTTAAGTATTAATGGCAGAAACAGGGTTTAAATTCAGATTTTTTTTCTTTCTAGTCCATTATTTTTTTACCCCTAAGGTTACCCACTAAGGTAATGCTAAACTCCTATAGTAGAATAATAAATAATTATTGAAAAAACTTTCAACATGCTCTGAGTCACACCAGTTAAAATGGTTGGGGATCTACTGCTGACCACATCCTACCTTCAGTTTCTTCTCTCAGGACAACCAGGGCTTTGCCTGGAGTGTAGTGTCACAAAAACACTATGCCCAACTATATCATTAACAGTATCTTCATTTATTTCATGTATTGTTTCCAGTTTTATTAAATTTGTATAACAATAAAATATCCCTATAACCAATAAAAAACATACAAAATACTCACACACACACACATACACACCAATCATTCACTCACATCTAATCCACTCTTTCTCAAACACAATTTCTCATACAAAAACTATAAAAAAATGAGCTTAAACTCTTGATATGCAGTACCATCTGATGACTAATTCTCCCATCAACAAACCAATATTCCTCATAATCCACATTGCTTACAAAAGGTTGGTTGGAGATTCCACCATTTTCATCACATCTCAACTGCGTAGACTACTTTAAGTATTCCATCTCACAGAAAAAATGTAAGTAGACTATGCCAGATGGCAAAACACTGCCAATCTTCTAAATTATACACTGATGGCGAACGGTTCAAATGCCAGAGCTCTCCATGGTGAAAACTTCCCAATTCTCCAGATTATATACAAGATTATGAGTGATTCAAATAGCAAAACACTCCAACCTGGCCATTGGTTTTGCCACACTTAATAGGCTTCATCAGGGAGCAAAATGTCTGTTAACAAAAAACAATACATATAGAGGCGTATTCCAATGAGGATGCCAAGGTCCTTGAAAAATGTACAAGTTGGGAAAATGCAACACTGAGATAGTATACTGTGCACACACGAATCTACGTACACGTGACCATGGAATATGTGGCAAAACGTATATGTAAATAAACGTACGAAGCACGATGTGACATCCACCCAGCATGCACATACAAACAAGCAAGGCGTGCACTGTTTGTTTGGATGGCACGTCAACGTGGATGTCCGAAAACGTCCAAACATGCACTGTGGCCCAGGTGCAGCAGGAAACAGGATGGAGTGATGCCCCCTCCCCCTATGTAGGCAATCACGTAGCAGAACTTGGAAAATGGCCACCCGCCACCCAACTTTTCTGAGGCTGAGACACACCTGCTCTGCAGGCTAGTCCTGGAGAGGAGGCAGCCCTGCCCCCTATGGGACACAGAAGGCCAGCCCTTGCTGCAACACACATGGGCTGGGAATGCATCAGGACCACCCTAGTGCAGTAAGTAGGGAAAGCAGAAAGGTGGCAGATATGCAAGCAATAGGGAGTGACAGAGTACAGTGAAAGAGGGGTAGAGGGGAGCCTGGGCAAGGTCAGGAACGTGAACAGTGCACAGAGTCAGGAGAGCAGACCCAAAGCAAAGTGAGTGAGGGTGCAAAGGACCCAGAAAGTGCATGGTACATTGCGCCTCAGAGAAGAGTATATAGGCGAAGCAGGCACAAGGGACAGATGACCCAATAGAAAAACATAGAAACACACACGGACACACACACAACAATGTCCCTGTGGAATGCGCAATGCTGAGGATGAAATACCACCATGAGACAGAGAACTAAATAAACTACAACTGTGAAGCACACCAACCATCCCACATATATGTAACAGTATAGCAACATCCCCAGATCATGTCAGTCCAAGGAAGATGGTACATCACAGCCAAGAATGGTGGGTGGAATATGCCACAGGCAGCAGAGTGCAAGGTGAAAGGACTGCACAAAACAAGCACAGCAGGTGGGGACTGAACCCATGGCCCCCAGCACCCAGGCCACTGACTAAACCACTAAGCCAGAGCCACAAAAGATAGGCTGCAGTGCCCAGTCACATGCACAGGAAAAAAAGGCAGCAAAAGTACAGAGCACGGAGCAAAAAGCAGCTGCAAACCCCCAATTGCCCTGACACCCTGCTGTGTCCAAAGAAAGGCCAGACCTGTGGTAGAGTGCTCAACAGCAGCAGTAAAGCAGAGACGGAAGGACCAGACACCAGCAGTATACCAAAAACAAGCCAAGCAGGTTGGGACCAAAACTAAGCCCTCAGAACCCAGGGCAGTGGCCAAACCAGTAGGTGAGAGTAACACCCCAGCAGGAAGCAGGAGGTGAACATGCAAACTGTCAGTGATGATAGGCCCAACACAGGCAGGCATAGACAGATATGAACAGGAAAGGTGTAGTGCAATGCCACAATGTTTGGCACACCCCAGAAACTATGATGCCATGCACAGGTGACAGGTAGCAATAACAAGCCTGAGAACAGCATCCAATGGTCACAATAGGCACCGCCGGTCGGGCTGCATATTGTATTGCGATACATCTGAGCAGTGAACTACTGTCCCCATGGCCAAGTCCATGGCCTGGCCAGTATGCTCTGCAGGCACATGAAGCAGGAGGCTAAGGGGGGCAGGGCTAGCTGCAGGCCAAGGAGAGGTAGCACATGGGATGTGACTGCACAATGGATCCAGCTCCAACATCTGTAGGGGGGATAACACACAGGCAGTGACAGGGGCAGACTTGTGAGGGATGAAGCACAGATACTCATGAGTGCACCACTGTTTGTGTCCACAGACACTTCCTCATCATGAGGGACACAGAAGCATACCATGTGTGTTTCAGCTGCAGCAGGAGGAGGGTGAGTATGCAGGCACTGTGAGAGCACAGGTGCCATGACACCTCACCTGCCCCAGCACAAATAAGCCCACCCACTGCAGGTGTGACCGCAGACAGATCATGTGGCAGAGACATGCCTGCCATGCACCCCAAGTACTACCACTAATGCATGCCTTTTTATATCCCCCACAGCCATCCTGGTGGAGGACTCTCTGCCTCCTACACCAGAGGAGGCCAAGGAAGAGGAGGAGGAGGATGAAGGCAATGAGGCAGCAGAGGGGATGGCCAGAGAAGTACCTGGGCAACCGCAGACAATGGCAGGCAGACGCCACGAATTCACACCAAGCAGCACAAGCACAGAATCCAACACAATGGCAGGCACATGCAGCCCCATAGCACTATCCAGCTCTTCCCCCTTAGGAGAGAGTTGGGAGGAAGAGGGGATCACCCTGACACTGACAGCTTCCCTGAGGTAGAGGGGCAGGATAACACAGTGGGGGACATGGAGGGCTCCACACTGTGGCAGGCCCTGTGCCAAACCAGTGATGCAGCATGGGCTGTGGGCGGTGAGGAAGCAGAGGGTGCTGAGGAGACAGACTCCCTTGAAGGATGGCAAACTCAGGGATATGCCAGTCAGTGCTGGTCTATGGCAGGAGGAGGCAGGGACCAGAGTGGAGCTGTCTGGTTGTGTGTGTGTGGCTTTCATTGGGCAGGTGCAGAGGGAGTGAGCGGAAGTAGGCAGGGGGAGGTGGGAGAGGATGTGAGTGAGCAGGGTGAGGTGGGAGATGATGGGAGCATGGAGGCAGAGGTTGGAGGGGATGGCAATGTGCAGATGGAGGAGTATGGGAATGGAAGTGACCAGGGGGAGGCTGGGATGTGAGTGGGGGGGAAGGGGGCAGGGTCTGAGCAAGGGAAGGGATGCAAGGGAGAGGGTAGGCAGGGGGAGGAGGGTGGGGATGTGAGTGCCCCATGTGCCAGGTGCCATGGCCTAAGGCTGCACAATGAGCCACAGTTCGCTGCTGCAGAACGTAGAACCCTGCAGCACATGGCAGACACAGAGGGGACTGAGAACCAGAGCCATACCGTCCAAGTGGGGCCCCTGGAGCTTATTGCATAGCACTTGCAGGGCATCAGTGGTGACCTCCAGGCCCTGTCCGAGGAGGTGCGCCAGCTTACGGAGGCCCTCCATATCCCCATCCAGCCCCCAGGGCTGTGGGTGTGGCACCCTTTAGGCCACAATGGACTTGTGGGCTATGCAGCAGCTAGACAGGTCTGTCTTGGGGCCAGTACAACCACATGTGTGTGGTAGGGACAACCCATGTATGAATGGTTTGTTCACCCCAGTCTCTGATCCTCCTGTCTATCTTTCATGTTGGCCCTAGTGGGTGCCTCAAGTCTCAGGGGATGGTGCCCTGCTTGTGCAGGCACAGGCACACAGAGCAGCCCCACCATGTATGGTAGACCTGAGTGTGGGGGTGTGAACAATCCCTGCCAACCCTGGTGCCCTGTGCCCCTGAGCCCCAAGGGTGGGCCTGGCATGCTGACCTGATGCAGTGGAGGGATAGAGGAAGGGGCAATGGAAAACAGATGCATCCAGGCACTGAATGGACAGTGTTGTGTGCCATGGCCAGGCGCAGTGGTAATAGGGCCTGCGAGCACAGGATGTGTGTGGGTGGTAGGAGGGTGGGGGGGTGAGCATGTCTATGGGGGTCACTCTGTCCCATGAATAGCCATGGGGCCCCCCTGCTGGTCCCAGCAAAAGCACCCCAGTATGAAGAACATGGGGGCAGGAGAGGGCAATGCCGTGGATGAGCAAGGGCGGGGCATGGGCCATCCGTGACCCTGTACATACAGGCCCAGTTCAGAGGGCAGCCCTGTACGGTCAGGGCCATGAACATAGATGGGGGGCGTAGCCTACTGCAGACGTGGAAAGGGTCCCTCTGGATGTTGGGGGAGCTTGGCACCAGTATAACAAAAACAGGTAGGGGGCTGAGTATGTTCTCGCAGCCAGACCCTGTCCATGTGAGGCTGGATCAGGGACCTGGCTGCAGGGAATGAGCTAAACAGTGGTGGCTGGCATATGCAGCCTGAATGGAGCTGCAGTGCCATGGCAACGGAGCGTCATGTAACAGTGACCCCATTCAGAAGCCTGACTGAAGTAGTTAGGCATGTGGCCATGTATGTGGGCTGATCAGAAACAGGGCCAGGCCCACACGCTCATGCCCTAGACCTGATTCCGAGCCTGCACCCAGCCACCGCAGATTTGGATCTACCTCTGGGGTTCTCGAATACAACCATCCGCACAGGGGACTGGATGGGCAGCTCAGAATGTGCCTCCATGTGGGTAGGGGATGTGGCCCTGATCCCACAGGGACAAAGGTGGGCATGTGTGGGTTGGGGTGCACCCCATGTGGGGGCATATGGATGGTGTGCTGCAGGGGAGGTATAGGCAGATGGGTGCAATGGCCATGGCAGGGGGGGCTGGACATCCCAGAAAGTGGCAGCCATAGGAACAGTGCCAGGGTTGGTGGACAATGCAGTGCACACATGGGACACAGCAGGACCAGGAGCGCATGTATGTGGCATGTGCATTGGGAACATACAGTGTTCACCCATCCCATGCCACAGCGTTTGGGCACCCCAGGGTCTAGTCAGTGCCTACCCCAATGTACAGTGCCATGGCACAGGGGCACATGTGGTACCATCACATGTCACTTGTGCTGTCTATTGCTCACACCCTTATCCAGGCAGGGCCATGTCAGATGTCTGCAGCCATTACTCTGAGGTGCCCATGTGGGTTGGAGCTCCCAGGGCCCTGGATCTGTAATGGCCTGCTGATACAGATGCACTTACCGAGAAAACCCTGCCCACCACCTTACCATGCACCCCCCTCCCTGCAGCCCAACCACCCCAGCCGAGCAGGCTTACCTCATGTGAAGTATGTCTGCAGGAGGTCCAGCCGTGCCACCATACCCCTCTGGTATACTCTAGCATGTTCCTGCTGTGGTGCCAAATCATCATGCTTGTCTTCTGGTGTGTCCTCTGCCACATTGAGCTCTGGCCACCTCCAGCGAAGGTTATAATTGTGCAGTATGCAGCAGACCAGGAACATCCTGCACAACTTAGAGGGATCATAGAGCTGATTGCTACCAGACTGGTCCAGGCATTGAAACCGGCTCTTCAGCAGGTTAAATGTCTGCTTAATGAAGGAGCATGCCTGCCAGTGTGCTTTGGGTGAGTGGTATAATGAATGGGATCATTAGCCAGTATCGAAGTGGGTAGACTCTGTCACCTGCAGGGTTGGAGGGGAAGGTACAAACAGGGTCAGACTATCCCATGAATGGTGGGAATGTACGTCATGTTGTGACGGCAATCCTTGATATCCACCCCCCCCCCCCCGCCAGCCCAGGCCACATCCTTCCCATACGAACAGCTGGCGTCTACAAGGGGGCCTATATGGGGGCAGGAAGGGGTGATACAGAGCTCGGGTGGCGCATGGGTGGGCTGTGACCCTGGACATACAGGGCCATTTAAGAGGTAGGCCCTATTCATTTGGGGCCCTGCATCTACAGAGGGGTCATATACCAGCTGGACGGTGGCTTACATCCCCCTGGGCAGAGTGTGGTTGCAGCGCAGTGCCCAGGGATGCAGGTGAAGGGGCACAGGGGCCCCCCTTGGGCTGGCCCAGGCCTTGGAAGGCCAGATCAGGGGCCAAGCTGTGGGGACAAATGAGACCAGATAGGTGGCTAGGGATCATGAGAAGGATTGGTGCCACAGTGCCATGGCAACAGGATACCAGATGACACAAAACTATTTAAATTTGTTAAAACCCAAGGATTGTAGAAAATTGCAAGAGGATCTTGATAAATTGGAAGACTGGGCATCCAAATGGCAGATGAAATTTAATGTGGACAAGTGCAAAGTTATGCAACTAGGAAAGAACAATCCAAACTATGGTTACACGATGCAAGGTTCCACATTAGGAATAACCACCCCAGAAAAAAATGTGGGCGTCATCATGGATAACATGTTAAACCCTCAACCCAGTGTGCAGCAGCGACCAAGAGAGCAAATAGAATGCTTGGTATCATAAGGAAAGGAATGGAAAATAAAACAAAGGATATTATAATGCCTCTGTATCATTCCATGGTGCGACCGCACCTTGAATATTGTGTGCAATTCTGGTCGCCGTATCTTAAAAAGGATATAGCATTATTAGAAAAGGTACAGAGAAGAGCCACCAAAATGGTAAAGGGGATGGAAGGATACTCCTATGAAGAGAGGGTAAAAAGGTTAGGGCTCTTCAACCTGGAAAAGAGGCGGCTGAGAGGAGATATGATAGAGGTCTATAAATTAATGAATGGAGTGGAATGGGTAAACATAGATTGATTGTTTGCATCATCAGAATATAAAAAGACTAGGGGATATGTAATGAAGCTACAGGGTAACCTATTTAAGACTAATAAGAGAAAATATTTTTTCACTCAATGTGTAATCAAACTCTGGAATTTGTTACCGGAGGATGTAGTAAAAGCTGTTATTGTAGCTGGGTTTAAAAAAGGTTTGGACAAGTTCCTGGAGGAAAGGTCCATAAACTATTATTAAAAGGGACACAGGATATCACTGCTTGACCCAATACAAGCATCGAGGAACCTGTGTCTATTGGGGAGACTGCTAGGTACTTATAACCTAGATTGGCCACTCTTGGGAAACAGGATACTGGGCTTGAGGGACCTTGACCTGACTCAATATGGCATATCTTATGTTTTTATGTTCTTACCATGGCACTGTGGCTCTATGAAGGGGCCTAACTGATGCAGCCAGGTATGTGGCTAGGTGTAGAGACTTCCCAGGATGTGGGGACAGCCTGCATCTCCAGGCCGGTGGATCTGGGGTTGGTCCCATGGATGTATTGGGACCCCATGGGGAGGATGCCAGGTGCTACAACTTCATGTCCCAATTCTGACCCTCCCCCCAGGGTCAGGTCCTGCATGTCAGTGTGGCCTCCATGGAATTAGTGTGCGCCACATGTGAGAACTGGTAGGTATCTGTGGGCTGGGGTGGCCGTTATTGCAAATAGGGTACTGAGACCTTCTGATCCCTGGACTAACCCAGTATGGCATATCATATATTCCTATGTTCATATCTCCACACCCACCAGGCCCAATATACATATTTATTTATTTATTTACATTCTCTTATATACCGTGCTATTCTGCATCAGTGCGGTTTACATTGAACAAACTGAAATTACATTGAACAGGGCATTATAACTTGGAGATAACTATTTTACAGCGAACATGGGCATATGTGCCCTACCTGTGCCAGGCTACTCATGCACATGCAGGGTGGTGTGTTCATGCCATGCATCCCACCCATTTGTGATGCGCATGCTGTGCTGATGTGCACTCATCAACGTGCCCACATGTCACAGGTGTGCAGACCCCCATGCAGGCATATAGTAGTGGTGATGCAACCGGTACCCATTGCCATTGTTATGTGTCCACACCCGTGCATGACTCCACAGTGGCTATGGATGGCCAGCATGCACATGGTAGCCCATGCCCCTGTGCCGAATGGTGACCCGCATGCATGTGTGTATTCCTCTGTGCTGTCTCAATTTACCCAATAGCCAGCCACCGGTGATGGCACCACTCGTGAAGGCCTCATGTATCTCTGACTGAACCATGATGTAGGCAACATGGCATGCCCCAGGGAAACACAACATGACATTAGTGATCACAATATCGGCATTGCAGATGACCTGCATATTCACTGAGTGGTAGGCCTTCTGTTTGCGATATACAGCCTTGTGGTGGCATGGGGGATGGAAGGCCACATGTATGCAGTCAATTGCACCCAGGACAGCTGGGAATACAGCAACCTCATGGAACTGCAGCACAACCCACTGCTGTTGGTGTGGGGCATAGAGGAAGGAGATGTACTGTGCAACACATGCCACAAGGGCGTTCAGGACCCCAGTGATGTAGCATGACACAGCTGTCTGGCTAAGGACTGCTGCCATTGCCAGCACTGGCTGGAAGGAGCCTGTTCCCAGGAAGGCAAGGGCCGTGAGCACCCTCATGTGGACAGGAACTGTGTCCTGTCTATCCATACATGGTGCCAGGTTTACCTGTAGCTCCAGGCACAGGTCATGGATGGTAGCACAATCAAACTTGTAGCAGGTCACGCAGAGCTTATCACTCTGGCCCAGGTACTGGCAGTTCAGCCTGTGTATGCTGGGATACAGGTTACGCTGTCTGGCCCTCTGGCATTCTTGCTCTGCACATACAAGCAGAGCTTTGGCAGGCCAAGTGGATGTCTCCTCCCTGTATTTGGCTGCAACAACATCTCACACCTGTGGGGGAGGCACTCACACATATACTGCCTAGATATGTGTGGGTGTCACTGCCCACAGTGCCTGTCCGGCACATCTGGGCACCCACATATCTGGGCAGATAAGTGATGCACCCACCACAGGTCCAGCAGGTGCTAGGTGATCCTGCAGGGGCAGGGTTGTGGCATGGAGAGTGGGTGTCTGTCTAGGATGCGACATGGTACAGGCACCCTTGACATCCAGTCCACTTACCAGCTTGCCCTGCCTCTGTCCTACATGTGGCCAGAGCACCATGATGCCATGTTGCCACAGCACCATGGCTACATGCAGGGGTTACACTCAATGGTAGACCCCAGCCACCTGCATTCCCTGTGGCCTGACCCCAAATTGGGCATGTGGGGCACAGGGCCAGGCAGAGGTGAATCCCCTGCACATCCTCACCTGCCTATCCTGACCCAGGTTATATACCATCCAAGGGGACAAATCCCACCTCAATGGTAGGTTACATCACCCATGTAGGGCACAGACCCAGATGTACAGGGCTGACCTTGGATCCCTCCCATACATCCGTGGTCTTTGCAGCACCCCCATTGCACACTTGCCTCACCTGTGGTCCGTACACACATACCCACAACCAGAGCTCCCCACATGGGTAGTACCACCTGCAAGGAGTTCCATTTCCCCATTGCTGGCTGCATGCATTGTGGATCTGGACAACATGTTCATTTGGTCTGACCCACTATTCTCTGAACAGAATAGATCCCTTGGCCTCCACATCAGCTACTCAATGGTAGTAACTGCATGGGATCACCACCCAGAGGGATAGTGATGAAGTGGATGGGTCACACCTGCAGGGTGGCATGGGACAGGCACAGCTGCTCTTCCAAGGGGGCCAGAGGGACCATGGTGCCTGACATTGGAGTGTGGGCCAGCTGCCCATATGGCCTTTCACTGCCCCATGCTTCTTTGTCTGTTAAATGGAGCAGCATTTGTGGTGCAGTGGCACCATTGGTCTATATCTGTGCATGGTTTTTGTCACCCTCCTCCCTCTCACCTTCCCTCTATAGTGTACCTTTAGGTATATCCCCTCTCCTGCAGCTCACCCTCCTGCAATATTGCCACAGCCCCTGATGGGTGCTATACACCAGTCACCTCACAGATCCCTATCTACATCTACACAGGCTGCCCTCACTGTATTCCTGGGGGACACTGTCACAGCATGTTTGCATGGCTCTGGCAGACATTTTATAACAGGCCGGCACCTACTGTGTGTGAACACTGGGTAGTGGAATCTGCAGATGTGCATCTACAGGTCAGGTTTACGCCTCAGTAATGTTGCCAATGGATCTGACTGTTGAAAGAGCTCAGGCCCAGCCATGGATGCAGTTTACAAAAGGCATTCCTGCACTTACGGCCGTGGACATATTCCATGCTGTCTACGTGTCAATCTATGCATGAACATGCCCCATATTCTGTGCTCGAATATGTCAACGCCGCTACACATCCACCCGTCATAGGACATACATCATATCTGAGGTCACGCCCCATGGTTTAGATATATTCCCAGGCTACTGAGTCAGTTTAGACATGTTCCTGAGCTGCTGCTTCTATGTTTTGGGGATTTCCTTTGTGACTGTGCATTCAGCAATGACCACAAAGGTCTCAACATGGAAACACAACTTCAGCGACTGCGAATTGCCCCTCCTCATAGAGGCAGTACTTGGTGACTTTTTTTGCCCTGATGGGCACAGAGGAGTGCAAACTGAGTGCCTATGAGCAACAGCAGCGATGACTGGCTATCGGTCGCAGGCCTAATGCCATACACCATAACAAAGATGAGATTGAGGACCTGAAGCGGAAGTGGCAACAGGTGCACCGGGACATGTGTACAAAGGCACACAGTGAGGGTCCGGATGTTTGGGGGCCGCAGCTAACCAACCTGGAGAGACAGGTCCTGGCAAAAGTTGACTCTGTTACATTGGAGGGCGTCAGTGACCTGGACACCACAAGGATGGCAGGGGACAGGGGTGTGTGCATGATCTGTCATTCACCTCCTACATGGCCTCTCTCTGTACCCTGCATCTCTGATTTTGGGCCACTTCCTAACCTCCCACTGCACCTTTCACATGTCCCCTCTCGGGGTGTGCATTGAGCTTGCATGGCCATGTCACACTGCCTCTTTTCCCTCTGCTACCTCTGGGGGGGGGGGGGCTCTGTGGTTGCAGTCTGCACTATGGTGCATGACTCTGGGTCCTTCTCCCTACACCTTGGCATGGGTGTGTGTGCACACTGACAGCATGCATCCATAATGGTTTGATCAGTCTTGCTTCTCCCAACAGGTGCAGATGCCATTGCAAGACCTAGCACTTCTCCCTTACCAGCCATACCACCAGCCGCTCCGTCACTGCCCCAGTCACCTTGGCATGCTGCAACCACTGTGGTGCCAGCAGAGACAGTCAGATCGCACCTAGGCAGCCCTAGAGACATAGCTACAGGGCCTGCTGATGCAGATGGGAAGGGGGATACCACATCGGAGGATGGAGAGGGCCAGGGCCAAGCATCACCAGAACCACCAGGGCAATCGGGAGGGGCTGTGCACAGGAAGCGGCTATGGCAATGTACATTTGTGCTGCTCGTGCAGTGTGCCCAACACCTGCTCGCAGCAACAACACAGGTATCTGTGGCCTCCTCAAATTACTTCGTCCTTCCTTGTCTTTTAGTCCTCCTTTCCCATTTAGTGTTCATAGTTTCATGATACTCTCCCACATACTTTGATAGTCACACGTGTGCTGTAATGTTTTTATTTAGTCATTAACTCATTACTTTCAGTTATTTATTCATTTTATTGTTTTAACATTTGTTTATTTTTTTTATATTGATTGTCAGCCATTTATTCCTATTTGCATATTTATTTCGTTTTAGATTTTTAATTGATGTAGATTGTTAATGTTCTTATAGGGTCTTGGTACTCTTTCATTTTCGTATATGTTTTTTTTTTATTAATTGTCTTAATTTGTGGTTATATTTTGAAAGAAGGCCCCCTGAAAGAAGGCCCTTTGGGCAGGAACGCATCAGGGTTTTTTTGACAATTAAAGAACCTGTCTCAAAAACTTGCTGTTTCTGTTGTTCCTGTTCCCTGTGTGGGTTTTTGCTCTCTGTAGTTCCTCCATCATCCCAAAACCATTTTTAAAGTAGCAAAGGATTCTAGAAGCTCCTCCACTCACCATTTAAAAAGTCCCTGGTGGTCCCAGTAGGCCCCTCAGACTTTTCCCCCCTTTCCCCCCTTCTCTGTTAAAAAAAATAAATAGAAAAACAAGATGTCACACATCTTTAAGCCCTGCCAAATTTAAATCTCATCCCCTGAGTAACAGTTGCCTCTTTGCAGGCCCACCCATCATTCCATGTCTCCCAAAAGCCAAATTTTGAAATTCCTGGTGTCTTGTGTAGGCAGAAGAAACCCAGAATCACTCCTGCTCCTTTGACAAGAAGCATTTGCAAATAAAACAAGTCAATGATTGCCTGCACAGTTAAACAAGCCATTGACTTGTTTTATTTGCAAGTGTCTTTTGCAAGATTTCTTTTCATTTCTTTCTCCTGAGAATTTTTATGATTTTTATAAGTCTAACCCCTGAGGAAAACTATTTTTGCTGAAACTTGGCTGAGTCAGGCTTTTTATTAAAGATTTTTTCTTCCTATGCTCTCCTTCTGCTCTTGTGTTGTGGGATTGATCTTCTGCTGTGGAGGTTTACCTTCAATCTCCTTCCTTGACTTTTTGTACCACAGCCAAGTTAAGCTAGAGGACTGCCTGCCCTTAAGGTTCTCCAGCCCACTATAGTCTAAACTAGGCCTTAATCCTTCCTACAAGCCTAGAGGATTCATTGTGTTCGTTAGCATTCTCTAAGCCAGCAAGACTAAACTCAGCTCACATCAAGTGGCTTTTGGAGCATAAAAACATAAGAGAGCCATACTGGGTCAGACCAAGGTCCATCAAGCCCAGTAACCTGTTTCTAACAGCAACCAATCCAGGTCACAAGTACTTGTCAGGTTCCCAAAAATGTACACAGATTTCATGCTGCTTATCCCAGGGGTAAGCAGTGGATTTCCCTGGTCCTATTTAATAATGGTTTATGTTCTTTTCCTCCAGGAACTTAGAAACATAGAAACATGATGGCAGAAAAAGACCTCATGGCCTATCTAGTCTGCCCTTCCATATTGACTACTACAATAGTTCCCTCTTTTCCATTAGAGATCCTCAGATACTGTCCTCATCTCTACCACCTCTACTGGGAGACTATTCCATGCATCTATCACTCTCCATAAAGGAATATTTCCAACTATTACTCCTGAGTCTATCCCCTTTTACCCTCATGTTATGTCCCCTCATAGCAGAATTTGCTTTCAATCGAAACAGGCTCTCTTCCTGTGCATTTATGCCATGGAGGTATTTAAACATCTCTATCATATCTCCTCTATCTCACCTTTCCTCTAAAGTATACATATTAAGATCCTTAAGTCTGTCCTCATGTGCTTCACAATGAAGACCACTAACCATTTTAGTAGCCACCATCTGCACCAACTCCAATCTGCTATATACTTTTGAAGGTGTGGTCTCCAGAACTGCACACAATACTCCAAATGAGGTTGCACCAAAGACTGATACAGAGGCACTATCACCTCCTTTATTTTGCTGGCCATTCCTCTCCCTATGTACCCAAGCATCCTTTTAGATTTTGCCATCACCTTTTCTACCTGTTTATCTACTTTACGACCGTCAGATACAATCACACCTACAGTAGGTCCCGCTCTTCTTTTGTGGACAGAAGTACTCCCCCCCCCCCTACACTGTACCGCTCCTATGGATATTTACAGCCCTATTACCAAGCAGCCCGAACACCATTATCTCTTGCACTAGATCCTGCATTCCATGAAGGACTGAGTCTAAAATAGCTTCCCCTCTTGTTGGTTTCTTTACCAACTGCTCCTTGAGAGAGTTATTTATTTCATCTAGAAATCTGATCTCCCTAGCATGACCTGATGTAACATTGACCCAATTTAATTAGTGGAGGAGGGATAGTAAGGAAATCCACAGTACTACCTTTTAACTTTTGAAAGGGAAACTATGACAAATGAGGAAAACAGTTAAGAAAAAACTAAAAGGAGCGGTTGCAAAGGTTAAAGACGTACATCAGGCTTGGCTGTTGTTGAAAAATACTATCTTGGAAGCCCAGACCAGCTGTATTCCACGCTTTAAGAAAAGTGGAAGGAAGTCCAAAAAACTGCCAGCATGGTTTAAAGGTGAGGTCAGAGAGGCTGTTATTGCCAAAAAAGCATCTTTCAGGAAATGGAAAAAAGAGCCAAACGACGAAACCTGGAAACAGCACAAGCACTGGCAAGTCAAATGCAAGGCATTGATAAGGCAGGCAAAGGGAGAATTTGAGAAGAAGCTTGCTGCGGAAGCAAAAACGCGAAGTAAAGACCTTTTCAAGTACATTCATAGCAAAAACCCCGTGAGAGAGTCATTTGGTCCATTAGATGATAAAGGGGTTAAAGGAGCACTAAGAGGCGACAAGGCGATAGTGGAGAGATTGAATGAATTCTTTGCTTCAGTCTTTACTGAGGAAGATGTAGGGATGTTACCCATGACTGAAGTGGTATTTAAAGGTGCGGAAGAATTGAAGGAAATATTGATACATCGGGAAGATGTATTACAACTATTAGATAAACTGAAGAGTAGCAAATCACCTGGGCTGGATGGTATACATCCAAGGGTGTTGAAAGAACTGAAATACGAGATTGCAGACCTGCTATTAGTAATCTGTGAACTATCATTAAAATCATCTCTAATACCTGAAGATTGGAGGATCGCCAATGTAACACCAATTTTTAAAAAGGGTTCCAGGGGTGATCCGGGAAACTACAGACTGGTGAGCCTGACATCAGTACCGGGAAAAATGGTAGAAACCATCATAAAGAATAAAATTACTCAGCATGTAGATAGTCATGACCTAATGGGAGACAGCCAACATGGCTTTAGACAAGGAAGATCTTGTCTTACTAATCTGTTATGTTTTTTTGAAGGAGTGAATAATCAGGTGGACAAAGGTGAGTCGGTTGATATTGTGTATCTGGACTTTCAGAAAGCCTTTGACAAGGTCCCTCATCAGAGACTTTTGGCAAAACTAAAGAGTCATGGGATAGGAGGCAGTGTACTATTGTGGATCAGGAACTGGTTAAAAGATAGAAAGCAGAGGGTAGGGCTAAATGGCCAATTTTCCCAATGGAGAAAGGTGAATAGTGGTGTACCCCAGGGATCTGTGCTGGGTCCGCTGCTTTTTGACATATTCATAAATGACCTGGAAAGTGGAATAACGAGTGAGGTTATCAAATTTGCAGATGACACAAAACTATTTAAAGTTGTTAAAACCCAAGAGGATTGTGGAAAATTGCAAGAGGATCTTGATAAATTGGAAGACTGGGCATCAAAATTGCAGATGAAATTTAATGTGGACAAGTGCAAGGTTATGCACCTAGGGAAGAACAATCCAAACTATGGTTACACGATGCAAGGTTCCACATTAGGAACCACCACCCAGGAAAAAGATTTAGGCGTCATTGTGGATGCCATGTTAAAACCCTCGGCCCAGTGTGCAGCAGCGGCCAAGAGAGCAAATAGAATGCTAGGTATGATAAGGAAAGGAATGGAAAATAAAACAAAAGATATTATAATGCCTCTATATCGTTCCATGGTGAGACCGCACCTTGAATATTGTGTGCAATTCTGGTCGCCGTATCTTAAAAAGGATATAGAGATTTTAGAAAAGGTTCAGAGAAGAGCCATCAAAATGGTAAAGGGGATGGAAGGATACTCCTATGAAGAAAGGCTAAAAAGGTTGGGGCTCTTTAACCTGGAAAAGAGACGGCTGAGAGGAGATATGATAGAAGTCTATAAATTAATGAACGGAGTGGAACGGGTAAACGTAGATCGATTGTTTACCTTATCAGAATATAGAAAGACTAGGGGACATGCAATGAAGCTACAGGGTAAACTATTTAAGACTAATAGAAGAAAATATTTTTTCACTCAACGTGTAATCAAACTCTGGAATTTGTTACCGGAGGATATAGTAAAGGCTGTTAGTGTAGCTGGGTTTAAAGAAGGTTTGGATAAGTTCCTGGAGGAAAGGTCCATAAACCATTATTAAGAAGGGACCCAGGATATCAATGCTTGAACCAATACAAGCATTGTGGAACCTGTGTCCCTTGGGGAACCTGCTAGGTACGTATGACCTAGATTGGCCACTGTTGGAAACAGAATACTGGGCTTGATGGACCTTGGTCTGACCCAGTATGGCATATCTTATGTTCTTATGTTCTTATAATACCAGGGTAATTTAAATCTCCTATTACTGTGTTGTAAACTTTGCTAGCTTCCTTAATTTCTGTTAGCATTTCATCATCTGTCCGATAATTTAGGCCAGGTGGACAGTGGTACACCCCTATTGTTATTCTCTTCCTCTTTTTGAAATGCAATTTCTATCCATAAAGATTCTACAGTGTATTTCATTTCCTGGAAAATCTTTATTGTGTTGGACTCAATGTCCTCTTTAACATGTAGCGCCACCCCTCCACCTATGCATATTGATGATCGCCTGCCAATCTGGCATCTCTACCCCAAAAATGAGTTATCTCAAGTTACAGCCTATTTGCAAATAAAGTCCTTTAATGTTTCTTGCAGTGTTGTTTAATACACTCTGCCTGATATCTGATAAAGGTATGCCCTCGCTATGACAATCTCAAACATAAAGCTGATAGCAATTCATGCCATATTCTCTTCCCCTAATGGAGAAGATCCAAAGTATGATCTCACGGCTGATATTCTGTAAACCCCTGTTTCAGAGTTCAGGGATGATCCAATATGTGTTTGAGCATTATATTGGACAGGAAATGCATGTTCCATGAGTAATCAGGCAGTTTTGGTGAGATCCTCCCTCATCTGTCAAATTAGCTGCCAGTATGTTAGATTGTTGACCCCAAAATACAGTGCAAGCTTGAGTATAGCTTGTTCGCTGCATAGCTCCTCTGTGTCAGGAGCAAACTGTTCTTGGCGTATTTCATGCTTCTCTTTCCATTGCATGCAAACTCTTTACACTGGTAGGCTTTATGGTTCTTCCCTTCCTTGAAGGAGTATCTAATGATCCAGACTATCCTTTGTCTTTATGGTGGGAGTAGAATTTACTGTTCTCCTTTCCAGTTCCTTGCTAACATGTGAGGCAAATTCTGAGAACTTAATTTCCTAAGATTATGGTGTCATGATGGCTTGATTGCACTTCACTACTTGCTGCTCCAATTTGAACTGAGTGGGTACCGTATAAATGTAAATTGGGGCATATTGCTACAATAGTATTCTTAAATATTATGGTTCGCTGATAAATGTTTGAGGATTGCAATCACACTGTATAAAATAATGCCATCCTTTTATTGTTTTTATCTTTTCATAAGCACAGGCATTGCTGACAGGGCATGTGCCTAGTGTACTGATAGCTGTTTGAATGACTTCCTATAGATCATTCTTGTATCTGTGTATGCAAATCTCTGTTCTATCATCGTATATTTTCATGTTGCTAGGCGCTAGTCCTTGACCAAGCATTTTCTTAGTAGCTGGCAGGACTACTTGACTGGTATGCAGTGCTGCTAAGAAAATATGAGAGAGTGTTAGTTTTGAAGGGTATGATTTTTTGAAGATGGAATTGCATTCAATTAGGGGTTTGCTTAGTTTCCTCATGTTTTTTATGGTATTATTCATTTTTTTATTATTTACATTTCAGGTGCAGTGTTGGCAATATTGTACATATTGATAGTCCACACTATTGACAATGTGGGGAAAAATACAATTTCTGTTTTTTTCCTGGAATTTTGGATTCAAAACTAGATGAAATGAGATGGGAAATGTTATTAACATTTCAGATGTCATTTCAAACGAATGCACATATCTAATAAAGACTGTCAGGCATGTATGAAAAAAAGAGTAATGGACTAGGTCCAATCACTCTGTTCCACTATGGGGGTCATTTTGAAATGCAAATAGGCTTCCTGAATGTGACGAGTCAACGTTTTCCTCACAAAAATGTCTAGATCCATATTCCTAAATCACGTGACCCTGCACGTACACCGTGCAGAAATGGGGAGCTTAGAACGTGACTGGGAGGGGGCAGAACAGGAACATGGCAAGCCATGGAAATGTGGAAAGTGTATTTAAGAAAGCTTCGTGTACGTCCTGAATCTTTCCCAACATGGAATAAGACCAGAACGTAGAAAAATATCTGCTCTGAACTTCAACATGTCCCATATAGATGAATGGCTGTGACACGTCTGTTCTGAACTGGTGTGTTTGCTGTCTGGGAGGGCACAAGATGCAGCTGTAAAGAATAGAATGCACAGGTGAGGGATGTTTGTAAGGTTAGGGAACAACAAAAAACACCCCAATAGAAATATAAAGCACTGCAATAGTCTTCATTCTGGCTATGCTGACATTTGCTGTTTGTGCTTAAGGGCTATTCTAGGCTTCCCAAATAATTCCAGTGTTTGCAAAGATGGGAATGTAGATGTAGGGATGGTATGTGAGATAGTATGGAGCAGATTCATGTCTGACTTAGAAATGCAGAGCAGATGTGTTGTCCTGAGACGCCATGCCATTATGTCTTACCAGCAGTTGTTTATAGGTACAGGGCATGGTTTTTGCAGAGGTATGTTATTTGTGACTGCAACCAGAATGTGTGTGTGTGTGTGTGTGTGTGTGGTATGGGGGTATAGAGGAGGGCCTGTGTGCTGATCCGTAACCTTGGGGGGGGGGGGGATATGTATGCCTGGCCAGTACTTGGACCATGGGACTGAATGCAGCATCACCAGGAGCCAATCTGAATGGACAGTATATTCTGAAAAGCTGCTCTGCAGCAACATAGCAGGGCATGTCCTTGTCAATGCTGGGGGACCCTCGGAATAGGAGCATGATGCAGTGCAAAGAACACCATTAAATATCTGACTGCATCATGTTATTTGTGACTGCAATTACTAAGGTGTTCTTCAAATGCCATGAATGTTTTGCTGCAGGGTCTGTCTGGACAAACATCTTATTTTCCATTATTTATTTAATAGCTTTGGTGCATGTACATAATCTGGTAGTGTTATGGGCATGCAGCAGACTAGTTTATATTTTTTCTTTTTTTTTCTTTTTTATTTATGCATATTTCACTTACCCTTTCCAAAAGACAAGTGAATAGAACTCAAAAATAATCAATCATAAAAATCAAATAGCCAATATGCAGTACAATATTAGCCCATAATATGGGAAATCAAGATCCAAGAACAGGAAAAACGAAAAAAAGTCATATTGCTAACACAGTATGACAAAAGGAGAAACCTAAGGAAGAACTCCATTACCAGTCCCTCTAAGAGTCTCTACAGTAGTGGCTGCAGAGCAAGTACTAATGCACTTATCCCCTTCCTAGTAGAAATAAAATCAGTTAGCATTTTAGGTAAAAAAATGTAAAAGTCTTACCCTCCCAAACTACAATACAAACACAAAGAAAATGAAGCACAAAAGTCAACCCAGGGGTCAAGACCCTAGAATGCTGGAACAAGAATCCCTGGTGCTGCTCTTCTGTACTTAGACAGGTCAGGAAATATACATATTGTTGAACCAAAAAATAACTTATTCATTGAACGGAAATGCAGCTTGAAATCCAGGTTGTGGTCCACCTCCAAGGCAAATGTTAGAATAAGGGTGGATTGTTGGGTCACATCCTCCAGAGAGGATTCAAAAAACTTTGTCAAAGTTTTTGCCAACAGAGATTCCTTGCCCTTCAGATGGCAAACCTCCATTCGGCAACAGGTATTGGGCCCTCACTAAAGTAGGGAGGTTCCCAGGATCCATCCTGAGTATTTCAGGTAGATATTTCTTCACCATGTTAATAGGTAGTATGAGTGGAGATTTGGGAAAATTCAGCAGATGCAAATTATTGCATCTAGATTTGTTTCCAAGATACTCCATTCGCCCAAAGGCGACTACTGTCCTTTACCAAAGACTCACCTACAGCCTGCACCATGTCCATCTTTGACTCGAGAATAGTCATTCTTTCAACAACAGCTTCTAATGACTTGGAGTTCTCCACCACAGCCTGGGATACCACAGAAATATCACCCACCGAGCGACCAGAAATCGATTGAAGAGAAGAGGTAAAACCTTGCATCACACTCCACAGTGACGCCAAAGTTATCGTCTTTGGCCTCTGCATCTCACAAAGCATTCCATGGGGAGTTGTCTCCCCCTTTCCCCATGCGATAACCTCCAAAGTTATTCTGGCGACCACCCACTGATCAGCAGCAGTCCCAAGCAACAGAGGAGATGAGGCAGCAACAAGGCTTCTCCCGGCTGGAGCGCAACAACAGCCACATCAGTTGGAGTGTGATACAGAACGCCAGCAACAACTATGCTTCTGGGGTTAGGCAGAAGCATAGTTGCAGAATAGGGCTGCAGAATAGGAATGCAGAATAGGGCTGAGTGAAGCCCCCTTCACTGTTGTCCAGGGAAACCCCATCAGACAGGCTCAGGAACACCAGTAGCGGAGAAACAGGGGTAACCCAAAGGCCTAAAATGTTGCCTGACAATGAGGAGTGGTTTCAGAGCTTTCCGAGAAGACAAACTTCCCCTTGCACTTTATCTTACCCATCTCCAATCAGTAAGGGATACTTCAAATTGCAGGCTACAGGAGAGCACACATCAGCGCGTCCTGCAGCACATGCCCTCACAGTGTCATCTTGGATTCCCGCTGACCATCACCTTAGGAGATGTACACTTCGCCAGTGGGGGAGTGGCCACACTGAGACAGGAAGCATCTGAGATGTCTATCTTGTCAGAATACAGTGAGCATGGGGACATAGGCCACGCTGGGGATGTATATCTCCCTGATTCCAGAACTACGGGTGCATCTATACCCACGGTTTCGGAATTAGGTTTATTACATGCCAGGTTTTCAGGGTAGACACTTCTGCCAGCCAGACATGGCTGTTATAGAATTGTGCTCCATGGCAACAGCTATTTTACCAAAAAGTATCCAGTGGATTCAATCCAGCCTTGGATTTTGGCAAAGATAGATAAGCCTTCTAGGTCATGGCAGTGTTTCCTCTAGCTAAACTCTCATGTTTTGCTTAAGCAAAGTACTGAACTCTAAAGTGGCAAGAGGATAGCATTGAAGCACTAGGATAGCCTGTGGTAACTTTTGTCCATGAGGATAACCTATATGAAATGGCAGTTAAAACCCTAAACATCTTGCTGGGCTGTTTCAGTATTTATCTGCCATCATTTACTATATTCCTAACGTGACTGCCAAAGGACAGGGAACTGAACTCGTGCTTATTAGAAACTGTATCTTTGTGAATTTCTACAGTTATGAAGTTCATGCCACCTTGGTGGTAGGGTTGGCACTACCATTAGGTGAGCTAGGTGGTTGTCTAGAATGGCAGCCCTTTGGGGGTCATCCATTGCTATCTCTTCCACCCCTCTCTGGGGACAGCAATGGCAAAGTAACTGTGTCCTAATGCTTGCCAAAGGCTCCAGTGCTGCATGTGGTTCCTGCCTGCTATCACCAGGTGCTTACACCCCCTCCGTAATGTAGTTTGGCATAAAAAGGAAGTCTGCATTGGAAGGGGGCTGAAGTACCTGATGATAGCAGGCAGGAACTGCGACACAGCACCAAAGCCTTTGGTAAGCACTGCTTCATGGTTCCTTTACCATTGCCACTGCTACTGGCCCTGGCGAAAGGCAGAAGTGGTGGCAATGGGGACAGGGGGCATGGTGGGGAGGAATTAGGTTGGAGGGGCATGCCTAGGGTGACTCCAATCCTTACACCAGTCCTGCTCAGTGCTGAAGTTTCCGTAATGTTGGCCAAACTGCCTAGGGCACCTGAGAAAAAAGCCTACGTCATGACTGCTAATAGTACGAGCTAACCATGCTAACAGATATGCTATTGTAGTCTTTAAGGAAAATGGACTAAATTAAAAATCTTTTCTGATAGATCTTGTAATTCAAAGGTGTGGATGGAGAATGTTTTCTGTTGCTGCTGCCAACCTATTTAGAATAATTTGTCCTTGGGATATTCTTTAATTATTTATTTCATTTTTACTTGACGATTATCCTATCAAGGCTAGAGGCAGCTTATTATTAAATAAATATAAATAAGGTGACATGCAACATTAAGGCCACTAATTAGTGACTGCATGCTAATTAAGGCAACCTATTTCACGTTTAATACCATAGCCATTAAATCACATGGCCTACTGAGTTTGAACTTAGATACTCTAAAAACCATTTTAGGTAAACCTAGTTCCATGTCCAGGAAAATGAGAACTATGGTTGTTCTCTCATTTTTGTCAGTAGACATTGGATTAGTAAAGTTATTAGCTATAACAGATTATGGTGTGCTCCCAAAGCCACTAATGCTGTAAAAGGAAGTCATCTAAGTAAACAATGATTTGGCTTCTGAGACATCTGATAAGACCCAGCACAAAAAGAACATAAAACAACCCATTGGCACTACAAATGAGCAAACAAAAAGGGGGAGGAGGTCATTCGTATCCTCCATGATAAATACACATCAAACCCTAAAAAAAAAAAAAAAAAGCCGTAACTAGGTGCTTATAAATCATTTACAATTTTTTTTTATTTTTCCGAAAGAAATTTTGGTGGAAGATGTCATATAATTGTGCATAAGTTCCATGGGACATGAGTTCTTATGTTCACTTAGATACAATAAAGTGAACACCAATCCATACATATTGTGTTAGAACAGTAGCTGGTAGAAGAGAGGGAGCAAGCAAGAATTCCTGATCTAGGACTGACCCAGTTAGGGGAGACAGATAAAGGCAGAAGCTAGCCAAACATGTAGGTGCAGCCCCTTAGGACTGGGGAGAGGGTGGCTTTGTTCAGCTAGCTAGAAAAATGGGTCCTGGAAAACAAAGCCCCTAAGTAAGGAAGCAGAGGCAAGGTTTCCCTGGCACCATACAGTTTGCCTTGGGGCTTAGAGAAGAGGGGTACATCCTCCAACTCTCCTTGAAGCAGGGCCTAATTGATGAGCAAAGAAAACCGTGTGAAGGACATGAAGCTGGAGCTGGCCTCACCAGTAGCTGAGGAGGAGGAATTAATGGACTTTTAATAACCAGCACCTGAGTATCCCAAGGTAGAAAGTAGTTTTTCTGGGACTAGTGCTATGTTGTTATTACCAGCTCAGAAGAGAGTGGGTTAGAGTCCCACTGGCCTCGATACTAGAAAGTAGGTTAGAATCCCACTGGCCCCTGAGATTAGGGAGTTGGATAGAGCCACTGGCCCCTGAAACTAGGGAATGGGTTAGAGTCCCACTGTCTTGAATGTGCAGTATAACAAGAGCCTAAGGAACATGGAAAAGGCTTAAACCTGCCAGCTTGTTGGTGCTGTAAAGCAAGATAACAATCAGGCTGGCCAGCAGCCCCAGCCTTTATTTATTTAATTTATTTATTTAAAGTCTCTTTTATACCGCGCTATTCAGCTTCAGCGCGGTTTACAATGAACAGCCTTGGGTTTGGGATTGTTAAATAATGGGACTGGATTAGCTTTTGGTTTGTTTTGACTAATATTCCATGGAGCTGCACTGTGACTTATCTTTTCTGAATGACTGAGTTAGGGGAAGTGACTGCAGAGCTTGTGATATACATATATCAATGAAGCCACGTTTGGAGATTGGAATTGAGATATTAATGTCACGATGTACAAAATTCCAGAGGTATTTTAGTAAAGGCATTGCCAAATGTTGAGCCTTTTCTAAAATAGTAATATGAAAGTGTAGGAGAATACATGTATATACAATATGTGGAGCCAGTGGAGCCATTTGGCAAATATACACCTGGGAAAAATCAACATTCAGCAACTTCCACATGTAAGTGTTGGCATTAACATGTGAAATTTGGTATTTCAATAATTAAGGTGAATAGTGGAGTACCCCAGGGACCTGTGCTGGGTCTGCGGCTTTTTAACATATTTGTAAATGACCTGGAAATGGTAATAATGAGTGAGATAATCAAATTTGCAGATGACACAAAATTATTCAAAGTTGTTAAAACCCAAGAGGATTGTGAAAAATTGCAAGAGGACCTCAATAAATTAGAAGATTGGACATTCAAATGGCAGATGGAATTTAATGTGGACAAGTGCAAAGTTATGCACCTATGAAAGAACAACCCAAACAATGGTTACACAATGCAAAGTTCCACATTAGAAACCACCACCCAGGAAAAAGATTTAGGTGTCATTGTGGATAACAATTGAAACCCTCTTCCTAGTGTGCAGCGGTGGTCAAGAGAGCAAATGGAATGTATCATTCCATGGTGCAACCACACCTTCAATATTGTGTGCAATTCTGGTTGCCATATCTTTAAAAGAATATAGCAGAGTTAAAAAAGGTACAGAGAAGAGCCACCAAAATGGTAAAGTGGATAGAAGTATAACCCTATGAGGAAAGGCTAAAAAGGTTAGGGCTCTTCAACTTGGAAAAGAGACAGCTGAGGGGATATATGATAGACGTCTATAAATTAATGATTGGAATGGAATGGGTAAAAGTAGATCGATTGTTTACACCATCAAAATGTAGAAAGACTAGGGGACATGCATTAAAGCTACAGTGTAACTCTTATAAGATTAATAAGAGAAAATGTTTTTTCACTCAAAGCGTAATCAAATTCTGGAATTCGTTAACGGAGAATGCAGTAAAAGCTGTTAGTGTAGCTGGCTTTAAAAAATGTTTGGACGAGGGGGGCGTTTCCAAGATGGCTACGGCAGCAGTCTGTGTCGCGTGGTAGCGGTGTGAATGGGGAGAAAGCGTAAGGGGAAGACAGGGCCGTTGCCCTCTCAGCCCATTGGTACCTCTACGCTGAAATTACCTGCAGTATTGGACCCTTTGGATCCTTTTCTTGTCCGCACCACTCGGACTTTGGAGCGAACGGGAGGAGCTATACGGCTTGCAGACTCACCGGAGTCGGAGTGCCCGGCGTCTGCGTCGTCTTCATCTGTCTCCCCCGTATTGAGCCCTGCACCTCCGTCGACTCGTACCCAGCCCTTGCCTTCTGGCTTCCTGGAGCTAGCGTCTCCTCCCTCTGATGTGGGGGTGGGGAAGTGCTTACGAGGGTCAGATTGGGCTGTGTCTACTGAGTCGGGAACGGAGCCCTCTGGTGATCTGGGCTCACGAAGATCTACGGCGGTGCCGGGAGAGACACAGTTGGAGCAGCTCGCTCTCTCTCTGAGTGGTGACCGACCTGGTGCGTTAATGGAGGCTTCTGCACCCCTTCTTTGTTCCGAGGAAGTTTTTTCTCTACAGAAGCCACAGAATTTCACGTTGGAATCCATCTGGAACGCGATTGTTTCCCTTGGTGAGGCTTTGCTTCCACAAGTTTCTTTGTTGGCTAATAAGGTGGACTCATCTGCAGTTACATTGACTGAGTTAGAAGGGAAAGTCTCCACGCTCCAAACGGAGCATATCGCTGTTTCTAGCAAGGTTGCATGTTTGGAAGAATATTCAGATGGACTTAGGAAAAGTGTCATGTCTTTACAGACGAAGATTGAGCATTTAGACAATTTGACTCGAGTGAATAATTTGAGAATTATTAATTTCCCTAAGGTACCTTCCATTTCCCCTCGTGATATGTTTGTTAAATATCTCGTGGAGATACTTGGGGTTTCCCCAGAGTTAGTTCCCCCCTTGGTAAAAATGTATTACTTGCCTACTGCTAAACGGACTTCGGCTCACAATGAGTTGGGGGAGAACCGGAGTCAGGGGATGTATTAAATCTTACAGATGTTATAGAAAATTCTGGTTTAGAGTCTCAAGTTTCATCTACACTGTTGATTACCTTTGCCCTGCTATCCGACAAAGAATGGCTTTTGAAATTGTTTTTCCAGAAGCGCAAACTTTTATTTTGAGGTTTATCAGTGCGCATATACCCTGATTTATCAAGGGAAACGCAAAAGCGTCGTAGAGAGTTCTTGTTGCTTCGACCGGGGGTGCTACAACTGGGGGGGCTGTTTTTTCTTAAACACCCTTGCAAATGTTTGGTGAAATTCCAATCTTTTTCTTGTATTTTATTTGAGCACTCCCAATTGTTGGCTCTCATTAATGCTAAGAGTCAGGAGATCCCTCTGGCTCATTGAGTTAGGCTCTGTGCTTAGACTGCTTGCATTTTTCTTCTTGTATTGTGTATAATTTCTAATGGATCTCCCCCCATTGTGGGCTAGAGAGAATAGGCAATTTTGTTGTATGTAATATTTTCCTTTATTGATTCCTGGTTGTGGGGATTATTTCTTTTTGCCTTTCTATTTCTTCAAGAATTGGTGTTAACCTTTCTTGTTATTTTTTTGAAAATTGCATAAATAAAAAATTTAAAAAAAAATGTTTGGACAAGTTTTTGGAGGATTATTAAAGGGGACCCGGGAAATCCACTGCTTGTCCCAATACAAGCTTAGTGGAACCTGTGTCTTCTGGGGAAACTGCTAGGTACTTGTGACCTAAATTGGCCACTGTTGGAAACAGGATACTGGGCTTGATGGACCTTGGTCTGACCAGTATGTCATATCTTATATTCTTATGTCCATGTGTTAGTGCCAGTAGCCACATGTGTATGACAGTCATTGGAAAACCTACATGTATGAATTTGGCCAGTTAACTACAGATCATGGTATCTTTCCATTTATTTATTTATTTATTTATTTTTATTTAACAGCTTTTATATACCGCACTATTAATCATCAGCGCGGTTTACAATTTAACAACTTTGTACTTAAGCATAAAACATATGTCAAGTTTACAGGTAACAGGGAATGAAACATGGATAACTGGGGTTAAAATAAATGACAGAATTCACAACTATTTACAATAAATTCTCAAATGTTTTGAGTTCTAAAGAAGGGGATCTACAAGGTTTTGAATTGGGGCGAGTATTGAAGTTACAGGAGCATATTTGACTAACCATGATCATTGATTTGTGTTGGAGGGGGAAGGGGTGGGGAGCCAGTGCCTTGTGAGAAATGATGTAGGAAGAGGTGAGTTTTCAGAGATTTTCTGAACTGGGACAGGTCTTTTTGTGATCTGATGTTAGGTGGCAACATGTTCCAGAATCTAGGGGCGAAGGATGAGAATGCTCTTGAGGTAGTTGTCTGGGTGAGTTTTGTCAGGCCTTTTGGGATCATTAGCGTGTTCTCTGTTACAGATCGTCTAGATCTGATGTTCTGTGCGTGATGAAGGAGGTCAGATAACGAGGATGGTGATATTTGGTGGAATGCTTTGAAGGTCAAAATGAGTGCTTTGTATAAAATCCTGCATGATATCGGGAGCCAGTGAAGTTCGAATAGGATGGGAGTAATATGTTGACTCCTCGAGGCTCCATGTAGAACCCTGGCCGCTGTATTCATGGCCAATTGTAGTGGATTCAGCGTGCTCTTGGGTAGACCGTGTAATACAATATTTGCGTAATCGAAGTGTGGAGTGACTAATGCCTGGAAGGTTGTGCGAAAGTCATATGGTTCAAGCATAGGTTTGAGATGTCGGAGTGTCCTGATCTTGTGGTAGATGGCTTTTACTGTATTTTTTATATGATCTTTGAACTCAAGCCGCTGGTCAAGTATAACACCTAGGTAACGTAATGTAGTTTTGAGTGGTAGATCGGCATCTCTTGTTTTTAGAGTTGGTGGAGAAGAGAAGTCTTTGTTCCTTGTGACGATCAGGACTTCTGTTTTTTTAAAGTTAATTCGGAGATTTTGTGTGAGCAGCCAGTCTGAGATTGAATTGAAGCAAGTGATTAATGTAGTGTAGTCAGGTTTCAACACGTTGATTGGTGTGAATAGGAGCACATCATCCGCGTAGATGAGGCATGATATTCCGAATGAACGGGAGATGTTGCAAATGGGCTGCATGTAGATATTGAATAGCAGAGCTGAGAGGGAGGAACCCTGTGGTACTCCTTGCTTCTGATGGAAAGGTTGAGAGGTGGTATTACCAATCCGGACTTGTTGCCAGCGGTCTTCCAAGTAAGATTTGCACCAATTCCATGCCATTCCTTGAATCCCTTTTTCGTGGAGACGGGCAAGCAGTTGGTCATGATCAACAGAGTCAAAAGCTGCTGCTATGTCTAGGAAGATCATTGCGACTCCATTTCTGGTGTTGTCTGTTGTATTAATGAGCGTGTTCATTAGAGAAGCTAGGAGAGTTTCAACTCCGTGAGCTTCTCTGAAACCATGCTGGTTTGCATCTAATGGGGCTTCGGAATCAATATGTTGTTGAATCTGTCTCAGTATTACTTTTTCTAAGATCTTGGCTAATAAAGGGATACTTGAAATTGGGCGGTAGGGGAAATAAACAATGAGGAGTTGAGATCAAGGAGGATAATTCCCTTAATCCCTCCTATAAAGGGCTAGCTGAAACAAGCACTTTTAAAAAACCTAAATGTGCCAGGGAAGATGTGTAAATCTAATATGGCCAATTTTGATCATGCTCATGTATTCCCTATATGAAATTGGGAATACCCATGTAGATTTCTGACCTGCTGAGGCCATTTTAATCATGCTTTCAAAAGCTTTCTTGCAACCATAGCAGCGCATAGCCTGCCCAAGTGAATATCGGGCCCATAACATATTTATGTGTGGACTCTGACTGTATTAATTGAGCTATGATATTATTTATTTGTTTACAGTGGTTTAAGGATAGATTCTACTTTTTATGAGATAAAAAGTGTTTTTTATGGATTTTTATATCAGCCATCATCCAAAAGATTAAGGGGTATGTTTACTAAAACCCCGCTAATGTGCGCAGCCCGCTAGTGTGCGGGTGCCATATAAGGAGTGGGCGTTTCTTTCTGAAAAAGAAAAAACGGGATTTAAATATGCGCTAAGGTGCGCGGCGCCCATGTGCGCCCCGCACATTAGTGCATTAGAAAGCTGCGCGGGAGGCATAAGTGGTGCGCTGATGTGCAAGCAGAAGAGCAGAGCCACAGCACAATGGTTAAGACACTGACCAATGTGCAGGCATCAGTGGTTCAATCCCCACAGTACCCAATGAAGACAGCTGGCTGAGGCATTACCTTAGGAGCCAGTTTAATATTGGGTGGCATAAGGCAGCACACTATTGCTTTAGGAGGCATTTTAATATTGGGCAGCATAAGGCGGCGTGCTGATGTACAAACACAGGAACAGAACCACAGCACAATGGTTAAGACACTGACCAATGGTGCAGGGATCAGGGATTCAATCCCCCACAGTGCTCAATGAACAAGACTGGCTGAGGCATTACATATTATGGGGAAGATTGCTTTAGAAGGCATTTTATTTTTATTTTAATTATCACTACTAGCAAACGCACTCTCAAAGCGTGTTAACATAAGGCGCCCCATAAGGCACATTTTAAAGTGCACTGTCCACCAAGGCACCCTAGAATGTTGCTTATAGGGCGCTTTAGAGGGTGCCGTATGAGGTACCACAAGGTCAGAGTACTGTTTTTGATGGCAGCACTGTGCAGTTAAAGGAATAAAAAGCATAAGTAGGTGTGCTGACAGGCAAGGAGGAGCAGCAGTGGAGCACAATGGTTAAGGCACTGACTGCTGATACAGGGGTCATGAGTTTGCTCCCCAGTGTGCCTAATACGTAAGGCTGGATGAGGCATCAGCTTTGCAATGTACATTTTGTTTCCTGCAGCACTTTATTTTTATTTTATTAATTGCTGCCAGCAAACATGCCCTCACGTGCCATAATTGAAGGTGCTGTATAAGGCACCCTATAAGGCACTCCATAGGGCACATTATAAAGTGCACTGTCCGCCATGGCACCCTATAATGTCCCCTAAAGGGCACCCTATAAGTTGCATCACAGGATAATGTATAGTGCACCTTACATGGACGGGAACCATAAGGTGCCCTATAGGGCACCCTATAAAGCGCCCTCAGAGGCACCTTATGGGTACAGTACACTGAGGGTGTTTTTGCTGGCCGCAAAAATGTACATTAAAAAGAGACAATGCTTTGGGAAACCCTATCAAATAACCCCACTGTGTGTTTGAACCCATGACCTCTGGCTCTATAGGCAGTGAAGTAACCATTGTGCTACAGCCCTATAGCTACTAGCAAGCCCCTGGCTGGCTGCAGAGGGAGTGCATGTCACCACACAGACAGTCTGCTGTGGTCACCAGGATAGGGTTAGCTCACCCGTACCCATGATGCACTGCACATGCAAATCAGCTGTCCACAGATAAACACAAGATGGGGAATGCACCCCCACAGCACCTCGGCCTGGTAGGGGGAAGTGACCATGTGCACCCCCACAGCACCTCGGCCTGGTAGGGGGTACGGACCGTGTGTTTTACTGGCACAGAGTAGCTACACACCGTCACATTGTGCGGGTACTGTGCTCACCCTGAGGGTGCGGTGAGGCGCCCAGCACCAGGTCCACAGCACCTTACATGGCTGAAAGAGACCATGCCGGAGGTCTAAAGCACTGTTAATCTGTGAGATAAGTAGTTTCTGCAGAAACACCTTGGATATTTGTCTGTCTCAGTCAGGTGTAGCCCCTATGGACCCCTAGGTGGGCCATGTACCTCCTCCTCCTCCTCCAGGGCCTCCTATCAACAGATCCACTTTCTACCTCCCTGCAATGGTGGCAGTAGAGGAGACCATCAACCCCAGTCCTGCTGGGGAACAGACACCCTACAACACAGTCAATGCAGCTCTGTACACATCCATAACACAATAGCAGACAGACTTTAGGCCTGGATATGCTAAGCTGCACCCCACTACTATCTGATGTTCTCCTCCAACAAGCCTTCAGCCACTGCACCCTGCAAGCCGCTCCAGCAAGACACATACCAACTGCAAACAGTCTGCTAGCTAGTCCATAGTGCATGCTCCCAGTGGAAATGCATGCACCCAGAACTGGGATGTCAGCATACACAACAAGCAGATAAATCAGTGACTGGGCCCCAAAAGGAAACCCATAAACATCACATGAGAGAAATACTGTACAGCACTATGGGAGTGCCTAGCCATGCTGTCGTCACTGCACAGTCAGGGTGAGAGTGATCCCCCAGCAGGACATACTGAGGTCACCCTTTCTGTGTAGGTGGTGGCCGGGCACTACAATGTCCCAGCCAGTGCCCTATGCCCTGTGCAGATGCATCCTGGCCAGGTCACCCTGTCCGGGCTATACCCATGGTACCTTGCTCCTCATTATGCACATTGTCAGGCCAATACTGGCAACAGTGCTGGCAGTGTGGGCTGTGGAAGGTGTTTGCAGCCACCACACACTGTATAGACAGACACACACTCCCACACCTATGCCAGCATTGTGCTACTATAGAGGAGTTTAGCAGCCCTGCCCACCACACCAGTCCTGGGCACAGTACAGGCATAGATATGCTACGCAATACTGTTGGGGGTCACTCCCCAGGGTGGTAAACACTGTCAGAGACCAGACCTGAGGCACACACCGCAGACATCAGAAAGATTGTTATGATGGAGCTCAATGAGTAAACTGTGCTTAACGTAGGACTTGCTATCTGCCAGTAATCATAGGAAACGTTTGATAGGTGTGTACCGTATACCCAGGTGTAGGGTGGCATTGCTAAGGTATGCAAGTGCTAGTATTGGGAGATGCACGCAGGGCCCAATGTCCTGCCTCTCCAGGAGGCATTGGCCAATGGGGCCTGTGGGTGTGGGTGTCGGTGTGTCTGCCCCTGTTGGCTGCTGCTTTACGGCAGAGGTTCCCAACTCCAGTCCTGGTGTGCCAAACACTGTTCGGGTTTTCATGCTGTCCCTCATGAATATGCATGAGCTACATCTGCATACCATGGAGGTGGTGCATAGATATGCAGCACAGGCATCTTTATTAGAGGCAGCATGGAACCTGAATGGTGTGGGGCCCTCCAGGACTGCATTTGGGAGACTCTGCTCTAGGTAATGCGCCTGTTTATGGTGTCTGTGCTCGGTGGGGTAAAATATAGGCGTATTAACCATGCGTATGTTCTCAGCAATAAAGGTTTGTTCTTACTATCACGGTTTAGTTGTGGGAAAAATATGTGGACTGGATTGGCAGTAGCCCCAGTTGGGCTTTGAACCTGTGACCTTCTGTTCTTGCACACACTGTCTGTGTGCATTGCACCACTGTGTTGCCACAGATATGCTGCATTCCCTGGGGAGTCCATGACTGTACATCCGACAGAGCCTGTCTGTTGCAGTGGACGGTGCCAGCCTGCACAGGGCTAGGCCACTGTCTGCTGTGGCTAGCAGCCAATGCCCCCTCCACCACCTGTACCCTTCCGCCAACATGCTGACATGTCCTTATCTTGGAAAAAGCATATGACCTGATTGAGTTGTGGCACTCCAGGACTGCATTTGGGGGACTCTGCTGTAGGTAATGCCCATTGTTATGGTGTGTGTGTGGTGTAGGGTAAAATATAGGTGTTTGAACCATGCTTATGTTCTCTGCAATAAAGGAGTGTCTTTACTATCTCTGTTTAGTGGTGGGTAAAATATGGGGACTGGGTTGCCTGGTGCCCCAGCTGGGATTTGAGCCTGTGATGCTCTGGTCCTGCAGGCACTGGCTGTGTCTGCTGCACCACACTGTGGCCACAGAGACAGTGCAGTCCCTGGAGATAGGAAACCTGGCCGAACGAGTCAGAAACCCTGCTCTGCACAATTTTACTGTGGGCTCATTCACCTTGTATGGAGACAAAAGGGCAAATAAACCTCAAAAATGACCTCGAAAAAAGGGGAAAAATCATAACTAAGCTGACCAATAGTGATATCAATGGGCAACATTAAAAAACACTCCCAGGAAAGCTCCAAAAAAAAGAAATGATTTTTGGAAGGGTCTTTTGCGCGGTTTAGTAAACATACCCCTAAATCTACTGAAACTGAATGTTTAAGTTTTAGTCGTTATCTTGACCCTTCTAACTTCGGTTTCTACTATAGTATGGAAAGTATTAAGTTAATATTTGTTTGAATGTTTATTTTTTTTATTTACTGATTTTATGAATTGTTGATAGTAATTGTACACGAATCATCATAGTTGTATGTTTAATTAATTTACAGAGAAACTATATACTTTGACCCATGAGGAAGGCGTGAAAACGCCAAAACATGCCTGTGTAGCATTTGTTTGGTGTTCCATTGAATGTAATTTACAAATTCAGGTTGTGCTATATTATTGTCTGTTTAGGGTGCAGCACCATTGATTTCAGACATGTGGTGCCATTCTAAAATCAGGTGCATGTGTTTATATTTCTATGAAACCCACAGGAATGTCTCTGCCATGCCCCCATGTGACCTGGATTTGATCGAACCAGGCATGCGTAAATCCGGGCCTTTCTAAAACGGCTCCAGGAACATCCATGTGATTTCCACATCTGACTAGGTGTTTTCAGACATGGAAATCAAAAATAGGGTTTCTAGAATGACCCCCTTTTATGTCTTATATACCTCATACATAGAAGCCCCAATATCACCACCTTGGTTGAACCTTAATCTCAGCATAAGAGTGTATCACATCTATCTACAATTCAAACTGAAAATCTCTCAATGTATAATGGTGATTGGGAGCTCCTAGTTGTCTCTCACTGTTGAGCATTAGCGCTTGCTAGCCCTTGTATGTTTAGCTTCTTGCCTCAGCAGTTCAAACTGGGAGGGGTAAAGGGGTGCGAAGCAGTGATCCTCTGCATCCTATCTTCACCCTCTCCTCTTTGCCATGCAATTTGCCCCAAGCAGGGGTACTTCCAAGCTGCATGGGAGTCCTCCATCCATGTCCTGCCAGTGCTTCACTATAGAGATTTCAATTGCGAGGAGCAGGCTATTTCTGCAGAGCTCCCGAGGGATTGCCTTCCCCTAATGATTGAAAATGTGATAGTAAAGCACCATCCCCTACTTGTGAGGTGAAGACTCCCATGCAGCTTCGAAAGAGCATTAATAAGGAGAGATGGTAGTTAGATCCTACAGTAGCATGCCTCTGCCAATTCTTCTTGGTCAGGTGAGGCCGTGAGCCTCCAAGAAAACCAGAACAAGCTGTTTCTGAATGACACCTTTCTTTGAAGGAAGAAGGTACTGTCAGGGGGAAAGCATTATTTATTTGGGGGGGGGGAGGGTGAGAAGGAGCCAAAGGGTGTGAGATCATCCCCCAAAGTGGAGGGATGAGAGAGTGGAAAAAACAACAGTTTTGACTGAAGAGACAATGTATAAGACAAAGAGGGAGGTTTGAGAAAGAAAAGAGTGAGGAGAGGCTAGGGAGTGGGAGTTGAGTAAAAGAGATGGAAACTGATGGGGCAGGGTGGGAAGTTGAGAAACAGAGTTAAAGAAGTCAGGACAGGAATTCAAGGCTGAGAGTAATTGGTGGTGACGGAGACAGAGAGAGAGGGGAATGATTGAGGGGTGAAAGGGAGTGGAGATGGAGGGAGAATGAGTGATGTGGGGACAGTAAGGGAAATAGTGTGAGAGAGTGTGACCTCTGAGTAGAGAAAACTAGAGAATGGTGATAGAGGAAGAAGGCTGTATTGGGGCAGGAAACGGGGCTGAGGTTATGTGAGAAACAAATGTTCAGAAAAAGGTGATGGAGCAATGAATTTCATGAGGTATCAACAGTAACTAACTAATTGTCTTTTACAATTAAAAATAGCTCATTAAAATCAACCTCCAACTTTAGATGACCTGAATTTACCTTAGATCATCCTCTTTGGCATCTGTTCATATATTTACTGAGAATAGGTGCCCAAAATCTCAGGTTTTTTGTAACAACTCTTTTCTTGTGTGATTTGATGTCAATATTAAACTTAAGAAAATCTATTTTTAAAAGCATAGTAAAATGATCTTCTGAGAAACCGGCTAGCATGGTTTGACTCTGAATTCCAGAAAATGCCAAAAACACAGTATTTGTACAGCATATTAACCATTCAGGCTAATATTAGAGCACCATTTTCCAATGACTATATGAGACTGTACACGAAGCAGAAGAAAAAAATCTATAAAATATTTACATTTTAATTTTCACAAACAGCATAGAGAAAAAGAAATACTGTACATACTTACTGTAAATTGAGAGATGCAATGGGCAAGTATTTTGTTATTGGAAAACCTGCCTAAACAAATAGGACTTGTGCCTCTTTTTGAAAGCCAGAGTATCTTCATTCTCAGGCAATGTGTGCCCACCATGGAAAATGATCGCAACTGAAGTACATCAAGATACACTTGAAGAAAAATTGGTACTTCCACACAGGATGCTTAAAACCCGCTAGAATTTATATATTTGCTGTATTTTCTAAGGTTCCTTTTCCTATGTGATTTCTAAATTTATTTTCTATTTGTTCCCCCCTCTCCACCCCATGTTTTAGGCTTTTCAGATGGGATGGATAGGATGATTTTGAATTGTTTTGTATAGTTATTTGTCTTCTTTTTTTGTATCTTGGATACTTTACCATTTCCCTCTGTTTTCCTTAACAAGATGCATATGCTTGTTTATTTGAAAATGCTGAATAAAAATAAAGGGCCTGATATTCAAAAGACATTTACAGGGTTAAAAGTCAGCTAACCGTGTAAATGCCTGCTAACCAGATACTCAATGGCGCATACATGGGTAGTGCCATCGAATATCTGGGGGCATTGCAGGGTGGAGCTGAGGTGGGGACCGGCACTAACCATGCAGCACTGATATTGGAAGCTGCACGGTTAGCCTCAGTGACTTCCGGGCAGCCTGGCTAGACCCGTATATTCACGTCCATTGCTACAGAAGTGAATACCCGGGGTTTGGGCATGGGTGGGCAGGGCTAAGTGGCTATGGTGCTTAGCCCTGCCCAGTTGAATATTGGGCCCAAAATATATTTTAAAAAAAAAGGCTCGCCTGATCTTTGCCCAAACCCACCTTGAGAAACCACAGTCCTGGGAAAATATTCTATGAACAGATTAAACCAAACTTGAGCACTTTGGCAATACAGACCAGTGATACATTTACAGACAAAGAAACAAAGGGGGTTATTCTGAGGCATGAATAGCTGTTCGTGCTGGCTCCTGCCCCTGTATATCTTCCCCGCTGGTTGTGCGGGGAAGTTATATGGGGAGTGGGGAAGCAGCAGCATGGGGGTGGATAGTGGGTGGTCGCTGGCCCTGGACGTACAGGGCAGATTCTGATGTCGGCCCTGTACGTTCAAGGTCGGCAAAATGTCCAGGGAAGTTATTCCATCCCTTGGATGGAATAACTTTCCTGGACATATTCTTTTGGCAGCTCCGGGGTGCGGAAGGGGCCAGGGAGGCAAAAGTTAATTTCCACAGCCCGATCCTGGCCTTAGGAGAATGGATCGGAAGTCAGGCTGAGGGGAATTAGCTTTTTAGCAGGCGGACAGCATCGGGGTATTTAAATAGAGCCACAGCGCCATGTCATCATGATGCCATGGCTCCATTTAAATGCCCTGACTGAGTTAGTTGAGCTTTGCTGTATATGCAGGCCGGGACTGAATCACAGTCCCAGCCTGCACGTACAGTGCTTTTCACGATTCTGATCCCATGGTATTAGATGTGCCCCGTGGTATCAGAATCACAATCTCCTTTTCACGTCCAGGTCAGCCCGGATGTACAAAGGAGATCTATGTCAGGATCAGAATCGGGCCCAAAGCCTATAAGGAAAAAAGAAACCAGGGTGGAGTTCCATAATGTTGTGGGACTGTTTTGCTGCCTCAGGAACTGGAGGCCTGGAACATTTATTTATTTATTTATTTTATTTAACAGTTCTTCTATACCGCTCTATTTTAGATCAGAGCGGTTTACATTCAACATCAACTATACAACACAGGCACCTTGAGTTGCATTTACAATAAACAGGGAGATCAACTTGGAAATAACTGGGGGGAAACTATGTATATTGTGTATTTATTAACATTGTATTACACTGGTACCTGATTTCAGGCAGAACATATCTACATCTTATTTACACTGGGAGTCTGAATTCTAGTTCAGAGGGTACTTCTTAGAGATCGGTTGGTTATCCTTTTTCATGCTGAGTCTGCTTGTTTAGTTGGGGTGAGTGATTGTCTGAGGGGCAATAAGTATGCTTACTAAGGCTGGATTCAGGGTAGTATGTGGTGAACAGGTGCTGCTTTAATGCCTTCCTGAATTGGGTTAGGTGAGTGATGTTTCGAATAGAGGTGGGGAGAGCATTCCATGCTCTGGGAGCATAGATTGTAAAGGCCCTATTTGTTGTTGCTTTTGTGCATGTCGTCATTACTTTTGGGACCTCTAGGGTGTTTTGCATCATGGGTCTTCTGCTTCTGTTCGGTGGTACCTTATGTATCATCGTGCTGATGGTTGTGGGGGTCAAAGTGTTTAAGGCTTTAAAGGTTAAGGTTAGAACTTTATGCAGGGTTCTTGCTTGAACCGGTAACCAATGGAGGTTCATCAGTACTGGCGTTATGTGATCTCTCCGTGAGGCCCCTGTTAGTACTCTTGCAGCAGTGTTCATTGCAAGCTGGAGAGGGGCTTGCGTTGCTTGAGGAAGACCGTGAAGAATTACGTTGGCATAGTCGAAATGTGGTAATATTAATGCCTGGTAGATCGATCGGTAGTCGCTGAAGTCAAGTAGCGGTCGGAGATGTTTTAAGGTCCTTATTTTCATATATACTGTTTTTACTGTGTTTTTTATGTGGGTTTTCAGATCCAGTTGTTGATCCAGTGTAACACCAAGGTAGCGGATGGTGGGTTTGGTTTTTAGTTCTGTGTTGCCGATTTTTAAAGAGAGTGGAGGGGTGAAGTCCTGGTTCCTTGAGATGAAAAGGACATCTGTTTTGGTGTAGTTGATTCTCATGTTTTGTGTGCTGAACCATTCTGCTACTGCCTCAAAACATCTTGTTAGAGGGGAGAGGTCTGGTTGGTTGGTCCTGAATGGGATGTATAGAAGGATGTCGTCAGCGTAGGCTAGACAGTTGACCTTGAATGCACGTGCTAGGGCACATATGGGCTGCATGTAGATGTTAAACATCAATGCAGATAGTGACGAGCCCTGTGGTACACCCTGGTTTTGTAAAAATGGTTCCGAGGTTGTAGAGCCTGACCTTACATGTTGCCATCTATTAGTCAAGTATGACTTGCACCACTTTAGGGCTGTTCCCTGAATTCCTTTCTCGCTGAGGCGTTGTATGAGGATGTCGTGGCTAACCGAGTCGAAGGCCGCTGCTATGTCAAGGAATATGAGGGCGAATCCTTGATGAATTTTGTCGGTTCCAGAGACTAGGTGATCAAATAGGTTGGTGAGGAGGGTTTCCACCCCATGCGCTTCTCTGAACCCATGTTGGGCAGGATCGAGTGGGGCTTCAGTATCAATATGCTGTTGGATTTGGCGCTGTACTAACTTTTCAATTATTTTGGCAAGCATGGGGATACTTGAAATTGGTCTGTATGATTCCACTTTCGTTGGGTCCATCTTGTTATTTTTTAGCAGTGGTCTGATTGATGTTTGTTTCAGACTTTGTGGAAACGATCCGGTTGTAAGGGATTGGTTTATTATTTCGCTCTGATATTGGCTTAAGTCACATCGTAACTCCTTTATCCATAAAGCAGGGCATGGGTCATTGGGTGCGGTAGTGGGGTTGATAGCAGCGATAATGTCTTCAATCTCTCTGCGTGATATTTTTTCAAATTTGGATAGCGGTGATGGTTGGGGCAAGTTATGTTGAGAGCTGTTTTCAGCGGAGCTCAGAGTTGCACCAGCCTGGGTCACTTCAGGTTGTAGGTAGTTGGTTGCAGATGCAGTAGTCTGGATCATTTTTGACTGTAAGTAGTTGGAGTATGCCTGAGGGTGTGGCATCTGTGACTGGTCTGCGGGAGGTTCTCTTATGAGAGATTTCACTATATTGAAGAGGTCGTGGGGCTTGTTTAGTGACCGCTTCAAGATGTCAGAATGATATTGTTTTCGCTTTTTTGATAATTTGTCACGGTGTGCTCTTAGGTGAGCCATGTAAGTATCTTGTGCTTCAGTAGAGTGAGACCGACGCCATCTTCTCTCAAGCCTGCGCAGGCACTTGAGTGAATCTCGGAGGTCTTTGGTATACCATGGTGCGTGCACTCGTTTCTTTGTTGTTTTTTTATGTGTGGCTGGTATGCATGCAACATATTAAAGGAATCATGAAGTCAGAGGATTACCAAGGTATTTTGCCGTGAAATGTGCTACCTAGTATCAGAAAGCTAGGTCAAAGGTCATGGGACATCCAGCAGGAGAATCACCCAAAACATACATCCAAAAGTACAAAAGAATGGTTAAAAAGGAAAAAATTGATTACTTTAAACTGGCCAGCAATTAGTCCTGATCTCAATCCAATCTAGAACCTTTGAAAAGAGCTGAAATCTGCCATTGGTAAAAGGAATCCTGGAAACATTCATGAGCTGGAACAAATCACAGTTGAAGAATAGGAGAAACTACCAGAAGATAGATGTACAAAACTTATAGATGGCTACAAGAAACCTTTGAAGGCTGTCATCACCACCAATGTTTGTGCAATCAAATATTAGTGAAGGGTGCCATTTCTTTTTTTTGTTGTATACCTTTGAACATACTATTAAAATATTATGATGACAATTGAAATAGTTCCAGTTATTTCTCAAGATATTGTACACAACATACCTAAAATGCAAGGGCGCAAATGATGTTGACCACAACTTTACATCTTCAAAACTGTCAAAAGGCAAACTGGGGCTTCATGCTGTCATGTCTTAGGAATAAGAATCCAGATCTGAAAATGAACTCTCCAGGAGACTGGAAAGCCAGTGTAATCTAATTTAATTTAATTTAATAACTGCATGTATATTCTGCTTTTACAATCTACAGACATACAAAGTGAAGTACAAAACTGATGTATAGACAATTCACATTACAGTATGATTAAAATATTTATCCCATAACTACGTCTTTAAAACTTTTTGAAATTGCAGATAATCCTCTACGTCCCTAATCATAGCAGGTAATTCATTCCACAATTTTGGAACTGCACCTGAAAAACATCTTTCCCTGATCCTTTTTTGTTGAAAGGCAGAAGCAGTGTCCAAAGATTTAATGAATGGAGTGATTTAGTTGATGAACAACAAAACAGTCTATTAGACAAATATAGTAGAGAATCACCCTAGTAGCAGAACCATCTTGGCAGTTCCCCCCCCCCCCAGGTACATTCTACTACCACTATACCTACCACTAATTTGTATAGCGCTACAAGGCATATGCAGCACTGTGCACAGTCCCTGCTCATCAGAACTTACAATATAATCAAGACAAAAAGAAATCACAAAACTGGGGACTGGAGTATGGCAACATGCACATATTAGTAAACAAGACAGTGAGAAGCATCATGAACCAAAAGCAGCCTGAAAGAGGTGTTTTTTATCTTGGATTTGAATAGGGCTAGACAAGAAGCACAAGGCTGGGACGCTGACCCTGGGACAAGCAGCATGAAATCTGTCTACGTTTTGGGAACCTGACAGGCACTTGTGACTTGCCCTCTGTTGGAAACAGGATACTGAGCTTGAGGATGGGCTAAAAAGGTTAGGTCTCTTCAACTTGGAAAAAAGACGGCTGAGGGGAGATATGATACAGGTCCATAAAATAATGAATGGAGTGGAATCGGTAAACACAGACCAGTTGTTTACTCCTTCATAAAGTAGAAGGAGTAGAGACATGCAATGAAGCCACAGTGTGGCACATTTAAGTCTAATCAAAGAAAATATTTTTTCATTTAACGTGTAATCAAACTCTGGAATTCATTACCGATGGATACAATAAAAGCTGTTAGTGTAGCTGGGTTTAAAAAAGTTTTGGACAAGTTCCTTTAGGAAAAGTATATAAACCATAACCGGGTAGCCGGACCCGACGCTCCCCTGCATAGCTTAAACTTAACAGTTACTCCTCCACCACCCCATCCCACAAATTGCACAGACAACCTTTGTGGTAACAACTGGTCGCAGCTTTATTTTCAAACAAGATAACTGACAATAACAGTATTCCAGCAAACCCCCAGCGGCGTGATGAGTCACCAGCCATGCCAATAGCAAGGCGACCTTGCCTCCGCTCCAGCCCCACCACCGGCAACGCTCCAACCACCCCTATCCGACTTCGCCATATTACTAGCAAAAGTCTTCCAGGGGTAGTCCGGGTCGAGGGCACCCCGCCCCCGACCCAAGTCGCCTAAGGCTGCGGACCCCGGAAACCTCCGGGATCCCGCTCGCCCCTACCCCCCCCCCCCAGCTGCGACAACCCGACCCAAACTCACGCCCCCCCCCACAAAACCAAAAGAGGGTGGGTGGGTGGGCAACCTGCCCGACAGACCGGCCTCATGTGCTCCAGCCCGGCAGCGCGCACGCTGGAGCACATGGCAAAACCGACCCTGATTGGCTCCGCTCGCGCACAGCAACAAGCGGAGCCAATCAGTTCAAATTATGCGCCGGCCGACACAGCGCTGACCGCCTGAGCGCGCGCCGCCCAGCACAACCCCCCCCTTCCCCCAGCCAACATGCGAGCAGGGTCCCTCGCCGGACCGGGCACCCGGTTACGCGCAGGCGCCGGGACCCTGCCCGCGCCCTTCTACTAACCGGGTAGCTGGACCCGACGCTCCCCTGCATAGCTTAACCTTAACAGTTACTCCTCCACCACCCCATCCCACAAATTGCACAGACAACCTTTGTGGTAACAACTGGTCGCAGCTTTATTTCCAAACAAGATAACTGACAATAACAGTATTCCAGCAAACCCCCAGCGGCGCGATGAGTCACCAGCCATGCCAATAGCAAGGCGACCTCGCCTCCGCTCCAGCCCCACCACCGGCAACGCTCCAACCACCCCTATCCGACTTCGCCATATTACTAGCAAAAGTCTTCCAGGGGTAGTCCGGGTCGAGGGCACCCCGCCCCCGACCCAAGTCGCCTAAGGCTCTGGACCTCGGAAACCTCCGGGATCCCGCCACCGGCACAGGCACCAACCGTACCTGTGCCGCCCCCCCCCCCCCCAAAAGCTGCGACCAGCGTGTCTAATCCTGCAATACCCTCTCCAAGGCCTCCTGCCAATCGTTGAGGAGCAAATCCGTCCCCACCGGAGAGAGGTACACCCCATCAGCCCGATACAAACCAGTACAGGCCACCTCGACCCAAGCATGCTGCACCTGATACCCCCCATGCTCGCACACCCACCTCCCAATCTGCCAATTGATCTTGGTTATTCTCCGAGACCATCTTCTCTGCCCCCAGCAAGATGGTCGGGGAATAATATTGGACCAAACCAAAACAACACCCACCAACAGACGGAACAGTACAGCAAAGTTTCTTTTGGCAGCCCGGATCAACCGCTTGCAGGACCACTCAGCCAGAACATTGCCCCCCAAATGCAACAGTAGAATCGCTGGCACTCCCCAGATGCGCCGATGATGACGAAGCAAAGGCATAAGCAGAGGCCAGCGGAGCCCCCGCTCACCCAGCCACGAAACAGCCACCACCGCTGGATCCAGTCCAAGATTCAGCCCGATAGGCCGCACGGTCGCCCTCTGGCCAGCCCAGAACACATAGGACTGCCCCACGATCCAACAGCCCCAGGCTACGGAGCCCACATCTGAAACAGAAAAAACAACATTAATAGCCCCCCCCCCCCAAGCAGAAGACACATTCTCAAAGGCGAACATAACCCTTAAAAGCCTTCGACCGCCACCGACCAATACCTTGAATCTGAGCCCCGGACAACCCCGCCGCTGCAGCACTAGTCGCCGCGCCAATACGAAATGAATGAGCCGAAAAACACCGAGGATCCGGCCCTAACCGGTGCAACGCTAAGCGCAGCACTGCCGTCACCTGAAAACGTGTTAGCGCGCGGGAATCCCCATGCACAAACAGCTCCTCCCCACCCAATGGGCGCACGCCCAAATAGCCCTCCATGGCAACCACCGGGCACGTGAACCCGCCAATCGCCCCAAGCACCACCCACAACCCCTTCCCTTTCTGATCCGTCTTGGATCTAGCCAACAACATGCGCATGAGACCCTGCCCACACCACACATGTCGGAGACGCAAGCAGTTACCTAAGCCAGCACTTCCCGACTCGACGGCCAACTCACCAACCCGAAAAGCACCAAAGAAAGCCAGACAGAAAACCGCTCGAAAAAGAGCCACCTCGTAAGGGGATGCCGCCACTACCGGCAAGACTTGGCACAGCCTCCACAACAAATCATGCGTAATTGGCAGCCGGTGATCGCGTGACCCAGGCAGAGAACGCTCCCAGCCATGCAACAGCCGCCACGCCAGAAACCCACCACCGCCACAACCCCAACCCATGGCCTTGGCAAAAAAGGCAAACCCAGCCAGATGAAGCCGCACAGCCGATCTGGCAACCCCGCGCCCTTTCGCCCAACCAACATAACCACCCAACAAATACTCCGGCACTTCACCCCCAACCCAACCGGCCTGACGCAAATAGTCGAACACCCGCTCACAACCGCCTTGATATGCGACCCATGTCCGCTGAGCAACCGAATTCTGCAGTAAGCTCTTCATCTCAGCCGGCCACAGCTCCACAATCTCCAGGGGACCAAGAGGCCCTTCTCATCCGCCTCCGGAGCCAAGAACCGAAATCGCTCCCACTGCAAACGAGAAAGAGCATCAGCGATATCATTAGTACGCCCAGGGATATGGAGAGCCCTCAAGTCCACATTCAAACGCAGACATGCAAGGATGACCAGGCGCATGAGTGACGCAACGACCGGACAGCGCGGGGAATAATGATTAATAACCACCACCACAGCCTCATTATCGCACCACCACACAACCTTACGGTTAGACAACCTGTCCGGCCATAACTCAAGCGCCACGAGAATGGGAAAAAGTTCCAGGAACGTAATATTGCGAACCATGCTCCTCCAAAATATATACCCAGACCAACACCGCCAGCCGCATCCGTATACAACTGCAAATCCTCGCTAGAAATCGCCCCATCCCGCAAGACGGAAACGCCATTAAAGTCTCGCAAAAAGATGTCCCAAATCCGCAAGTCGTCACGCATTACGGGAGACACACTAATGCGATGATGCGGTTTGCGCACACCCGCCGTCGCTGCCGCTAACCGCCGAATAAACACCCTCCCCATCGGAATTACCCTACAGGCAAAATTAAGTGATCCGATCAGCGCCTGTAATTCCCGCAAGGTCAACTTGGAAGAAGCTAAGGAATTAGCCACCAGAACCCGCAAGCGGTCCACTTTCTCCAAAGGCAACTGCGCTACCATGTGCTCGGAATCTAATTCCACGCCCAAAAATGTGAGACATGTCGTTGGGCCCACAGTTTTATCCTGAGCCAAAGGCAACCCCAACTCACGGGCCAAAACAACAAAGCCATCAAGAAGCTCACCACAATGCGTAGACCCAGCTTTGCCGACGAATAAAAAATCGTCCAGATAATGAACGACATCCGAATGCCCCACTCTCCGCACGACGAGCCAGTGCAAAAAGGTGCTAAACTTCTCAAAGTAAGAGCAAGACACCGAACAGCCCATGGGCATACACTTATCGAAATAAAACTCCCCTTCAAACTGGAAACCCAAGAACTGGAAAGCGGACGGGTGCACAGGTAACAAGCGAAAAGCAGACTCAATATCCACCTTAGCCATCAAGGAACCACGCCCCGCCAGCCGGACAAGAGCAACCGCCCCGTCAAAAGAGGCATAACGCACCGTACAGAACTCGCACGGTATGAAATCATTCACCGAGGCCCCTGAAGGGCAAGACAAATTGTGGATTAAACGAAACTTCCCCGGCTCTTTCTTAGGAACAAGCCCTAACGGGGACACCACAAAATTTTGAAAAGGAGGATGCCGGAATGGGCCAGCAATACGGCCCAACCGCGACTCCACCGCTAGCTTATCGCGAGCAACCGATGCCCACCTCCGAACACTAGGGGAATTGCGAGCCGATACGCAACCAACAGAACCCCGAATCGGAACAACAAAACCGAACTTAAAACCCAACAGCAAAATACTCCCATCCCGTTTGCGCGGATAACCACGCAACCATCTACGCAATACTGGTACCCGAATTGGGGATGGGGCCAACTCAGTAAGAGAAAAGCTACTTGGCACCCGTGGTGGGGGAGGGCCCCCCCCCTTTTCTGACGCACTTAGCTGCGGAATGGGAACCGCCGCAGTTCGAACAGGCATGGCGGAATTTGCAGTCGGTGAAGGGACAAACTGATCTGTTAAACCGCCAACACACATCGCCCCCTCCCCCGGTGACAGGTCGGGATTGAACTGGGGAAACGCCACCATGAAAGGAACAACCCACCCCAGCCGCAGCCGCCAATCCAGACTTTCCCATACCCCCTCCCACCACGCCACCCTTGGCAGACATTTGAGTCAGCCAAAGGTTAATGTCTTGCGTACCCCAAGACAAAAATTTGTTCTCTTCCATCTTGTCGCGAAACTTCTCATCATAATTCAACCAGCACCAGCCCTCGTGAACCTGAGAAGCCTCCAAAATCGAGTCAGCGTAAGACAACAACCGCCCGTATTGATCCGGAAAATGCTGACCCCACACGCTCGCCAGCCGCAAAAATGCTCTGGTCCAATTGACAACATTCCTGGAAACCTTACGCAGACGCCCCGCCTTCTCATCCTCCTTGCGTTTCTTCCTACTCTCCCCGCAACGCTTCCACCCTTCCAGTAAACGGAAAATATCGATGTACTTCCGTTTGCGAATTTTCCGACGCAACTTCTTAGGAACGCCCTCCCACAATTCCGAAAGCGCAACCCAGGAGGCGGACCCAGAGCCAGAAGGAACACCAGAAGAGCCGGGCCCCGGAACCACCTCCCCCCCCGCAGCCAAACCCGGGGAAGACTCAGCAGACTCGGAAGACGAGGAAGAAGACGAATCGGAACGCCGCCGATGGCGACAGACGTACTTCCGCTTCTTATGCACCGGCCCCGAATGCTCCACCCGCAACCCGGCACTCTCACCGCCCTCAACAGACAGCAACTCACCTGAACTGGCTTCCGCAGCCAGCACCGTCGAGGAACGTGGTGAACCCACACCAGGAGCAGCAGGCGACAGCACCACAGCGGAACCTCGTCCACGATCCACATCCCATGCTGCACCCTCGGAAGGAGAGGGTCCCGAATCCATATGAGCCACAGCCGGAGACCGCACAGCCGACGGCACACCCCCGGACAGAAAAGGAACCTGTGGGGAGACAAAAGGAAAACCAAAAGGGGGAAAAGCAGCAGACCAGGCGGGATGCCAGGCCCCAACCCAATATGACCTGGAAGAGCCTAGCCCCCCACTCAACCAATGCTCCCAACCCGCCTGCTGCCCAGCCCTGCCACCCCCTCCAAGCGACGAGATGCTCCCACCCGAAGGACCCCAGGCACAACCCACTCCCGGAGCCCCATCCCCCCCAGGGCCTACACTATCACTCAGAGCGCCCACAGCCCTGTGCCCAGCCCCCCCCCCCTCCGTCCCCACCACAACACTACCTGCCCCACACCCTGAACTCACGCCCCCCCTATCCTGCACAGTGACCCCCCTGCGCGGCCTCCGCACAGCAACAGAGAGACTGCCCGTAGCCCTGGCGGCACGCCCCCTCCCCTATGAGCCCTTGATCCGTCACCCCCACCCTGCGGCCCAAGCCTCCCCCCCTGGACCAAACCCTGACCCCGCTGCCTCCCAACCGGACTACCCACAGCAGCCCTGGAGCTCCCTCGACCTCTAACAGCCTGCTTACCAGCCATCAGAACATCCACCGACCCCACACAGGCAGAAAACAAACCAGCCCACAGAAAAGCCCCCACCGTACACAGGCTATGGCGAAGAGCCCCCAAAAACCCCCAGCACCTGTGGAAGGACTACCGCCGAAATACTGCCAAGCCACGAGGTCCGGAAGAAGAGCACCGCCACCGCTGACCACCGGATTGGGAACCGCCGTCGACCTCTGTGTCCCCAAGAAGCTCACACCACCAGAAACCGCTGAAAACCGCCGACCCCAACACCGCAGAAACCAAGCAACCTGCCCGACAGACTGGCCTCATGTGCTCCAGCCTGGCAGCGCACACGCTGGAGCACATGGCGAAACCGTCCCTGATTGGCTCCGCTCGCGCACAGCAACAAGCAGAGCCAATCAGTTCAAATTATGCGCCGGCCGACACAGCGCTCACCGCCTGAGCGCGCGCCGCCCAGCACAACCCCCCCCTTCCCCCAGCCAACATGCGAGCAGGGTCCCGCGCCAGACCGGGCACCTGGTTACGCGCGGGCGCCGGGACCCTGCCCGCGCCCTTCTACTTATTAAAGAGGAACAGGAAAATCCACTGCTTATCTTTTTGGGAACCTGACAGTTACTTGTGACCTAGATTATTCACTGCTGGACACAGGATATTGGCCTTGATGTACCCTTGTTCTGACCCAGTACGGCATATCTTATCTATGTTATTATGTTTCCATCCTTTCTTTAATTCAGATACAGCCCTCGTCTCTCCTACCTCCATTGGGAGACTATTCCATGCATCTACCATTCTTTCCATAAAGAAATATTTCTGCATTTTACTCCTGAGTCTATCCCCTCTTACCTTCTTCCAATGCCCCTCATTGCAGCACTATTTTAATTGAAAGAGATTCTCCTCCTGTTCATTTAAAAGTCTCTATCATAGCTCCCCTCTCCCACCTTTCTTCCAAAGTATACTGTATGTATTTGAGATATATAAGTCTGTCCCATATGCCTTATGACACAGCACGCTGACTATTTTTTGTAGCCTCCCTCTGCACCAACTTCATCCTGTTTATATCTTTTTGAAGGTGCGGTCTCCAGAATTGCACACAATACTCTAAATGAGGTCTCACCAAAGACTTATACAAAGGCACTATCACCTCCTTCTTCCTGCTGGCCATTCCTCTCCCTATGCACCCAAGCATCCTTCTGGCCTTCGCTGTCAGCTTTTCTACCTATTTAGCCACCATAAGATCATAAAAAACAATCACACACAGGTCCCACTCTTCTTTCATGAACAGAAATACTTCACTCCCTATATTGTACCAGCCCCTTGGATTTTTGCAGCCTAAATGCATAACCCTGCATTTTTTAGTGTTATATCTCAGCTGCCAAATTCTCAACCATTCTTCAAGCTTCACTACATCCCTCCTCATGTTATCTACTCCTTTCTAAGTGTCTACTCCATTGCAGATTTTGAAATCATCTGCAAAGAGGCAAATCTTACCTGACAGCCCTTTTGCAATATCACTAACAAAAATATTAAAAAGGCTTGGACCAAGGAAAGATCCCTGCAGCACATCACTAGCTGCATCATTCTCCTCAGAGTAAGCTCCATTTATCTGTACCTTTTGCACTTTATAAAAACCTAAAAATGCCCAAGAGCAGATGTAAATACAGAAGTTGAGAGATGTCTTTGGTCATGTGCAAGCCCTATATGAACATGGAGGTCTCTAATCTAGAAAGCACTGTCTGAGACGTCCAAGAGGCCATTTCTGTGGCCGTCCATTTACTGTACCTTCTGGGTACCTGCCATTAATTGTTAATATGAAATATACTGAAGATGAATTCCCAAATGGCAAGTCCTTTGAATTATAAAAAAACAAAAACATTTTTGGGGTTCTGTCCCTCTAGATGATTCTAGAAAGTATCAAGTTAGCTTGTCAAAAGGAAGTTTGTATCCTAGATGTTACTTTAGATTTTGATTACACTTAGAAAATCAAATTTCTAGTACAGTGGTGGCAACCTTTTGAACAGAATTTTTAAAAAATGAAATCTGCATCCTTAGTTGTGATTAATGCATCATCCATGCTTTAATCACAAATCAAGTAGATTATTACAACTCATTGTATGCTTGTTAAAATCAAACACATTTCCCTAGACTTCAATTTGCCCAAAATGCTGCATTGAGCATTCTTTTAAACTTCAAGATCATATAACACTGACTTTGCTATCTCCACTCATTATGTTCATTCTTACAAGAGATCCTACTGGAGACTCCCTCATTAAAAGATGTTGCCCTGACAGAGGCCAAGGAGAATGTTTTCTCTTGCTTAGGTCTCCGTATGCAGTACTCATTTTCAAAAGAGCTAAGGTCAACTGAAGACTACTTAAGCTTTCATAAATTATGTAAAGCCTTGTTATTTACCTTTGCTTTTAATTGATTTTATTTTATCAATTTGATTGCTTGCCAGAGTCTTTTTGAATGTCACATTAATTTATCATAGTGTAATAGGGACGTGCATTTGTTAATCCGCTTTCAAAAAATTATATTAGCATGAATGCATGAAACAAACTGAAAAAAATCAAAAAATTGATAGCAAGTCCAAGAAAAAAACATAAATGAAACATTTTTTTTTCTATTCACATCCCTATCGTGTTTTTGTTTTTATTGCTGATCAAATTGTTAATGTTTCATGTTGTGTTGCTCGCCTGGATCTTCAAGTGGATAGGCAGTTCTATAAATATAAGAGATTAATGAATTAATTAAAGTCCTAACTTTTCACTCCTTTTATGATAGATCTCCCAGTTCTCTTACCATTCTGGTTTACCTTCTGGGTACCTGCTTAAGCTAAGCCATCATTTCTGAAACATGCATGCAATATTGTGAACCATGGTTGCACTGGTGCTCCATGCAGAGACACGATATCTTGTTTGGTCACTGCTACACACCGTACCAGTGATTTCAACACATGGTCCACAGTAACTCCAAAATCTCTCTCTCAATGGCAGTTTCTTAGAATGAACCCCCATCAGCATTTACGAGTAGTCCGGGTATTTGTCCCAGTATGTACAACTTGTACTTTTTATATTAAATTCCATTTGCTACTTAGATGCCCAAGTTTCCAGTCGTTCAAGATCTTCCCAAAGTTTTATACAAACAACTTATGCTACACCTACTCTACATATGTTAGTAGTGTCTACAAATTTTTTAACATCACTTTTCATGCCATTCTCTAGATCAGGGGTTCTCAACCTAGTCCTCGGGACATACCTAGCCAGCCAGGTTTTCAGAAAACCATAATGATTATGCATTAGAGAGATCTGAAAGAGTAAACAACTGATTCATATTTACTTATTCTGCTCCACTCATTTATAGACCTCTATCATATCTCCCTTCAGCTGTCTCTTCTCTAAGCTGTGGGGCCCTAACCTTTTAAGCTTTTCCTCATAGAGGGTATTCTTCCAACCTCTATCATTTTGGACACCCTTCTCTGTACCTTTATATAATTCTGCCATAACTTTTTTTTTTATGAGGTGACCAACCAGAACTGCACCATACTCAAGGTGTGGTCAGATCATGGAGGGATATCGAGGCAGTATGATGTCCTTTGTTTTATTTTCCATTCTAAGCATTCTACTACTTTTCTTGGCCACTGCTGCACACTGAACAGAGTATTTCAACATATTATCTGCAATATCACCTAGGGTATGTTTACTAAAGGCATTAAGAGCACAGCGGTTAGCAAGTGGTAATGGCAGCAGTAAGGGTGTTATCATACAGTAAAGGCTGGGGCGGGCAGTAGGCATTCCGGCAGTAAGGGCACTTTGCTCCACTTATTGGGTGCTAAAAGGACATTGGGCATTAATGTGTCAAGTGTGCACCTTAACGCCCGAAAATGGCAGTCACCTTAATGCAGATAAGGGAGCCCCACTGAAAAGCCACATTGTAAGTGATGGATGGAAGGAAAGGTAACAGCTGATCCATATGTACCCTATGTATCAGTCAATAAGTGGGATAATCATGTAGGATTGGGAAGAAGTGTCTCCTGGCGAAGCCAACATCGAAAGGATGATGGAGCAGGAATGGTGATGCACAGATCAGTCACAGGAGAGGTGTGAGTAATCCATCTAAATGATTAAACTGTTCCTATGTGGGTCATGGTGTAGCAGCTGGCAGGAGAATATATGAATTACATAATGGGCATATCCTGATGGATGGGCTGAAAGATGGATGATGGTAGATGAGAGTGTGGTATGGCCTTGCTGCCCCAATGTAACTGATGTGACCACACAAATTCAGTTGTAGTGTGTGTGAAAAAAGTGTTGCTGTGTCATGGGGAAGTCCCACTATCAGTTATATGGGTATGACAGCTGTCTCGGTTGTTCTAACCACCATACAATCCTCCTGACACATGTGAATATAATAACTGGACAAGTGTTGCACATATTGGCTATATGGAGCAAGTAGGAACGTATGATGATCCCTACAGGTGGCAATCCCAGTAGTCAGATGTGCTCACATGTTCCGCATACATGAGATGGAGCCAAAGATATTCAGTCACAGTTATGATGAAATATTCCAAACATGTACAACTCATGTGTCAGACATCCGTAGGGTGAATATGTCTGACCCTTTGCAATGGGCAGAGCCAATAAAGTCATTGTGGTCAGATGGGCATGCTTGCAATGTGCATATTTGCAGACCCAACTTGCTATTGTTAACACATAAAAAATCAGAAGAATGTGTGACTTCCAATCAATGCAGATCCTGGACTGTTTCAGGCAGTATATTGAAGCAAGTATCCCACAGTCACAAAGAGAGAAAGGGGAAGTTGAAGCCTGGGCTGTTGTTTTTTGAGTAAGTGCACTAATCACTAGGCTACATCTCCACACTAATCCCTGTAGCACTGTCTAGAATCAAAGAGACTCCAGGTCCCTGCCTTCAATGGGCAAAACACAGGACATGAAACAATGTGGCTGGCACAGTCTGAGACAGTGGTACACCACATCTAGGGTCTGCCTACAGTGGGACACATGCAGTACACACTGCACTGCACATTTACTGCACTAGCTGCAAAATACACACGCAGCTGCAGAATACATCCCTTGTCCAAAGGCCACTCCACATGTGAGGTCAAGATGCCTGTCCTTATACTGTACCTGCAATGCCAAACAACAGTCGCAAATAGAGGTCTGCTGTGCCGCAGTGTGCACTAACCAGTGAGGCAGCACATATGCAGGGCATGCAGTCCCTTGTCACCTGCTGTACCTTTCAAGTTAGGTACACCTGCACATACACCTAATTCAAACCACATTCTTGACCACTGCGCCCCATCACTCACCATCCTGTCCTCCTCAGGGAGCTTTGACTACATCTCTCACCAATATAGAAGACAAGCAGGTACTGGACAATGCTCTAATGATGACAGATGCCGCTATGGCTGTAATTGGGGCCATGGGTGCCAGAATGGGTTAACTCCTCCATTACCCATGATGCACCACACAGTCTGAGCAAATATATGCAACTGATAGCCATATGGAGAATATAGCAATTCATCACTTTGGCACTGTACTACGCAAGGACAATGTGTGCTTCCTGCACATAAGAGCTGCAATTTGTACAAATTACCTCCAGAGCCTACCAGCAGCCACAAATCCACTTCAGTAAGGTAGTCTCCAAACCTCACCCCATCCCCAAGGTGCAAGCATCCTTGGGACTCAATCATTTTATCTTTCTACTTTACAACACCAGCATCATAGGTCCAATAAGTATTTTGTCGCCCCCACCTGGCTGGGCCTATAGCCGGGCACCAGGATGGAGTCACCTTGCTGCCCTAGAATAAGTCCTCCCAATATGGCTGCCAGGAGGGCTGCTGGGATATGTAGTTTCACTTATCCTTATTAGGCAAAAGTAGATGTGCAGACAAATGGTCAGGCGAAACAGAGAAATATTTATTTGTTGTGTTCTGGGGTTTCCATCATATTCACAAGTAACAGGCTGAATCAACAATAATGGGATTCTTCTCCAAAGCGAAGGTATAACTTTTACAAAAGTATGCACAGGATTACTGGTATCAGCAATAAATAGCTTCTTAGGAACTTGCTTTCAAAGCTCAGATTATAAAGCTTCTCATGGGCACATTAGCTTCTTATGGGAGTGTTTACTTCACAGCTCCTTTATAACAGAAACAGCTTTAAAAATGTCCACTGAGCTTTCCCTTCAGTTTCAGGCCTTACACAGCAACCGCTTGATTAACAACGTTCAGCTGTGCTCTGTGCTGCGTCCTTCAATCAGGTAAGTTCCTTACTATGGCATTCACTCATTCAAACAGGTTTTAAGCTTAACACACTTATAATTCATTAGCTTTACAATAAGAACACTGCATCTCATCGGAGCTATCTTCATAGTCTTCATAGCAACTTCCTATATCCATTTCCTCAATGGCATCCTCACAATATTCTTCAGAGGGTACCTGGCTGTAGAGCTGACTAGTTTGTTTCTGGAGCATTTCATTCAACCTCTCTAATAGAACCTTTTTCTGCTCTATTTCTTCAGAGAGCTGGGGTTGCTGACTGGCAGACAAGCTATTGTTTCTACTGCTAGAGCTTAGCTGGCTATTATAATTATTTCTTCTATCAGGAACTAATTCTCTTAACTTTCTTTCAGGCAGGAATTCTGGAAGACACACTTGCCTTAGTTCAGGGACGTTTAGTAGCTCTCCTCTTTCCTTGCCAGAGCCATGCTGCTTTCTCTCTGCAGACACTTCTCTCCGTTGTAGCAAACTTCCTTTCTGCTGAGACTGCCTTGGACCGGTTCCAAGCAGATCCCACTGCTTGTCTTTGAGCTTGAGCCCAGCACTTCTCGTGCCTCCTTGGGCCCCTTCTCCTCTAGCTCCAGTTCCTCTGGATTCTCTTCCAGGTCCTCTGGGTTCACTGCCACTCCTTCTTCTCTTCTCCTCGTCTTCCTCCTTCACTTTCCGGTCCTCGTCTCCCTGACTTTCCAAACACAGGAGTTTTAAACTGCTCCCTCTCAGGGACCACGCCTCTTTCCCAGCACACGTGGGAGCTGCTAGGCTTCACTCCAGCCCTGATGTGCTGAAGTGGGCGGGGCTTAATGGTGACTGTGCTATGAGTCAAAGGTTCTCGGTTGCTGGGGAAACCCTGAATGCTCTCACTCTTAAAGGCACAGAGTTCATTCTCCTGGCATTCCATAGCCTCTGAACTGCCTTCATCATCACACATTCCCCCCCTTAAGATATTACGGGCTGGGGTGTTTTTATCATCACAGCACGTAATTCTCCTAAAAGAACCATTCTGATCCTGTCCTTCGTGCCTACCCTGGGTACTAGTGGCTAGCTGAGCTAGGGCGATCCTTTCATGCCAGGGTCTGAGCAAGTTAACATGATATAACTGTTTACGTCCTTGCCTATTCTGTAATAAATAGGTTACTGGGCCCACTTGCTTGATTACACGGAAGGGACCCTTCCATTGACTTTCGAATTTTGGGACTGTTCCTGCTACCATAACTATGACCTTTTTGCCCACAGCCAGCTGGCGTGGCTTAGTGTTACGTTCATTATATGACTTTTGATGCTGTTGGCTTACTCTTAAATTGCCTTTGGCCATCTGTGAGGCACGCGTTAAGTGCCCTCGCAAATCTTTAAGAAATTGGGTTACCTCTGTTTCCTGTACTCCCGGCTCCACCCACTGCTCCCTAAGAATGTCCAGAATACCTCTGGGGCTCCTACCGTACATGAGCTCGTACGGGGAAGTACCCAGTGATGCCTGGGTCCTCTCCCGACACGCATATAAGGCGAAGGGAAGCATCGTGTCCCATTCGGCCATCTTCCCTTCTAACCCCCTCCTTAGCAAATTCTTTAGGGTCTGGTTAGTTCTCTCCACTAACCCATTCGTCTGTGGGTGATAAGCCGCAGTCTTGACATGTTTGATGCCAAAGGCATCCCAGACTTGGGCTAAATAGTGCGACATAAAGTTGCTGCCGCGATCCGACAGCACCTCCCTGGGGAACCCAACCTCGCAGAATAGTTTTATTAATTCGGCTGCCACTGTGCGAGCCGAAATGCTACGCAGGGGTACCGCCCAAGGGAACCTGGTTGCATGATCAACCATCACTAAGATGTATTGAAATCCCCGCTGCGTTTTTATCAGGGGACCCACAATGTCTATGGCTATCCTATGAATAGGGACCGAGACGATGGGAACTGGGATCATGGGGACCTCCATGGGCCTGATTGACGTGACCCTCTGGCAGGCAGGGCACACCTCACAGAACCTTGTTGTCTCTTTGTACACTCCGGGCCAGTAGAACCAGGCCAAAACCTGGTCTAAGGTTCCCTGGATACCTTTGTGCGCCCCTACAGGATGGTCATGGGCTAATCTCAGCACTAAGGCCCTAAATGTATTCGGGACTACCAACTGCCTGCGTGTGTCTCCCGTAAAGGGGTCCAGGCTTTCTCGATATAAAACCCCTTGGTCTATTTGAAACTTGGGCAACGTATCTCGCCCCTCTCTGGCAAATTTAAATGCTTGGGTAAGAGCAGGGTCAGCTTCTTGCTCTTTTGTAAAGGAGGGAAATTTAGCCACTAATTCCCCCGGAACCCAAGGCAATTCCATCCCATCCCTGACTTCCTCTCTACTCTGAGAACGAACTCGTCTCTCACGACGCTTCTCACCCTTTGGCTTTTTTACTTTGTCTACAGGGATGGTCACTAAATCTTCATGGGAGGGAAGATCTTCCGTCCATCCCACTATAGGTTCTTCCTCTGCTGCCTTTAGGGCTTTGGACTGGGTTCGTGTAGAAACCATTCCCTTCTTGGCACCCAGACCTTGTTGCACACCTCTCTGGAATTGGGGCCAATCCCTCCCGAGCACTACCTCCTGCGGTAATCGGGGAACTATTGCCACAGGGATCTCTCTTTCAATCCTTAAGGCCTTCACTCGGACATGGTAAACAGGATATGTGGACGCGGTTCCGTGAACACACCTTATTTTTACTGTGCCCATGGGTGAACAGGGTGTCTCTGAATCCGGGGCCCTTATCTTGCGCCATAAGCTTTTGGACAGCATGGACTGATCCGAGCCTGAATCAAGCAATGCTTTTGTGGGTATACCTTGCACTGTAATATCTAATAGGAAGCCTTCACCAACCTTACTAGGCTCATTCAAAATTAAGGCTGTCCTCATTTTACAGTCCCTCTGTAAATGCTGTTCGCTACCACACCGGTAACACGCTCGGTTCACAGGCTTTCTTCTAACTATGGGAACACATTCATTCTTTGCATTCTTTCTATCCCTATCTGACACAGCAGCAGACATTTTAGTAAAAGCCACAGTTTTGTCCTTAGCCACAGCCTCTGCTTCTAAAAACCGCTCAGAGAGCACTATAGCTTTCTGCGTACTCTTACATCCTTGTAACATGAGGAAATTCTGCATTCTTTCTGGAACAGCTTCTAGAAATTGCTCAAGAATAATATCATCTAATACCATTTCCAATGTTTTACGCTCTGGCTCCAGCCATTTGGATACCAGCCCTTTTAACCGGTGATAAAACGCCCTTGGTGTCTCACCTGAACGGTGATAGACTGAGGGTGTAAATCCCAGCCTATCCTTTATTGCTCTTTTGACTTCATAATAGTCATTGGCCAAAGTTGTAGGTACGGCTTGGTAGGCAGCTAATGCTTCACCAGTTAGCGAAACAGCCAGCCTCACCGCCCATTGCTCTTGTGGCCAACTGGCTATTCGAGCCACCTTCTCAAACGCTTCTAAGAAGTCGTCCAAGTTATCTCCCTCCTTTAACTGTCCAAAGTTAAGGGTCTCTTTGGACCACGGTCCAATTGCTTGGGCTAACCCCAGTCCTGTGAAACCTGTGGTGGCTGGGTCCGGCTCTGGTGTCTTCTTAGTCTCCTTTACCCAGGCCTCCATTAAGTCCACCAGTGGCTTCTGTTGGGCCTGCAACCTGACGGCAGCTCTTTCCTGGAGCTCCAACGATAACTCCTTCTGGCGGTCAAATTGCGATGCCATCCACTTAAGAACTTCCTCTACTTCCATAATTCTTGTCTTTTTGTATCAAAGACAAAAGAACAAACACACCCCCAAGTGTGGCACAAAACACTCGGTGTCTTTCCCTCTACCTGCTCCAACCGCCCCACCCAGTACCGGTATCCTTAACTACCCTTTAGTTAAATACCCGGTACCTGGTACTGGTGGTGCGTCTCACTCAGCAGCAGTGTAGGGTCTCTGCAGGACCTTGGACTCCCCGGACCAGTCGAACTCTGGACTTTCTCTCCCAGTCTCAGCCGCTCGTACTTCCAGTCGGCGTCCTCCTGTAGAGTTCTGGAATACGCTGTGCAGTTTCCTTTGCGCATGCGTGTTCAGCGCTGATCCATAGCAACTACGCCACTCTGTCACCTCCACCTGGCTGGGCATATAGCCGGGCACCAGGATGGAGTTGCCTTTCTGCCCTAGAATAAGTCCTCCCAATATGGCTGCCAGGAGGGCTGCTGGGATATGTAGTTTCACTTATCCTTATTAGGCAAAAGTAGTTGTGCAGACAAGTGGTCAGGCGAAACAGAGAAATATTTATTTGTTGTGTTCTGGGGTTTCCATCATATTCACAAGTAACAGGCTGAATCAACAATAATGGGATTCTTCTCCAAAGCAAAGGTATAACTTTTACAAAAGTATGCACAGGATTACTGGTATCAGCAATAAATAGCTTCTTAGGAACTTGCTTTCAAAACTCAGATTATAAAGCTTCTCATGGGCACATTAGCTTCTTATGGGAGTGTTTACTTCACAGCTCCTTTATAACAGAAACAGCTTTAAAAATGTCCACTGAGCTTTCCCTTCAGTTTCAGGCCTTACACAGCAACCGCTTGACTAACAACGTTCAGCTGTGCTCTGTGCTGCGTCCTTCAATCAGGTAAGTTCCTTACTATGGCATTCACTCATTCAAATAGGTTTTAAGCTTAACACACTTCTAATTCATTAGCTTTACAATAAGAACACTGCATCTCATCGGAGCTATCTTCATAGTCTTCATAGCAGCTTCCTATATCCATTTCCTCAATGGCATCCTCACAATATTCTTCAGAGGGTACCTGGCTGTAGAGCTGACTAGTTTGTTTCTGGAGCATTTCATTCAACCTCTCTAATAGAACCTTTTTCTGCTCTATTTCTTCAGAGAGCTGGGGTTGTTGACATGCAGACAAGCTATTGTTTCTACTGCTAGAGCTTAGCTGGCTATTATAATTATTTCTTCTATCAGGAACTAATTCTCTTAACTTTCTTTCAGGCAGGAATTCTGGAAGACACACTTGCCTTAGTTCAGGGCCGTTTAGTAGCTCTCCTCTTTCCTTGCCAGAGCCATGCTGCTTTCTCTCTGCAGACACTTCTCTCCATTGTAGCAAACTTCCTTTCTGCTGAGACTGCCTTGGACCGGTTCCAAGCAGATCCCACTACTTGTCTTTGAGCTTGAGCCCAGCATTTCTCGTGCCTCCTTGGGCCCCTTCTCCTCTAGCTCCAGTTCCTCTGGATTCTCTTCCAGGTCCTCTGGGTTCACTGCCACTCCTTCTTCTCTCTTCTCCTCGTCTTCCTCCTTCACTTTCCGGTCCTCGTCTCCCTGACTTTCCAAACACAGGAGTTTTAAACTGCTCCCTCTCAGGGACCACACCTCTTTCCCAGCACACGTGGGAGCTGCTAGGCTTCACTCCAGCCCTGATGTGCTGAAGTGGGCGGGGCTTAATGGTGACTGTGCTATGAGTCAAAGGTTCTCGGTTGCTGGGGAAACCCTGAATGCTCTCACTCTTAAAGGCACAGAGTTCATTCTCCTGGCATTCCATAGCCTCTGAACTGCCTTCATCATCACAATTTTAGCATCTTCCTTGATTCTTCATCATATAAAATATCATAAATAATCAAAATCCACTTGATGTCTCGTCATCCTAAAATGCTTAAGTACAACCACATTTTTTTCTTTCAGTATGCCAAGACACAGTTCTCCATGTTTTAAAGTAATGACATTTTTTAAGAGCAAGGTAAGCACTTATTTCTATAGGCTCTCATGACAAATCTCCATTCCTCCATGGAGTCACTACAGTTCTTTAATCCACAGTAGCTTGCTCCCCATTTTCTCGATACAGTAGCCATATTGAAACAAATTCAAACAGCCCAACATCCGTCATGGCGCCACAGATGTTTCAATAATTGAGTACCTGTGCTGGAGGCTGAAGTGGAAGTTTTTAGAGCACATTTATAAATTCATGGCCATGTGCGTTTTCAGCACTGAAGATTATCCTGAACCACCATTTGATTAAAAAAAACACCAGTGCAGGCACTTTCATTTATATTCTACTGTGCTCATCTTTTAAAAGAACCAATGCCCTATTTGTAGAGAAAATATTGCTATCCTGTTTTGAATTTAAGCATCGTGGGGACAATGTTTGCTACCTGTGGCAATATTCTTGCTCACATTAAATCAGCATTTTTGAACATCTTCCCCCTCTTTTACGCCCAACACCCTCTACAAAAAAACTTCAAATATTCGAATGTGTTCAGTAGCTGAACGATGCTCAGTAGTACAGATTTCCATCCTGCACATAGTTTTCCCTATATAAATCTTTTGACATGGACATAATATAACATATATAAGGGCCCTTTTTCTAAGGCCCACTAAGTGGTTAACACACATTTTAGCACGCAGTAACTGCTACCATGTGGATATGACAGCGACCATGAACTAATTCATGCAGTAACTGCACATTGCATGATGAGGCAGGGAATGCATAGCTTAGGGGCAGAGTTGGACTTGGAGAGTACTTTGCAGTTAGTGTGAGGGCAATTGCCACACACTGTCAATGTGACAATTAGCTCAGCTGCATATAATTACCTTGTATGGGTGGCATTATGTGCACCCATATAAATTGTGCCACACAGTAGGGTTCACATCCACGTGGTAACTGCAAGGAACATTCTGTCCATGCTCCAATAGATACCACAGAGGCTTTGCATTTACAGCATACTAGTTTTACTGTTACATGCATGTTAAATGTAAATCCCTAATGGGCTCTGATAAAAAGCTCTCATACCTCCTCCTCTGTTGCTGTGTGTATATGATTTTAGTACATTTTCTAAATATAACTCTTGGTAGATCTAGGATTTTGTCAGGAACTCTGGGACATGAACTGGCAAGTGCTGAAGTATTGTCCTCAGAAGCAGGAGACTAAGCATTATAGCTAAAGGTACATGAGTTGCATCTTCTCCAACGTTAGTGTTTTGCTGTCAGTGAACGCAAATAGCAATGACTCAATTTGCTTGTGTAAGCTCTGAAAGATGAATACAAATCACTTTGCTAAAAGTCGGGATTGCACCAGGGACTTTTAGATCTTTAGCCTAACACTCTCCTAAGTGAGCTGTGCAGCAAAGACTGCCCTCTCTCTTACTGCAAAGATGTATAATGCAGGGGAACTGTGGCTAAAATACCACTTTGAGATGTCTGGTATGGACAATAAAACAGTATGACAAAGTTGCAGGAATTTATGCATGCTATAATAGGAAAGCCGAAGTGCAGATGCTGCCTATGAGGAAATGCACACAGCTTATTAGAGAGATTTTCCATATACAACTCTGTTATCCCCTGCATGAACTACTAAACCAAGCTAGTACTGCAGAGCTTTCATATTAGTTTGTGAATTAGCAGCTACTACTTTCTCTTCTAATAGTTACCATTAGCTCAGAGACAATCACTAATCTTACTGTTGACCTTCCCCACCCAGAGGCTACTGTTGCTTCTGTTGCCACCCCCCAGAGCCCATCATTTCTGCTGACATCACCATTCTAAATACACCAATTCTTCATCTATGTCCTCCATAATTTATATTTCCCCTCACCTGGTTCCCCCACCTCCCATAAATATCCTCATAGGCTTTGTTTAAGTTTTCAAACAGGAAGGTAGGAAGGAAGATTGCCCTGTTTTAATTTTGAAGGTTATAGCCCAAGCAATTACCACAAATACTGCTATATCAACCCCTCATCAGCCTGCAAGTCTTTAGGCCGAGAGAATAGATGGTACTTCTTTCACAGATCCAGGCTCTGACATGGTTGCTGTCTTTTCTGGGACATGTGCAACAGGATGTGTGAGCCATGTGTGAGGACCTAAGGTGACTTAAGTGAAATGTAGTCCTTTGGTGCCACCCTGCATCGCATGGTGGCTGTCCTGGAAAGGATGGTGGGGTCCTCTGCACTTTCATAACCAACCCTTAAATGGTCAGAATACCTGTACACAGGCACAGTGATTGTTGAATATAGAAGGCCTATAGGACTCAAAACCAATGTTCCCTCTAATTTTCTGTAGGCTGTGTGTGCATAAAATATCAGCTGTGCAGCTTTTGAAGGAAGGTTAAACTTTTGTGTGCCACATAACGACACTCGGAGTTATATACTTTAAAATTTGACTACACGTCAGAATACAGTATGTACACCACATTGATTGCACTAGAAAATATTGTAGAACTTGTGAAAACCGTAAATACACAACAACTTTTAAATTTTAAGACGTCTGTGTTGTTTTCTATCAGAATCAGAACCAAACTTTTTGTGCGCTCTGTTGTAAAGTATGTGCGCTCGCTCGGCGAGGTGTGTGTGCGCGCACAAGCGCACAGCTTAGAGAGAACAGTGCTCAGAACCATAAGTGGGAGAAGACAGGCAAAGAAAGGGAGAATGCATGAAGACTGTGAATATCAAGCTTTAAGCAATGGTGAATCCTAAAAAGAAAAATTGCAGCCATCATCCTCTAATTTTGCTGCTCCAAAAAGTGATTTATCTTTGTGAGAAGATGAAAGAATTATGGTAAAGTAGTGAGACTGCCATGTTAGTCTGCTTTAATAGTTGATAAAATAAAACAAACAAAACGTAAGGTGATACCTTTTTATTGGATTAACTTAATACATTTTTGACTAGCTTTTGAAGTTTAAAACTTTGTTCCTTAGATCAGGACAGTATAAATTCCCAAATCAGTTCCGGAATAATCTCAAGAGGAAAAGACATGGGGAGGGGGGATGGAGTGAGAGAGAAGGATGGGTGATCAGAAGGTGACAAAGCGGTAAAGATGTATGGTTACAATGTGATAGGAAACCTTTATCTTTATTAAGACCTTTCTTGTCAGTCTCATAGGGACATGTTCAGAAAAGTGTGGTAACAGTTACCACATATAAACCCCCTTAGTCCAGGAGTTTGGTAATCATTACCATGGCACTAAGGAGGCTACCACTGTAAAAATCCCGTCGTGACCACATAGCATGGGGGGAGGGGGCAGAAAGTGGGTTATGACTGTTCAGAGTGGTTAGCATGGGGGACAAGCAGCAGGCTAACTATCTCAGCAGTGATTAGCAGGGTGGGCGCATGGGGATCTTCTGTAGAGCAGATTCCTACAAGATCTGCTCTTCCTGTAATGACTCAGAATGAATCTGATAAGAGCAGAGTGCTAAAGATTATTTTTTTGTGAAAAAGACATTGCTTTTTGCAGTCAGAGAACTAATGTGTTCCTGGATGTCTGCAAGGCTACTCAGGCATGAAGATGAGCTTTTTTTATTGGAATTGAAACCCAGAGGGGTTTTTATTTTTTTTTTTTCAGATTTTCACGCAAGTGTCTCGTATACCTTCAGAGGTGAAATTAGAATAAGAATTTGTTACTGGGTAAAGCCTGAGAGGTTATTTTCTTGTGTGTAGTTTTGGTTATTAGTGACTGAAGTTGTTGGGGATGTGAGAAGATTTGACATCTTTTAAGTGAATTTATTTCCTGGTAACTTTCTCCCCTAATTTTATAGCTTGCATTTCTTTAACTATTTTGTATATATTCTGAGTTTGCATTTTACTATGCTCGTACAAGTATATTGAAACTTTCAATTATTTTAAACTCTGATTTTGGCAGTATAGAACCTCTCTCGAGGGTATCTCCTCTTCCTCTTCCCCCTTCATGAGATCCACAAATGCCAAGCTGAGACAGAACTCAGTGTGCGGAAAGACAAATCACCAGATCAGCAGGAGACACATCCTAAAATCTAAACTAAAACCCAATTCATTCTATTTAATCTTTCCTTAGACCTCTCTAATGATCTGTGCCATCTTATACGTACTGCAAATTAAGAAATCCTACCATTAACAGTGATGATAACAATAACTATACCCACAGTCTAAACAGTTTCGCTGAAATGTCAAACCTTGCAGGTACGCAGAGGCTGCAGAAAAAAATGCCTGTGCTCTGCCCTTAGGTATGCATTCTCAATGACTCCCAAGAGACCATTCAAACTGTGCACATACCTGATTGTCCCAGTTGATACATCTGCTTCACGGTACATTCGCACAAACTAAACTTTGAAAATTTAGGTCAGGAATGCAGTGGGAATACCAGCACAATTCAGATGCAACTTCTGTCAAGTATATTGCATATAGAAGCAAAATAATGTTTTTTATTATAATCCAAGAAGCATATTTGCTACTCAGCTGGGATAACTGGCCAGCAAAACATCTTTCATGTCCTATTTCCCTATCTCTGGATATTAACTCCTTCTAAAACCATTCCCCCCTGTTAAGGGCTCGCAGCTAAGTTAATTCATGCCTCTTATTTATAATGGGTCATATGTGTTTTTATTTGACTTCTATAACTAAGGTGGGATCTCTTAAAATTCTTCATCTCCACAGGAAAGATTTTAGAGTTGAAAAACTGGAAATATCTTAGAGAGAAAGCTGTACTAAACATATCCATGGATATGTTTGAGAGGACTCCAAGTAGGTTCCATATGACAACAACTTAAGTTGGTATAATTTTCTGGTTAGGTTATATTTATTTTACTAGGTTTATATACCACTTTTCTACCAGTCAAAGTGGTGTGCATTCAGGTACTGTATATATATATTTTTTTCCTTTGTGTCCAAAACACTCACAATTTGTTTTTCTTATACCTGATTTAAGTGGTTTGTCAAAGCCACAAGGAGCACCTGTGGGACTAGAAATCCCAGTCCCTCCAGCCCAAGGTTTCTGCACTCTGGCAGGATTTGAACACCTGGCCCTCTGGCTTGAGGAAATGTGACCCAACCACTAGGCCAGATGTTGAGCCAGAAAGCATGCCTTTTAATAGCCAAAGGAAATCCTTTCTAGGATATGTAACTGACCCATTTTAGAAAATGATTAGATATTCAGCCAAAGCTTCTTTAATCCCAAAGTTTCAGGTGATTAGATATTATGGGCCCGATTTTCATTTGGGCAGTGCTATGCGCCGCATCGGTGCATAGCCCATCTGCTGTCCGCCTATCCCAGATTTTCAATGCCAGGGTCATATGCGGCCCCGACATTAAAAATCCCCAGTTCACACCGCACAACCCAGAAGCTGCAGGAGCCAGCCGGGTAGCAGCGATTTTCGATGCTACCCATTTAACCCCTGCTTCTGAAAGATAAGCGAGGAAAAACCTCGCCTATCTTTAAGGCGCAAAGGACTTTGCATTGCAGCATGCGGAAACTGGCCATGGTGAATGCTAATGCACTGGCATGCCAGCTATTGACAGCTAAAATGCACGTAACCTGGCATTTGCATGCCATTGTGGAGAATGGTCGGGTTTGAGATGTAGTGGAGCATGGAGAGCACATTAGCACAGTTGCACCTAACGATACTTCTAAGAGTATCGCTTAGTGCGCCCACATTAATGTACTCAGTTACCTGTCAGCTATTGATCATGCCCCCAACAGCTAATGTGGAGGTTTCGAAGTTAGCGTGTGTTTCAAATACACGTTACGTACAAAGTCTTATTGGGCTTTAGTAAAAGTGCCCCTTAGTTTGTTACCATGCCTTTAGAAATTTAAATTGATTTAACATAGAAAACTAGACTTAACACAACTTAGAGGTCTATTTACTAAGTGGAAACAGCTGCTTCCGTGTGATATTGGAGACGCAACCTCATTGAATACAACAGGGCTTTAGCTCTGATTTTGAATGGAAGCCGCTAGCCCTGCTTAATAAACAGACATTTTAGTTCATTACTTAGTGCTCTAAACATTCCCTATTAAACCAAAATCAGGGAAGATTCATGAACCCCTTCCCTCCCCCCCAAAAAAAAAAAATTAACCAAATTTTTCTTGCTAGTGTTCATCCCAATCCCAAACCTGTCATTAGTGCTCCCTGTATAGCAAACCCTTCACATTTTTAGCTTTTTATTCTGTTTCTAGCTTTTTTTCTCGTATAAAACTACCTCTTTTAGTTAAGCAGGATATTAACAGATACAACTATTATATACAGTGTAGCACAGAAATGTCCTGAGCACTTTAAAAAAAAAACCTAAGATTTAGGCAGTCTTCAGTGTGCAGACCAAAAGTACTCTGAGTCTAGGATTTTGCAGAGTGATGGGCATAGCTGTCCCACTCTCCAAATGACAATGGGAGATGTCAGAAGAAATATAGCAGCTAGCCCAGCAAGAGATAGTTATTAATACCTGCAAGCACAGAATCAAAGTGGCTTACCATGAAATGCTTGATTCTATGAAAATACCACTAGCAGCACAAAAAAACCTACAGCAACCGTACTCACCCAGAAGAACTAGCTCTTCCGAATCCTGAGCACACCTCTAGTCACACAAGAGCTCTAACTTAATTTATGAACATTGTGGTCGGACTCAGGGAACTTAGGTCCACATCCATTATCTGCAAGTGATAGCTACTGTATCCAATAGTGGGCTGTTTAGACTGCTTATTGTTCTAGTAGATGACTTTCAGGCTTTTTGGAGGAATCAAGCCTATAAAAACAGTACCATTGTAGAAATGACTTTGCGGTCTGTCAGGCTCTGCATTTCACATTTCAGTTTTATTTGATATACTGTATCTGAAAATAAAACATGATTTACAAGCAACGTAAAGAGGGGAAATAATAAGAATAATCTCAAAACAGAATGAATATAGGGAGAGGAGACAAGAGGGTATAATGCAAATTTTGTAGTAGATACGAAAGGAAAGAAGGACTAGACATGTCCTGGCCTAGCCACAACAGTCTGGTGAGGTGGCAATATTAGAAAGAGTGATCTTAGGTCAAATTAAAATAGTATGAGACAGATATTCAACCACGGCGGTCAGTGTTGCTAAAACACCCGATCATCGCAGCAAAAATGAAACCGGATATTCTGCACTAGAGCCTATCCGGCATTTGGCACTAAATATCTGATTTTGCTGCACACACATTTTGCTGTCCACTCAGCAGTGATATTCAGCCACTAATTGGATAGCAAAAATTGCAAAAAGTTAGGACAACCCTTGACCTGTCCTAACTTTATGCAGGTACATATCTGGTTAATAGGCTGAATTAGCTGCTAACCGGATAGCTATGGGGACCATCCCAGCTCTGCTCACAGACTACCCTGGCACTAAATGGATCTTGCCAGGGTGGTCTGTAGGGATGTTAGTCTTATTACTGGTTAGTACTGCTGAATATCATTCTCACTGGGATTATTGAATATTGACCCCTATGTTTTTAGCAGATTTTAAATTTCCTGAAGGAAGATTCAAGTCTTATCTCTAGAGGTAAGGCATGCCAAAATATAAGGGCCACTACACTAAAACAAGTCTTCCAAGTACTATCTAGCCAAATGTCCATATGAGAAGAAATCAACAGACAGTTATGCTGAGATGAATGAAGCATTTGCTGGGAAGTATAGGGGGTTAGAAGCTGAGCCAAAAAAAAAAGGTAAACCAGAGTGTGATAGTTAGCATCTTAAAATGAATCCTGTAGAATAGTAAGAGGCAGTGTTCTTCCTAAAGTTGGGGGGATACATGATCATATTTTTTGAAGCCTAATAGTAGTTTAATAGAAATATGCTGGATTAAGAGATTTTTAAAACTCGTTTTTCTCTGATACTGAGACAAAATAATGCTGCCTATCTCCCAGAACCTTTGCTGTGCCCTTTGGATACTTTCTTTATTTCTTCTGTCTTTTGGCTTCAACAGAGTAACTCTGAAGCTACCACCTTTCTCCCATCTTCTTTCTCTAAATGCAGGAGAGAAGATGGTGCCAAGCCACCTTTGCTTTCAGTTTTCTGCTGAGCTGCTATCATCAGCCATATGATTTGTGAGAAGTGAGGAAGGGGAAGGCTTGTTTGGCTACTTGTCAAAATCTGGACCGTACCAAGCAGCAATGTGCCCTGTTTGAATGGTGAACCTGGTGCCCCCCCTACACAACCAGCTGCATGCAGGAACTTGCTTTTGTCAGATTTCCTGGAAGTCAAGTGATGATGTCGGTGCCCCTTCTGTACTTGCACCCTGTACGGCCATACCGCTTGCACAGGCCTTGGTACAGCCCTGGTCAAAATAGCATGATTGCTCAGACGATTCCTATTTCTTCCTTCTTCCTTTTTCAAAATGTCTGTACTGTGTGTGAGCCCATAGACTGCAATGGAGCCAAAAATGAAAGAGCAGGATTGAGGATTGCTGCAGCTATTTGTTTTGTTTAAAGCAGTAGTTCTCAACCCAGTCCTCAGGTACCCCCAGGCCAGTCAGGTTTTCAGGATATCCACAATGAATATGAATGAGATAGATCTGCATACAATGGAAGCAGTGCATGCAGATCTCTCTCTTGCATATTCATTGTGGATATCCTGAAAACCTGACTGGCCTGGGGGTCCCAGAGGACTGGGTTGAGAACCACTGGTTTAAAGGGACTTGTAGTGCAAATGCTCCCGTTCATAGTAGTTTAGCATTTGTTTTAAAATGATTGCACATTGCAAATAAAAAGTGTGCAACCACATTCAGACCACATTGACTTCAGAAAGCCATCATTTATCACTGGAAGTACAAAACAAGGACTGAATCTACTTTTAAGAAAAATCCTATCAGGCACTTGTGGAAACAGGATGCTAGGTTTGATGGACCTATGGTTTGACTCAGTATAATATGTTGTATGTTCTTATATACCTTCAAGGGTGGGAAGGGGGTAGCTACTGGAGTAAAGGAAGAATCTGTCTGCTATTATGGAAAGAGGATGACTGGAGTTAAGTGCCTCATTTTGAATTATGGGTAGGGAGCAACTAAAGCATTGTTATCAATCTCAAGTAACATGAATTTGTTCCCACCATTATTAACATATGATTGATAAAGTCTGTGGTAACCAAAAGCACAGTATTTATTGTGTTAAACACCCTTTAGTAAATATTAAATTTAGCACAGGTTCAATACCATTTAGTAAATATTAAACTAATGCAGGTTAAAAATGTGTGCTAATATGTTATAAACACAGTTTAAAAAAATAAGCTCTGGCTAAGTCCGGAAAAATACGTACCATTAAACCCTTAAACAACAAATTTCTTTTCTTAAAGAATAGCCTAAGAAGACACTCTCTATCTGATAATAATGCAAAGGTAACAAGCACAGAGGCGTCGCAAGGAGTTTCTCCTGTTACGCCCTGGTATTCTTCAACTGGGAGGGCTCTTTTTTCTTAAACACCCGTGTAAATGTTTGGTGAAATATAGAGCTATTTCTTATATTTTTTATGAGCCTTCCCAGTTGACGACTTTCATTACTGCCAGGCGCTTGGAGACCTCTATTGGAGCTTCACCTGAGCTCTCATAAAATAAGTACTGGAGTTTGTTAACTGCTCTTTTTTCTTTCACTTTGTTAGTAACAATTTATTTGGAAATTCTCCCTCTGTTATATTGTGGGCTAGGGTGAACAGATACATTGTTTCTTTGGATTTGCTTTGTTACAATATCTTGGTATGATTGTTTCTGATTGTATCTGTACTTTTTCTTTCAAGATGGTTCTGTGAACTTTCTTGATCTAAATATTAAACAATTATAAATAATAAATTTAAAGAAAAAAAAGCTCTGGACTGTTTTATCATTGTTTCAAGGATGAGTTGAATGCTTCGGGCGTGATTACAGTTTCTTCCTTGTTTGTCAGTCTATGCCAGGCTCTCTGCATTTCCTATTTGCTTCCAAGTTATTCTCTCTTTTGTTTTTTAATGAGACATGTTGACCTTTAAACTTCATTAGAGAGGATTCTGAGATCCTAAAGAAAGGGTTCATTTGCTGCATTTTTATATCATCTATCTGAATTTTGTATGAAAGTGTCTAATGATAAAAACTGATTACAATCTAAACCACTAAGCAGCAAAGCTTCATCAGGTTATAAGAACATAAGATACGCCATATTGGGTCAGACCAAGGGTCCATCAAGCCCAGTATCCTGTTTCCAACAGTGGCCAATCCAGGTCACATGTATCTGTCAGGTTCCCAAAAGGTAGACAGACTCATTGCTGCTTGTCCCAGGAGTAAGCTATGGATTTCCCTGGTCTTCTTTAGTAATGGTTTATGGACTTTTCCTTCAGGAACTCATCCAAACCTTTTTTAAATCCAGCTCCACTAACAACTTTTACTACATCCTCAGGTATAGAATTCCAGAGTTTGATTATATCTTGAGTGAAAAAAAAAATTCTCCTTTTAGTCTTAAATGTGCTACATTGTAGCTTTATTGCATGTCTCCTAGTCTTTCTAGTTTATGAAAAAATAAACAACCGATCTGCGTTAACCTGTTTCACTCCATTCATTATTTTACAGACCTCTATCATATCTCCTTTCAGCTGTCTCTTTTCTAAACTGAAGCGCTCTAGCCTTTTAACCCTTTCCTCGCAGGAGTATTATTCCATCTTTATCATTTTATCATTCTTTTCTGTATCTTTTCTCATAGAGAATAGTGGCCACAGCGAAGTTCAAGTGTGTGGTAAAATTAATTAATTAATTAATTTAACTAATTCTATATACTGCCTTATCAGAATGTCAAGGTGGTTTACAGTTAAACAAGTTAACTGAACATTGAACTTACATAGGAACATATGAACATAAGAAACATGAGTTCTGAAATACAGTGAGGGCCCGATTCTGTAAGACGACTAGCAGGGCTGTACATCCCACTGGCCGTCTGGTCCTCATTCCCAAAAGAGATCTCCCAGCACACACACAGCCACAGTATGAGGAGATCTGGATGGGGGCGGCACAGGGGCAGGGAGTGAGCGGAGTGGGGGCGGGACTGACCCCAGACGTACAGGGCCGATTCAGGTCATGGCCCTGTACATCCAGGTAGCACCAGAAGGGCACCCGGTTTATTCCACTTCAGAAGTGGAAGAAGCATGAGATGTCTTTTCACACTGGCCCGACAGCCCCCCAGGAGTAATGGCAGCACTGGAGATGAGTCCCTGCTGCTCACTCTATGCAAAGAACAGCTAACAGAAGTATAGAATTCTATGCCTTTATGGTAAGAGGAGTGCTAGTTTTCTCTATCAAATTGCTCAATGAACAGGTACATCCTCAGCTTCTTACGGAACTTAGATAGGTCATGGATGGACTGTAAGTTTTCACAGAGCGTATTCCATGTTTGGTGCACATAGCAAGAAGGCTCGATTCAAGGTGGCCTGGTTGCTCTTCACCTTTGCTGTGGAGATGATGAAGGTATTTTGTGCATTGATTATTCTTAATCTGTTGCATGGTGTTTAATGTAATAGAGATTATAGGTAGCCAAGGAAAGATTGTGGAATAGTTTGAAAAGGGTAAGCAAGGCCTTGTATTTTGTGTGGCTTGATATGGAAAGCCCTTGTAATAGCCTCAGTATTGGGATTACGTGTTCAGTTCTGGTGTGCCAAAAGGATCCAGTGGCAGAGTTTTGGACCAACTCTAATGGGTGGAGAGCATAGTTCAGTAGACCTTGCAGGATAATATTACAATAATCCAAGTGTGGGAAGACTAGGACTTGAAAGACTATATGGAAGTCATGGGTGCTCAGTAGAGATCATTGGCATTGAACTGTTTTAATTTTGAGGTACTGTATATGAGCTTAATGGTGTTGCTAATCTGTGGCTGTAGGGTTAAGCGCTGGTCAGGGGTTATTCCCAAGTATTGCACTACCAATTTCACTTATAATTGTGCTCCTGGGTTTTTTATAGATGTTGGTGGTTTGAAGTCTGTATCTCTTGTGATGTGAAGGACTTCAGTTTTCTTGTAGTTATGAGTAGGTTGTGTTTGGATAACCAGTGAGTGATTGATGTTAGGCATCTAATTAGTAAGGTGTAGATAGGCTGTAGAGTGGAGAAGGGCACATAAAGCATTATATCATCAGCATAACTATGATGAAACACTTTATGTACTTGTTTGAACAGATGGGTTGCAGAAAGCTGTCGAATAGTGCAGAGCCTTGAGGAACTCCTTGCCATTGTTTGTATGAAGCGGATTCAGTTCCTACTGTTATGGGTTAAGCAGTAGAAGTGAATTAATGTGATCCTGAAGCCAGGGGCGGCCCAAGGGGGGTGCGGGGCCATGTGCGGAGACTCGGTGCGGGGCCTCATTTGCATAAGTGGCCTTATTTGCATAAGTATTTGCATAAGAGCCTTCTCTTACTTTGCACCATCATGTTGGAACGCCCTACCATCAGGCATCAGAACCATCAGTGACCTCTCCCAGTTCAGGAAGGCACTGAAGCATCACCTGTTCTTGCAGCACTACGATGTTTCAGACACCCTCCCATACCAACCCACCTCTACACCCCAGGCCAACACATTAAACCTATGCACTCCATAGTCTTAATCCGTAGAACTGCAATCTCACCTTGCACCTCCTCTCATCAAGAAATTACCTAGATTCATTTAAGCTCTACAAATAGCTGCATTTAGTTGCTTTGTACATAGTTGCTTTGTACATAGTTCTCATGTTCTCTGTTTTCACTGTTCATGAAACCTGTTTAATGTATACCCAGTTTATTGTCCTGTTCATTGTAAGCACAGATCAATTTTTGAGACGTGTAGTTTTATGTTCATTGTAAACCGCACTGATGTCAAATAGCGCGGTATAAAAGAAACTGTAAATAAATAAATAAAAATAATGTTACCATACACTAACTTTTAGTAAACATGTCTCTTAATGAGTGTATGGATAAAGAAAGACTAAAAGATTTCTACATTACTATAATCCAGTGCCAACCGCCAGGCACATTAGGAACTACTACAAACGCTGCCCATTTAGAACCCATAGCAAACCCGCCGTATCCTGAAAGCATTACCAGGACTCACAAAGCACCATACCATACCTATCAAAAGGCAACACTGCAAATATTAAACCAATACATTTCAGAGAATACTGGGGAAAGAGAACAAGTGGCAATGTCAAATAGGAATTACATAAACAGAATACCTCAGCTCAGTTACACATGCAGAACATAGACCATCACCAAACAAGGAATCACAATTTAGAAACAGGAAGGCAATAATTAAACTGGGAACCCCAAAAGCCAAACTTGGAATGTACAACAACACTGTAGAAATAAAACTATAAATTAATTTCCTCTTCTACCAAACAAAGCGCAGACGTTAATGATGTGCATTTCCCAGAGCTTTCATATTCCAGTTAATAAATTCAAAATAAAGAGATATCTTTCTACTTTTTGTGCATTTTTTTTCAGTTGCAATTGCTCCAGCCACTTTCTTCTGGTTTCTTCATGTTTTCTGCTAACTCTCCATCGTCTGCTGTCCATTTGTCCTTTCTTCTCTCTTCTAGTTTTTTTTCCATTCTCTCTCTCTACATCTGCTTTAACATACTAATCTTTCTCCTTTTGCTCTTTCCTCATTCCTATTTCATCCACAAAAATTTTACCCCTCCATCCTCAATCCCCACTTACTCTCCCAATACCCGGCCAATTGTAGATTTTTCATCCCTCTCACACAAAATATTTTCCCCTCTCCATTTTACTCTCCCAGCTCCATCCCATTCTAATCCTCCCCCAACATCAGCTCCCTTCTAGTTCCAGTCTCACCCAGCATCCATTCCCTTCTAGTCCCTGCATCAGCCCATTTCCAGTCCTAGCCCCCCATCAGCCCATTTCCAGTCCTAGCTCCCCCATCCATTTCCAGTCCGAGTCCCTTCATCAGCTCATTTCCAATCCTAGACCCCATCAGCCCATTTCTAGTCATTTCCTAGCCTCACCATCAGCCCATGTCAAATCCTAGCTCCCCTCCACTCAGCCCAATTCCAGTCCAAGCCCCCCCATGAGCCTACTTCCAGTTCTAGCCCCTCCATGAGTCCATTTCAATTCAAGCCCCCACCACAGCCCATTTCCAATCTTAGCTCCCCCCAACAGCCCATTTCCAGTCCTATCCTAGCTGCTCCATCAGCCCATTTTCAGTCCTAGCTCCCTTCCCTCACAGCCCATTTCCATTCCAAGCCCCCTCCCCATCAGCTATTTGCAGTTCAAGCCTCCCCTTCCATTCAGCCCATTTCCAGTCCTAGCAACCTCCCAACCCCTTACCAGTCCTAGCCCCCAATCAACCCACTTCCAGTCCTAACTCCCCATCACCCCATTTTCAGTTTAAGCCCCCCCTATAACCCATTACCAGTCCTAACCCCCCATCAGCCCACTTCCAGTCCTAACCCCATCAGCCCATTTCCAGTCAGCCCCCCATAGCCCATTGCCAGTCCTAACCCCCCCCCCATCAGTTCACAGCTCATTACCAGTCCTAACCACATCAGCCCACCTCAAGTCCTAACCCCTCCCCATCAGCCCATTTCCTGTCCTAGCCCCCCCCCCATAGCCCATTATCATTCCTAACCCCCATAGCCCATTAACAGTCCTAACCCCCATCACCCCATTTCCAGACAGCCCCCATCAGCCCACAGCCCATTACCAGTCTTAACCCCCCCATAGCCCATTACCAGTCCAAACCCCCCCTCAACAGCCCACAGCCCATTACCAGTCCTAACCCCATCAGCCCACCTCAAGTCCTAAGCCCTCTCCATCAGCCCATTTCCTGTCCTAGCCTCCCCATAGCCCATTATCAGTCCTAACCCCACCATAGCCCATTACCAGTCCTAACCCCCGAGCACCCCCTTTCCAGACAGCCCCCATCAGCCCATAACCCATTACCAGTCTTAACCCCCCCATAGCCCATTACCAGTCCTAACCCCCCCAACATCCCACAGCCCACCTCAAGTCAAATTCTAACCCCCTCCATAACCCATTACCAGTCCTAACCCCCCCCCCCCCATCGGCTCATGGAAAATTTAAAAAAAAAAAAGCTGGCTGCTGCCGCTGCTGCCGCAGCAGTGGCAGAATGGAGTGTCCCGTGGGGCCTCCTCTGCCCGGCTGAGCCCCTCTGCGCCGGCTTTCAGATACGCAAAGGGAGAGTGTCTCCCTCGCGTTTCTGTTAAGCCCGCAGGGGCAGATGGGAAATTTCCCATCAGCCCCTGCTTCCCATCAGCCCCTGCGGGCTTAACAGAGATGTGAGGGAGACACTCTTCCTTCGCGTATCTGAAAGCCAGCACAGAGGAGCTCAGCCGGGCAGAGGGGGCCCTGCGGGACATTCCATTCTGCTGCTGCCGCAGCGGCAGCGGTAGCAGCCAGCTTTTTTTTTTTTTAATTTAATTTTTTAAAAAGCAGAATGTTCTTTGCGTGAGGCCCCTTGAAACGCGGGACCCTGTGCAAAAAACATTCTTGCTCAATGGACGGGCCGGCCCTGCCTGAAGCTGAAGTTGTACAAGTCAGAGCACGCCCACTACCGATCCCAAGTTCACAAAGCCAAGCAGGATTACTTCTCAACAGTCATCTCCTCAGCACCTAATCAAACCCGTCACCTTTATACTGTCCTTCAGTTCCTTACATCTCTCCGGCCCTGCTCTGCTCCTCCTCCCTCGGTTTCCTCCCCTTCTCCTTCTCAGCTAGCAGCTTTTTTCAGTAGCAAAATTCTTGATCTTAGCTGTCTCTGCCTCACTGCCCCCCTCCTATTTCTGATCCCCCTCCCTGCTCCCCTCCACCTGATTTTCTCAGCTATCCCACACCTGGCGCTCATTCTATTCAATCTCCGAACTCATTGGGATAATCTCTTCCTCTAAGAAAACCTTCTGTTCCTTGGACCCTATTCCCTCTTCCTGGCTACTTTCACCCTCTCTGGCTCTTATCCCTTCTATCCTTACTATGATCAATACCAGCCTCTCCACGAGTGTCTTTCCACAACCTTGGAAACACGCTCTTGTCCATTCTATTCTTAAGAAACCCTCACTCAACCCCAAGATCCCTGCACACTATTATCCAATGTCTAATCTTTCTTTTCTTTCTAAAGTCTTGGAAAAAGTTGTTTTTTCACAGTTATCTTGTCACCTTGATTCTACTCACTTTCTTCACCCTTGCCAGTCTGGCTTACGGCCAGGTCACAGTGTGGGGACAGTTCTTCTGGCATTTCTTCATGTTACGCATGATCATGGTGATATCTGGGTGGCAATGTCCTTGGATCTCTCTGCTGCCTTCGACCTCGTTGATCACTCTCTTCTCTTGGCTTGCTTGCGTGAGGCTGGTCTCTGTAGCATGGTTCTTCACTGGTTTCACTTTTTCCTCTCTTCTCAGTCCTGCTCTGTTCTATCTTTGTCCACTTCAGCAGTTTCCTCCAAGCCTTTCCCCCTCCCCTTCGGTGTTCCACAAGGCTCAATATTGGCTCCTCTCCTCTTTAACATCTTTTTATCACCGCTTGCTCTTCTGATTCAACAACATGGGATTTCTGCCTTTTACTATGCTGACAATATGGTTCTTTTGTATCACACCTCTCCACTCCATCCTGAACTTTCCCCCCTAAACTCCTGTCTTTCTGCTGTTGCCGACTGGCTTACTGCTCACTGCCTACACCTGAATTTAACAAAAATGTTTGCTATCTGGTTTATCTATGGCAGCCCCTCACCTCTGGTGGCACTTTCCCTTTCTGGCTAACCTATCCCCTTAGTATCTTGCTTCTGTTATCTGGGTGTTCTCTTTGATTTGGATCTTTCCTTTCTGGATCACATTTCTCATGTTACTAAAACGTCTTTCTTCTTTCTTCGCCAAGTTCGTGCCATATGACCCTTTCTTACCCCACAGGACCTCACCACTCTCCTTCTGTCCCTGGTTATGTCCCGCATTGACTTTTGTAATTCTGTTCTGGTTGGCCTTCCTACTTCACAACTTCATCGTCTACGACGTATCCAGAACACTGCTGCGCGTCTCATCTCTCACTTTTCGCATTGGGATCACGTCACGCCCCTTCTTATTCACCTTCACTGGCTCCTTGTTGACTTCCATATACGCTATAAATTCCTTTCTATAAATTTGATATTGCGGTTGTATTTTTCTAAGAAAGATCAGGTTTTTTGTGGTAAGTCGATTCAGATTTTTCCAGACGTATGTAGACTCACTCAAAGGTGTAGGAAAGCTTTTCTTTTGTTAAAATCTCGGTCCTTGGCAATAGGGGCTTCTTTTCTTTTAAAATGCCCTTGTAAGTGTATTTTGATTTATGAGCGAGTTAAGTATGTATTTATGGAATCTGATCAGTTAGAAGCATTTCTGTTGAGTAAAGAAAATGGTTAAATTTATCTTCTTCCTTTCCAAGTAAATAGAGCTAATGTAATGTAATTACACGGGCCTATCTTACATATGTGTTTGTTTTTTCTTTAGCATTGCAGTAAATATTTTTCTTTTTGTTGCTTTAAAATTTCTTTAAAGAGTTTACTGCTTGTTGTATATTCCACCAGCTTTCCTCTTGATGTGGACTTCATTGTAATTCTTGTTTATTTTTCAATAAAGATTTTTTTTAACTTTAAAAAAAAAATCCTTTCACCAAGTTCTCTACACCCATTCACCAAGTTCTCTACACCCATTCACCTCAATACCTGGCAAACCTTATTCACTTTCACATCCCCAGTCGCACTCTACGGTCTTTGCACATTAATCACTTACATCTCCCTTCTCCCTCGCACGCCCACCTTCAGTCCACCCACGCCTCTGCTTTCTTGTTCATCGGTTCCGCCCTTTGGAACTCCATACCCACTTCCCTCCGGCTTGAACAATAGCACACGATCTTTAAGAGAAACCTGAAAACCCACCTCTTTTACTCCGCTTTTGACCTCCCCTCCCCCTTTGTGTGAACATACTCCCCCCGTTTCCTCTCTTACTCCTCTCCTCCTTTGTCTCGTCGTGTGAATATACTGTTTGCTTTCCTATCCATTATTGTAACTTCTTTTCTACCTCTGACCGTTGACATTTTCTGTATTTTTATTTTTTGCAAACCACTAAGATGTCATTGTATAGCGGTATATAAAGTGAATAAACATAAACATACAACCTTCTCAATAATCTTTGCAAGATGGGGTAGACTGGATATGAGCCAGGGATCTCTGGGTCTAGTGATGTGCTCTTGATTATTGGCTAGATAGACGTGTGCATGTGTTTAGTGGGCATATAGCCTTGGGTGAGAGAGAGCTGTGTGATTTTGAGTAATGTGGGGTGGGTTCAGAATGAGCTATTTTGATCCAGATTACTGGGCATGGATCTAGAGGGGAGATAGTGGTGTTAAGATTTGTGATAATGTTCTCTAAGGATTCAAGAGAGATTGAAGATATGCCAGATGAAAGGTACTGGGCTGTTGTTTGATGGCAATAAGGTTGCAGTTGGTGTGTTCCCCATCTTGCAAGTTTTTGTTTGGAAGTAATTGGCTAGTGTTTGTGGAGACAGAGCACTGTATCTGGCCTCTTGTGTAGGACTCTTGACTAATGATTTCACTACGCCAAATAATTCTCTGGGGAGGGAGTTTAATGAAGGGCCAGGATCGGAACCTCAGAAAACATCCACAAATAGGAACAGAAGTGACAGAGAGCTCAAATAATTTTTAGAAGACTGTGTTCATGAGAAACTAGCTAAACTAAAAGTAGATAAGGACAGCCAACCCCTCATGGCCAATCCTAAATAAGCGTTAATGGAAAACATACCTTTAATGTAAAGTTCTGTAAATAGTTACCGCAGTTTTGTCCAAGTTTTTATCTCCTGTTTGCTGTAAGTACAATGTAGCTAGACTGCATAGTATACTGTTTTGTTGTATGTACACCGCACTGTGAATAGCACGGTATATAAGAGATGTTAAATAAATAAATAGATAAAGTGATGGGACTGGATGGAATACATTCAAGAATACTAAAGGAACTTGTGAATGTTCTAGCTCCTCCATTGCCTGACCTTTTCAATGCTTCTTTGGAGTTGGGAGTGGTTCAAGAGGACTGGAGAAAGGCGCATGTGGTCCCTTTACACAAAAGCAGAAATAAGGATGAGGTTGAAAAGTACTGTAGTGCAAATAATCTGTGGTGAGCAAATTATTGGAAACACCGCTAAAAGAGATAAGTGAGATTTCTGGAGTCCAATGGATTGCAGGATCTGAGGCAGCATTGGTTTATCAGGAGCAGTTCTTTTCAGACAAATCTGATCAATTACTTTGACTGGGTGACCAGGGAGTTCAACATAGGGAGAGCCCTAGATGTGGTGTACTTAGATTTCAGTAAAGCCTTTGACAGCGTCCCACACAGGCAACTTATAAACAAACTGAGCACCATAGGGAAGGACCCTAAAATTACTAATTGGGATAAAAACTGGTTGAGTGGGAGGCACAAAGATACAGGTAAATGGAGCTCACTTTGAAGAGAAGAAGGTTACCAGTGGTATACCGCAGGGGTCTGTCCGAAGTCCAATTATTTTTAACATCTTTATTAGTGATATTGCTGAAGCGCTGTCTCGGGTAATGTTTGCCTGTTTGTGGATGATCCAAAATCTGCGAGGAGGAAGTAGATAATATGAAGAGGAATTTAGCTAGCTTGAAGAATGGTCGAGAATTTGGCAGCTGAGATTTAATCCTAAAAAATGCAGGGTCATGCATTTGGACTGCAAAAATCCAAGGGAGCGATACAGTGTAGGGGGCAAAGTACTTTTGTCCACAAAATAACAGCGGGACCTGGCATGATTGTGTCTGACAATCTTAAATTAGCTAAACAGGTAGAAAAGATGATGGTGAAATACAAGAAGGAAGCTTGGGTGCAGGGAGAGGAATGGCCAGCAGAAAAAAAGGAGGTGATAGTGCCTCTGTATAGGTCTCTGGTGCAAACTCATTTGGAGTATGCAGTGCAATTCTGGAGACCACATCTTCAAAAATATATAAACAGGATGAGGTCTGTGCAGAGGATGGCTACTAAAATAGTTAGTGGTCTTCATTATAAAGCATATGAGGACAGACTTAAAGATCCTAATATGTATACTTTGGAAGAAAAGCGGGATAGAGGAGATATGATAGAGATGTTTAAATAAACAGGAGGAGAGTCTCTTTCGATTGAAAGCAAGCTCTGCTATGAGGGGACATAGGATGAGGGTGAAAGGGGATAGACTCAGGAGTAATAAGCAGAAATATTTCTTTAGGGAAAGAGTTGTAGATGCATCAAATAGTCTCCCAGTGGAGGTGGTAGAGACAAGGACAGTATGGGGGTCATTCCAATATGTGTTTAGAGGGGATATATGTCCGGGTTGGATGTATATCCCCGCTAAACACTAGAGTGCTGATTCAACTCACAGAGCTCCCCGCATGTACTGCAGAGATGTGCGGGGTGCTCTGGACAAGGGCAGGAGTGGAAAGGCTGGAGGAGGAGTGAGGGCAGATAGTAGGCAGAACCATGCTGCCAGAAATACAGGGACGATTCCAGTGTTGGCCCTGTACATCCGGGGTCAGCGATCTAGACAGGAGACTTATTCCATCTCCAAGGTGGAATAAGCCCCCCTCTGACAGTGGGGATCATTGATACTGGGACCCAGAAGGCCCGATCAGGGGTAGGGCAGTGGGGAAACACACAAGTTGGAACTGTGCAGGCAATAATGGCTCCTGCATAGAGCCATGGTCCCATGGCAACAGGACGCCATGGCACCACAGCTCCATGCAGGAGCCTGACTGGGCTAGCCAGGGAGACATCTGAACATATGGCAGGCCAGAATCGGGGCACATCCTGCCCGTCCAGGCTGGTTGCACCCAATTCCGATCCCGCGGGGATGTCTAGCCCCCACGGGATCAGAATCAGGTGCAAATCCGGCCCATGCAGATTTTGGCCGTCCAGACGGGCCAGGGATGCCCCAAATGGAATTGACTTCCACCTGAATTCAAAAAAGCATGAGGTAAACATAGAGAATCTCTAAAGGTAAAAAAGGGGCTATTGTAGTTGTTATGGAAGGGCAGACTAGAAAGACCATGGGGCATGTTTACTAAAAACCGCTAATTTGCGCGCCGCAAAATAGCGCACTAAAAGCGGTACTTAAGAGCACTTAAATGGCCCGTAAACGTGCGGGTCACCACCGCACGCGTGCGCGTCACACGAACGCGCCCCGCACAAGTACGGGCCCGCAAATGTCCGATAGAGGCGTGGAAAGGCTAACGGAGGGCGGAGGAAGGCTCCGGAGGGGCGGAGAGACGGGGCTTATAGGCAGGGAAGGGGAGGGGAGAGGCGCCCCGCACATTATCGGGGCTGAATTCGCAAGTAAAAAATAGCGCGAGTGAAACACTCGCGGTACAGGCCATGTAAAGGGAAGGGAAACCATTTTCGTCAGCAATGTACACCTAAACCGGGGAAACCTTCAAAACGTGAGCAGTGTGATACATGTGCACAGCACAAAAGTGCAATTACAAATATCAAATGACCACCACAGAAATAGTACAAAGAGGAGGTCAGCTGGGGAACAGTGATAGTAAAGGGCAAAACCAAAAAACACACCCAGGAAAGCACCAAAAATATAAATGAATTATGGAACGGTCTACGGAGCGGAGACCTTTCCCAACACACATTTCCTTGTTACGTACGTTCCCTGTGAGTGGTGTTTATGGTTGCCCATCAATAGCAAGGTTGCCCAGTTTGTTTATATATCAACCCCCGTCTGCGGTGGTCAGTTCTGGGGTTTAGTTGCACGTTTGTCACCAGACAGGGTGAATGAGCCCACAGTAAAAATGTGCAGAGCAGGGTTTGCAACTCCATCCTGCCAGGTTAACTATCTCCAGGGACTGCACTGTCTCTGTGGACACACTGTGGTGCAGCGGACAGAGCCACTACCTCTAGGACCATAAGGCATAGGATCAAATCCCAGCTGGGGCCCATACCAGCCCAGTTCCTATGTTTTACCCACCACTAAACAAAGATAGCACAGACACCCCTGTATTGCAGGGAACATAAGCATGGTGCAAACACCCATATTTTGCCCTACCCCGCACACACCCCATAACAATGGGCATTACCCACAGCCCAGTCCCCCACATCCAGTCCCGGAGTGCCACAATGCAATCAGGGCATATGCATTCCCTGAGAGTAGGAATGCCATCATGTTGGCGGACGAGTACAGGTGGTGGAGGGGGCAGTGGCTGCTAGCCACAGAAGACAGTGGCCTAGCCATGTGCAGGCTGGCACCGTCCACTGCAACAGACAGGCCCTGTCGGATGTACAGTCATGGACTGCCCAGGGAATCAAGCACATCTGTGGCAACACAGTGGCGCACTGCACACAGACAGTGTGTGCAAGAACAGAAGGTCACAGGTTCAAATCCCTGCCAATCCTCTCCACATATCTTTACCCACAACTAATCCGTGATAGTAAGGACAAACCATTATTGCTGGGGACATACACATTGCTCATACGCCAATTTTACACCCCACTGATCACAGACACCATGATGAGGGGCATTACCTAGAGCAGAGTCTCACAAATGCAGTCCCAGAGGACCACACACCATTCAGGTTCAATGCTGCCGCCCATACAAATGCCAGTGCTGTATATCTCTGCACCACCCCCATGGCATGTAGATGTAGCTAATGCATATTCATGAGGGACAGCAGGAAAACGCGAACAGTGTGTTGCAACCCTGGGCTGGATTTGGGAACCTCAGCCGTAAAGCAGCAGCCAACAGGGGCAGACACACCCACACCCACACCCACAGGCCCCAATGGCCAATGCCCCCTGGAGAGGCAGGACATCGGGCCTTGTGTGCATCTCACAATACTAGCATGTGAATACCTTAGCAATGTCACTCTACACCTGGGTATACGGTACACAGCTTCCAAACACTTGCTCTGAGTACTGGCAGATAGATATCCCTACGTCACGCACATTCTGCTCCTTGAGCTCCATCATGACAATCTGTCTGTTGACTGCAGTGGGTGCATCAGGTCTGGTCTCTGATAGCGTTTACCACCCTGGGGAGTGACTCAAAACAGTATTGCTACCATATCCATGCCTGTACTGTGCCCAGGACTGGTGTGGTGGCTAATGCTGACAAACGCCTCTACAGTAGCACAATGCTGGCATACGTGTGGGAGTGTGTGTCTGTCTATACAGTGTGTGTTGGCTGCAAACACCTTCCACAGCCCACACTGCCAGCACTGTTGCCAGTATTGGCCTGCCAATGTGCATAATGAGCAGCAAGGTACCATGGGTATAGCTCTGACAGGGCGGGTTGGCCAGGATGCATCTGCACAGGGCAGAGGGCACTGACTGGGATAGTGTAGTGGTTGCCCACCACCTACACATACATGGTGGCCTCTGTATGTGCTGCTGGGGTTGCACTCCACCCTGACTGTGCAGTGAAGACAACATGGCTAGGCACCCCCATAGTGAATGATAGTATGTCTCCCATGTGATATATATGGGTTTTGTGTTGGGGCCCAGTCAATGACTTAACTGCTGGTGTGCACTGCCATCCCAGTTCTGGGTGCATGCATTTCCAACAGGACTAACTAGCAGACATATGTCAGCTGGTGTGTGTCCTGATGGAGCGCCGTGCAGTGGCTGATGGCTTGCTGTAGGCGAAGATCAGATAGTGGTGGGGTGCAACTTAGCATATCAAGGCCTAATGTCTGTCAGATATTGTGTTATGGATGTGTATGGAGTTGCTATGACAGCGCTGTAGGGTGTCTCTCCCACAGCAGGACTGGGGTTGATGGTCCACCCTACTGCTACCATTGCAGGGAGGTAGCATGATGATAAGAGACCCTGCTTTCCAACCTGAGGGGGAGAAATGGTGGTAAAGAGCCCACCTAGGTCTCACATAAGGGGTGCCCCTGACTCTGCCCGACAGAGATATCCAAGGTGTCTCTGCAGAAACAACCTATCTCACAGAGTAATAGTGCTGTGAAGCTCTGGCATGGCCTCATTCTGCCACAGAGGTTGTGGTGGACCTGGTCCTGGGTGCCTCCACGCACACTCAGGGTGAGCACAGTACCCGCACAATGTGACGGTGTGTAGCTACTCTGTGCCAGTACAACACCCACTCAGTACACCCTACCAGGCCGAGGTGCTGTGTGGGTGCACATGGACACTCCCTCCTACCAAGCTGTGGAGATGCCGGGGTGCATTCCCGATCCTGTGTCTATCTGTGGACAGTGCATCATGGGTATGGGTGGACTAACCCTATCCTGGCTACCACAACAGACTGTCTGTGTGGTGACATGCAGGCTCTCTGCAGCCAGCCAGGGGCTTGCTGGCAGCTATAGAGCTGTAGGCCAATGGGTACCTCATTGCCTGTGAAGTCAGAGGTCATGGGTTCAAACCCACAGTGGTGTAATTTTGTAGGGCGGTGCATAGGTATTTAACATTTAATGTGCAGATGTTGCTGGCAGCAAATCAACCCACAGCGTACTATACCCACATGGTGCCCTTGAGTGTGGTTGATAGGGCACACAATAGGCCATCTTTTAGTTTAGGTCCATATGAGGTGCACTAGTCTCTATCCGGAGACACAACATATATGGTGCCCTATAGGGGACATGCAAGGGTGCCTTGGTGGACAGTGCACTCTAACATGTGCCTCATGAGCTGCCTCATGTCAACATGATGTGCGAGTGCGTTTGGTAGCTGTGCTAAATAAAGGAAAACTAAAAGCCACCCTACAGCACTACTCACCAAAAACATACTGCCTCAGCCAGCCCTGTGCACTGAGCACTGTGAGGGATCGAACCCCTGATCCGTGCACCATTGGTCAGTGTACCCACCATTGTGCTGTGTCCCTGTTACTGTGCTGACACATCAGTACGCCGCCTCATGGCCATCTGCGCGCGGCCCTAAGCTGCTCACAATGAACAGTTTGCCGCACACTGCCGCCCCAAAAAACAGTGCGCCGCTTCATGCCGCCAAGAATGAATAGTGCGCCGCCTGCTGCTGCTCAAAATTAACACTGCTCCGCCCTATGCCGTGCAAAAGTAAGATGCCCCCTAAAACACCTCTACCTATTAAAGGTGATGCCTCAGTCAGGCGTTTACGTTGTGCACAAAGGGGGTTTGAACACATGGCCCCTGCACCATTGGTCGGTGTCCCCACCATTGTACCACAGCTCTGTTGATATTGTGGTAGGCGACGGCCTATGATCCATGCTAATTGAACTAAGCAGACAGGCCTAAGCAGCTTGACCTGAAACTGAAGCCTGTAGTTAGGCCCAGAGGAATGAAAACCCCCCTGAATGATGACACCATAGAATTGAAACTTAACTCAGTTTAACTGAACATAGCTAAGCAGAAACGAAACTTAGAAAATATAGAAAAACAAGTTTAATTGGTACTGATAAGGTGTGCTATGCTTCTATGGAATTAATTAACTCTGCAAAAAGCAAGGTTACAGTGCCCTGCTTCCCATATGTTTTAACAAGCTAAGCGACCTTGGAGGAGAGATGTAACAAGTTAGAGACACTGACCATTGTAATTGGGACTAGAAGGGGGGCAACCAGGTGCTGAGCCCAGACCAGGGTCCCGATTGGGTAGCCATATCAGTACCGGGACCAATAGATGGGTGAGAGGGGTTACTTGGACCAATGAAAGGTTTGCCTATGTCTAGAATGGAGAAGAACGCTATAAAAGTTGTTGTGTTGCTAGAAACCATTGCGCAGCCATTTTGAAATTGCTTATTGCTTGAGCCATGTGCACATTAAACTGGCTTTGATCCTTGAAACGACTCCTGGTTTTATTTATTGCATGCTTATCTGCTGCTACATTTCGTGTGTGTCCAACAGCGCGCCACGTGGCCTTCCGGGCCGCAAATGTGGACCCCGGCCATTAGCGCCTGGTGCACCAGTCAGGTCGCGTTCGACCCCATGTTTTATTTCCACGGCCTGAACCCCACACTCCGTATATGGCACAGGCACACCAACGCGGCCCCGCACAATCTCAGGGTGCACTAAACATACTCCATTGGTGCCATGTGTGACTGCTGAGATCAATGCACATACATATCTCCAACACCCTAACCCTTGGGTGTGCAAATTGCGTGCATTTCCAATGTATAACATAACATCCACGCAGCCATGAGGAACGCAATAGCAACACAATGTCTGGAGCGCAGCCATGCGGAGTGCATGTGCGCGAGCCTCAATGCGCAAATGCGGAGGTTGCGTCGTCAGCGTCGTCACGTCCAGAAGGGCAGAAAACAAAATGGCTGCCAGAATGCGCAAACCTGCATTCAGCCACTGCGAACTTTGCCACCTGGCCGCATTGGTTGGGCCAAAGATGGAGAAGCTGTTCCCAGGGGCCACCAGGGGAAAAGACACAGAAAAGGTCCAGAGGGCCTGGGAGAGAATCAAAAGGCATTTCAATCGTGTGGCAGACAACCAAAGGGAGGTGAGTGCATTGCCACAGGTCATAATTACCATAGACACAGACAGGGTTGTTTGCAGCTGTCAATGGTGCTGTGTGTAGGTATTCCAGATCAGTAAAGTGTAGCTGGGGGACCCACATGCCAAGGTCTATATGTAATGAAAACAACTAAACCATCTAAATTGAGCTTATACTAAATAGTGAAACCACCAAACATTCAAAAGAAAGGTCTATATGTAGCACATATGAGTGTTTTGCCATCTACCCAGGTGTTTAGGGACGTAGTCACAAAGGGCATGATGCCATCCTGGAGTCCTTGCTGCTGCTGTGCTACAAAACACTGTAACACACCTAGCCCATAGATCTGCCTGGGATGGGTCCAGAGACATCATGTGCAACTGGCCGTGTCCTGCATCCTCAGGGCTGCACACATTGGCCACCCTCAGGGGTTGTGAAACGTGCATCACATGGTCTGGCAGCCACCCTGGAGCTATGGGGTGTGTGCCAATGTTGGTCAGGGCAAAACCCCTATCACCAGGACCCTTGAGAGCCCATCAGAGTGGGTCCACCATCACCCTGGAGATATGGGGATGTCTACTAATGTTGTTTAACCCATCATCCCTGTCCCCAGGAGTACAGAGAAGCCTTCAAAGTGGGCCCTCTGTCATCCTGGAGATATGGGGATGTCTACTAATGTTGTTTAACCCATCATCCCTGTCCCCAGGAGTACAGAGAAGCCTTCAAAGTGGGCCCTCTGTCATCCTGGAGATATGGGGATGTCTACTAATGTTGTTTAACCCATCATCCCTGTCCCCAGGAGTACAGAGAAGCCTTCAAAGTACACTCTCACCCACCCTGGAGTTATGGGGATGTCTACTAATGTTGTTTAACCCATCATCCCTGTCCCCAGGGGTACAGAGAACCCTTCAAAGTACACTCTCACCCACCCTGGAGATATGGGGATGTCTACTAATGTTGTTTAACCCATCATCCCTGTCCCCAGGGGTACAGAGAACCCTTCAAAGTACACTCTCACCCACCCTGGAGTTATGGGGATGTCTACTAATGTTGTTTAACCCATCATCCCTGTCCCCAGGGGTACAGAGAACCCTTCAAAGTACACTCTCACCCACCCTGGAGTTATGGGGATGTCTACTAATGTTGTTTTAACCCATCATCTCTGTCCCCAGGGGTACAGAGAACCCTTCAAAGTACACTCTCACCCACCCTGGAGATATGGGGATGTCTATTAATGTTGTTTAAACCCATCATCCCTGTCCCCAGGAGTACAGAGAAGCCTTCAAGGTGGGCCCTCTGTCATCCTGGAGATATGGGGATGTCTACTAATGTTGTTTAAACCCATCATCCCTGTCCCCAGGAGTACAGAGAAGCCTTCAAAGTGGGCCCTCTGTCATCCTGGAGATATGGGGATGTCTACTAATGTTGTTTAACCCATCATCCCTGTCCCCAGGAGTACAGAGAAGCCTTCAAAGTACACTCTCACCCACCCTGGAGTTATGGGGATGTCTACTAATGTTGTTTAACCCATCATCCCTGTCCCCAGGGGTACAGAGAATCCTTCAAAGTACACTCTCACCCACCCTGGAGTTATGGGGATGTCTACTAATGTTGTTTAACCCATCATCCCTGTCCCCAGGGGTACAGAGAACCCTTCAAAGTACACTCTCACCCACCCTGGAGATATGGGGATGTCTACTAATGTTGTTTAACCCATCATCCCTGTCCCCAGGAGTACAGAGAAGCCTTCAAAGTGGGCCCTCTGTCATCCTGGAGATATGGGGATGTCTACTAATGTTGTTTAACCCATCATCCCTGTCCCCAGGAGTACAGAGAACCCTTCAAAGTACACTCCCACCCACCCTGGAGTTATGGGGATGTCTACTAATGTTGTTTAACCCATCATCCCTATCCCCAGGAGTACAGAGAAGCCTTCAAAGTGGGCCCTCTGTCATCCTGGAGATATGGGGATGTCTACTAATGTTGTTTAACCCATCATCCCTATCCCCAGGGGTACAGAGAACCCTTCAAAGTACACTCTCACCCACCCTGGAGTTATGGGGATGTCTACTAATGTTGTTTAACCCATCATCCCTGTCCCCAGGGGTACAGAGAACCCTTCAAAGTACACTCTCACCCACCCTGGAGATATGGGGATGTCTACTAATGTTGTTTAACACATCATCCCTGTCCCCAGGAGTACAGAGAAGCCTTCAAAGTGGGCCCTCTGTCATCCTGGAGATATGGGGATGTCTACTAATGTTGTTTAACCCATCATCCCTGTCCCCAGGAGTACAGAGAAGCCTTCAAAGTGGGCCCTCTGTCATCCTGGAGATATGGGGATGTCTACTAATGTTGTTTAACCAATCATCCCTGTCCCCAGGGGTACAGAGAAGCCTTCAAAGTACACTCTCACCCACCCTGGAGATATGGGGATGTCTACTAATGTTGTTTAACCCATCATCCCTATCCCCAGGGGTACAGAGAACCCTTCAAAGTGGGCCCTCTATCACCCTGTGGATATGGGGCTGTTTGCCAATGTGGTTTAAACCATCCCCCCTATCACCAGGTGTACACGGAGCCCAGCTGGGTCGGGCAGCAAGCACCATGGGGATATGGTGCAGTATGCCTATGCTGTTGGAACCTGTCCCTCCATCACCAGGGGACCTGATAGCTGCCTAATTATTCCTGGGCAACACCCTGTTCTCAGTTTGTATCTTGCTGATGTGGTGCTGTAGGACACACCAGACCTAGGGGGGTGGGAAAGCAGACTGTGACGGAGGGTATGTCAGTCGGATATGTTTCTAGGCTATGGTGGGTAGGTTGCACATCTCACACAGTCCTTGGGGTGCACGACAGTCGGCCTGTGAGAACGACAGCTGACGAGCACTCACATAGTGATGATCTCACACCTCCCACAGCCATTTCAACTCATGTGGAGACACACACAGGGGTGCAATATTTGATCAGGCGCAGTCCAACAGGTATCCCATCCATACCGGACTCTGAATCGCACTGCACTGTGTTGACCAGGGAACCATGGATGGTCAAATAACACCTCCACAGGGCCCACACACAATGGGATCTTCTCCCATGCTCGCACAACTAGGGTGCCCCCACCAGTGGGGACCATGTTCCACACCTCCACGTCCAACACATACCTACATACCTGTATCAGCTGATAACCCTGAAAATAAGGGATTTGTCAACACATACACAACATTGCCCCCAGGGGATGTGACACCCTCGCACACACTCCCTGTCCCTCTCACACTCTCCCACCCCCTATACCCCACCCCTTTGTCTCCCTCTCTCCCCCACCATTGCAAACATGACGTGCCTAGGGTGATGATATGGGGTGGGGGGTGGGGAAGCCTGTAGGTGCTGGGCAATGCTGCTGGCTGGTGTCCCATATGATGATGCCTGCAGACCCCCGACAGGCTCCGTGGGTCCCGCCCTCACACTCATAGGCAGGCCTATGCACACATTTCCCAGGGATCACATGTCACAAGTGTGTGACTGTGCAGGAAATACAGAACACACAGCAGGGCACAGGGAGCAGGGTGACAGTGGCCAACCATGAATATGGGTATGTTAACTATCCACCTGTGCAGAAGGGTAGGTAATGACCCCAAACAATGTTTGTTTATCAACAGGTGGAGGATCTGAGGAAGAAGGCGCGTGAACTACGGCAGTTCCATGGAGACTTCCTGGCGTGCTATAGCAGGGGGTCACAGACACCCAATGATGGTGAGACTGGACAGGCATGACTCTCAGTTTATAATGTCACATTGGCCCACCAACGTGTGTGTTTAATGCATCTGTAGATGTGTAACGTAACACTCATGTACGTTTTGATATGTCTGTTAACTTTCACAGGGGGAGAGGAAAGCAGCGGTGAGGGCCACACATCGGCCTACTCACTCCGGCGGCCCACCACCCACCGTGCAAGGGAGGTGGAGGTGGTGGTGGTGGAAAGCGAGACGGAGGTGGAAGAGGGATCCCAGATCGAGCTGGCGGAGGAGGAGACGGAGGAGGAGCAGCAGATGGGGGAGGGGGGGAGGAGGAGTGGGAGGAGGAGCAATTGACGGTGGTGGGGGGTGACGAGATGGGAGAGGAGGAGAGGCCCCCACAGGCACACCCAGAGGGTGATGCTGCTGGCAGGAGGGCGGCTGCAGGTGAGGGGGGCAATGTGCAACCTGTGTGTGGGGGGGTGCTGGGTTGGGCAGAGAGGGTGGCTGAGAGTGTTTTGGGGAGAGGACAGGGTTGGGGGGGGGGTGCGGGGGAACACAGCACAGCACAGGGCTACGTGGGCCCCCGTCAGACACTGCAGGTGGAAGCTGGGGATAGGCGTCGTCGCACAAACATGTCATCCACGGCCCACGGCATATTGCATGCACATGCCAGCACACAGACCACGGGCACCATTTGCCTATGTGCTGGCAGGTGCATGCATGATGTGCTGGGGGCAATTGATGATGTGCGGCGCGACGTACGCCTAGTCTTTCATGCACTGCAGTGTCTGACGGGGGCTGTCCGGCAGGTGTCCGCCGATGTTGCGCAGCTGCAATGTCGGCGGGCATCTGCCGAAGGGCGTCACAGGCACCTCTGAGAACACCTGTGATGTGCACATGTGCCCTGTGCTGTGCTGTGTTCCACGCACAAAATGGGGATGTTTGTGTGGTGGCATGTTGCCAATGTTTAAATGTTCTATAATAAACATTTGTTTTTGTTATGTGGAAACATGGTCATGTGTCTCCCTCAACCACCCACCATGGATGAATGCCTGGGATATGTCTGTGCATCTGGACAGGCTGTGGAGGCTGACATGGCTGGCAGACATGGACTGCTTACACATGCCGTCATGGGGCGTAAACGTGTGCAGTGGCTAAGGGCCAGGGAAGCCGCATGGGATGTTGAAGTGTGAGGGGGATCCCAGAAACAGCCATGCTGTTGGGTGGATTGAACTGCTAACAAATGTGTCAGCGGAGGGAGGAAGCCAACATAAGCATGCTACGCATGTCTGCCTGTGCCACATGCATGCCTTGGGGGGGGGCCAGACATGTTCCCACTGTTGTCTTTGATATAGGCTATGACCACAAATATGGAACCAGGTATGCTGGCAGAGGGGGGGAGGGGGGTGATGCCGCTGACGACAGACCATGAGGTATGGGAACAGTACACCTGAGACAACATGGGTCAGTGTGTGTGAGGAGGACCCCTACAGCCAAGGGGCTGTGACTATGGACTGTGTAGGTGACACATAGCATGTCGTGCCGTCTGTTCTGCAACACCTGGTGGAGCAGCTAATGCGACAGCAAGGGTCTGCTGATCAGCGACACGACATGCATGTGGACACCACATAGGGGACCAAAGGGACACAAATTGCAATGACACGTATCATGTATGTTGTTCAAAACATTTATTTACACACCTAGGAACCACGGCGTGGCCTGCCCTTTCTGGCACGTCGCAAAACCCTACCCCCTTGTGCTGCACCCTCCCCCTCATCTTGTGCTTGTGGAGGTGGTGGCGGTGGTGGTGGCGGTGGTTGTGCATAACTCTGCAGTATGGCACGTATCCCCTCCAGGGCCACACACATTCTTTCAAGTGGCATGTCCCTGATATCCTGCCGCAAGTGGCAAATCTCCAGCGTGTTGGCATCGATAGACTGGCGCACAGCTGCCAATTCACGACAGATGCCTGTAGGGGGGAAACAAGGGTGGTGTGTGATATACCTCCCAAGAAACACACAACAAGATGACTCATATAACACATGATTGTCATTGTGACTGTACAAACTATAGTATGCACGCGGATATGGTTATGGGCAAGGGTGTTTACATGTATGAGTGGCATCACTGTATCATGTTGGTATACGGATGGTGCTTGTGGTTCTGACTGCTTATGTTTGTGAACCACAGCATGTGGACCTATGGCTTTTGTGTAGTTCACTGTAGGATGTTTGGCCATCATGTCCATCTTAACATGCTGGTCATTGTGTTTGCTTACTGCACAGACGTGACACTCTGCATGTATGTACACACCTTACATTGCACATCTGTACGGTCCTGTTTATCCGCCGCGGTAATGACACTCTCATTGCGCCATTATATTTGGTGTGTGGCAGTGTGGGTGTCCATTGCCCTCCTTCAATTGTGCATTCCATGTACCGTGTTATATGTGTCCACACACTGTCTAACCAACAAACACTGGAAGGGGCACTCCTGCATGGTGTTATCTCTGGAGCTTTCTGCAGGTTGTTTTGTTTGTATTCGCTCTGGGTTCATGTGCCTCTGCGACCTGTTAGCATATGCTCATTGTGCTGGTGATGATTGCTGTGATCTACATTATCGCATTTCTGATTCCTAGATCAGGCATTAGGTGAGAGGTTGCACATTACGTTCAGGAGTTGTTTTCACTTGACAACATATGATGTTTTCATTTGTGAGCCTCCTGTGTTGCCTGATGGCTATGTTGCGAGGGACAGGTGATGTGTTTTGGGTCCTCATCCAGCAACGCCTACGGTTTTCATGCACTCATATGTGCGTGACACATTTGAGGGATGCAGCAGCAGGTGGGGGGTGGGGACCTGATGGCCAGTGCATAGCGTGCACCTGTTGCACATTATATCTCGTGCCCTTCACTTACAGTCAATGAAGTGACCTTTCTGTGGGATGTGGGTTGGTGCCATGCTAAATGTGTTTCTGTCTCTCACCAGGGCTGCACTCACCTTGATATTATGATAACACGGTCTACAGTGTCTGTGAGGGGTGACCCAAATAAAGATATGTATTTGACACACATCTGTCTCTTTTGCTCCTTGATCATGGTGACACACATGCAATGCAATGTGTGCCTTCGAGTCGGTCCTGACCTGACTCCCTGTGACCGTGAAACTCCAGGGTGTTCTGGTCAATGTCAGTTTTCTGGTCATTCGTCCACGGTAATGGGGGGTTACGTGACATGCCCAAGGCCACAAGGAGTGCTAGTGTGAATCGGGCCCTGGTTACTTGATGTCCACAACAGGTTTATGACCAGTAGGCTACTCCTCCACTCTTTGAGCACATGTGCACTTCTATAGACTGGTTGCTGGTCATGTCCATGGCCCACCTGTGCTCACATCCTTGTAGAGTGACAGGTGTGTATATGTCACCCATTTGCAACATCAGTGGGTTTGACAGGTTCCCACATAGACCCTCCCTTTGGACTATTTGTTCTGCCTTGTACTCAGTGTGCTGTTTGTGGTAGTGGTTAGAGGCATGTGTTTTAACACAGTAGTGTGCAGGTTTGATCCCCACATGTGGTTGTTCTGTTGTTTTTCTGTTGTGCTACCTGGACCATTTGGTACCAGCAGGTTCATCAACTCTACACACACCCTTCCCTCTCTTCACTGTACAGCAAGGTGTGCACTCTGTGCTGTTTAGCCATCAGATGTTATCAGTCACATATGTCTCTTTCTTTATGGTGTTTACATGGCAGTGCACCTGGGGGTTTGGCTGTGGTTCAGCTGGTGTGTGGTACACCTGTTTTCATGTTGTGTTCTCTCCTGTCCTGTCCCAGATTGGTACCCATCTCCAGCGAGCATCCTCTGATGCCCTCAGGATTTGGTTTCCTTCCTCTTTCGCATGCTGTATGCACTGCATAACATTTCATTGTGTGTGTGTGCATGTGTCCCTGGTCCCACATACAGACTAGGTTCTGATCTGTACTCAGATGACCTGCATGTCCATTTGGTCATGATTACTGTTGGGGGTTTGCCTGTCCTGGCAGCCAGCATGCGTCTTGTGTGATGGGCTTCAGTATTTCTGTATGCAGCCTCTGCTAATGCACTGATGTTGGTGGTGTGGCCTACCAGTTGTTGCCTTGGCATTTGTGGTGGTGGTCATAGGTTTGATTCCTCTCTGTTCTCTTTGATGTGTATGCTTGTCCTGCATAGGTGGTTTCGATTTGTATGACAGTCATATATGTGCAGATTTGTGCTGCGAGAACATTGTACCCTCATCTGAGATGGGAATCATCCTTCTGCCCATCTTATGTCTCCCAGCTTTTTGGCCATCGTATCCTGACGTGCATGCTGCTACACCACGTCCTGCACTTCTACACATTCCTGCATTTCATCTCTCCCTGGTTGCCTCTCGTGTGTGTGCTCTGCATAACACTGCTACTCCACTGTCATCCTGACATTTCATCTATCCTGCCATTTCAGCCTCCTTCGCTGCACACATCTTCCCATCCTCTGTCAAACACTGACATTATAGCATGGTACATTACCATCACTCTGTGCATAGCTACAGATGGCCCCGATCACATAACCAAACAGTCACAGCACATATTTAACCACAGCTGTCTCCTTCTTACTAGCATCCTTGCTAATTTGTGTAAATAGTTTGGGTATGTTATCTTGTTCACCAATCATATATTCCATGTACATAGTTTTCCCATGTTATTCCAGGTATATGTTCCTGTTATATGTAACAACAACCAGCCTGTTGTTCAGGTCTTTCTTTTGTTCTCTGTAAACCACGCTCCTACCACATAGTGACATGGACATAAATAAACATAACTAAATAACTGGATATATATGTGTGTCCATTTCTCTAGCAGCCACATGGCCTGGGGCTGAGTTGTGTAGTACAGCAGCTTTGATCTACATCCTTCTATTACCTCTGCATTGTCTTTCCTTTCAGCTCTGTGCAGTGTTTGGGTTACATGTGCGTTTGGCACATACCTCTGTTGCCCCTCACATTGTGGGATGTTACTGCTCCTAGCAAATGTTTTTGGGTTCACCTATACATCCTTGGGGCATCTTATGTCACACCTTCGTTTCAGGCAGCTTATGAGATACCAACTATGGTGCCCTGGGAGTTGCCACCCTTTCCACATGGCCGCTGGGTAACATTATAACTTGCCTTTGCTGACATGGTTGTTTCTGATGTTCGTTCTGTTGCACCGTGGAGGGTGCATTAATGTATGGCACTAGGAAGGCCTTCTTTTTAGATGGCAACACAGATTGCTGTTCAGTTGCATGCAGGGAACATACGTACCTCAGCCAACCTTATTCACTGCTGATGTTAACCCTCTGACCCCTGCACCATCAGTCAATCTCCTGACCATTGTGCTGCACTGCTGTTCCTTCTTGCATGTGTGCACACCTACGTAGGATTTCCATGCGTTACAATGCACAGTGCTGCCAGCACAAACAGTGCTCGTACCTTGCCCTGCCTCATACGGCACCCTATAAAGCGGCCTATAGGCAACATTGTAGGGTGCCTTGGTGGACAGTGCACTTTATAATGTACCCTCTAGGGTACCTTGTAGGGCACCTTATGCAGCACCTTATATTACAGTGCTTTGAGAGTGCATTTGCTAACAGCAGTCACTACAATAAAAGCTTAACATGCCTCCTTCAGCTATATTCATCATGACAGATAATGACTCAGCAAGCCTTACTCATTGGACACTGTGGGGGATTGAACCCCTGATGCATGCATCATTGGTGAGTGTCTTCCCCATTGTGCTGTGGCTCTGTTCACATGCTTCCACATCAGCGCGCCACCTTAGCCTCACACTATTCAAGTGCCTCGTAAGACATTAGCGCGCCGCCTATTGCTGCCCATTATTTCTATGCCTCCTAAAATTATGCCTCAGTGAGGCTGGTTAACTGGGCATTGTGGGGGATCGAACCCCTGATGCATGCATCATTGGTGAGTGTCTTCACCATTCTGCTGTGGCTCTCTTCCTGTGTTTGTCTATTGGCGCACTGCCTTCGGCCTTCCAAATTTGCAGCGCACCGCCTTCTGCCGCTCAAACCGCAAGGACTTAACAGCACATCGCCTAATGCACACAATTTGCAGCGCAAAGCATTCTGAGCCCAATATTAACAGTGCGGCGCACTCTGCCGCCCAGATATGAACAGTGTGCCGCCTGTTGCTGCAAAAGGTTAGCAGGGTTCCCCTTTCTGCCGTACAGGATTCATGTGCCTTCTAGTGCACCTTTAACCATTAATGTTATTGCCTCAAGCTGGTGTTTTTGTGGTGCACAATGGGGAATTGAACCCATGGCCCCTGCACCATTGGTTAGTATCTTCACCGTTGTGCTACGGCACTGTTCCTATAGGTGCCCAGCAGCGCCCCACTTAGCCTTCCCACGCGCTAATGTGGACCCGCAAATGTGCGCGCCGCGCACAGGTAGGTCATTTTTATTCCTTTTTTCTGCCTGAACCGCCCACTCCTTATATGGCACAGGCACACTAACGGGGCCCCGCACAATTTCGGTGTTTCGTAAACATGCCCCCATGTGTTCTTTTTCTGCCATCATGTATCTATGTTTCTATCAGAGTCCAGTGAGACATCATTTGGGATAGTCAAGGTCAAGAGGTAGGTGCAGGGGGTAAGATGAATAGAGGCGGGGTTGGTGGAGAGGTCACAGGAAGATGTAACCCTGACTTCCCATGAGCACTTCTTGGTGGTTGATAGGGACTGAGGTGAGGGGATTGGGAGAAATTAGGGACTTCCTCCTAGGAGGTGGATAGGGTTGCTGAAAGTTTTTTGGGGGGGAGGGGGAGGGGGTTGTTGGTACTGTCACTGAGTGGATGGGGTGAAGGGGTTGGCCAGTGATGGTACAAGGATTGGGATGGTAGTGCCAGAACAGAAGGAGTTGAACAGGGGTGGTGCTAGGTGGTTGCGGTGGACTGAGTTGCACAAGACTGATGTTTGGGATGGGGTGGGGGTGTGGGCTTGAATGGGCAGGGGGTAGTAAAGGGTATGGTGGAGGAGGGGCACTTCACTATACATGTTATGTGTGTCAGAAAATAAATGTCTACCATCACATGGTGTGCCTGTGTATGAGGTCATCTCTTGCTGCAATACCTAGTTAGTACAGTTGCTCAGTATTGTCCTGCCTTGACCCTTCTGGATCTGCATCATGGTCTAGATCTGCTGTATTCTGTTGCTGAGGATGAAGTTGTTGGTGCCTCAAAGCCAGATTGTGGAGCATGAAACAGACCATGAAGATCATGAGATACCCTGGCAGAGCTGTACATCAGCTCATCCCTGGATCAGTCAAGGCAACAGAAGCAGTCCCTGAGTTGGACAAATGTCCTTAGAATGATGGCACACATGTACATGTAGGTTCTTTTGTAGTGTTCCTCTGCCTTTGTGTGCTACACCATGATGGATGTCAATAACTAATGTTTCAGTTGGTACTACATAGGTAGGGGAAGAGAGAACACATATCTGAGTATTTCACAAGGGTGTCTCATGTGCTGGGTGGACATGGCTGCTCTGGGCTCTTTGGGTTGAGTGCTGCAGCTCCTAGGGTACAGTGCAACGTCCATGCATGTGCATGTCTAGGTGATGGAGAGGGCTGGTGCTGGGCTTAACTAGCAGCCATCCACCAGTGATAATTCCACTCTCAGACCGCTCATAGATGCTATAATGGGTCAGGATGTTGGAGAGTGAGGATGTAGGAGTTGTGGCAAGAGCCCAGAAACCTGAGGAAGACATGTTATCTCCTTTTGTAAATTGCAGAACACCTGCATATTGAGTGAGTGGAATGCCTTCCTGTTCCAGTAGGTGGTTTCTCTATCTTGTGGTGGCCTGAGGGATATATGTGTGCATTAAATGGGTCCCAGTACCAAGGAAAACAGGCCACCTCATCAAACTGGATCATGGTTTGCTGCCTTTGCTATATAATCTGTGGGAATGCTACATATTGTGCAATGTGGGTCAGAAAGGCCCTCAGGAACTGTGAATTGCACTGTGACACAGCTGATTGGCTGAGACCTACAGTGTTGGCCAGCACAGACTGGAAACTGCCAGTGGGTAGGAAGGCCAATGCCATGGTGATCTTGAAGTAGCCAGTGGTGGGCAGGTCTCTCTGTGTAGTACTGTGGAGCAGCCCCCCAAACAGGTGAGCAGCAGCAGAGAGTTCCCCGCCACCCAATCCCAGCCTTGGCCGGCCACTCCAGGGGTCAGGCGGTGAGAAAAAGCAAATTTAAAGTTTTGTGGGGCAGCAGGGCTCCAGCATGGCATGATGATACCATGGCGACAGAACTCCACAGCACCGGGGCTCTGGAAGAAGCATGAGGAGGGTTAGGCGGGGACGGCACTGCATGGCTGGACCTGCAGAATCGGGGCCCATCCAGCCCATCCAAGTGCAGTATCGGGGCCAGATCTGGGCCATCCAGATTTTAGATGCCTGGACATTCCCCAAATAGAATAGGCCTCTAATCCAATGGGGAACCCCAAGATCTCAAACTCTGTATTGATGGCAACACTGGAGAATTAAAAATAGAAATGCAGTTCATCTTGTACTGAACAAGACATAGACATAAGCAATGCACATTTTCCAAAGCTAACATATTTCAGTTAATAAATTCATAAGGCAGGCAAACAGAGAATTTGAAAAAAGCTTGCCTTCAAAACAAAATTGCATAATAAAAACTTTTTCAAGTACATTCTTAGCAAAAGACCTGTGAGAGAGTCAGTTGGACCATTGGATGACAGAGTAAAAAGGGTGCTAAGGGAGAATAAGGTCATAGTGGAAAGACTGAATGAAGTCTTTGCTTCGGTTTTTACTGAAAAAAAGATGTAGGGAAGTTACCCACACCTGAAATGGTATTTAAAGGTGATATAGTCAAAGAACTGAAAGATATATCTATAAACTGGGAAGATATATTACAAGTATTTGATAAAATGAAGAGCAGTAAATTACCAGGATTGGATGGTATACATGCAAGGGTGTTGATTGAACTGAAATATGAGATTGCAGACCTACTATTAGTAATCTGTGAACTATCATTAAAATGATCAGCTGTACCTGAAGATTGGAGAATGGCCAGTGTAACACCAATTTTTAAAAATGATTCCAGGGGTGATCCAGGAAACTACAGACCAGTGAGCTAGAAAACATTATAAAGAATAAAATCACCTAACATGTAGATAGTTATGGTTTAGCAGGAGAAAGCCAACATGGCTTTATCCAAGGAAGGTCTTGTTTTACTAATCTGTTAATTTTTTTTGAAGGTGTGAATAAACAGGTAGACCAAGGTGAGCCGATGGATATAGAGTATCTGGATTTTCAGAAAGCCTTTGACAAGGTCTCTCATGAGAGACTCTTGGCCAAATTAAAAAATCATGGCATTGGAGGCAGTGTACTATTGTGGATCAGGAAATGGTTAAAAGATAGAAAGCAAAGAGTTGAGCTAAATGGTCAGTTTTCTCAATTTATTTATTTAGACAGTTTTGTATACCACCTTATCCTTCAATCAAAGTGGTCACACAACCCAATTGGGGAATACATTTAACATGAGGGGATATGAGACACATACAATAATACTTACAATACTTCTCAATGGAGAAAGGTGAATAGTGGAGTATCCCAGAACCCAGGGATCTGTGCTGGGCCCACTGTTTTTTAACATATTCATAAATGACCTAGGAACGGGAATAACAAGTGAGGTGATTAAATTTGCAGATGACACAAAATTATTCATAGATGTTAAAATGCAAGAGGACTGCGAAAAATTGCAAATGGACCTTGATAAATTGGAAGACCGGACATCCAAATGGCAGAGGAAATTTAATGTGAACAAGTGCAAACTTATTCACCTAGGAAAGAATAACCCAAAATTCAGTTACATGATGCAAGCTTCCACATTAGAAACCACCACCCAGAAAAACGATTTAGGCGTCATCATGTATAATATGTTGAAACCCTCCGCCCAGTGTGCAGCGACGGCCAAGAAAGCAAATATAATGCTAGGAATCATAAGGAAAGGAATGGAGAACAAAACCAAGTATATTATAATGCCTCTCTATCGTTCCATGGTGCGACCACACCTTCAATATTGTGTGCAGTTCTGGTCACCATATCTTAAAAAGGATATAGAGGAATAGAAAAGGTACAGAGATGAGTCACCAAAATGAAAAAGGGGATGGAAGGGTGCCCTTATGAGGAAATGATTAAAAGGTTAGTGCTTTTCAACTTGGAAAAGAGAAAGCTGGAGGGAGATTTGATATAGATCTCTAAATTAATAAATGGAGTAGAACGGATAAATGTAGATCGGTTGTTTACTCCATCAAAAAGTTGAAAGTCTAGGAGACATACAATGAAGCTACAAAGTAAACCATTTAGGATTAATATAAAAAAATATTTTTTACTCAACGTGTAAATGAACTCTGGAATTTGTTACTGGAATATGTAGTGAAGGCTTTTAGTTTAGCTGGGTATAAAAAAGGTTTGGACAAGATCCTGGAGGAAAAGGACCATAAAACATTATTAAACATAATTAAAGAGAATCTGGGATATCCACTGCTTTCCTTGGGACAAACATTATGAAACTTGTGTGCCATTTTGGAAACCTGCTAGCACTTGTGACCTAGATTGTCCATTATTAGAAACAGGATACTGGACTTGATGGACCTTGGTATGACCCAGTATGGCATTTGTTGTGTTCTTTTGTTATGTTCTTACAACGTCTCCTCCTACATATAGATACTTAGGGCCCGATTCTGTGCCATGAATAGCGGTTGTGAGGGGAAGTTAGATGAGGGTGGGAAGGGATGGCTCGGGGGTGGAGTCTGGGTGGGCGGTGGGCGGTAGCTGGCCCTGGACATACAGGGCCGATTCTTTTTTTTTAACTTCTTTATTTATATTTTCAAACAAATGACAACAAAACCAAAAATTTCAATTAAAGTGATACTTCTCTTTAAACATAAGAACAAAAAGTAAGGCCATTAGCAGCCTACCCTTAACCCTCCCTTCACCTTGCGATCATCAAAGACTACGAAAAATAGGCACAAAAAAGGCCTATAAAAAAGGCCTACAAGGGCTATGACACATCAAGCAGCTCTCCACCATGTGAAAACATGATGGCTTGACTAATTTCCCCTTAACTTACACCATATCATGCTTTTGAGATGCGAGTATTTAGGGGTTTCCACTTGTGGAAGGTGGAAGGCATAAGAGTCATGCCATAACGTGGCATTTGTTCGTATTTGCAGCATAAGCACAAACGTTTCCACCATTCGTGCCAGCTAAGCTCTGCAGTATGTTTCCAGTTAGAAATAACGAGATGCAGAGCCACTCCCATCATGAAGTCAAATAAAAAATGACAATCCCTCTGTAACGACGAGATGCCAATTGTTGACCGAAAAACAATAACAGACCAGGAGAGAGTGGCCCTGAATCCCAAGACCTCTTGGATTTGGTTCCAGATTGAAGTTCAATAGGACTGAATATTAGGGCATATACCACATGTCTTAAAGTGCCAACATCACTCTGACAAGACCAACATTCATTACCAACAGTTTTATCCCATTTAGCAAAGTTTATCGGAGTAAAGTGAGCTCTGTGTGCAAAAAAAATATAAAGCTTGGGAGATAGAGGCAGACTGAGATACTCTATTTATCTTGCTCCAGAATTTCACCCATGATTCCGGAGAAAGAGCCTCTCCGGTGTCATGTTCCCAAATCCATTGAACACCAGTAGCCTGTGGGGTGTAGTTCTGAATGATCAATTTATAGTAGTAAGAAGCCACCCCAGAAGCCGTTTGGGCTGAACCTATAATATTCAGCAACCCCCAGTCTTCAGGTAAAGATTTAATATCAATAGGGGATTTCTCTATACAATGTCTCAGCAGAATCCACTGGAAGTATAAGGATTTAGTCAAGACAAACTCACTCTGTAGAAAAAATGAATTAAACGCTCCAAACTGAAACTACAAGATCACGATGTAAACAAGCAACAAGGTCTCAGACTTAAGTAGGTCTATAGTTCAGACTTAACTTGCCTGATCTTTATACACCCGATTGCATCAATGACCTTTTGATGTTGCTCAATCTATATTCCGTTCCTTTTGTAAATGTAAAAACAGCGTTGAAACAAAACAAAATCAGCTGTTCACTCTTCTCATAAACAATTTGTTGTAAATTTGTTTTTAAAGAAAACAATATGTGCTTATCTTAATATGACGACCCCAGCGCCAGTTTTCAGCGCCAATGCGTTTCACCATCATGACGTTTCCTCAGGGGGTTTATTTAAGCACTTCCACATAAACGTTGTCAATTCCAAACTTTCAAAACACTTTCAACTGCGTAGCTTTGATGCCTTCATCGAATCATGCTGAAAACAAGTCAGCCACTCCAAGCTGACGCTCTTATGACAAGAGTGAACAGCTGATTTTGTTTTGTTTTGTTTCAATGGGTGTATGGGGACAGGTCACTAAAGGGAAGGTGTGCAACACAATATCCAGCAGTGAAAACACATAAGATATGCACCACATGTGCGAGACACGTGTATGTGGGCAAAGCTGTGATCAAGCTATCTGTGTATATTGCTGTGTGCATGTATGCCAATCCTCAGGAGCCATAGACATGAAAGCAGAGGTGCAGAGGTTAGCACTTTGTGATGTAAGCTGCTCCTGTTGCAGTGCACACCTCTGCCCAACCCCCAGGATTTGCAGCCCCTATGACAGGGCTATATTAGGCATCCCTGTGCCATGGTGGCTGATGCTATGACACATTACCAGCTCTGGCCAATCCCCAGTAGACATCTGACTTGATCACAGAGGTCAAGTAGTCATCATGGTGCACTGGTAGCTGCTGCAGTCGGAGTAAAACAGCCCTGCCCCATCCCCAGGAGGCATCAGATCTGATGACAGAGGTCCAGCAGTCATCCTGGTGGTGTGTTAGTTGGTGCTGTTAATGTGTGGAACAGCACCTTTGGCCCCGAACGCTCACAGACCTGCGCACAGGGGTGTATCAAACATCCTGGTGTCAGGGTGGGTGCTCCAGTTGCAGTTTCGCAGCTCTGTCCTAACCCCAGGAGGCCACAGAGCAGACCTCAGAAGTCTATTCTACATCCTGGTGTTATCGTGGTTGTTCTTGTTGCAGTTTCGCAGCTCTGCCCTAACCCCAGGAGGCCACAGAGCAGACCTCACAGGTCTATTCTACATCCTGGTGTTATGGTGGTTGTTCTTGTTGCAGTTTCCCAGCTCTGCCCTAACCCCAGGAGGCCCCAGACAAGCCGACAAGAGGTCTATTCTACATCCTGGTGTTATGGTGGTTGTTCTTGTTGCAGTTTTGCTGCTCTGCCCTAACCCCAGGAGGCCACAGAGCAGACCTCACAGGTCTATTCTACATCCTGGTGTTATGGTGGTTGTTCTTGTTGCAGTTTCCCAGCTCTGCCCTAACCCCAGGAGGCCCCAGACCAGCCGACAAGAGGTCTATTCTACATCCTGGTGTTATGGTGGTTGTTCTTGTTGCAGTTTTGCAGCTCTGCCCTAACCCCAGGAGGCCACAGAGCAGAGGCGTTGGCTGTTTACGCGTGGTAACCTTAACTTTGCGCTAGGAGAAGGTGTATATAGAGCTGTAGCCTACGGGCTAATACAATTTCCAACAAACCAGAGGTCATGAGTTCGATCCCTCAGGGGTCTCATCTGATATGGCTGTCTGGGGCAATCTCTTTTGCTGCATGTAACAGTCTGCACATCTCTACAATCTGTGCTGCCAGCAGAAACACCCTCACCTCATTGCCATCACCTACTGCGCCCTATAGGGCAGGGGGGTGTCTGGACCCACATGTGGATTGGGGGGCAGAGCCTACGGCCTCTTGGGACCAGGGTGGGGGGACAGGATCTGCCACCAACAGCCCCACACTCTACATATTTGCAATGGCGGAAGTGGAGGGACATGATGAAGGGTTGTGGGACCAGCTACCCCAGTCCTGCAGGGGAGAGAGCGCCCTCCAAAGCACTGGATGCAGATCTGTTTGTATCACACAGGGCACAGGCAGACAGGCAGTAGGCCTGTATACGCTGAGATGCCCCCCACCACTATCTGACATTGACCAGCAGTGGGCACTGTCAGTCTTCACCCTACAAGGTGCTCCAGCCATACACACACTAACTGCAGACAGTCTGCTAGCTAGTACATAGTGCATGTTCCTGGAGGAACTGTGTGCACCCAAAAATGGGATGTGAGCACACACACCAAGCAAGTAAGTCAGTGACTGGGCCCCAGAACAGGGAACCCATAGACATCACCTAAAAGAAATGCTGTATAGCACTATGGGGTAACCTAGCCATGCCATGATCACTGCTCAGTCAGGGTGAGAGTGACCTCACAGCATGACATGATGTGGCCACCCTCTCCGTGCAGGTGGTGGTTGGGCACTACAATGTCCCAGCCATTGCCCTATGCCCTGTGCAGATGCATCCTGCCCAGGCCACCCTGTCCGGGCCATACCCGCAGTACCTTGCTCCTCATTATGCACATTGGCAGGCTAACACAGGAAACAGTGCAAGCATTGTGGGCTCAGTAAGGTGTAGGCAGCCACAACACACTGGGTAAACATACACCCACTCCCACACCTATTTCAGAATTGTGCATGGATAGAGGTTGTTGGCAGCCCTGGCCGCCACACCAGTCCTGGGCACAGTGCAGGTATTGCTATGGTACTCAATACGGTTAGGGTCACTCCCCAGGGTGATAAACACTGTCGGGAACAAACACTGAACCACAATCCACAGATATCAGAAAGGTTGCGATGATGAATCTCTGTCAACAAATTGTGTTTAACATAGGATGTGTTATCTGACATTAATCATAGCAACCCTTTGATATATGTGTAATGTGTTCCCAAGTTTAGGATGGCATTGCTAAGGTATGCAGGTGCTAGTATTGGGAGATGCTAGTCTGCACAGGGCCCAACAGCCTGACTTTCCATGAGGCATTGGATAGTGGAGCCTGTGGGTGTGGGTGTTTGTACCGCTGCTCTAGGGCAGAGGTTCCCAACTCCGGTCCGGGTGGGCCGAACACGGTTCAGGTCTTCATGCTGTCCCTAATGAATATGCATGGTTACATTTGCATAAAATGGGGCGGGGCATGTAATTACATCTCATGCCTATTTATTAGGGACATCCTGACAACCTGAATGGTGTTTGTCCCTCCAGGCCTGCAGGTGGGACACTCTGCTCTAGGAATTGCACACCTTAATGGTGTCTGTGCTCTGTAGGGTAAAATATAGGCATTTATGGCATGTTTCATTTATCTGCAATAAAGGTTCTGTCTTTCTTACCACGATTTAGTACTGGGTAAAATATAGGGACATGGTTTGCGGGGGCCACAGCTGGGACTTGAACCTGTGACCCTCTGTCCCTGAACACACTGGCTGTGTGTACTGCAGCACACTGGCAAATCATTCCCTGGGGATACCATGACTGTACTTCAGACAGATCGTGTCTGTTGCGGTGCACGGCACACACCTAAATGGGGCTTGGCCGTGGCTTGCTATGGGCAGCTGCCACTGCCCCTGCCACCACCACCACCCCTCTGCCACCATGCTGACATGCCCTTATGCCGGTGGTGCTGGTGGTGTGCAGTCCCAGGTCAGCCAGTGTGCTGGTAGGCAGCTGCCTATGGTGTGGGTTCTCGGGTAGGGGTGCCTACATGGACATGCGTGCTTCCCCCCGGCACCACCTGCCAATGTTATGTGCCCTTGGGGGTACCTGCTGGGTAATATCCCCTGGGACACTGGGAAACACACTCATGCCCATGTTGGACCCTCATCAGTTGCTGTCTTGCTGCTTTACAGTTTCAGCATTCCAATATGCCACCTAGGCATCTGCCTAATCCATACTGTGCCCAGCTGCACCACAGCATGTGCCGCCTGCAGCCCTCTGTATCCCATTTCTAGGATCAGTACAGTTGCCCTTTCCTATGTGCCCACTCTGCTGTTGCGACACATGTGCACGCCATAACAAACCTGCCCAATATAAACGAGAAAAAACCCTGATCACCTCTATTTCAATGTGGGATCATTCACTTTGTAGGGGGACAGAGAATAGACCCTTCCAAACATGATATCTTATTTTTTATGCATTGTCAGTAGTGTTGCTTTATGTTTATCATTAATATCACTATTGGCCAGCTTGGTTATTGGGATTTCAAATGTGGTTCTGGTCATTTTATCTGTTTATATGCCTTTTTGGTTCCTGCACATGTATCACTACTATCACGTTTTTAGGTTTCCCTGCCTTTGCTGTACATTGCTGACTGAAATGGTTTCTCTGACCTGCAAATGTGCCTAGTGCGAGGTTTTCACTGGCACTAATTTTCTGAGCTTCATTACACGGCATTAGTGTGCAAGGAGCCACTCCACGCCCACTCTCCGCCCATTGACCCCTTCTCTCCACCCCTGGGGAGCCTTCCTCCACCCTCTGTGGAGCCTTACTCCACCCTCAGAGCACCTTAACGCCGCAGCAGACGTTATTGCGCAATAACGTCATGTATCGCGTGATAACGTTGCAGCTGCGTCATTAGTGCCATTTAGTAAACATACCCCAAAGAGTAAGATATTTTGACCAGGGTAATACTCTGGAGTTCCTCCAAGAGAGTCACAATGAATGTCACATTGAATGACAACTCTGCATGATTGAATGTCAACTCTGCATGAATTGAGTCGCTACTTCATGACCTCATACATATTAGAAAGCGTTGAAGAACTTCTGCAGGCCACAAATTGCAAGGCAAGTTTTCACTGCATCAATACCAGCTCCTTGTCCTCCAAGAACACGTGTAACTCCCCTGGATCATCAAAAGTCCTAGTCTGGTTGTGCAGCGTGACTCTCATACGGGCAGGGTAGAGTAGCCTGAATTGGGCCTTCAGCTGCAATAAGCGTGGATGTAGCACCAAAAAGCTTTTCCTTCGATCTACCATCGCCTTCATGAAGTCAGGAAAGAATAGGAGTTTGTGCCCCTGATATTCCAAGGGAAAGTGTGCTATGGCTGCTTCCATTATTTGTGTGACTTGTTGAAAGCGTAAAACTTTTAGGATGATTGGACGTGGACAATTGCCCGCAACCATGGACTGAGTAGACACTCGGTGGGCGCGCTCAATCTCAAAAGGCATGGCAAACTTCATTTTCAACACACCCGGGATCATTGACTGCAAAAAAGCCACCATATCAGGACTCTCGGCTCCCTCGGGAACTCCCAAAATTCTTATGTTGTTCCTTCAAACGCGATTGTTACCATCCTCCAACTCTCTTTGCAGTGATCGTATCAACTTTGCTTGCTTATCAACAGCCCTGAACCACTCCCCATGTGTTGCCACCATGCTTTCCACCTTCTCCAATCTCACCGTAATTGACTCCAAAGTATTTTTCAAGGCACTGATATCCTCCTGCATTGTGCACAACAAATCTCCATTAGATTTGATCAAGTCTTTAAAAGCACGTATCTCAGCAAGAAGCTCCTGCAAGGCCTCAGGACAATCTCGGATGACCGCTGTCTTGTGAGATGAGAGAGGCTCTGTTTTGGTTCTCTTTGCGCTGGCATTTTGAGAGATTTGGTAATCCAGACACGTCAGCTTGGGGCCTGACATATCCAAGATCGAATGATATCAATGTAGGTAGGATCTACTTAATTAAAGTCTGCAGAAGTCAGGATTCTTGACCATTGCCCTCCGGAGCACAGCTCTTACACATCCATCTTGTCTGAAGCTAGGCTCCGCCCCCATACAGGGCTGATTCTAATGTCAGTCTGTATGCCCAGGGCCGGCGACATGTGCAGGAAAGTTATTCCACCTCCAAGGATGGAGGATGTGTTTTTTGTTCAATGCCGAGGCGCGGATGGGACAGGCAGAGTCGGGGGATATTCCCTGCATTCTAACCCTGGGCTTAGGAGGCCAGATCAGGGGTGGCGCTGCAGGAAATAAGCTTTGTTTTCTGGCGGCCGGCATCATGTCTCTTCAATGGAGCCGCAGTGCCAAGGCAACATGATGCCATTGTGCCATGGCTCCATTCGAAGAGCCTTGATCAAGGTAGCTTGGAAAGTCCTGTACATGCAGGCCAGACTGAATCACAGTCTCGGCCTGCACATTCAGGACTATTTGTGATTCTGATCCCACGAGGCTAGATGTGCCCCATGGGATCAGAATCGTGATCCCCTCTATATGTCTAGCTCACACCAGATGTACAAAGGGGATCTACGTCCAGAACGAAATGAGCACTTTAATATCTAAAGCTATAACTGTTCTTATCTATATTTCTGTCTCAAGATGACACTTTGGTATAGGAACTCTGGCACTGGCCTCATGAGATCTGAGAATGAGAGACAATGGGGGATGGGTGCAACGCGTTTACAAGCACTGAATGTTAAGATTTTGGTCTTGCTCTTAAATTTGGAATTTTGAGGCCAGCTATAGGCTACATAGCTGCACAAATAAAGTCCCCTCACCACGCGCACCTCTCTGCTAGCCTCTGCTTTTATGTTTGCTGAGCAGTAACATGAGGCACAGTTCTCTCTAATCTCACATGCAGGCAACACTGCCTCTTCCCATGGTCTGGCTCCTCCCTTGATCTCGGTGATTCTTGTTCAGAGATGGGCTGCGGGGAGAGCCTGCACTGCACCTAATCAGCAACACGACCACCTGTGGGCAAATAGTACTGAGATTGATGGAAGTGAGACTATGGGGAAAGGCTACATGACCTGCATGGGGGATCAGAGAGGCCTATGTATCTTATGCTACTGCTCAGCAATGGTGAAATAGTGTTGCCTGCCTCCTCTATTTCTAGTTTTTCACTGCATGCAGAGCCTGGCTTGTTGGAGTTTTAATTTAATTTTCTCTACATATTTCTACTTCGAGTTTATTATAATTTATTCTGTACTTGGTATGGATCTAACTGTGTTTTGCCTGTGTGACTGAGACCAAGGGGTATGTTTACTAAACCGCGGTAAAGGAGCAAGTGTGCCATTAGTGTGCGATAACTGCACATCTGCACCCTTAGCGGATCCAAAAAGTCACTTTAGTGCATGCTAATAGTACCAGCCACTTTAACGCATGCTAATAGTACCATCCACTTTAGCATGTGCTAACGGTACCTGTGGACGGAAAGAAGGCATACAAGGGGCAGAGAGTGGGGATCAATGGGCAGGGAGTGGGCAAGAACAAGGCTTGTTCCCTTAATGCAGGCACCTTAGTGACAGGAACCCTAATGCAACTCAAAACCTCACGGAAAGAGTATTTTGTGAGGAGAGAGAGCCTATTTTACTTATGCAATGTGATGCACAGTTAAGGGAGCCCAAGTGAGTGATAGTAGTGCTCCATTAGCAGCAACAGCATAGTGCCCAAGTATGAAAGGATACTATTTGATGCACTATGTTGGTGCAAATGGGGACAAAGGAGGTGGCACATGAGTCATGCAGTGGGGGTTTATGGTGCACAGGGGGGGGAATCAGACAGCTGCCTAGATGACACATAGGAGCATAAGACTATAAAATATCCCAAACTATGTCAGACCAAGGTCCATCATGCCCAGTATCCTGTGTCCAACAGTGCACAATCTAGGTCACAAGTACTTAGCAGTTTCCCCAAACCCGTCCAATCCTTTTTAAACCCATCTACACTGACAGCTTTTACCACATCCTACGGTAAGGGATTGCAGGGTTTGATTACACGTCAACTGAAAAAATATTTTCACCTAGAAGACCCATATGGGTTACATGTAGCCACATTGCAGGTCATCTAGTCTGTCTGCAATCTAATGACATAAAAAAGCAACCTACGTTCCCCTCCGGTTAGTAATCTATAGACCTCTATCACATCTCCCCTCAGCCGTCTCTTCCTCAGGTTGATGAGCCTCAACCTTTTTAGCCTCTCCACAAAGAGGTATTCTGCCATCTGTAGTACCATCTGTGATGATTGTCATGATCCCACAGTGACAGTGACAGCACACAGTCCTGCTATTGCTGTGGATAGGCAATGTGCCACATGGGGTGGTCCAAGGGTCCTGACACCCCAGACAGAGATTCAGGCTACTTACCCCCACTGCCACAGAACCCAGCTGTGGGGGAAGAGACCGATAGTGCTAGATGCTGTTGGCCCCCCCCCCCCCCCCAGGCAGCTGCAACATGTAGGCACCCAGGGAACTACCACAGCAGTGGCTGTCATCTTCCCCCCGAGATGTATCCTTGGCAGGTGGTGATGGCAGATACAGAGGCAGATGGTTTGGGAGGGCTTGTCTCTCCTTAGGACATCTTGTCACCTTAGCACTTGGTCTTGTTAGCTCACATTAAATGGCCCAAGGCACCCTAATGCTGGCACGCCCACTACCTTATATAGCTTCAGGCATCTTAGCACTGCCCTTACTGCCAGTGACTTTACCGTGGTTTAGTAAACATACCCCCAAGTATTCTGTTAGCATGGAGTTTCTATCTAGGTTCTATAGTAATCTGGCTTGTTCATTTTTCTGAATAGGTGAAAGGATGTTCTAAAATCCACTGCAATATTTATGGTGCTGCTCTTTTCTGGATAGGCACCTAATTGTGTTACTTTTAGAAGCTGGTTTCATTATGGTATGGTAGATTTGCATTATAGAGTTGCGATCAACCTTACTGACACCCTTGCAGTATAACCCCCTTAATGTCCAATATCTCCTAAAAAAAAGGGGGGGCCAGTAAAATGACCTTGGAGTATATATGCACATATATCTGGTACATAAAAGAATCAAATAAAACAAGACCAATTTAAAAAGGAAATAGTATAAAAACTGAGACATTGCCATGACATGATTGGTACCCTTATAAACAATTCAAATCAATTTGAACAGAAGAACCAAATTCCCATTGTAGTAAAATTAGACGCATATGTGATCAATTGTCAGTACTCACATGTTTTGAATCAACCAATGAATGATGGCTCTAATGTTTAAAATGGCCACATTCACCCCCTTTTTCATTTTCAAAATGGTGAAGACAAGAGAGCTGCTTGAGACTGTCAGAATAGCCATTATCACAAAACATCAAACGTCAAAGGGGTTCAAGGCCATCTCCAAAGACCTTGGGATTCCTGTATCTACAGTTCACAATGTTATTAAGACATTTTCTGCTCATAGATCTGTCAAGAACCTCCCAGGATGTGGTGGGAAGAGGAAAATTAATCCAATAAGTCTTTGCAGGTTAGTGTAAACTCTTGGAAAAACATCATGTACAAAATCCAAAGAGCTTAAGGCTGACTTGAAGCAATCTGGAGTGATGGTTTCAACCCACACCATATGCCACTCATTAAACAAAGAAAAGGCCAAGGAGGACCCCACTGCTCAAGACAGATATAAAAAGGCATACCTGATCTTTGCTCATACCCTCTTTTAGAAACTACAATCCTTCTGGAAAAATGTTCTGTAGGCAGATGAAACCAAACTTGAGCTCTTTGGCAGTGCAGACCAGCAATACATTTACAGGCAAAGAAATTAAGCTTATAAGGAAAAAAAAAACACCCTACCTACCGTTAAATATGGTAGAGGTTCCATAATGTTGTGGGGCTGTTTTGCTGTCTCAGGAACTGGAGACCAGGAACATATTAAAGGAATCATGAAGTCAGAGGAACTACCAAGGTATTTTGGAGTGGAATGTGCTACCTAGTATCAGAAAACTAGGTCTGGGTTGAAGGTCATGGGTCCTCTAGCAGGATAATGATCCTAAACATACATGAAACAGTACAAAAGAATGGTTAAAAAGGAACAAATGGACTGTTTTAAACTGGCTAGCAATGAGTCCTAATCTCAATCCAATCGAGAACCTTTGGAAAGAGCTGAAATCTGCCATTGGTAAAAGGAATCCTGGAAACATTCATGAGCTGGAACAAATCACAGTTGAAGAGTGGGAGAAACTGCCAGCAGACAGATGTATGAAACTTATAGATGGCTACAAAAAAACATTTGGATGCTATCATCACTGCCAAGGGTTGTGCAACCAAATATTAGTGAAGTGTGCCATTAATTCTGTCCATGTCATATTTTGTTTTTTTCTCAGACATTACTACATCTACATTACACAGACATCTTTTTTTTTGTTGTATACCTTTGAACCTTTGAACATACTATTAAAATATTATGATGACATACAGTTGGAATATTTCCAATTATTTCTCAAGATATTGGATACAACATACCTGAAATGCAAGGGTGCCAACAATGTTGACCACAATTGTAGGTCTTCAGTGACTTTTGTAAGGTTTTGTATTAGTTCACAATCTGCTTGGTACTGGAGAGGCTGTTAATGAGATGACACCGGAATCAGATTTTTTTCCCTGTATGTTGGGTTCTATGGTGAAATATCCTAGTCTGCTGTACACCTAATGTTGCAGGAGGGATTTCAAAATAGATGCAAAATAGATGTTCAAAAATAAAAAGAGAGAACCATAGCACAGTTTCTAATGCCAAAATAAAACTAATTATAATTTATTTTGTTCTTAGAAACTGCACTGTGGTTCTCTTTTTCTTCTTGTCCCTTGGTGTGAGAGCACCTTACATCTCCTTTTTTTTTTGCAGAATATATACTTGCAGGTGTCAGTAGCTTTTCAACCTGAGAGTTCCAGGCTAAATAACTAAACAGCTAAAATTTTTGCTGCATTTTAAATATATAGTCTAGGAATATGTTGCTTTTCCTTTTTTTGGCAAAGCTACTGAATGAGAACCTCTGTTCCTTCTTTGAGTATCTTGGGAGCGACAGCTCATCCCTCGCCTGTTTGTTATACTGGCTTCCTATCCATCTAGTATTTTTTTTTTAAGATAACCATAATGAATATACAAATATGCAAATAAATATTCCAATATGTTTCCCTACCCTTTGCCCTCCGAATGAAGCAGTCAAACTATGCCTATGGTTTCTCTCTCTCTTAGCGCCCCCAGCCATCACCCAGTGTGTGTGTGTGTGTATGTGTGTGTGTGTCTCTTAGACCCCAGCTATCACCTAGTGTCTGTCTATCTGTCAGTCTGTCTCTCTCTCTCTTAGCTCTCAGCCAACACCCAATGAGTCTGTCTCTCCCTCTCTCTCTCTCTTAGTCCCCCTACAGCCATCACCCAGTGTATGTGTCTCTGTCTGTCTTAGGCTCAACCATCACCCATTGTCTGTCTGTCTCTCTCTCTCTTAGCCCTCCCCATTAGCCAATGTCGCTCTCTCTCTCATTTCCCCCCTGCACAGCCAGTACCTGATGCTACCCTCTCCACCAGACAGCCAGCACCCCATGTAACATAATAACATAATAACATAGTAAATGAAGGCAGATAAAGACCAGTATGGTCCATCTAGTCTGCCCAGCAAGGCAGCAAGAGTAGGTGCACCTGCCACTCCATGCAGATCACCCCTTCCCATGCCTTTGTTTAGGGGAGTACCCACTGCTTCATGTAGGTCACCCCTATTTGTTGAGATTTAAGAGATAGTTATGTTTATTTTTATGTTATACTGTTGCTATAAAGGTATCCACTGTGTCTGTCCCATGCCATTTTGAATTCTGTCACTGTATTTGCCCCTACCACTTTCATCGGAAGGGCATTCCAAGCATCCACCACCCTTTCAGTGAAAAAGTATTTCCTGACATTGTTTTTCAGTTTACCCCCTTGCAGCTTCATGGTATGACCTCTAATTTTACAGCTTCCCCGTCTTTGGAAGAGGTTTGTTTCTTCATTAATACTCATTAAGTATTTAAAGATCTGAATCATATCTCCCCTATCCCTCCTTTCCTCCAGAGTGTACATATTTAGGTCTTCAAGTCTCTTCTCAAATGTCTTCTGATGCAGACTCCAAATCATTTTGGTTGCCTTCCTCTGAACCGTTTCCAGTCTTTTGATATCCTTTGTGAGATATGGTTTCCAAAACTGAACACAATATTTCAAGTGAGGCCTACAGCAACTTGTACAGTGACATTAGTACCTCTTCTTTTCTGCTGGTAATTCCTCTCTGTTTGCAACCCAACATCCTTCTGGCTTTTGCCACCACCTTGTCACACTCTTTCACCACCTTGAGGTCCTCAGAAGCAATCACTCCAAGGTCCTTCTTCTGGTCCATGCACACAAACCTCTCCCCCCTTATCTCATACAATTCCCTTGGATTTCTGCTTCCCAAGTGCATGACACTGCACTTCTTCACATTAAATCTTAACTGCCAAGCATTAGACTATTCTTCCAGCTTTTGTAGATCTTTTCTCATGTTATCCACTCCTTCAGGGGAGTCCACTCTGTTGCAAATTTTTGTGTCATCTGAAAAAAGACAGACTTTTCCATTCAGTCCTTCAGCAATATCACTCACAAATATATTGAAATCCCAGAACCGAACCCTGGGGAACATCGCTAACCACCATGTTTTATCCGAGTGGGTTCCGTTTACCATCACCTTCTGTTGTCTGTCAGTCAACAAATTTCTGATCCAGTTCACCACCTTGGGATCCATCCCCAAGCTGTTTAGTTCATTGATAAGCCTCCTATGAGGAACAGTATCAAAGGCTTTGCTGAAATCTAGGTAGATCACATCTATTGCATGCCCTTGATCTAGTTCTCTGGTGACCCAGTCAAAGAACTCAATTAGATTTGTTTAGCAAGATCGTCCTTTGGTAAAACCATGTTTCCTCAGATCATGCAATCTGTTGGTTTTGAGAAAGTCCACAATTCACTCTTTCAGGAGAGCTTCCATTACTTTTCCCGCTGCCAGGGTGAGGCTTACTGGCCTATAGTTTGTCACTTCTTCCCTATTACCACTTTTGTGAAGAGGTATCACCTCAGCCCTTCTCTATTTCTGTAGAACTTCTACTGTCTTCAAGGATCTATTAAAAACATTATTGTATTTATTTATTTAACAGGTTTTCTATACCACTTCATCATAAATTTGAAGCGGTTTACATGAAATAAGTTCAGCAACAAGTTCTTACATAGAACAGGGAACTGAAACTTGGAGGATTATAAGGGTTAATGGTACATTTAACAAATACTAACTATATATATATAACATTGCTGTGGGTTGATGGGATACTGGAGCAATCAGCAGTTTTCCATTATATACAGTTGTGGCATTATATTCTAGATGGAACCATAGTATTCAAGGAAGAGATGGGTCTTTATGGCTTTCCTGTAGTCTAGTAGATCTGTGATTGTATGTATTGAGGTAGGTAGTTTATTCCATAATTGTGGAGCGTACAGAGAGAAGGCTCTACTGCAAGTGGTCTGTTTTGTTGTTTTGTAGCTTGGTGGGGTTTCCAGGATGTTGGGGGTCTTCACCTCTTCTTGTTCTGGTTGGACGTGCTTTCTTGATCAAAGATTGAAGAGTCATTGGGGATAGGTTGTTTAGTATGTTGAAGATTATTATTATGTTCTTGTATTTGGTACAGACAGTGACAGGGAGTCACTGTAGCTGGTGGAGAGCTGGGGTTATATGACTGTATTTTGCTTTTCCTGTAATGATTCTTGGGCGGTGTTTTGAACTAGTTGCAAAGGAAGTATTGCTTTCTTAGGCAGGACATTATAGATTGTGTTAAAATAATCTATAATGGGCGTAGCATGGCTTGGCATACTGTTCTGAAGTTGTTGTCAGTGAGAAGAGGTTTGAGTTTGTGCAGAGTTCGAAGTTTGTGGTTTGCTGATCTAGTTGTCTTCTTTATTTGCGGTTGGAAGGTGAGTTGATGGTCAATGGTAACTCCAAGGTATTTGACCTCTTGTTTGTTGGTTAAGTTGTAGTCTAGGATCCTGAGTGAGTCTGGAGGGGAAAATTTAGTGTTTCTGGTAATGTGCATCAATTCAGATTTTTTAAAGTTCTTTGAGCCACTTTGATATTGATTCCAGGCATATTGTGAAGTGTGAGTAATCCGGGAGGTTGATGTTGATGTAGGTAAAAATCATAATATCATCTGCATATATTCTGTAGTGGATGTTGTGTTGTCTTATAATGTTGCATATTGGTTGTATATATATATATATATATATATATATATATTGTGGTGAGGCAGGTGCAGCACAGACCTGGGAAAGAGAAAAAAAAGAAGGTTTTTCTCCTAAGAGGGGGATGGGCTCACCTAAGCACAGGTCCCAAAATGAAAGTAATGCTGAAACACACACTTGCAAGGCTAGCCTGAAGCCACACCCAGTCTCCAGGGCAACAGCAGGGAGAGAGAGGGTGGGGCCAGAAAGGGAAGCACGCTGGCAAACATTTAAATGTGGTCAGTCAGCAAGTGAGGGGAGAGGGCACAGCAGAGCTGAGAAAACTGGGGAAACCAGGAGAAGCAGACAGAACTGCCAAAGCGAGTGGCAGGGCCAGAGAAGAGCGGGAAGAAGCTTGAGAGAGTTCCAGGACTATAGTTCTAACTCAGAAGCAAGCAGCTCAGACTCTGAGCCAGAAACGGAGCCTTTTAGAAAGCCTGACAAAAGGAAGGTTTCTACAAGCAAGGTAAACCAGACAGTACCTTTAAGTGACTCACTAAAGGGAAGGAAGTCTAGGAGCACTGACATTATTCCAGGGGGAAGAAGGAATGTTCATTGGGGAAAACCTTTTAAGCTTTTAAGGAAAGTGAAACTAGAAATCCCTGAACGTATCCCAGTCCCTGAGCCTTGTAGCACTGAGGAAGAAATGGAGGTGGAATTCTATAAAGGGGATTCAGATTCTACAGAAGTCTCAATGGAATGCTCATTGTGCATGAGGAGTGCTTAGAAAGCATTTATTAGATATTATAAAGAAAGCCAAGAAGTAGTTATACTGCGCAGTTGATACTGTGAAGTGCTGGAAAAAGAGAGAAGTCTCATTTCAAAGCTGAAATAGTCCTTGTGCTATGAAACTGTTGCAACAGCAGTTTAGTTCCTATGCTGAAAAGTAGAGCCTGTTTTCAAGCTTACCTGAAACAGCTGGGAGAAGCTAACAAGGTTAGCTGGACTTTACTTGCAACAGTGATTTTTCAACTGTGTTTGGTTTAGATGAAAAAGGAAACTTGTTTTGTTTCAAAGACTGAAGGAAACTGATTTGTTATAGCACTGCTGAAGTACCTTTACAAAGAAGCTTTTTGTTGGGGAAAATATCCTCACTTTCTGTTAATGGTTTGGAACCTTCTGCCAAGGTCCAATTTGCAAACTTGATGATTAAAATAAAATTTAGAAATAAATGTTCCTGTGTTGGCCTATTTCCACTTGGACTGCTTTAACTGCCCCACAAATACACAATTAAGGGCCTCAGCTACAAGGCTGAAGCAAGACACAAGTAATATGGCCCGCCGCCCCTACTAGGCAGCCGCCTAGTAGGACTGCCGGCCCACAATATATATATATATATAAAACAGTGCAGAGAGGGCTAAGCCTTGTGGGACACCCTGGCATTGAATAAAAGGTTTAAACTGCTCTTTTTTTGTTCTCCCTTGCTGGTTAATAGGAGATGAACCAGTCTAGTACTGCACCATTTATTCCAGTATCTCAGAGCCTCTGTAGTAGAGTGTTGTGGTTAACAAAGTCAAATGCAGTAGTGATATCCAAGAAGCATAAGACAAAGTCATGCAGTATATTACACAGGTACACTACCAAAAAACTGCCTCCAGTTTTGCAACTGATTCCTATAGATTTTTGGGTGCTGAATCCAGGAAAAATAGTCAAAATGTTCCATCACGTCACGTTTTCTTGCAAAATTAGATTTCTTACCCATATAAGGAATGTTCACATAATTTCTTTTTAGCCGACTGCAGTTTATTTTCTTGGCCCAAAATAGAGGTTGTAATGGTTAACTAACTAGAAACACTCCCTCATGATATTTTAGAGTGTTTTGTATTCATTTTATACATTAACAGGACAATTGGGAGGCGGGGGGCTAAATCCAGTACTCGCGCTGGCGCATGTTCTTTCCTGTTCGCCTCGCCTTGTTCGCTCGCTCAAACACGGTGGTTGCGACATGAACGTTCCTGTCAAATTTCAGTTTCTTGCAAGTTCATTATTACCTTTTATTTGCTCAGTCGTAATCCAGCTTTATTCCGAAGTGGTTCACTACAGTTGTAGTTTGCAGTGCTGTGTATTTGTGATGGCTCACAGAGCCAGAGGTTGCGTCAACTCTCCGGACAGTTTTTGTTTTATTTGTGGGGAATATATCGTGAAAAAGCGGCAGAGGAACATTTCTGCATTTATTAAAAAAGTATATTTCGCCTATTTCGGTTTGAAGTTAGGCGATCAAGACAAACCGTGGGCTCCTCACAAAGTGTGCAAGACATGTGAGGAAGATCTACGCTTATGGATGAAAGGTAAAAAACAAGCATTTCGTTTCGGAATACCTATGATGTGGCGTGAACAAAGAGACCACAGCAGTGACTGCTATTTTTGCTCTTGCATTGTGAAGGGATACGTAATAAGTTACCTCAACCTTCCCTCAGCAATTAGGCCTATGCCTCATAGCAACGAAGTACCTGTGCCTGAACCACCAAAATCTTTGGATCATATTTGTGTGGACGGTTCTGATCATGATGAGACTCATCAGATGGTTTTTCCCGATGAGTCCAGTACTTCCGAGTTTGAAACTGAACCAGATCCAAAACCTGAACTTTTCTCTCAAGCTGAATTGAATGTTTTAGTCCGGGATTTAGGACTCCCAAAAGATGCTGCCCAACTGCTAGGTTCTCGGCTTAAACAGAAAAATCTATTGTCACCAGGAACAACTTTTTATTGGTACCGCAACCGCGAGACACAATTTTTGAAGTATTTCAGCAAAGAGGAAGATTTGGTATTTTGCAACGATATATACGGAGTGATGGAAAAGTTTAAACTCAAGTATGATCCTGCTGAATGGCGGCTGTTCATTGATTCGTCAAAAGACAGCATAAAAGGTGTTCTTCTTCATAATGGCAACACATTCGCTTCAGTTCCTATTGCTCACTCTGTTATTCTCCAAGAAAAATACGAGAATTATGATGAGCATAAGTGGATGATTTGTGGAGACTTTAAAATTCTATCCATGCTATTAGGGCAGCAATCCGGTTTCACCAAATATCCCTGCTTCCTTTGCTTGTGGGATAGCCGGGCCCGCGACCTACACTGGGGGAAAAAAGACTGGCCAATTCGGGAGTATTTGAGACCCGGTGAGAAAAATGTTCTTCATGAGAGCTTGGTACCTCGCGATAAAATTCTATTACCACCTCTCCACATTAAGTTGGGTCTCATTAAGCAATTCATCAAGTCCCTTCCAAAAGATGGTGAGTGCTTTCGGTACCTTTGCTCAAAGTTCCCCCGACTTTCTGAAGCAAAGCTAAAGGAAGGAGTGTTTGTTGGCCCTGATATAAGGAAACTCATTTCAGATGGAGCATTCGCTGAAACGATGTCTGAGAAGGAAAAAGAAGCCTGGGATTCCTTCAAGGATGATGTTCTCAAATTCTTGGGGAACAGGCGGGATGAGAACTATAAGGATATTGTTGCCAGGATGCTCAATGCCTTCAAAGAACAAGGCTGTAACATGAGCCTGAAAGTCCATTTCTTGCACTCCCATGTGAACTACTTTCCCAAAAACTTGGGGGCGTACAATGAAGAACAAGGTGAAAGGTTTCACCATGACATCAAGGACGCAGAGAGAAGGTACCAAGGAAGTGGAACACCACTATGATGGCTGATTTCTGCTGGTTGCTGCTGCGGGAAACCCCAGATGAAAAATATGCCAAGCAGCGCACCAAGAGAAGCATTCGGGGGAAGAAGAAACGGGCCCACCAGGAGATTTATTGACCCAAGAATGACTTTAAAATCTAAATTGTGTTGACAAATATCGTGTTTTTACTAAACTTTGAAATAAAAATTTGCTAGTTATTACCACAGTGTCGGATCTCATTTATTAGAATTTTATTTTCACACCATCGGGTGTTTGTCTTCATGTATTGCAATGGTGCGGTTTGCGTTTTCTATTCTTACATACATACCTGTACAACATTTTTTGCACATTTCTTTGCTTTGCTTTGTGTCTAACCTCGCTCTTATATGCTCAATGTTTGTGCACATGTATGTGGCTGTTTTAAGTGCAGACAATTTTGCTACCATCACAGTGTGTTTTGTTGACATTACTCTATTCTTATGTGCTGCCTTGTTACAATTTTCTTTATTCTTATTTGAATAATTACTAAACAATTAGTATAAAGAATTCATCCAAGAAACTTTTATCTCGATCGCACTCAATCTGAAACGTTCACCTCAAACTGCTAACCCAATGTAGCAAAATATCTGTACGTGATGGAGCAAATTGGTTACCAGATTTGGATTCAGCGCACCAAAAAACGTAAAAATCAATCGAAACATTAGAGGCAGTTTAAAAAAATTTTTTTTTAGTGTACCTGTGTTATCTATGCCTATAACCAAGGTGATCAGAGTTTCTATGCTGTGATTTTGTTTGAATCTGTATTGGTGAGGATCTATGTGTCTATGTGGTCCTGTCGTTGATACTGTACTATCTTTTCAATTATCTTGGTTATGAATGTAAGACTTGATATCGGATGGAAGGAGCTCGGGTGTTGAGGTTATTGCTCTTTAGGATTGGTCTAATGAGGCTTGCTTGAGCTGAGGGGGGAAGTATCCTTGGGTGAGAGATAATTCAATGATCTTTTGTAGGAATGGTATTAAGTATTCTTTTGTTTGTTTAATCCAGGCAACTGGACATGGATTGATAGGTGAGGTTGTTGTGTTGATATTAGTTATAATGGAATCTAGCTGTTTTCTTGTTGGGATTTGAAATGTTTCCCATGTAGCCTCCGTGGTGTGTCATAGTTTGGATTTGCTTGGTCTTTCAGGTGGTGTCTGTATATACTTCATCTGTATGAAGTCTGCCAAGTATTTTGGGGATATGGAAATTGTAACATCTGGTTCCATTGGTTCTTTATTAGACCTTCTACTATGGTAAAGAAATCCCTAGGTCTGTTAATGGATTTCATTATCCTGTTTGAGTGGTATTCCTTTTAGTAGTTATTTATTTTTGTATGGTATAGTATTGGGCTTGCATTTTATTGTATTTTGCTAGGTGGTGTTGGTTCTTTGTTCTATTCTCCGTAGTTGCTTCTTCTGTTCATTGAATTTGGTTGAGTACCAGAAGGTGTTGTGTTTCCTCTTGTTGGTTTGGGTTGGTTTGTCTGGTACACTTGTAGCCTTCTGGAGAATTTTGTGCCAGGTAGTGATGGTGGAGTCAAAGTCTGTTGTAATTTGGTCTAGTTCCGGTAGCACTTCTAGGAATTTATCTTTGTTGAAGGTTCAGAATCTCCTTTGCTCCTTGAGGGTTGACTTATGTGTGTCATTCATTATTGGGGAGATTATGGAGAAGTTGATCATGTGATGGTCAGACCATGGGATTGGGATGACTGAAATGTGTGTTACAAGGTCTTTGGTGTGATATTGATTCGGTGCAAAGATAAGGTCAAGGGTTCCTCCCTTCCTGTGGGTTGGGGAATCTATTAATTGATCAGAATGGTTGAGAGGTCTTCATTTTCACTGGGAGTTCTGTACATGAGGCAGAGCACTAGCTGTTTATTTGATATAATTAATAAATTGCTTCCTTAGATTGGAGGGAGGAGTTGGTGTTAAATCTTAGGTGCAATGACCAATACGCCTTCACCTCGTTGTGATGGTCTTGTGGAGCTGTGTATGGTGTATTGTTGAGAGGTGATTTGGTTTATGATGATGTCATCTGTGTCAGCAAGCCATATTTCTGTGATACACATAATATCAATGTTCTGGCTTTGTATGCAGTCTAATATTGTGTTAAATTTATTGCGGATTAATTGAGCATTAACCAAAGCACAAATGAGGGAAGCATAGTGTAGCTTCTTGGCGTAAGTTAATCCTTCCTGGGTGGATGGGGTGATAAGGATTAATCTTTGAGGTCTGTTATGGTGACTTTGGTTAATGTTTAACTTGAGGGAGGGTATCTGCCTGATTGTATTATTGGTATCAGGTACGTTGGAGAAGGGAGGTTTGATTCACCAGCAGTTGTGTATCTGATCTTGAGGAGCAGGAGCAGAAAGAGAAGTATAAACATTATGTTGTTACCCATGGTGAGCTTTGGGTTGGTGAATTATAGGAGTTTGGGGAGGATTATTCTATGCAAGGTATATAGAGTAGTTGTTTGAATCCTGTTCAGTTATGCAGACTGAATCAAGTTATACTCACATTTTGACTTCTGAGGCTTATTTGCTGTGTAGATACATTTTGTTCAGTTGGCCCTCAGGCGTAGGCCTGCTGGTGCTTCCTTTTGAATGTGGCGTGTTGGAACTGATGGGCCATGTGATTGAGAGTGGGAGGGGTTGTAGCCTCCCGCTCTCTGTCCCGCCGCCGATTGGGGCTCCGGTGGAAGAGTGGAAGCCCTTTGTGTGCCTGCCAGCGCTTCCTTTTGAATGTGGCATGTTGGGCCCTGATTGACCGTATGATGGAGAGTGAGAGGGGTTGTCATCCTTTAAAGGCCCTGCAATAACCTCTCTGAGCTCTTTCAGCATCGTGGGATGTATCCCATCCGCAGGGCCGTACCAAGCTGTAACTGCGCCCTGTGTGACTTGTGAAACTGGATCCCCCCCCCCCCATGACATCAGACTTTTATCAGTTACATATTTTATTTATTTAAAAGCATTTCTATGCCGCTTATCAAAATCTAAGAGGCTTACAAAATAACATTCATAACAATAAATTAGGCAATAACAAACTGAAAACATCATAAAAGAAAAAAATGGTCATATTAAACAATAGGCCTGTATAAAGTTAACTAAAGTTATGAGTCTATGCAACCCACAGTCAACTTTAGTTAACTTTATACAGGTCTATTGTCTAATACGACCATGTAAAAACACTATCGGGTAACAGTCTACTAGGAGCTATTGAAACTAGCATAGGTGTCATCTTGATACAAAATCTAGCTTATATTTAAATTTAGCCAAATGTGACTTCACTATCCACAAAGGCAAAATTAATAAGTAGAAAGCTGTTCTTTGGTAAATGTTTAGTATAATGTTATAGGGTTTTAAACCAAAGTTTACCAACCAAACTAATAAAGAAGAACTGGAGCACAAATCCAATAGACAACTCAATTATTTCAAAATTACTTTCCTTGCTTTCTGCACAGCAAAATCATCAATGAGAGCATCGTAACTGAGAGTATCAGCTATTTCATGTTCAATAGACAAAATTGCCAAGTTGGACAAATGTTCTTGGCCCATCGATGACCTAAGGTAATCTTTTACAAGCTTCAACTTGCTAAAACTACGTTCACAAGAAGGAACAGTGACTGGAATTGTTTAAAAAAGTCTAAGCGCAATCTCTATATTAGGATATGCATCTTTTAAGGAATATGTATGGATAAGTTGCAAAAGATCAATAGTATTTGCTTTGCCTAAATCAGCAATATATATATTTGCCTGAAATCTGAAACACTTAGGGGCTTGTTTACAAAGCCGCGGTAGTGGTTCGCGATCGCAGCCGCGGCCCCATTGAAATCAATGGGGCCGCGGCTCCGATTACAATCGCAAACCGCTACCGCGGCTTTGTAAACAAGCCCCTTAGTTTCAGTAATCAGTTCCAGCATATCCAAGTCACAATTATACTTCGAGCCAGGTTAACTGCACAATTTTTGGCTTCTTCCACTGAAAACGTTGCAAGAAAATTGCCGGTGAGGAATTCAGAGTCAGAAGACATCCCAGCTAATGTTTCAAAATGCCACTGTATTTGAGTTATAAGGCTGTCAAACACCATGTTGCGTTGTCTCTCAAAATTATTTTTCGGTGTAAAATCACCATCAGATTCACTCAGACACATTCTTTTGGCTTTATGTCTCCTCTTTGTTTCAAAAACTGGTTCAATGCCAATTCTTTGAGCTGTTATCTTTGCTGCATTGATTATTTCTGTGATACCTTTGACATGCATTTACTGTATCTGCAATGACAAACCTTGCAACAACTTCGAAGATGTATCAACTGATATACGAGGTGTGACAAAAAAGAAACAAGACTGTCCCATTAATGTTTTATTACACAATCTACAGAGAAATTACGCATTGTCCCCTTCAAAGTAATCCCCCCCCCCCCCGAGTTAATGCATTCTGCATTCGCTTCTGCCACTTATGGAAGCACTCGGTAAAGTCCTCCTCCTTGAGGTCCCTCAGCTCCCTTGTCACAGTGGCCTTGATCTCTTCTACAGAGGTGAAATGAGTTCCTTTGAGCACAGTCTTCAGCCTGGAGAAGAGACAGAAGTCACACGGTGTGAGATCTGGGGAACTAAGAGGGTGGTCGATAGCTGTGATCTGTTTGTTGGCCAAGAACTGCCTCACATTGAGCGCGGTGTGTGCGGGCATATTGTCATGGTGGATCGGCCATGACTGGTCTCTTCACAGAGCCCGCCTGCTGTGCTGAACCCGGTCATGGAGGCAATTGAGGACCTGCTGATAGAAGTGATGGTTGACTGTCTGACCCTCAGACTCAAACTCATGATGGACCACTCCCTTCTGGTCAAAGAATGTGATTGGCATGACCTTGATCCTTGATTTGGACATGTGCGCCTTCTTGGGTCCGGGTGACAGTCGAGTCTTCCACTGCAGGCTCTCTCTCTCTTGCTTTCAAGGTCGTACTGAAATAACCAAGTCTCGTCTCCTGTGATGACTTGGTCAACGAACTCTGGATCTTTTCCGATCTTCTCTAGCAAGTCTCGACAAACATTGACCCGGTGCTCCTTCTGGTCGTCCAATAAAAGCTTGGGCACCATCTTGGCGCACAACTTCCGCATCCCCAGCTCCTGCACCAAGATGATCCGCACTGACTCCCTGTTCAGGCTGAGCTCCTCAGCTATCATCCACATCAGCTGGTTCACTCTGTCAATGTTCTCAGCTGTCTTTGTCATGGAAGGCCGTCCTCACTTGGGGTCATCCTCCACCTTCTCACGACCAGTCTTGAAGCATTTGCGCCACTAGAAGACTCGCGGCCTTGACATTGCATCTTCTCCATAAGCCTTTTGGAGAAGTTGGAGACACTCAGTTGGGCCCTTCTCCAACTTAACCAGAAATTTCAAGTTAATTCTTTGCTCCATATTTCTGCCACCTCCAGTTGCATGACAAAGCAATGGAACAGTGTGCTACAAAAAAACCTGAAAAAGAAAAACAGTGAGAGAGATGAAAAATATTATAGCAGAATAGTGGTGATATGTTGCACAACACAGTGACATAAGCAGTTAGCCAATTGGCATTGAGTCATGGGCGTGGCTGCCACAGTCTCATTTCTTTTTTGTCACACCTCGTATTCTTTGATTGCAAGCAGCGGTTCTCTCTGTCAATGACTGTAAGAATCTGACACCATAGATGGAGCAAGCAAAGAAATTCAAAATTGATTTGTGTGAGAAGTGTTTGAGCACCTGATACTGTATCATCATTGCGGCTACAGTCATTACTTAATTCTTGTAGAACATTATAAACTCCTTCAATTTGTGTCAACAGTGCAGGCCAACTAGTTACACTACTACTTTTCAAAGAAATAGTCGACACCTTCATCAGTCGTTCCCACCTCACTGTAGAGCCTGAGAAAATGTGAACAGTTTTTGAACGCAACCAAAAAATGTTATCATGAGCGGTGAAACCTCAGCTGCATGAACTCTGACTAAACTGAGGAATTGGGATGCACATGGCACAAATCTAGCCAAGGAATTGAGACCACTAATTGGGGCTTGCACTCCACTGTACTTGCCTGCCATAATTGCTCCGTTATCATATCCCTGACCTCTACAATCTTTTATATCCAAACCATCACTTTCTAATTTTCCTGTAATCTCTGTGGCCAGCCCAAGGCCAGTTTTATCATGACTTTCAATGAAATCGATGAAACTTTCTTCCAATGAACACTGACCATCTTTAATTAAAACATACTGCATAATTTGGGTTAACTGCTCCTTGTGAGAAACATCAGGTGTATTGTCAAACAGAATAGAATAATATTTAGCCTTTTTGATTCGTGATACAATTTATTTCTTCACCTTTTCAGCCAGCAGCGCTATTAACTCATTTTGTATTCATGGAGAAAAGTATGTCATGGGTGCTTTTGCTGTTTTAGCAGCTGCAATATGCTCAGCCAACCCTGGGTGGTAATAATTTATTAGTTCTAAGATTTTCAGAAACAAACCACAGTTTGGTTTTCCAATAACCTCACTAGTACCTCTCAAAGCAAGATTGTTTCGAGCGCAGAACATTATAGCATCATTGATAACCTTCAATATGTTAAGCCACCTTTCTATTTCTCCTTTCAATGCTTTCTGTAAGTCATCATCAATAGTTCTGTCTTTTTTTCAAATGCCTTTCAAGCTCTTTCCAATGATGGTGGCATTTTCTGTGCTCTAAGCTGTTTTCATGCTCTGGAATCCTGGGGCTCAGATGAACCCAATCAGAAAAACCTTTAGCAGGATCTGAAAATTTACAGTTGTTTTTAGCACAGGAAAACAACATGCATGAGAAACAAAATATTGCATCCTTAGATGTACTATACAAGAGCCATTGGCGATGGAACTTTTCACCATTCAGAAGAGCTTTTTTTAAACCAGTTTTTACTGAAATGCCGTTTTACAGAAGTAGAACAACTGTTCAGAAAATTGCAGTCCCTATCATTTTGTTCTGGCCCATGAGAACACCTATACCCAACTCGGTGGAATCATCAATCTCTGTTTGGCTGGTATCTGACAGCGAAAAATTAAGCCAATTCTGCATTTGTTGATGATTTTTTGCTGGTTTCTTGGAGTTCTTTTCTTCATTTTCTGAACATCGCCCCAGATGTTTTTTTCGATTGGCTCATTGTGATAGTCGTAAATTAGTAAAACACTCCTTTTGCAAATACACTAAAATGATAGGAGAAAAAAAAGTATGTTGTAGATTTGGGGAACAAATGCTTAGTACACAGGCCCATAGTTCTTCTGAGCATCCAGACCATTATTTAAGGATGGCTGAGCCTCTCTTCTCCCCTGCTCACATCCCTGGGGGCTATAAACAGTGCCTTTTGGCTGCATATCTGGCCCCAGTCAACTTCAGGCTTCCAAAGGAGCTCTTTTTTGTCTCAGCAATGAATTAGGGACATGTTTATTTAGCTGTATTTATATCCTGCTTTTCACTGGGTCAAGGCAGTCAATTGGGGGATACATTTAACATGAGGGGATATGCGACACATATGATAATACTTACAGGGAACATGGGCAATAGAGGGTTAAGTGGCTTGCCAAAAACCACAAGGAGTGCCTATAGGACTAGAAATCCCAGTCCCTCTGGCCTGAGATTGCAGTCCCCAGGTGGGATTTGAACCCCTGGCCCTCTGGCCTGAGGTATCTTGTCCTAACCACTAGACCACTCCTCCTCCCAGCATGTTTACTAAACATTAACCCTGGGAGTACCGAAGGGGTCAAAAGTTACCCCATTGCAAGTTTCACAACGCGTATCTCGGAAACTAGTTGTTCAAGAATGCAATCTTTTTATGACTTTTCACATGTCAATATTCTCTTTATATTGCGCCATGAGAGGAATAATTTTCATCCGCTATGTGACGCTAGTGATGAATTGCAGCACAGAGTACCAGTGGGGTCATTTTTTACCCCAGTTGCTTGCGTCTGGTTTGGATCATGATACAATTTGCAGTTTTGTGAATTTTTTGATCTGACAAAGGTATTTATCATTAATTATGTATCATTTATTTTTTGTACTCTTATTTTATGAAAATTACACATTTTCTGTAATTGATATCATACGTTCTCTCATTATTTCCGATGAAATCTAAAGGCTTTCAGCACGTTCATCACGATTATTGTACACCTATAGTAAAACTGCTTTGTGTTTTATTCAACTTTATCTTTGTTCATTTTTTTTAGGTTATTGTTTATGATGTCAAAACAAAAGTATTAAGCTGCCCAAGTAAGAGAAATATTGCAACGAGATGCTGACTGTGACAGCTCTGAGTCGTCTGATGATGCAGCATATTCAGCAAGCGAAGAAGCATATCAGCCAAGTTCGGGCGATAAATTTGATGATGACAGTCATGATTCAGATGGCGACAGCAGTTGGTCGCCAAGTGAATGTGAGACTGATGTTGAGCCGGTAAGATCGCCTGCAGCAAAGAGTCAAGTTACAGGTCGAGGCAAAGGTCGAGGCTGTGCTGGATGGAGAAGAAGGCATGAGTCCTCGGTGTCAGTATCATCTGTGAGGAATCTTAGTTGTGGTCGTAGAGGAGCTAAGAGTTCATCAACTATAAGCACAAATGTTGCCATTGAAGCCTATGTATCTGCCACATCATGGAACAGGAAACCTATAAAGCAAGCTGCTGGAAGATATGCCAGAGCAAATCTCATGCCCGTACAAGGTCCTACAAGGTATGCTGTACAAAATGTTGATGGCCCTCTCACAGCATTCCACTTGTTCATGAGGAAGAACTTATTTAATGAAATTATGATGTGGATGAGCAAACAAGGAAGACATATTTATGACGACACCTGGAAAGATTGACAGACAGAGAATTTCAACGTTTTCTTTGACTTCTGATCCTCTCAGGCATGTACAAGTCACAAAATGAATCCATAGTTCAGTTGTGGAACCTTGAAGATAGTCATTCTGTTTTCGGCAAAAATGTGGCCCATAACCATTTTCAGCAAATTTCTTGTGCTCTCAGATTTGATGATGCAACCAACAGACGTAAGCTTGCTCCAATCAGATACATTTTTGATACCTGGGAAGCAACTCTAAGTGACGCCTTTGTTCCTGGTGAAAATGTTACCGTGGATGAGCAACTGCTTACATTTTGTGGCCGTGTTCCATTCAGACAATATATTCCCAGCAAACCTGGGAAATATGGCATAAAGCTATGGATGTTGTGTGACAGTGCAACATCATATGTTCTGCGTCTTCAAGTATATACAGGAAGGGAACTCGGACAAAACAGGGAACAGAATCAGGGTGAAAGGGTTATACTGCAACTCACTGAAGGATTGACGCGATCTGGTAAAAATGTTACTGTTGACAATTTTTTCTGTAGTTTATCCCTGTCACGGAAATTGCTAGAAAAACAAATGACACTTTTGGGGACAATTCGAAAGAACAGAAAAGAATTACCTCCAGAATTTGTAACAGCAAAGGGCCGAGAGATATTCACTTCACTGTTTGCCATTCGCGATGACGCCACTCTGGTTTTCTACTGCCCGAAGAAAGGAAAAGTGGTTGTTCTTCTGATAGATAACACACGTCCAGACAAAAAAACATGCATGATCTTGGACTACAATTCTAGTAAAGGTGGAGTAGTGTGATGCCTTCCAACGCTCTCACCGCACTGCCCCTAGAGGTGGCACGGCAGATTGTCTCTGTTTGGACACTTATAGTGCTACTTGGTATAGACACCTGCCTGATGAGAGACGGTGGATCACCTCCTTAATTGTAGTTGTGGTTTGCTTTTATTAGCAGTCCGAATAGAAGGAGCACAGGACAATTTATAACATAAATTGCTTTTATTTTAATTTTCTGTAAGGAAATCATTTGTGGCAAAATTCCAGAAAGGTAAAACACATTCAACCAAAGGTGTAGGATTTTTCTCCAAAAATGTGCAAGGTGAATTTCTTCTATAAACTTCTCAACCTTGATAGCAGTATTTTCTAGTATTTACAAATGCAGTAGAAATATCTTTGTGCATTACTCACAAACTTTGGCAATATGAAAAGCTTTACTTTCCTTGCTGACTTCAAGTTTGAAACATTACTCAGAGTGCTACCTCTTAGCTTTTAAACCACTAGCTTTTTCAACTGACGTTACAGCAGCAATAAAACTAGCTAGGCTTTCACATGAGATTTTTTCTTATCCACTTGTCTGCTTTCCAAGCATACAATGATATCTGAACTCCTGACGTCTTCTTACTTGTTTCATACAGCATAAAGGAAAAGCTTTATACATTAGACACACAGAGACTGCAGTCCATCGATTCAGCAGAGGACATTGTTTTATCAGAGAGACAGTCTACGTCCATTTCTGTTGGGGAATTGTAGGGCTCTAAACTTGGGGTAATCTCTGGTTTAACCTGTTGTATGTTCTTCAGAAGCTTACAAAGGTTTTTCCACTTTAGCTCACAGTTCCCCTCTGTAACTGGGTTGGAACCTTTTGCTTTTCTCCCCCTTAATAGTTTCTCATCAGGAAATGCAAAAGCTTCTTGACTAGCAGTAACTCTCCTCCTAACAGGCTTCCTATAATATCTGTGTGGAGGTTCAAGACTAGAACTGCTATATTCTGATTCAGAGGTAAAATCCAGGCTTCTCTGCCGGTTCTTTCTATGCCCACACCCTTTGCACTTGCCTTGTAAGTAGTGGTCAGTCCTTCTGGGCTTAGCAGAATTAACAGCTTTGAAATCCTGCTTCCTTCCCTGGTTTACTGGCCTTTTCCTTTGGCTCCTAGCCTGCAACCGGTCCTGCCTTAGAACAGACCTTCTTTGCAGTCTTTCTGGTGTCTGAGCACATACCGTTTGATCAGTACCTGATTCCTCCTCCCACTCAGCTGATTCTTCAAAGAAACTTTGTCCTCGGGGTTTTGCTAGTTTCCCTTTAGCCTTGCAATTTCCTTTGCACCATCCTGTGCCTAGTCCTTGTGTGTGTGAAGCTCTGGAATCAACTCTCAGCTGATTCTCCAGCTCCCGTTCCTCTCTCTCCCCACTTCCTGTGTGACGCAGCTTATATGTTCTGTGAACTGTTTGCTTCTCTGACCCCACCCTCTCTGCTTGCAGCTGTCCTAGAGGTTGGGTGTGGCTTCAAGCTAACCCTGCTTCTATGTGCCTTGGTTTCATTCTCTCTGTGGGAAATGTGCTTCTGTGATCCCATCCCCCGCTTGTGGGAACAAATCTCAGAGTTTTTTCTACTTTTAAAGGGCTCTGCAGCCTTCACATCATCACATATCCCCCACCTTAAGCAATTGCCAGCTGGCGCACCCACGCGCACACAGCTGGAAATCCCAACTAATGCTCTTGGGTTATTGTCTGGTCTTGCAGCTACTTTATCAACATGCTCCTGCGCCGGACGCAAGCTGTCGATGTGGTATGCATGGTACTTCCCCTTCCCTGTCTCCAAGGAATAGTGTAGAGGACCCATCTGTTTTAATACTTTATAAGGGCCTTTCGTGGCAGTTCCAAACTTGGAGGCGGCAGCGGCCACCATAACTAGTACCTTATCCCCCACTTGTAGGACCCGCGGTCGGGCTCGCCTGTCGTGATAAGCCTTCTGACGAGCCTTGCTCGTCTGTAAATTTCCTTCTACCACTTCCGCCATACGGTGTAAGTGGCCTTTTAAGTCTATCAAAAATTGGGGCACCTTCTGCCCGCCCTCTATGGGTGCTATCCATTGCTCCCCCAATATGTCCAGCACACCTCTCGGCGTCCGCCCATACATAAGTTCGTAGGGAGAAGCGCCTGTGGATGCGTGCTTCCTCTCCCTACAAGCATATAACACTAATGGCAACATGGTGTCCCATTCGGCCATGTTACCCTCAAGGGACCTCCGCAGCATATTTTTCAAGGTCTGATTAAACCTTTCCGTCAGGCCATTAGTCTGTGGATGGTATGCTGCAGTACGGATATGCTGGATTCCAAAGGCCTCCCATAACTGTGCAAGGTATCGGGACATAAAGTTACTCCCTCTGTCAGATAATACCTCCCGTGGGAACCCAACCTCACAAAAAATTTTCACCAATTCCAACGCTATGAGGCGAGCGGACGTATTCCGTAAGGGGGTGGCCCAAGGGAACCTAGTGGCATGATCGATGACGACCAGTATGTACTGGTAGCCTCTGGGCGTTTTTACCAACGGCCCGACTATATCTACCGCTAGTCTATGTACTGGTCTGGCTATGACTGGCATCGGAATTAAAGGAGCCTCCGGTGGATAAGCCGTCGTGACCCTCTGACAGGCCGGGCATGACGCGCAGAATCTCGCTGTCTCCCCAAAGACCCCGGGCCAATAGAACCTAGCCAACACTTGCTCCAAAGTGCCCTGTGCCCCTTTGTGTCCTCCCAATGGGTGATCGTGTGCTAGTCTCAACACTACACCCCTAAAAGCTTGAGGTATCACTAATTGTTTCTTTGTGCCCCCTAGGCGGGTATCTGTACTTTCCCTGTACAAGATATTGTCCTCTAATAGAAATCTTGGTAGGGTCTCCGATCCATTCGTAGCGTACTCATACGCTCGACGGAGCGTAGGATCGGCCCTCTGTTCCGCAGGGAATGAGGGAAATTTTTCCTTTAATTCGGCAGGAACCCAGGGTAATTCCTGTCCTGTCATTATTTTAACCCAACTTTGTGCCTGGGTCCTCCTCTCCCTTCTCCTTTCAGGTTTCCCTTTCCTAGGAGTGTCTTTGGCCTGAGTAAGCAGGTCTTCCTGGAAGGATGTTCCTGGCACTGGGTCTACTTGTGAACCAATTTCTTCTCCTAGGGGCTTATCCCCTGTACGTGTAGTGATCATAATTTTACTTTCTCTTAGTCTGGGGTCAACTACCTTGCCTACCTCGGGTAAGGTCTTCTCCCTGACTGTGGTATTCATAATAGCCCTATTCTTAGCTAGCATGGGGTCAGCTACCTTGCCTACCCTGGGCAAGGTCTTCTCCTCAGCTAAATCCACTTGCGGAAAGGTAGCGAATGGGTAGTTTTCCACCTGCAACTCCTTAGCCAGACCTTTCCGAAATTGCGGCCAATCTCGGCCTAAGACTACTTCGTGTGGAAGCCTTGGTACAATGGCCACTTGCACTTGTTTCTTGAGACCCACTCCCTCTATAACCACCGGGTGTATAGGGTAGGTAGAGGCTGCGCCATGGACGCACCGGATCCGAATATGATCCCCAGAGCTTGGCAGCGAGGGTTTTTCTTTTGCCTCTATCTGTTGCCAGAGCTTCCGGGAGATCATAGACTGATTCGCTCCTGAATCTAAGAGTGCCTCAGTTGGTATTCCTTCTACCTCCACCCTCAGTAGGAATCCCTCCCCTGTATCTCGGTGCTGGGTAGTGATTAAAGCCTTCCTGGCCTTACAGTCCCTTTTCACGTGCCCCACTTCTCCACACGAAAAACACTTTCTTAACACATTTCTCTTATACAGTTTCACATTACTATCTGTAAATTCATCCAGCTTAGCTTTCCTCTCTAGTAACTCCATTTTGTTTTTAAAGATGCCTTCTTTCTCCAGGCTCAACTTATTGGCCTCCAGAAAGCGGTCTGTTAAAGCAATTGCTTCTTGCGTGTTCTTACAGCTTTGGAGTACTAGAAAGGTATGCACGCTGCTCGGTACTGCTTCCATGAACTGTTCAAGAATTATTGTGTCTAAGATAGACTCTATATCTTTACCTTCAGGCATCAACCATTTATAAGCCAAATTCTTTACGCGGTAATATAATGCCTGAGGTGTTTCCTCTGACCTCAATTTACATGACCGTAGCTGCCTACGGTAGACCGCTGGATTTAGACCCAAACGATCCTTTACCGCTTGTTTTACATCTTCATAGCTTGTAACTAAACTAGCAGGCATGGCACGGTAAGCTGCTAAGGCTTCGCCTGTAAGCGAGGCAGCAAATCTTAGCGCCCACTGTTCTTTAGGCCATTTTGCTAGAATAGCTATACGCTCAAAAGACTCAATGTAGTCTACATCGTCATCCTTTGTTAGACGACCTCCTGCAAAAATCCCAGTCCCTGACCAGTCCCAGTCCCGACAATCTGCCCTTGCACCTGGCATAGTCCTGGCAGCATCATCCTTTTTTCCTTGGGCCTCAAGCCAACTGGACATTGCTTGTATAACCGGTGCTTGTTGTGATTGGAACAGCGCCTTCGCCTGTTCCAGGCTCCTCGTGGACAACTCTTGATGTTGGGCTATCTGACCAGCCGCCCAGTCCAAGATGTCTCGAGACTCCATCTTCTTTCCTGTAAAAAAACAGAAACAAAGCACCAAGTGCGGAACCTTCCACAAAGGTATTTATCATTAATTATGTATCATTTATTTTTTGTACTCTTATTTTATGAAAATTACACATTTTCTGTAATTGATATCATACGTTCTCTCATTATTTCCGATGAAATCTAAAGGCTTTCAGCACGTTCATCACGATTATTGTACACCTATAGTAAAACTGCTTTGTGTTTTATTCAACTTTATCTTTGTTCATTTTTTTTAGGTTATTGTTTATGATGTCAAAACAAAAGTATTAAGCTGCCCAAGTAAGAGAAATATTGCAACGAGGTGCTGACTGTGACAGCTCTGAGTCGTCTGATGATGCAGCATATTCAGCAAGCGAAGAAGCATATCAGCCAAGTTCGGGCGATAAATTTGATGATGACAGTCATGATTCAGATGGCGACAGCAGTTGGTCGCCAAGTGAATGTGAGACTGATGTTGAGCCGGTAAGATCGCCTGCAGCAAAGAGTCAAGTTACAGGTCGAGGCTGTGCTGGATGGAGAAGAAGGCATGAGTCCTCGGTGTCAGTATCATCTGTGAGGAATCTTAGTTGTGGTCGTAGAGGAGCTAAGAGTTCATCAACTATAAGCACAAATGTTGCCATTGAAGCCTATGTATCTGCCACATCATGGAACAGGAAACCTATAAAGCAAGCTGCTGGAAGATATGCCAGAGCAAATCTCATGCCCGTACAACAAGGTCCTACAAGGTATGCTGTACAAAATGTTGATGGCCCTCTCACAGCATTCCACTTGTTCATGAGGAAGAACTTATTTAATGAAATTATGATGTGGATGAGCAAACAAGGAAGACATATTTATGACGACACCTGGAAAGATTGACAGACAGAGAATTTCAACGTTTTCTTTGACTTCTGATCCTCTCAGGCATGTACAAGTCACAAAATGAATCCATAGTTCAGTTGTGGAACCTTGAAGATAGTCATGCTGTTTTCGGCAAAAATGTGGCCCATAACCATTTTCAGCAAATTTCTTGTGCTCTCAGATTTGATGATGCAACCAACAGACGTAAGCTTGCTCCAATCAGATACATTTTTGATACCTGGGAAGCAACTCTAAGTGACGCTTTTGTTCCTGGTGAAAATGTTACCGTGGATGAGCAACTGCTTACATTTTGTGGCCGTGTTCCATTCAGACAATATATTCCCAGCAAATCTGGGAAATATGGCATAAAGCTATGGATGTTGTGTGACAGTGCAACATCATATGTTCTGCGTCTTCAAGTATATACAGGAAGGGAACTCAGACAAAACAGGGAACAGAATCAGGGTGAAAGGGTTATACTGCAACTCACTGAAGGATTGACGCGATCTGGTAAAAATGTTACTGTTGACAATTTTTTCTGTAGTTTATCCCTGTCACGGAAATTGCTAGAAAAACAAATGACACTTTTGGGGACAATTCGAAAGAACAGAAAAGAATTACCTCCAGAATTTGTAACAGCAAAGGGCCGAGAGATATTCACTTCACTGTTTGCCATTCGCGATGACGCCACTCTGGTTTCCTACTGCCCGAAGAAAGGAAAAGTGGTTGTTCTTCTGATAGATAACACACGTCCAGACAAAAAAACATGCATGATCTTGGACTACAATTCTAGTAAAGGTGGAGTAGTGTGACGCCTTCCAACGCTCTCACCGCACTGCCCCTAGAGGTGGCACGGCAGATTGTCTCTGTTTGGACACTTATAGTGCTACTTGGTATAGACACCTGCCTGATGAGAGACGGTGGATCACCTCCTTAATTGTAGTTGTGGTTTGCTTTTATTAGCAGTCCGAATAGAAGGAGCACAGGACAATTTATAACATAAATTGCTTTTATTTTAATTTTCTGTAAGGAAATCATTTGTGGCAAAATTCCAGAAAGGTAAAACACATTCAACCAAAGGTGTAGGATTCTTCTCCAAAAATGTGCAAGGTGAATTTCTTCTATAAACTTCTCAACCTTGATAGCAGTATTTTCTAGTATTTACAAATGCAGTAGAAATATCTTTGTGCATTACTCACAAACTTTGGCAATATGAAAAGCTTTACTTTCCTTGCTGACTTCAAGTTTGAAACATTACTCAGAGTGCTACCTCTTAGCTTTTAAACCACTAGCTTTTTCAACTGACGTTACAGCAGCAATAAAACTAGCTAGGCTTTCACATGAGGTTTTTCTTATCCACTTGTCTGCTTTCCAAGCATACAATGATATCTGAACTCCTGACGTCTTCTTACTTGTTTCATACAGCATAAAGGAAAAGCTTTATACATTAGACACACAGAGACTGCAATCCATCGATTCAGCAGAGGACATTGTTTTATCAGAGAGACAGTCTACGTCCATTTCTGTTGGGGAATTGTAGGGCTCTGAACTTGGGGTAATCTCTGGTTTAACCTGTTGTATGTTCTTCAGAAGCTTACAAAGGTTTTTCCACTTTAGCTCACAGTTCCCCTCTGTAACTGGGTTGGAACCTTTTGCTTTTCTCCCCCTTAATAGTTTCTCATCAGGAAATGCAAAAGCTTCTTGACTAGCAGTAACTCTCCTCCTAACAGGCTTCCTATAATATCTGTGTGGAGGTTCAAGACTAGAACTGCTATATTCTGATTCAGAGGTAAAATCCAGGCTTCTCTGCCGGTTCTTTCTATGCCCACACCCTTTGCACTTGCCTTGTAAGTAGTGGTCAGTCCTTCTGGGCTTAGCAGAATTAACAGCTTTGAAATCCTGCTTCCTTCCCTGGTTTACTGGCCTTTTCCTTTGGCTCCTAGCCTGCAACCGGTCCTGCCTTAGAACAGACCTTCTTTGCAGTCTTTCTGGTGTCTGAGCACATACCGTTTGATCAGTACCTGATTCCTCCTCCCACTCAGCTGATTCTTCAAAGAAACTTTGTCCTCGGGGTTTTGCTAGTTTCCCTTTAGCCTTGCAATTTCCTTTGCACCATCCTGTGCCTAGTCCTTGTGTGTGTGAAGCTCTGGAATCAACTCTCAGCTGATTCTCCAGCTCCCGTTCCTCTCTCTCCCCACTTCCTGTGTGACGCAGCTTATATGTTCTGTGAACTGTTTGCTTCTCTGACCCCACCCTCTCTCTGCTTGCAGCTGTCCTAGAGGTTGGGTGTGGCTTCAAGCTAACCCTGCTTCTATGTGCCTTGGTTTCATTCTCTCTGTGGGAAATGTGCTTCTGTGATCCCATCCCCCGCTTGTGGGAACAAATCTCAGAGTTTTTTCTACTTTTAAAGGGCTCTGCAGCCTTCACATCATCACAGTAGATACGGCAGATCAAATTTTGCGCACGTATACCACAAAACGAATGACAAGACACTGGCCAGTAATAATCATCTACAACATGTTGGACATCAGTGCTTTGAACGCCTTCATTGTTTTGATGTCACTAAATCCAGAATGGCAGTCCAAGTCAAAGCACAGACGTTGTCTATTCCTCTTGGAATTAGGAAAGTAGCTGCTTCAGAGTAATTGCAGCGAGACGTCTTCCAGCATTGAAGAAGCCACTGATGCTGTTTGCAATGTCGGGATCCCAAAGAAAAGGGCAAGGTGTCACTGCTGTTCCAGAGAAAAAGACAAGAAAAGCAACATAGTTTGCACCTCCTGCAAGCGCAATGTTTGCAAAGAACATTCAGAAATTGTCTGTGTCTCATGCAAATGACTGTAGTACTTTACTGTGTTCATCAAGTGCATGGAAAAACTGCTTTCATGGCAACTCTTCTTCATGTAATTTTATGATAAAGCATTACATTTCAAAACATTTAACCTTCATATAATAAATAATTAATTCGGAATAATATTTTGTCTGTTTAGTGTAAAACTTTCATGGTTAACAATTAAAATTTGTTGTGGGGTCATTTATGACCCCAACGGTATTCAGTGTGTGCAAAATATCTCGGTAATTCCAGGGTTAATGTGTGTTAAATGCCACTACACCTATAGAAATAAATGGGTGTTGCTGCACTTGGTGCATGTTAACAATTGTGAATACGCATTAACCTTTAGTAAACATGTCTCAATGAGTGAGTGTCTTAATAGCATTTTCATGGGCAGTAAGGATAAAGAAAGGTTACCATATTTCTATAATACCATCCTCCAGTGTCAACTACCAGGTACTTTAGAAAGTACTACTGTACAAAACCCTGCTCACTTAGAACCCATACTAAACCTGCCATATCATAACAGCACTACAAGGATTCACACAGCACCAGACTCTACATATAAAAAGGTAGCACTGAAAAATAAATCCAATATACCTCAGAAAATCAATACATCTTCTGGGAAAAGAGATCAAGTAGAACTCCTACACAGAAACTACACAAACAGAATACTTCAGCTCGGTGATATATGCAAAACATAGACAGACCATCATCAAATACAGAACAAGGGATCACAATTTAGAAATACAAAGTCCATGATTGAACTGGGAACCCTCAAAAGTCAAACTTGGAAAGCACCACAACACTGGAGAAATAAAACTATAAATTAATTTCCTCTTGTAGTGAACAAACACAAAGACATCAGTGATGTACATTTCCCACAGCTGACATATTCCAGTTAGTAAATTCAAAATAAAATAATTTCTCTCTACCTTGTTTGGGCAGTTTATTTTTCTGTCATAATTGCCTCAGTCTCTCTCTTTTGCTTTCTGAATTCACATATTCTGCTAATTCTCCATTGTTTGCTGTCCATTTATCCTTTCTTCTCTCGTCTCTTATGTTTTTCCACTCTCTCTCTCTACATCCACCTTGTTTCTTCCTTCTTACTCAAAAAATATGTGTTTCTTCCATCTTACCCAAAATATATGTCCTCCTCCTCTGCCTTTTTCTCCACTATGATCACTACATCTGTCCCCTTTCAGCTCCCCAGCATCACCCCCTTCCAGGTCTCACCAGCATCCGCACCCTTCCAGTCCCTGTCCCTCCCAGCATCCGCTCCCTTCCAGTCCCTGTCCCTCCCAGCATCCGCTCCCTTCCAGTCCCTGTCCCTCCCAGCATCAGTTCCCTTCTAGGCCCTATCCCTCCTAGCATGAATTCGCTTCTAGCCCTTCCATGTTTTCTCCCCCTCCCTCAAGAGCAGCAGTCCTTCCCATGCCTTCTACCCACCCCCCCCCCCCGAGAACAGCAGTCCTCCCAATGCCTTCTCTCCCCCCTGTCCAAGAGCAGCAGTCCTTCCCATGCCTTCTCTTCCCCCCTCCCCCCGCCCCAGAGCAGAAATCCTCCCATGCCTTCACTTCCCCGCCCCCTCTGCCCAAGAGCAGCAGTCCTCCACCCCCCCACACTCACCATTTATCGGAGTAGAGGTATACTGGTCTGGACTTCTCCGTGGCCCCACTCTCCACGCAGCCGCGGGACATTTCTCTTTTAGTTTGGCGGCTGTACTAAACTGCAGCCGCCCGCTGGCATGATTACAAAAGCCTGCACTGTTAAAAGTGATACAGGGAACTTCCTGTCTCTTGCACAAAAGACAGGAAGTTCCCCATATCACTTTTAATAGTGCTGGTTTTGCGATCATGCCGGTGGGTGGCTGCAGTTTGGTACAGCCGCGGAACTGAAAGAGAAAGGTCCCACGGCTGTAGTTGTAATAACAAGTGCAGACTCCAGTTCACTGGAAGGCAGGAGGATCCGGATACCAAATATAACCAGTCCGCAGAGACATAGTTAATTACTGAACCCCCCCGGCCTCACCTATTTCCGGTCCCTTCTGACTGCGCCCCCCAGATTTTTGCGCCCTGTGTGGCTGCACCGCTTGCACCAGGCTAGGTATGGTACTGCCCATCTGGTCCCATGGCCATGTCCAATTTCAGTTTTGCAAGCTGTTCAAACACATCATCATCTATGAATGGTGTGGTATCTACTCCATTCCCATTTGTATTTTTGTCAATCACAGGTGGTCCTTCAGGATTTTCTTTAGTAAAAACAGAGCAGAAGTATTTGTTTAGCATTTTTGCTTTTTCAATGTCACTTTCCACAAATCCGTTCCCAGCACTTTTGAGTCCTGCAATTCCACCTTTGACTTTCCTCCTCTCCTGCATGGGTGGCTCTATAATGAGGTTGAGTGAGGCGGTGACTTCAGGTGGCAACTTTTTGGGGATGGCAAAAATTGCCCCCAAAAAGACTGCCTCACTCGGCCTTCAAACCCCCCCCCAAAAAACAAAAAAATGATCACAGAAGCTGCTGCCGCTGCTACTGCCACAGCGGCAGCAGCAGAATGAAGTGCCCTGCGGCCTCCCACCTCCCTGGCAGAACCCTGCCTTCTATTTCCCCCAGTGCCAGCTCAGCTTTTCAGAGCCGCGAAGGGAGAGATGTGATGGGGGAGAAGTGATGGGAGGTGGGGGGCCATGGGGCACTTCATTCTGCTACTGCCACTGAGGCAGCAGCAGCATCAGCAGCAGCTCCTGTGATCGTTTTTTTGTTTTTTGTTTTATTTTCCTTCAGAAAGTCGGGCTAGGGGGGAGGGGGTAGCACTAGAAATTGTAATGGGTTGATGGGGGGGGTTAGAACTGGAAATGGGCTGATTGGAGGGGTTAGGCCTGGAAATGGTCTGGTTAGGGGGGCTTACACAGGAAATGGGCTGATAGGGGGTCTAGGACTGGAGTGGGCTGATAAGGGGGATAGGACTGGAAATGGGCTGGGACTGGAAATGGGATAGTGGGGGAAGGGAGGAGAGTGCTTCTGGCGCTGGAAGAAAACTAGGGCTAGGGCTACAAATGGGCTGATGCGGGGGATGTGAGAATAGGACTGGAAGGGACCGGACACTGAGAGGGTCTGCCAGTGGAAGGAGGAGACAGGAAGGGAGCTGACACAGGGGAAGGAGGGGGCTGGAAAAGAGCTGATATGGCAGGAGAAGGAGGGGGCTGGAATGGAGCTGACACCTGGGATGTACTGAAGGGGGCTTGGAAGGGAGCTGACACTTGGGGATGGGAGTGGTAGGTGGCTGGATAATGGAGAGGAGGCTGGAAGGGAGCTGACATGTGCGAATGGCACTGGAAGGGGGATGGACAGAGGATAGGGTGACTGGAAGGGAGCTGACTGGGGGGGTGGTACTGAGAGTGGACATGAGCTGATACCTGGGAAGGGGCTGGACAGTGGGGAAGGAGGGGGACAGGAAGGGAATGGACACCAGTGGCAGTCGTGGGAATGCAAGGCAGTTGACATAGGAGGGTACTGGGAGGGGAGGACTGGAAAGGGGGTCAATACTGGGTAGGGTTCCTGGAACTGGAAATGGGCTCATGGAAAGAAGTGAAGAAAACAAAAAATGAGATAAGAAATGGCAGATGGACCATAGACCACAGAAAGAGAGAAGAGAAAACAGGAAAGCAGAAGCCTCAGATCAAGACCAGCATGATCAGAGAATAAAATGGTCAGACAACAAAGGTAGAAAAAATAATTGTATTTAATTTTAGTGATTGGACTTTGTGCTACCTTTATATTTTACACAGTATGAGGGAACTGCATCTCTTATTTATCTGATGTAGCACTGCATGTGGAATCTGGCTTCTTGGGGTTTTATTTTAAATTTTGTCTACATATTTTTATTTTTACTTTAGATTGTGGTTACTTATTCTGTACTTGGTGAGTGTCTGTGTTCTGAGTGTGTGACTGAAGCCAGGTGTTCTGTTAACATGAAGTTTGTACATAAAGATCTATATTGTATTGTAGTAATTTGACTTGTTCAGCTTTTCAAATAGTTGTATGGATGTTCCAGGACCCACTGTAGTATTTATAGTGACACTTTTTTTGGATGGGCTCCTTACAGTATTTATTTATTTAACAGTTTTTTTATATACCGTCTTTCTACAATTCAAGACGGTTTACAGAGAACATAACACAGCAGTATATTTCAACTGATTACATAGAAACAAACATAACGAGGGTGTAGTGGTTAATGTAAGTAATTTTATCCATAGGGAGTTTTCATGGACAAGAACTATTTACATGCTTATTTACAGGAGAGGTGAGGAGGGGGAGTATGTGAGTTTTGGAAGTTTGTGCTGATATGGTATGGTATGGTAGGTTTGCTCTTTGTTGTAGGGTTTTGTATTAGTTCACAATAAGGTACCAGAGAATGTTTGTTGTTATTGTTTATTTATTTATTATACCGTGCTCTTTAGAATCAGTGCGGTTTACATGTATACTAACAGGTACTTTTTATTTCCTTGTCCCTGAAGGGCTCACAATCTAGGTGTACCTGAGGCAATGGAGGGTTAAGTGGCTTGCCCAAGGCCACAAGGAGTGGCCATGGGACTAGAGACCCCAGTCCCTCCGGCCTGAAGTTGCTTGTCCCCATATGGGAATTGAACCCCTGGCCCCCCAGCCTGAGGTAACCTGTCCCAACCACTGAGCCACTCCTCCCTGAGATGATCAGAATCAGATTTTTTTTTTTAAGATATTGAGTTCGGTGGATGAATGTCCTTGTTCTGCTCTGCACCCACTGTGGATGCAAAATATATGTTAAAAAAGAAAAAGCAAGAACCATAATATAGTTTATAACAACAAAATAAAAATGAGTTATTATTTGGTTTTATAAACTGTGCTGTTGATTCCCGCTCTCTTTTAGTTCCTTGGTGTGTAAACATCTTGCATTTCCTCCATATAATTAATCGGCTTTTTGGTTTGGTTCAGTCCCTGATTGGAGTTCTGAAAAAGCCCCTCCCCCCTCTATGGGGGGGGGGGGGTGCCATCCTATCCTTCACTCTCAGGCTGCAGATTGCCTTGAGCCGCCCCTACTCTCCCAAATATACCTGAAAAAAGTTTTGTTGTCACACTTCACATCTTTAGTCATCTTTTCTTCTGCCTTTGATTTTGCTATCCTTATTTCTCTTTTTGTCTCTTTTAGTTTGATCCTGTATTCTTTTCTGTGTTCCTGTTTGCAAACTTCTGAATTTTGTGAAAACTGCATTTTTTGCCTTTATTTGTGCAGTCACTTCTTTGGAGAACCAAAAGTTTCCTTTTCCCTCCTGTTTTTATTTACTTTCCTTACATATGTATTTGTTGCCTCTTTTATTGCCTCCTTTAGTTTAGCCCATTACAATTCCACTTCCCTTATCCCCTCCCACCCTGCCAACTCCTCCTTCAGGTACTTGGCCATTTTACTGAAGTCACTGTTTTTGAAGTCTAGGATTTTGAGCTTGCTGTGATTGGACTCCACCTTGGCTTTTATCTCAAAACACACTGTGTGATGATCGCTGCTGCTCACATGGGCACCCACCCGGATATTAAATACGCTGTCTCCGTTGGTGAGCGCTAAATCCAGCATTGAGCTTTCCCTGGTCGGTTCCATCACCATTTGTCTAAGTAATGCATCTTGGAAGGCATCCATAATGTTTTACTTCTTTCCAGATATGCAGAAGGAATACTCCAATCCACATCGGGTAGATTAAAGTCACCCAGTATGATCACTTCCCTCTTCATGGCTATCTTTGCATTATCAATAATCAATTCGCTATCCATTTCTTCGGTCTGAGTTGGAGGCCTGTACCTCTCTTTCTCATTCTCTCTCTCTCCCGCCTGCCACCATTGCCACCACCACTGCAGTAGAGCAAGCACCAACAGTTTACCATTCCAGCAGAGTACTTGCGATTGGCCCTCCCCCATGATCATCTCTGCACATGTAGCTTGAGCTGCGTGGTGATGGAAGTTATGCTGATCTCACTGCTTTAAGTCTCTGCTCAAGCTACATACACAGAGCCGATTGCAGTGGAGGGCCGAAGAGTACTGGAATATCAAAGCAGAGCTTTGAAGCCCATGTAGCGTATGCATGGTCTTCAAAACCTGCTAAAGTTATTCATGAGTTCTGATATTTATTGCTTGCCTGCCACTAGACTACCCCACTGTAGGACTGGGTCGGCTCACTGTTCTAACCATGCTGTCCTCCCTAGAGCACAGTTTATACAATGGGTTGTGCCAGCCCTGCATGAGGTGGGGAGGCAGGGGTTTTGGATTGGTACAGCTGAGGGGAGGAAGAGGATGAGGGAGTGGGAATCTAATAGGTCTTGGAAAGGAGGAGGGGAATAGGTTGAAAAAGGCACAGGATACTTTGCGGGGGAGCAAATGATAGTAAATGTGCTATCTGCTGTTAATGCGCAAGAGGCTTAATGCAGTTTACTAAAGTTAACTATTCTTCAGAAGGCCATGTTAACTTGGACCTCTGTGCCTGATATCTCCCACCTCTTACTCTTTGGCTTGCACTTTGGATTTATACGTATCTGATATCCTGAGCTACTGAGTGCTAATATGGTCATGCTGTCCTTAATTCATCCATGATAACTGTGCTATATTCTATCTTGCTAGCTTGATAAATAAAATTAATAAAAGAAAGAGTACTTTTTATTGCACTAACTTAGTACATTTTTTTAAATTTTATATTTATGCAATTTTACAATATATCAATTCACAATAAATGTAAAGAAAAACAAACTCAGGAAAAAAGGTTAGAATCCACAACAATAATAGGAAAAAAAATCATCTAATACAGCCCACAAGTAATAAAAAAAAGAGGACCCAGGCTTAAAGGTGGGGGGGGGGGGGGAGAGAGAGCAGGAACAAAACATACCAAAAGACATCTCACCCAGTCAACCTCCTCAATGCCCAAAGTATGGTGGCTGTGTGAGAGGAGAAAGAAACTGTATACCTTCCCTAATCACAAGAAAATCAGCCAACATTTTAGGGTCAAAAAAAGTAGAAACCTTATCATCATAAGATAAAATACAAACACAAGGAAATCTAAGGACAAACTTCAGTCCCAGAGACTGGGTCCTGGCCCATAAGACCAGGAATCCCTGTCATTATTTCTGTGTGCCGAGACATATCAATTTAATATATTTTTTGACTAGCTTTCAAGAGGGATGCACAACATTTGCTGTAAATTTGATTTGTTTGGATGCCTAAAAAAAGTTTTGTGCTGACAAATCATTTGTACGTTTCTATATCTATGAATTAATGCATGTACAATCAATTTACATAGTGGGTCCATCCCTGCTATTTGTGCCGGCTTCAGCCCCCGCTATTTGTGCCAGCTTCAGTCCCCAACTAGCTTCCTCGCCGGTTGTGCGGGGAAGTTAGTAGGGGGCGGGGAATGGGTGGCCCGGGGTGGAGAGTGGGCAGGCAGTGGGCGGTCACCAGCCCTGGATATACAGGGCTAATTCTAATGTTGGCCCTGTACGGCCAGGGCCGGCGAAATGGCTAGGGAAGTTATTCCACCTCCGAGGTGGAATAACTCCCCTGGATTTTTTTTTTTTAATCGGGGCCTGGAAGGGGATGGGGGGGCAGGGAACATTCCCCACAACCCGACCCTGGCCTTCGGAGGCTTGATAGGGGGTCAGGCTGCGGGGAATTTGCAGGTTTGGTTGGTGGCTGGCATCGTGGCTTTTAAATGGAGCCCCAGTGCCATGGCAACATGACACCATGGCGCCGTGGCTCAATTTAAATGTCCTGACTGAGTTAGCCGGGTGCAAGTCAGACAGAATCACTGTCCCGACCTGCACGTGCAGGACTGCCCCATGGGATCAGAATCACAATGTCCTCTGTACATCCTGTTCAGACCGGACGCACAGAGGGGATGGACGTGCGGGACAGAATCAGGCCCATACTTTAGTAACATAGTAGATGGCTTATAAAGATCAATATGGTCATTCTAGTCTGCCCAGTAAGGTGGTGGTGCCTGCTCTTCCATGTAGGTCACTCCCCTCTCTACCTTTGTTTAGGGTTGTACAAAAGATATTTGTTTGTTTTGATTCCACCCTCTTGTTACATAGGGATCCTCTATCTGTCCCATGCCTTTCTGAATTCTGTCACTGTTTTTGCCACCATCCTTTTAGTGAAAAAGTATTTTGTGATGTTACTTTTAAGATCCTTAAACATTATTACTCCAAGGTCCCTCTCCTGGTCCATGCTGGAGATTGCTCCTGTTCCATCCTGTTAAACAGCAAGGATTATGAAGGTAGGCCAGAGGAGTCATTGGTGGGGAGGAGTGTGGGGTCTTTTCTTGAGATGGTGTATCATCAGGGGTTCCAGGAATCTGTTCTGGGGAAGGATGAAGTATTTTTTGGGAAGGAATCTTTGCTCTGGGGAAAGAAGGATTGGTCCACATTTCAATATCTTAAGCATTGTTCCCTTTAAGAAGGCTCTTTGGGACATCAAGAAGCATGTTAGCAGTCTGATGTTCATAAAGGAAAGAAAAATGCAGCTTCAAAGATGATCGTAAGCTGCCTTATTCATATATTGTGGGAGTTACTAACCTATGGTACTGAGTTTTGGCAGGTTAGTGACTCCCATAATAAATTAAGTTGCAGTAAAATGTGATGTTTTACCATAGTTCAGTAATCAGCATCAGCTAAAATCCAGTTATTGCAAAGGGCCCTAGATCTAGATCTGCATGGGGCTGTTACCATGGCCCTACAAATGAAACTGAGGGTAGGGTTGAAACACCCGTATCCCAGCCACAGAGGTCTAACATTCACCCACAGCAAGCACAATTATACTGCACCTGCTGCCCACCACAGGGTCTACCATCCATGCCTATACTGAATGCAGACATTCTGCTGCTCAGTACACATTGCATGTGCACTCAGCAGTTAGTCAAGTGATTGGGCCACAAGGACAAGATGTGCATCCATATCCCTAGACCTAAATGCTATATAGCACTATGTGGATATATAGCCTTGCCATGGTCACTGCTTGGTCAGACTGAGAGCGTCCTCCCAGCATGACATGCTGTGGCCACCCGGTCCCTGCAGGTGGCAGTCGGGCACTACAACGTCCCAGACATTGCCATACCCCGATGCAGACACATCCTGGCCAATCTGCCCTGTTTCAGGCCATACCCACAATACCTTGCTCCTCATCATGCACATTTGCAGGCTAACATTGAAACAGCTTAGGCTAGGGGTGACCAACTCCAGTCCTGATGCACCACAATCCAGCCTGGTTTTCATGATGCCCCAATGAATACCCATGGTATATATGCATACAAGGGGAGATGGTGGATACAAATATATCTCATGAATATGCTTTAGGGTCATCACCAAAACCTGGCTGGATTGTGGTGCACCGGGACCAGAGTTGGCACCCCTGGCTTAGCCACTGCAAAGTTCAGTGAGGTGTGGATAGCCACAAGACAATGGATAGACATATACATACACACACTCACATCGATGCTCTGTGCGAAAATGAGGATGGTTAGCATCCTGCCTGCCACTCTAGTCCCAATCTCAGCCCTGGCATTGTTAAGGTGTGCTCACTGTGCAGGGGCTAGTAGTACACTCCAATGTTGATGGCTGTTCAGTGTGCCAGTGCTGTCAGCCTCACTCTCCATCTAGCAAAGGATAGTGGAGCCTGTCTCTGTGGGTGCTGGTACTCTTGTTGGCTGAATTATTGGCGGTTGCACTTGTTGGTATTGTATCTCTAATGTAGGATAAAATTCACCATAGGGATAGGCACTGCATAATCCACAGTCAGGACCTGAATCCCTGACCCTCCATTCATATATTTAACAACTGTGTGGTATGCACCACAGCGTAGCCACAAAATTACAACCGTCCCTGCGGATGACATGCGTCCCATCTGACAGACCTTGCACATGTTGCACTGCGCATGGCGCACTGGTTCAGGGCATGGTATTGGTATGCTACAGGCGGGTGCTGCTGCCCCCACTGCCAACACCCCCCACACCATACTGACATGCCCATGTGCTATCAGTATTTATTTATTTTATTTATTTATTTAATTGGATTTTTATACCGCCTTATCATACAATCAAAGCGGTTTAACAAAAGAGAAAATAAGTAATAGTGAAACAATCTGTGATAATATATACATAGTTTGTAAATATATGATTACATGTCTTGGGAAAAGGTGCACTATATATATTGTGAGCTATACTATAAAGTGAGCTATTGTACAATGTATATATAAATAATTGCTTTCTTAAAAATTAATTAGTTGATTGCATGACCGTAGTGCTCCGTAAACAAAACTGTTTTCAGTTGTTTTCTAAAGTCTTTGATGTCCTGAGCTGCTCTCAGATCATTAGGTAGGGAGTTCCAGATGGAAGTCGCAGCAAACGAGAAAGCTCTCTCAGAGGTCTCCTTGCGTGTTTTTCTGATGTCATTTGAGGAGCTGATTCTATTTTCAGATACACTTCTCCTAGGTCTGTTGCTAATATCTGACCGGATAAGATACGTCAGACGTTTTGCAGAACATTGTTGCTTTATCTTGAAAATATAAATTACTGTTTTGTATTTAATACGAGATGATATTGGTAACCAATGAAGCTCCTTTAAGATAGGAGTTATATGCTCTTTACTCGATAGACCAAAAATTATACGAGCAGCGGTGTTTTGCGCTAACTGTAAAGGCTTCAGTGACTGCTTAGCTAGACCCAGATATATTGGATTGCAGAAGTCAAGTAATGGTGTAATTAGAGCATGACAAACATTGGTGGTGTGCAGTCCCAGGCCAGCAAATATGCAGGTTGGCGGGTGCATAGAGTGCAGGGCCTGGGGGGGGGGGCATACATGGATGGCCACACATCCTCCCCACAGCCATCTGCCTCTCCAGGAACCCCATCACCACCTGCCAGTGTCATGTCTACCCAACCATTGAGGACTATGGGGATTGAATGGTTTCCCAGTCAATGCAAAGTCAAACTCTTGAATCCATTTCCAGAGGATGTTGTAAAGGTAGTTAGTGTGTTTGGGTCACAGGAATGTTGGGAGAGGTTCCTGGGGAACAGTCCAGAAACCATTGCTAAAGAGGGGCCCAGAATATCCCCTGCTTGCCCAGTACACACACTGTGGAATCAGTTTGTCTGTTGGGAAACCAGTCATGTACATGTGACCTGGATTGGCCACGGTTGGACACAAGATACTGGGCATGATGTATGTTGGTCTGCCATAGTCTGCATATATGCAGGTCCTACCATCCTATGTGCCACCTCAGCAACTGCCTGGTCCTGTGCATCAGCAGCCCCAACTACATGACCCACGTGCACCCTCCTTTTCTCCATATGAACCATCAACATAGTGCCCTTACATACATGGGAACTATGCTGTTGCTGCTAATGGAACACTACTATCACTCTCTCAGGCTCTCCTGTCTGTGAATCATATTACAGATGTTTAAATCGGCTCCCTCTCCTCAAAATACACCCTCTCCACCGGGTTTTGTTTTCTGTAGGTTCCTGCCATTAAGGTGCTGTCGTTAAGGGAGCATGCCTTGTTCCTGCACACTCCCTGCCCAATGGCCCCCCACTCTCCACCGTATGGATGCCTACTCTCCACCAACAGGGCACATTACAATGCTAGTACTGGTGATTTAAAAAACAGCGTCCAGGGAGGTCATTTCACCCAGGGGTTGGAATAACCTCCCCAGACATCTCGCCAGGCCTGTATATACAGGGCCGACAAGAATCAGTCCTGTATCTCCAGGCCTGGTGACTGCCCACTGCCCACCGACTCTCCACCCCAGAATACTCACCAATATGTCAGCTGCCAGGTCCAACAATAGCATATAAAGCCCATGATGTGCAGCACAGGGCAGGCAGCAAATGCAGCAGGGTCCCAGACAAATGTCGCAGGGAACACTGTCCCCTGGCCCCCTCAGCCCATGGCCTGGCCGCTCAGCACTTCAGGCACACAGGTCAGGGGAGGCCAAAGGACCAGGGCAAGTCCTGGACCGGGGTGTCACAGCACTGGAGATGTGGCAGCAGGATAAGACAGGATGCAGTGTATGCAGGCGATGTTGTGGCAAGCAGGCAGGCGGCTGCAGTGACAGACCTGGGGGGGGGGGAAATACATGCATATGCATAACACCTCCTTCCTGCCTCCACAGACAATTCCATGTCCTGTGTGAGGCATAGTTGCTGTGGGTGCACTTCCATGTGATACAGCGCACCTGGCCTGGGCTCCTGCACCGTATCTTGCGCCAGCTGCAGAGGGAGCAAGGTGAGTGTGGGGAAATGGCACAGGAATGGGGCCATGACATGCAACATGGCATCTGACAATGAGGACATGGCAGCTGGACACCCCCACCGACCAAAACTAACATCCACCTCACTGTATCCCTTCCACAGCCATCCCAGTTGAGGACATCCCCCCACCTGCAGCAGAGCAAGAAGAGGAGGAGGAGGAGGAGGAAGCTGGCAGCATGACAGCAGCTGAGGGGGTGGATCTGCCAGTGACAGCTGCACCATCCGGCCCTGCCACCATCGTGGCTGACATGGTAGCTGCACCCAGTCCCATAGTACTGTCAGCACCTCCCCATCAGGGGAGGGGAGGGATGAAGTGTACACCTTGGACCTCATGGAGGTGCCCCACTCAACTAAGGGGGAGAGGCTGGACAGTGCTATGGCATCTGGCCAGGGCACCCCTGGGTGGATGGCCTTGAAGAGCAGGGGGTGGAGGAAGAGGAGTCATCCCTGGAGGAGGGGGAGCTCAGGGCCACCCCACCCAGGGGCATGCAGTGGGTGGAGGAGGGGGGACATGTGGGAATGGGATGGGAGAGGGCAGAGGACAGAGGACAGAGAGAGGAGATAGGAGGAGAAGGAGGCAGAGGGAGGGAATGGAAGGGGGCAGAAGGAGGAGGGAGGGGACAGGAGGAGGCAGAGGGAAATTGTGGATGGGCCCTTGAGGCTCACTGTTGATTACCTGGGATCAGGGGTGACCTCCAAGCTCTCAAACGGGCCATGGAGTCGCTCACAGAGGCACTCCTGGCCCCATGTAGGTGATTGCAATGATGCTCCATGGGATGTCTGCCTATCGGGAAAAACTATGTCTATAACACCTACCAATAAATATTGTTAGTATGAAACACTGTGTCCGTGTGTATATCCGTATAGGGGGTCTCTCTGAGGCCTGAATAGTGGGGATGGGAGTCCCATGTGGACATCCATTCCTGCCAACCCGCCACCTCTGCCGACCCTGACGAACCTCTTAATATGTACATGGTAGCCATACCAGGAGGCTAGCCAGGGGTGGGATAGGGTTGGGGTGGTGGTAGGGAAAGGGGGGCAGTGGATGGTCTGTGGCCCTGGACATACAGGGCTAATATGGATGTTGGCTCAGGTCACCTGGAGCTGAAGGGCATGAATGGCAGAAGGGGGTGAGGGAGTAGGTGGGAGGGGACTGCCTACAGTGGCCTGAATGGCTCACAGCATGGTGGGCGAAGATGTGTACACATGCAGGCCCAGTCCATGCCATGAATAGTGGGATGGACGGCCATTGGGATGTCCATCCCCACTATATGCACCCCCTCCCAATCCAGTTTAAAGTCCCCACACGTATGGGGAAGGTAGACAGGAGCAGCAGAGGGGTGGACAGGGGCAACGTCAGGGTGGGACATGGGTGTCTGCTGACCCCGACATGCAGGGCCAATTCCAATGCTGGCCCTGTACATCTGGGGCCAACTGCATAGATGGGAACATCTTCCACCTCTGAGGTGGCTGTTCTCTGATGTGGCAATGGACCACAGGCCAGGGGCTGTAGAGCAGTGGGTGGGGGCAGAGAGCCTCTACCATAACCTGTCCCCAGCCTAGGGAGACAGGATCAGGGGTCAGCCTGTGGGTATAGGGTCACAGGCGCTAGTGGCTGAGGATCATACCCATAGAATGGAACAGCAGTGTCATGGTGACTGGACACGATGGCGCCATGGCTCCATTATACAACCAAGACCAATTTAGCTGGAGAAGGCCTGTATATGCAAGCAAGACCGCTTTGTGGACCGGGCCAGCATGTACAGGTCTGGTCCTGTGGGGCTAGGGGTGCCCTTCAGGATCAGAACTGCGGCTTCCTCTGCATGTCCCATTCTGACAGGGCACACAAAGGGTCAGGATGGCCAGAACCATCTTGTGCTGATGGAGCATGGCTGCAGCTGCCCATCTCTGCCATACACCCCCTAGTCCCTGTGGCACAGGCCGCTTACCTCAAACAAAGTGCGTCTCTATGAGGGACCTCCTCATTGCCACAGCACATCAGTATGTAGGATCATGTGATGGCCAGGGTGCCACCATGTCATCCTTCTCTCCCTCAGGATCACTGACTATGGCATCAGGTTCAGGCTGCCTCCGGCACAGAGCGTAGTTGTGCAGCATGCAGCACGCCACAAATATCCTGCACACCTTTTCTGGGGCATAGAGCAGCTCCCCACCCGACCTGTCAAGGCAGCAGAAGCGGCGCTTGAGTAGCCCAAATGTTTGCTCTATGATGGAGCTTCAGCTGGTAGGACTGGTTGTAGCGCACCTCCGCTGGGGGGCTTGTGTGGACGAGGGGGGTCATGAGCCACTCCTACAGCGGGTAGCCCCTGTCACCTGCTTAGAGGAACAGTAGCAGGAATGTCAACAAGTACTGCCATGGCCAGCTATGCGGGTATCATCATGCCCTTGCACCAGGTGCACCCCACCAGGCCCAACATGCATGTGCACCTCACCCGTGCAATGTGGTGCCCCACAACCCATGCCTCTGCATTCCTGCTGTGGCGCATCCCCAGCCACCACCATATCCATGCTATTGGGATAGCTGTTTCCCCCCACCACAGCCCACAGCCATGTGGGCATGACCTGCCTGTAGGCCCATGGCTCATTATGCCCCCATGCCTCTGGGGATATGCATGCATGTGTGTGCAACACTGACCTGTGTCTACTCACCAAGCAGCCAGCCACAAGTGTTTGTGCCGCCCTCAAAGTCATCATTTATCCCTGACTGTCCCAGGATGTAGGAATCGTGACACGAGCAGGGGAATCATGCCACAACATCCACGATCTCCATGTGGGCATTACAGAAGACCTGCATGTTCACTGAGTAGTATGTCTTTCAGTTCCAGAAGGCTGCCTCATGCTGGTGTGGTGGATGGAGGGCCACATGGATACAAGTAAATGGCCCCGAAGATGGATGGTAGCCCTGCTACCTCGCTGAATGTGAACATGGTCTGCTGCTGCTGTGGGGTGCGTGGGAAGGAGATATAGTCAGTAGCACATCCCACAAAGGCATCCAGGAATTGGGTGATGCTGCATGACACCACCTCCTGGCTCACCCCCAATGCCATTCCCATGACAGACTGGAATATGCCAGTCCCTAGGAATGCCAGAGCTGCCAGAACCTTCACATGGATGGGCACTATGTCCCATCTGTGTGCCCATGCAGAGAGCTGTGGCCCCAGCTCCTGACACACATTACAGTATGAATCGCCTCACGGTTGAACCTGTACCGGGTTTGGCACAGCTCGTCACTGAGATCGAGGTAATGGGAATGAGGCCTGAGGGCCCTGGCATATTGGTAGTGGCATGAGGTGTGCTGGCGCTCATGGTCAGCAAGCACAAGAAGGGCAGCAGTGATCACAGATCTGGTCCTCTCTTGGGCCATTGTCCAACTGGAACCTTTTGGGGGGGATGCAACAGGTCAATGGTCAGTCCAGGCCTTGGGGGTACCACTGACTGTCCCCCCAAGTCCCCTGTGGGTGGCAGAGGGGCAGGATTTGTGCTACACCAATGGTGCTTCACCCTCCTACTGCACACATGCAACCAGAGCACCCGGTGGGTGGCCCGTCTATCACGCAATGCTACATGGTTGCATATCTACCCATGACCATGCCCATTAGTGGTGGGTGCACCCCCATGTGTGCATCATTGGGGTACCCTTTGCGCCACACATTCAGTAAGGTGTTCAGGCACTAGTTGTACCACACCTACTGGCATGCACCTTGGGGGCCAAACAGGCACACTCCCTGAACAGTGACAACAGTATGGGTCTGGGAATGTGTGGGTGGGGCAGGACGTGCCACACCTAACTGCAATCCTATATGAACAGCCAGGAAACAATAGGGATCATAAATAAAGCAAGCACTGCTGAGATAGTTTGTATTAGCAAAGGGTTTTGTTGTTGGAAATGTTATATGGGGAAACCAAGCTCCTCATGAAACACCCTCCTTTGTACTCCTCATAGAAAATGCTAAACAGCGTAAACTGTGGGACCCCACCTACTGAACTATGATGGAAAACATTGTATCAAGTACACATAACTGCAAGCTAGTCAGTCCCTGCCCCAGACAGCAACATGTCCACACCTGCCTGCCCTGTGGTGTGTGCCTGCGCAGGACACCTGGACTCCACACCTAGGTCCATGTATACCACTGTCTCCCATAGGGCCACAGACATGCATCAGGGGCACAGAACCCAGCACATATACCATTGCAAGTACATCAGAGACCCTTTGTACCTACCCTGTCAGTGGCAGCATTTCTGTAGAGGCAGATAAGTATAAGTCACAAAGAATCAACTCCCACGATGTCCAAAACACTTTGCACATGGGAAAAGAAAAACATGTTGAGCTGTTAGCGTATTTATATGCTGGCGTACATCTATACATACAAATCTGGATGTGATTCCGTGATGTTGTACGTCCATGTGTATTTGGACATACAAACACATATGTGATTCCGTAAAGTTAGACATACAGTATATGGCGTTGTACATTATAAAACGTATAACTCCTGCTTGGACACGCCTCCTTGAGAGACATCTGTTTGGTTACAGAATGACACCAAAGGTATCCAGGAAGCAGAATTTCACTGAGGGGGAGCAGGCCCTCCTCATAGAGGAGGTGCTTGAAAACCATGGCGTTCTGATGGGCACAGAGGAGGCCCATTTAGGTGCTTACGAGTGCCAATGGAGGTGGCTGGCCATCTGCCGTAAAATCAATGCCATCTACCGTAATACTTGGGACATAGGGGACATCAAGTGGAAGTGGTGGCAGGTCTGCCACAAGGGATGCTGAAGATCATGGGCTGTGGGCCCTGATAGCCAGCTAGTGCGGCTCACAAAGGTGGAGCAGTGCATACTGGCAACCATGGATGTCACCACTCTGGAGGGTGTTGAGGGGGTGGAGATCTCTTAGTGCCCACAAGATAAAGGTACGCATCTGTGCTGACATGTGCATGCTGCTTGCCCCCCACCCCATGATTGCACCCATGGTGTAGGGACCCAGTGAACCACCCACTGCCCCTCTTACACATGTCCCCACTGGTTTGGGCTTGGGCATGCATGCCCCTGTTGCACTGTCTATACCCCCACTGTTGCCTCACCAGGTGACTCTGTGGTGGTGGGCCCTCCCTGGTCTGGTTTGCACTCTCCCAGCTGCCCTGTGCTGTCCCTATGGCCATGGTGCACTGGTGCACCCCAGGTGGGGGTGGGGAGTGTGTTGCTGCCTGCAGAGGTGTGCATTAAGCTCTCCATCCTTGCTTCTCTCAGCAGGTGCCACCATAGATGCTCGTCCCAGTGCTAGGCCCTCACATGCACCACTGCCAGCAACCCCACCACTGCCACCTGAGGGGGCTGCAGAGCAGACACCTGTGCAGCAGCAGGTGCCAGAGGATGGTGCTTCAGAGCCAGCTGCCACTGTGGATTCAGGGGGGTGTCTGCTCCGTGGACTCTGGGGCCAGCTGGCACCATTGTCAGAGCCCCAACCACAGCCTGGAGGCGGCAGATACCATGGCTGGCACCCTGGACTGGCTTATCAGCAGTTGGTAGACTGTGTACACCAATTACTGAACCAGCAGGGGGCTCAGGAGGCACAGGCAGCAGAGAACCTCTGGCTCCTCCAGAGATTGGTGGTGGCTCGTGACTGGCAGCTGGCCATCCAGGAGCAGTGGTTGGCAGTCCAGGAGGCCCAGCTAGCAGCTGAGAACCACCTGGGCACCTCCATTGACCACCTCGGGGCAAGCCTTGATGTGTTTTCTGACCAGCTGGCTGGGCCTCCTGGAAAGCTGCCAGCTCTGGCTGCTGCTACTGTGGCTCCTGCCACAGCTACTGAGCCTCACCCCCCTGTCCCACCCATCTGCCAGCAGTGTGTCCAACCAGGCCACTGCACAGGCTGCAGCTGTGGTGGGGTCCAGCAGCAGTTTGCAGTCCTGCATCCTGAGCCCTGTGCTACTGAGATGAGTGGGGAGACCAGTGGGGAGGGCAGCAATAGCAGCAGCCCGGTCTCGGGGGAGGTGCCATTGGCCATACCACCAACTGGCCACCCACTGAGGCCCAGTGGTGGTGCCTCTGGGTGGAGGAGGGGCTGGGGAGGGTCAGGGTGTGTGTGGGGGGGGTGGTAGGCATGGGGTGGGGGTTGGAGAGGGTGGAGGTTGCGGGTGCAGCTGGAGGGTTGGGGTGGGGGTGTTCACTTCTACCTTTAGGTGGCACCTGGGTGTGTGGTTTGGGTGTGGTTGGGCATGTTTCCATATATTCTGAGCACTCAATAAATGTCATTACACATACCTGCTGGACTCTCTTCTTCTCTCTGCCTCCATCACTGTGGGCATTTGTTTCCTTTGGTCCTGTTTCCCTGACACTGCCTGTTGTTTCTCATGCACCTGCTACATGTCCCTCCTTTGTGCAACACCATACATCTGCATCCTGTGCACCCTGCTATGGCAGGTGATGTGTGTGTGTGTGTGGGGGGGGGCACAGAACAGTATACTATGTTTGACTGTGTGCAGTGACGTTTTCCTCCCTTCAATTGGTCCCTCTGTTTCTGGCTATCATTGCACCCCTATTGCTTCAACATGGTTCAGTTTGTTTGCCTTCAATCTGCATACTCTTGCACCTAACTGAACATGAGGGCATAGGTATATCCATATTGATTCAGATCAGACGTTCATGTGGCCTATTATTATTTCCAGAGATAGCCAATCTGGATCACATTTACATTGTAACATCCACAAAACATAGGAACATGCTACACTGCTTCCCCCCCCAGGGTGCATAGTTTTATATCCTTTTATGACCCAGCTAGGCTAACTGCTTTATTTAAACATAGATGTCCTTCTGTATTGTTACAATACAGTACTACTTTAGCTGACATAGGCTGTTATTCCACATTTTAGCAAGTCTAACTGAGACGTCTAGGTTGTATGTATACATTTTCATCAGAATACGATTTACATGTTTAAGCGGCTCGACACACCCATGCTCTTCCCCTCCATGCCCATATCCAGGTTACCCGTCTTTCTAGTCTGTACGTGTAAAACATCTTTTTGTCTGAATCGGGTCTAAATGTTTACGTGCCGAAAACATCAAACTTGTACGTGTAAACTGCTTATTTGTGGTTCAGAATAACCCCCAATGTGTATTAAACAATCCTATTTAAAAGAATTCAAAACAAAACCCATTAAAGCCTCCATTTCTACCTCTATTTTGCAGTTATCCAGTCACAGACTCTTTTGAGAAGTGCTTTCCTTCCTTATTTCAGTATGTTATTTTCTCCTGTCTGTATTTATTTATGTATTTATTTATTTGACAGGTTTTTTTATACTGCTTTATCATTTCAGTCAAAGTGGTTTTCATTGTAACTTAAACTTGGCAATGTACATTAAACAGGGACATTGATAACTTGGATTTTTCCGAGGCAATGTCTTTATGGTAATTTCTGGAGCTATGTGGAATTTACTTAGTTCAGCTGCTGGAGTGTCAGGGTGAGAAAGATAACATCTGAGTGCAAGTGTTTTGAGATATTTGCCATAAGAGCAAGGAGTTTAAGGTTATAGAATAACAGTGGTAGTCATAGGGCAGAAGTACAGACCACCCCTCTGCTTAGGAAAGGCACTTGTGTCATGTGAACAGATGTCTCACTCGTATATCATGCTGAGTCTAAGGTTCAGCTGTTATTAGGGAAGAAAGCATTTGCATGATTAATTAGCAGAAATGTTCATTTGTTAACATATATGATTCTACCCTATGTCTCTTTGGATTAATTGTTAAAAATCTAAGTCATGGTTGTTTGTTGTTTAAACCTGTTTGTAATAATAAAATGGGGGCCCCGTCTGCATCTATCAATTGTGAATATCAGTGATGCCGGGCAGGATTTTGATGTCTGAACTGAACATAGGTGAGATCACAAAACCTTACAGTGCTTCAATGAACTGTATCCCAGAGAAGGACAATATTGAGACCCTGCACCCACCACATCTACTGCAATGAAACATTTCTTCATTGGGTTAGTTGCAGGATATAGTTTGGGTTTCTGATTTTAGGTTTTAATCAATAAAGCCAAACAAAATATCGCCAATGCAAAAAAAATATTCCGAAAACTTAAAATAAGAGTTTACTGGATAAGCACTAGAATACCACTTCCCTAATGTCCCTCCCCTTGTCCACCTTACATAAACTACTCTACGCTGTTTTGTGGTTTTTTTTCTACAACAAAGGTTCATCAACTATACAACTATACCTGTGCTGTGAAAACACCAATAAAGATCAATTTTTGCACCCTCAAAGAACCTCTAATTAGATAGAAAATAAACGCCTACATTTATAATAGATAAATACTTAAAAATAGAAGTTTTGGATACCGTATACTGCACCATTACTACTACTAATTATATTTGTATAACGCTACAAGGTGTATGCAGTGCTGTAAATATGGATGTAAGACAGAGTCCCTGCTCATCATAGTTTATGGTCTAATCAAGATGAAAAAACATTGCAAAACTGGGGACTAGAGTATGGAAAGATACACATAAATAGTGGACAAGAGAATGAGGAGCATCAGGATCCAAATGCATCTTCAAAGAGGTGGGTCTTCAGCCTGGAAGTGAATAGGGCCAAAGAAGGAGCCCAACTCACAGACTCAAGTAGTTTGTTCCAGGCATATGGAACAGCAAAGTGGAATGAACGAAGTCTGGAGTTGGCAGTGGCAGAGAAGGGCACAGATACAAGGGATCTGCCAGAGAAGAGGAGTTCCAAAGGAGGAATATAGCGTGAGATAAGAGAGGAAAGGTAGTGAGGAGCTGCAGAATGAATGCACGTTTAGGTAAATAGGAGAAGTTTGAACTGGATGTGGAAATAGATAGGGAGTCAGTGAAATGACTTGAGAAGAGGGGTTCCATGAGCATAGCGACAATGGCGGAAGATGAGCCATGCAGCTGAGTTTTGAACAGCCTAAAGGGGAGAAAGATGATTAAGAGGGAGACCAGTGAGGAACAGGTTACAATAGTCAAAATAGGAGGTGACTAGTGAGTGGATGAGGGTCTTAGTAGAGTGTGTAGAAAGGAAGGGACAAATTTTGCCAGTGTTACAGAGAAAGAAGCAACCATGTGGCTATTATAGGCTGTGTATACGTATATCTCCAGGAACAAGTAGGAATGTAGTCTTCACATATGGGTATCGTCGGAACCGACGGAGCCTGCGCGAGAACGCTCCCCAGCGTCCAATAGGAAAGCTTTTGGGAGCATCCCTCAGCACATGCGAGCTGCCTTCCCGCCTTTCCAACTCTCCCTCTTCAGTTCTTCATTTTCCGTGAAGCCGACAGGATCCATACCCTGTCACCACAGAAAATTCCGTCTTTAAAATTGTTTTCTTGTGGTCACGTTTGCCTGCCGCACAACACTTACCAGTACTGCCGGTTCTTTTCTTTTCTAAAAAAAACCCAAACAAACATATACTTTGAACTGTTTCTCTTCAGAAACTTTTCTTTTTTGGTGCTAGGCGCCATTTTGGGCACTAGGCCCCATATTCCTAAAACATGGAAAAACCAACTAGTGGTTTTAAAAAATGTACTAAGTGTGGCGGTACTATTTCTGTCACTGACACCCATGATGGGTGTCTTAAATGTTTAGGGCCTGAACATTCTCCATCTGAATGTCTCTCCTGCATGGGGATGACTAAAAGAGGAAAACAGAATGGGGCTGCAAAGCTCCGTACCCTCTTTTCTTCGGAAGCCAGATCTATTGCATCGACATCTTCAAGAGCCTCCTCTTCCTCCCATGGATCTCAGGTAACTAACCATAAAAGCCGGTCCTCAAAGGGTAGCTCTCCTGCTAAGCATCGAGAGGCCATTGGCATTGCCCTTGAGGGAACCACACCGGCAAAGCAGCCCCGGTGGGAGGCTTCGGCTTCCAAAGCATCAATGGGGATTCAGGATGTTCTCGAGGCCCCCACCTCGCAAGAACTACCTGTGCCATGCACAGGGGTTCCGGCCGTTTTCACCGGTACAGGTACCTAGGCATTGGCAGCGTTGATAGACCAGAGGTTCCTCGCTATCGAACGCAGCATCGCAGCTCTTCTCTCAGCTGTGGTACCGTTGGCCCAACGGGCACCGGTACCAACATCGACACCGATGGCGGTACCTACACCAGTACAGACACCGGTACCAGTACCGACAGTACCGGCCCGGTGGGAATTCTTCACACGCCATCTTTGGCTGGAATCGACAGATCGGTACCGGATCAATTAGGTACCGACTTAGATCGGTACTGGGACCGTGCTTTGCATGAGCATCATGGTCAGGAACACTTCAAATCCTACGATTCTGAAGACTCTGACAATTCTGCTGGTACTAGAGGATTTCTCCCAGAGGATCCCTCTTCTCCCCAATGCAGAATGTCACCTCTAGAGGACATGTCTTTTCAGGATTTTATTCGTGATATGGCCAAGGGCCTTTCAATCATGGTGGCTCCTGAAGAGGAACCCAGAGCAAAGGAACTGGAAATTCTCCAGTATCCTAAAGTTCCAAAGGAGGCAGTCACTCTGCCCATCCATGAAATTCTGCATAACTTGATGCTCAGAATGTGGGAGACACCTCTGACAACATCACTCTAGGAGACTTGACACTATGTATCGAGTTCCGCCATGTCCTGGATTTCAAAAGATTCAACTGCCACACCATTCAATGGTGGTGGAGTCAGCCATGCGTAGGTCCTCCAGGTCGTGAATGCAGGACTCTGGACGCCTTTGGGCGACAAACCTTTCAGGCTTCCATGCTTTCAGCTAGGATCAGTTCATATATACTGTATATGGGAATGTTCCTCAAGGAAGTTTCAGGATATTTAAGAACATAAGAACATAAGATATGCCATACTGGGTCAGACCAAGGTCCATCAAGCCCAGTATTCTGTTTCCAACAGTGGCCAATCTAGGTCATATGTACCTAGCAGTTTCCCCAAGAGACACAAGTTCCACAATGCTTGTACTGGGTCAAGCATTGATATCTTCGGTCACTTCTTAATAATGGTTTATGGACCTTTCCTCCAGGAACTTGTCCAAACCTTTTTTAAACCCAGCTACACTAACAGCCTTCACTACATCTTCCGGTAACAAATTCCAGAGTTTGATTACACGTTGAGTGAAAAAATATTTTATTTTATTAGTCTTAAATAGTTTACCCTGTAGCTTCATTGCATGCCCCCTAGTCTTTCTATATTCTGATAACGTAAACAATCGATCTACGTTTACCTGTTCCACTCCGTTCATTAATTTATAGACTTCTATCATATCTCCCCTCAGCCGTCTCTTTTCCAGGTTAAAGAGCCCTAACCTTTTTAGCCTTTCTTCATAGGAGTATCCTTCCATCCCCTTTACCATTTTGGTGGCTCTTCTCTGAACCTTTTCTAAAATCGCTATATCCTTTTTAAGATACGGCGACCAGAATTGCACACAATATTCAAGGTGCAGTCTCACCATGGAACGATATAGGGACATTATAATATCTTTTGTTTTATTTTCCATTCCTTTCCTTATCATACCTAGCATTCTATTTGCTCTCTTGGCCGCCGCTGCACACTGGGCCGAGGGTTTTAACATGGTATCCACAATAACGCCTAAATCTAGGCGTCATTTTCCTGGGTGGTGGTTCCTAATGTGGAACCTTGCATCGTGTAACCATAGTTTGGGTTGTTCTTCCCTAGGTGCATAACCTTGCACTTGTCCACATTAAATTTCATCTGCCATTTTGATGCCCAGTCTTCCAATTTATCAAGATCCTCTTGCAATTTTTCATAATCCTCTTGGGTTTTAACAACTTTAAATAGTTTTGTGTCATCTGCAAATTTGATAACCTCACTCGTTATTCCACTTTCCAGGTCATTTATGAATATGTCAAAAAGCAGCGGACCCAGCACAGATCCCTGGGGTACACCACTATTCACCTTTCTCCATTGGGAAAATTGGCCATTTAGCCCTACCCTCTGCTTTCTATCTTTTAACCAGTTCCTGATCCACAATAGTACACTGCCTCCTATCCCATGACTCTTTAGTTTTGCCAAAAGTCTCTGATGAGGGACCTTGTCAAAGGCTTTCTGAAAGTCCAGATACACAATATCAACCGACTCACCTTTGTCCACCTGTTTATTCACTCCTTCAAAAACACATAACAGATTAGTAAGACAAGATCTTCCTTGTCTAAAGCCATGTTGGCTGTCTCCCATTAGGTTGTGACTATCTACATGCTGAGTAATTTTATTCTTTATGATGGTTTCTACCATTTTTCCCGGTACTGACGTCAGGCTCACCGGTCTGTAGTTTCCCGGATCACCCCTGGAACCCTTTTTAAAAATTGGTGTTACATTGGCGATCCTCCAATCTTCAGGTATTAGAGATGATTTTAATGATAGTTCACAGATTACTAATAGCAGATTACTGATAGCTCATTTCTCCCAGGATATTTGGAGTTTATGAGCTCATTTCTCCCAGACAAGACTTTCTTGCTCTAGTTAAGCATGCTCAAGATGTCTCCAAGTTTGTAAATCGTGCAGCCTTTGACTGCTTTGAATGCATCAGCAGAACCTCTGCTTTTGCCATTGGCGCACAACGGATTGCCTATCTTCAGGCATCAGACTTGGAGACTTGGGTACAGGACAAGTTAGGCAACATTCCTTGCATGGGAGAGAATCTCTTCAGCAAGAACTAGCAGGAAAAGGCTAATGAGTTAGATGCTGACAATACTACTCTTGATAGATTGTCAAAATCTATAGCCACTCCAACCAAAAAGAAGTCTTATAAAAAATCCTCGTTCAGCAAAAAGAGGAAATTTTATCCTTCCTATACCCAGCAGAGTCAATCTCAGGGTCAGGTTGCCCAAAAGGGAAAAACTAGACAGCAAAAGAAGCCAAAAGGCCCCAGAGCCCAACCAGCTTTGCAGGTTCAGCCCCCTCAAGGGCTTTGACTCCTTCCTAGAGAGCTTAGCCTTCCAGCCTCTGAGGGGTCCCCAACCCCCCCCCAATATCCCTGGCAGGTTATGCCACTTTGCCAACAGATGGCATCAGATAACAGCAGAAAATTGGACTTTGTCCATTGTAGGAGAAGGGTACAAGCTTCATTTTCACAGCATGCCCCCTCGTACAATTCTAAAGCAATTCAATTCTCAAACCTACACAAACAATCTGTTAGAACACAAAGTCTCAACACTTCTTGCCCAAGGGGCAATAGAGGAGGTACCCATTCTTCAATGGGGTGCAGGGTTCTACTCCCCCTATTTTCTTATTCCAAAGAAAACAGGAGGACACAGACCCATTTTAGACCTCAGAGAATTGAATAAATACTGTTTCGAGAGACGTTCAAAATGATTTCTCTAGGAACTCTTCTGCCATACCTTCAAAGCCAAGATTGACTTTGCTCTCTAGACTTAAAGGATGCATACACTCACATTCTCATTCATCCAGATCACAGGAAATTCTTACGATTCCTTTTCAAGGGAAAACATTTCCAGTACAGGGTTCTTCCCTTTGGTCTAGCTTCAGCACCAAGGGTATTCACGAAATGCAAGGCAGTAGTAGCTGCATTTCTATGAACCCTGGGGATATTCGTCTTCCCTTACTTAGACGACTGGCCCCTCAACTGTTTCACCTTCACTGGCTGCCTGTTCCCTTCCGTGCTACCTTCAAACTTCTAGTCCTAGTTCACAAAGCCTTTCATAATAGCACTCCTCAGTACCTAACAGATCTCCTCTACTTTCACTCTCCCCGACACACCCCTCGCTCCTTTCACCTTAACCGTCTCACCTTACCCTCCCCTTCCCGCGCTCACCTGCAGTCCACCCGTTCTTCTGCTTTCTTTTTTGCTGGTCCTGCCGCCTGGAATGCCCTTCCCCCCTCCCTCCGTTTAGAACCACAACACGCAGTATTCAAATGCAATCTAAAGACCCACCTATTCTCCCAAGCATTTAATGTTCCCTCTCCCTTTGTGTGATTTCCCCCTCTCTCTGCCTTTCCTTTTGTGGTGTCCCCCTGTTTATGTTCTGTCCTGTCTTTCTCCTTCTCTCTCACTGTCCTTTTAAAAGATTGTACATTTCCTTTCCTTTTCCATGGGCCTTGGCCTCCTTTTATTGCTTTGTTTTTACTTGTACACCGCCTTGGTTCCCGGAAAGGCGGTTTTTTATCAAATACAATAAAACATAATAAACATAATAAAACATACAGTTGTAGAGGCCAGCACTGCACTGTCTCGCACAATGCGAATCCTCCAATACTTGGGGTTGGTAATAAACTTCCCAAAATCCCAACTTGTACCTTCCCAATGCCTGGAAATCATAGGAGCCTGTCTAGATACCAGACAGGCAAGGGCTTTCTTTCCACAGGCCCGGTGTCTCGCATAATACAACTAGCTTCTCAAGCAGCAGGGAAATCCTCCCTAACTGCTCAAGAGCTACTACAGTTGCTGGGACATATGGCATCCACGGTTCATGTAGTCCCATATGCTCGCCTCCACATGCGAGCAGCTCAGTGGACCCTCTCCACACAGTGGACACAGGCCACAGGTCATTTATCGGACAAAATAATAAACTCTCAATGACTAATTTTGTCTCTCCAATGGTGGCAATCCCTAGAAAATCTGACAATGAGGTCCCCTTTTCATCAACCCCTTTTTCAGGCCACCCTAACAACAGATGCATTGCAGGTGGGTTGGGGAGCACACCTAAATCATCTCTCTACCCAGGGAACCTGGACTCCACAGGAGGCTGGTCTACACATAAACCTCCTCAAATTAAGAGCAATCTATTTAGCTCTTTGAGTATTCCACGCCCAGCTCAGCTACAAGACAGTCCTAGTCCAGACGGACAATCAAGTAGCAATGTTCTATGTGAACAAGCAAGGTGGGACAGGCTCTCTGTCGTTATATAACAAAGCTTTACAACTGTGGGACCTTGCCAGAGAGTATCAAATTCACCTTCTAGTGGTATATCTTCCAGGCATTCAAAACCTTTGGGAAGACAAACTCGGTCGAGTACTGCTGCCTCACGAGTGATCCCTCCACCTGGACCAGGTGGCAAAGATATTTCATCTCTGGGGCACTCCAGACATAGACCTTTTTGCAAGTCCACTGAATGCCAAACTTCCCCGGTTCTGTTGCAGGATTCTGGCTCAGAATTGTCAGACAAGGGATGCCTTCCTCCTTCGCTGGGGTCAGGTTTTCCTTTATGCCTTCCCACCCATTCCCCTCATCCCCAAAATAGTCTTCATGCTTCAGAGAGACAGGGGTCGCATGATTCTCATAGCGCCAAAATGGCCACGCCAAGCGTGGTATCCCCTGCTTCTACATCTCTCTCAAGCTGCACTTCTGGAGTTAGGGCATGCTCCAGATCTCCTTTCCCAAGAGAATGGGACTCTATGGCATCCGAATCCCCAGTCCCTGCATTTCACGGTCTGGTTGCTGAAGGCTTAGACTTCCAGGATTTCAACCTGTCCCAGCAGGTAAAGGATATCCTTCAGTCTTCTAGGAAACTTTCCACAAGAAGATCTTATGCCTTCAAGTGGAAACGTTTTACTATATGGTGCTCCAAGAAGGGATTAAACCCCCTTGGCATACCCTTAGAATCGATACTAGAGCATCTCCTTCCCTTATCGAATTCTGGTCTAAAGACCAATTCGGTAAGAGTCCATCTTAGTGAAATTGCAGCTTCTTATAAGCCTCTGAATGGACAACCAATTTCCTCTCATCCACTCATATCCGGATTTATGAGAGGTCTTCTATTAACCAAACCTCCCATTAAGCCACCACCGGTGGCATGGGATCTAAATCTAGTTCTCGGGCAGCTCATGAAGCTGCCTTTTGAGCCTTTAGCCACTACAACCCTTAAGGTTTTGACTTGGAAGGTCATCTTCCTAATTGCAATCACCTCTGCACATCGCATTATCGCATTAGTGAACTGCAGGCTTTAGTGGCTAATCCTCCTTATACTAGGTTTCACCACACTTTATGCCAAAGGTGGTTTTGCCTTTTCATTTAAATCAATCAATTTATCTTCCTGTATTTTTCCCGAGGCCTCACGCCTCTAATGCAGAAGGAAACCTTCATACTTTGGATTGTAAAAGGGCCTTAGCCTTTTACCTACAGAGAACACAGCAACATAGAAAGTCCTCACAACTTTTTATAGCTTTTGACCCTAGTCATTTGGGACACCTGGTCTCCAAAAGAACTTTATCTAAATGGATTGCTCAATGCATATCCTTTACTTATGAGAGTAAGGGTCTTCCTCTTCAGGACCATGTCACAGCTCATAACGTGAGAGCCATGGCAACTTCCATGGCTAATCTCCACTCTGTGTCTATCGATGACATTTGTCGAGCAGCCACCTGGCCTTCGGTACACACCTTCACAGCCCAGTACTGCCTGGATAAAGCCTTCCATTGGGATGCCTTCTTTGGCCAAACTGTTCTTCAAAATCTCTTTCAGACCTAATTCAACTCCTACCCACCAACCCTGGTGGAATGCCAGAGATCCATGAGAGGAGGGATTCCCACCTTTCCAGGGGGGCACCTTCCTGGGGCTATCTCCTTAGCATCTTCAGCTAGGGAGTCCCCATATGTGAAGACTATATTCCTGCTTGTTCCTGGAGATAGCGTAGTTACTCACCTGTAACAGGTGATCTCCGTGAACAGCAGGAATTTAGTCTTCACGACTCACCCACCTCCCCTAGGAGTTGTCTCTCTATCTCTTTGTCTCTTTCCTCTCTCCCTCTATTCTTTTCACTCAGCTACAAACTTAACTGAAGAGGAACAGTTGGAAAGGCAGGAAGGCAGCGCGCATGTGCTGAGGGATGCTCCCAAAAGCTTTCCTATTGGACGCTGGGGAGTGTTCCCACGCAGGCTCCGTCGGTACCGACGATACCCATATCTGAAGACTAAATTCCTGCTGTTCCTGGAGATTACCTGTTACAGGTGAGTAACTATGCTTTCTGTGTAGCTGTTAGTAGCAGCATGAACCAAATTTGCTTAGGACTGTGCCACGCTTTGACCCGATTCAAATAGTTTTTCCTTTATTCCTAGAATGGGAAAAAAGCCATTTTTAAAAAATAAGGTGTATGTATCCAGCTACATATTTGTAGTCATTACATCTTTTTTCAATCCATATCTTTAATTTTCATCTCTCTCAGAGAGTTCACCTAATGCTCGAAAGTATCATTGTAAATGCAAGCAGCTAAGATAGTTAAACAATATTGAAACATGGAACTTGTATTTTAAGTGATACTGCTATTCTACAGAGATACGGATTCTTGAGCGTCAATTGTGTGATGAATTTCTCCTTTTGCCTCTTTGGTACTGCGCAACAATGAATATTAAGTGCATCAAAGGCATTATGTTGATTGAAGGCTGAAATTGATGATTTGTCAACTGAGCAATGCTTCTTATTTTCAGTTATTGTAATGACTAATCTTTAAATATATTATTGCACAGTCTGAAGTGTCAAAGAGGACAAAATGTTTTATTTCTTATGAGTTCTTGCTATATTGTCATTCATAGTGAGAAAACAATAACAATAGAAAACAGGAATGCAGCAGAAACAGTTACTAATCTAGTCACGGATAAGATAGTACTCTAACCACTACCATTATCATTCCTCAAAAGCCCATGAGAAAACTATAGTGGGGGATATTCAACACTATTAATGCAGTTAGAGCCGCTGAATATCCCAAGTGCCGCCACTGAACATCCTGGTGCTAGCCGACTAGTATTGGGGTGGAGTGGAAGCAGCACCTGGTGATAACCGAACAGTGGCAATATTGAACCTCTGCCCAATTATCACTAATTGGTAAAAGTTAGGCACCTTAAAGGGTGACCTCTCTTTCACTGCAGAAGCTGACTGGGCAGTGGCAGAATATTTGCTCTGCCTGGCTAGCTTCTCTGCTATCCGGCTGACCCCAATATTAAATGTCAGTGGCTGGATATGGCCCTGGCATGAATATCCGAGTCATCAAATTGATAATAGGCAGACAACCCAGAAGTCTGATGCATATAGTTAAAGAAACATGGATAGAAGTTGAGAGGAATCTAGAGTACAGAATATGTTCAACAAATTATTTATTTATTTACATTCTCTTATATACCGCGCTATTTCCCATCAGTGCGGTTTACATGGAACATTTTTACACATTGGTTGATCTGTGTTTACAATTAACAGGTACACGAACTTGGATCAAAATTGGGTAACTATTTACACCTGTATTATTCAAACTAGATGAGCCTTTTGTTTTGACTAGCTTAGCTAGGTGAGTAGGCACTTGTGGTGCTATCATCAGGATAATGCAGGTTGAAGAGGTAATGTTTCAAAGCCTTCCTAAACTGGGTTAGGTTGGTAATTACCCGGATGCAGGGTGGGAGGGTGTTCCAGCATTTCGGTGCACAGAACTTGAAAGCCCTGTTCACTGTTGCCTGGCTGCTCTTGGTCGTTGCTTTTGGGACTACTAGTTTGTTGACCACAGGAAATCGTCTAGATCTGTTAGGGGGGGTTATCTGTACGAGGTCTGTTAGGGATGATGGGAAGAGCCCATTTATGACTTTGAAGGTCAGTATCAAGGTTTTGAAAGTGATTCTGCCTTTTATGGGGAGCCAGTGGAGCTGTTTCAGGATAGGTGTCATGTGTTCACACCTGGATGCCCCATGGAGAACTCTTGCTGCTGAGTTCATTGCAAGCTGTAACGGGTGCAGAGTGGATTGTGGGAGTCCATGGAGTATGGCATATGCATATTCAAAATGTGGTATGATCAATGCTTGATACACAGTCCGGAAGTCTTCCGGTTCCAGAAGGGAGCATAGGTGTCTGAGTGACCGGATTTTATGATATACTGCTTTTGCTATATTGCCTATATGTGTCTTCATGTCTAGTCGCTGGTCTAGAGTGACTCCCAGGTATCTGATCGAGGGTTTGGTAAGAAGTTCTGCATTCGAGACTTTTATGCAGGGTGGTGTGACGAATTTAGGATTCCTTGTGATGAATAGTACTTCCGTTTTCTTATGTTGTATTTGCAGATTTTGAGATTGAAGCCAGCTGGATACTGCGTTAAAACAGTCAGTCAGTGGGGAAAGGTCGGGGCTCTCAGTTAAGAATGGCATATACAGGAGAACGTCATCGGCGTATAACAGACACTTCACATTGAAGGACCGGATGATATCGCAGATAGGTTGAATGTATATGTTAAACATCAGGGCAGAGAGCGAGGATCCTTGCGGGACCCCTTGACTCTGGTGGAAAGGTTCAGATGATGTTTCCCCTGATCTTACGTGTTGCCATCTATCCAGGAGATACGACTTGCACCATTCAAGTGCTGAGTCGCATATCCCCTTTTCCTTGAGGCGCTGTAGGAGGAGTTCATGGCAGACTGAATCGAAAGCAGCTGCTATGTCCAAGAATATGAGCACATATCCTTGCTGTATGTTGTCAATTCCTGCTATTATGGTACTAAAGAGGGTGGTGAGGAGTGTTTCCACCCCGTGCGCAACTCTGAAGCCATGTTGACACGAATCAAGCAGGGCAGAAGCATCAATGTGTTCTTGGATTTGTCTTTGGACATCTTTTTCAATGATTTTAGCCAAAAGTGGTATGCTTGATATCGGTCTGTATGATTCTGACTTCTTGGGGTCAAGCTTGCTATTCTTTAGGAGCGGCCTGATGGACGTACGTTTAAGGGATTGGGGAAATGTGCCTGTCGTGAAGGAGCAGTCCATTAGCTTAGCTATAAAAGGGCTGACAGTCGATCGTAACTCTTTTATCCAGGACACTGGGCAAGGGTCAGTTTGTGCGGTGGTTGTGTTGATTCCAGCAATAATGGCTAACCTAGAGACCTTCTCAACCCTGATCTTGAGAATTTAAAGAAGAGTCAGCGGAAGCAGAAACTGTTTATGATAGGAAAGGTGAGGAAAGGACCTTTAAATATGGGGACAAAGTACTAGTTTTAATCCCTACTTCCAGTAACAAATTACTGGCACAGTGGAAAGCTCATTTGTGATTCATAGGAAACTAGGCCCGGTAGATTATGAAGTGTCCCAGGGCAGGGGACGGGTTCAAACCTTCCACGTCAATATGCTGAGGCAGTGGGTACAGTATGTAATTATGAAATGGGGCAGAAGTCCTACAGGAAGATGAGGATTTGGGACCTGATATTACCCAGATCAAGGGGGAGCCTACCTTGACAATAGGGGGGGCCCTAACACCAACACGACAGACTCAGGTACAGAGCCTGATATCTCAGTTTCCAGATGGGTTCTCTCCTCATCCTGGATGCACACATCTGAGAACTCACTGGATTGTCACCCAGAATGAGGATATAGTAAGGCAGAGGCCCTACTGGTTGCCTCAGGTGAAAAGACAGGAAGTGGAGAAAGAGGTTGAGGAGATGCTGAGGCTGGACATAATTGAGGAGTCTAATAGCGAATGTACTAGTCCAATTGTCCTAGTGCCCAAGTCGGACTGGTCCACCGAGTTCTGCATTGACTTTTTACCAGGTGAATGCTTTATCCTGGTATGAAGCTTACCCAGTGTACCCAGTGTCTAGGATTGAGGATTTGGTAGAGCAGATAGGAAGAGCTAAATACACATCTACCATTTGATTCCCTTCAAAAAGTCCTCAAGAAAAAAGACAACCTTTAGCATCCTTTGGGGACTGTTCCACTTTACAGTATTACTGTTTGGGTTACATGGGGCCTTAGCAATATTTTAGAGAATTATTAATAAAATTCTGAAGCCACATCAGTGGTATGTCAATGTCTACCTCTACAACATGGTAATTTACTCTAAAACATGGGGGGGGGGGGGTGGTCATGGACAGTATATCAAAAAAGTGTGGCAATCCCTAAGATGGACTGGACTCACTGCTAACTCTAAAAAATATGCCCTAGGATACCAAAAAGTGCAGTATCTAGGACACCGGGTAGGGAATGGCTGGGTTACACCAATAGTCAGCAAAATACAGACCATTGGGGAGAAATCTTCCCCTCAAACAAACAAGTGAGAGCCTTCCTGGGGTTGGTTGGGTATTACTGGCAGTTTATTCCTCATTTTGCAGAAACTTCAGTCCCACTTACAGTACGTTATGGGCAAAATCCCCTAACAAAATAAGGTGGAGACTGGAGGCTTAGCAGGCCTTCCTAGCACTGAAACAGGTAATCTTCTCTGAACCTGACCTGAAGAATATTGACTTCCAGGAAGAGTTCATTCTGCAGACAGACACATCTAGGGTGGGCTTGGGAGTGGTTTTAAGCCAAGGTTTAGAAGAAGAGGAACACCCTGTGGTTTATTTAAGTAGGAAACTAAGTGAGGCTGAAAAGCAGTACTCCACTACCAAAAAAGAGTGTTTGGAAGTGAAATAGATGGTAGACACGTTGAAGTATTACTCATTAGGTCACCATGTCACCCTAGTAATTGATCATGCAGTCTTAAAATGGCTCAATTCTATGAAGAGCATTAACACTTGGTTAATGCATTGGTATTTGTCCCTGCAGGCGTATGATTGATCAGCGGAGCACAGGGCAGAAAAACAACATACCAACACTGATTACCTGTCCTAAGAGGTATTGCCAGAACAGGGAAAGGGACCCAGAGAATATTTCTGAAGGGGGGGGGGGGGGGTTGTGATGGGTCATTGTCCAAGGCCTGGTACGTAGCCTATGCCTCCCCCTTTAGATAGGACGCAAGATGAATAGTCCATTGTTTTGCTGGCCACCTTGCTGATAAAGCCATCCATTCAAAAATCATCAAATAAGCAGTAGAGTCATTATCTGGTCCCATCTTAGTTAACGAGAATCCCTTAGCTCCCTCAGATGTCCCTGCCAGTATTGTATCCAGACCCTTCCCACCTCTGTACTGGTGGCAATTCCTTGCTGTTATAGTCTTAAGGTGCATTTCTGCAGCTCATGAGTCTGAGCTTTCAGTAGCTCGTACAGAGGTTGCTGGAGCTGGGCCTGTTGTTCCAAAGTCCTTGCAAGTAGCCGGTTGAAACTTCCTGATGGGCCTTCTGCTGCTCCATCATCCACTTGAACAACTCCGCTGGATCCATTGTCCTGAAATAGAAAATGAGACACCCCAAGTGTGGTTCCTAAGGCAAAGCTAGGCCCACCTAGGAGCTTTGCAGTCCAGCTAACATGACTCTTACCTTAAAGGTATCCCAGTAATCTTTACCTTCACCATGGATACTATAAGTCTTCGCTCTGCCAGTCTGTTCTTGAATAGAAGCCATACCACTCCTGAGAATGGTCATCCTCCACCTACAGGTAGTTTCATGAGTCCACCACTACTATAATATGTCCTTTACCATAATGCTCCTCTAACCTGAATCTGGTATCCCAGAGTTGTATCCTGCTTTCAAAATTCCTATGTATAGTAGCACTGTCTCCAGTGATTTCTATTTAAGCCTCTGCCTTGCCTCTCTTTTCCACACCATTTAACTACACTAGAAGAGGAAAAGAAACTCTCCTCTCAAAGTCCTCAGAGATAGAGCAGTCTATGGGCAGTCGTCCCTGTATACTCAGGGTGAAGAAACACACTAGCAATTATTTTTACCCACACTGTCCACTACTGTTCCCCTCCTGGATACTGCCACGGAACCAGATTCTGTGTCTTCCTTGCCTCCCCCAAGTCCAAGCAAACCCTTCCTATAGTGGTTTAGTTCCTATATGTAAATGAGGTTGTGGCTCTACAGTATCACATTTCGCCAGCAGTTGGTTCTCAGTCCAGTCCCTTTAACACAGTCTCCATACTTAATAGTCTTTAATAGTTCAAAGTCCATTTAGGTGACTCAGGCCTCCAGCTGTCTGGTTGGCCTACCTCCTCTCACCTAGAAGATAACAGTACTTCCACCCCAGGCAGGCCTTACCTGGTCTGTCAAGGAGACTGTATGGTGGTTTTAAATATCAAATCCTCCCCCAGATTTGGGTCTTTCTATTCCCAGTCCATTTCCATAGAGTCCTCTGAAGGGAGTTCCTCTCTATGTCCATGTCGGAGGCATGAGTTCCTTCCTATACTGCCAAATCTGTGTTACCTATTTTGGGAGACTCCACTAACTCTTTGCTCTCTTTCCAAGGGTATTTCTCTCTTCCTACCCCCACCCATCCCAGGATTTGAAGACCCTCCCACCAATGTTGAGACCCTGGGTTCGGGGTAACTCTGAGAACCTGAGTGTGTTCTCTTCCTGATCCATTGCTCTAGGGATTTCCTTTGTTATGAGACATATACCCCATCACACCAACTCTCTTCTTTCTGTAGTATTTCATCTTCACCTCTGTCAGAGATCTTGGATGCCTCAAGAAGCATCTCTTCGACTTTCCTCTCCCTTTCATGGATGCATCTCAGCCTCACCACCTCTTCTCTCAGCCCCTCCACTTCTTTTATGAGGTTTCAGCTGCAGGCATTTTACACATAGAACCAGTCCCTCGATTGGCATCAGGCTGTCCATCTGGACAGAGGCAGAAGCTGTAAGAGTGGCAACAGCTTTGGCAACATGATTTTTCCCAGCCATAGTTCAGATTTGGAACTTTGATATTTGTAGAAGGAGATGAGAAAGACCTACCAAAGTCTCTAACTTTTCATCAGCTGTCCATTAAGACTAAAAGCAGCTAGCCTCTTTGTATGATCTGCCAGCTTTGTTCTATTCCTTTTGTGTAATCCTACTTGCGTGCTAAGCTATTATCACTTTAAGCTTCTCAAATCTAATCTATGTGTCTGAGGTATATAGTCTAATGCACTCCCTTATTAAAATTACCTAATCAAAGCTCCTTCAAACTTTTATTTTAGCACGTACTGTTCTGGTTAATGCAAAGTAACACAGAATGATGCAGCTTCCACAAAACAACCTGCTAGTTCATGTTAATGAATGAATAAATATGATTTAAAAAAAACAGAACAAAACTGCAAAGAATAGGTTTCCTCTTCACAACTTTAAAAAGCAGCATATATACAAGCAATTCATTATATATCAGGAAATTTGTAGTCAGGGGAAAAGTTCCTGCTATCTATTAAAGCTGTTTTCCTCAGATTCTGCTTGATAAGAAATAGATTAAACCTTGCAAAGGAAAAAAAATAAAATCTCTGTACTTCAGTAAAGACTAATTAACTCTAAGTTGTTATCAGGTTTGTGTCAGTCTTCTTTGTCGGAAGCCAATGGCAAGATTTGCAGAAGAATTCACAGATTTGTTGGAATTGACTGGGGCTGCGGTGAAATGCTTCTGCTTTGACCCCTGCCACTGAACTGAGACCACCAGCCCATTTCACATATGCCACCTTCTTAAGTCCTAACTGATCTGAGCTAGATTTGTACTCATGACCTAAAGGTGAAAGGATCTACAGTGCTATGACCTATCCAGTCCCTACATATGTCAAAAATAAAAGGCTACTGAGCTCTCACATTGTTTCCTTCTATCTTGTATCTGTCACACTTCAAGCCACAGTAATTGTCTACCATGGAGTCAAATTGGCAGACAAGTGTGTGGTCCTTTGATAAGGACACTGACATAATTTGTCCTGTTTTCCTTCTGCAGAGTGCCATTAATGAGTAAACAGCAGGATACAAAACGAGTATAAGGGCAGTTTTCCATGACTGTGGGTTACGGTTAGACCAAAGGGCTGAATGTTTTATGCTGTTCAGACAGTTGTAGAGCCATTTGCACTTCCATGAAATAATGTTTCCAGTTTACTGTCTTATTCTGATTCAGGACAGGGTGTGAGAGTGGGAATCCCCTCTATAAAAAATTTATCAGTGAAGTAAGAAACAATGATGTATTTGTTACCATTTCTTAGGGTAAGAAAGACCACAATCCCAGTGAGTTTTCACCATTTTCCCTGGAAGGGAACATTGGCCCAATGAAGCTCAGCATTGCATCAGTACTGCCGGCCCACAATTTGCACATCAATGGGATGGCAAATCCTGTTATGGTGAAATTTGTTCAGATGCCCATTGAATTTGTTGCAGACTTTGTGGCATTTTTCCCCTTTACTTTTACTTGGAAATTAAATTTGGCATCAATTTTTTTTTTCAATTTCAAGAGCAAGGAATGACAAAATTGCTCTTGATATTTAAATCATTTTTTTTTTAATTTCACCAACTTAGATCTACTCCACTATGGAACTGTTTAAAAAATATCTGGGGAGATCTTGAGGGTATTGGAAATTGCAATATATCTTTAAATACTGTTTATCACTTGCATGGAGGAAAAGGATCGGATCAGCAAATGAAAAATCAGAGAGAACTATAGGAAGTGAAAATGGGAATTTGATAGAAAAAAACAGGAGAAGGGGTGGCCTCCTCAGCTACTGTATTCTTCTGGCCACTTTAGTTTTTTAAGCAAGACAGGGATTGTATTTACTTTCATTATCTTGTAAGTGTGTTGTTAAAATTTGTGATAACGTGTGTGTAAGGTTACCATCCAGCCGGTTTTCAGCCTGGCTGCTAGGCTGGCTGCCGGCAGACATCTGAGACTGGTGCTTGAATAGCCGTTCCTTTGCTCTGGCTGTAGGACCAGGAGTAGCCAGAGCAGAAAACTGGCTTTTCATCTGGGGGTACTTGTCCCACCCAATGCAGCCTCACCTTCTACTCTGCTGTCAGTCCTTTCCTGCCAACTCCTTACCCTTGCAGCCGCAGCTCCTGCTTTTTACAGAGCAGTGACTGCAGTAACGCTAATTGAAAAGCAAAACAAAATGAGTGCGGAGCCCTCCGGCCCTATGGAAACCCTGCTGCAGCATCCTGCCCCCTGTAGTGTCACTTCCTTTTGAGTCAGGATGCTGCAGCAGTGGTTCCATAGGGCCGGAGGGCTCCACACCAATTTTGTTTTGCTTTTAAATTAGTGTTATTGCAGCTACCGCTCTGTAAGAAGCAGGAACCGTGGCTGCTAGGGGAAGGAAGTGGCAGGAAGGGACTGACACGGGGGAAGGGTGGAGGCAAGATGGCAGCAGAAAGAGGGGGAAAGGAGGTAGCAGGAAGGGACTGACACGAGGGGAGGGTGGAGGCAGAAAGACAGCTGAAAAAGGGGGAAAGGAGGTGGCTGGAAGGGAGCTGATGGGTGAAGGTGAGAGCTAGATAGGAGCTGAAATGGGGAAATTGGAGGCAGGAAGGCAGCTGAAAAGGGTGGAAAGGAGGTGGCTGGAAGGGAACTGTAAGAGGAGGGAAGGTGAGGGCAGGAAAGCAACTGAAAAAGGGTGAAAGGAGGTGGCTGGAAGGGAGCTGACGGGTGAAGGTGAGAGCTAGATGGGAGCTAACACGGGGGGAAGGTGGAGGCAGGAAGGCAGCTGAAAGAGGAGGAAAGGAGGTGACTGGAGGAGAGCTGAAAGAGGAGGGAAGGTGAGCACTGGAAGGCAGCTGATATGGGGGAGAAGGTGGGGACTAGGGTTGCCAACTGGCCGGTTTTCAGCCGGCCTGGCCGGTTTTTCCACGGCCAGGCCGGCTGCCGGCGCAGAGGCAAAACCGGCCCTTTAAAAGCTGTTTTTTTTGCTCTGGCCGCAAGATCGGGAGCGGCCAGAGCAAAAAAAACGGCTTTTCTCCGCTTCAGAGGGAGCCGGGGAAGCCCGCGCGAGGCCCCGGCTCCCTCTGAACAGCCACCAGCGTGAAGAGCCTTTACCTTCACACTGGCGGCTGTTCCTGTGAAGCCGCGAATGCTGGGAAAGGTTATTTTGAATTTATTAACTGGAATATGTCTGGTCTGGGAAGTGTGTATTGCTAACATCTTTGCGTTTTTGTTTAGTGCAAGAGGAAATTACTTTATAGTTTTATTTCTCCAGTGTTGTACATTTCATGTTTGGATTTTGGGGTTCCCAGTTTAATTATTATCTGACCAAGGAAGTTAGCCTACACGTATCCTCGGTAATTTTTGTGGGTGGGGCTGGGGGCGGGGCAGGGGTGGGACTAGGGGCGGAGAATGGGTGGAGCATGGCAAGCCACAGGTGTCGGGTTTTTATCGGTGAAAAAGTTGGCAACCCTAGTGGGGACTGGGCCGCTGGAAGGGAGCTGCCACAGGGGTGGCACTGGGAGTGGAAGTGAACTGATAACTGGGATGGTATTTGTACTAGAAGGGGCTGGACAGTGGGGAAGGAGGGGACTGGAAGGGAATGGACACCACTGGCAGTCCGGGTAACGCAAGGGGGATGACATTGGAAGGTAATTGGAGGGAAGGACTGGAAAGGGGGCTGATACTGGGAAGGGTTACTGGGACTGGAAATAGGCTGATAAAAGGAAGTGAAGAAAACAAAAAAAGAGACAAGAAATGGCAGATGGACTATAGACCATAGAAAGAGAGCTAAGAGAAGACAGGAAAACCTCCCCACTCAATGAAGCAGCATTAACTTGATAAGAAATGTTTTTCTAATTTGCTTCAGGAAATTATTTTTGGCCTTTCGCTAACCCAACACCACACCCCTCTTTATCTACCTTTGTGGTTTACTTCTTCCAGGCAATGAATCTTATTCATCAAGGCATTTCTTCCAATCAGTAGCTATAATTTAAACTCTGATAATCCTAAAAACAGTTATAGGAGACACAACACAGAAGATGATAGTCAGTATCAGCAGCATATGCCAGCTGGGCATATTATTGAGGTCACTTTAAAAGGCCTAGGAGGCATTTACATATGTAATTAGTGACATTTACGAAAAGCACAAAAGGCGAGGGTGTAGAAGGTCACTGGTTTATTGAGTATAAAGCCCCAACGCGTTTTGGCAGGGTTGCCTTCTTCAGGGGGCACACATAGGAAGCACAGTTATCAATTCCAACAACTGCCAATCAGCCCTGCTTAACAGCATTCAAACCGCCACTCCGGAGGCGCGCCTGCACCTTGCGGGCCCGCGCCTGAGGGCCTCGCAAGAGGGCCCTTTGGCGTGGCCCTTAGGCGTTGGACCAAGCGGGACCAGAGAAACGGCTGTATTTATGATTGGTTTACTTTGCTGGTATGCCTGTTTTAGGTTAAATGTTAAATGTTATATGATGTGTGTATTCTTTCCCCTTTGTTATGTGCCCCCAGTGCTAACTGCTTGATGTAATGAAAAAGCGGTGTTTGTTTCCCTTCCTTTGTATATCCTTTGTCTTGTATTGTACCGCTTTGATTGAAGGAAAAGGCGGAATACAAAACTTGTCAAATAAATAAATAAATAAATAAATTCAGTCTTTAAAAAGACTCCATATGGAGATACTGAGAATATATAGTTTTAAGTTTCAGCGTCCTAGCAGTGGTTCACAGTATGGAGTTATGCTCAATTTGTCATAAAGTTTTGGTGTCCTAATAGCGGCTCACAGTACTCGATTCAGCATAACTTTTTCTGGAATTTTGCTGCAAGGGTATTTCTTTTGCTCTCTATTAGTGACATATATACATATACATGTGCTAAATTGTTAAACCTGTACATGTTTAGAACCATAGCATGCACAGTTTGGAAATGGATGTGTTGTAAGTATAATTAAGACAGGTCAGCAAAGTATGCGCGCATTTCCACTTTTGCAACAGCGATACATGTAGGGTCCGGTTTTCAATTAGACAGGCTATGCGCTCTGGTGGCGCATAGCCTGCCCATCGACCCTGTTAACCACAGAAGTGAAAATCCTGTTTTGTCTGGATGTGCTGGCAGCCACCGAGGCTAAACGGGTAGCAGCGATTTTCGATGCTACCCGCTTAGCCCATGCGCCTTAAAGATAGGCGAGGAAAAAAAAAAACCCTTGTCTATCCTGAAGGCGCAGAGGGCTAAGCGGGGAGCATCAAAGATTTCTGCTACCCATTGAGCCCTTTCCTCAGCCTCCTTTCCTCTGCCCCTAACATATCCTGATGCTACCCACATAACATCTGGACGCGTTAGGGACTTAGTCACGATTTTCAAAGGGCAGTATCTCTGTAGGTGCCGTTTGAAAATCTCAGATAAGGCATTTACACGGGTAACTAAGGAAGTTACCCATGTAAATGCCTTCAAAAATCAGGTCCGTATACTTTAAAAATCTTGATTTCAGTATTTACACCTGCTTCAAGACTGGCATCTGGGTCAACTAACTACCCATTTGGATCTGTGGTTTCCACTAATGATTTAGGGTGCAATTGGACTTTCCTCTCTGATTTATATAAACCAGCTCAAAGGTTCAACAAAAAGAGTTTTGTACTTAATTATTTATTTATTTATTTAGACAGTTTTGTATACCACCTTATCCTTCAATCAAGTTCTTGCTGGATGTCCAGTTTTTAAAATCCTGCACTTGAATGGGTAAGAGCCGAAACTTAAACACATTGTGGGGCATGATTGCTAGACCTCATGCCGGTAACACATATGTGGGCTGCGTTACCAGCACAGAGCTTTATGCTAGATACAAGGGGGTGAGTACATCCATCACCCTGTATTTATCGCAGTGTACCATGTTAAAATGGCTGCCATTGACGTGGCATTAGTACATGCACTGAGCACAGGTCCCCATTCTATCCAGTCTCCACCCCCCAGCGTATGTGAAGTTTTAATGCAGAGCCCCTGCTACTTCTTAGTGCAGCACCAATACCGCATGCTAATCCCACGCTACCCTGGCAGTGCGCTTTAGCAAACATGTCCCAGTAAGGTAAGCTCTGATACTTACCTGTTGAAAGTCTCACCTGTTGTCACTGGCTTTTTCTTAACATATTGCTTAATAAAATAGTTGTCCCACTGGACCTGCCAACACATTTATAAAATACTCAGGAAAGTATCTACGTTTCAACCTGGATGCCTCAAATCCTGCCTAGATACCCTATGCAGAACTGACCATTATATGCAAGAAGGGCTCCTGATTCACTGAGTCTTTCTCAAAATGTGTCCCCAAACATGCATATACCTGAGTCATGTAATACTCGTATAAGCATTGCTGTCATCGCATGTACTTTTAGGTGAGGGGATAATTTTAGGAAGCATGTTACGTGGACATACTGGGATGAAAAAAAACTTTTTAAAATTGTCCCCATAGTGTGTTAAATCAAGCTTTTAGGTAGGAATCAGGAAGAACAATACCAAAGCTGACTTAACATTGTGATTGTTTTCACATTCACTTTCATATTCATTATGATGATTATTATTGTTTGTTGCCATTATCACAGCTATTACTGTCTGCATTTTCATTGGCAAATGGGAACTTTTCACCATTTTAATACAAATAAGTGTTCCATGGTACAAATTTGTGAATTTTTCAGAAAACCCAGAGAAGATGGATGAGCTGACTGGTCATAATAAGCATTGTGCATAATTTTTTTCAACAACAGAAGCTTATAAATATAAGGCGGCATTTTCAAAGGCATTTACACAGGTAACTGCCCTAGTTATCCATTTAAATGACTTATCTGGGATTTTCCAAAGGCACCTGATATTCCCGGAGGTGGAGTTCAGGCAAAGTTAGGCCATCTGCATACGTGGCTAGCCCAAAGAGATGAGGTGCCCTAGGCAAACCTCATCACTTGCATCTCCCCCAAGACACGTTGCCTCCCACCCCCCCATGTGGTGCCCATTGCCTCCACTGTCGCCCCTCTCTGGGACTGACAGTGGTGAAAATAGCCACAAAAGCCCCACAACAGTTATCTTCAAGCTTTGGCACCTTGGGACTGTTTGCTTCTGCCACTGTCTGCCACCCACTGCCAACCTCTGGTGCCCCACGGTGCTGAAGCTTGAAGGTAAGCAATGCGGGGCTGTTTCATCCCATTGCCGCTACTGTCGGTCCAGGAGAGGGGTGACAATGGCAGCAATAGGTGCCCCCCGAGGGACGACATTCTAGTTTGCCTAATGGTATGTGCATATGTTTTCAAATACAAACAGACGCATGTAAAATTTCCTGGGACATTTGTGCATGTCTCATACCTGCTGAAACTTACTGTGGAGGTTTTTCTGGGGAAGGAACACTTATGTGCCTAAATTCCCTTTACGTAATTGGAAAAATTTATATGCATACAGTATCTGTCACACAAGCTAGACAGTTTGTAATAAAATTACCACTCACATAAATATCTCATTTATTAACTTTACTGCTGAAATTTAGTCTTAAACCGTTTCAAAAATGCATCTGTTCCAATTGTCTAAGAACAGAATATTCTATTGTTTTATAAGAGCCTAAATATCCTGCTCACCAGGATCTAAATATAATACTTATGTGCTAATTCATATCTTAGGGAAGGTTCTAGATGAATAGGTGGCTAGGAGCAAGTTGGTATAACTGTGTAAGCATCTAGATAGGGGATGCTGATGAGTTCATAGGCATATGGAAGGGAGGGTGCTAATATGAGTTGATGATTGGGTTGGGGGTGCCAATACCCAGAGTCAGAGCATAAGCTGCTAGCTGTCACATATATCTCCTTATTCATGCATACAGACCAACCAAAAAAAGCAATGGGACCCTTTGAGTATGGGTCAAGGGTCCTTTCCCAGCTTACCACATTCTAAAAGGCATATTTATTAAATGTTAATGCGCATTAGGTAAAGATAATTACATTATATAATGTAATAGCCCATAGAAATGAATGGGCAGTAGCAGCAATTAACTTGCGTTAACATCTAAACGTGCAAAAACATCTAAAACCAACAGCGAATCAGAATTCTGAAGACTGAATATTTTCTACCCACAATCCAGAAACAATCACATCTAATCAACTGATAGCCTCATACTTTAATTGTACACAACTGACAACACCATTTTGTCTTTATATGCATATAATGTCCACTATATGATACTACAGATATAATATATAACGGCTGTTAATAATATACCATATAACAATTACCTGTTGTAACTATAGCACTACAAGTCTATTACCATATGTACCATTGATGTATATGATCTACTACCTTGATGTATATGATCTACTTTGATATATATGATCTACATTAATGTATATGATCTACTACCTTGATTCTATAACTTACTGCCAATTCCCCTCAATCAGACACATTTATCAACCCCACTTTAATCTTCCAGTCAAACAACACCTCAACCAACTATCCCCCTACATAGTGATGCTCCACCGTTTAATCTGAAGAATCCCCTCCATACCATATGATCCATAACTAAAAGCATTGCTAGCACCTGCAACAACTAGAAACAAACCGCATCATAACATGCTCTTATTGTATTATTACTAGGCAGGGCTCTTTTATCCATCAGAGCAAAGTTGTTATTCCTATTACAGCATTGTAGCAACCCAACTCTACCTAAGTATTTCCATACTCTACCTTAAACCTGAGTATAGCACTTCTACTTGTATATCCATCAAGTACATTTTAAACCCATTCGTTGATGTTCACCACATACTTGCATCAAAAAACTTTCTTATCCCTTCATAATTTTACTTATACCCATGCACTACATTAAATCTCTAGGCCTCACCCTAAAGAAACCTGACACTATCAGCTCAACTTATAAGCATCCTCAACACTACCTAATATATATCTGCCATACAAGACCTCTCAATCTAACACAATTATGGACACATTCAACCCACCAACTACAAGGGTCCTCCTTCTCTGCTACATCCTAATCACTGCCTCAGTTATGATACAGGGTCTAAACCCTTCATACACCTACACTATACCCTCTATCTATAATCCAAACCAATATCTATATGCTCCCAACGATCACAGTCTTGGATACAGCCACAAAGCAAACCACAACAGACTAATTAGCACAAAAGAATAACACTAGCCCTTCTAGAGTGGAGTACTAGCCTAGTGGTTAGAGCTCTGGCTTGTGAACTAAGCAACTAGGGTTCAATTCCCATTAACACTCCTTGTGGCCTTGGGCAAGTCACTTAACCCCTCCATTGCCCAGCAAAAATCCAAGTTATCAATGTCCCTGTTTAACGTACATTTACCAAGTTTAAGTTACAATGTAAACATCTTTGATTGAAATGATTTATTTAATTTATTTATTTAATAGCTTTTATATACCGCGCTATTTGTCATAAGTGTGGTTTACATTGAACAACATTACACTCAGACTTTAGAGATCTTGTCTAAGTTTACAGGTAACCAGGGAATAAAAACAAGTATTAACTGGGGAAAAATAAATAGCAGTTGAACATTTAACAGAGGCAACTATTTACATAGATATATATTATGTAGAAAAGATCTTTCTTCATCGAAAAAGGACTCTACTTTGACATAGTCTGGGTTATAGCGATATAAAGCGATATAAAAAGAGTGTTAAGTAAATAAATTCTACCAGCTCCAAAAGTATCCATACCTGAGCCTAAACTTCTCACTTGCTTTCTTGTCAATGCTAGATCAATGAGAAATAAACTACCAATCTTTCAGGACCTGCTTTCTGACCACTCCCCAGACTTTATCTTTATTACTCAGACTTGATTATCTGATACTGACACAGTTATAATCAACCAATCAAAGAGACCAGGACATGAAATCTTTCACACCCAGAGATCATCAAAAAGAGGAGGAGGAGTCCTCATTATTACAAAAGAATCCTTAAAAGCGTCCTTAGTAACTTCAGACAACATAGCAAACATAGATATTCTAACCATAAACATAAAACAATGCCTAGTATGCTTAGCCTACAGACTGCTTGACCCAAGGCCTGATAATTTGGACATGCTAACTGAACTTCTTGGCACCTCTACCAATACAAAAACCTTGGTTTTACTTGAGGACTTTAACTTACCCTCTTTGTCACACATCAACATGGAGTCCTTCCTAAATTACACTGACCACATACAAATTATCAATACAAATACTGTAAAGGGAATATACTAGACCTTGTATCCTACCCACCCCCCTCAAACATGCATACGATCCTACAACACTAGAGATTCAACCTATCCCCTGGTCAGATCATAACCTCATACAATTCCTACTTCCCCATTATGACACTTCTTTAACCAGATCCACACATACTCACTGTCTTAGTAGATTCAAAAAATTTAACAAGGAAGAATTTTTGAATCAAACAATTTAACACTTTGTGCAAGACCCCACAAACCTCGATGACGCTTTGACAAACTGGAATGCTACAATTTCCAATGCAGCAGCTTCAAACTCGCTTCATACCCAATCAAAAAAAAGGCAAAATGTCCCATGGTCTCAACCAGATATAAAATGACTAAGAGCAGATCTACACAAAGCTGAATGCAAATGGTGCCAATCAAAATTAAAACCCCACCAATCTAGCTCTGTTGCTTGGTCTGCAGACTGGATACACATAATACTACTGTTTTCTCTTGAATGGGATAGTCGTGCAAAAGATTCCCACTACATCAAGAGAGACTGGCCACTTCAACAGTCATTGGAGCCTGGAAAGAAAAGTGTGCAGCATCTACCACTTATTGAGTCAAGAAAGATTTTGTTGCCACTCTTACACATTAAGCTGGGTCTACTGAAAAATGTTGTCAAGGCCATGGACAAAACTAAACCAGCTTTCTAATATCTCAGTGGGAAATTTCCAAGACCAAGTGAAGTTAAGATAAAGAAAGATGTCTTTGCTGGTCCTCAGATTCATGAACTTCAAGATTATGCTTTTAACCGTGCACTACGTGGCAAAGAAAGGATTGCATCAAAGGCCTTTCATTTAGTGGCAACAAGTTTTTTCGGAAACACCAAGGCAGACAACTACAGGGATTTGGTGGAAAAACTCATCAATGCATACAAAAGTCTTGGTTGCAACATGTTACTAAAGATACATTTTTTGCACTCTCATCTTGATTTTTTCCCACTGAACTGTGGAGCAGTGAGCGATGAGCATGGCATGCGATTTCATCAAGACATTGTAGCGATGGAGAAAAGATATCAAGACAAATGGAGTCTGGCAATGTGTGAGACCATTTCTGCATAGTGACAAGAGATACTCTATATACAGAATACAAGAGAAAACCCAAGAAACACCTAGTAGACACTGAATGAGGTCTGAAATTAATAATAATGTATACATAGTCATATCTTGCTTTCTGTTTTATACTAATTTTATTAATAAATTGTATTTAAATAACCCTTTGGCTGATTTTTCAACTTTTAAACAAAGACAACAGGTGAAACATTATCAAGGCCATATATATGGCAACCATAAGCACATAAAAAGGCCTAGGTTTATAATAATTTGTGATTAAAACTCTATTACCAACACATTATGTATATACATAAAATGGAAATGCTTAGATCATGGAAACAGTAGCCAATCAGCGGTTTTAATTGTCATTTTTTAATGCATCGTATCAAAAGCCATAAGAATTGGCAGATTTTGTCTCTGAAGTAGACCACTTTTAAAAAATTATAGACCAGTATAATATAAAAAATCAATCAGCTGTTTGTACTTTTGTCTTGTTTTGAAATCAGGGTTATTGCAACAATAGTTATATTTGAATATTTTATACATTAAATAAATTGTATTGAATTTAAATTCTGATATTCTATTTAATCAGCTACATCAAATCTTTTGATTCTGAATCTATTAGATCTTAGAAGCTATGCAGATTCAAATCTAGTTAATATTTAAGCTAATGGGAATTGATCTATGTAGTGGGTTACCTAAGAACATTAGAACATAAGAAATGCCATACTGGTTCAGACCATAGCTCCATCAAGACCAGTCTCCTGTTTTCAACAGTGGCCAGTCCAGGTCACAAGTACCTGTCAGGTTCCCATTGTAGAAAACAATATGATATACCATCGGAATATCATGCTAAGAAGAATCATGGTCCTATGGTAGACCATGATTGCCAGCATCTGTACTGTAACTTCTTAAGAGTTTAAATTCCTGTGTATTTGTATAATTAAAAACCTTATGGTCTTACATTAAAAGTGAGCCATGCACTTGGCCAATCTACTGAAAAGAGTTTTAAACTAGGTTTACCAAGAATAGGTGAACAAAGTCCCCAGGTACTGTGAGTAAAAGCTCTTAGGTATATAAAACATTAAATATCTGTATAGAAATGGGAAAAAGAACAATATCTGGAAAGCTGTATATACTAATGCCTGTAATATGGGAAAATAAGATTCTGGATACCTTGTGGGGGGAGGGGGCAGGAGCAGGCAGATCGGCTATTAGCAGGGATTAAGGAGTTCAGATGTCTTGGTGGGGTAGGGGGATTGAATGCCAGGGGGTGATTGGGGGAGGGATCATTGTCTGGAGAAGCAAATGTATGGGGGGAGGGGGTGATGACACCTGTCCTGATTGTTTGTCAAGAATGGGAGCAGTAATTTTAAAAAACTGCTCCTACACACATGAGGGGCACTTGAATGTTTTTTCCCCACTTGAAACTTTTTAAATTGCTGCTCCAACTTGCTCTGGAGAGATATCAACATTCAGTCTTGCACCTATTTCACAAGAGGCCTAATGTTTGATAGATCCTCTTAGGAGCTACTATGGGGGGCATTCTGTCCCGTGAATAGCGGGATTGGACGTGTGGGCTGGATGTCCAACCTTCACTCAGATCCATGCCCCGATTCTGCCTCCTGTGCTCTCTATATGTACAGAGCGTTTGTGTGGGGAGCGCGGGACATGATTGGAAGGGGGCAGAGCTGGAGCGGAGCAGGGGTGTGGTCAGGTGCCAAGACGTACAGAGGCTATTCAGGACAGGCCTCTGTACACTCCCCGGCACGAGATGGCTGCCTGACTTATTCCACTCTGATGGTGGAATAAATGCAGGCACTGCAGTGTTCACAGGATTCAACTCCCCAAACCCTATCATGACACCACAATACAGCACTCGCTGTCCGATCCAGGCCTTGGGGGCTCCCGCTGAGGGTCAGTTGTCAGTGTGCTGGGGCTGCTCTCACTCAGGCAATTCTGCAGCTCTGACTGGACATGTTGGTGTCATGGCAACGGGATACCACTGCACCAGCACACCGGCCAAAGAGTTGTGTTGTCTGGGAGGGCAGCTTCCCAGACATTTTCCTCCATGCAATTGGGTGCACGTCAGGCCATCTATCTGCCTGATTCCAAAATTGCAGGTACATATAGCTCCCACGGTTGTGGAATCGGGTCCAACTTGACCCCATGCAGGTTCTGGGTGTCCCCATGGCCCAGGCATGCACCTATCAGGATCGGCCTGCATGGGAATGTTCCACAGCCTGACCTAGACATCTGAATTCCTCTCTCCATGACCTATTTAACATCTGCCTTCACATATAGTATCAGAATTTGTAAAAGAAAAAAAAAGATTTTCATTCATTTAGTTATTGGTAAATCCTTACAAAATTATGAATAGTTTTACTATGTTTTTCTCTGTTGCAAATGTTAATGCTAGAAAACATAACTTTAATATTAGAAGTTATGGCAACTTAAAATATTCCTTTTTATTTCAGAAGTTTATTTTATGCATTCTCTTCAGTGATATGTGCAGAGCACATATGTGATGCTGACATGTTGGCACAATAGCATATATGATGCTTTCCAAATTACAGTGTTGACAGTCCATACCCCAGACCCCATTTAGCTGGTGCTCTGTAGCATTGCACCAGAGATGAAACTGGGTAGATTAGATGGAGCAAACAGTCCTTCACGCACTTATATTCTATGATACTGATAGAAGCATGGTGGGGGAATTGCAGTTTTGCAAAGATCCCGCCATTTATTCTCTTAAGAGCAGTAACAAGAGGACTGGTGGCTATGTGGTAGCCAGATTGATATTGGCAGAATACAATGGAGGGGACTCTCCAGAATCCAATCATGTCAATACCAGCAGGTTAATGATAGCTACATTCTATATGATAAGCCCACAGAGAGTTAGGAGGCTGGATGTTAGGACAATACTGTACCTTACTAGTTTTAAAAGCTGTTTAAATTATTACAAAACTTGAAGAGAGACTGGATCTTGTATGCTCATTACCCTAGGATGGTAGAGAAGCACTAGGATAACTTGCATAACCATACAAAATCAGCGGTATAACTGCATCAGTTGTACCACTGATTTTTGAGAAATCTGAGTTAACATGCACAAAATGAACATGGGTTAAAAGCCAAATAAAGCGAGCATGGAGAGGTAAGATGTTTGGACAAATAGCTTTGCTAGAGTTGACATCTATGTGGGGAATTTTAGAAAGGACATCTAAGTGCAATCTGGGATGCCTAAGCCAGAAGGTCTGAAAAAAAGTAGGCATGTCCTGGTGCAGACATTTCGCAAATGTGCACATGCCCGATATGGATATCTGTGGGGATATCTACAAAGACCAGAATAGCACATTAGACACCTCATGTTGAGGAATAGCCTAATGATTAGAGTAGTGATCTAGAAACAGTGGAAGCCAGGGCTCAAATCCCACTGCTGCTGTCATTGAAATTGTGCTGAGCAGTGAGGGTGATGGTGTGTCTTCTCCTGTGGATGTTTTTCAGTCAAAATAAACACTTTTCAGATGTCTGTTCCTCCCTGGAGCAGGTCTAAACTTAGGTGCAATGCTGGACATCCGTAACATTTCTGAGATCAGTCAGGGACGCCCAGGTTTCTATCCACACCTCCAGCAGGCCCTCTTTCAGACTTGGACATCCTCACGATAGGGACTTCCACAGATCTGGGGCTTCTAAAATGGCTCTGGAGATAGCTCTATGCCTGTTTTTGGATGTCCAAAGCACAGAGTTTCCAAAATGACCTCCGATATGGATTATTAGAAAACCTGGTAATAAAATACACACGGGATGCTGGTTGTTGGGTTAAGTGGAAGCCAGCATTGTGGAAAACGTGGGACAGAAATAGTGGCAGGAAAAGATTTAGAGGGCAGGTGGAATACATAGGAGAAAGAGAATAAGATATTGGTTTGCATATAGGAATTTGTATATTCACCTACTGAGAACGGTAGAAAATCAGAGAAATAATATTAGGTGGTAGATTGGATGAACTGATTGGTCTTTATCTATTATCATTTAGTGTGTCACTGTTTAAAAATGGTATGTGCAAACCAAGCATGCCCAATTGGGCTCTAGATAACCACAAATTCTGAGTCACAGTTCATGTAAATATTCATAAACCATACCCCTATGGGTGGTAGAAAACACTTTATAATTCACATCAGGAGGCTAATGCACAACCTTAATGCACTAATACGGCGATGCAGGAAACTAGCACAGCCTTTGCATGCAGATAATGCAATTTTTAGGCACAATTACCACCACAGCCAAAAGCAGAAAAGAGACAGGTGCACGTGTAAACAGCAAAGGAAAGCTAGCGCACACATAAAGCCAAGCGTATATAAATTATAGGTAAAGGAGCTGCACATATTAAAATAGCCTGCTAATATTGTCTGTGCCTGATGCAGCGAAACTCGTAGAGGATTTCATAACCAGCCTAGTGTCAGTATCTCTATGCTTGGTCTTGAGGAGGCTTAAACAGCTAGTGCATGCCTCCGGCAGTATTTTGATGGCATTGAGAGTTTCCCCTGATGCCTGGATCATCAGAGGGGAAATGTCAAACTTTCACTAAGATGATCCAGGCATTGGGAAAGCGCCCGATGCCATCAAAATACTGTCGGAGGGTGGTGCCCCTGATAGAAAGCAAATCCCTGGTGGCCCTGCAGCCCCGAATCCCCCCTCCAGGTACCTTTACAAAGGAGTGGGAGTGCTGCCCTCATGTTCCTGCGCCCTATGCAGTGCATTCTAGGATGCGCTGGGTGGGGTCAGACTGTCATCTAAGGTATTTTCTAGCTTATTATGGCAGTCTGACCCCGCCGGTGCATCCCAGAATTCACTGTGTGAGGCCAGGCTCCGCCATTTTCAAGATGGCGGTGCAGGACTGGGAGCGTGTGGGCAGCACTCCTTCTCCTTTGTAAAGGTACTGGGAGGGGGATGGGGGTTCAGGGCTGCTAGGCCACCAGGGTTATTTTTGGTTTGGTAGGTGGGGGATCAGGGCCACTGGGCCACCAGGGTTATTTTTGATTGGGCAGGTGGGAGGGATCGGAGCCACTGGGTCACTAGGGATTTGCTTTCTGTCGGAGGCACCAGCCCCCCAATAGTATATTGATAGCATTGGGGGTTTTTTCCAATGCCTGGATCAACTGAGGTGAAGTTTGACACATCCCCTCAGATAATCCAGGCATTGAGGAAAGCCCCTGATGCCATCAAAATATTGTTGGGGTGCATATGCAAATTAGCCATGCGGTGCTCTTATTTCTCTGGGAGAGCATGCCAAACTTGCACCGACTTCTGTGTGCATGTGTTTGGTTTGTTTTCCCAGTTTACGCTTCCATTTACGCCATAGTTTTAATGCATTGCTAATTTGCATATGCACTCCTTTCTGCGTGCCAGTGCTGAAGTCATGTGCTATCGGTGCACTGCAAAGAGGCGTACAGAGTTGATGGTGTGCAACTTCAGTGCCGGCTTTCTGTATCGGCCTGTTAGTCTGGCCAGCTACAAGAAATCAAGTTTTTTTTTAACCTTACTAAACACTTTACCACTGTTAACCCATTTACCCCACAGTATACTGTTCACAGTGCTTGTTGTTCCAGAAACACATCATCTTTACTCTTTAACTTTATTTAAAACCTCATAAAGGGCTTGCAGTCACATAGCCTATGTTTGCTGACTTGCTAAAAGATTAATGATACCACAGTGTTCTTGCGAACTGAAGTGTCTAACACTGTGTTGAAGAACCTTCCTTTTCACGCATTAAAGGTGAGAAAAGGCCTACTTTAAAAAGCAGACATTTCATATATCTATAGACATAGGTACATATATATAGACCTATAATCTATCTATCCTTCTCTCTTTCATTTCCTATATTATGTCTATATCTTTGACTTATGGAGAAGGCAGTGTATAAAACCTGTTAAAAATCAATAAATATCTATATTTTGTCATTTTAATTTGCAGGTTGGTAATGTAAATTGCATAGTGTGGTTTTAAACAATATTGTAGTCTATAAATTGGTTTTGAAATAAACAAATTATATTTATAGCTGTATAATGCACATAGGAGTGGAGGAGTAGCCTAGTTATTAGAGCAACTGCCTAGCACCCAGAAGATCAAGAGGTTCAATTCCCACTAGGCACTCTTTGTGACCTTGGGCAAGTCACTTTACCCTCCATTGCCTCAGAAAAAAAGGCCTTGCAGTCTACTTCTGGCGATACATTGCCAACAAACCCTAGGAGCAACTGGGTTGCCAGGAGTCAGCACTGACTTGGCAGCATTAAAAAAAAAAATAATGCACATAGTAACATAGTAAATGACAGCAGATAAAGACCAGTATGGTCCGTCTAGTCTGCCCAGTACGATGGCAAGAGTAGGTGCACCTGCCGCTTTGTGCAGGCCATACCTCCCCATATCTTTGTTTAGGGGTGAACCCACCACTCCATGTAGGACACCCCTATTTGTTGAGAAATTAGTTGGTTCAGTTTATTTTGATTTTATCCTGTTGCTGTAAAGGGATCCACTGTGTCTGTCCCATGCCATTTTGAATTTCGATATTTATCTTAATACATAAAGGGTCTCTGACTAAACTGCACGAAGCGGTTATAGTGTGATTTAGCCCGTGATAGCCATATCACACTGGCATGGCATTTAGCTAATTAACATGGTCATGGCATAGAGGGGGAAATGGGTATGGACTGAGCATGGACATTAGCACATACTCGCTGTGCATTGTCACTACTACAGTTGGTGCAGATGCACTAACGGCCTCCTCAAGAGGAGGGAGGAAGTGCCGCGACACTCTCTGTGGCTACACTTACAGTATGGTAAAGTCATTTTCTGGGCAGTAACTGCATGGGAACCTGCCGCGAATGCCCTCTGCAATTAGCACACAGGCTTTACACTTAAGATGTGGTAATTTTGGCACTTACCATACTGTAACCAATGGGGGAAAAAAAACCTTTTTACTTTATGTGAAGGGGAGACCTGATGTGCCCTGGAGTAATCCCTGTGGTGTTGGAGCTGAGCACAGCACTATTCCTATGGCTGCAATCCACAAGAGTAGTGCTGCCATGAGAAAGGAAAGAGGAGGCATCAGCAAGAGCTGCAGGATTGTGCCAAGAACGGCAGTGGCAGGAAGGAGACAAGCCATTGGTCCTGGAGCATTATTACTCACCCAAAATGGTGGGGAGTGCTTAGAGCAGCATCATGTCCAGCATGTTTCTTAAAGGAGCCATGGCCTGAGACCTAAAAACCAGGAGAAAGGCAACACTGGAAAATCATTCCCCTTCCCCATGGGCCAAAACCAGGGGATGGAGAAAAGAAGGTCCTGCACAAAGAAACCCTTGCCAGAAGCAGGGACAGAAGATTTAAGGTCGCTCCAGCCAGTACAGAATGTCAGGCAGGGGAGGAAATATGCCTACCACCCCCCCCCCCCCCCCAGAGTACCAGGATCAGGCACAAGAAGTACCCCAGTGGCATCTTGGGACATGAAGGACCCTGACATCAAAGGAGCAATATGGCCTCCCAGAAGAGAAAGAATGATGTCATAGACCATATAAAGGAAGACAAAGAAGAAAAGAGGATGACTGATAGGCATGTAAGGCACTGAGTCTGCCATAGAGAAGCATACAGGGTATTAGTAAGCTAAACACATTAGCAGAAGATCAATGGATCCATGTTCTCAGAAGAGAAAGTTCATGGAAGAAGGAACTCACTGAAGGGAGATATAGAGCCATTTATCTCTCTGTCTTCAGAGAAGAGAGAGAAAGATGCTCGAAAGATCAGAGAGATGCCTTGAAAATAATTTAAAAAAAAACAGAAAGAAAGCAGATAAGAACCAAAACAAAGAACAGCCAGGACTGCAGCCTCAGTGAAGCACCTGAGAGGAAGATCAGGGAATAGGATGTCAATGTCAAACAGACCAGAAGCTCAGAGCAACAAGGTAAGCACTGGGTACAGTGCTGTTAGAAGAAGACAGCAAGAAAGACAGGAAGAAAAAGACAGGAAGAAAAAGACAGGAAGACAGGAAGAAAAAGAACGGCAGTAATCTCTAGCTGCAGTCAGGAAAAATTGATGGCAGAAAGGATCATCAGCTGTTGAAAGCAAAAACAGACCAGAAAGCCAGAGCTAGAGTGCATTGGAACAGCAATCTAGGGAGTAGGTTTACTAAACCGGGCAAATGGTTAACCCAGGCTATCTGCCACTAGGTCCCATATTATTCAATGGGACCTAGTTGCAGATAGCCCGGGTTAACCATTAGCACAGTTTAGTAAACATACACCTAGAAGTCCTTCTTATGAAAGGTGAACCAAGCTACGTAGGATCCTAGTGAATAACTGTCCCAGGGTAGCTGAGTGAAGGTACAAAGCAGAGCACTCACACCCACAAGGGAGTAGCAGAAACAAACATGAGCAGGTGCACCAAAGGTAGCAGGTATAAGCATCTTTATTATGAGAAACACCCCAACGCATTTCAACTGAATGCCTTCTTCAGGGGTCAGGCCTCAAATAAAAACATGAAAATTAAAAGTCAATGAATATTAAAAAAAACAAAAACAAATACATAAACCAGATGAAATAAAATGCACATATAGTACATAGGTAAAAAAATGTAAATGTACTATAAAACATTCTAAAAAGGTAAGGCTATTAGGGCGACCTATTGTGCCCTTGGAAACAGGAACTAAAAAAAACCTGTACAAGATAGAATCAATATTAAAATGGTAGATATGTGAACAAACAATTGAAACAGCACACACAAAAAAGTGGAGGGATGAGGAGGAAGAATAAACATATTGCCCATGTAAACTCACTGTGCCACTGCTCAGAGTAACCAGTTCAAACAATAGTTTAATTTATTTTATTTATTTATAAAACACTTTTATACCGCGCCCTCCCAAGGATCGGATGAGGTTTACAAAGAACATTTGTTGCAAGGCATGACAATGGTGCATGTCTAGTCTTAATACATGGAACATTTGGAACTTTTTTACAGGTAATTTTTTTACAGGTAACATAATAACTATATACAGGCAGTGCAAATTTCGTTTCAAGTTGTGTGCTTGGCAACTAATCTACACTGGTTTATTTACAGAGGGAGTAGCGTGACAACTACGTTCATCTTGGGAAATTGATAGTTTTGCCATGTCTAGCTAGCAGCCCTGCAGTGTAAAGCAGGGACAAGGTCAAATCAAAGAAACATATAATCATTTTACAAAACCCACTGAACAGCAGCCATAAAAAATCATAAACAGAAGGAAAAACCTTCTGGGAAACCAAACTGTAAGAAAACTACTGAAACTTGCCTTCTTGACAAACCATATGACCTTCTGATGCCAAATCAAACAAGATACACTGGTCTGATCATTTTTGACTGATGTTTTGCAATGAATAAGAGCTGGCAAACACAATCTGTCTAGGTGTTATGGACAGAGCTTGACTGTCAAGTTTTGCTCCTTCCTTTTTACAAATCATTTTTTAGTGATCCCCTATTTTTGACATTAACTATTCCTTTAATTTCACTGTTTCTTACATAGTGATTCCTGCTCATTACTTAATAGTTTTGAACATACATTTAATTTACAGCTATTTAATTAAGTTCCTTTTCAGTAGGTCAATGCACTCTGACTTTTTTCGGCACAAATTTTGCCAGTTTTAAAAAGGCAGCATCATTGCTTCACTGTCCTTGTTTAAATTGGCGTCAGAAGGTCATGCAGTTTGTCGAGAAGGCAAGTTTCAGTAGTTTTCTTGTATTTTGGTTTCCCAGAAGGTTTTTCCTTCTGTTTATGATTTTTTATAGCTGCTGTTCAGTAGATTCTGTAAAATGATTATGCTATTTCAATTGTTTGTTCACATATCTACCATTTTAATATTGATTCTATCTTGTACAGCTTATTTTTAATGCCTTTTTGAAAATTGATATTGATGTCATTGTTTCCAATGGAACAATAGTATGCCCTAATAGCCTTACATTTTTAGAATGTTTTATAGTATATTTACATTTTTTACCTACGTATGCACATTTTATTTCATCTGGTTTATTCATTTGTTTTTATTGTATTCTTTAACTTTTAATTTTCATGTTTTTATTTGAGGCCTGACCCCCTGAAGAAGGCATTCAGCTGAAACATGTTGGGCTGTTTTTCATAATAAAGTTACTTATACTTGCTACCATTGGTGCACCTGCTCCTGTTTGTTTCAAGTAGCTCAGTGAAAACAGACTGCAGTGTTAGCCCCTGCAGGGAGATTATAGGCTGAACTTTGCTGGGAGAGACAATCTGCCTCCCAGGCTTGTCAACAGACAGATACAGTGAAGGAAGGAGACTGCATGAGAGCCCTGGAAGTAGTGATAAACTGCATAGATCCTTAGAGTCCAGCAGCTACAAGTACTTCAAATCTATTTTCTATTAGGGTCAAAGTGTTAGACATTTATTTCCAGTGTAGTTGGTATACAGTTGACAGTCAGTGCATACACCAAGGGCAGGCCTACCTTTGGTTAGAGCTAGAAAGGTGTTTTGTAGCTAGTCGGATGTATTGAAGGATCTGAAGGTGTGACTGCCCAAGGCACAGGAACATTACAGATCTCTGTTGGACTTGGATCTACATGACAGACTGAGACACTTTCCAATCAGTGAGGGCATTAAGTGAAGTACCCATCAGTAATACTTAAACTTGCATCACTGCACCTTTGGCCAGATCACTAACTTAACTGAACTCAATTAACAGAAAGAGTGGGTGATACAGGGACATAGATGCTTGATAGGGGGTGTTTGCACCTAACTGTGGTGGGACAGTTGAAATGTTGTGCATACTACCATATGCAGGGATGTACACACAGAGTTTTTTCACCCTGCTGGAGATAAATTGACTACCTGCTCCTCTAATCCCATTCCCGCCTGTTTACTAAACTCTATCTCTTCCATCATCATCCATCTGTCATATCCTTAACCTTTCACTTTCCACTGCAATTGTTCATGTTGCCTTCAAGCATGCTCTGGTCACACCTCTCCTCAAAAAGACCTCACTAGATCATATCCTACCTGTCCTTGCAGCTATTGGCCTATTTCTGTCCTCCCCTTTGCTTCAAAAGTACTTGAAAGAGCAGTTTACCACTGCTATCTTGACTTTCATTCCTCTCAAGCCCATCTAGATCCAACGCAGTCTGGCTTTCATCCTCTACATTCCACAGAAACGTCTCTTGCTAAAGTCTCCAGTAACTTGTTCCTTGCCAAATCCAAGGGCCTTTACTTTTGACCCTTCTGATGCCTTTGACACTGTTGATCATCACCTTCTCCTTGATACCCTGTCCTTACTTAGATTTAGGTGCTCTGTTCTGTCCTGGTTTTCTTCTTATCTCTCCCAGCACACTTTTAGTGTATGTTCTGGTGGATCCTCCTCTACTGCCATTACACTTTCAATCAGTGTACCTCATGGCTCTGTCTTGAGACCTCTACTTTGATCTCTCTACACTCGGTCCTTTGATGCACTTATTTCATTCCATGGTTTTCAGTACCATCTTTATGCTGACGACTCTCAGATCCACCTCTCTGCTCCTGAAATCTCTCCAGGAATCCAGTCCCAGATCTCTGCTTATCCAGCATTGCTGCCCGGATGTCTCACCACCATCTGAAACTGAACATAGCCAAAACTGAGCTCCTTATCTTTCCCTCTAAACCTACTTCCCCCCTTCCTCCCTTCTCTATTTTTGTGGATGACACTAAACTCCTCCCCGTTTCCTCAGCGCGCAACCTTGAGGTCATCTTTGACTCTTCTCTCTCTTTCCCCGAGCACATCCAAATGGCTAAAACCTGCCGCTTTTTTCTCTATAATATCAGCAAAATGTGTCCCTTTCTTTCTACCTCACACTACTAAGACCCTTTTTCACTCACTAGTCACGTCCCGACTTGAATATTGTAACCTGCTCCTCGCTGGTCTCTCTGAATCATCTCTCTCCCCTTCAGTCTGTTCAAAACTGAGCTGCACGGCTTATCTTCTGCCAATGTCGCTATACTCACATAACCTCTCTTCTCAAGTCACTTTACTGGCTCCCTATCAGTTTCCACATTCAGTTCAAACTGTGGCTCCTCACTTCCTTTCCTCTCTTATCTCACTCTACACCCCTCCTTGGGAGCTCCACTCCTCTGGCACATCCATGTGCCCTTTTCTGCCACTGCCAACTCCAGACTTCATTCATTCCATCTTGCTGCTCCATATGCTTGGAACAGACTATCTGAGTCTGTGCGTCAAGCTCCTTCTCTAGCCCTATTCTAATCCAAGCTAAAACCCCACCTCTTTGAAGCAGCTTTTGGATCCTGATGCTCCTCTGTCGAATACTTATGTGTATCTTACCATACTCTAGTCCGCCTATTTCACTGTGTTTTATCTTGATTAGACTGTAAGCTCTAAAGAGCAGGGATTGTGTCTTACATCTATATATCCAGTGCTGCGTATGCCTTGTAGCGCTATACAAATGATTAGCAATAGTTGTAGTGGTAGCTAGGGGGAGATCTATGAGGATTCCTTAAGGTCTGGGACAAGGGCAGCTACCTGGAGGAAACTGGAATACTCCTGATTAGCCAGGAGGGTGTAGCCCCTGTCTTTACCATAATAAAAAAAGGCTGAGAGCCAGAGAATGGAGGGAGTCCCCAGGAAGGACTGCAGCCTTCAGATCTCTGTCCAAGTGTGGACAAGAAGCCCTGTTGCTCAGCATGGAGATTGAAATCCTCTAGGTTTGGTGAGAAGGAAGGGAAGGTTCACCACCTTAGGAAACTATTTGCAGTGTTGGTGCCACACCCAGAAGTTGATTCTACTGCTGGAGGGCAGATGACAGAGAGTGGTTTGGGAGGAGTGCCATCAGGATTACTGACTTTTCAGCCCAGGTTAAACTAGTATAGATTACTTGGAAGCAACATGAACTGCATTGGATTCCCTACACTATAGGGAGGAGTGGCCTAGTGGTGGGGGGCAAGTTACCTCAGGCCAGAAGTTCAAGGGTTTGAATCCTACTAGAGGACAGCAACATTGGGCTGGAATGATTAGGGTTTCTAGTCTCGCAGGTGCTTCTTGTGGCCTTGGGCAAGTCACTTAACTCTCTGTTGCCTCAGGTACAAAAACATAGATTTTAAGCCCTTCAGGGACATGGAAATATATATATAAAGTACCTGAATGTACACCACTTTGACTGGTAAAAAAAAAGCAATATATAAGTCTAGTTAAATAAGACCTGTGCTGCATTTTTCACTCTTCCTAAAAGAGTATATTTTAAAATATATAGACTTAGAAGTAGAATTGTTGAATTAAGCTTCAAAAACTGAGGACTTGGGCACATCTGTTTCTCAACTGAAAAATAATCAACTAGCTGTGTCTCAAGAAAAATTGGTATAAATAGGAAAACTGATCATTTTCATTTTTATAGCTATATACAGTATATATATATATATATATATATATATATATATATTTGTGTGACCAAAATGATTGGAGCCTGTGCCAGAAGACATATGAGGAGAGACTTGAAGACCTAAATATGTATACCCTAGAGAAAAGGAGGGGCATAAAGGGTATTAATGAACAAACCTTTTTCAAAGATGGAGAAGCTATAAAACTAGAGAACATAAAATGAAGCTGCAAGGAGGTAAACTTAAAAGCAATGCAAGGAAATACTTTTTCACAGAATGGGATGGAAGATGGTGCCTTCCAAATGGAAGTGGTGGGATAAAAACAGTGATGGAATTCAAAAAGGCTTGGGACAAACACATAGGACCCCTTTATAGCTAGAGGAGGGAATCAAAGCAAATAACTTTTACGTCTCAAAAAACAGAGAGGAGTAACCTGCAAATCCTAAACAAAGGCACAGAGGAGGCTAACCTGCATGGAGTGGCAGGTAAAACTCTTGCCACCTCACTAGACAGACTAGATGGACCATTCAGGTCTTTATCTGCTGACATTTACTATATGAGGAATTTGAATTTGAGAATTTTAAACTTTCCTCAAATTCTGATGTCACATCCTAACTATTATATAACTCCTCCTGATTAACTATTTTATAAGAAGGTTTATGAAGGAGGTTTTGAAATCTTGATTCAGGTGTTTCTTCATTCCAAAAGATTTATTATCTTCCTTCTTCAGGGAAACGGAAAATTGAGGGACAAGGCGCTGCCTCAGTTATTGAGGTATCTTATGATAGTCTGGATATAATGGCTATATTGGAAGTGTCTAAAAAGGAGATGATTAATAGATCCACACTGCTGGTGCCATTTGTTTTTCTTCAGGATGAAGAAGCTATGTTATATATGTGTTTTAAATTGTCCGATATGTTTTTTGGAGGAGAGAATGCAAATCTTTCTGGAAGTTTCTAGGTAGACTCAAGAAGGAAGGACAATTTTTTCCATCAAGTTCTTTCTATTGGTGCTAGATTTCTGTGTAAAGGTATAGTTAATTTAGATAACACAGCCTGTCTTTTTTGATCCATCACAACTGTGATTTTTCCTGGACTCCAGAGGAATTCCATGTAGAGGTACACAAACTGCTCACAGGGTTTAATAGTTAGGTATAATATGAATATGGGTGAGGGTTGGTTTTCTCCTAGTTATTTTTTGAATCTTTAAGTCCATCTTCCTTTGGTTGTGGCTTTGGTTCCTCTTTGATATGGTGGACTAAATTGCATAAGGTATATGTTCATGTTTTCCTTATTTCACTAATGAGGTAAATTACTCTGTTGACTGTATGTTATTCTTGTAACAAATGTTTGTTGTAATTAATTTGAAAAGCAAATTAAAAAATAGTGCTCCTAAATCAATGTAACAAGTGTTAACTTACAAATGTTTGCACGTTAAGTTGATTATGAGCCCTAAAGTGTGATGATTGCACTTACTGTAACTTAATCAAAAAAGGTTAAGGTGCAGTAAGTGCAAACCCTGTGCAATAAATACTGGGGAATGTCCATTTGTCCTACATTTAGCCAGGCTCGGTGCAAGGATTTGAAGTATCCTAGGTGGACCCTCCATCCTGAAGGCCACCCAGGGTTGCCCTGTCCCTATTGCCGCTGCTATCACCCACTCTCCAGAGCTTGTAATGGAGGCAATAGTTCAGAAACCGCGAGCACTTACTTTAATTTACCGGCGCTGCCTCACAGTTTCTGCTCTTGACCTTCAGCCTCTGCCACTTCCCTCCGATGCACACTTCCAGTTTGAAGTGTGCATCAGAAGAAGGTAGAAGAGGCTGACTGTCAAGAGCAGAAGCCATGGGGCAGCTCAGGTGACAAGGTAAGTGCTGCTTCACAGTTTCTGAACTATTGTCACCATTGTAAACCCTGGAGAAGGGTGGCAGCAGCAGCAATTGGCACCTCTGGAGGACGAGTGCTCTAGGCAACCTCTTAGTTTGCACAATGAAAGCACCAGTCCTGCATTTAGGGCCGACATTTGCTGCATGGCAGCCGCATTCCCTGCCTTCGCAGGTAGTGCTGAAGCACCATCTTACATGTTGAGACAAGGAACGCAGGTCTGGCATCACAGGAATGTGGCAAGAAGAGAGAGGCAGTGGCTCTGATGTTCTGGCTTCCCCCAAAACCTGATCCCACCTCCCACCATCAACCTTCCCACCATTTATGGATGATTAACACTAGGGGTCAAAGATGCCATTTTGTCAGTCACCATAGCTGGGACAGGAGCGGTTGTGCCAGTGCTCAATGGTGGCCCACATGCTAGCTGTTTCTGATCAACTAGCCCACTATGGGGAAAAATATCCCCCACCGAATTCTGAAACACCGCTGACATGCACGTCCAGAGTGGTAGCATGGGAGTTAAGAACGTGGGCAGAACAGGGGTGTGATCAGATGCAGAGACATAGAAAATATATTCCTGAAAGGGCCGTGTACATATGAGGTGTAATCCGGAAAACATCCATGTTACACCTGCTGAAACCAGCTATAAGGCACGGACTTAGAAAAAATCCAGCTCTGCCCCGCAATGTGTCCCATTTAGGTGAATGGATGTGACAAGTAGGTTTTGAAGTTCCACCAGTGCAGTCAGGACAATTACAAGATGCAGTCATAAGGTACATGGAACATAACCTTCTTTGTGTAATTTATGACTGCACATCTCCAGCAATATCAAGAGCAACAACAGTGCTTTATGTGCCAAGGAGAAAATCTATGGGACCCCAAGAAACCTATGCACATAAAGATGGGACTGCTGATGCAGGGAGATTATGGATGTGAGCAGGGAAAGGATACCATGTAGGATGCGAACAAGAGATCAGATATGTAGCCCTGGTACCCCATGTGTGTATGTTATGTTATAGCTGATATGTACAAGTGCAGGGCAGCCCTCTGGCAGAATCATGTTGCTGTCGCAGAAAGTGAGAGCGTGTGTGTGTGGTTTGAGGGGTGCATGGGGGGAGCTGGTGTGGGCAGCAGCAGTGCAGGGGGGAGATGAAAGCCTGGTCAGTACCTGGACTGTATGGATGACCACAGTGTTATCAGGTGCCAGTGTGATAAGGCAGACAAACACAGAGAGGGCCCACTGTAGCCAATGTTCAAACATATGGCCAGCAAAGATAAGGGACTCCCATAATAGGGGCCCCAGCACTGCAAACAGCACTAATCCATGCCCATGATGCACAGTGTGCTGTTGAGCATAAAGTATTGCTGTATGCACACCTGAATGCCCATAATCTGAGGGACACTAACAATGATAGTGATATTTCTGTACAGGTAACCACATGGCAACCTATGCTGGTACCACCTGGTGCATTATACACAGGGTACCCCATATACAGCAGATATTGTTGGCAGTGTGGAAGGGTAAACACACATCTGTGGTGTCTGCCACTGGGAGACATGACCGATGTGTCAACATTCCCCAGACTTTCCCACACACACCCCTACCCCTACCCAGGCCAGGATGCATGAAAATTGAAAGAGTGGTGACATATCTGGGATCAGGCCCACTCCCTCATGCCCACCTAGCACTGACTGGGAGAGCAGTGCTACAAATCTGGCTATGGGAGGGCAGACAGGGTTGCTCCACAGATCTTGGATGTAGACAGAGCTACATACCCCAGATGGGACAGGTATAGCTGCTGTAATGAATGCCAGTATCCACAAACAGCGGTGCAGGTATACGCAGAGGCCCACATTGTCACACCACTGGGGTCTGGATGTGGAGGAGAAGGTGCACATGCTGCTGAGGATGCTCTAGCTGTGGGATATGCTCCACTATGCCCCTGTCCAGACCCCATGGGAGGCACACTGGAGTGAGCATGGGGCTGTGTAGGGACAGACCGCCCAAGGACATAGTGCAGCTCCATCAGGATCTCTACCATGGTAGCCTCGTACATGCAGCCCCCAGTTTTTGCTGTTGTCAATAGGCTGCTGTGGCAGAAGTGATGGTGAGGGGACATGGTGCTCCAGATCATCCATGCCAGGGCCATCAGGAAGCTGCTGTAGTGTGGCGGGACCAGCAGTATATGGCAGTGGGGAATCAGGCGGGGTCCCCCTCTGTCCTGTGGTATCTTCCATGGACACTGTTGGCAGAGCAGGCACCGCTGCTTATGGAACTACAGTAGGGGCACCTGTGATGACACAGACAACATCAAGGGACCAGACCTGCAACTGCCAACGCAGACATTGATGGGGTGGCAGTGTGGCAGCCATGCAGGTGAGCCAGTAGGCCACACAGGCACAGAGGTGTTGCTGACATGGTTAGCCACACACCCTGTGACCATTTGTGGAGCCAGATGGGCACAGAGGCCTGTGCACAGACATCCACTTTGGTGCCCTCTGCATTCAGCCCCACCACCACCAGCTGGTGGCCATGCTGCCAATGCCCCAACACACAGGCCAAAATTGGAGCATACACACCCAATATGAGTGCACCTGGCAGCGGCAGCATGGATGGGACAACATGGCTGCCAATGGTGGTGGGGGGGCTGAATGCAGAGGGCACCAAAGTGGATGTCTGTGCACAGGTGGGGAGGGGGGTATACACTGAGCAAAGGACAAGGACACACTCAGCACACCTGTACCTTGCTCCTGGGGTACCTGAGATGTATTGAGAGGGCCAATATCCCTTGAGGTGGCAGGATCAATTATAGCAACGATGCACTGTTTGAATTCAATGAGCTGCTCGCCCTGCGCACCCTCAGCCTCTTGCTGTACCTTCTGTGCAGTGTTGTGGTACACCTTCCATCACCTGTGCTTCACATCCTTGATGTTGTCGTTCCGGTGATATATGACATTCATATGGTGGCAAGCATCCAGCCACTGCCACTGCTTCAAATAGGCACCCACATGTGTGGTGCATCACCCACCAATTGTGGCAGCCGCTAGAGGATCTCCTCCAGCATGAGGGTTACTCACCCTTGGACAACCTTGCCTTCCTGTTAGCGACATTAGGTGCCATTACATGGATTGTCTGTGACATACAGGCAATTGCCGGAGACCTGGGATGTGCCTGTCCGGGATGTGCATATCAGAATGTGCCAACACTTACATCTCTGCATCAACATGCCCATGGCTGCATACATATATTTTTGCCTGCACACCTCCCCCCCCCCCCCAGTTATGCATCGATACAGAGTGGAGGGGATGGCATGTGTATGGAATGCAGAAGGTCAGTGGTTCACCTCCCATAACCTGCACAATGCAGGGAAATGTCAGTGGCTAAGCAGCAAACTTCAGAGAGGAAGCAGCTATAGTATGTATGAAGGGGATACAGGACATGCTGGGGGCCGGGCACATGCAAACAACCTTTATGCTGCATTGACCAACCTGTGCATATGTGGCTATATGGCACCATGCGTGCCCATGCCTGTGAACGGGTGCCTCTATGCATATGCCATGGACATGTCAGTGTACACTCAAGTCTGAAAGTTTTGCGGCAGGACTGACACAATGTGGGACAGTGATGGTCCCACCTGCAGCTCACCGAGCTACATGGCAATGGGTGCTCAGCAATGCACAGTCATCTGGCTGGAATGTGACAACATGCAGGACATCCAGGAATTGTATGTGCTGGCCCTACTGCACAGCTGTGACCACGATGGCCAGGACATGGAGTGGAGGCACCCACATGCACATGTCCCTTGGCAGAGGGTCTAATACATGGACATAAGTGATGCAGCATGTGTGGCATGGTACCCGTTTGACAGGGCTGCCATACAGTACATGATCTCTGCCAGCAGCTGGAGTCATGACTCTAAAGCCCCATGCAGAGGAGCCATCCAATACCAGTACACCTGAAGGTAATGACCGTGCTGGCCTTCCTTTTGACCGGCTCAATCCAGATGGTGCTGTCAGTTGTTGGGGGACTCAATCATCTTGCAGTATCTTTATCTTTATCTTTATTCCATCACTTGATAGACCGCTTTGTCAAAAAACATTAAGCGGTTTACAATAAAACAAGGTCAAGCGCCGCAAATCATAGAAAAGAATGCCATAAATAACAGGAAAGAGGAAGAAAAAGGACAGAATAAAAACAATTAAAACCAAAAATCCGACTAGTACTCCAGGGGGTCAGACACAAATAGACAAATCCAAAGGACAAAACAAAAACAGGAGACAAACCCAATAATAAAACCACGAATGGACCAATCGAGAACTTCAAGGAGGGACATCGGGAGGTAAATTAAAGGCTAATTGGAACAGATGGGTTTTGAGTAGTGTCTTAAATTGAGAATAGGAAGGTTCTAAATGGAGGGAAGATGGTAATGCATTCCTCAATACAGGACTGAGAATAAAGAAGACTGAATGACGAGTTTGTTCCAGATGTGCCTGTGATGGGGAAGGTAGGGACAAACGATTTGCATGTAAAGAGCGGAGCTGGCGATATGGAGTATGAAGGGAGATAAGGTCTGCAAGATAAAGAGGATTATTAGTATGAATAGCACGGTGCATCAAAATGAGAAATTTATAATGGAAGCGAAAGCGGAGAGGCAACCAGTGTAAATGAAGAAGAATGGGGGTGATGTGATCAAAGCGATGGACAAATGTGACGAGACGGGCTGCAGTGTTTTGAATAAGTTGTACACGTTGAAGCTGGTAATTTGGAAGGTTAGCGAAGACAACAGTACAGTAGTCAAGCCTGCTGGTAACCAGGGCCAAAACAAGGGTAATCAAGGAACCAGAGGGAAGAAGGGAGCGGACAGCCCTAATTCGACGTAAAACAGCGAACGAACGACGGGTAAGAGAAGAAATATGACTGTGGAAGGAAAGAGAGGAATCTAAGATAACCCCTAGATAACGGAAGGAGGTGGTAAGAGGAATTGAAATTGGGCCAATCTGAGGTGCAACAGAAGGACAAGGGCCACTCAGTGAAACCCACATAGCTGTGGACTTAGAAGGGTTTAAATGCAAAAAGTTCTGAGAAAGCCAAGAGGCGATATGAGAGAGGCAAAGGTTAATCTGAGAGATGTCCAAGGACAGTGGTGAGGTATGGAAGAGAAGAATAATGTCATCAGCATATATGTAGGAGGATACTGAGTACTGCTGTATCAGGAGGGGCAGGGGGGAGAGAAAAATGTTGAACGGTAGAGAGGAAAGAACAGAACCCTGGGGTACCCCACAAGTGAGAGGGAAAGAAGTGGAGGACTGATTGTTCGACTGGACAGTGAAGGAACGGCCGGTAAGAAAAGAGCGGAACCATTGCCAAACAGTGCCACGTAATCTGACATCAAACAAACGGGAGGGATCGATCAGGTCCTGGTGCAGTCCATGGTGCAGACCATCTGCTTCCCAGCAACTCAGCAGGACCAGCACCAGACCATGCAGGACTTTTATACTGTGTCAGGGTTCTCATCAGTCCTAAGTGTGGTGGATGTTCCTTCCTGTCCCCGTGACAAAGTGAGACTATGTATCAAAACCACAAGGCCTTCCACTCTGTCAACATGCAGGTGGTGTGCAATGCGCATGGGGAGATAACGGACATCTGTGCAAAGTACCCGGGTCCTGCCATGGTGCCTATATCCTGAGCCAGTCAGAGCTCCATGGATGGCTTGAGAGGGGCCACATCACTGGCTGATGGCTGTTAGATGGACATATACACAGATACCCTGAGACAGGAAGGCAAGGAGCACTGCATGGAGGTGTGTGCAAAGGGCAGGTGAGGTTGGGCCCCTTGGCCCTGGGGGGACTGCTGAGCACATACAGGAGGGGCCCCCTACCCCTATGCCACCCCATGCATGCAGCAGGAGATGGAGGCAGGTGACTGGAATGGCAGCAGCAGGCCTTCATGTACCGGCATGCCATGCAACCCTGTCTTCCGCCACCCAGAGGTGAGCCAGATGTGGGCCAGGCACAGGGCAGGGGCAACATACATTCCCAGAATGCCCAGGCCCACCCCCCTACAGGGACCCTGTGCCTTTGGGGATACCCATGCACAAGTGATGGGTTGCCCACAGGCATCCCTAGGACCATCCATACAGTGGACACAGCCCTGCATATAAACGGTCAGCTGTTCACAGCCCACAACATGTCACTAACACATGACCCCCCTCACTAACACACCAGCTGATCAATGGTTTGCTGTTCTGTCTCCCACTGCAGGTGACTGAGGATACCCCCTATATGACTGATTGATGACCCCCATACTCCACCCTAGCAGCCCAGCACAGCACTGGTACAACCGTGTGCACAAGACCACACAGGGGATCATCAAGTGCACTTTCGGCCAGTTGAAGTGTCAGATTTGATGCCTGGACCAGTCGGGGGGAACTGCTCTATAGGCCTTTCAAGGTGTACCAGATCACCATGGCATGCTGCATGCTCCACAACTATGCCCTGCAGCACTGATAGCCACTGCCAGATGAGCCTGAGCCAGCCCAGGTTGACGGTAATGAGCCGGATGCCACTGCAGATGTGCCCCAAGGCGCACAGTCCAGACGGGGGGGGGGGGGTGGTAGCTCATGACAGCCTTGTCCAGGGACACTTTGCCAGACTGTCTGAGCCATATGTTCTCCACCCATACAACCCGATGCTCATACCAGCACCTGGTGAGGGCATGGGGCATATAGCACAGCCACCATGGGCCGTTGCATGTCCATACCATGTAGACATGGCCTGTGTGGCTGACCCATGCCTCTGTGTGATGTGCACATTACCTGTATGGGATATTGGTCACAGCAGTGTGCCACTCTGGACTGCCCCAGGGTCTGGGGTTTGGGGCCTGCCCCACCAATATTTTTGCTGACATGTGCCAGGGGTGTGGTGTCCACACAACCAGGTTCCATGCCCCTCTTTGGACCCCATGTATGCCATAATATAGGTCCAGTGGCATCTTCAAATGGTGCCCTGCATGCGGGCCTATGTGCCCAGACATGTGTGTCCATGGCATGGCACCCATGGCTGCTGAAGCTGGAACGAACACATCAAATGGTCCACCTCTCCCTTGTGCTTCCATCACCTGCCCATTGCCCACTGCCAGTGCCGCACATGTGGTGGCTGTCATGGGGGGCGGGTCATGCACATGGTATGCAGCATACACATGGTACCCCCAGCGCATCACCATCCAGCTACACAGGGCATGCATGGCTGTCATTATACATTGCAGAAGCAGTCCCAGGCATGTTCCTTTCACATGGGACAGGTGTCTATGGCAGCATGTGGCCCCTGCACCCAGCCCACCCACACTGCAATCGGCTCCACTGTGCCACCACTAGCCACCCCCCCCCCCCACAACTCACTGACTTGCACATTCCACACGTGTCACATGCCTGGGACACCCATGCACCCTCCCATCACCCTTACCATGACTATTGTGCTGCCAGCACTGGTGGCCCACCCCAAGCCCCCCACCCTCCCACATTCTGTTTGTCAATGAACAGTGTGGCTGGTCATCTGCAGGCCCCATCCTAACCAACCCTGCACACCACCTGCAGCACATCCTGCTCCTACTCAGCTTCCATGTACAGGGCTGCTACATGTAGCTCTTACTGTGCGGTCAGTCTGCCATGCCTCCCTACCCTCCATGTCATGGGTCACTCCACATCATTCCTCGGGGATGCCCGCACATCTTGGCTGTCCACGTGGCCTTGCCTTGTCACATTCATGGCCTACTCTGGCCCAGTCCCTTCTCCCCATCTCACCCCCTCTTCATGACATGCACTACTAGCATCTGTGCTGTGGTCAGCCCCACCGCCCAAGGCCACGACACTCCCATGGACCGCTGGCTGTGCTGCTACTACATGTTCATGGCTTTCCTCCCCCCTTGTGGCGACACCCCCCTCTCCCTGGATGCTTGCCCCATCCCACATTACTGTAGTGGCCAGCCTACCTGGCTATTTGGCTCTGCTGTGCATGGGCTACCGTGAACATGTGTCATGCAATATGGCATCTACCCTGTAGTGCTACATATATGACCAGGGCCATTGTTGGTCAGGGTTGCTCTGGGCAAAAAACACATAGGCACACAAGACACACATGTTGAACAGCATAACACTTTATTTACCCAGCTAACATGCATGGGACAGACATATAATATGGGCAGAGTCCACACACATTGGCAAGCAGGTGTGCCCCACAACACCCAACCCAGACCTCTGCTGCACCTAAAGGGCCATTAACGCTGCCGGCCAGTCCACCCTGGTTGATGTCACTGCACCAGCAGCCACTGTCATGGCTCATGATGCTTGGTGGTATGGCTGTCCCTCCGTGCCTCCCTGGTGGTGGGGCCCCCTCAGTGCCCCACAGGGCTGTTTGCTGTGCGACTAGGGGGTGGTGTGTGGGGCTGCAGATGGACCTCCAGGCCCCTGAGCTCATCCCTCAGGCCCTGCACCTTACCCTTGAGGCCTTCCACATGGTGTGAGAGGTGGGAGAGAGGGCCCGCACAGCCATGTAGGTTGCATACAAGCACGCACTCAAGATGGCCCATGGCTAGTGTGTCTCTTCGGCCTCCACCTAATTCTTGGGACCCCTCATTGGGCCCCACATCAGATAGGGGTGGGCTTTGTGGCCCACCAACACAGGAGCCCTGCTTCCATGTGCACCCAGCCTCAGGAACCTCTGCCGCATCACCACCCTCATCACTGCCATGACCTGGCACCACCGCAGCCTCCTGGCAACCCCAGCTTCCATAACCTGTGCCCCCCACTGCTTCCTTGCCATCTGCATCCCTCTCCTGCTGCACTATCACATCCCACCCCACACCCACAATCAGAACCCCCATCCACTCTGTACACCTGTTCTTGTCCACACTCTCCCCCTGCATGCCCTAAATCCCCTCACCCTTGATCCCACCCTCCTGCCACTCACACCCTCCCCACACATACTCACCCTGCCTGCACACAGACTCCTTACCTCGCTCCTGCCCCCCTGACACTCACCCCCCCCCCCCATTCCAGGCATGAATAAGCATTGGGAAAAGTGCTTGTTAAGGCTGAAAAATATACAGATGGTCAAAGAAGATAGCACTCCATCATTTAGCACAATCACAATGATAATAGTAGCGAGATCTGAACAATGTTTTTTTTATTTCTAACCCACCACTTCAACCATTAGGCTGTTTCTAGATGTCCAAGTTTTGTAATACTTTTCTAGGGATATTGATGTAGACTTCCCTGCAGATGTCTATATTGGGACATCCACATTTGTGAAATCGTGTCTACACCTGGACATGCCTGCTTTTGTTGCTGGACATTCTGGCTTAGACATCCCAGATTGCTCTTAGACAACCTTTCTAAAATGCCCCTCCACATGTCCATATCCTGCTGTGTTTCACTAAGAGCAGTTTGTGTAGGACTTTTACTACACTGACTGCTTTTAGCGTGTGGTAGCAGTTTCCTCAGGTTGTTAGCATAAGTTATAACACAGAATAACTGTTACTGCACTTTATTAAAATGGAATATATATTAGAAAGTCCTTACTTACATAGAACTGTTTTTCATTAAAACAAACGTGAAAGAAGTGATTAAATATCTGAAAATCAAGGAAAAATTCCAAAAATAACCCAAAAGTAATGAGAAATGTGTTGTCCATATCCCTATAAAGTAACTGTAGAAAAGTACTATCTGTTGAATATTCATATATTTTTAAATAATGCAAAAAAAATACAGATTTGAAAATGTATATAATTAAATATTGTAAGGTGATATCGAGTATTTACCATTTCTCAGTTTAGAATCGATTGCAATTTTAAACATTCTGTAACGGATAGTAACTATTATATAACTGGAATTGAACTATTTCTCCATGGCACAGATCTATTGAAGTCACTTGGCTGTAAATATGGAGCACACCAAGACTTTTCACCAGCAGCCATGGAGAAAGTCATGTGTGATGTTCCTCTATTAGCAAGCTTAATTTTAATATAAACAGTACCACAGGATTCTGCACTGCACTTACCACATCTCTTCCTATTATTTCACATTATGCTAATTTCTAAGCTGTCTTTCAATGTGTGCATCTGTGATATATTTTAACAGGATGAAGCAGGATGAAGTTTCATATCGTCCAGTACTACAACTGGCTTTTTATCTTGCATAGCTCTGCTCCTCTTCCTTCCCTCTTCCCTCCCTCCCTCAAAAAATAATAACTGAATTTTCTTTACTTGATTTATGTTCTGGGCTTTCTGTCAGTGGACAAGTAGTTGGCAGTTCATGCTTCACAGGACATATGGATCCAAAATGTTTGGGCAAAGAATACAGCCAAATCTGAGAAAATGATGACAATCTGTTTTTTGCAAATTTCAATTTAATTGAATGAAGAAAGGATTTATATATGTATTCATTTTGTAGTCTGCTCCTCCCACCTATAAGCTCAAAGCTGATTAGTTTTTAAGATTTCAGAATAATATATAATATACAATATATTAAGATAGAAATTCCTACTAAGCAATAAAATATTTCAGCAAATAAGTTATGATTCAGTAACCTAACCATATATCTAATAGGGGTGTGAAGGCCAAATATTTTTGTTTCCCATGTAGCTTATTGGCTTTTTTGTTTTGTTCAGTTGTTATTTTCTTTTTTTTTTGTGGTAGGGGACAGTGTTGTTGATAGCATGCGCAATTATGCAATGCTGAAACACTCACTCAATAGAACGCACTGTTGGACAATAGGACATGCTATTGAGCAGTAGTGTGTGCTGTTGAGCAATAGTGCACACTATTCACAACACGGAGGAAAAAAACATAATTTGGGGTTCAAACATGTGGAAGCTAATTCCAAGATGTGCTTCCCTGGGTCTTCTGGACATCCAGACATCCGGACGGCCCAGAGATGTACCAGATTCTGCTCCTGCATGGGCTAGATGTCACCGCGAGAGCAGAATCGCAGCATACAGCTATGATTTCCAGGCTGTGCCTTGATTCAGGCACCCTGGACGTCCCGGCACTTACCCATCTAGCCCAGCCTGGCTCCTGCATGGAGCGGCAGTGGCATGGCATCCTATTTCGATGCTACCACAACTCCATGCAGGAGCCACGATCACCAGCTGAACACCTTGCACCAGGGTCAGGCCATGGGGATCCCTCTGCACCTCCTTACCTGCCTTTGGTGCCCCAGGTCCAGCAACCCTGATGTCCAGGGAGACTAATTCCAACTCTGAGGTGGAATAAGTCCCCTGTTTACATGGCCAAACCTGGACATACAGGGCCAACCTCAGAATCGTCTCTGTATGTCTGGGGTCATGACGCCACCCACTGCCCGCCCTTGCTCCTCCCTCAGCCTGCCCCTCCCACACATGAACAGAGCTCTCCACACAACTCACATCAACGTGCGGGGAGCTCTGTTCCCACCAGCATAATCCAGGTTTTAGTGGATCTGAATGTCCAGATCGGATGTCCAGACTCATTAAATGTGGGTCAAAATGCCCCCCCCCTGATGTTTTGGGTTACAAATGATATGAAACAATATGGGAAATGCTGACATCCCCCATATCATTTCAAATGAATGCACATACCTAATGAAAAAATAATTGTTAAAATGCTCTTCCTGAAAATGGAATAACTTTTTTCTCAACTATATCTCTAATGGAATCTTATTCCACCAGGTAAAATCAGAATAGAAGCATTTTGTTTGGTTTCTATCAGTTTAGAGTTGAAATTTGATAGCATGAAACTGATAGAAGTTTTGAATGTAACAATAAATTCATACTGGCAGTAAGGTCTGCTTTTTAATTCATTTATGTATGCATATACAGTAATAGAGGTGGTTGAATAGGTTTGGATTTAACCTGTTACCTCCTAACATAGAATGGATTATTTGAATCACAGTTACCTCTGTCCTAATGTTCTAATCCATTGTGACTCTGTTCATCCTTATCATTTAGGGTTTCTATTGTACATTTTAGGGATGTGCATTCATTAGCATGCATTTAGTTTATTAGCTGGCCTGAAAATGTTTAGTGCGTGCTAAATCGATTCAATACACATTAAAGGGAATATTACCATACAGGTCTTTATCTGTTGTCATATATGATGTTACTATGTTACTCATGATAAACTTTATTGGGAGCAACAATGTGGACAATCACATTATCCCTTGTGGCAAAATAAAAAATAATATTGGCTGGGATCTGAAGGACACTAACTCATATCTCACACGAATTAACAAGATGATTCAAAACAAAACACCTTTTTCCTTTCTTTCTGATTATTTAGTTTTTCTCTATTATGCTCATTTTAATAACAATCAAATTGAACAAATTAAATGACCTACCAACTCATCTCTTCAGTACTCAAAACAGATTCCTGAAATTTAGCTTAATTTCTATGTAAAATGATTAATAGTGCATATGAAGCCCTAAAGACATTCAAACCTTAAGGATACATTTTCTATAAATTATAAATCCATCTGGTTTCAGCTGTAATAACCTTTTTTCTCTGTTTCCTCCATGGATGCTGGCAGGAACCTGGTCAATAACCATAATCTTCAATGTGGCAAACAAATGTGAATGATCTAGACAGTACTGTATAATGGAAGCAAAGATTTTCTCATAGGCTACAAAATATCTGTGTTCATTGACCCTAGACTTCAATGGCCAAGTGATCATACCAACATAGTTATTTATTTAGTAGTATTGAGCACAAATTTAAAGATACCTGTGAGACTGTGGGGCATTGTAAATGTGGGCATTTTAAGGCTTGCAAAAATATAGAGGATGCATCATCTTTCAAAAATCCATTTACTGGGTGCATTCATCAATTAAAACACAGTATAGATCTACCTGTGGAATGGATGTACGAGGTGTGATCAAAAAGTATCGAGACTTGTTGTGTAGCTATAATACAATATGTCGCACCACGATTCTATTAAGCATGCAGTGACCTAGTTATGTGCTTTGCATGTGCAGAGTGTAATGTGGTTGCATCACACCTGTACTTTTTTTAATCATGTGATGTTTGGTATCATTGAAAAAGCAGTTTGTCAGATTTACGATGAGTGAAAAAATTACACAGTGAATTTGCATTAAATTCTGCCAGAAATTTGGAGATTCACGCAAAAAGACATGTCAAGTTACAGCAAGTGTATGGTGATGAATGCATGAGTTATGCTTGAGTTTATGACTGTTACAGATGTTTCCAGAGGGCCGCCAAAGTGTTGACAGTGATGAATGTTCTGGAAAGTCATCCACGAGCAGGAATGAAGACAAAGTTGAAGCAGTGCTTGCCGCAATACGCTCAAATTGTCGGCTGAATATCAGGGAGCTTGCTGAGGGCATGGACATCAGTTTCAGGTCAGTACAGTTCATTTTTATTGTTGATTTGATATGAGGCCATTTGCCTGCAAAATTCATGATGAAACTCATGTCCCCTGACCAAAACAAAGATTGACTGCAGCCAAGGTTTATGATTATGACCCAGAAACGAAGGTTCAATCCTTACAATGGAAGACTTCAACCTCTCCCAGAGCCAAGAAAGCTGGTCAGGTGGGGAGCAATGTCAAGGTCATGCTCACAGTTTTCTTGTTCATCACAGGGTTCATCATGAGTATGCTCCAGAAGGTCAAAACCATCAAAAAGGAGTACTATGTCCAAGTTCTGACTCGTTTGAGAGATGTAGTTCGTCATAAGAGGCCAGAGTTGCACAGGAATGGTGAATGGCTGCTTCATCATGATAATGTCCAACTCACACATCACCACTTGTCCAGTAGTTCTTGGCCAAACACCAAATCGAGCAAGTCCGACAGACTCAGTACTCACCTGACCTCACACTCACACTTTTTCTTATTTCCAAAAATGAAATTACCACTAAAAGGAAGGAGATTCAATGACTTGGAGATCATTAAGCAAAATTTTACACAGCAACTTCACAGCTTAACGAAAGAGGCATTTCAAAATTGTTTCCAGCAGTGGCAGGAACATTGTAAGAAGTGTGTTTTATCAGAAGGGAACTACTTTGAAGGAGACTGAGTGCAATAATTGTCAGCATTATACTTCTTGTGTTATTGTACAAGTCTCAATACTTTTTGATCACACCTCGTAGTTTATAAGTTTGAGTGACACTGTGGGACGAACTTGAGTGGAGGAGTAGTCTAGTGTTAAGGAAACAGCCAGGGCTCAGAAAGGCACGTGTTCAAATCCACCTGGAGCTTCTTGTGCCCTTGGACAAATCACTTAACCCTCTACTGCTTTAGGTCCAAACTTAGATTGTAAGCCCTCTGGTGATAGGGAAATGCCTACTGTACCCAAATGTACTGTACCTGAATGTAACTTGCCGAGAAAGGCATGAACTAAATATCTGAAGGGCTAATAAGTTCTTTCAAATTGCATTTTCTACTATAGGCAAACTCAGGTATTCTTGAAAGCAATCATGCAATTGAAGAATTGACAATGTTTCCTTATTGTTGATATTATTTTATTAGTTATTGAAGAATACTGTAAAATGCATGTGGGTCTATTGTGTGTTGACGTAGTGGCTCCTTTAGGTTGTAACAAAAGACGGCGATCATCAAAGAGAGCCCTATAATACAGTATGTTCTCTTGACTACAGTATGTGATCTGAGTATCCTCTAGCTAATAATTTTCTACTCAGACTTTTAGCTTGTTTCTTAAACTCCATAACATCTGAACAGATGTGTTGATAATATAAACAATCGAGAGAATGGAAAATTATTTTTAAATGACTCAGGTGGCAACTTTTATACTGCAAAAAAGTGTTTGTGTCTGTTGGTCTGGTATAAATCATTGTACAAAATCAGTCTTCTAGATAGCTGTTCCACCACTGAAGCCCACCTCTCAATTTTAGCTATTGTGAGAGACAATCTTTGGAGCTGATTGCTGCTCCTCATCATCATCATCATCACTGTCCTTAATGCCCTGCTGAGCCATCATATCCAATTCTTCATTGGCGAGCTCTCCCACACGTTCCATTAGAACATCTGCAGCATCATCCTCTTGCATATCTTCGAAACCTTCACCACCAATCCTATGCGCCAACTCAATAATTACATGCACATTGCTGTTTACATGTTCATCAACACCAGAATAGACTTCAAAATTTGGGACACACTCTGGCCAAACCTTCTTCCAGCAGTTGTTTATTGTTGCCTGAGATACATTTTGCTATGCTACTTCAACATAGTCAATAAAGTGACGAATCACGATGGATTTCCAGACGTCCATCATCGTGACTTCTGGGTTTGCATTCAAAGCATTGTGTGTATTATTTTATTATTTATTTATTTAACAGTTCTTCTATACCGCTCTATTCTAGATCAGAGCGGTTTACATCCAACATCAACCATACAACACAGGAACCCTGAGTTGCATTTACAATAAACAGGAGATCAACTTGGAAGTAACTGGGGGGAACTATGTACATTGTATAACATATCTACATCTTATTTACACTGGGGGTCCTGATTCCATTTCAGTGGGTATCTTCTGATCGATCAGTTGATTATCCTTTTTCATGCTGAGTCTGATTGTTTAATTGCAATGAGTGATTGTCTGTATTGCGGTAGAGCTCCTGGATATAGTGGCTTTTAAAAGCCTTTGTGATTCTATGATCCAGTGCTAGAGACATCCCTGAATGAAGTTTGTCTATCACACAAATGTTATCACTGAGGCTCATAACAGCCTTCTTTCACTTGAGCACACTTTTGTTAGCGCTTGCACTACGCTTAGATGCTATACTGTATACTGTTTAAGAATTTAATATCCAGCTGAATGTTCCTTTTGGTTAGCTGACCTATTTGTGACGATGATCTTCTATTACTGTATTTTGTAAGCACAAAAGGAAAGCTAATAAAAATTCTTAGAGTTGACCTGTGTGAGATGACCATTTTCTGAGCTGAATGCTCATTTAATATCCAGATGAATGCTCGTTTTAATCAGCTGACCTTTCCCTGAGTTGCTGAACATGTGTTTTGCAAAGGTGGCCCTTTTCTCGAGTTGCTGAATGCTCGTTTTACTAAGGTGATCATTTTTCTAAATTGAATGTTTGTTTTGAGTTTAATATCTAGCACTAATAGAGATCCAAAAGGGCATGGAAGCAGAGTCACCTTGCTGGACCACGTCCCAAGGCTGCGCTCTGAGAATCAGAAGTATTGTGCAAGTCTGCAAATAGCCACGAGGTGCCCGTGAATACAGAAAAGTGGGTTACTCTTTATTTCATATGAATAGGTGAATCCGTGAATATGAAACATCTGAATAATGAGAACTGACTGTATATGTATTGCTTCATCTTGCGCTATTACTGAATATAGAGACTAAACATCAAATGTTACCATAATGTAACATGTTTCAGTCTTCTGTATTTCCTGTAAGATGTTCAAACAATGTGAAGTGTCTTTTATGTAAGATTGAATAGTCTGGACAAAAGGTTGCAAAAATGTATTCACATTAATGCATAATCTCTATAATAGAGAGTCATTTGCTGACACAGTGATACCAATATCAATCAGGGGATGTCCAGCCCATCCAGACGTCCAAAATCTGGATGGGCCAGATCTGCACCTGCTTTTGCACCTGCGGGAGCTAGACGTTACCCATGGAGCAAAATCAGGGCACTTAGATGGGCCGGATGTGTCCCGATTCTGCGGACCCAAACTTGCTATGCTTACCCCGACAAACCCTCCCCGGTGCCACAGCATTCCATTGCCATGGCACAGGGATGCCATGCAGGAGCTCCGATTCCATGCATCAGACGCTGAAGTCCTTTCCTCCCAGCCCAACTCGCCAGAGGAGTGTGCCAAGACCATGATCAGGTGGCGGGGCTCATCCTGCGTTGGCTCAACTGTTCGGGGGGTTCCTCCACCAATGACAGGGCAACTTATTCCACTTTTGAGGTGATATAAGTTTCCTGTCCATCCTTCACTCGCCGGACATACAGGGCCATGACCTGGATAGGCCCTGAATGTCTGGGGTTGTGGGTCTGCCTCTGACCAGCCCACCCTCTGCCCTGCTTCCGCCCCTGCCCGCACACATCCAGAGTTCCCCGCACATCGTCACTGTACATGCGGGGAGCTTTGGGCATAGAATAGGCCCTAGCGAGTAGCAGGGGATATAAGTCCAAACCGGATGTACATCCCTGCTTATTTGCAGTTCTGGATGACCCCCAGTGGGGCAACCAGGAGGTTGATTTAGATATTTATGTATATATAATAGGAACTGTAGGATGTTGATGATTTAAAAATTCAAACTCTTGTTTGGTCAAGTAGCTATGATCATAGGCTTCTTGAGTGATTTCCATAATTTGCTACTGTAACTGTCTTATGGGAATTACTTCCTTTTTTCTTTATTGATCTTCCTTTGCTAAAACGATTTTCAATATCCTTAATATAGCCTCTTAAGTTTTGCAAAATGGTGACTTCTCCTTTGTCGGCTCTTCTAATGACTATGAGACCAATATTCAGTTGTACTAGCTATGTGTCTCTAAGGTGCATAGCCATCACCACTGAACCCTGGAAATTCAATCTTAGGCCATATCTGCCCACCAGACTTGAATATTCGGGTCCTCTTCAATGTCCACAACGCTCTACACAGCACAGAAGCTAACCGTGTAGCAACAATATTGAGCCGCTGCCTGGTTAGCTCTCATGGGTAAAGATAGTCGATGTTTTCCCATGCTTATCTTTACCTATAGGTCGTTAACTGGACAGCAGTTCAATATCACCACTGCCTGGTTAGTAAAGGTCGCCACCTCCGCTCTGCCCCAGAATCTCCACAATATGCCCTGATTCTACGTGGATAGCATTAGGGCATGTAGCGGCAGAACCAGGGGGATATTCAATGACACTAACCAGAACGAGAACAAAGGATTAAGATCCAAAAATCTGAAAGAGGTGACCCTTCAGCATAGATTTCAAAAGGGAGAGAGATGAAACCTGACATAAAGATACAGGTAGTTTGTTCCAAGCATAAGGAGCAGCAAGGTGAAAGGATCAAAATCTGGAGTTGGCAGAGGAAAAGAAGGCAATAGAGAGAAGAAAGCCAGAGGAGGAGCAGAGTTCATAAGGAGGGGTGTAGGGAGAGAGGAGAGGAGAGAGGAAAGGTAATGAGGAGCAGAAGAATGAATGCATTTATAGGTCAGAAGGAGAAGTTTGTATTAGATACGGAAACGGAAGGGAAGCCAGTGAAGTGATTTAAGAAGAGGGGTATGAGTATAATGGGACTGGCGGAAGATTAGTCATGCAACAAAGTTTTGAACAGACTGAAGGGGAGAAAGATGACTCAGAGGGAAATCAGCAAGGAGAAGGTTGCAATAGTCAAGGCAAGAATTGATTAAAAAGTGGATAAGTGTTTTAGTAGTATGTTCAAAAATGAAAGGACAAATTTTGTTAATGTTATAGAGAAAGAAAAGTCAGTTTTTTGCTGTTGGATATGTGTGGAGAAGGAGAAGGAGGGGTCGAAGATACCCCAAGATTTTCTAATTCTACTATACTGTACATATCCTTTTTAAGATATGGCAACCAGAATTGTACACAATATTCAAGGTGTGGTCGCACCATGGAATAATACAGAGACATTATAATATCCTTTGTTTTATTCTCCATTCCTTTCCTTATGATTTCTAGTATGATATTTGAATTCTTGACCACCACGGCACATTGGCCAGAGGGTTTCAATGTATTAGCCATGATGACGTCTACAGTAAATCCTTTTCCTGGGTGGTGGTTCCCAGGAAAACCTTGCATGGTGTAACCATAGTTTGGACTGTTATTCCTTATGTGGATAACTTTGCACTTCTCCACATTTTGACATCACCTCACTTGTTATTCCCATTTCCAGATCATTTATGAATATGTTAAAAACCAGTGGGCCCAGCACAGATCCTTGGGGTACTCCACTATTCATCTTTCTTCATGGTGACAACTGACCATTTAGCACTACTCTCTGCTTTCTATCTTTAACCACTTCCTAATCCACAATAGTGCACTGCCTCCAATCTCACGACTTTTAATTTTGCCAAAGTCTCTAATGAGGGAACTTTTCAAAGGCTTTCTGAAAATCCACATACACAATATCAACCGACTCACCTTTATCTATTTATTCACACCTTCAGAAAAATATAACAGATTAGTAAGAGAAGACTTTCCTTGGCTAAATCTGTTTTAGCTTTCTCCCATTAAACCAAAACTATCTACATGTTCAGTATTGTTTTCTTTATAATGGTTTCTACAACTTTGCCTAGTATCGACATCAGGCTCACTGGTCTGCAGCTTCCCAGATTACCCCTGGAACCCTTTTAAAAAATTGTTGTTACATTGGCCATTCTCCAGTCTTCAGGTACTACAGATGATTTTAATGATAGTTCACAGATTACTAATAGTAGCTATGCAATCTCATATTTCAGTTCTTTCATCACCATCAGATGTATACCATCCAGTCCAGTTGATTTCCTACTATTTTGTTTATCAAATAATTGTAATACATCTTCCTGGTTTATCAATATTTCATTCAATTCTTCCAATACATCACTTTTAAATACCATTTCAGGCATGGGTAACTTCCCTACATCTTCTTCAGTAAAGACCAAAGCAAATATAAGGTGCTATCAAAAAGTCCCCTAACTGACCGCATAAAAAATGCTATAGTAACCTGAGATTTTAGTGGCCACCATCTCCCTCAAAGTAGTCCCTTTGGGAGTTGTTACAATGGTCCCAGCAGTCTTCCCATTGTTGAAACACTTCCTGAAAATCCTTTTTCTCTTCCTGAATCTTTACAATGGTGTCAAATCTGCACTATTTGAGCTTCATTTTCATTTTAGGGAAAAGGAAAAAGTCACAGATGGCCAAGTCAGGAAAATACAGAGGGTGAGGGACAATAACCTTGTTGTTTTGGGCCAAAAACTGCTGCACTTTGATGGGCATGTGTGCTGGGGCATTGTCATGCTGAATCATCCAATGCCCAGTGGCCCACAACTAGGACATTTGTGCCTCACACGGTCCCACAGATGCTGCAGCACACCAATGTAGTAATCTGCATTGATTGTTCTTGAGGAAAGAAGTCCCACAGAAGTATTCCTTTGTGGTCAACAAAAACAAACAACATTGACTTCACATTTTTCCTTCAATTGCCGCACTTTCTCGGGGCGTGGTGACAATGTACTTTTCCACTGTGAGGACTGTTTGGTTTCTGGGTCATTCTCATAAAGCCAGCTTTCATCTCCAGTAATGACATGTTTCAAAAAGTCATTGTCAAAATTCACAGTATCCTTGAGAATTTGATTCATACACATTGCTCAAGCTTCTCATTCCTTTTTGACAGCAAGAAGGTTGTGAAACACGTAGTAAACAAAGAAGCACAGTGTGATCCTATGTCCACTCAGCACTGTGCCACTTAGCACACTGACTCACAAGGCTGCTGGGTAGTGTAACATAGTGGCATATTGCTATACTGTGCTCCATTCCCATGCAGTAGAGCGAGTTCAGGAACTTTTTGACAGTACCTTATAATTCATTCATTCTCTCTGCTATGGCCTTGTCCTCCCTTAGCTCTTCTTTTACCCATCTATCATCTTGTCCAACGGACTCCCTTACAGGATTTTTGATACAAATGCACTTTTTATTTCCACAGCAAGCTTTTTTTTCAAATTCTTTCTTTGCCTGCCTTATCAATACCTTGTATCTAACTTGTCAGTACTTATGTTGTTTCCTGTTTTTGTCATTTGCCTCCTTTTTCCATTTCCTGAAGGATACTTTTTTGGCTACAACATCCTCTCTTACCTCTCCTTTAAACCATGATGACAGTTTTTTGCCCTTACTTCCACTTTTCTTAAAGTGTGGAATACATTTGGTCTGGGCTTCCAAGATAGCATTTTTAAAAACACCTATGCTTGATGTAAACCTTTAATCTTTGTATCTGTCGCTTTCAGTTTTTTTCTCAATTATTTTTCTATTTTATTATAATCTCTCTTTTGAAGGTTAAAAGATAGTAATATGGATTTCCTTGCTGTCTTCCCTCCATTTAATAAATCAAATGTGATCATGCTATGATCACTATTGCCAAGTGGCCCTTACACTGCTAACCACTGTTCAAATCCCACTAGAGGACAGCAACCTTGGGCCGGAAGGACTGGGGTTTCTAGTCCCACAGGTGCTCCTTGTAGTCTTGGGCAAGCCACTTAACCCTCCATAGCCCATGTTCCCTGTAAAATAGTTATCTCCAAGTTATAATGCCCTGTTCAATGTAATTTCAGTTTGTTCAATGCAAACCACACTGATGCAGAATAGCGCGGTATATAAGAGAATGTAAATAAATAAATAAATAACCAGATCCTGTGTTCCACTAAAGACTAGACCCAAAATAGCTTCCCCTCTTGTCAGTTCATGAACCAGTTGCTCTAAGAAGCATTTATGTCATCCAGAAATCTTATCTCCCTAGCATGTCCTGCTGTGATATTGACCCAGTCTTTATTGAGGTAATTGAAATCACCCATTTTTGCTGTATTGTAACTTTTGTTAGTTTCCCTGATTTCTTTTAGCATTTTATCATCTGTCCATTCGTTCTGGTCAGGCTGTTGGCAGTACACCCCCTTTACCTTCCCCTTTTTACATGGCATTTCTATCCATAAAGATTCTACACTGTATTTGTTTACCTGCAAAAATTGAAACTTGTGTGACTCAATGTCCTCTCTAACATAGAGCGCAACCCTCCACCAATTTGATATAGTTTGTAGCCTGTTATCACAGTATCCCATTGATTGTCCTCCTTCCATTAGGTTTCTGAAATGCCAATTATATCTATCCTTTCATTTAGTGCCTTATATTCTAACTCTCCCATCTTATTTTTTAGACTTCTAGCATTTGCACACAGGCATTTTAGAGGTTCTATTTGATTCATTGATTCATATTAATCTGATTTTCGATGGGGTCATTTGGAATCTTTCAGCTCTGTCTGCTCTGTATATAAAGGCATCTTTCCCAGAATGCTGTCTAGGTCCTAACAAATCCAACCCCCTCTTCCTTGCACCATCATCTCATCCACGTTTTGAGACTACAGAATTCTGCCTGCCTTTTGGTTCTTGCACATGGAACAGGAAGCATTTAAGGGAGTGCTACCCTGGAAGTTCTGGATTTGTACTTCCTATCTAAAAGCCTAAATTTGGCCTGCAGAATCTCCCTTTTACACTTTTCCTTTGTCATTGATACAAACATGTACCAAGACAGCAGGCTCCTCCCCATCACTATCTAAAACCTTTTCTAGGTGACGCATGAGGTCTGCTACCTTCACAGAAGGCAGACATGTTACCAGGTGATCCTCATGTCTACCAGCCAACCGGCTATCTAAATGCCTAATCATCATCTATAACGGCCATCCTAACCCTTCTCTCATGGGCACATGGCCCTGGAGAAATCTCATTGACATGAGAGGGTTTTACATCACTTGGAGGACAGATCCTAGCTACAGGATCACTTCCTGCCACACCAAGGTGATGTTCTTCTTTCATGTGACCTCTCACCTCCGTGGCAACTGAGAACCTACCAGACTGGAGGTGGAAATTCAATACTACATCCCTGTAGGTCTCGTCTATATACGTTTCTGTCTTTCTTAGCTCTTAAAAGTCTGCTACTTTATCCTCCAGAGAGCAAAGAGATTTTTATACCTAGTGCACACATAAGCCCTCTCATCAAATGGTACAAAATCATACACGTGACACTCAATGCAAAAGACTGAATAGCCCCCATCTCTCTGCTCCACTGCTGTCTGTATCTTAGTTTTAAGGATGTGTTTAGATATTTCCATTGTTTACTTACTTAAAGTTGCTAGGGATTGTTGTACAAACAGAATTATACCTAATAAGTTAAAGGGACTTTGGTCATGTCATGATGAAATTTTAGAAACAAAATCTAAGATTATGCCTGGGGTGGGTTGTGCTGGGTGTAAGGAAAAGAAACACTTAATAAAAGCTGGCTTGCTAAAACAGTGCCCTGAGTGATTTAAAAAAAAACACAGAACTTTATCAGTTTAAACCCAAAGCTTCCCTTTAACCCAAGAGTCTGAGAAATTTCCAGCAGGGAAATACTTACAAGTGCAGAATACTTCCCAGCAAGAGCAGCTTTTCTCAAAAGCCCTTCAGACTGGAAAATGGTGTGTTTGTGTTTCTTTGAGTCAATGCTAACTCCTGGTGACTCAGCAGTTCCTGGCTTTTCTTTCCAGTGTGACTAGAAGTAGATTTCCAGGCCTTTCTTCTGAGGCAATGGTGGCCCAAAGTCACAGGGAGTACTAGCGTAAATCAAACTCTAGTCTCTTGGTTAACAGGCCACTGCTCTAATCTCTAGGGTTCTCCTTCTCTAAAGGTGTATGTTCCATCCACTGTCCACCCCTTCTATGACTCCCTGTGTGTTAACCTTGAAAAATGACTAACACACAGTAGCATTTTTAGCATAAAGTAGCCATTACTGCATACCAATGCAAACAGTCAACACATATTACTGTACTTCAGTAAGCATGCTTCTTTGTCTGGCCACCTGATTGATCTCATTACCTAATCTAGATTACTAAAGTAGGCAGGCCATAAAAACATAAGAAATGCTATACTGGGTCAGACCAAAGGTCTATCAAGCCCAGTATTCTGTTTCCAAGAGTGGCCAACGCAGGTCACAAGTACCTGACAGGTTCCCAGAAAGGTATACAGATTCCATGCTGTTTATCCCAGGGGTAAGCAATGGATTTCCCTGGTCCTCTTTAATAATGGTTTATGGACTTTTTCTCCAGGAACTTGTCCAAACCTCTTTTACACCCAGCCACACTAACAGCTTTTCCTACATCCTCTAGCAACAAATTCCAGAGTTTGGTTACATGTTGAGTGAAAAAATATTTTCTCCATTTAGTCTTACTTTTTATTTACTTTTTATTTATTTCATTTTAAAGCAAATATACAAACAAAAAGGAGTCGATACAATGAATCCAACAAACAATGGCAATGACCAAAAAGAAAGGGTTGCACATTACATAGGAAATGAGAATTCAATATTTGGACCTAAATGAAGTAAAAAGGTGGCGGAGCTGAAACAAAAGAAATATAATGTTTTAATGGAGAAGAAAACTATATATTCCAAACAAGGCTATATTTTAGTACCCTCATATTCTTCAGTTACCTATCCATCATTACCGACTCATGCAGATTCCTAGCTACTGTAATTATAAGGCAGCTCTCTCAAAGAGCCCCGGGATCACCAATGACATTATCTTTGGTATGAGTGGCATGTGCAGCAAAGGAGGGAAATTTTAGTTGAACTTTTAGCTCCCGTCTGACTCTTCTAAAGCTCCAACCAGCCAGGAATCAGCTCTCCCTCCCTCTCCAATTAGTCTTAAATGTACTACATTATATCTTCATTGCGTGTCCTCTAGTCCTTGTTTTTGCTAGCGTAAACAACCCGATCAACATTTGCCCATTCCACTCCACTCATTATTTTATAGACCTCTATCAGATCTCCTCTCAGCCATCTATATTCCTAGCTGAAGAGCCCTAATTTATAAGCCTTTCCTTGAAGGGGTATCCTTCCATTGCCTTTATCCATACCTTTTCTCCTTCTACTATTTTCTTTTCTAGATATGGTGACCAGAACTGCCCACAATATTAAAGGTACAGACGCAACATGGAGTAATACCATGTTTTAGACTTATCAAACATTTGAGCAGCAGATTTATTATTTGCTATTGATAATCATCATTTGATTTTTGAAAAAAATATCATCTATGCTCTTTATAAAGTACTATTCAGAGCCGTCCTCAGAATTGGTTTAAGGTGTTGAAGAACCTTAATCCTTATGAACACCCCCCCCCCCCCACACACACACACACACTGGCTGCCAGAATCTACTGTTTAGCTTTTTTTTTTTTTGCAATTTAATATTTATTATTATCACTTATCCATCCAAGCAAAATATACATGAATAAATGAAACAACATGGAAAATACAAAATAATACAAAAAGAAATATCTTATAAATCCCCCAATATATTCCATAAACATTAGGCCAAAAAAATAAGGTAAAAGGGAAAGGAGGGGGGGAAGTACCAGGCAAAAAAAAAAACAAATAGAAAGGCTAGCATTTAAAATACAAGCCCTAACTATCGTTATATATCAATAACAATGAGCGGATAAGAGACTTATGCGTCAGCCACATGGGAAGGTACCAAGACTTCAACCACACTCTCCTCTCTTACTTCCAGAAAGGCCAGCAGTTGTTTTGGTTCAAAAAACAAATACATCTTTTGTTTAAAACCCACATAACATTTAACCGGAAATTTAAGCTGGAAAGTGGCTCCCAAGGCCACCACTCTAGGGCGGAGAGCCAAGAAAGCCTTCCTTCTCAACAGTGAAGCACGAGCCAAATCAGGAAATACCCATACCTTAGAACCAAAAAAAACCTCACTAGCACTCCTGAAATACATTCTGAGGATATACATTTTATCTGACTCCAGGGCTAAAGTCACAAGGAGAGTAGTTCTATCAGTTACTACCTCCAAGGAACTCTCAAGGAACATAGAGAGATCTCCCACCCCAGGAGAGGTATTAGGAGAAGTGCTTGCTTTACCTCTACCACCCAGAGTCAGATACTGTGCTCTGGTTATAGGAGGAAGCTGCTCCGGGGGGATCTTTAAAACCTCCCCGAGGTACTTCCTCACCATCTCCACAGCAGACATTATTGGAGAACGGGGGAAATTTAGGAACCGAAGATTGCATCTTCGGACCTGATTTTCCAGATATTCCATCTTCCTACTGGAGATATCCCTATCCTTAACCTGAGCAGTAACCAACTCTCGCACCTCCCCCAAGTCCCTCTCCAATGCGGTGATTCTCCCAACTTGCTCCTCAGAAGACCTGGAAACAGTCTCACAAGCAGAGTTCACCACCTTCAACTCAGACTCGAAAAAACCATACATTTTAATCAAGGAGAGGTTCAAAGTAGCGATGCCTTCCCACAGCGTTTCCATTGTATAAGCCACGGGTCTCACCAACACTGGAATCCCAGTCGAAGCCTCCTTCAGAGCTGAATCGGCCTCCAATACAACCTCCGATATTATTCTTCCTTCCTCTCGCCGATTCAGACGTCCGGGACAAGAATTATCATCAGCCTTTGTTCCTCCAATGCCCTCAGCAAGGGGAGAGCTCGTCGTCAAACCCCTCGGCAGGGCAACGCCGGCTGAACTAGGGCTTCCGGGTCGCGGAGGGGGGGTGCGCTCATCCGGAGAGAGCCATACACCTGACACGCTCTGGGGCGAAGCACTATCCATTGCCCCAGCTGAGGACGCCGCTCCAGCACCGCTCGTGAACCCACAATCACCAAGAGTCCGCTGGCTTCCAGGGTTCAGCAAGCTCCCACCGGGAGGATCAGTTGCTTGCTTCCGCTTTCTCCGCCCCATTACCAACGGGGACTCCTCGAAGAACAGCAGGTCAGTGAATGCGACTCACAGGTCGGCGCTTCCATCCGCCATATTGGATTACTTCCTAGAGGACTGTTTAGCTTTTAACGCCTTGCTCTTTGTCACCCAACAGAAACTGTCACCCTAGGCGACTGCCTAGTTTGCCTAGTGTTTGGGCCAGTCCTGGTACATTCAAGTGTTTGTAATTACTGAGACTGTTTATCAGAACATAAGGTATCGTAATATTTGTTTTTAAGTGCATCTTGCTGTTTTGTAATTTGCTCTATGTATTAGAAATGCCTTAAGTTCTGGGAAAGATGGAATAATAAAACAATAAATACATACATCTTTATTCATGCATCCTTCCATCAGTGCTCTCCTGTGAAAAAGCATAGTCTTCAATGGTTACTAGGCACAATTTATCCCTTACCCATACCAAGCTGCTTCCTCCTCCTCTTCTGCTTGCTACCTGGCATTATTTGCATGCCTGTAACTATCTCCCAATCCCTTCTCACATTATCCAGAGTGGTTAGAGTCAATGGGCATAGCGTCTCATCTGACACACATGGGTTCCGCTACTGCATCACCTATTCTGCATCCCAGGTCCCAGGTCACAATGCAGAGTAGACTGTCTTCATGCAGCCTAATTGTTGTGTGAATTTAAAAAAAACTCCACAGCACAAGCAGAAAGAAAATCATTGGCTGGCCTAAATTCTTCTGGTTAAAGGAAGACAATGCTTGAGGCATTCCAGAAGCAGAGTTTCAGTGTAGGCAATAATACTGATAGTCAGCACTGCCTGTTTAAACTTAAAGCCCCATTCTGCATAGGACATTTAAGTGGGAATTAGAACATTCAGGTCGGGACAGTCACAATTCCTCTAGTATTTTACAGAAGCCTGTGCCGGACATGCAGTTTTTTTTAAAAAATACATGTAAAGATACTGGCAAATATATGTGCATTTATCAGCATATACAGTGGGGGTTACAATTTCACATCCACATCTTCAAAAAAGAATGGCACCACTTATCAATTTATATGTGTAATCGTCAATTTTCACTATCTCCATATATAAATGCTGACATTTAGATGCAAACAAGCCATATTCCAGAAAATTATAGATACAAGTGCAGTCAATTAATGAGCAGAGCCCTGAAAAAGGAAGTTTTACCTTTTAAAGGAGATAGGAGTTACCAGAGGTCTAAGCACAATTGCCCCCTTACTGATGCCTTTAAAGCCCTGGCCAATTAAGCTGGGTTACTTACCTGTAACGGGAGTTCCCTGTGGATATCAGGATAAGTCAGCCAGACCTGCTTACGTCCTCTAGGCGGCGCCATGACGGAAGTGCTCTCTGGAGCTCAGACCCTTCTGAGCACGGGTGAGGTGGTCCCACCTCCCCGGCCTGCCCCTAGCCAGGCCAGTGAGTAACTAGCTATGATATTCTGGCTAGGGCGTGAGCCAACCTCATACAGGGGAGGTGGCCGGGATTGTGTGGCTGACTTATCCTGCTGTCCACGGAGAACTCCCATTACAGATAAGTAACCCAGCTTTCTCCTTGGACAAGCAGGATGTGTCAGCCACACCAGATGCCCCCCAGCTACGCCTTGTGCGTGCTGTGGTGGATGAGGGAGGCAGAAGAACAGGTGATGGTACAAACCGGAAGGCATGAATGTTAGTACAAAGCATTTATTGCTGAACTGTGCAAAAGAGCTACTATGAAGATAGTGCAATGAGGAATACTGCAACACCCAACTCTGAAACATAGTGCAACAAGGAATCGTCCACAAGGTAAAGTACAAGGTCATACTGTGCATTAAGACATAGGCAATCAGGACGTCAGATCATGTCGCACCCAGCCAGGTGTGGCTGGGTGGAGTACAGACAATCCGTAATGTGGTGACCAAGAAGGGTATATGATCCTAAAGGGTAATGTCAGTCTCTGGGTCGGTGTCCATCGCAGAGTGTTTGAGGCTGGTTAGCCGCATCAGGCTGGGAGCCATTGGCCACAGCCGTGGTAGCCACAGATTGGACAGCTCGGCCAAAGGAGCTGTCGGTCTGTGCCTGGAGATCAAGGCGGTAGTGTTTCTGGAAGGTGAACTGCGAGAATCAAGTCACAGTTTTGCAGATGTCGCTGACCGGAACGTCGTGTAGGTTGGCAAGGGAAGTGGCCAGAGCCCGGAGCTGGTGCTCTCTAACCTTGTTGGCTGGGAGGGTGCCCACCCTGTGATGGCAGTAAGCAACGCAGTCTGAGATCCAGTGGAAGAGCATGCACTTGATGACGGGCCATCTGGGCCTGTTGGGGTCGAAGGTCATGAAGAGCTGAGCCCCTTGCTTTATGGGGGATGTCCTGTCGATGTATGAGTGCAGGGTTCTGATGCAGTCAAGGGAGTAAAGCCGCTGCTCCTCTGGGGAGGAGTGGGGGGGGGGCCGGAAAAAAGGTAGACAGTTCAAAGTATTGGTTGACATGGAATGCCGAGGCTACCTTTGGGACAAACTTTGGATGGGTGTGGAGGGATGCCCGGTTATGGTGGAGCTGTGTGTATGGAGGGTGGGCCACAAGGGCCTGCAGCTTGCTGATTCTCCTGGTTGATGTGATGGCGATTAGGAAGAGTCTTCCATGACAAACTTGATCTCCACCGTGTGCAGCGGCTCAAAGGGTTCCTGTGTCAGTTGTTGAAGGATGACATTGAGGTCCCATGCTGGTACCGGTGACTGGATCGGGGGCCTGAGGTTCGCAAGGCCTCTCATGAACTGGGTTACGATGGGCAATGCGGCAATGGAGCCTGTGTCAGCCCCGTTCCGGTGCTCATGCAGGGACGCAATCACAGTGTGGTGGACTCTGATGGATTGAGGTTTCAGACTGAGCTCGAAGAGGGAGGTGAGATATTGCAAGACCCTAGGCATGGGGCAGGAGACTGGGTCTATCCCTTGGGTCGCACACCAAATGCTGAAGTGTTTCCACTTGAGGCCGTATAATTTGTGTGTGGATGGTCTTCTGGCCACAGGAACTACTTGCTGTACCTCCGTAGGCAGGTGGAGGGCTGCGAGATTCATCCTCTCAACCTCCAGGCTGTCAGGGTGAGAGTTTGGAGGTTGGGATGCAGGGTGTGCCCATTGTTCTGGGTGAGCAGGTACGGTCTCAGGGACAGCCGAACCAGCGGTTCCCGAGCGAGGCGAAGCAGCAGGGCGAAACACATCTGCCGTGGCTAGTAGGGGGCAATCAGTACGACGTGCTCCCTGTCTGTGTTGATCCGCTGTATCATTGCTGCAATTAGGGGGGTAGGGGGAAAGGCATATGCCAGAGATCACCCCCATCCCCCCAGGGCACGGTGAACGCATCCATGGCCATCCTCCTGTGCGACGGGTGTTTTGAGCAGAACAGAGGGCACTTTGCCTTATGCTCGGTCATGAAAAGGTCTACTTATGGAATCCCCCAATGTCAGAAGATGGTGGCTGCGACCTCCTGGTGAAGGGACCACTCGTGGGGCTGGATCTGTCTGCTCAGTCTGTCTGCCAGGGCATTCTGTTCTCCGGGAAGGTATGCGGCCTGCAGAATGCAGTTGTTGGCCAGTGCTAGGGACCAGATCATGAGGGCTTCCTTGCAGAGGGAATGTGACCCCGTGCCCCCTTGCTTGTTGATGTAGAACATGGCCACCTGATTGTTGGTCTGGAGAAGGATGGACTTCCCTGTGAGCTGATCCCGGAAGATCTGCAGTGCATATATGACCGCCCTGAGCTCGAGCAGGTTGATGTGAAGGGGGTTCTCTCTCTTGGACCAGGCCCCTTGTGTGTTGAGGTGCAGTAGGTGGGCTCCCCAGCCCATGGAGGACGCATCTGTGGTCAGGACCAGCTGGTGGTTGCACGGCTGGAGGTCCTTGCCCATTGAGAGGTTGTCCGGGTCGGTCCACCAGCGGAGACACCTCATAACTTGGGCGTCGATGGGGACGCACATGTTGAGTGGCTGGGAGAGCTGTCTTCACTGTGAGTGGAGATGCCACTGATGGATGCACATATGAAGTCTCACCAGCAGGAGGACTGAAGTCGTCGCTGCCATGTGGCACAGGAAGTGAAGAATGGAGCGTGCGGTGGTCCGTTTAGACGTTGACATCCTTTTGGCTAGGGACGTGATGGCCACTATCCATTGCCCCGGGAGGAAGGCCTTTGAGGTGCAGGTTTCGATGACTGTCCCGATGAATTCTATGCTCTGGGCTGGGTCCAGATGGGACTTCTCTCTGTTCAGGAGAAATCCCAGCTCAGCTAGCAGGTGTCTCATTGTTCGCACTGCAGCCTGCAGCTTGGGGGCAGAGGGTGCTGAAAGTAGTCAGTCGTACAGGTAGGGAAAGATGGGGATGCCTTGTTTGCGGAGGTGTGCAGCGGCAACAGCTACACACTTCGTGAAGATTCCAACCCAATCTAATTGTGTTTTTGTACATATGTTTATAGTTACCCTATTGTTCTTGTACATATGTTTATAGTTACCCTGTTGCTCCAAGTTTAAACTCCTGTTCAATGTAAGCACAGAACAGTCTTCTGACTGTGCAACCTTTGTTATATGTAAACCGCTCTGATAACAAATAGCGCGGTATATAAAAGTTGTTAAATAAAATAATAAATAAAATAAATAAATAAGACCCTCGGTGTTGGGGATAGACCAAAGGGGAGCAACCGGTACTGGTAGTACTGCCCCAGCACTATGAAGCATAGGAATTTCCTGTGCGTTTCGTGGATCAGGACATGGGAGTACGCCTCCTGAAGATCCAGAGTTGCCATCCAGTCTCCAGCCCTGATGAGGGGTAGGATGGCGTTGAGTGAGTACATCCTGAAATTTTCCTTCGTGATGAACTTGTTCAGTTTGCGAAGGTCTAGGATGGGGCATAGTCCTCTGGACTTCTTAAGGATGAGGAAGTACTGGGAGTAGAATCCAGTGTTGACCTCGCTGGGGGATACCCGCTCTATTGCCCGTGAGGTGAGGAGATGCCGGAGGAGATCCAACATCGGGGATACGAGGTGGAGGGAGGGGTCTTCTTGATAGGCTGGGTGTGCTGACAAGGTGGGGAGAAGAAGCGTAAGCGGTAGTCCACTTTGATGATCTGGAGCACCCACTTGTCTGAAGTGTTGGCCTCCCAGGCAGATAGGAAAGCTCATAAGCAGCCCCCTACCGGGAGAGCATCCAGGCCTCCAGGCAGTGAGGCTGACCATGTCTAGTTGTCAAAAGGAGGCAGTATACTTCCCAGACTGTGAGGGGGTCTGCTTTTTCTGCTTGCACTCCCTCTGCTGCTGTCTCTGAAAAGTAGAGGGGTTGTAGGGCTGCTTGTACCAGGGAGCTTGTCACGTACGGTTGGTGCTATACCTTTTAGATGGGTAGTATGGTTTGCAGTAGTAACTCCCTTTCTGCGAATTGGAGTGGTGTTCGAGTCCATCAGCTGCCAGCATTTGTAGAGTGGTGCAATGCTCCTTAAGATCATTCACAGCATCAGCAACCTTGTCACTGAAGAGGGACTCTCCAGCGCAGGGCACGTCTGCCATCCTGTCTTGAGTGTCCTCTCTGAGACCAGATGCTCACAGCCATGCCCAATGCCTGGCCGATATGGCCGTGCCTGCGGTTCTGATGACTGTGTCAAAGGAGTCAAAGGCAGTGCTCACTAGATGTATGCTGAATTCGGCAAGGTCCTGCGGGGTGGCAGAAGCTGTCAGCTGTGAATCCTTTGGGAGGACAGCTAAGTGACCCTTGAGTTTAGTCATCATCACGTCCTGGAACAGGATGTGTTGGAACTGGTGCGCCATTATCCTGGCGCTGAGTATCACTCCCTGGTAGACTTTCTTCCCCATGTCGTCGATAAGTTTGGGGTCTCGACCAGGTGGGTGGTTAGCATGGGTGCACAAACCTTGACTCTTTTTAAAGCAGAAGACACCACAATGGATTGGTGTGGAAGCTGAGTTTTGTTGAATCCTGGGGTTGGATGGATGTGGTATTGGCATAGCCAAAGGCTGGAGTCTGCACAGTGCCAGCTGATTGTCACACAGCTTCCGGTGGATGGGTAGGGCTAGAGCGGGCTTAGGAGTGTTAAGGTACTTTAGGACCTCCAGTTCCTGCTCGCCAGAGGTGTCATTTGTAGCTAGGTTCAGCATGACTACCACCTTTCTCAGGAACTTGGGGTAGGTGAGGTCCTCGGGGGGATTCTGCTGCTGTGGCTCCTCGGGTTTATCCGCAGGGAGCTTGTCGCTTGGCATGTCTTTGGAAGCAGAGAAGCCTAGGGGTGCCAATCCTGCCTCCTCCTCGTTGCTCCCCCCGGAGGGAAAGTCCTGTGCTGGAGAAGGAGTCCGAGATCTGGAGGGAGTCTGGAAGGGGGTCCACGGGGGGCTTGTCTGGATAGGAGGAGACAGGGGAGCCTCCTTGGAAGGTGAGCGCTCCTGGCGAGAGTGGGGGGCAGTTTGGTCGACCAGGCGCGTGAGGAGCTGAAGGATTGCAGCAGAGGCGCCTGTATCTGGCCCCACCTCCTGTGTCTATGGGGGGAAGAGGAGCTGGATTGGGAGTGCCATCTGAGCCTTCTTCTTTTGTGGCATCTGAGGAGAGATCCATCAGAGCTGCTCCCCCCGCTGAAGCTGACCTGGTGCCTGTGCTTGTGAATGCTGTGTCATTCGGTGCTGCGGTCTCTCTTGTGCCGTTCACTACTGTGATGTGTTTTCCTGTGTCTGCTGGTGCTTCTGCTGCTGCTGTGGTGTCTCTCCTCTCTGTGCCGGTGGGTATTCCCCTTGGCACGAGGTGTCCCGTTGGCGCACTGAGCTCCGGCGCATGAGTGGGATTCCCTGTGCCGATGGGGAGCTATGGTGTCAGCGCAGCTGGGCAGTTCCTGGATCTGGCCAATCAGTGGCAGGTGAGCGGAGCCAGAGGCGAAGCCAGAGTGAAGTTCATTGCCAGCACCATCTTGAGAGCCCGGCTCCCATGCACGCCACGGGGGTGAAGAGCCGCGTGGAGGAGAGAGAGGGCAGGGGATCTCTCGAGTCGCCGGGGAACCCTCCTGGGGTGCCGCGGATGTTCGTGCCACCATAGAAGCCATTTGCTTCAGCAAAGAGCTTCTGTTTCTCCCTGTGTGGCTGGGGATGGAGGCCCTGCAGGGCACATCCCATGCCATTAAAGCAGGCAGTTCTGGAGCAGGAGAAGCAGGAGGACAACTGTTCTCTGCAGACAGTGAAGTTATCACTGTCATCATTGGCTCGAATGAAGAGGCTAGTAAGTCTTTGAGAGCGTGGCTTCTTCTTTTCCTTGCTCTGGGAGACATCCTGGAGCAGTTGGCACAGTCTTCTACTTTATGGTGGGCTCCAAGGCATCAGACGCAGCAGTCGTGAGTATTTCCTGCTACATTGAGGGCATTTTTTAAAACCTGGTTTGGGCATCTTGGTAGGTAAATGAAGTTAAAGAGCTATGAAAAATCCATCTTGAGGCAAGGCGGAAGAAAAAAGACTGGCCTACCTAGGGGCGGGCTGGGGAGGTGGGACCATCTCATACGTGCTCAGAAGGGTCTGAGCTCTAGAGAGCACTTCCATCATGGCGCCACTTGGAGGACGTCACCAGGTTTGGTTGACACATCCTGCTTGTCCAAGGAGAATATGAATTGCAATTGTAAAATGTGAAATACAGTATATGCATAATTTTTTAGGTCCATTCGAACTGTGCCCAAACTATGCCCTCTTGGACTAGGTACATCCTGGGACATCTACACATGGAAATCATTGCATCCTGAAATCACCATTCACACATGTATGCAATATGTGCATTTAAGTGCAGCTAGTTCCATGTGTAGCTGCCTCACAAGGCATCTAAATGACCACCTTAACCTGTTAAGATGAGCTGTACAAATAGCAAATATATCACACACATTAACGGTGAATTAGCATGCATTAACATTAGCATGCTATTAGCTGGCAGTTGGTTTGTATCCACCACCATACACTAAAATGCATCATAATCAGTGCTTGTGGGATGGGGTGGAGAATGAGCAGAGGATAGGCATGGAGAGCTATTGCCTCTGTGCAGTGGCAACGCGGCTCTTAATGAGTTCACCTAACAACTTCTCTATGGGAGTCTAAGTGAACTCTCCTTGGTGGTGTGCATTAGCTGCTGGAACCATACTGTTCATGCCCCCAGTAGCTACCATAGAGGCTTTGCAGTTAATGTGTGTTTGGAACATTAATTGCAAATCCTTAGTGGGCTTTAGTAAAAGAAGCCTGAAGTCTACTGAGTATCCAGTTAAAGATAGCTCGATAAACCTATCTGGATAACTAACTCTGCCACATCAAATATTTGCCTGAAAATCTTTTTTCGTGACATGATGAATACTTTCATATTTTTTGCTTAATATCAATTCCAGATATCCGATTTTGTGATATTTGTTATTTAGGATATTTCTACTATTCAGCCTCTAGATTCTAAATAGAAATTGGTTGACTAGACCACACTGTGTTACTGCCATGCCACCCTGAGTGTGTCCAATCTTGTTTGATCTCAGAAACTAAGCAGGGTTAGGCCTGGACAGTAATTGGATGGAAAACCACCTTGGAATATGAGGTGTTGTAGGCTTACTGTGCAGAAGAAAGACTAGGCAATCTACTTCTGATTGCAGTTTGTCAAGAAAACCCAAAGGGGTAGTCACAACATGGACAACTATCCACAGAGTCACCAAGAGTAGAGAATGACTGGATAGCACACAACAAATATGCAGACCACACCAAGGTAAATCTCAAGTGGCGTGTTGAAAGATTTAAACTTTTTTTTAACAATGTCTCATTCCTTTATTTTTTGCTGACAGTTTCAGTTACTTTTTGACAGATAATTATTTCAGGTAGTCAACATCCGATCTGGATTTTCTTGAGTGGTTAGTAATTATTTGATTAGGTAACTTACCAGAAAGAAATCATTTTAAGTACCTAAGTATAGAAGCTGGTCGTTTCATAATTCTTGAACATTAGCCTTAAAAATATTATATTGCATATTTAAGAATCCATACAAGAGGCAATTTTTAAAGTCATTTACAAGGGTAAAAAAATTTCCTGCCAAATTTGCCTTCTGAAAATTGCCCTCTCTCAATACAGCTACATTGTGTTTTTTAATCCTGAGGTTTCTGCTTTTTTTAGACTCCATCTTTCTTGAATTTGATTTTCCCGTGGCGTTACAGACCATTGCGTGTGTGTGAGAAGGCGAGAAGCTGGAGGTTGGTGGAGTTTTTTACTTGGTGTGGAGTGCTTGTATATCATTTTAGAAGTGTCTGGTTTGGAAGTATTGTTTGGGTTATGTATTGAATTAAAAACATATAATAAATTTCAAAAAGATTTGTCATGAATGTGTTGATTGTTGGCACTCTGCATTGAATTAATTTGCAAGCCTAGTTGTATTAATATATATATATATAAATAAGGTTTAGTGGATCTTTAAGATTCCTAGTGTGGTCATTGCAGAGATAGTATTGAGCCACTGGCCATCCACCGAGGCTCCTTCAGGACCCCTCAATATAGTCATTAAGAGAGTAATTTTATAACTGGGTTCCTAGTTTTAGTTACTACTACTACTATTAATCATTTATATAGTGCTACAAGAAGTATGCAGTGCTGTATAGACACATATAAAAGATGATCCCTGCTCATCAGAGCTTACAATCTAATCAAGACAAACAGTACAAAAGATGACAGTAAGGGTACAATAGGAAAGGAGAACAAAAGATTAAGATCCAAAAGCAGCCTGAAAGAGGTGATCCTTTAGCATGGATTTGAAAAGGGTATAATGGGACTGCTGGAAGATTAGCCGCACAACAGAGATTTGAACAAGCTGAAGTGGAAAAAAATGACTCAGAGGGAGACCAGCAAGGAGAAGGTTGCAATAGTTGAGGTGAGAGGTGAGTAAAGAGTGGATACGTGTTTTAGCAGTGTGTTTAGAAAGTATGGGGCACATTTTGTTAATGTCATAGAGAAAGAAATGGCAGGTTTTTGCTATCTGTTGAATATGTGTGGAGAAGGAGAGGGAGGAGTCGAAGATCACCCCAAGGTTGCGGGCTGAGGAAACAGGAAGAAGTGTGCTATCAACAGAGATAGAGAAAGGAGGAAGGAGGGAGTGTATTTGGGGGGAAAATAAGAAAGTATCCAGAATATGCATGCCTAAGCATATTGAAAAAAAAGCAGACATCTACTTTTCTTTATAAAATAGGGGCATACATAAGAAGATAAAAAACATACAGTGAGTATGCCATACTGAGTCAGACCAAGCGTCCTTTAAGCCCAGTATCCTGTTTCCAACAGTGGTCAATCCAGGTCAGATGCATCTAGTAGGTTACCAAATGTTAGACAGATTCCATGCTGCTTGTCCCAGGGGTAAGCAGTGGATTTCCCCGGTCTATTTTAATAATAGTTTATGGACTTTTCCTCCAGACACTCATCCAAATCTCTTTTAAACCCAGATACACTAACAGCTTTTGGTACATCATCTGATAATGAATTCCAGATTTTGATTATGCATTGAGTGAAAAAATATTTTCTCCACTTTGCCTTAAATATACTACATTGTAGCTTCATTGAATGCCCCCTATGCTTTCTACTTTTTGAAGGAGAGTGGAGGAATAGCCTAATGGTAAGAGCACTAGCTTAGTAACCAAGAACCCAGCATTTGATTCCCACTAGCACTCCTTGTGGCCTTGTGCAAGTCACTTAACCCTCCAATCAGATGAAAGGCCTGGCAATCTACTTCCAGTCATACTGCCAAGAAAACCCAGGAGCTGCTGGGTTGCTAGGAGTCAACATTGACTCAAAGGCACACACTGCATTGCATCAACTGATCTATGTTTACCTGTTCCATGTGAAATCTAGGCACAATCACCATCCCTAAGACTGGTGTAAATGTTCGCACCTAGATTTTTAAAGAACAAATCTAAGTTATAGTATTTTTTAACTTATGCACATAAATTTGTGCTCTACCCACACACTGCCCCTAGGCCTGTTCTCACAGAAAGAACGCGTCATCAGCCTGACACACACACCTTTAAAATAGTGATCATCTAAAGTACACATGTAAAGGTTCATCCATGCATGCAAGCCAAGAATAATACATGACATACACATGTCAATAGTGCGCAACACTACACATCTTCTCGGTCTTACCCACCCCCAGGAGCTATGAATCTCAATAACTTTCTCAGGTCCAGCAGAAGACCTTCCTCAAAGTCTGAGTTAGGCACCTTTGGCTTCACTGTGTTCTCCACTTCTAGAATGCCACTGGGCTGGCCTGACAACATCTGTATTTTAGGTTGCAGTAAGGAGAGCTGCTCTCAGTGCCGTTTTAACCCTGGAATTACCGAGAGGTTTTGCACACACTGAATACCGTTGGGGTCATAAATGACCCCACGACAAATTTTAATTGTTAACCATGAAAATTTTAAACTAAACAGACAAAATATTATTCCGAATTAATTTATTATATGAAGGTTAAATGTTTTGAAATGTAATGCTTTAGCATAAAATTACATGAAGAAGAGTTGCTATGAAAGCCGTTTTTCCATGCACTTGATGAACACAGTAAAGTACTACAGTAATTTGCATGAGACACAGATAATTTCTGAATGTTCTTTGCAAACATTGCGCTTGCAGGAGGTGCAGACTATGTTGTTATTCTTGTCTTTTTCTCTGGAACAGCAGTGACACCTTGCCCTTTTCTTTGGGATCCCGACATTGCAAACAGCATCAGTGGCTTCTTCAATGCTGGAAGAAGTCTCACTGCAATTACTCTGAAGCAGCTGCTTTTCTAATTCCAAGAGGAATAGACGACGTCTGTGCTTTGACTTGGACTGCCATTCTGGATTTAATGACATCCAAACAATGAAGGCGTTCAAAGCACTGATGTCCAACATGTTGTAGAAGATTGTCACTGGCCAGCGTCTTGTCATTCGTTTTGTGGTATATGTGTGCAACATTTGATCTGCCGTATCTACTCCACCTTTACTAGAATTATAGTCCAAGATCATGCGTGTTTTTTGTCTGGACATGTGTTATCTACTTCTTCTTGATCATGCAAACTGCTCAGAAGAACAACCACTTTTCCTTTCTTCGGGCAATAGGAAATCAGAGTGGCGTCAACGCAAAAGGCAAACAATGAAATGAATACCTCTCGGCCCTTTGCTGTTACAAATTCTGGAGGTAATTCTTTTCTGTTCTTTCGAATTGTCCCCAAAAGTGTCATTTGTTTTTCTAGCAATTTCCGTGACAGGGATAAACTGCAGAAGAAATTGTTAACAGTAACATTTCTGCCAGATCGCATCAATTCTTCAGTGAGTTTCAGCACAACCCTTTCACCCTGATTCTGTTCCCTGTTTTGTCCGAGTTCCCTTCCTGTATATACTTGAAGATGCAGAACATATGACGTTGCACTGTCACACAATATCCATAGCTTTATGCCATATATCCCAGGTTTGCTGGGAATATATTGTCTGAATGGAACACGGCCATGAAATATAAGCAGTTGCTCATCCAAGGTAACATTTTCACCAGGAACAAAGGCGTCACTTAGAGTTGCTTCCCAGGTATCAAAAATGTGGAGCAAGCTTATCTATGCCTCGTTGTTCATGTCTGTTGGTTGCATCATCAAATCTGAGAGCACAAGAAATTTGCTGAAAACGGTTACGGGCCATATTTTTGCCGAAAACAGAATTACCATCTTCAAGGTTCCACAACTGAACTATTGAACTGAACTATTGCAATAGTCTCCTAATAGGCCTCCCCCAAAAAAGCATATACCTTCTCCAAAGAGCACAAAACATCTGTGCAAAGGTAATCTCTAAAGCTCGCCTAACTGACCACGTAACCCCAATACTACTGGAACTCCACTGGCTCCCTATAAACAGCCGAATCAAATATAAGACTATCCTAACAACCTATAAACTCATAAATGACATAACCCCTTCACACCTATCCACATTACTACAATCTCCAACATCGACAAGGACCCTCAGACAGAACGCAGCCCACTCCCTCATCACACCAAAAGCCATTCGTAAAACTAAGAATTCCACTAGCTCCAGAGCATTCTCATTCACTGCCCCTACACTCTGGAACGACCTCCCTATTGAACTTCGCACCATAAGAGACCTCACCCAATTCAGAAAATAATTAAAGACCTACCTGTTCACTGAACACTTCGAAATCCCCTATTCCCCCAAAGCCAGCTCCACAACAAACATGGTCACACATACACAAACTCCCTTAATCCCCTAACCCAACAATGTAACCTCAAGACTTTCCCCCCCCCCCTCACACCTGAAGACGAAAACGAAAAAAGGAACTAAATTCCAGCACCTACACCAATTCCTGCCCCACACACCACACACACCACACACTGTAAATATTCATTTGTATAAAGTTTAATATGTTTGCTTTATTACCTATAAATGTTATATTTACTGTTTAATGTAAATAGTTGATTTCTATTGTTCTATGTTCTATGTAAACTGTATACAAACTGTGTACATGACTGTTAACTTGTTATATGTAAACCGCCCTTGATCTCTGGAAGGGGCGGTATAAAAGAAATAGTTAAATAAAATAAATAAATAAATAAATAAATAAATAAACTATGGATTCATTTCATGACTTGTACACGCCTGAGAGGATCAGAAGTCCAAAAAAACATTGAAATTCTCCGTCTGTCAAATCTTTCCAGGTGTCGTCATAAATGTGTCTTCCTTGTTTGCTTGTCCACATCATGATTTCATTCAATAAGTTCTTCCTAATGAACAAGTGGAAAGCTGTGAGTGGGACATCAACATTTCGTACAGCATACCTTGTAGGACCTTGTTGTACGAGCATGACATTAGCTCTGGCGCATCTTCCAGCAGCTTGCTTTATAGGTTTCCTGTTCCATGATTTGGCATTCTTAGATACATAGGCTTCAATGGCAACATTTGTGCTTATAGTTGATGACCTCTTAGCTCCTCTATAACCACAACTAAGATTCCTCACAGATGATACTGACACCGAGGACTCCTGCCTTCTTCCCCGTCCAGCACAGCCTCGACCTGTAACTTGACCCTTTGCTACAGGCGATGTTACCGGCTCAACATCAGTCTCACATTCACTTGGCGACCAACTGCTGTTGCTATCTGAATCATGACTGTCATCATCAGATTTATCGCCCGAACTTGGCTGATATGCTTCTTCGCTTGCTGAATATGCTGCAACATCAGACGACTCAGAGCCGTCACTGTCAGCATCTCGTTGCAATATTTCTCTTACTTGGGCAGCTGAATACTTTCATTTTGACATCATAAACAATAACCTAAAATAAATAAACAAAGATAAAGTTGAATAAAACGCAAAGCAGTTTTACTATAGGTGTACAATAATCGTGATGAACGAGCTGAAAGCCTTTAGATTTGATCAGAAATAATGAGAAAACGTATGATATCAATTACAGAAAATGTGTAATTTTCATAAAATAAGAATACAAAAAATAAATGATACATAATTAATGATAAATACCTTTGTCAGATTAAAAAATTCACAAAACTGCAAATTGTATCACAATCCAAACCAGACGTAAGCAACAGGGGTAAAAAATGACCCCACTGGTATTTGTGCTGCAATTCAGCAGATGAAAATTATTCCTCTCGTGGTGCAATCTAAAGAGAATATTGACATGTGAAAAGTCATAAAAAGATTGCATTCTTGAACAACTAGTTTCCAAGATACGCATTGTGAAACTTGCAATGGGGTCACTTTTGACCCCATTGGTCAAGAAAAGTACACATTGAAACTACATCTTTCATTCTACACGTGCACTTTTCCAGCAAAATTCTAGTCAAGCAAATTTATAATTCCTTATTATTTCACACTTCCAAATCGCATTCCCGTAAAAATGCTCAGAATTTTAAACAATATAATAAACATAATGAGCCCTGATATTGAAAGACTTGTGCACCACATAAAGTTAAATGCCAGCATTGATGCATAACCTTATGCTTATATTCAGTGGCGCCAGCTGTTTAAAGGACGCTGCTGAATATATATGTAAACAGAAACTGCATCACTGATCATATGCATAATTTAGGCCTGCTTTTTTGTTTTACTAACTTACACATAATCAGGGCAAATTATAGAAAAAAAATTATGCATTTGATATCAGTGCACACCACATAAGTCTTTTAAATATCAAGCCCATTGCTCATATCATAATATTGTAATAAATAAACCTAGTGGGTAATTTTATATGGCAATGCCTAGTTTGAGATGCTAAAAAAGTGATAAATGTCAGTATTTTATGGTCACTTATATGGGTAAATGACTTATTATGTTTATTAAAAGTTTGATATACTTCCTTAGACATGGTATATAACAAAGCAGTTTACAATAAAAACACATTGCCAGATAGAAAACAACGCTAACTAGTTACAGTAAAGCATTAGAGAACAGAAAAGAAAACTACAAAACAAAAGCCCTAGTCACTGCCCCAATAATTTGGGAATGCGTTTTTAAAGAAATGGGTTTTCAGATTTGTTTTACATGATCTCAAAAATGATTAAGCCCAGATAAAGGCATGCACGTTGCTTGCATGGTGCATACTTTTCTTGTGAGTGTTTACATAGGCAGTACAAGCACCTACGATGTTGTTTAGAGAATATGATAATTTACATGCAAAAAAGTAAGTGTGGTCATTTATACAACCCTGTGGCTGGGATAAGGGATCATACCTTAATTTAAGGTGTATTCTCTGGCGCGTATGTTAGGATTTTGTAAAGTCAACTACATGAGTAGTTGACTTTATAAAATAGACTCAATTCTTTTCTTTTTTTTACATTTTATTTTTTTATTGTATCTTGGGCCTAACATTGAGGCCAATTTAGACATCCAGACGGCCCGGGAATGCACCCAATTCCGCTCCCATGAGGGCTAGACAGCCCCGCAGAAGCAGAATCACCGCTTAAGGCTGGGACATCTAGGATGTGCCCTGATTCAGGCACCCTGGACATCCCGGAACTTACCTGACCAGCCAAGTCAGGCTCCTGCATGGAGCCGCAGTGCCATAGAGTCCCATTGCCATGGCACCGCAGTATCATGCAGGAGCCATGATCCCTGGACAACTGTCATAATCTTCTTACCCCACAGCCTAACCCCCAATTGGGCCTACCCTGAACCCCCTCACCTCGCTTCTCCATGCCGGCTGTAGGGGTGGAATAAGTCCCTCATCCACATGGCCAACACCGAATGTACAGGGCCGACCTCAGAATCGTCCCTGTACATCCAGGGTCAGGTTCCCGCCCTCTCCCTGCGCTCGCTCCTCTTCAGAACAATCCCCTCCCACCCACAAACAGAGCTCCCCGCACAAGCTGCGTATATGTGTGGAGAGCTCTGTCAGCAGGATAGCCATCCTGGCATTTAGTGGATCTGGATGTCTGGATCAGATGTCCAGACCACTAAAAGTGGGTCAGAAAAGACCCCTATATAAATATGGTTTAAATTACTTAACCCCTAGAGGTTGAATTGCTGCAGTCATGAATATGGCAGCAGCAATGAGAACAGGAAATGTGCAGAGGCCCGTGTGGGTGTCTAGTGTGGTCACAGCTATAAATAGAACCCTGGTGGAAAATTGACCATGGGACCATGACAGAACAAGGAACAGAAGTCAATGGAACAGCAGCAGGGGATTAGTGCAGTGAGCAGCAGCCAGAGGACAAGTGAACCACTCAAATCCCGGCATGAGGAAAGCAGTCATGGGGATGGCTGAAGAGGAACCTCTAGCTGCAATGAAGAGAGTCACAATGAGGAGCTTTAAAGCAAGGCAGCAACAGGAAGAAGATGCACCAAACCAGGCCAGCTGAGGAGATAGCCCAACTAGAAACAAGAAATGAAGAAGCAAGATTTTCTCCAGCAAGCTCACAGAAGAGGGATGAAAATTAGCTCCCCTGGAGGGAAGAATAGGCATGTCAGACTTAGCACCTCAAGCAGAAAAAGTAAAAAAAAAAAAGAAGTCCATGGACTTCTTGGCCTGAGAAAGAAAACCAATAGTAATCCACATGCTGAATATCAGCAGTTTATGGAGGAGGCACCGAAGGATGTGTTTGCCAGTCATCTCCAGAGCACAGCAGCAGCGTGAGTGAAAAACAAGAACAACCTGAGAAGGACCAATGGAGTAAAGAGTCACTAGGAACAGCTAAACAGAGATGGTGCAGAAGACTGTGTGATTCTGGGGAGAACTTCAGAGGGATCAGAGCCAAGCCAAAAGTAAATGTCACTAAGAAATTGCCTAGAGTAGAGCAGCTGGAAGTGAACAAGGCCAGTGCTACCATCAGGTGATCTAGATGGTCGCCTAGAGCACTAGCTCTTCAGGGGCACCCATTGCCACTGCTGTCGCCCTTCTCTGGGATGTACAATGGTGGCAATTGCCATAAACAGCTCCATAGTGCTTATCTTTAAACTTTGTTGTCGTGGGGCTGTTTCACCATCAGGCTCCAGAGAAGGGGGCAGAAGCAAACAGCCCCGTGGCACCAAAGCTTAAAGGTAAGCACCATGGGGTTGTTTGTGGCCATTGCATGTCCGGGAAAGGGGCGACAATGGTGGCAATGGGCACTGTGGGTGGAAGGGGGAGGCACAAGAGATGAGATTCGCCTAGAGCACCCCCATCTCCTTGCACCAGCCCTGGATGTGAAAAACACTGTTGGAAGAATAGATCTAGAATAGTCTACAGGGGCTGGAAGCCTCAGTAAGAGTTTTGTGAAACAGTGGGAAATGCCAGTGATGAATATCAACCAGTGGGTGCCAAAGACTGACTTAGGGAGCCAGAAAGAGTCACACTGTCTGCTTAAATGGTACACACTGCAAGATCCCAGTGGAGAGTTCAGATTGAAAATTAGACCCAGTGAGAGACCAGGCAATTAAAGGAAAGACAGTGCTCACTGATCCTGTCAGTACTGACGTGAAACTAAAAGCCCTGCATGTGTATCAAGTGTTGGCAAGCTACTATTTTCCCTTTTGTTTAGATAGGATCCTGAACTATTTTTTAAATTTTGATAGGTAGTCACCAAGTGTCATCAAGGTGGCACAAAAAATTAGCAGAGTGAAGCGATACCCTCTTAAAGTTGAATAATGTTTGTGATAGAATTTATTTACCTCTTTATTTGGTTAAGCTAGGATAGTACAGTAGGTAGACACAAGATAGAAGAGATGTATAGAGTGTTGCAATGTAGGAACAATACCACACAGCTGACCCAATGCTTCCTGCAGCCCAGAATATCTACAGCCAGCAGACCACGTGAGCTCACCTACTTGCATCATACACAAACTTGACATTACAGAGAACCTTCAGTAATCTTGAGTAATTTTGAATAATTTTGTGAATTCAAGGTCTTAGTAATATTTTTTACCCCTTACATTTGTTTACCTGATTAATCCTTTCCTTCCCAAGAAAATCAGAAAAAAACATAAACATAGTGAAGATTTTGAAAAAAAGGATCTTCATCCTAGGAAACCTTTAAGTAGCACTGGTTGTGCATGGTAAAATGAGATACTTATCAGATACAAATCTTGTCACTGAACACCCTATTGAGAATGAAAAAATAGAGACAATTTAATTCCCAGTAGAAATAAGGTACAAGAATGAGTCACTGAATTTGCTTGTCCTGCATTTTTAGCGTAAGTGAATAAAGCACACTGGTTAATGTAAGGACATAGTTTTTTCTGGCTGAGTATAGTTTCCTAAATATTGTTAATTTAGCTTCTATCTTGATAATTGGTCTTCCATTCCAGTATGATCTTCCATGCTACTTGAAGTAGAGAAATACATTTGTTTAAATTCTTCCTTCGGGTCTGATTATTGAGACAGGTAGAAATAACATCAATCCCTTCAACCTTTTATAATTTTTCTATCCTAGACCCTCCTGCCTATCTCCAGGACACAACTTGACAATGCGGGACTACCTATTATTTACGTGACCCTGTAAAGTGGTGGGATTGTGCTCAGGGCCAACCCAACCACTGGGTAAACTAGTCAGCGACCCAGAGTGCAGCGTCTTGAGGACAGCAAAAATCAATTTCAGTCAAAGCAGAGCAATAGGTCCTGGCAGCCACACAAACTCCGAGTTCTCAGTGCATAATTTTCCTTGCAGGCAGAATAGACAATATACAAATAGTACATTTACCCTTGTAAGTTGTGTTTTGAAATCTCCCTTTTTATGCTTATATTTACAAAACTAATTTTAAATTTTAAAATTGTGATGTCCAAATATTCATTTTTATAGGATTATTCTGGGAGGGATGGTGCTGAGATGATTATTATTGACTTTAATAATGAAAATTTCTGGGCGGGGGGAGGGTTAGTAGAGGGTCCAAAAGTTAACTGAAAGGGGTCACAAGGCTGAGGTTTCATTTGGAATGCTTAATACCCTTGCACCGGCCCTAATTGTGAAGAAGGACACTAGGATCTTCCTTCCTCAATTTATATGAACTTCAGGTTATCTGAGAACAACCTGCAATATCTGGCCCCAATCCAGACCCTTGGCACCAAGAAGCAAGAGCATCCCATGCTCCTGTACTTTTATATTATGTTTCACTTTAATTCATTTTGTTTTAGTATACCCGCAGAGCTACAGTCAGAGTCTGATTATAGAAATTTTGGAAATCAGTTAAAGTCTTATTTTTTAATTGGCTTTTAATTAGGTTTGGAGGGCGGTGGGAGTTAGGGTTTCAAAATGTTAATTTAAAAATTAATACTGCATAATGAATTAACTTGTACTTTGCTATAATTGCCGTATGTAAAAATGTTAAATAATTCAATTTAGTGCAAACTATTCTGATTTAGGGGCATGCTTACTAAAGGATTTAATGCACATTAATAGATTTAATGCAAATGAAGTGTCCAGATCTGTTTTATTTCTATGGGTGCAGTGGTATTAACACACATTATCTTCATTAACACACATTAACCTGTAGTACACATGCCCCTTAGTGAACACTATTTTTGATTTAGTTCATGCTAATTCTGTTAGGGCCCACTGATTTTTTAACCCACACTATAAAATGCCTACAATAAATTAAATGAAACAGCAACAGTACATCCCTGGTTTCAGATTGAAAGTACTTTCAGTAGTCAGTGCTGGGAGTCAAGGAGTAGCCTGGTGGTTGAGGAAGTGGGCAGAAGACAAGGGAAATAAGGGTGCAAATTCCATTTCTGTCCCATGGCACTTCAGATGAATCACTTAACCTTCCATTTCCTCAGGTACACATAGGCAGCCATGGCCCTGCCAATGTTTTGTATCATTTTTATAGTGCTAGGGTTGATTCTGCTATCAAATTGGTTAGGCGGCGTCCTCCAACAGTGCTTCATGCTCATTCCTCCTTATAGAAATATAACTCTTTGGTCAAGAGTATACTCTAGCTGCGCTCCCCCTACTGGAATCTCCAAACAAGTATAGTAATGGAAATGTGAAAATCATTTTGAAGAGACATCTTGAGGTTCTTCAATGATATTAGATTGGTTACAGTATGGGCCCGATTCTGATCCCGACGTACAACTCCTTTGAACCACCCATGAACCACCCAAATCAGTAGGGAAGGAGAGAAGGGCAGCAGCAAAACAAGCCTTGGGAAGTGCCAACAGAGTGATGCAGGCAGCAGGAAAAGAGAGAGACAGAGGAAAGAAGGTATATTTTTATTTCATTTTTTTCATGTAGTTTTGCAATATAGGCCTATATGGACCACCTGAATATGTGATAGCAGGTTGCAGAGCAGCCATGGAAGACAGGAGAGGGATTTGCGATTACTGCCGTATGGCTGTAGTTCAGGTCTCAAGAGCAGGGCTGTGGCAGAAATTACATAATGGTGAGACTGGCACCAGAAGCAGAGGGAGACTTTACATTCCTTTTGTTTCATTTACTTTCTGTTTGTTTGTATTTATTCTTTTTTCTTTAAAGCTTTTGCATGAGGTACTGAAAGATAGTCACTGAAATGAGCACCATCCTGGAGACCATAGTACAAACTGTCAAAAATACAGCTAAACACTGAAGACAGAGAGTGTGGGCAGCTGCCCCTAAATAGTACTCTACTCATTCCTCCTCCCAGTTGCATGAAAACAAAGGAAATCAAGCAAGGGGAGGTTTGTCTTCAGAAAAATGGGCTTTTCCACCAAGTCTTGTGCTAGACATGAATGAGAGGAAGCCAATTTATTTATTTTATTTTATTTAGCTGTATTTATATCCCGCTTTTCACCGGGTCAAAGCGGTCAATTGGGGGATACATTTAACATGAGGGGATATGAGACACATACGCTAATACTTACAGGGAACATGGGCAATGGAAGGTTAAGTGGCTTGCCCAAGACCACAAGGAGTGCCTACAGGACTAGAAATCCCAGTCCCTCAGGCCTGAGATTGCTGTATCCCCTGCCATGAATACGTGTTGGAGAGCAGGAAAGGAAATACTGCATAGTCTTGATCAGGTCTGGCCAGAACAGCAACATCTGTGCTCAGTATGTCAAGGGATCTCTGTGCATAGCTTCAATGGGTTCTACAAGGTAGCGTGTCACTGAAATCCATGCAGAATTTTGACTTGTTTCAGGCTGATCTCTGCTGATTGTGCTTAGCATTTAACCTAAGGCTTCTGTCACCAAAGATTGTCCTTGGCTGGGTTTCATCAGCCACAGCCATCTAAAGACGAGGGGGGAGAGCGGATGTTAGGTGTCAGGGTGGTGCTCACTGCATGCCTGCTATTTCCTATGCTGCATCACCATCACCATTGCCCCCTGCTTTTGGGGATCCCTTTGCCCCACTTCCATCACTAGCATTTCTTCCCTGTAAACCAGTGCATTATACTGCAGAGAAATTCTTTTCACCTGCTGGTCACAGATACCAGCTAGCATATAAGCCTCTTGCAAGAGGTCAACCATCACCAAAACCTCCGCTGTGAATCCCTGTCACTGCTGAAAAATCTAACTTTACTTTCATAAGAACATAAGAAATGCCACACTGGGTCAAACCAAGGTCCATCAAGTCCAGAATCCTGTTTCCAGTGGTGGCCAATCCAGGTCACAAGCACTTGGCAGGTTCCCAAAAAGGCACACAGGTTCCACAATGTTCATCCTGGGGTAAACAGTGGATTTCCCGTGTCCTCTTTAATAATGGTTCATGGACCTTTCCTCCAGTAACTTGTCCAAACCTTTTTTAAACCCAGCTACACTAACAGCTTTTACTACATCCTCCAGTAATGAATTCCAGAGTTTGATTATGCTTTGAGTATAAAAATATGTTTTCTTATTCATCTTAAATGGGTTACATTTTAGCTTCATTGCATATTCTCTAACAATTTCCTGGGTGATTCACACAGCCCTTGGCATTGATAGAGGGAGCCTTTCAAATTGCCCATTTGATCTGTCACTTGGCTTTAACATCTATTTAAAACAAATTCACAGATGTCTTGCCTCCTAACTGAAATGCCTCTAGAAACTATTTCTTTCCTTCTACTCGGGGAATATTTACCCTATTCTTCCTTCTATGCTAAGCTATACTCTGATTTGATTTAAATTAAAAGCTCTCTGCTGATACTAGGCCCTGACTGAGTTTAAACTTAAACTAAAAGTTATCTGCTGAGTTTTAAATTTAAAATAAAAAAAACTCTGTACAGATACTTGGCCCTGACTGAATTAACAAATACACTGGATTCTAAATTTCACAGATTAATCAGCTTTAACACAACTAATTCCCTTTTCCTCAAGATTTAGAGAATTTCCCACAAGTAAATACTTACAAGTGCTGCTTTCTTTCTTGCAGTAGCAGTCCCTTTTGGTAACCCTTCAAGACTACCTACAAAATATCCATTATCAGGCATCCTTAGATGCTTTAGAACTTCTGTCACCCCAATCCTGGGATCTGTCGATGCCAAACTTGGTCTTATACAGGGCCACCAATTACTCCACTAACCTCTCCAGAATTTCACAAGTGGAATTTCACCTGCTGCCAACATTCTGCCTGAGCTGATGTGTAAATGCCCCTGTTACTTCCTGTTTTTCAGGCAGCTCATGCCCACCCTTCACACTCTGCTGAAATCATCCTGCTATTTTTTAGTAATTTGTGACCAGTTACCTCAGTACAGGGCTGTTGCTGTCTTTGCTCCTCAAAGCCTGGGGAGTTTCAAGTGTTCAAAGCATCTTATCCCCTGAAAGCCCCCTCCTTCATGGCCTTAATCATGTTCATCCCACCATCTGTTACAAAGTAACCTGGAAGCGTGGTGCTCGGTTTGGGCTCTATGTGCCAGCCCTACAGAATTGCCCTAAATTTCTGCTATGATACGAGTACAAGTATGACTATCATCTATTACCTGACTGTACAGCACAGCCCATCGATAATCTCCTGCTGTTGCTCTCCAGTTATATTAAAACAGCCTGGTTCTGCTTTGTCCAGCCACCACCATTGTGCTGTCAAGGAGAGGTAAGAATGTTTAGCGTTCTCATTAGTCCAGATGTCAGTGGTGAAATGCAGTCTGCTACTGGTCTTTGCTTCTACCAGCTCTGCCTGCAGCTGGCAACACAGCTGATCATACAGACTGGGGATTGCTTACTTACTAAAAGTGGTACTGCAGGCACCCAATAATTGAGAGCAAAGAGATGCAGCAGCCTCTTACACTACAATGTCTCAAGAATGTTTAGTAGATGATCATCCAGGTCTAGCATTTTTCTGATACATTATGTCATCAGCCTTGATGCCATATGCCATCTTTCCTGTGATAGTGCTACAATACTACGCCATCCTATTTTTATGCACGTCTGATTTCCTGCCATATCATCTGATTGGCAGAAGAGTCTAAATACTTCTCTTCAGAAATATATTTTGTTTGTCCTGTACCTTTCTCACCACTGTTATTTCCACTATGTACTGAATTCTCTGCCTAGAATTAGCACCTTCCTTTGTACCAAACTAGAAAGGTTGTTCTTTCACACATGATACAGCAAGTTTCTCATTACTAAAATGCTTCCTACAATAATTGCATTCTGCATATTGCTAGTCCTGAAGCACTTAAAAATCGCTCCATGCATGAGAGGTTTTATGAGATCCCTCCTCTACTTCCTTAGTGGGGGCTGGTGCTCTTGGTGCTGCTGCTGGACCTGCAGCTTTTTACGGATGAAAGGTCTGTGGCATCCTTCAAACTTTCTATTGTCCCCTCTATCTCTATAGTGCTCTGGGTCTGGGCACAGCCAGTATCGTTTTCTTCCTCCTCATCTACTAGCACACTAAATACAAAGGGGTCAATCTTCAAAATGGCCAATATTCAAACACCATGATGGTCTGCCTTAGAGCTTAAATATCAGTGGGATATTCAGTGGCAATATCTGGATAGGAGCTGTCACTGAACATCCAGGCTGATTTGCACCATCCAGATAAGTAACTTAAGAACGTAAGATATGACATACTAGATACGACTAGGGTCCATGAAGCCCAGTATCATGTTTCCAACAGTGGCCAATCCAGGTCACAAGTACCTGTAAAGTTTTCAAAATCTACACGGAGTCCACATTGCTTATTCAGGAGAAAGCATTGGATTTCCCTGGTCTTCTTTAATACAATGGTTTATGGACTTTTCTTCCAGGAACTAGTCCAAATCTTTTTTAAACCCAGCAACATTAACAACTTTTACTACATCTTCTGGTAATGAATTCCAGAGTTTGATTACTTGTTGAGTGAAAAAATATTTTCTCTGATTAGTCTTAAATGGGTTACATTGTAGTTTCATTGCTGTCCCCTAGTCTTTCTACTTTTTGAAGAAGTAACTAATCTACTTTTACCCGTTCCACTCCATTCATTATTTTATAGACCTTTATCATATCTACCTTCAGCAATCTTTTTTCCCAAGTTGAATAATCCTAACCTTTTAAGCCTTTCCTCATAGGAGTATCCTTCCATCCACTTTATCATTTTGGTGACTCTTCTCTGTACTTTTTCTAATTCTGCACACAATATTCAAGGTACAGTCATACCACAGAATGATGCAGATACATTATAATATCATTGATTTTATTTTCCATTCCTTTCCTTATCATTCCTAGCATTCTATTTACTTTCTTGGTCACTGCTACACACTGGGCTGAGGGTTTCAGGTGCTAATTCCTAATGTGGAACCTTGCATTGTGCAACTATAGTTTGGGTTGTTCTGCCCTAAGTGTATAACTTTGCACTTGTCCACATTAAATTTCATCTCTTTCGATTTTTCACAGACTTCTTGTGTTTTAACAACTTTGAATAATGTTGTGTCATCTGCAGATTTGATCACCTCACTCATTATTTCCATTTCTGGTTCATTTACAAATATGTTAAAAAGCAGCCAGTCCAGCACAGATCCCTGAGGTACTCCACTATTTACCTTTCTCCATTGAGAAAATTGGCCATTTAGCCCTACTCTCTGTTTCCTTTTAACCAGTTCCTAATCCATAATAGTACACTAACTCGTGACTTTTTAATTTCACCAAGAGTCTCTCATGAGGGACTCTGTCAAAGGCTTTTTGAATATCCAGACACACTATATCAACTGGCTCACCTTCATATACCTGTTTTTTCACACCTTCAAAAAAATGTAAGACATTAGTGAGACAAGGCTTTCCTTGGATAAATCCATGTTGGTTTTCTGCCATTATATTATGATAATCTATAAGTTCAGCAATTTTGTTCTTTATAATGATTTCTGCCATTTTGCACAGTATAGGCATCTGTAGTTTCCCAGATCACCCCAGGAACCCTTTTCAAAAATTGATGTTACATTGGCCACTCTCCAATTCTCAGGTTCTACAAATTAATTCACAGATTTCAAAAAGTACACGTAGCTCTGCAATCTCATATTTCAGTTCTTTTATTACCCTGGAATGTATTCCATCTGGTGCAGATGATTTGTTGTTCTTTAGTTTATCAAATAACTGTATTGCATCTTCCTGCTTTATGGAAATTTGTTTCAGTTCCTCTGATACACCACCTTTAAATATCATTTATGGCATGGGTAAGTTTAGTAAAGACTGAAGCAAAGAATTCATACTGAGCCCGATTCCAGCAGGGGCACATCTGGGCCATCTGGATTGCCCCATACAGGAAGGGCCCATTAGGAACCAATTCTGTACCATGGGAGCCAGACATTCCCGTGGGTGCAGGATAGGGCCTTGGGAGATGGCCTGGCATGCCCCTGTATTGCAGCAGAGACGTACAGCTCCACTAGTCGCCTTGCAGAATCAGGCACTCAGTCTCTCTGCCATTGCCTTGTCCTCATTTATTGCCCCTTTTATCCCTCTATCATCTAATGGTCCAACTTGCTCTCCCACAGGTATATTGCTATGAATGTACTTGAAAATGTTCTTATTATGCACTTTAATTCTATGACAAACCACCCATTTGGGCAGTAGCAGAATGGGACAATGTTGGTGGCGGAGGATCATATTTCTGTGACTACAGCAACAGCACTAAACAAACTGCGCAGAAGACAGGCCTGGCAATTTACTTCTGTATCTTGCCATGAAAACCCAATGGATAATCACAACAAAACAAATTGCACTATAGTGCTGAAAGATGAGACCCCCAGCTACTGGGGAGGAACTGAAGACTTTTCCAAGTAAAGCCAGCATTTATGATGTGGTTGAATCAAAGCTTTCCAGATATCTGACTGCTAATGTAGCTGCGCATGAAATGAGAGTCAGAAGCTGCAAAGATGTCTTATATATTGGGATGTGTAATGTCTGAAGCATGAACAAAGGGAAGTTAGAGGGTGTCAAGAATGAAATTGAACGTGTACAACTTGATTTTGTCAGTGAACTGAAATGGACTGGCATCAAGCATTTTGCATCAGATTATTACATGGTCTACTATGCTGGAAATGAAAGACAAAGAAGAAATGGTGTTGCATTTATAATTAAGAAGAAACTTGCAAGAACTGTAATGAAATACAATGCATTCAGTGAACACTTAATTTCTATTTGTCTATGAGGAATGCCTATCAACACAACTATAATTCAAGTATATGCCCCAACAACAGCTGCAGAAGAGGATGAAATTGATGAGTTATATGAACAAGTACAAGCTGAAATTGACAGAACATGCAAACAGGATATCCTGATAGTCTTGGAATGCAAATGTTGGTGACAAAGAAGAAGGCAAAGTGGTTGAAAAATATGGACTTGGCAAAAGAAACAAAGCTGGAGATAAATGATAGAATTCTGCAAGACAAATGTTCTATTCATCTCAAGTAACTTCTTCCAGCAACATAGGCGCTGACTGTACACAGGAACTTCACCCAATGGATTGTACAGGAATCAAATTGACTACATCTGTGGAAGACAATGATGGTAAAGCTCAATAACATCAAAAAAGACAAAACCTGGAGCTGACTGTGGTACAGATTACCAACTACTAGTATGCAAACTCAAGCTGAAGTTGAAAAAGAGCAAGCTACTCATGAATGTAGCAAAATATGACCTTGAGAATATACCACTGGAATTTAAAGACTGCCTGAAAAATTGATATGCTGCTTTAGTTACAAATGCAAGAGCTCCAGAAGAGTTATGGGATGACATCAAGAAGGTTGTGTTAGAGGAAAGCAAGAATTCTCTACATAAGGTGAAAAAGCAAAAATGGCCAATGGATGACTGAAGAAACTCTGAAAATTGTCCAGAAACACAGAAAAGCTAAAGTCAGAGGAAAAAGAGAGGCAGCTGCAGAACTCAGAGATTTCCAATGTGCAGCAAGACAAGACAGAAAGAAGTACTACGAAGACACATGCAAGAAAATAAAAGCAGCAACTATTAGAGGAAGATCAAGATCGGCTTTCCTAAAACTACAAGAGTTAAGGAAAAAATTCCAGACTCAAATTGGAATGTTACAAGATGCTTAAGGAATGATGCTGAAAACATCAAGAAAAGAAGAGGTTTTATATGATAAAAATCAAGTGGACCAACAGCCATTTCAACCTGTACCTTATGATAAGAACCATTGGTGATGAAAGAAGAAGTCAAAGCAGTATTGAAAGCCTTCTCAAAGAACAAAGCACCAGGCATTGATGGCATTCCAACAGAAATATTACAGCAATCTGATACAGCTGTTACCATACTTACAAGGCTCTGCCAGGAAATTTGGAAGACCACATTATGGCCAACTGACTGGAAAAGATCTGTGTTTATACCAACACCTATGAAAGGTGACCCAACTGACTTTGAAAATTATCGCATAATCGCTCTGATCCCACATGCCAGCAAGATTCTACTGAAGATTATTCAACAGAGACTACAACCATACCTGGAATGAGAACTACCTGAAGTGCAAGTAGGATTCAGAAAAGGACGATTAATGAGAGACATCATCACAGATGTGAGATGGATCCTTGAAAAGACCAAAGAATACCAAAAGGATATCTATTTGTGTTTTATTGACTACAGCTAGGCTTTTGACTGTGTAAACCATGATAAACTCTGGGCCACATTAAAAAGCATTGGTATACCAGTACACCTGAAAGTTCTCTTGCACAACCTTTACATTGATCAAGAAGCAACAGTTCAAATGGACCAAGGAGAAACAAAATGGTTTAAAATCAGCAAGGTGTACAACAAGGCTGCATACTTTCCCCCTACCTGTTTAATTTATATGCAGAATAAATCATCAGAGAAGCAGGATTGTATGAAGACAACAGAGGTGTGAAGATTGATAGAAGACTCATCAACAACTATGCTGTACTAATGATACCACATTACTGGCTGAAAGTGAAAATAATCTGCTTCTCAAGATCAAGGAACATAGTCTTAAAATGGACCTGCACCTTAATGAAAAGATGACAAAGATCATGACAGCTGACAAAATTAATAAGTTCATCAATGATGGAGAAAACATTGAAAAAGTGGACAACTTTAATCTACTTGGATCAACTATCAATAAAAAAGCAACAACCAATCAAGAAATCCCATGATGCATTGATCTTGGCAGAATGAATAAGAAGGACCTAGACACGATTCTCAAGAGCAGAGATGTCTCTCTCCAAACAAAAATTTGACTTGTTCAAGCCATGGTATTTTCAATAACGTTATATGGATGCAAATGTTGGACAGTGAAAAATATAGACAGGAAAAAAATTGATGCCTTTGAATTATGGTACTGGCAATGAATACTGTGTATACCATGGACCGCCTGAAGAATAAAGCAGTCGGTACTGGAAGATATCAAACTTAAGCTTTCTTTAGAAGCTCAGATGACAAGACTTTGACTTTCATATTTTGGACACGTCATGCGATGAGAGAGATCATTAGAGAAAGACATCATGCTTGGCAAGGTAGAAGAACAATGCAAAGGAAGGCCAGGAATGAGATGGATTGATACATTCACAGCAGCTATGGGTGCCAGTCTATAAACAATGAGCCATCTGACTAAAGACCAAACACAATTTAGGACAACTATCCAGAGGGATGCCATGAGTCGACAAAGACTCGACGACACTTAACAGCAACAGCAACAACAACAACAACATGCACTTTAATTCTATGGCAAGCTTCTTTTCAAATTTTCTTTGCCTGCCTCATCAATGCCTTGCATTTAACTTGCCATTAAGAACATAAGATATGCCATAATAGGTCAGACCAAGGTCCATCAAGCCCAATATCCTGTTTCCAAAAGTGGCCAATGAAGGTCACAAGTACCTTGCAATTTCCTCAAAAGACAGAGTTTCCACAATGCTAGTAACTGGGGCAAGAAGTGGATTTCCTAGGTCCCTTTAGTAATGGTTTATGGACCTTTCCTCCAAGAACTTAACCAAACCTTTTTTTAAATCCAGCTACACTAAAAGCTTTTACTATATCTTCAGGTAATGAATCCAAGATTTTGATTACACGTTGAGTGAAAAAATATTTTTCTCTTATTTGTCTTAAATAGGTTACACTGTAGCTTCATTGCATGTTCCCTAGTCTTTCTATATTTTGATGGTGTATGCAATTGATCTACATTTACTTGTTCCACTCTATTCATTAATTTATAGACCTCTATCATATCTCCCCTCAGCCGTCTCTTTTCCAGGTTGAAGATCCCTAAACCTTTTAGCCTCTATTCATAGGGGTATCCTTCCATCCCCTTTACCATTTTGGTGTCTCTTCTCTGTACCTTTTCTAATAAAGCTATATCTTTATTTATTTATTTTATTTAACTGTATTTATATCCCGCTTTTCACCGGGTCAAAGCGGTTTAACAAAAAAGGGGGGGGGGGCAGGCAGTAATCAATACTTGGGAGGGGGCTGTCACCGGGAGGCCAACATTAATGATCTGAACAGGTATTAAGGACTTAAACAATGGACATCAGTCTCTTAGGGGGGAGATCTGTGGGTATGTTAAAGGGTCATATCCTTTTTAAGATAGGGCGACCAGAATTGCACACAATATTCAAGGTGCGGTCGCACCATGGAATGATACAGAGGCATTAAAATGTCCTTTGTTTAATTCCCCATTCCTTTTTTTATGATTTCTAGCATTCTATTTGCTTTCCTGGCCACAACTGCACACTGGGCGGAGGGTTTCAAAATGTTATCCATGATGATGCCTAAATCTTTTTCCTGGGTGGTAATTCCTAATGTGAAACCTTGTATCATATAACCATAGTTTGGGTTGTTCTTTCCTAGGTGCATAAGTTTGCACTTGTCCACATTCAATTTTATTTGTCATTTAGATGCCCAGTCTTCTAATTTATCAAGGTCCTCTTGCAATTTTTCACAATCCCCTTGAGTTTTAACAACTTTGAATAATTTTGTGTCATCTGAAAATTTGATTACCTCACTCGTTATTCCCATTTCCAGGTCATTTACGAATATGTTAAAAAGCAGCGGACCCAGCACAGATCTTGGGGTACTCCACCATTCACCTTTCTACATTGGGAAAATTGGCCATTTAGCTCTACTCTCTGTTTTCTAATTTTTAACCAGTTCCTGATCCACAATAGTACACTTCCTCCTATCCCATGACTTTTTAATTTCACCAAGAGTCTCTCATAAGGGACTTTGTCAAAGGCTTTCTGAAAATCCAGATACACTGTATCAACTGACTCCCCTTTGTCTACCTTTTTATTCACACCTTCAAAAAAACTTAACAGATTAGTAAGGCAAGAATGTCTTAGGCTAAAGCCATGTTGGTTGTCTCCAATAAGCCATTACTATCTGCATGTTCAGTAATTTTGTTATTTATTTTGTTGTTCCTACCATTTTTCCTGGTACAGATATAAGGGTCACCGGTCTGTAGTTTCCCGGATCACCTCTTGAACCTTTTTTAAAAATTGGTGTTATATTGCCATCCTCCAATCTTCAGGTATTACAGATGATTTTAATGATAGTTCACAGATTACTAATAGTAGGTCTGCAATGTCATATTTCACTTCTTTCAACACCCTTGGATGTATACTATCTGGTCCAGGTGATCTGTTACTCTTCAGTTTATCAAATAGTTGTAATACATCTTCCCAGTGTATCAATATTTCTTTCAATTCTTCTGCGGCATCATCTTTAAATACCATTTCTGTCAAGGGTAATATTCCTATATCTTCCTCAGTAAAGACCAAAGCAAAGAATTCATTCAGTCTCTCCACAATGGCCTTGTCCCCTCTTAGCGCCCCTTTTACCCCTCTATCATCTAATGGTCCTACTGACTCTGTCACAGTTTTTTTGCTACAAATGTATTTGAAAAAGTCTTTATTATGTGTTTTTGATTCCAGAACAAGCTTCTTCTCAAATTCTCTTTTTGCCTGCCTTATCAATGTCTTGCATCTAACTTAAGAACATAAGAACATAAGATATGCCATACTGGGTCAGACCAAGGTCCATCAAGCCCAGTATCCTGTTTCCAACAGTGGCCAATCTAGGTCATACATACCTAGCAGTTTCCCCAAAAGACACAGGTTCTACAATGCTTGTATTGGGACTAGCAGTGATATCCTGGGTCCCTTTTTAATAATGGTTTATGGACTTTTCCACCAGGAACTTGTCCAAACCATTTTTAAACCCAGCTACACTAACAGCTTTTACTGCATCCTCTGGTAACAAATTCCAGAGTTTGATTACATGTTGAGTGAAAAAATATGTTCTATTTGTCTTGAATAGTTTACCCTGTAGCTTCATTGTATGTCCCCTAGTCTTTCTATATTCTGATGATGTAAGCAATCGATCTACGTTTACCCATTCCACTCCATTCATTAATTTATCAACTTCTATCATATCTCCCCTCAGCCGTCTCTTTTCCAAGTTAAAGAGCCATAACCTTTTTAGCCTTTCTTCATAGGGATATCCTTCCATCCCCTTTACCATTTTGGTGGCTGTTCTCTGAACCTTTTCTAATAATGCTATATCCTTTTTAAGATACAGTGACCAGAATTGCACACAATATTCAAGGTGCGGTCGCACCATGGAACGATACAGAAGCATTATAATATCCTTTGTTTTATTTTCCATTACTTTCCTTATGATACCTAGCATTCTATTTGCTCTCTTGGCCATTGCTGCACACTGGCGAAGAGTTTTAAAATGTTATCCACGGGGGGCGGAGCCTGATGTCCAGCGGGTAGGACGCTTTGCGTTGAAGCTCCCGAGAGGCCTACTCAGAATCCTGACTTAATACCTATATAAATTTACTATTTCGCTCCGAGCTGACCGGGGCACCTCGGGGGGGCTGGCGGCCCACAAACCAGCGCGCTTGGACTTCGGGTCTCCTTCTTCTTCTCACGGAAAACGCTCCAAAACGGAGGTGTCCTCCCCGCAGAAGATGGTTCCATTTCGTGAAAACCCCGCAATGCACCTGGAGATTTTGGAGGAAATACGTGGCGTGAAGGAATTGGTGCAGTCTAATGGAGAAGCGCTTCGAGCCATGCGAGAAGACTTTGGAGTGCTCCAAGACCGACTTGAAGGTCTTTCTTTACGGCAGGACAATATGGCGGGGGTCCTCGACTCGCACGAGGTGCGCTTGGGCAAACTGGACGAGGCTGAGCGCCAGATACAGAATCTTCAAAAGGAGTTGGAAGATAGCAATAATCGCGCCCGTCGCAACAATGTGAGGCTCCTCGGAATGCCGGAGGGGGTGGAAGCAGGAGATATAAGAGAATTCTTGCTCAAAACTCTTCCCTCCTTGCTGAAGATCACTTTTCACAGAGAACTGGAAATCGATCGAGCACACCGTGTTCCTGCCCGCATGGCGCTCAACCGCACGACCCCCCGGCCTATTATCTTTAGCTTGCTACGATATCAACAAGTGGAACAAATTTTACATGCTGCCCGAGCGAATCATCATTTGGAATATGAAGGTCGTAAGGTCTCCTTCTTTCCTGATTTGGCAAAGCCTACCGTTGACCGTCGGAAGAAACTCCTTGCTCTTCGCCCTCGACTTCAACAGCTACAGGCTCGCTTTGGCCTGTTGTATCCAGCGAAGCTCCGAGTGACTCTCCACAACCAGACCAGGACGTTCGAGGATCCTGATCTATTATCAACATTTTTGGACTCCAAAGAAGCAGAACAGATGCGCTAATCCCAAATCTTGGACTCTTATCTACCGGCTCTGTCCGCCATTTTGAAGGGCCCGATGCGGCGGTCATAGCCCAGCACAGAAATAGCCTGGACTTTCTTTCTTTCTCTGTATGACTTTTGTCTTTGGTCTCCTATCCCTTCATGATGTGTGCCTCGGTCGGATTCGGAGCACGCACAGTCCTACAGGTTATATGTTTTTTCAATTTCGGCCTTCTCTGGGGTTTCTCCCCGCAGACACATGGTCGCCAGTAATTTTGGGGTTTTGCTTCTCCTCTACCGTACTGCGGTTTTCTTTGTTAATGTGGGGCGCTTCATTGTATTATATTAGCTTATTTTTCCTATGTCATGTGTACAGCCAGATACAGTCAGTTTGAGGGACACAGTGAAATTATGTGTGCTATCATGCTCAGAATTTTAACTTTTCTGAATGGCCTCATGTAAAATCTTATTATTCATCGTACAAGGCATTGCTGGTCCACTCAGCAGAAAGAAAATCCTTAGCTATCTTAGCCACGAGCACGTTGATTAGGTGTTTCTTTAGGAAACGCATTACACTCTGCTGAAACACTGAAACTCAATGCTAGGCCTCACATGGTAGCTGCCTATTCTCCCACCATTTCCAAATGGTACGGGATAGTCATTCTGGTTAAGAAGTCTTTGCACGCTACTGTACCTGATAGTAGCGCTGACATGGAGGGTAGATGGGCCCGTGTACACCTTGAGGTTGGAGATAGTGAATTCACGTGTATTTGCACTATGTCCAGAATGTGGACAACCCTGCTCACTATGCAAGTCTTGCGCAGTTGGCCTCGGCCTCCGCCAATGCTCCATTAATACTTGATGGCGATTTTACTCAAGTGTTCCCTCAATCTTTTCTTTTCAAACAAGGTGCTTGTTGGTTGGAGGCTCCAGTACCGAGCAGACCTGTGTGGCTAGATATAGTAGCGGGCCTTTGCTCACCGATTCCTCTTACCTTACTCCCTGGTATGACTCTCCCATTAGACTCCCACTATCCACCAATGTTTTTCGACACTTTAGGTGCCTTTAATACTCCTATGCAACCTTTCGACTCCCGACTCTGGTCAGTGTAACTTCAGCATTGCATTCGGAGCGCTAGAGTACTCCCGCCATCGGCACTCTCTGCATAAGGTTGATTGGAAACTTCCGATCTCTCGGTAGTTTACCGGGTGTAGCATCCAATTTTACTAAACCTTATGTAATGCTATCACTAGAGATACCTCTATAGCGCAGAAAGTATGGGAGAGAGAATTGCATGTGACTTTAACCTCGGAGCAATGGAGCCTTATCTGGAGCAGAGGGACACGGGTTTCCGACCCGCCTCACTCACTCAGACCCTCTTCTTTCTAGCCCACCGGTGTTTTTACACTCCTCACAGTTTAGACAAATGGAACACTACTCAGGGTAATGGTTGCTGGACACGTCCTGTGGCCATTGGTTTATTACTTCATTTCATGTTATGCATGAATATCCCGCACTACAGTATAACTGGCGTCGGGTCTGGGGTCGTATTTAGTCTATATTGCACTCTCAGGAGTCCCTTTCTTGGAAGATAGTGGGACTTCGCCCAGTTGCGGGGATCCCCCCTCTCCCAAGAAATGGCTTATCTCCTTTTGAACTTTATGCTTGGCATTGCTGTTTCCCTCATTAAGTAATACTGGGAAATTAGTTCCCATCTGAGCCTCAATGAATGGTGGAATCATGCCTGTCTCTACAGTAAATATGAACAAATACTTCGTCTGTGCGCTTCCTCCGTTCAGACTCCTTCTTATTGGTCTTACTGGAAGATGTTCAATGAATATGTACATTTTGCTAAATGCTCTCATCTGACTGTCTAACTTTGTATATATCTCTGTCTCATGATCATGCTGTATTGTGGATACTTTTTTGATCGTTTGATGTATAATCACTGTTAATTGGAAGCGCTCACATGCTGATACAAACGGGTAGAGAAGAAGCACCGGGGTGGGGGGTAATGGGTTTACTTTTCCTTATTGTATACTTGTTTTGTCTCTTTTGGTGTGTTGTTTCTTTTGTTTGTTGCAAAATGAAAATAAAAGTTTCAAAAAAAAAAATAAAATGTTATCCACAATGATGTCTAAATCTTTTTTCTGGGTGGTGGTTCCTAATGTGGAAACGTGCCTTGTGTAACCATAGTTTGGATTGTTCTTCCCTAGTTGCATAACTTTACACTTGTCCACATTAAATTTCATCTGCCATTTTGATGCCCAGTCTTCCAATTTATCAAGATCCTCTTGCGATTTTCCACAATCCTCATGGGTTTTAGCAATTTTAAATAATTTTTTGTCATCTGCAAATTTGATAACCTCACTCGTTATTCCCTTTTCCAGGTCATTTATGAATATGTCAAAAAGCAGCGGACCCAGCACAGATCCCTGGGGTACTCCACTATTCATCCTTCTCCATTGAGAAAAATGGCCATTTAGCTCTACCCTCTGCTTTCTATCTTTTAACCAGATCCTGATCCACAATAATACACTGCCTCCTATCCCATGACTCTTTAGTTTTGCCAAAGATCTCTGATGAGGGAACTTGTCAAAGGCTTTCTGAAAGTCCAAATATGCTATGTCAGCCGACTCACTTTTGTCTACCTGTTTATTCACACCTTCAAAAAAACATAACAGATTAGTAAGACAAGATCTTCCTTGTCTAAAGCCATGTTGGCTGAGTCCCATTAAGCGATGACTATCTATTTGCCAGTGCTTAAGCTGTTTCCAATTTTCATCATTTGGCTCCTTTTTCCATTTCCTGAAAGATACTTTTTTGGCATCAACAGCCTCTCTGACCTCACCTTTAAACCATGCTGGCAGTTTTTTGGACTTCCTTCCACTTTTCTTAAAGCATGGAATACAGCTGATCTGGACTGCCAAGATAGTATTTTTGAACAACACCCTTGCTTGATGTAAATCTTTAACCTTTGCAACTGCTCCTTTAATTTTTTTCTGAACTATTTTCCTAGTTTTATCATTGTCTCCCTTTTGAAAGTTAAAAGGTAGTACTTATATTGCTTCCTGTTTTCGTCATTTGGCTCTTTTTTCCATTTTCTGAAAGATGCTCTCTTAGCTATAACAGCCTCTCTAACTTCATCTTTACGCCATGCTAGCTGTCATTTGACCTTCCTTTCACCTTTCCTAAAGCGTGGAATATATCTGGTCTGGTTTTTGAAGATAGTATTTTTAAATAATGCCATGTCCTGCAGTTGCTTCTTTTAATTTTTTATTAACCAGTTTCTTCATTTTATCATAGTCTCTTTTTTGAAAGTTAAATACTGGTACAGTGGATTTCCTTGTTATCCTCCTTCCATTTATTAAATTGTATATAATCATGCCAATTCTAGAAGTCTAAAAAATAACGTAAGCTATTTAAGATATAGTGCTTAGTGGAACACAGGATGTAGTGCAAGAAGTAACCACAAAGTAACAAAACTAACTACCACTCTACACTATATATCCCAAAATCAAAAATAGAGTGAAAAAAAATCTTTTGTATGTAAGCTAGCATGTATGCATTTTTGTCAGAAGAGCAGCCATGAGGTAATTCACCTCTCGAAGCTATACTTCCATTTTGCTCAAATTTTAATGAGCCCACATCGGAGCTGTAGAAACACAGGTAAAAACACCATAAATAAGTGCCACCTACATAGAAACCAAACAATTCAATGGTCTTGAAAAACTGTGCAGAAGTCCAAACAGCAGGAAACAGAATCAGGACTGTTACTTATCTTTATCGTCCTGTCCCCGCGTGTTCAATGATGCTCACACTAATCATCGCAGGCTTTGCACAGTAAAAGCTGCAGAAACAGGAAAAGTACACAGAACTGCGTTTCGGGCAAATACCAAATTCATGCCCTGTCTCAACGCTTAATTTGTCTGCAACATGTAAACAGTCTCCCGGCTGATCAAAAAACGCCAGCGCATGCTCAATAGCGATCTGAACCCCGTAACAGGAGTCATGATTTAAATAGCACAAAGCAACCAATCAGTGTTTGACCATAGATACCATATGGGGATAAAAATCCCAATATAATGAAGAATCTCAAACCAATTTAAAATGGTCAAAAAATTAAAAAGTTCAAAAGTTAAAGAATGCTTATCCAATCCAACTCTTTATGCATCACATTGCTGGCCTTCCTCTTTTGCATCGACTTTCAACCTTGCCAAGTATGATGCCAGTCTGTCAACAATGAGCTGCCTGACTGAAGATCGAACACAATTTAGGTCAACTATCCAGAGGGTCGCCATGAGTCGACATCGACTTGACGGCACTTAACAAAAACAATAACAACTGCTAAATAGGCCAATGATTCAGATTCCAAAAGAAAAGGATATCTGCATTTCAGCATCTGCTGCCTCCTCTCCCACATTGAAGGGAAGGATGATGGTCTTTCCCACATTAAGTTTATAGCCTGGGACTGTTGCAAAGGCCTTATATTCCATCTCAAACTCTGCTAGGGATCAATCGGGGCTCATCAAGAATAACAGATTGTCATCAGTATATAATGCCACCTTATGTTCTGTTCGGTCCACCTAGACCACTTTCACCTCTGCATTGTCTCTCAACGACTATGCAAATGGTTCTAATGACAATGCAAATAGGAGCAGAGAAAGTGGGCACTCTTGTCTCGTGCCTATGGCCAGTCAGAAGCTAGATGTCAAAGATCCGTTGATCTTAAGTCTGACTGAGGTTGCACTGTATAGAGCATGGACCACCCATAAGAAGCCAGGGCCTACATGATATGCCTCAGGGGCCTATCCACATGGTTAATGCCTTTTCGGCATCCAAAGCTAGGAATATCACCTCTTCATTAGGGCTTAGAGTGCACTTGTGTACCAAATCTAAAACTCTTTGTATGCTATCAGATGAATTGTGGCCTCTAATTAAGCCTGTCTGGTCTCTATGTACTAGGATGGGGATCAACTGGTTCAGTCTCTGCGCAAGTAACTTAGCTAACATTTTCGCATCAGCATTAAGTAGGGGCCAATAGGTCTTTTCCCTGCTTGTGAATTAAGGTGATATGTGCTTCTAAGAAAGAAAGAGGGACCTCTCCCTTTGTCAGTGACCCATTGATTACTTGGCATAGTAGTGGCAGAAGTGGTTCCATGAAGGTCTGGTAAAATTCTGGAGAGGAGTCCATCAGGTCCCGTGGCCTTCCCCTTTGGGAGGTCTCCTATGGTTTCCATTTATTCTGCTTCTGTTACTGGCCTATCTAACCATTCTGAGCTCTCCTGCGAAAGGTGATTAGCCACCCTCCCTCTCAAGTATTGTTCGGGCAGCCTTGCTGTATCTGAGGTTTCAGATGAGTATAACCCTTATTATTTATTTATTTATTTATTTGAACAGTTTTTATATACCGCCATTTCCAAGGATCAACAGCAGTTTACATTACAACAACATAGTTATACAGTTAAACAGTTTAACAGTTAAACGGTTACATAGAACATTATGAACAATTTGAACATTATGAACAATTTGATCAATATTACATTATAACATGAGTTGAATAGAACAATATTGATTAATGTGATTAGGGTATTACAAAGACCAAACAAGAACAATATTTGATTAAGTTACAGTAAAACTGTACATCAATAATATGTTACAATATAACAGGAACAACAACAATATCAATCAAATGATACGAGTGCTCTGGGAGAGATGGCAGCATGCTGAAATCTCTCCTCCAGGCTTGCCCCAAAAGCTAATATATTGGCTGGCAATTCCCCCTGTCAAAACAAGTCCTGCGAAGGGGAAGGTTAATTGCAACTCCTCCCGGATTCCGAATTAGAGCTTAGGCTCAAGAGAGACATGAAATCGTCAAGGAAGGAGCAGGAGAGAGGTGCAGCGGGCCCCGGAAAAATGGCGGATCTTCCAGCTTCTCCTGCCTCACAACAGCAAGCCACTCTATTGGAGGAGGTCACCGGCACAGTAGTTGGAATGCTCAATATGAAGCTGGATGAGCTTAATGGCAAGTTGGACACCATAGCTCAAACCTTTTGCAGCTTTGGAAATCGGCTTCAGCAGGCAGAGAAGTTGCTAGCCCAGAAGAAGGAAGCACTTTTGGCTGTGGAGAAAGAAATTCAATAACTGGCGGAGCTAGCAGTGGTGCAAACGGACATACTCAATGATTTGGAGAATAGAGGACGGTGTAAAAACCTGAGATTTTTTGGCATTCCGGAGTTGGTAAAAGAGGGAGAGTTGAGAAGATATTTAGAAACCCTCTTACCACTTACCTTGTCATTGGCGGCTATGGGCCCGATAATCATAGAGAGAGCACACTGTCTGGGCCCCATCTGAGGGCAGGACCAATGGCCTTGGGTTGTACTGTCATGGTTCTTGAATTTTGCACAAAAGGACAATATATTGCGAGCGGCTCGAGCAAAGGGTTCTCTCTCCCATGAAGGAGTACAAATAAAAATTTCCCAGGACTATTCCGTAGCATTGAGCCAGAGGTGGAGAGCTTATGCAGGAATATGTCAGAAACTCATGGACGCTAAGATAAAATTCACAGTGCTGTATCCAGCGCGGCTCCACATTGCCCATAACGGATTAGTGCAAATATTTGACGCAGCAACCCCATATGTGGACAGCCTAATCCAGACAAGCCGGGGCCAGCACCTAGAATGACTATTTTCATAAGAGACCCTGGATTATGAGGGAATGGGGTCCATGAGTCTGGTTTTGCCATTTTTCCTTGCCCGGCAAGAACATTAAAGGATTTCATTTCAGTTGAACATTTTATGTAGACGGAGGTAATTTTTTTGATAAGTATGCTGGCTATGGAAACGCTGAAAATACATTTGGAGATACTTTATGGAGACAGAATGCAGATCCAATACCCCGGAGTAGCCGAGACAGAGGAACTGCGCCAGCCTGTAGGCCTTGAAGCACAGGGCTCATGTAAAATGACTGTTGCTGGTATCACAGCTTGCTGTTATTTCTGTGGTCTGACAGTTATATGGGCTATACAGTTTATTGCTATAGTATCTGTGAGAGTGAGTGTGGATGATGCTGGAATGGGGTCTAGATGGAAAAATGGGGAAGTAGGAATCGGGAGGATGGGGCCCATTAGGCCCCTAACTCTCTATTTCCCATTCTCTGCCAAGTTAGTTTAAAGTTTTCTTTTCTCTTTCTTTCCTGAACAAAGATTGTAACTTCATTTCCTTTTCCTATACATTTATTGTATTGTAAACCGCCCCGATGTAATGGGGGGTGGTATATCAAATGCTAAATAAACAATAAGGAGGTAGTTGGAAGGCAAGTTTAGGTTTCCATATTGTTAAAAATGGAATGGAGGCTCTAGACAGAGAGGGATTAAGGGGGTGAGAGGGTGATAGATTGGGTATGGGGGGAGAAGAGGCAAGTTTGGAAGGTTAGGTATGAGGGGAGATAAGGAAGGGGGAGGGGCCTGGGGGGGAAGTAAGACCCGACAAGTTTGGGGATTAGGGGTGAGGTATTAAGATTCAGAGTGGGGGATTAGAGTCCATTGAGTAGGGGGAAGCCTAGCACCCAGGCTATCTGATGGAGAGGGGGGCATATTTGAGGGGGGGAAGGGGAGGGAGGGGAAAGGGGAGGGAAGGGTGGAGGAGGGAGCGAGGAAGGGTGGAGGGGGGAGGGAGGAGGGGTGGGAAAGAAGGTGGTTCAGTATGCTGTGTGGATCTACTCAGTGGGAAGCATAAAGCTCAGTGGCAGGAAGTGATGGGGGTCCTAGGCTGGGGGGTCCTCCATGATCGTGGGAAAGGTGCATGGTATTTTGGCAGTTATGGAAGATGTGCACCCCTTAAGGATTATATCTTGGAATGTCTGTGGGCTGAATTCCCCTATTAAACGTTTTAAAATCTTAAGGGCACTTGCAAGGCACCACTGTGAAAAAGCGCTCTTGCAGGAAACCCACCAGAATGAGGCAGAGCATGCAAAATTAACACAATCATCATATCCAACCACCACATCAGCATTTGCCTCACCTACAGACACCCCAATGCAACAAAGGAACATCTTTCAGCAATACTGGAGTCAATATGTGTTTTTAGCACCCAACACAAGCCATTGATTGCCCTGGGCAACTACAACCTTACCTCCTCACCCGCTAAAGGAACCAGAGCATTTCTTAGAGCCATGGATTCTCTAAACTATCAACAGATGGTCAAAGCACCATCACACCAACACGGAACCACACCCGACCTGATCTTCATGCCAATACCGCTAATAAGACAGAACCAAGCTACCACCACACTGCCCACCACAGTTCCATGGTCAGACCACCACGTACTCTCCTTCACCTTACTTCTTAAAATCACCACAGCAAGCCAAAGGAGAAACCAAAACAAGAAGATTCAAAGCCTACCACAAGGAGACCTTCCTACAGGAAATAATGCCACAAATACAACAAGAATGCAATGACATAGATGAAACCATAAACAAATGGAGCTCTACCTTATCCAAAGCTTCACCTCCTACCTAAGCAACCACACACAGCAAGTAAAATGCGGAAAAAAAAAATCAGCCCAGTTTCCCACCACACAAGGAATACCACAAGGATCGGCCCTGTCATCAATACTATTCAACATCTATATCCAGCCCATATGCAGTATCATCAGACAACACAACATACAATATCACCTGTTTCGCAGATGATATAATGGTGTACACTCCAATTGACTTGAGCACCCCTGACATAACCTCAATGACCGAGTGCCTCGAACATATGAACACCTGAATCGCCAACAATAACCTCAAGGTAAACTTTGATAAGACTGAAGCAATGTTCGTTACCAGGAACACAACATTCAACCCACCCCAAGAAACCGACATACTACACAGGACAATAACAACAAAGGACAAGGGTAAATATCTTGGTGTCACTGTAGACAAGAACCTGAATCTACAATCCCACATAAACAGGACTGCAGCAAAAGCGTACCATCATTTAAAGATCATCAGACGACTCAAGCCAATCCTCAGCCAAGAACATTTCCACACCGTATGCCATACTGGACTATGGAAATTCATTATATCAGGGGTTGCCCAAGCAGTCTGTCCACCCACTTCAATTGGTTTAAAACACTGCAGCGCGCATAATCACAGGCACAGCCAAATATGAACACATAACACCATCTTTTTTTTCAGAAATGCATTATCAAGCTCTGGAATTTGTTGCCAGATGATGTTGTAAAAGCTGTTAGTGTAGCTGGGTTTAATAAAGGTTTTGATACGTTTTTGGAGAAAAAGTTCAAAAAGATTTAATACAGTGGACTGAAGGACATCCACTGCTTATCCCTGGGATAAGCAGCATGTAATCTCTCTACCTTTTGGGGTCCTGCCAGGCACTTTTGACCTGCATTGGCCACTGTTGGAACATATCTTTGGTCTGGCCCTAATATTTCAAATCTTATGTTTGATATGTATTCTACTTGTTCAGTTTTCATTGACGCAGTAGAACTAGGTCAGATAGTAGATGGGTTTTTTTTCAGCTTCCTACAGTAACACAAAATTTGAGGTCACAGGATATCTGAACAGAATTTAGATGGATATCTATATCTATCTATACACATAGATAGATAGATAGATAGATAGATAGATAGATAGATAGATACACATATACATGTGTGTGTCTTCAGATTAGCATCCCTCATTATTTTAGAGTCTCAAAAAAGAGCAACAAATTATGTTAGAAACAAATATTTAATAGAACAAACACACAAATAGAAACAATAGAAAAGGATGAGAGCTTCTGGCAATGAAATCACTATAAAACTGGACATTGCTTTTAAGATAGTAGGAGCAATGAATTTATTATAGGCTCAGCTCAAATGCACACCTTTGTACTGTGGTCTTTTCACCTAGTCAGCATGAAATCATATATCCACACGACTCATAGCCCCTATGAATTTATGACTGTGTTAAAGTGAAGTCACAAATTTAATTATTCCAAGCAGACAAAAATTCTATTTCTTTGTTACCTTTTGCATTTTCTATGCACTTGAGAAAATAGAAATGTTATAAAGATAACTAACATATGTTCAAGTCACTGATTTCAAAGCTCTCGTGTTTTTGCCATTGAGTCAATGTTCACTCTTGTCAACCCAGTCCCTAGGTTTTCTTGACATAGTGCAGCTAGAACTAGATTGCCAGACTTTTCTTCTGTGCTATAAGTCTACAGCACCAAGGTGGTCTTCCAAGTACTAGCCAGACCCAATCCTGCTTAGTTTCTGAGATCAAAATCCAAAATAACAAAGCTCTATAAATAAATAACCAAAGAACAAAAATAGAACAAAAAACCTTTCTGAGCAAAAATTTAAATTTATATGTTGGAAGACCAGTCTTGAGGGGTGACCCCCCTCTCGCGGCTCTTCTTCTGTTTTAATCAGTGAATTAGCTCTTATTTCATAGAACCATTATTTTAATTGTGTGAAAAAAACACACCAATTTGTTCCCCTACACAACCAAAACTAGTGAAATCCTCTGTGGAGCTGAATGTGTAATATTTGTAGTTAAACAGGACAATTCAAACTTTTCCATGTACTTATCTCTAGAGGTAGTCTCCATGAACCAGCTCTCATGAAAGGACGTTTTCACAAGAGACCCTCACAGCATACACCACGTCTTCAATAGCATCACGGTGATAGAAGCAAACTTTGCGGCAGTAATGATGAACACAGCACTGCGTTTAGGACAGCCACATCTGCATGCCCTGTTTCAACACTCCATTATCCGCAGTAGTAAATGGCACCCAAAACTTTTTAGGGCACCAAAAAAACGCTCAGCTAAAATTTGTGCCACATGATCTGAGAAGCCAATGAACGATTAGATGAAAAACCAATCACACCTATGCCACGTCATAGAAGGCTTTCCCAATCCAGTTCCTGATTTAATCCATTCGGAACTACAGATGACGAATGCAAAACCAATGATTGTTCACAAAATTGAAGACGTTGTTCTCTATTGCCTCCCCGAGGATTTGAGGTATAAAATCTAAAACTCTCCATTTTAAATCCGAAAAAAGATGTTCATTATCTAAACAATGTTGAACTATTGGAGCACTAAAAGTCCAGTTTTTTTATATGAGAAGCATGTGCGTGTAAGCGCACACAGATCAGACGTATAGTACGTCCAATATACAGAAATAAACACGGGCACATTAACATTTATACTACATAAGCAGTAGAGTAGGTAGTATGCCACCTAGCAAAATGTTTTTTGCTGAATTTGAAAAACACCATTCATTGCCATTAATTGATTGTGCACAACAATCACAATTTCCACATGCAAAATGTCCCAAAGAAACGTTGTCCATTGCTGGAGATGAACTATCCAAATGAAATGATATAATTCCAATAAGATCTCGAAAGTTAGAACCCCTAGTATACACTATTTGTAATGATTTCTGAAAACACAGATGCAATGCCAAAACATGCCAATGTTTCCTCAAAATATAACTAATTTTGTTAGAATGAGTCATGTATGGCAATACACCAACAAATTTCTCAAGTTGTTCTGGAGAAACCAAACCAGATGAAGAATCCTCTGCTGAATCTGTAGGTGGCAAAAGCCATTCATGATGAGTAAAACACGCTCTTGTAAATGCTTGCTTCACAAAGGCAATTGGATATCCTCTTTGTAGTAATCATTTAGAAAATGCATTGGCATGATATAAATAATCATCTATATTTGTACAAATCTGTCTAAGACGAAGGAATTTTTCACATAGAAAACCTTTCTTTAGGGAGGTAGGATGGAACTGGAGAAATTAAGCAAGGTATTTCTTTGGACTTCTTTTCTAAACAAAGTGGTGTAAAGTATTCCCTCTTGTTTGACCACTAGTACATCCAAAAACTCCAATCGCTGAAAGTGATGATGCATAGTAAACTTTATATTTGTTCTAAGGGAATTTAACCACTCAACAAAAGCAAACAAATGTTGTTCCATTCCTTTCCAAAGAAAAAATATATCATCCAAAAATCTAACCCATAGACATACATCTGAGAATCAAAAAGATGTATATAATAAAGAAGATTCAAAATCTGCCAAATATAAAGTTGCCACCGAAGGAGCTACTGTTGTTCCCATGACTGAAGTGGCATTTAAAGGTGCAGAAGAATTGAAGGAAATATCGATACATCGGGAAGATGTATTGCAACTATTAGATAAACTGAAGAGTAGCAAATCACCTGGGCTGGATGGTATACATCCAAGGGTGTTGAAAGAACTGAAATATGATATTTCAGACCTGCGATAGTAATCTGTGAATTTTTATTAAAATCATCTGTAATACCTGAAGATTGGAGGATCGCCAATGTAACGCCAATTTTTAAAAAGGGTTCAAGGGGTGTTCCGGAAAACTACAGACCAGTGAGCCTGAGGTCAGTACCGGGAAAAATGGTAGAAACCATCATAAAGAACAAAATTACTCAGCATGTAGATAGTCATGGCCTAATGGGAGACAGCCAACATGACTTTAGACAAGGAAGATCTTGTCTTACTAACCTGTTATGTCTTTTGAAGGTGTGAATAAACAGGTGGACAAAGGTGAGTCGGTTGATATAGTGTATCTGGACTTTCAGAAAGCCTTTGACAAGATCCCTCATCAGAGACTTTTGGCAAAACTAAAGAGTCATGGGATAGGAGGCAGTGTACTATTGTGGATCAGGAACTGGTTAAAAGATAGAAAGCAGAGGGTAGGGCTAAATGGTCAATTTCCCAATGCAGAAAGGTGAATAGTGATGTACCCCAGGGATCTGTGCTGGGTCCACTGCTTTTTGACATATTCATAAATGACCTGGAAAGGGGAATAACGAGTGAGGTTATCAAATTTGCAGATGACACAAAACTATTTAAAGTTGTTAAAACCCAAGAGGATTGTGGAAAATTGCAAGAGGATCTTGATAAATTGGAAGACTGGGCATCCAAATGGCAGATGAAATTTAATGTGGACAAGTGCAAAGTTATGCAACTAGGGAAGAACAACCCAAACTATGGTTACCCGATGCAAGGTTCCACATTAGGAACCACCACCCAGGAAAATGATTTAGTCGTCATTGTAGATAACATGTTAGAACCCTCGGCCCAGTGTGCAGAAGCGGCCAAGAGAGCAAATAGAATGCTAGGTATCATAAGGAAAGGAATGGAAAATAAAGCAAAAGATATTATAATGCCTCTATAGCGTTCCATGGTGATCCCGCACCTTGAATATTGCGTGCAATTCTGGTCGCCGTATCTTAAAAAGGATATAGCGTTATTAGAAAAGGTTCAGAGAAGAGCCACCAAAATGGTAAAGGGGATGGAAGGATACTCCTATGAAGAAAGGCAAAAAGGTTAGGGCTCTTTAACCTGGAAAAGAGACGGCTGAGGGGAGATATGATAGAAGTCTATAAATTAATAAATGGAGTGGAACGGGTAAACGTAGATCGATTGTTTACGTTATCAGAATATAGAAAGACTAGGGGACATGCAATGAAGCTGCAGGGTAAACTATTTAAGACTAATATTTTTTCACTCAACGTGTTATCAAACTCTGGAATTTGTTACCGGAGGATGTAGTAAAGGCTGTTAGTGTAGCTGGGTTTAAAAAAGGTTTGGACAAGTTCCTGGCAGAAAGGTCCATAAACCATTATTAAGAAAGGACCCAGGATATCAATGCTTGACCCAGTACAAGCATTGTGGAACCTGTGTCTTTTGGGGAAACTGCTAGGTACGTATGTCCTAGATTGGCCACTGTTGGAAACAGGATACTGGATTTGATGGACCTTGGTCTGACCCAGTATGGCATATCTTATGTTCTTATGTTCCATAGCTATCCCCTGTATTTGCAAATAGTATTTTTGCTCATACTGAAAATAATTTCTTGTCAGAACCAATTGTAAAAGTTGTTGAAAAAATGAACGAGGCAATCTAGATGGTAAAGCAATATCCAAGCCTGAGATCACACTTAAAGCTTCTTGTTATACTATATAAGGCTGTAACATCCAAAGATACTAGCCAAAATGTGTCCACAGAAATGGTAACAGAACTTAACTTGGAAATAAAATGAGTAGTATATTTTATGAAAGAATCTACTTTTTGAGAACAAGGCTGTAGAAAAACATTACAAAACGTAGACAATGGTTCCAGTACTGACCCATGGCAGGACACATTAGGTCTACCCGATGGAGCCAATAAGGACTTCTGTACCTTTGGAACAGTATATGTGATAGACATTACTGGATATTTGGTGTTAAAAATCTTAATTCACGTTTGGTAATCCAACCCTGTGTAAAAGCCTCCTGCATTAGTTGCTTAATTTCCTGTTGCAAGCATTTAACTGGGTTCTCAGATAATACATGATAATATTTGCCATCATTCAACTGATCAAGTAGATGTGATCGATATTGATCCAGAGATTAAACAACTGTGGCACCCCCTTTATCAGCTCTGCAAATGACTATATCATGATTGTTACATAATTCTTTTATTGCTTCCCATTTGTCTCCAGATAGATTATGGAATCTTGATCTTAGATTTAACAATTCTAAACACTCCACATCCCTGAGCACCAATTTTTGAAACGTCAAAATAAGTGGATCCAGATTGCCTGGAGGGATCCATTTTAATGGTGCTTGAACCACTGAAAGATCAGACCCAATATCATGTGATGCACAAAAATGAGTAACTTGTAATTTCCTAAAGAAACGATGAAGAGCTACACACATCTGAAAAGTTTTGTAATGAACCAATGGTACAAATGATAAACCAAATTCAGTACTGAACAATCATGGATTTTCCATTTGTCATCTGTAGCTCCGAATGGATTAAATCAGGAACTAGATTGGGCAAGCCTTCTATGACATGGCATAGGCGTGATTGGTTTTTCAGCTAATCGTTCATTGGTTCCTTAGATCATGTGACACAAATTTTAACTGAGTGTTTTTTGGCATCCTAAAAAGTTTTGTGTGCCATTTACTACTGCAGATAATGGAGCGCTGAACCAGGGCATGCAGATGTGGCTGTCCTAAACGCAGTGCTGCAAAGTTTGCCGTTATCACCGTGATGCTATTGAAGACGTGGTGTATGTTGTGAGGGTCTTGTGTGAAAATGTCCATTCATGAGAGCTGGTTCATGGAAACTACCTCTAGAGATAAGCACATGGGAAAGTTTGAATTGTCCTATTTAACTACACATATTACACATTCAGCTCCACAGAGGATTTCCCTAGTATTGGTTGTGTAGGGGAACAAATTGGGTTGCTTTTTTCACACAATTAAAATAATGTTTCTATGAAATAACAGTCAATTCACTGATTAAAACGGAAGAAGAGCCGCGAGAGGGGGGTCACCCCTCAAGGCTGGTCTTCCAACATATAAATTAAAATTTTTTCACAGAAAGTTTTTTTGCTCTATTTTTGTTCTTTAGTTTCTGAGATCAGCGGAAATCAGGCTCATTCATAGCAGCAAAGCCTAAGAGCCTCATTTACTAGTGTGTAGGATACTACAGGTGAATGGTGATATTTAATGTAGATGTAAAGCCGCAGTATTAATTGTTGGGCTGTTATGTACATTTGCCATTGAGTTAAAGCACCAAGCAGTAGACTGGTGTTTAATGCACTGGCTTGATAATCAAAAGAATGGGGTTTGAATTCCATTAGCTCTCCTTGTAGCCTTGGGCAAGTCACTTAACCCTTCATTGCATCAGAGAAAGGCCAGATATCCTGCTTCTGATTACACTGCTAAGAACATCCAGGAGCCGCTGCATATCAGGAGCCAGCATTGACTCAAAGGCGCGCATTGCAAAGCTCTGAATTCTGTAGGATGTCTGACAAAAATATGCTTTGGTGTTTTTATATGAAGAATTATTGGCAGAGCCACAGAATCAATCCCCTGATAGAGGCAACGAAATTCAATGTTGAGTTGGTTTGCAATGTAGCAATTGCCAGTAATATGTGGCTATAATGCATTGTTTTATAATGTAATTTTAGTGATGACTGCAAACTACTTAAATCACTGACAAGCAAGATAAGGGCCCTTTATACTAAAGGGCACTATGGTGTTACACCTAATTAATTGATAACACTCAAACTTTAGTGTGTTAGGTGCAACACCAGCAGTTAACATGGTGCACCCTTTCATAATGCAGCATGAAAATAGCATGGGTGCACATACCCCACCTATGGTGCACTCACCCCAACCACTCTCCACTCCTAACCCTTCCGCTTGCAACCTTAACACAACATGGACAATTAATGCTGAAATCATAGCCCCGTGCTGTTAATGTGTGTCCCCATGCACTTGTGAAGTGGCATTTTAGAAAAGACATCCAAGCGCAATCTAGGATGTCCAGACATCCAAAGCACGAATAGGGCTTCTAAAATGATCCCCTCTGAATTCATGGTTTGTACATACTGAGATACTTTCATAAGAGGGCACCTATTAGAGAAGTCTAAGAGGCCCTTTAGCTAAAGGTTAACTTGTATTAATGAAGTTAAAGTGTATGAAGTGCCTTGTGCCCATAGAAATGAAAGGGCTGTGGGTATTTAATGCATGTCAAGTTTATTAACACGTTAAAACCGTTAGAAATAGGTCACCTAAAAAAGCACCTATTTTAAGCCTATGCGCTTTTATGAAATAAGCTTTCAAAACCACTTTCAATAGTGGGCAAATGTCCTTGCACAGAAAAAGATTTAGATGTTGTGTGTACTCTATGGGGCATGTTTACTAAAGTGTGATGAGCAGTTTTACAGCTACCATTCTGCATACATGAAAATGCATGGGGTAGCTGCAAATCTTGTGTGGTGCCTGCAGCGTAAGTGACCAGCCCAGCTCTGCAGATACCACACAGGGCCAACGCTTCCCATGCTGACCCACAATCCCTGCATCTGCAGGTAGCACGGGTACTGCCGCTCTGTCTGCCGATGCAGGAATCGTGGTATAAAGGGCTGAAGAAAGGAGAGGACAGAACAAGTTGTTGCTCAGTCCTTCCTAAGATATGATAGAGGTCTATAAATTAATGAATGGAGTGGAACGGGTAAACGTAAATCGATTGTTTACACCATCAAAATATAGAAAGATTAGGTAGGGGACATGCAATGAAGCTACAGGGTAACCTATTTAAGACTAATAAGAGAAAATATTTTTTCACTCAACATGTAATCAAACTCTGGAATTCATTACCGGAGAATGTAGTAAAAGCTGTAAGTGTAGCCGTGTTTAAAAAAAGGTTTGGACAAGTTCCTGGAGGAAAGGTCCATAAAGCATTGTTAAAGGGGACCCAGGATATCCACTGCTTGCCCCAATACAAGCATTGTGGAACCTGTGTCTTTTGGGGAAACGGCTAGGTACTTATGACCTAGATTGGCCACTGCTGAAAACGGAATACTGGGCTTGATGGACCTTGATCTGACCCAGTATGGCATATCTTATGTTCTTATCAGCACCCTTCCAATTACCCTTATGCCCTGGATCCCTCCAAGTCCACTCCCCTTTCCAAAAGGGGTGGCCTATGCCTCTAATCCATCGATCTGGGGCATTAGCCCCCTTACATGCCCCTTCAGCACCCCCTTCAGAAAACTCCCAACCCCTACAAGAAACTGTCCAGGGAGGTATCAAGGCACCCTCCTGATCAAGGCAATTCAAGCAGCCACTGTGTTACAAATGTTCAAGCGACCACTGCCTCTGATTGTCATGTCTTTTCCCCTCTTTGATCCTGCCTCCCCCCTACTACGTGAAATGCAGCTCTCCCAGAAATTTGCCTGCAACAACTGCATTTCAAGGGTGCTAGCTGTCATCATGGCACTTTCATTTCTGCGTCAGTGCCGTGCTGACAGCTTACACACTTTAGTAAACATCCCCCTATGTGTGTACCTACGTATTTTTATAAAATATGTACATACATCTCATTTCTGCCTAAGCTTCATCCAATAATGCCTATGCATAGATAATGTAAAAAAAAAAGGTGCACTTTTTCCATGTGGTCATGGATATTATTTTATTATAGCACGTTTCCCTGTATGAAACAGGTTTTACAAACAACAAAAGCTTTATTAATTACGATCATTTTACGCACTTTTTGCATGGAGTGGAGGAGCAGCATAATTGCTGAAGCACTGGATTGGGAACCAAGAGACAAGGGGTCAATTCCCACTAGCACTCCTTGTGGCCTTGGGTAAGTTATTTAATCCTCCATTCCTCAGAAAAATCTAAATTATCAATGTCTCTGTTTAATGTACATTACCAAGTTTAAGTTACAATGTAAACAGCTTTGACCGGAATGATAAAGCAGTATAAAAAACCTGTTAAATAAATAGATAGATGGTATGATGAGGATTGGGTTTGTTATTTGTGTTTTTACTGTTCATACTGCTAATATTGAAAGTGGTGTGAGTGTGCTAATTTTTATTTATAAGGGATGGTAGTTATAGTATCTACATTTAGGGACAAGTTTACTAGGGGTGTGCAGGAGAGAAATGTTTTGTTTAGTTTCTTGTAGCAAACACTGTTCGGGTTTTCATGCTGTCCCTCATAGATATGCATGAGCTACATCAGCATAACATGGGGGTGGTGCATAGCTATGCAGCACAGGCATCTTTATTGGAGGCAGCATGAAACCGGAATGTTGTGGGGCCCTCCAGGACTACATTTGCGAAATTCTGCTTTATGGTAATGTGCCTGTGTCTGGTGTGGTAAAATATAGGCCATGCGTATGTTCTCTGCAATAAAGGTGTGTCTTTACTATCACTGTTTAGTAGTGGGTAAAGCTATGGGGTCTGGGTTGCCAAGAGCCCCAGCTGGGATTTGAACCTGTGACCCTCTGGTCTTACAGGCACTGGCTGTGTCTGTTGCACCACACTGTAGCCACAGAGACAGTGCAGTCCCTGGAGTTAGTTAAACCGGCCTGACGAGTCAGAAACCCTGCTCTGCAACAGGTTTATTGTGCCCTCATTTACCTTGTATGCAGACAACGGTGCACATAAACCTCAGAGAATACCTCACAAAAGGGGCACACACCCATAACCAAGCTGGGCAACAATGATATCATTGGGAAACATTACACAACACTCCCAGGACAATCCATTACAATGAAATGATATTTAAAAGGGTCTGTGAAGCGTAGACCCTTCCACACATCATTTCTTTTTTATTTGGTGCTTTCCAGGCAGTGTTGTTCCTTGTTGCCCATTGCTATCACTGTTGCCCAGCTGTATTATGCTTTTTAAAATGTTTCCTGTGGTCATTTTTAACGTTTTATGCGTTATTTTGTTCAGTGCACATGTATCACACTGCTCACGTTTTGTGGGTTTCCCAGGTATTCCTATACATTGCCGACGGAAATGGTTTCTCTTCCCTTTAAATGCCTTTAACGACAGGTTTTCATTCGCGTTGGAATTGAGCTCAGAAATTCAGCGCGTTAGTGTGAGGGGAGCCTCTCCCCGCCCACTCTCCGCCCATTGACCCCTTCTCTCCGCCCACTCTCCACCTTCTGCGCTGTTTTAACGCGCCGCGGGGCTTTACGATCGTTAAGCGCGGTTACCGCGCGTAGTACGATGTTAACAGTCGTTGGCGCGTGTTTACGCACGTTACACTGCACTTACGGTCGTTAACGTCATACTACGCGCGTTATTCACGTTTAGTAAACATACCCCTTAGTGTGTCCGAGTGAATGGAGTAAGTTATCCATTTCACCCCACCTGACGGAAGGTATCATAACATTTTGGTAGCAGATGAAAGCAATCTTTTTTAATGAGGTTTATGGCTAGTGTGATGTAGAGACCCCTACCGAACCCATGGAAATAGAGAGAAAGGAAGATTCCATCTTTAAAACTGACAGGCAGCTAGAGCACATGGCTCTCTGTTTACATAGAAAAGGTAAACAGGGAAAGACAGGAGCTGAATTGACACGCCCAGACTCTGACGTAGTAACAAGCCCCGAGCTTAATCAAGCACACCTGTTCAGGGTGGGAGCAGAGCCAAGCCCAGGGGAACAGAATTATAAAACGTCCTCATTAGCTCCCAGGAGGAGCTACCTCTTTACTGAACACTTTGAAATCACATATTCCCCAAAACACCTCCATAACCATGGTAATACACACACGAACCCCCTTACTCAAAACTAAATAACCCCCCCCCCTGTCTGAAACCCCAAACACACCCCCGATTTACGTCATAAAAGGAAATAAATTCCAAAACATACACAACCACTGTAAATATCCAATGTAAATAAGTTAATGGATGTTTGTATTATTAATACATCTTGAAGTTGAAGTTTTGTTTAATGTAAATAGTTAAAATCAACCGTTCATTGTAAATAGTTAAATCTAATTGTTCAATGTAATGTATACATCTGTGTACAGTTGTTAAAATGTTCCTTGTAAACCGCCCTTGATCGCTGGAAGGGGCGGTATAGAAATATATACATAAATAAATAAATAAATAAATAAATGAAGGAAGCAGAGAAGGAAGCAGAGCCAGGGGGAGAAGCAGCAGACACAGGCTGGAGAAGAGGCCAGAGGGCAAGCTGGATGGGTAATTGCAGCTTGGACAGCAGTTGGAGCCGTGGCAGCAGAGAGAGTTGGAGTTGTGGCAGAGAAGCAGCTCAAGGAAGGAAAGACAGGAGAGAAGAGAGAGCTCCTGTAAGGCAGGCTTGGAGAGGCTCAGAAACTCCAGGGAGTTGGAGACCTGATAGAGAAACTTCTTACCAGTCTGTGAGAAAAGACCCGGCAGCGAATCAGCGCTGCCGGGCACAGGCACGCGCTGGCGAGCCGCGGAAAAGAGGGGCGGGGGAAGGCGAGGGGGGGGGCGGGCGAAGAGCCGCACTCAAAAAGCGCGCCCGGCGCGAGTGCGGTCTCTTTCCGCCCCCCCCCCCGCCTTACAGGAAGAAGCCGGACTCTGCTCACCTCCGAGCTGCGGTACGAGGGCCGGAGCTGTAACCTCCGAGCTGTTGTACGAGTGCCGGAGCTGAAGTGGAGAACCCGCGCTGAAAGAATCCACGTGAAGGAACGGGACCCACAGCGAATCGAAGAGGAGAAAGCGGCAGAAGAAGAGTGCTCCGGCAGATCCACCCCCTCCACGTGGAGGAGCGAGTGTAGATCGCCGAGACTCTCAAAAGAAGGCAGAGGCAAAATAAAAAGCACATCGAACTGCAAGTATGGAACGGGGCCTGCCATGTTGCTTTTATAGCGCGAGACAGGGGGGGATGAAGGACTGTTAAGCAAAAGAGGGAGTTGTAAGCGGTGGGGGGGCCGTGGCGGCCATATGCCTGCACACGGAGAGTGTGACGGGGCCTGCATGCTAGCTAGCTAGCCAGCTTATTGGCAGGGTGCAGGGCAGAAGATAATAATTAAAAATAAAAATAAAAATATATAGATATATATATAACTAAATATAAAGAAATAAAGAACACAGTTGGGGGGCGGCCAAGATGTGAGCTGCACGGAGCCATGCCCAGGGAACAGGAAATGAAGGGGTTGCTCAGGGGATGCAAGGGGGGGGGGGAGAGTCGGGAGGGATGGGGGGGGGAATGAGAAGATATGTGAGCAGCCGCACATGCCCGGAGTCTTAAGGGCAGAAGTAAATAAATGATTATAGGCATAGGAGGAGATGTTTAACAAGAAGGGGACGGAAGCGCATATGTAATGTAGCTATACTGTTGAAGTGATGAATCTAGGGAGGATAGTGCTGGCAGAGGGACAGGGGTAGCTACGAGGTAGAAGACCGACTATAGTGGACATCAGGCATGACTGGAAATAAGCCTTTTCCCCTTGCCACTAATGAGTAATGTTATACAAAAAAAAAAAAAAAGGGGAGGCCGGGAAGATCAGGGGATTAGAGACAGCACCATATTTGATAGTAATGTAAGTGTATTGCTTTTGCATAGCATTCTATCTTGAAGGTAAAATGCCCAGGAAGGGAACACCAAAGGCTTCTCGGCCACGAGGCAACAGCGAGCCACGGAGGGCGGCAGCGGCATCTAAAGCACGAGCAGCAGCCGAACAAAACATGAGAGGGAATCAAGGGGCTAGCCGCGAACCAACGGCCCCTGCAGCAGCAGCAAAACCGCGTAAAAGCGCCAGGAAGAGGACACCGCAGCAACCAGGGAACGTGGCCCCGCCTCAGAACCAAGAACTGGACGACCTGCTCCAGATGGTCCGGGAGCAGGTTACACAGCATGGCCTGCACTCAGTTAAGCAGCGGCTGGGAGCACCGGTCTCGGCAAACTATGAAGTGCCATCGACAAGCACTAGCGTAACCATGCCCAACACAGCACATGGTAAGTCGGGTTGTGAAAAGGGGGCGCAAGAGTCAGCAACGTCATCATCAGAAGGGTCTAGTTCAGATAGCGATAGGGACATCGAATGGGCAGATGTGATGCGCTATGCATTAAAGAAAGTTAAGAGGAAGAAGAGTGCAAAACATTCCCATCCCCTCAGAGAGGCCTGGTCGGGGCAAAATCAGAGGGGTGAAGACGACACAGGCACACCGACGGGAGCGACCCAAAGAACGCGGATAGATTGGAGGGACACGAGCCGTGATCCACGCTGCGGGGTGAGCTCCCTGGCCGTGTCGGTGCCCAAAAAGATCAAAAAGAGAATTTGGAGGAGAGAATATATTGACATATTCTCTCTACTACTCAGAGATCAAGAAGAGGAGTCAACTAGTGGAAAAGATAGGGAGAGAAGAAGTGAGAGGGATAGGAAACCGAAAATACCAAAATCCATCAATAACTGGGTGGCGGCATTCCACCTCTTTATGAGCGTGGTGATGGAAAAGGAACCCGAAGCGGGGCCATACCTGACCAAGTACCTGGACACGATTACTCGCGCACATAAGCAATACGGGGGATGGGCCTGGCTAAACTATGATGTGAAGTTCAGGAGGAACATGGCCGACGATCCCACCCTTGCATGGCACCATAGAGTGCTGGACATGTGGGGAGAAGAAATGGCACATAATAGGCCATTGTGTCAGGACGGGTTGCACCAGCCGCTCCCGAGCACCACATGGCAGCAGCCTTTTCAGAATAACCAAGGGAGGCCAGCCAATCAGTGGCCTGGGAGACGAGCATGCAGGCAGTACAACGCGGGGAGTTGTAACTGGCAGCCGTGCAAATTCAAGCATTCCTGCTCGGGATGCGGGGGTGGGCACCCCGCTTTCGCATGTAGAGCGGCAAGAGAGGCGAAGCCATACAGAGCAATGCCGCAGCGAGCCAATGAGGTGGTTGGCGCCAACACCCATCAACCTTGAGCGTATGCGGCCATGGCTAAGAGCATATCCTAAGCGGGATATCGCTATTAATATAGAAGAAGGCTTCACAAGAGGTTTCCGCATTCCATCCCTAATCTTAAGGGACAGAAAGCACGCGTGCTTACTAAAAAACCCACCATCCGTACAACAACATAATGAGATCGCCCATAGCAAAATAGCTAAAGAATTAGGTATGGGGAGAATAGCTGGTCCCTTCCAGTCACTCCCATTCAAGGACCTAATAGTCTCCCCATTGGGAGTGATACCCAAAAAGGAGCAAGGACAATTTAGGTTAATTCACAACCTGTCATACCCAGAAGGACAGTCCGTTAATGATTACATAGATCCGGCATTATGCTCAGTTAAGTATGCAACCATGGACCAAGCGATCACAATCATACGAAGTAAGGGGCCCCGAGCGCAACTAGCGAAGGCGGACATTGAGTCCGCGTTACGCCTATTGCCGGTTCACCCTGAATCTTTTCAACTGTTGGGCTTCTCGTTCAATGGGGAGTTCTATTATGACAAATGTTTGCCCATGGGATGCGCTGTATCATGCGCATACTTTGAACAATTCAGTTCCTTCATACACTGGGTGGTCGAAGATCTGGCCGGCCCCAATACAGTGGTGCACTACCTGGACGATTTCCTATTTGTGGGAAGAGACCGGGATGAATGCAAAAGGATACTAGATGTCTTCGAGCAGACGGCGCGGGAGTTTGGAATCCCGTTAGCAAAGGAGAAGACAGAGGGCCCAAAAAGTGTCCTCACTTTCCTGGGCATACAATTAGATGTGCCGGCGCACAGGTCGCGCTTGCCAGCTGAAAAAGTGCTCAAGTTGAGTAAAGAGATGCACCTATTGCACAGCCAGCGAAAAGCGACACTACGGCAATTCCAGTCCATGCTGGGCCTCCTTTGCTTTGCGTGCAGAGTGATACCCATGGGGAGGGTGTTTTGCCGGCGCCTGGCATGGGCGACAAGAGGTATCGCAAAAGATACCACCGCATCAGAGTCACCAGGGAGATGCGCGAAGACCTCCAGGTCTGGTTGCAATTCCTTCGCGCTTTCAACGGCCTGGCCTTCTGGCAAGCGCCCCCAATATCCAATGTCGAACTGGAATTCTTTCCGCCCCCCCCCCCGCCTTACAGGAAGAAGCCGGACACCCGCCCGACCCACCCAAGGAGCGACTAAGGGGAGGGGGGGGAAACGTCGCAGCATGCAAGACGGCGGGAGAAACGCACCAGAAACGCCAGCAGACTTGAAGGAAGAGAGGCACGCCCTGGGACCAGGAACTTGCTGGAACGGAGAGAGCAGGGAGTTCTGCAATCAGAAGGGAGCCTTCAGAGTTTACACAGGTTGGAGTCCAGCACAGAAACCTTCCCTTATAACTGCCAAGAGTTAGAGGAGAGCCACAGAAGAAACTCCAGTGTAACAGGTATTTTAAACCCTTGCTGTGTAGAGTTATATAAAAGGAAAACACCTGGGTTTAAAGAGGGAAGCTATTTTAAATCCCTTAGTAACCGTCTGCAAACAAACACTGCCAGCCCTGATATAGAAGATATGCAGATAGACTCTAACGTTGAAGATATAGCAGATATGAGAATGGATTGCATGCTGTGTTTGGCTGACAACATTGAGTCACTGTGTTGAAACCTGGAAGTAAGAGTGCTAAGTTAACAGCAAAGAAAAAGGAGGTATTTTTCTTTGTTCCAAGAAGCTGTTTATTTTCAGTTAGTACTTACTACGAGCACTGTATTGTTTTGGGAACCAGAGAGTGAAGAAGCACTTACATTAGTTATTGTATATAATCCTCATGCTAAACTCCTGGACGCTGTTCTTTATTTGTTCTGCACCGAAGTTCTGTTTGTGAGGGGAATAAAACCTTGTCATTTTGCCTTAAACACTCGAACTACAACTGCTTCTTTGTCAGAGAGCTAATAAGGGACTACAAATCCCAAGAGGCCTTGCAAGAACCCTAGTTATAGTCTCACTTTCTGCATAGAGAAATTATCATGGCAGACCAACCCTCTGCGCCCTAGGCAGAGGGCTGGCCACGTGGTGACAAGTGGCGTAGTATTTAGGATTTTGTGTGGAATATAAGGACATTCAACTGTGACACACCAGGATATGCGCTGGAGGATTTGCCACAAGAGCACCGAGGAAAAAAAAAAATTCTGCTAAGCTGTGGGCTGAAGAGCAGTGGGAGATACCGCTGGCAATATCGGCCAGAAGGACAGAGGAACAGCAGAAGGACTCCTTTCTCAAAGTTTGAGTCTACACCGTGCTCAGGTAACGGGTATTTGGGTGTGTAGGATTCGTGGGAGGAAGGAGAGCTCTTGTTCAGCATATGACCTAGACAGGTTTAAAGAGAAGTTGTTGTGCCGCACTTGGTGGGCTTTTTCTTTCTTTTCTTTCCTCTCTACAGAAAAGTCCTGAAGATGGAGCCCCAAGAAGTTTTACGCTGGATGGCCAACCAGTTTGAAAAACAAAGGGAGATGGCCGAGCGCATCCAGGAACAAGCTGCTGCAGCCATGCAGGCACAGCAAAAACCCATCGTGGACTTGTTAGAAACTTTGCTGGCTGGTAAAAAGGCGACGGAACCAGCAGGACTCTTACCTATTTGTGTGGGGGGACCTCAAGACTGTGTAGCTTTAACTTGTGGACAGTTAACAGTAGATGATGATATCGATGACTTCATTGATGCTTTTGAGAGAATTGCATTTACAGTGAAGTGGCCGCCAGAGCAATGGGCGGTAAGGCTCGCTACATCCCTAATGGGAGAGGCCTTAGCGGCCTATAAAGCCATGCCCGCTGCTCTTGCGACTAGCTACGAAGAGCTTAATAAGGCAATCAGGGATAGGTTGTGATTAACACCCATGGTATATAGAAGAAAGTTAAGGGATACTAGGCTAAGGCCTAATGAAATGCCCAAAGCTTTGTTCCACAGGATAAGGAGCTTAGCGTGGAAATGGCTCGCTCCTGAGGGCAAGACTCTCGAGTCTGTCATAGACACCATTGTCCTGGAACAATTCATGGAGGCGGTTCCTCAGGAAATAAGATCCTTTTTGATCTTGCAAAGTTGCCAGACCACCGCAGAGGCAGCCCTTCTTACCGAATGTTATCTGGAGGCAGAGTTGGCTGGTAAGCCAAGAGGAGGCGCTCTGCGTACATCTGGGTCAGCCAACTTTGGAAAATCAAAGAAGGAACTAGGAACCAAGGTAAAAGGTGTAACCACTTGTTTGCCAAAGCCAGAATGGCAATGCGAAAAAAGTAAATGTTATAAATGTGGGAAAGCAGGTCATTTACAGAGAAACTGTGTATTGCGAACAGCACTGATAACAGCCAAGGAAAAACAAGTACAAGAAGGTTTTCTGTTAAAGGTGGAAGTTAATGGTGTTTTGGCCAGTGCATTGCTCGACTCGGGCGCTGACCAGAGCATGGTCTCAAAGAAGCTCTGGCAGGCCATAGAAACCCGCATCGGGTCAGTACCGAGCCGACCAGAAGGCAAGGTTAAAATTTGCTGCATACATGGTGCGTCCTCCTTCTATCCGTCATATAAGCTCTCAGTGAAGGGATTAGGAATCCAAAAAGAGGTCATAGTGGCCGTAGTCCCCAAGCTTCCCCATGATAATGTGCTGGGTAGAGACTGGCCCCAGTTTAGTAGGGGGGATGGAGAAGGGCCTACACCCCAAGACAGGCATGGTCTCTACTAGGTCCCAGGCAGGAACCTCAGAAATGAAAGTTGAACCCCCTGTATAGATCGATGAACTCCCTGTAGAGAGCGATAAACTCCCTGAAGAGAGGGATGAACCCCCAGAGGATTAGGGTGGACAGATAGAAGAGGCACTGGAGGAGCTTCCTATACATGAGGACCTGATTAACGCCCCTTCTAAGAAGGCTAGGAAAGGCAAGGCAGATAGACGTCAGGAGAGAAAACATAGGGCTCAGGGGAGGGCAGAGATGGAGGCCGGACAAGAATTGCCCTGGGTTCCCGTGGATGTAGTTAAGAAATTTCCATCCTTCCCCAAAGAGCAACAAGCGGATCCCGCGCTAAAGCGAGCATTCGAGTATGCCCAAAATGAGAGGAATACTCTCCCAAGATTCCTGCTAGATAAAGGAATATTATACAGGGAAAGTAATGAGTCGCAGACAGGAGTGGTTAGAAAACAATTGGTAGTACCGACTGCATTTAAGGCAGTGGTTTTAAGGCTGGCCCATGATCACCCTGTAGGTGGTCATAAGGGGATCCAGGGGACATTGGATCATATTTTAGCCCGTTTTTATTGGCCAGGGGGTTTTTAAAGAAACCGCCCATTTCTGAAAATCCTGTCCCTCATGTCAGCGAATTACCGATGCCAAGCCACGAGCGGTGCCCATGATCCCTACACCCACGATATCAACAACCATACGGCAAATGTCGATGGATATTGTAGGACCCTTGCTTAGGACACCGAGAGGTTTTCAGTACATTCTGGTAGAGATAGACCAGGCCACCCGATTCCCATGGGCAATGCCTTTGTGGAACATATCGGCTAGAACCATAGCCTTAGAGTTGGTCAAATTGTTTTGTGAGGTAGGGTTTCCCCAAGAAATGCTTACGGACCAAGGCAGTAATTTTATGTCGAAATACCAGGCCCAAGTATGGGATGCATTTGGGATACACCACATAAGGACTGCCGTCTATCATCCCCAGTCCAATGGAGTGGTGGAAAGATTAAATCAGACAATCAAGCAAATGCTAAGGCGTGGGTTGGACGGGAAGATATCCGAGTGGGACGTCATGCTCCCGTTTGTATTTTACGCCTGTCGGGAGCGTACGCAGGCATCTCTAGGAGCGTCGCTCTATGAACTACTGTTCGGTCGGGCCCCAAGGGGAATTCTAGATATTTTACGTGAACAATGGGTGGAGCCTGAAGTTGAACAAATAGGGGTACCTCATTTTCTATGAGATCTGAGGAGTAGATTACAAAGGACGTCTCAGACCTCAGAGACAAACTTACAAGCCAGTCAAAAAGGTCAGAAAAAGTATTATGACCGATGGACAAAGCCTCGTCAGTTAGCCATAGGGGAGAAAGTAGTGGTGATGATAGAAGACGCCGGACCAAAATTTGAGTCCCAATGGAAGGGTCCATATACGGTGGTAGAACAAGTAGGTCCAGTTTCCTATGCGGTGGAAAACTATAGAGGACGCCGCCAGGTCTACCATCTGAACGTCCTTAGGCCCTGGCATGAGAGGACAGCGGTAGCATGTCTGGCCAAAGTAGAAAAGCATATCAAGGCCTCAGCAGTGATTACGTGCTGTGTGAGCATGGCTTCGCCAGCCCGTAATAGCTTAAGGGGGGGGGGGGATATGTGATGAAGAGACACCTACCGAACACATGGAAATAGAGAGAAAGGAAGATTCTACCTTTAAAACTGACAGGCAGCTGGAGCACATGGCTCTCTGTTTACATAGAAAAGGTAAACAGGGAAAGACAGGAGCTGAATTGACACGCCCAGACTCTGAAGTAGTAACAAGCCCCGAGCTTAATCAAGCACACCTGTTCAGGGTGGGAGCAGAGCCAAGCCCAGGGGAACAGAATTATAAAACGTCCTCATTAGCTCCCAGGAGGAGAGCCATGAGGGAAGCAGAGAAGGAAGCAGAGCCAGGTGGAGAAGCAGCAGACACAGGCTGGAGAAGAGGCCAGAGGGCAAGCTGGATGGGTAATTGCAGCTTGGACAGCAGTTGGAGCCGTGGCAGCAGAGAGAGTTGGAGTTGTGACAGAGAAGCAGCTCAAGGAAGAAAAGACAGGAGAGAAGAGAGAGCTCCTGTAAGGCAGGCTTGGAGAGGCTCAGAAACTCCAGGGAGTTGGAGACCTGATAGAGAAACTTCTTATCGGTCTGTGAGAAAAGCCAGCAGACTTGAAGGAAGGGAGGCACGCCCTGGGACCAGGAACTTGCTCGAACAGAGAGAGCAGGGAGTTCTGCAATCAGAAGGGAACCTTCAGAGTTTACACAGGTTGGAGCCCAGCACAGAAACCTTCCCTTATAACTGCCAAGCGTTAGAGGAGAGCCAAAGAAGAAACTCCAGTGTAACAGGTATTTTAAACCCTTGCTGTGTAGAGTTGTATGAAGGGAAAACACCTGGGTTTAAAGAGGGAAGCTATTTTAAATCCCTTAGTAACCGTCTGCAAACAAACATTGCCAGCCCTGATATAGAAGATATGCAGATAGACTCTAATGTTGAGGACATAGTAGATATGAGAATGGATTGCACACTGTGTTTGGCTGACAACATTGAGTCACTGTGTTGAAACCTGGAAGTAAGAGTGCTAAGTTAACAGCAAAGAAAAAGGAGGTATTTTTCTTTGTTCCAAGAAGCTGTTTATTTTCAGTTTGTACTTACTACGAGCACTGTATTCTTTTTGGGAACCAGAGAGTGAAGAAGCACTTACATTAGTTATTGTATATAATCCTCATGCTAAACTCCTGGACGCTGTTCTTTTTTTGTTCTGTACCGAAGTTCTGTTTGTGAGGGGAATAAAACCTTGTCATTTTGCCTTAAACACTCGGACTACAACTGCTTCTTTGTCAGAGAGCTAATAAGGGACTACAAATCCCAAGAGGCCTTGCAAGAGCCCTAGCTTTAGTCTCACTTTCTGCATAGAGAAATTATCATGGCAGACCAACCCTCTGCGCCATAGGCGGAGGGCTGGCCACGTGGTGACCCTAGCTAGCCCTGAACAGCATCTAAAGCTGGTGACACTGGAAGGGCAGTCCTCGTAATCCACAATTGTATGTGAACGCAACCCTCTCTAGGGTGGCAGGTAGGTCCTGCAGGTCACAGAACAATTATATACCAGGCTCTCTCCCTCTCCTTCACTCCTCTAGCACACTTTTATCAACTGGAAACAGCTTCTTCATAGGGGGTAATGGTAAATCCCTTCAAGGCCTTTGGCACATAAATTAAAGATGCTCTTGATTCTGCATTAGGTGTTTCAATTCTCTTACTCTAAATAAAGAGTCAGTTTCAAACAATAGCAAGTAAGTAAGTTCTGTACAACAAATACAGGTTGTGTTCTATTGAATTATTTGCGTCTTTGATTCCTGTTTAAATATTTATTATTTCTGTTGCTGGCAGAAATGCTTAAGAGATTACAGTGCATTTTCTCCCTCTTCACTGGGATACTATTCCTTTAATTCTCTGTGTATACTTTGTAAGCAGTAACCCCACTATACTTCCAGCAGGCAACAAACTCCTCTGTTATGCTACAGTGACAAGTCACTTGCTTCAGTCTGACTCCTCTGATTAGACTTGGGTAGCAAGCCAACTCCTTCAGTCTCTGTCTACACACTCAGGCAGAGAGGTGGATAAAACCTCTGGGGGTCTTGAAGGGATCCCTTACATGACTATATATGATTTAATTTGCTCTGTTTGTCATAGCTTTCATTTATTTTTTTTATTTAATTTTAGTTGTTGGTATTGTTTTAATTCTTGTTTTTATATTATGAATATTAATTTGTAACCCGCCTAGAACAATGGATAGGCACCATTTTTGGTGGCATTAAGTACCCCCAAATTAAGGGTGATGTTTACTAAAGCCCATGCTGGTAACGCGCATGTGGGCCATGTTACCAGCATGGGGAGGCAGCACAAACTTCAGAAGATGTGTGTGTCCATCCCCCTGTAGTTAGTGCAGTGCAAAGACACAACACCATGCAAGCAGATATATAGATGCACTTAAAGCCACCCAGAGTTGGCATTAAGTGCACCCACACTAATGGCAGCAAAAGCAGTTAGTAGTTCGCACTAACACCCACACTAACCGTGAATTGCCATCAACACCTATGTTCTGTCCCTGACCCACCCAGTCCCCGCCCAACTGTGTGCTGCCCAGTTAGTATGGGATTTTTAGCATAGTGCTCTTACCACACGCTAAACCCCACACTACCAATTAATGCACTTTAGTAAGCATGCCCCTAAGTGTGATTGTCTCTTAGCACGTTGAGGTATTTCACAGCATGGAAACGTCCAGGGAACATGCTCAGCTTGGCTCTGACTGTTAAGTTCAGGCCTGCTTCCCTTCCCATGCTAATTTTCATAAGGAAACTTAGGGGCATGTTTACTAAAAACCGCACATTTGCGCATCCGCACAATAGCGCACTAAAAGCGGTACTTAAGTGCTCTCAAGCGCCCCGCACACGTGCATGTCACCACCGCACAGGTGCGCGGCACACTAACGGGCCCCGCACAAGTACGGGCCCGCAAATGTCCGATAGAGGCGTGGAAAGGCTAACGGAGGGCGGAGGAAGGCTCCTGAGGGGCGGAGATATGGGGTTAATGGGCGGGGAAGGGGAGGGGAGAGGCTCCCCGCACATTATCAGGGCCGAATTTCCATGTAAAAACTACCGCGAGTGAAACACTCGCGGTAGAGGGCATTTAAAGGGAAGAGAAACCATTTACGTCAGCAATGTACAGCAAAACCGGGGAAACCTGAAAAACGTGAGCAGTGTGATACATGTGCCAGAACAAAATAGCAAATATAAATTGAAAACGACCACAACAAAATTCGAAAAACTTATAACCCAGCTGGGCAACAGTGATATTAATGGGCAACAATAAAAAACACTCACAGGAAAGACCCCCAAAAAAAGAAATGATTTCTGAAAGGGTCTACGGAGCGGAGACCCTTCCAAAAATCATTTCCTTTTTGGGAGCTGTGCTGGGAGTGTTTTCTATCGTCGCCCATTAATACCACTGTTGCCCAGCTTGGTTATATTTTTCCCCCTCTTTTCACGGTCATTTGCGGGGTGTATTTGCACATTTGCCCCCAGACAGTACAAATGTGCAGAGCAGGGTTTAGGATTCCACCGGCCAGGTTTTCCATCCCCAGGGACAGCCCTGTCTCTGTGGCTACAGTGTGGTGCAGCGGACAAAGCCAATACTCCTAGGACCAGAGGGATACAGGTTCAAATCCCAGCTGGGGCTCCTGCCAATCCAGTCCCCATATTTTACCCACCACTAAACAGAGATAGTAAAAACACCCCTTTATTGGAGAGCACATAAGCATGGTTCACACACCCATTTTTTACCCAACTCTGCACACAAACCATAACAATGGGCATTACCGACGGCCGAGTCCCCCAAATGCAGTCCTGGAGTGCCACATGTCAATCAGGTCATATGCTTTTCCAAGATAAGGCCATGCCAGCATGTTGGCGGAAGGGTACAGGTGGTGGAGGGGGCAGTGGCTGCTAGCCACAGAAGACAGTGGCCTAGCCATGTGCAGGCTGGCACCGTCCACTGCAACAGATAGGCCCTGTCGGATGTACAGTCATGAATCTCCCAGGGAATCCAGCACATGTGTGGCAACATGGTGGTGCAGTGCACACTGACAGTGTGGACAAGAACAGAAGGTCACAGGTTCAAAGCCCTGCCAATCATGTCCACATATTTTTCCCACAACTAAACCGTGATAGTAAGGACAATCCTTTATTGCTGGGGTCATACGCCTTCCTTTTACCCCACGGAGCACAGACACCATGACCAGGGGCATTACCTAGAGCAGAGTCTCACAGATGCAGTCCTGTAGGAACACACACCATTCAGGTTCCATGCTGCCACTCATACAAATGCCTGTGCTGTATATCTATGCACCACCCCCATGGCATGTAGATGTAGCTCATGCATATCCATGAGGGACAGCAGGAAAACCCGAACACTGTGTGGCAAACCTGGACTGGATTTGTGAACCTCTGCCGTAAAGCAGCAGCCAACAGGGGCAGACACACCCACACCCACAGGCCCCATTGGCCAATGCCTCCTGGAGAGGCAGGACATTGGGCCCTGCATGCACCTCCCAATACTAGCACCTGCATACCTCAGCAATGTCACCCTACTCCTGGGTAAATGGTACACAGCTCTCAAACGTGTGCTATGAGTACTGGCAAATAGATATACCTATGTTACGCACATTCTGCTCTTTGAGCTCCATCATAACAATCTTTCTGCTGTCTGCTGTGGGTGCTTCAGGTCTGGTCTCTGACAGTGTTAACCACCCTGGGGAGTGTCCCCCAACAGTATTGCATACCATATCCAAGCCTGTACTGTGCCCAGGACTGGTGTGGTGGGCAATGCTGCTAAACTCCTCTATAGTAGCACAATGCTGGCATACGTGTGGGAGTGTGTGTCTGTCTATACCAGGGGTGTCCAAACCTGTCCTGGACGGCCGCAATCCTGGCAGGTTTTTGGGATAGCCCTAATGAATATGCATGAGATATATATGCATTAGAGATAGCCTCCCAACCTGACTGGTTTGTGGCCCTCCAGTACTGGATTGGGAGACTCCTGCCTTACACCTCTGTCATTTAAGATTGTGAGTGGGCAAGGTACAGATGTCTTAGACATCAAAAGGGTAGATAGACTTTGTCACAGTCCTCCTCACTTCTCACCACCACCAAAATGTTGTCAATTAGACAACTTTTTGGTGGTGGTGAGAATCGAGGAGCAATGTGACAAATTCTGTCTACCCTTTTGATGTCTAGGACATCTGTACCTTGCCCACTCACAATCTTAAATGACAGAGGTGTAAGGTGGACAGCTGATTTGCATGTGCAGTGCATCATGGGTGCGGGTGCGGGTGGCCTAACCCTATCCTGTTTACAACAGCAGACTGTCTGTGAGGTGATATGCCAGCTCTCTGCAGCCACCCAGGGGCTTGCTGACAGCTGTAGCCCAATGGTTATGTCACTGCCTGTGCAGCCAGAGATCATGGGTTCAAACCCACAGTGGGGGCCCTTTGATAGGGCTGTCCACAGCTTTATTTTTATTTACTGTACATATGTCAATGCCGGCAAAACCACCCTCAGCTTATTATACCCATTAGGTGCCTCTGAGGGTGGTTTATAGGGCACCCTATAGGCCACCTTATGGTTGCCATCCATATAAGGTGCACTGTACATTATCCTGTGTCGCAACATATATGGTGCCCTAGAGGGGACATTCTAGGGTGCCTTGGCGGACAGTGCACTGTGACATGTGCCTTATGGGCCACTGTATGTGTACACGCTGTGTGAGTGTGTTTGCTAGTAGTGATTGCAAAATAAAATTAAAAAGCCTCCTACAGCACTCCTCACCATAATACATACTGCCTCAGCCAGCCTTATTCACTGGGCATTGTGAGAGATTGAACCCCTGATCCCTGCACCATTGGTCAGTGTTTTAACCATTGTGCTGTGGCTCTGTTCCTGTGCTTGTGCATCAGCGTGCCACCTTGTGCCCATCAGCGCGCCGCCTTCTGCCACCCAAGAGGACCAGTGCGCCACCTTATGCCGCCCAAAAAGAACTGTGCGCCGCCTTATGCCGCCCAAAATGTACAGTGCGCCGCCTTATGCCGCCCAAAAAGAACTGTGCACCGCCTTATGCCGTTCAAAATTAATTTGCCTCCTAAACCACTTTTACCTATTACAGTTGCTGCCTCAGCTGGCCTTTTTGTTGCGCACGATGGGGGATTGAACCCATGGCCCCTGCACCATTGGTCAGTGTTTTCACTGTTGTACTACGGCTTTGTTGTTTTGTATACCCAGCAGCGCGCCACTTTGCCTTTCCACGCGCTAATGTCGACCCCCCGCACATTAGCGCGACGCGCACAGGTCCGGTCGCTTACTCCCGGTTTTTTGCTATTTTCTGCCTGAACCGCCCACTCCTTATATGGCACACGCACACTAACGGGGACCCGCACAATTTCGGAGTTTAGTAAACATGCCCCTTAGTACACTTCAGTAAACATACCCAATAATATCTTAAATTTTAGAATATTAAAGTCAACAGGATAGAAAAGAAAATAAGCTTATTTGTGAAACTTTCTTTAGAAAAAAAAATAGATAATTACAAATTGTAAACAAAAAAATTCTGAGTCATTTAGAAACTGGCAACTTGACCTCAAATTAAGATTGCTAGATAAATAATAAGCTGTATACTGTTTAAATAACCAGTTTCCTTTATTTCAGCAACTTTATTTTAGAAACTTTCTTTTAATTGTCCTTTTTAAGCTTGTCTTCCTTTTTTGTATAGGTCACAGTTTTATTGAACTGTCTTTATTAGGCATGATTTGTTAAGGCGGAATTGCCTGTTGTCGAGGGTTCAATGGCAGGGAAATTGTCAGTTTGCCTGTTTGTTTATACATGCAGAAGCATGAGCAAACAAACATGTATATGGAGCCAATGCCATGGCTCTGAATGGTGGAGCCACATGGGCAGGAAGTTCACGGTAATCTCATGGTTTGAGAGATCAGCGAGGACATCCTGCCCTGCACAGCTCCACCATTCAGAGTCGATCTCGGTGCAGGTAGCCTGAATTGTGCTGTTCTCGAGGATCTGCAGCCAAAAGGACCAGATGTAAGGGGGGAGGAGGGCATGATAAAGATTGGGTGAAACCTTGGGAGCTGGGGTTATGAAAGAGAGAGAGAGAGAGAAAGTGACACTAGGCACAGCTTGGGTGGGGGAGCCTTTAAAGAGAGAGAGAGAGATGGAATGAAGAAGGCTGTGGCAAGAGGGTGCATGTGAGAGAGAGGTAGACTGGAGGAAGCCTGGGAGGGAGATTCATGAGAGAGAGAGAGGGAGACACACACAGATACACAGAGTCCTTGACGCTCCCCATGACAGACTGACACATGCACCTACCTAGCCCCTGATATCCCCGACACATCCTATGAGACATATGAACGACCCCCAGACCTGATCCTGGAAATGGGGGAAATGTGCCATTGTGTTACACTGTTAGTTTACACTTTCAATTTGATTTTTACTTTTCCTTTTTTCTTTTCATTACAGAACAACACCCTGTGATATTTTCATTTCACTCCATCAGATATGTATATATAAAGAAAGTAAATAAATCTTACAACCTCTGTAATTACTTAACAATGTGATTTCTTACTTTTATTTCTGGTTTTGTTTCTTGCCTGACAGGTTGTGCCTCTAGTCTCAGAAGCAGGACTGTACCAAGCTAAAAATGCACCCTGGGCGACTAATGAATCTGACACCCCCCAGGGTCAGCGCAAGGAGATAAGGCATCCTAGGTGAACCTCATCCCCCCCCCCACCCCACCCGTGGTGCCCATTGCCACCACCACTGTTATCCCTCTCTGGGACCTGCAGCAATGGTCATAAACAGGAGTCAGCATTGAGCATCGGAAGGGGTGGACGCAAACAGCCCCATGGCAACAAAGTTGTAAGGTAAGTATCACCGTGCTGTTTGCAGCCATTGCCACTGCTGCAGGTCCCAAGAGGGGTGGTGGCAATGGGCGCTCCTCTCTGCCCCAGTCACGTGCAGTAACTCACTCTTTTTTGGAACTTCCTGGAAGCCCAGTGATGGCTTCAGTGTCCTTTCTGTACTTGTGCCCTATGTGGCCACACCTCTTGCACAGTTCTTGTACGGCCCTGCTCAGAAGAACTGGAAACTTATCCAGGTTAGGTGTTTTTTTCTTATTGAGAGCACAGATTTCTGTTTTAGTGAATACATCTTAGGTTTTAACACGTGCAAAGAGATTTCTGGCTAGAAATCTTAAACCTACATCAAAAATGTGTGTTTTTTTTCTAAATTTCACATGTCTTTAGAGGATGTTTAGTGCACAGGGTGTGCCAGTAGATTTCTTGAGAAAGATATACATGACCAGTAGATTTATTTAGCATACATTTGTATACCGCTACTTCCAGCAATCAGGAGCGGATTTGATTACATGATGGAGCTGTTTGATCAGGACAGAACAATTGCAATATATACAAAGTGATTTACAGGATAAGCACGACACACAGTAGTTAGGTAACTTGATTTTCCTTCCATAAGATGGGAGGAGATTAATTACATATATACATTTTTACACATATGTACATCTTAGTTCTGTGGAATGGCAAGAGTTAGTTCTTACTGTCTAGATCATGTTATAGTAAATATGAAATAGGTAAGTCTTGAGTTTTTTCCTAAAGTCCATCAGGTCGTCGTTAGAGCGTAGCTCAGGCGGGAGTTGGTTCCAGAGTGCGGGTGCTGTGTAGGAGTATGCTCTGTTACTTGTAGCGGTTTTGACAGATCTTATACTTTTTGGTACGCATAGGGTATTTAAATTGGTGGTTCTTCTGCTTCTGTTAAGAGGTTGTGTGTTGACTAGGTTGGAGAGGAAAGATGGTGCTGTGTTATGGATGAGTTTGTATGTGGTTATTAGGGTTTTGTATTTTATGCGAGCTAAAATGGGGAGCCAGTGTATTTCAATTAACACTGGCGTGATGTGTTCAGCAAAACCTTTTTTCATGATGATTCTAGCTGCGACGTTTTGCGCCATTTGGAGTATGTTTAGGGTTTTCTTTGGAAGGCCCTGTAAAATGGCGTTGAAGTAGTCGAAGTGAGGTGTGATGAGAGTTTGAGCTACTGTCCTGAAATCATGAGCTTCAATGATGCTCCGTAGTGGTTGCAGGACTCTAAGTTTGTGGAAGATAGCCCTGTTTACTATGCGGAGGTGTTTTTCCATCTTTAGGTCGCTATCAAGCGTTACCCCTAGATATTTTATTTCTTTCTTTGTGTGGTAGGTATTGTTGCACAGGGTGACTGTTGTAGGTGGGTTGAAATCCGTTTTTCTTGAGATGTACATCACTTCAGGTTTTTTATGATTTATAGCCATGTTGTTTCATTGTAGCCAGGTTTGCATCTCGCTTATGCATTCTTCTAGTTGGATGTAATTTGGATTATTTGTGTCAATTTGTGTATACAGCATAATATCATCTGCATATATGTGGTAGTTGATTTTGTGCTTTTGGAAAATTTCGCAAATTGGTTGCATGTATACGTTGAAGAGAAGTGAGGAAAGAGCTGAGCCTTGAGGTATGCCCTGGGTTTGGGGGAACGCCTCTGCTTTTTCATCGTTGAACTGGACCTGTTGCATTCTGTTTGTTATATATGATAAGAACCATTTTAGGGGGGTTCCCGATATTCCTATTGCTTCAATTCTGTTCAGGAGGGTTTGATGGTGTACTGTATCAAATGCCACTGAAATGTCAATAAGTATGAGAATAAACATTTTCTTTTTGTCTTCTAGGCCTTTGAGTAGGTTGTCCAGTAGGGCAATAAGCAGGGTTTCAGCCCCATGATGTTGCCTGAAGCCGTATTGGTGATTATCTAGGGTTTCGTTGTCATCCAGGTGGTCTTGCAGTTGTTGTAGGACTGCCTTTTCAATAATCTTCGCTAGGAGGGCTATGCTGGATATTGGGCGATAGGATGCTGGGTCGTCCTTATTGAGTGTTTTGTTTTTTAGTATCGGTCTTATGATGGATTTCTTAAGTTGCGCGGGCATGGTTCCTTGTTGGAGTGATTGGTTTACTATATGCGAGACGTGTTGGGCAGATGTTTTTCTAGATCTGGCTGCCAAAATTACCCCACAGCTATAGACTGCCCTACTTTTTTTTAGCTCCATTGTGGCTTTGGGCAGATGTTGGGCAGATGTTTTTCTAGATCTGACTGCCAAAATTACCCCACAGCTACAAGAAACAGTGATGGCAAAAATATGCATACCTATACACGACTCTGTTGTAGGTGTCTTCAGGGAAGGATTTTGGATGTAGATGGGGTGGTATCATGATTTACATGTGTCCTTATTAAGCTTTTAAGAGTTACCCTCTCTTCGGAGCCTAACTTCAGGCAAGATGGACGTGTGAGAGCTATGCTCCAGAAGGTAAGGTCAAGAATCCTGACTTCTGTTGCTTTTAATAGAGTGGATCCTACCTATTTTGGAGGCAATCGATTCCGGATATGTCTGGCCCCAAACCAACGCATCTGGATTACTAAGAAACACAAAACGCCAGTGCAAAGCGAACTAAAACAGAGCCTCTCACCCCACAAAATGGCGGTCATTTGAGATTGTCCTGAGGCCTTGCAGGAACCTCTCTCCGAGATATGTGCTGTAAAGACATGGTTAAATGAAATGGAGACTCGCTGAACACAATGCAGGAGGATATTAATGCCTTGAAGAACAGTTTGGAGTCAATTACAGTGAGATTGGAGAAGGTGGAGACAGTGGTGGCAACACACAGGGAGCAGTTCAGGGCCGTTGAGAAGCAAGCAAAGCTGATCTGGTCACTGCAAAGAGATTTGGAAGATGGTAACAACCATGCTGGAAGAAACAACATTAGTATCCTGGGAGTTCCCGAAGGAGCTGAAGGTTCAGATATGTTAGTCTTTCTGCAGTCAATGATCCCGGGTGTGCTGAAAGTGAAGTTTGCTATGCCTTTTGAGATTGAGCGCGCCCATCAAGTGCCTACTCAGTCTGGGATCTCGGGCAAGCATCCACCTCCAATCATTCTAAAAGTTCTGAGATTTCAGCAAGTCACACAAATTATGGAAGTAGCCAGATTGCACTCTCCATTAGAATACCAAGGGCATAAACTCCTCTTTTTTCCAGACTTCACAAAAGTGACGGTAGACCAGAGGAAAGGTTTCTTGGCGCTACGTCCACGCTTGTTGCAGCTGCAGGCCCATTTCGGGCTGCTTTATCCTGCCCACTTGAGAGTCATGCTGCATAACCAAACTAGGACTTTCGATGATCCAGGGGAGTTTCACACGTTCTTGGAAGACAAAGAACTGGTGTTGATGCGGTGAAAACCTTGCCTTGCAATCAGCGGTAGATATAAGCTTGCAGAGTACTCCAATTCTCTCTCACATGGGCGTCTTGGCTGGATCTGAGGTCGTGGAGTTGTGATTTGAATCATGCAGAGTTGATATTCAATGTAGCTCTCTAGGGGTAACTCCAGGGTATTACTCTGGTCACACTGTCCTCTTTTGTTCTCTTTTTTTCTTTCTTTTATGTTTTCTTGTCATCTGTGGCGTTTGAGTTGGATCGGAGGGTGTCAGGGCATTGAAAGGCAAAATGGCCCTCATTTATCTACATGTAGCCCTTAGCGATCATACAATATATTGGGAGGGGCCGTTTTGCTCTAGTGTTTTAGAGCCTTGGCATTTGGGGACATTATTCTAGTTGTGGGTAGTGGTCAGCACAAGAAGCCTTACTTGACAGAGGAGTTGAAGTGAATTAGTTAGTTATACCTTCCATGCCTGTCTTGTACCTTTGGGCTCACCCGCTATGTTTAGATTTCGGTATAGCCCCCCCTCCCCAGGGTTTTGGTGGCTTTTGATGTTTAGAATCATGTGGGGGTTTTGGGGCGATCTTCTATAAGGGCTAAGGCTAAGGGGTGGTTTTTCTGCTTGTGTTCCTTTCCTCGGGCTATTAATGCTACTTCAATTCTGGGTGCTTTAAAGATGTGGTTTAACAATGTAAAATCACATGTTACAACCTGGTATGTTTCTGTAACATTTGTTTATCACAGTGTGCTATATTGTCACTATGGGGCTTGTTTACAAAGCCGTGGTAGCGGCTTCCGCCCAATATCGGAGCCGTGGCCCCATTGAATTCAATGGGGCCGTGGCTCCGATATCGGGCGGAAGCCTCTACCGCGGCTTTGTAAACAAGTCCCTATGTCTTCCTTTAAAATACTCTCACTGAATGTTAAGGACATTAACAATCCCATTAAGAGGAAAAATATATTTTTATATGGGCGCAAGGAATGTGCTGACATCCTATTTCTGCAAGAGACACATTTGAATGTAAAGGAGTTTTTAAAATTAGATATGAAACCCTTTTCACTTGTGGCTTTCTCAGCTGCTAATCATAAAAAAAACGGGGTAACCATTCTAGTAAGTAAATCTTTATCCCCTACTGTGCTGCAAACCAGATGTGATATTGAAGGGCACTGGGCAATGGTTATCATTAAGTTAGGATCCACTGAACTGGCCTTAATCAATATCTATGTCCCCAATATAGACTGCCCTACTTTTTTTTAGCTCCATTGTGGCTTTGGCGCAAGAGGTGCCTAGATACTCGACTATTGTGGGGGGAGACTTCAACCTCACGCTAGACCCCTTGTTAGACAGGAGCCCAGTGAGAACTAGTAAGGTCCCCAAAGCACATCCTGTTCTTTTGTCACTAATACAAGAATTAGGCCTGGTAGCCATTTGGCGGTTGCAGCATCCTGTTGATAAAGAGTACACTTTTTTCTCTCCCCCTCATAACTCGGTATCACGCATAGATTTTTTCCTAGTCTCCAAGGGACTATGCTCTAGAATCAGTGAATCCAATATTCATGTGGCTCATATTTCTGATCATGATGCAAATTCATTCTCCATATTGGACTCAATGAGCTGCCCATCACATACACGCTGGCATTTTGATAGAATTCTTAGCAATCAGGAGTTTCGGGAAACCATTTTAGTGGCTATAGAGGAGTATTTTCAGTTTAACTTACCCCAGGACACTTCGGGTTGGGTGTGGTGGGAGGGTTTCAAAGCTAACATCTGGGCCACCATAACCAGCTTTGCCATACGGCAGGCCAAACAACATAAAGCAGAATTAGAAGCTTTGGATAAGCAGATTAAAGCGGGGGAACGCATCATAGGTCGGAAAACTGATCCTAACATTCTGATACATTTACAATGTCTTAGATTTAGATATAACTCGATTCTAACTACTGAAGCTTCACAGAATATTCAGGCACAGAAAGGACGGTATTATTTGGAAGGCAATAGGGCCAGAGCGTTACTAGCTAACTCGTTAAAAGGTCACAAAGAAGCTTCTCGCATCACTGCTTTAAGAGACCCTCAGGTGCAACAATTGATTGTCATGGACACTGAAATTGCAGAAACCTTTCGTCAATTTTATGCTCAGCTGTACTCCCCATAGATAGAATTATCGGAGGAAGTTTTTGAGAGATTAGTGGCCGATGTACAGGAAACAGCTGCAGGTTTGGATAGGCAGATCACGGTCATGGAAATTATCCAGGCCATCGACTCTATGCAAGTGGGCAAGGCTACCGGGCCAGATGGCCTTCCGGTTGAATTTTATAGAACCTTTTCCAAAGCGCTAGGCCCAAATCTTCAATGATCCTATAGGCTTCTTTTAGAGGCAGATGCCCATACTGGAGCGTTCGCCTCTGTGAATATTGTAGTTCTTGAAAAACCTGAGAGAGACCCTCAGCTGGTCAGTAACTACCGTCCAATTTTGTTAATAAATGCAGATTATAAAATATTTGCTGCCACCTTGGCTGGTCGTCTTTCCAAATTAATTCCATCTTTGATTCACTCGGATCAATGTGGCTTTACTGAGGGATGCTCTACAGCTGATAATGCCAGAGTATTTTGCCATGTCTTGGAAGGAGCGGAAGGAGTAGAAGGCCCGCTGGTAGGATTATTGTTGGATGCAGAGAAAGCATTCGATCAACTGGAGTGGCCTTTCTTATTTGCCGTCTTGAGGTGGTTTGGTTTCAATGAGGGATTCCTTAAATTAATTAAACTCATGTATGTGAGACCAAGTGCTAATATTTCTGTGAACGCGACTCAGTCTAGAGATTTTCTCTTAGGGCGCGGCACCCATCAAGGTTGCCCCCTTTCACCTATCCTTTTAAATCTGGCCTTGGAAACTTTGGCCTTACTGTTGAGACAAAGTTCTGCAATTAAAGATGTGCCCATAGCTGGTATGGAAATTAAGCTTTCTTCCTACGCTGATGATTTACTGTTGTTCACTATGTCCAGTACTATCCCAGCTGTTCTAGAGTTGATAGATCAATACTCAGGATTATCAGGATATAAAATTAATTGGACAAAGTCTGCAACATTCCCTTTAAACTCAGGAGTTTGTAGTGCGGATTTGAACGATTACCCTTTTGTATGGGAACCCAAAATGGTGAAATACTTAGGAGTTCACTATTGTCATCCACTTAGTGAAACTGCAATATAATGAAGAGACGCTCCTTTCCACAGTACGAAATGTGACTGTGAGATGGTCGCCGGTCTACATTTCTTGGTGGGGTCATCTTGAAGCGATAAAAATGACTATCACTCCTAAGGTGAACTATGTGTTAGAAATGCTGTCAATTTTCCTCCCAGATAAAACATACCATCAAGTGGAAAGGACTCATGTCCAATTTCTATAGAAAAATAAACCACCTAGAATTGCTTTTAAGAAGCTTAAGTCTAAAAAAAGAGGAGGGGGTGTGAACTTTCCTGATTTTCAGGCCTACCACTGTGCTTTTCTGTTAAAATAAGGTTCAAGATGGGTGGAGAGGGATGAGGAGCAACGACCAGTGTGGCTTGATTTGGAAGGGGGACTGATTGCTCCGCTCCCCTTGAGTCTCCTCCCTGGCATGGTGTCTTCAGAGAGGTTGAAGTTCCATAGGGTTATAATGGACACCCAAAAAGCCTTTCAGCAGTTAGCAAGTGCAATTCCTCGGGAGAAATGCTTGTCGAAGCTTATTCCCATTTAGTAAAGTCCTTTTTTAAGAATTCATCAAAGTCCATTTGCATGGAAACAATGGTTTAGCAGGGGAATTTGGTCTATTGGACAACTGATATCGGATGGCAGGTGGAAGCCTTTTGTGTACCTACAGCGTGAATTTGACTTGCCTAAATCCTTATACTTTCAGTGGATTCAGCTGAGACACTGCACAGAGAAATCCCTTATTGATATCAAATCTTTACCTGAAGAATGGGGGTTACTTAATATCATAGGTACAGCCCAACAGGCTTTTGGGGTGGCTTCTATCAATTGGTAGCCCATCGTCCCACCCCACATCCTATTGGTACTCAGTGGATATGGAAGCATGATACTGGGGATACTCTCTCTCCGGAATCGTGGGTGAAATTTTGGGGCAAACTAATTAGAGTCTCTCAATCCGCCTCTATTTCTCAAGCACTATACTTCTTTGCGCACAGAGCTCACTTTACACCAATAAAGGTTTCCAAGTGGGTTAAGTCAATTGGAAATGTATGTTGGTCTTGTCAGAGGGATGTTGGCACTCTAAGGCATGTGGTATATGACTGCCCTAATGTTCAGTCCTACTGGATTTTGATATGGAACCAAATCCAAGAGGTCTTGGGATTCAGGGCCACTCTCTCTCTCTTGGTCTATTGTAATTTTCTGGTCAACAATTGGCATCTCGTCGTTACAGAGGGATTGTCATTTTCTATTTGACTTTATGATGGGAGTGGCACTGCATCTCGTAATTGTTAATTGGAAACAGCAGATCTTAGCTGTCACACATGGTGGAATTGTTTGTCTATGTTGTAAATATGAGCAGATGCCACGTTATGGTACAACTTCTATGCCTTCTACTTTGCTCAAATGGAAATCACTATATGGTTAAATATCGAAAGCACAATATGTTGTAAATTAAGGGGTAATTAGCCAGTCAATCATGTTTTCACATGGTATAGGGAAGTCCTAGTGGGCCATAGCCTTGTAAGCCTCTTTTTCCATTTTATAGTCCCTTTCTAAGATGATCGCATGATGAGGGGAGGGTTGGTGTTGGGGTAGGCTGTTAAGGCCTTGTTTTTGCTCTTATATTCAAAGGGATGTATTACTTTAATTGTAACTTTTGTTTTTTTGTTGTAATTTGTCTGAAAACGTAAATAAAGAACTTTAAATTTAAAAAAAAAGAAAGAGTTACCTTCTCTTCATCAGTCCTGATGAAGAAATGAAGAGAGAATTACTCCGAAAGGTTTATTTTATTTATTTATTTATTTATTTAGTAAACATTTGTATACCGCCGCTTCCTACGATCAGCCGCGGTTACTTTACAGAATCATCATGTATCGTACAATACAATGAATTTTTAGAGTACAATTTTGATTTTGGCAACGATTTACATAACACACGAAATAGAGACTAGATACTTTTCATAATTCTAAATAAACATTCGATTCAAGGGTGCGAGGGTGGGGGATACAATATACATATATACATGATTACCTATCGGTCGTCAAATGCTTCATTTGTTCCAAGTGTCATTAGAAGATATCTGGTTGTGGTAAGGTGCTGCAATTAGGTTGGGTTGTAGAATGTCTGAAATAAATGCGTTTTGAGGTTCCTTCTGAATTCAATAAGGCTATTTGACATTCGGAGCTCAGGAGGGAGCTGGTTCCAGTGGATCGGCGCTACATAGGTGAATGCTCTGTTGCTTGTTTCTGTTTTAACAGATCTCATGCTGGTAGGGACACAGAGCGTGTTGAGATGTATGGTTCTTCTGTTCCTGTTGTGTGTTTGCTTAGTGATTAGGTTGTCAAGGTATGAGGGAGCAATATTGTGTATGAGTTTAAACGTTGTTATGAGTATTTTGTAGATGATGCGGGCGGCTACTGGGAGCCAATGTAGTTCCATAAGCACTGGCGTTATGTGGTCCGTGACGTTTTTTTCCATGATGATTCTTGCAGCAACATTTTGGGCCATTTGTAAGATATTTAGGGTGTTCTTCGGGAGCCCTTGTAAAATGGCGTTGCAGTAGTCCAGGTGAGGAATGATTAGCGCTTGAGCGACAGTCCTGAAGTCTGATTTTTCTAGGATACTGCGAAGTGGTTGGAGAACTTTCAATTTGTAAAATATGGCTCGGTTGACTGTTCGGAGATGTTTATCCATCTTAAGGTTGTTGTCTATTAGGACCCCTAGGTATTTTATTGCAGGCTTTGCATGGTAAATGTTTTTGTTGAGGGTTACTGTAGTGGGTGGGTCGAAATTAGTTTTTTTGGAGATAAACATGACCTCTGTTTTCTTGTGGTTTATTGACATGTTGTTTTGTTGAAGCCATGTTTGTAACATGTCAAGGCATTTTTCTAGGGGAGTGAAATCCGGCTGTGCTGCGTTTAGGCGTGTGTACAGCATCACATCGTCAGCATAGATGTGGTAGTTGATGTTGCACCTCTGAAAGATTTCACAGATTGGTTTTATGTACAGGTTGAAAAGTAGAGATGACAAGGCAGATCCTTGTGGGATGCCCTGTGTCTGGGGGAAGGCATCAGCTTTATCGTTGTTGAATAGGACTTGTTGCATCCTGTTGGAGATGTATGATGCAAACCATTTTAGGGGGGTCCCTGTTATACCTATTGATGATAGTCATTTTAAGAGGGTGCTGTGATGTACTGTATCAAATCATGATACAATAATGATGTACTGTATCAAGGTTGTCAGATACCTTTTATTGGACTAATTTAATCTATCACCTACAACTTGTTTGATGCTTATGTCCACATATCCAGGTGGACTATCAGCAACTACAATTCTCTGCTGAATATAGTAATACTAAAACTCACCTGCAGCCATGCAATCTCTATAAATAAGGAATAATATATTTGCAGCATTTACATATTGCAAGCAGTCAAGTAGCCATATTTCAAACCAAATATAACATGCAACTTCATTTTAATAGATGCCCTACAAATAACCTATTACAAAAGTCCAAATCTGTTACTACTACAGATTGCACCACTATTCCCAAATCACCTGAAAATATCAAATATTTCAGCACCAAAGTTGTCTGATCTTTAAAAAGGCCATCCATATTTCTTGAGCAACATACTTTTGAAACAACATCCATTATTACAGCTAAGCCTTTCCACTCGGCTGTCTCACTCCCTGGGACATTTAAATTTTCCCATTCCAATCATTTATCCCAACCTGTAAGATATATGCATTACATGCTAATTTATAGCCCATAAGTCCCGCTCCGTGGGACATTTTGTAATTTCTCATTTCGACATGATAGCAAAATGCACCCTCAACCAGAAATACACAAAAAAGATATAAATAACCATTTCTTAGTGGAGATGGTTAAATTGTTTGTTTCTGAAAAGCCTCCTGCCTGTAGTTTTGCCATTAAATTGAATCTGATATTAGTGATATGCATTCATTAGTGAGTATTAATTTATTTATTTAGACAGTTTTGTATACCACCTTATCCTTCAATCAAAGCGGTCACAACACAATTGGGGGATACATTTAACATGCAGGGATATGAGACACATACACTAATACTTACAGGGAACATGGGCAATGGAGGGTTAAGTGGCTTGCCCAAGACCACAAGGAGCATCTGTGGGACTAGAAACCCCAGTCCTTCCGGCCCAAGGTTGCTGTCCTCTAGTGGGATTTGAACCCCTGACCTAAAGTACCTGGCCCCAACCACTAGGCTACTCCTCCCAGTAGATTAGATTATCAGTGCTCCTTAAAAAATGTGGTGGATGCAAAATCAATATAGCAGTATGTTTACTAAGCCCTGTGCCACTAAAGCACATTTGGGCCATGTTACTATCATGGGGTTGGGGGGGGGGGGATGTTACAGCCATCCCTCTGCATTTACAACCTTTTACCATGGTAAAATGGCTGTGCGACCGACTAATGCCACACATTTAGATGGCATTACTTGCATCCATGGTATTTGCCTCAAGTGCAGATAACACAGGCTACAAACTCCCATGCTTGCTGCACCACAGTGGGAATGCTCCCATCTCACCCATTCTCTACCCAGAGGCACACCGCAAGGATAGCAGGAGCTTTTTAGTATGGTGCCATACTGCGTGCTACCCATGTGCTACCCTTGACAGTGCACTTTAGTAAACATTCCCTTAATGTGCACTGACCCACCAATTAACCTATGGTAAAAATTCTAATGCATGTTACATTTTTTCTTTTATAAAAAATGAATGTGTGAAGCAAACTGAAAACGAAGAATAAAGCTCACATAAACAGAAAATGAATGGAAACTATATGCCTTTACTCAGGGCAGTTTCTCCAAATGGGTTAGTTTTGCGCATACCATGACAGTTGTGAACCTCACCTCTTAGCCAGGGTATGTGGAGTATGATCTCAGTCTCTCAAATTTACTGCTAAGGCTCGGCGTAGTACTTTCATCATGCCAAAAAGAGCCTCCTGCTGGAATACTCTCAGCAGCCACCATTATCCCCCCAATAACACACTCAGCACGAAAAAGGACAGTCAGCTCAACCTATCCAGTCTCGAATAGTCGACAGTGGAAAGTAAAAGCGTTAATGTATATAGTCTGTAGAAAGTTACCCCAGTTTTATCCAAGTTTTAGTTCCTGTTTACTGTAAATACAATGCAGTCCGACTGCATTGTATAAGGTTCTGTTAACTGTACACCACACTGATATGAATAGTGCGGTATAGAAGAGACGTTAAATAAATAAATAAATAAATAAATAATACGTAAGATATAACATGTATGGATAGTTTGTCAAGATGGGCTTGGAAATTCTTCTTTATCAAGCCTGTGGCACCCAGTACAATGGGAAATATTTCTGTGTCTTTCTGCCACATTTTCTTTTGGTCTCTGACTGCATTTCCTGGTATTTCAGGATCTTCTGCCTCTCCCCATGAACATCCTTCGATGATTTTATTGTGACCCATCACTAACATCTTAGTTTTATTTGATGCCAGACAATTTAGCAGCAATCATTCTTAATAGTTTCTGAATAATTTTCTCAACCAGTACTGCTATCCCCTTTCATTTTTTTTGTCAGACTATTATTTAAATAGAGCCACTTCACTTTTATCAAAGAGATTGCTACATATCTATAACATATATTCCTTCCTTTAATATTCTTTATAAGAGGATTTATCCTTGAACTAATGGTATTTAGGGATCCCTTTTTTATAAGCATATATCTTATTTCATTTGAAATTAGAGCTTCCGCATTAATGGATAGTCCATTCTGGTTTCCAGTTATATGAGCACAGAGCTTTTTCTAGTGTCTGATAAGTGCCGGCCTAGCCGCTGGGCCCCGGTCCCGCGGCAGCCTAGTAACCGGGTTCCCGGGGCCCGGCCACGAGGCAGGTCATTGTCGGGGGGGGGGGAGGGGGGGGGTGACGCGCGGCTAGGCGCGCACCCGGCAGTCTCCTGGCTCCCGGAGGGAGCCCACTGATTGGTCCTTTGGGCCACGGAGGGGGGGCGGAGTCAGCGCGAGCAAGGAGGGAACGCCCGCAGGCGATTCCTTCTTTCCCTCCTTGCTCGCAATCGCTATTATGCCAATATTTATTCTCTGTCAGGTTTAACTGTCCAGAGAATTTCCTCTTTCATGAAAGTGCTTTATAAGCCTAGTGGTTTATGAAAGAGAAAACTCCAATAGCTGCCTCACCCCATGCCCCTCTCCTGCCCCACCCATCACCAAGAAACTGTCCCCCAGAATGGTTGCCAACTCAGAAGAAAAATGGCCCCATATACATTCTTAGCATAACAGATATAGGAACACAGTAATAATGGGTGATTTCAATTACCCGGTTATCGACTGGGTTAGTGTCACAGCAGGACATGCTAGCGAGATAAAGTTTCTAGATGAAATAAATGGCTGCCTCCTGGAGCAGCTGGTTCATCAACCGACAAGAGAGGAAGCTATTTGGACCTAGTCCTTAGTGGCATGCAGGATCTGGTGTAAGAGGTTCTCCAAGGGAGAGGAAGGAATTGTAGAGCTTAGTAGTTGCCATGAGTGAATGGGCAGACTGGATAGACCAAATAGTCTCTATCTGCCATTATTTTCTCTGTTTTTCTCACTAAGGTCTTTGGTTCCTCTAGGACATATGAAGGGAGGGACAGGGGCACAGATGCTTCCACTCTTCAGGCCCTCCCTCCAGACTGTGATCCTCGAGTTTCCAATCCCCAAATCTCTAGTGATCCACAAGTCTATCTGCGTCACCCCTAATCCCAATTAGACATAAATTCCAGCCACTCTCCCATCCCCCCCACCCCACTGGCCTACAAAGGTCACAACCAGCAGCTTACCTTGTTCCAGCAATTCTACTAGATACCCTGGTCTGTCCATGTTTTAGCCTTCTGTATGTAGCAGAATCAATACCAACAGCTGTGGTGAAAGTGAGTTAAAGTTGACTACTGATTATGCATCAGCAGTAAGTCAGGGGTTAATTAAACCTCAGTTTTGTAGGGAAAATTCCTGCCTGTGCAATTTTGTGAGAAACAGCTTAACTGCTGGTATATGGGATGAGGGTGAAGCTTTTTCACATAGAAACTGCGCTTTTTCTCATAAAGTGAAGGTCATCTATCAGAATTTTGAGCTTCTGAACCATGGAGTAGGGGATGCCCCCCCCCCCCCCCTTGAGCATTCTCAGGTGTCTGGCCAGCATCTTGATTACTTTTAATTGACAGCTGATCCTATTCTATGTGTATGTCAACTAATGGAAAATTACCGGTTGCTCTTGCAACAAGATATAAAAGACAGGGCCTCCTGGCAATCAGACAGAAGAGAAGGCATCATCTATGGAGTGGATTCACGCACTGCCTAGGGTTTTCCCAACTGGGGACCTCTCTCTCCTTCTTGACTGAATTCGGGGTCTTTTCAGTCAAAGTGTTTGTATGAGATGAAGCTCATAATCCTATCGGTGATGTATCATCTTCTTGTATCTTGCTTTTATGTACAGCTTGACTAATTATATATGGATAAGTGAATTACTTGCTTTCAAGTTACCTTTTTTAAATATTTTATAAATAAACTAATTATTTCTATTCTACAATGTGTTAGTCTTTATTTTGCATCCTGATCCAGCAGGACAACAGCCTCCTGGCTTACTTGCGTGGTGTCCTCATGGGTGTAGTGAGGCAGGAGCTGAGGGCAGCTGAGCAAATGCTTAGCTTTCCAGTTATGGTAGGATGCTGCTGCTGCTGCTGACAGTGTTTAGGCCTTCCCTTGGCCTGAGAATGTCTGGACTTGCTTGCCGGGTGACCTGCCTCACACAACCAGGCAGATATGAAGGCTACAGTAAGGGAGACAGGAACTCCACTGACAAGTGAACTAGACACTGCTTGCTGTTGTTGGCAGTGTTTAGGCTCAGCCTCCCCTTGTTGGCCTGCAAGTGGAGGGCAAGTGCTTGATTTGTCTTACCTGCAGGGTGTCCCTCACACCACTAAACAGGCAGGCTGCTACAGCAGTGATAGAAGGGAAGCAGGTACATAAACATTTAATTGGACCGGATACTAACAGCACCGCACTGTACGACTGGATGGACATGGACTCTGAGTCTGGACCGGGCTACAGGTATCAAGTGGCCTGGCCAGTTCAGGATCTCAGTGATGGATCACTGTGGACTCACCAGCAGATGACAGGTCCCAGACGGTGCTCTGTCCATTGAGCTGAGGGCCATGATTGTTCCTGCAGCTGTGCGGTAGACAATGTCAGTCTGGTAGCACACTCAGGAGTCAAGCAGGTAGGGTTGCCATGGGTTAGAAATCATCACTCAGGCCCTTGGCTCAGCTTCACTACTGGTTTGGTACAGTTGCATCATGGACCATGGCACATAGTGGCAACAGTGTCGGGCCTAGAGTGTCTCGGAAAGGCAGAGGCAGGCACAGACTTGGTGACACCCAGCACTTTACTTAGCTGAGGCTGCAGGCAGCTTATCAAATTGCCTTTGGAAGTTTACTCACACCTCCTAAACTGCAGCTGCTGCTGCTGCTGCAACACTGTCCATCCTCTCCTCCTGCTCCAAAGATCTGACCATCTGTGTTGCGTTGGTTCATCCATGCCATTGGCGTCATTGAGCACGGGTTCTCTGGGTCACTTGAGTCAAGGTGTGTGCAGGTGCGTGTGTTATGCACTTGCCTTATTCTGAATGCATGTCTCAGACTCAGGCCAGTACAAGGAACCTTGTGTGCCAAGGTGACAAGATACTGACATCCGTCTGATGCTGGTGGACTTTTGTGCATGCCACAGTGTCACCTAGGGCCATGGAGGATGAAGTACAACTGGTTTATTACACTGAAAATCCCAGCCCTCCTCCTGACCTGTCAAAAAATCAACTTTTGCATTGCCAGATTTAAATGTCTGCTGGCAGTCGGGCCTGATCATATAAAAACCAAACAGGCAGTTGGCAACCCTATCAATATCTCATGTGCTTCACACACAGTTTCTCTTACTTTACTTTAACCAAACACAAGAAAAATGTCACTTAAATATCAAATTTAACTGCATTGTTAGGATTTTCCCATTTGAATTTAGAGCCATATTCAAGAGAGGAGAGCTTAGACTCAGGCTCCAAGTGCCTTTTCTCAGTGGCAATCTGTCTGACTTTAATATTGTGTTGCTTAGCAACAACAGCCATGGACTTCAGATCTGGGTCCTTTTCAGTGGCACGATTTGTCCCAAAACCACAATATGTGGCTCTTATAAATTAAATTCAGGACCTCCCCTTTCCCCCACCAAAAAAATTGTAGTCTCATTTATATGCAGTACACTTCATATAATGCCGTTATTTTTTTTTTTAGCTCTGGGTCCACAATAGCAAAAGCAGCAGGAGAAATAAATGGCAGTACTACCCAGTTTCACATCTGTGATCATGCCATTTTTCCCAGTAATCACTCTTGCCCAGCCATAACAATAGGAACCAGACCAGTAACTCCCCTTGCCCTCCTTTAGTTTGCAGGTCTCCGTCCTCCTACCATGGCAGCCATTGTCAGTGGTCTCACAATCCGGCTTGACTTCCAGGTTTGAGGCCACACTCTGCAGGGCTTCTTGCTTCCTTGCAAGCTGACTCACTGCTGGTCCATCCATGAACAACTCCATCTCTGTTCCAGGCCCCTTCTTGCAAATGAAGCAGCAACAGGAGCTGAATGAAAACCCTTTTTTTCTGCCCCAATCATTGTTCCGGATTTTAAGAATCAGCCTAGGAAACAATGAAACTCATCAGGACAGCTTTACTTCTCCAGCCCCTAGTCACCATAGGACTTGGAAGCCTAATACAGCCAAATCGGGCTGCCAACACTCACCATGGGAAATCCAAGGGCACCATTCCCAGCAAAGGCAATAAAGATAAAACAACTTTCTTTTACCCTTTTAAATCAGTGTATCCAGATAGTATCACCAAGTATTTTGAAAAGCCGATAGAATACTTGGGCGCATAAAGAGAGGTATCTCTAGTAAACAGAAGGAAGACATATGACCTTTCTAAGCTATCTCTGAGATCCACCTTGTGCACTGCATTCAGTTCTGGACACCAAATCAACAAGAGAACATTTTAAAAAGTACCCTTTTGATGGCTTTTGAATTTTCTCTACATGGCTTACACTTTAAGTCATACAAAAAGAAACTGAAGGAGCAAAAATTGTACTCTTAGAAGAAAGGGATGGTGTACAAACATTCAAATATCTGTCAGGTTTCATTAAGTACTAGAAGGTAGCAATTTCCATAGAATGAAAAGCTCAAAGGCAAGGTGTTATCATATAAAGATGAAGGCAAGGAAACACAAAAGGAATGTGAGAAAATTATTTTTGTACATCGAAGGAATAGACACCTAAAATAGACTTCCACTGAAGGTTGTAGAAGGCAAACAATGACTGAATTTAAGCATGCATAGGATAACCACAGAGCAATCAATGGCAGGGAGAGGAGAAGACCACACAAGTAAGACCTTTGACAGCATGACTAGCAAGCACTGACTTTTCTTTTGGTCTCTATGATATTCCTATATTCTGTCTGAGTGTTCTGGTAGTCCTTATGCTCTGCTACTCCCCTCATGTGGTTCCACTTTCTCTTTAACTGAGAAACAGCCTCTTTTGGCTTTGAAAGTCATGATACAAGGGAGGTTTATATCAGGTTTGCAAGATCCTTCTTGTCTCATGAAGGGTAATCACATTTGATAGCATTCTTCACCATGGCATCAAGGTTATTACTATATACCATATCCAAGCATTGGAAGACTGTTAACAAAATTGTCTTTGTCAAAACTTTTAAACCTTGAACTCACTAGCTTTGTTCAAGTTTCTTACAGGTAGACTGACCAGCATTCATGTGCCTTGCTGCAACGCAAAACTTTATTCCCTAAGATACAGTAGTATTTTCACATTTCTACACACAGTGTGGCTTTGTTTATGCCCCCTGAAGAAGGTGTTTATGCCCCTGAAGAAGGTGTTTATGCCCCTGAAGAAGGGGTCCCTTCAATAAAGCACCTGTGATCACTTATACACACTTCACTATTTGTATTTTGTTTTTAGATTCCCAAAAAGGTACACAGATTCCATGCTGCTTGTACCAGGAGTAAGCAGTGGATTTCCCTGGTGCTCTTTAACAATGGATTATGAACGTTTCCTCCAGGAACTTGCCCAAACCTCTTTTAAACCCAGCCACACTAACAGCTTTTACTGCATCCTCCATTACTGAATTCCAGAGTTTTATTATGCATTTAGAGAAAAAACCTTTTCTTCAATTTGGTGAATGTGCTATTGTAGCTTCATTACATGTCCCCTAGTCTTTCTACTTTTTGATAACGTAAACAACTGATCTATGTTCCATTCAGTGGAACTTGTAATAAATAAAATTCCACTCCAGTCATTATTTTATAAATCTCTATCATATATCCCCTCAGCCATCTTTATTCCAAGTTGAAGAACTTTAACCTTTTAAGTCTTTCCTTGTATGGATATCCTTTTATCCCCTTTATCATTTTAGTGACTCTCCTCTGTACCTTTTCTAATTCCACTATATTATTTTAAGATATGGTGCCCAGAATTGCAACTGTACTTTATTTGAATTCTACACAAATTCCTTCTTCCAGTTTCATAACAATTTAGGGAAACCAAGAAAGGAGAGGTTAGCCTTCAGAAACACTAACTTTTCCATCAACATTTGTGTTGTGAATGATAGGAACCCATTATACTACTTGCCATGGAGAATATACATTAATTGGGTGTCCTTCTTGGGGGGAGGGGCAGGATAGGAAATGCTGGGAAATCTTCACCAGGTCTGGCTAGTCTGCCAACTTGTACACTCAGTATGCCAAGAGATCTGTGACGATGGCCTCAATGGAATCTCCAAGGTAGCATGCCAATGAAATCCATGCAGGAGTCTGAATTGTGGCAGATTGGCCTCTGCTGCTTATCATGGTTGATGAGGCTTCTGTAACAAAGATTTTCCTATACTGGGGCTTATAGGGGTCTGGTGCATAAAGGTAGAGATAAAAGTGGGAATTGTGAGCTGAGGAGATGCTAATCATGCTACTAGTACTGTTTGCCAGCATACCTACTCCCTGTGACCTGTGAGCCAGAGAACCTTGCTAGCATAGACGTGCTCTCCTTCATGGGGGGTTTCAATCTTTCATCCATTTGATCATGCAAGATGTTCAGCAATGCCAAAACCTATAACATATGTATAAATGACCTGGAAATGAGAATAATGAGTGAGGTGATCAACTTTGCAGATGACACAAAATTATGCAAAGTTGTTAAAATACTAAGAGGATTGTGAAAAATTGCGAGAGGACATTGGTAAATTGGAAAACAGGATGTCCAAATGTCAGATGAAATTTAATGTGGATAAGTGCAAAGTTATGCACCTAGGAAAGAACAACACAAACTATAGTTACACGATAAAAGGTTCTACATTAAGAACCACCACCCAAGAAAAAGATTTAGGTATCATTGTGGATAATACATTGAAACCCTCCATCCAGTGTGCAGAGGCGGCCAAAAAAGCAAATAGACTGCTAGGAATCATAAGGAAAAAAATGGAGAATATAACCAAGGATATTATAGTGCCTCTGTATTGTTCCATGATGCAACTGCACCTTGAATATTGTGTACAATTCTGGTCACCATATCTTAAAGATATAGCAGAATCAGAAAAGGTAAAGAGAAGAGCCACCAAAATGGTAAAGGGGATGAAAGGATACCCTACAAGGAAAGGCTTAAAAGATAGGGCTCTTCAACTTATTTATTTATATTTATTTATTTATTTATATTTCTTATATACCACACTATTTGCAATCAGCGCGGTTCACATGGAACAGAAACATCAGACAACTTAAATATGTCTTGGAAAAGAATTGGTTGAGGGGGATTTGATAGATGCCTATACATTTAATGAATGGAGTGGAACGGGTAAACATAGATCAGTTATTTACACCATCAAAAAGTAGAAAGCTTAAGGGACATGCAATGAAGCTACAATATAACCCATTTAAGACTAAAAAGAGAAAATATTTTTTTCACTCAACATGTAATCAAACTCTGGAATTTGTTACCGGAGGATGTAGCAAAAGATGTTAATGTGTCCTTGTTGGAGATCCAAGATGGCGTTTTGCAGAGGCAGCCTCTCCTGACGCTGTTTCCTGATGCTGCGTCAGAGGAAGGTTCGGTTTGGGTTAGTTCCCCAGACTGCCCTGCCTGCCCCTTCCGATTTACCTGTTGTTGGTCCTTTGGATGTGTAACTTTGTCGGAAACTTCAGCCACAGTTGAGGGTGAATAGCCCAGCTGAGAGTTCGCTGGAGCTGGTGAGCTCAGTGTTCCCTTTGGGCAGTGACCTAATGCCCCCGGAAGTGAGGAGGCCTCCTAAGCAAGCGTGTGTAGGGGTTCGTTCGGAGGGCGAGGAAGCGGAGGAGCCTTACAGAGGTGTGCCTTCAGTTTCATTGGGATCGCCAGTGAACGTGACCATGAGTGGGGGAGTGTCCTCGCGACTTCTTTCTGCCCCCGGAGACGCTTGGAGTACAGCGGCTGACGTCTGAAGCAAGGGGAGCAGCTTCTTCACCAGGACCAGCCTCCGAGATGGCACTTGCTACAGTTGAGCCTTTGCCTTTTTCCTTTGAGTTGCAGAGACCGGAGCAGTTTACTTTAGAAGCCATCTGGTCGGCTATTAAGCAGCTATGTGAGGTTATTATTCCTCAAGTTCAAAGCTTGCAAGTCCAGGTGGTAAAGACTGAGAGGAACTGTTCTTTGAATTCTGAGTCTATTGAATCTCTTAAATCTACTGTTACTGAGTCTTCTGCCTGAGCTGAGCATTTGGATTCTCAGGTTGAGGCAATGGTGAAAGATTTCGGCAACATGAGTCGGATGGAAGCCCTGGATAACCACTCAAGATTGACTAATTTACCTATGATTAATTTTCAAAAAGTGGCTGGTATTTCCGCTAAATAAATGTTTTAGTCTTATTATTTGCTAGAGGTTCCTGGGGTTTCCCCTGAGCTCTGTCCACCATTGGTTAAGATATATTATATACCTACGGGTCAAAAGGTTTCCTCAGATGTTGATGTACCTGGTTTACAAGTGGTAGATGTCTTGAATGTTACCTCTATGTTAGAGTCTTCGGATGTGGATATAGCTTCTCCTGCTACCTGCTTAGTAACTTTCACTTTAGCATCAGATAGGGAATGGCTTCTAAAAATGTTTTTCAAGAAGAGGAATGTTGCTTTTAAGGGCTGCCTGGTCCACATGTTTCCTGATTTAGCTAGGGAAACCCAAAGACGCAGGAAAGAATTTTTAATCTTGTGCCCGAGGGTCTCTCAATTGGGTGGGCTCTTCTTTTTGAAATATCCCTGCAAATGTCTTGTTAAATTAGAAGGTAATTCTTATATTTTCTTTTTTCCATCTCAATTAATTTCCTTTTTAAATGCTTGAGGGGTTGTTAGTGGTGGGACTGTCGCCTGTTCTACACCAATTTGAATGATGTTGGCTGATATGTCTCTGCATATTTCCTATTAGAGTTTATTGTTGTAAATTTTCCTATTTTCTTTGGATCTCACAATTGTGGGCTACAGTGGGAACATACCTGGGCTAAAGCAAAGAAAATCTGACAAGGATTGTCAACTCACCAAGTTCCTAAAGGGAGATGTACAGTTAGTCCTGCCTTTCAAACATCATCCTTCTGATGGAATGTGGAACGTGTAGCGCTGAATGCAAGGAAACACATGAGGGAATACATTTTCTAGAAAACAGTAAATAATTAATGAGAAAAGGTTATGGTCTAGGAAACCCAGCCACACCAGAGCTGCTAATGGATTCAAACCTCTGACCTTTGCAGGTGTAATTACTTGAATCACTGCTGCATTTAGGAGACTCATCTGGGACTGTAGGTGCAAGTCACACTGGCTGTAGAGGAGGGCTGCAATTGAGGGGTGACTGTAAAGCTACATAGTGAGGCCTCTAATGATGTTTGGGCTGCTGAGTTTACCCAGGTATTGTCAGCTTAATGGTCACAGTAGTTTCAGAGGGCAGCCACACCCCCTTGCACTCAATTTCCATTGTAACCATGTCCTGGAGGCAGGTGCAGATTTTCAAAGCTACTGAGTTCCAGCTGTGAGAATGTGTCTCATTGCAGCCTCGCTGACCAAAGATCCCTGATGCATTCTGGGACTTGAAGTCAAGATACTAATTGCCACAAACAGTATACTCTACTGCCTGCTAGCTAAAAGGCATACAACTGTAGAATGATATACTGTCCCAGAGTTTGCAAAATACATAATTATAGGGGGGACAATATTGCCTAGGTCATGTTAGATATATGTGCAGAGCAGTGCAATATGGTATTTGTAGTCCCTCATTGAGCCATGAGCAATCAGTGCTGGTAATACAAAAATGCATCACTATGAAATAGTCACAACTCCAGGATGGCCTCACAACATCATTCCTGTCCCTGGTTCATTTATCCAAGCAAGGTATATCTTCATTTAGCAGATGTGTGTCCCCCAAATGAAAGGCCAGTGAAATGTGCTATTATCAGTCCCTGTTTGTGGCCATTGTGATCCTAACATCAGGTCCTAGTTTGCACAAAGAATCTGTGGTCAAAGAGGCTAGAATGAATCACATGCAAGATCTCTCCCAATACACGCTAGAGCGGAGGAAGAGCTTCAAACCTTTGACCCAGTTACTACAAAAGAAGTCCATCAAATATAGATGGGGTTTCCCCTTTGCTTAGATCTTTGAAAGGAATAATGTACAACAGAAAATTGCAGAGCTGACTGATCACCTGAATATGCTGGACTTATTGCAAAATGAAGAGGGGTCATACCCCTAAGGAGCACTGCGAACAGCGAGACTGGGAAGTCTCAACTCCCCAAAAATGTAAGATACCTGGGGCCCAAAGGTATTCTGATACTGAGCCAGAGGACTCTCAAAGCTGAGATATGGACACCACAAAACCTCCCTGATTCAGTTAAATATTGTCCATCAGCCTTCAGCACTTTTTTCTCTCTGTTGCCTTGCTCTTCTCTCTCTCTATCTAATGATATCTTGCTTCTCCTTGCTGTATTGGACAATGTTTTTTAAAGTGTTCTTCTGCTTAACAGTTCCATTTGGTTCATTATCTTTTGATACTGGGGATGGCTGAAGGGTCTCAAGGAGTTCTCTGAGTGATAGCGCATTTGAGCTTCAGTAATTCTGTTCCCCTGGGCAGGGGAAGGCTCCCATTCACTAATGGGCCATTGTACGAGGGACTAGAGGTGGATGGTTGGGTCTTATTTGCCGGGGGTTCACATAGGGTGGCCTCCTATCAGAGGCAAGATTCTTGTAGAGGCAGGATGGATTGGAGGGGATCTTCTGTCGCTGGACACCGGCACTTCCCAAAATGGCACTTTGCCAATTTGCTCATTTCAAGTATGCCTTCAGAAATGTCTGTCCTTACTTAGTAGAAGTGTAGTTCGGGGGGGGGGGGGCTTGGGTGGTGGATACGGTGGGGAGTTGAAAGTGGAAGAGACATACTGGGTGGGTGGGTGGAGCACACCATGAGTGGATGCATGGCAATTTGTGTATGATTTCACAAATTCACAGAGGCCAGCGAGCTGGTTTAGTTGTGGTGAACCCCCTAAACAATTATGGTTAAGCTCATTTCATGAAACATCAGTGGACTCCACAACCCTATTAAGCACAGGCGAGTACTGGACCAGCTGACAAGGGAAAAGGTTGAGATAGTTCTGTTATAGGAAACTCATCTCTCTGGGCAAGACCACTTATGACTTAAGTATCGCATGTTTTTGAAGGTCTTTGCATTTAGTTTTTCCTCTCATAGAAGAGGGGTGGTGACGCTTTTCTCCCAAAACTGTTCTTTCCAGTTAACTTTGCAGTATAGTGACCCCGGGGGTAGATTCTGTGGAAAAGGAAGAACTGACCCAGGCCCGAGAACAAGATTGGAAACTATAGCAGAAACTGATGAGCTTCTGAATGATAAGGTAACTTATACATGTATGGATCATCCTGTTTATGGCAATTTGGACCTGGAAGTAGACAGTGATGAATCTGTCTATGGGACCCTGGATGTAGACACAGAGAGTGACTCCAGTGTAGAGAATAATGAAGAAACAGGGCTTAGGTAAAAAGAAACATGTCTATTATAATCAAACTGGCTTAATTGAAACATACATTTTTAGATAGAAGCTTCTACCTGGTTTTCTCTCTCTTTGTGAGAAAGTGCTAACAGTTTGTTACAATAAGAGTTTGGCAAATCACATTGTGTACATTCACTGGCGCAAAGGGTAGTTTCTGCTTTCCAGACAAGGGCTACCTCTTTTTTGTGATAGATGATAGGCTGAAAGTTAGCTAACTAAGGTCAGCATGAACTTTCCAAGAATCAGAGACCTTAGGTCAAGATATAACTGGAAATCAAATAAAGCTTATGAAATTACCTAAAATTTAGAGAGAATTTATAGTGTAACTAATCAGCTTTTGTAATATGAAAGAATCACAGCGACACCTACTGTCACCTGGTAATTATAATCACAGCTTTTAACTTCTGTTTTTCTAATGTAATCTTGCAAAGCATCAGCAGAAAATTAACCCTGTAAGCAGATTGTATTTCAGACCTATGATTTTGTAACATGAATAATATCATCCGATGTTAATAAAAAATTAACTATGTCAGCTGATACTTCTTAATAAAAGTCAGATCTCTGGCAGAAGATCTTTGAAGAAAGTTGGAGAGGCGCCACAATTTGCTCCCTTTAACGGTCTTCCTTTTAGAACTCTGGAATTATTATAATTGATTTTCTGTGTATGTGTCTTGTTTTTTCCTTCCTGTTAGAAGGGTTAGGTAGAACTTAAGAATCCAGGTTGGAATCCAAGTAGGAGGGCCTGGCCTAAAAGGGCTACAACAGATTCCTTCTCACCCAAGATGTAAAAGATATCTCAATTATGATTGTCAATGTTTACATCCCCCGTCTCAGATTGGAGGCACATTGACTGAAATCCTTGAGGTAATAAAATCCCATCAGAAGGGGAGATACTAATGGAAGGTGACTTTAACTGTGTCATGTCAGGCATTGATAGGACAGGTAGGGAAAGCCAAGCCTCCATGAACCCAAGCAAGCTCAGACAGCTAACGGCTGATTTAGACCTCTGTGATGCCTGGATGGTTTCCCACATGGGAGAGCGAGACTACCCACACTACTCCTCAGCCCACCAGAGCCACTCCAGAATCATCCTCTGGCTCATCTTATCAAACCTGCTCTCTATTCTTTCAAGCGCAATCATCGGTACCATGGGAGTATCTGATCATATGCTCATTTCCTTAATATTGCGTGATGGAGATTTTGAGATGCCTCTTTGCATGGACCCTTCATAGGTGCCTCCTCAAAAATAAGGAATTCATACTGGAGGTGCAAAAGAAGTGGCGGGAATATCTCTCCTTCAATGACACAGAGAAAACCTCCGTCTTCACATTGTGGAAAGCCAGGAAAGCGTTCCTTTGGGGACATTTAATGTCTTTATCCAGTGATTTCAGGTAAAGGGACCAAATTTGATAGGACAATATTAGGAAGACCATTGTAGAGCTGGAACTTCTTCACCATACAAAAGGAAATCCAAAAGTGTGGCAGCACTTGGTTTGTTTGAGAGGGGAACTATCTGCCTAGGAAACTGAGACCATACAATAGCCTCAACATTGCTTCAGACCAAGAGCCACTTCTTCAACCATGGGAATAAGGTGAATCAGCTGCTTCTGTGGCAGTTAAAGTGACAAAGGATCAAATGTAGAGTGCACGCCCTCTCATCCGCACATGGCACCATGATTTATTGGTCACAAGAGATAGTCGACCTATCTGCTCAATATTACAAATATCTATATTCCACCCACCTACGGGCTAACAGAACAGAGATTCAGGAGTGGCTGATGATTGCTGCCCTTCCCCATCTTCTCACTGAGGTTCGAGAGACAATAGAATATCCTTTTCTTCTAGAGGAGGTGAGAACGGTGATTCGCCATTTAAAGGCTGCTAAGGCATGTGGACCTGATTTCCTCCAAGCCGAATTGTATAAGTCCTTACTTGAGTTTTTTGCCCCCACTTTGGTCCATGCTTTCAATGACATCCTACCCAGGAAGGCATTGTTGAAAACGTTCTATTAGGCCAATATCACAGTAATTCCTCAAGATAGCAAAGACCAGCTGGTTTGCAGTAATTACAGACCCATCTCCTTCCTAAACATAGACTATAACATTTTTACCAAAATTCTCTGTGCCTGTTTAGAGCTGAAAATTCAGGATCTCATTCATCTGGACCATATGGGTTTCAGAAAACATAAGTATGGATTTGAAAATGTTTGGCGATGAATTGATATCTTACATGGAGTCAGAGGGAAACCGGAGCATTATGAGATTCTGTCATGAGATTCTGTCATTGGATGCCAAAAAGGCTTTTGAAAAGGTTGATCGGCCCTACCTGCTGGAAGTCCTGGAGCAATTTGGATAGAAGCCATATATGCCAATCCTATGGCTTCTGTCTTAGTTAATGGGTTTCACTCCAACTCCTTCCATCTAGGACCTGGAACTCGGCAAGACTATCCTTTGTCATCTTTACTTTTCACACAGTCTCATCTATGCTGTAAAACATGGCCACAACTGGAAGCAGAGTGACCAAGAATGAATGTCTGCTCTGAGGAACCTGTATTGAGTATACAGTGATGTCCATTATACTATGATAAGACTGTGGCCAAATACTATGCGGCCTGGGCAACCGGCTAAAAATGTGCCGCTCAGGTAGGTGTCAGGTCAGGGTGTAGGGCATTGCATGCAGGAAGTTGTAGTCTTATTGTTGTGATGGAGTGTATCAACAAAAGGGGCAGAGGTATAGTATGATGGCCACAGCAGTGGCCTAATGTGCAATAGATCCTGGTTTAATTTCCACTGGTCTCCTAATGGGTTAGTTTTGTGCATTCCATGGCAGTCATGAACCTCACTTCTAAGCCAGGGTATGTGGAATATTATCTTAATCTCTCAAACTTGCTGCTAATGCTCAGCATAATACTTTCATCGTGCCAAAGAGAGCCTTCTGCTGGCGTTCATAAGATGTAACATATATGGGTAGTTTGTTGAGATGTGCTTGGAAATTCTTCTTTATCAGGCCTGTGGCTCCCAGTACAATGGGAAATATTTCTGCATCTTTCTGCCACATTTTCTTGGTCTCTGATTGCATTTCTTGATACTTCAAGATCATCTCCCTCTCCATGCAATTCACAGAATAATCACTCAGTACAGACACTTCTATTATCAATGCTGTTCTGGTGTTCTTCTCCTTTACCACAATGTCAGGTTTTCTGGCATCCAGCTTCTTATCATGGGAATATCCGAGGTGATCATAACCTCTTCATTCTCTGTTATTGTCTTAGGGTCATGATCCCAGTGCTTTTCAGGGACAGTGATGTTGTAGTGTTTTCAGAGTTTCCAGTGGAGGAGGCGTGCTACTTTGTTGTGAATTTCCATGTAGAAATTTTCTGCCATCCTAACTTCACAGCCTGCTATTAGGTGAGTCACTCTTTCTAGCTCTTTTTTACAGAATCGGCATATGTCTGTTGTGCCAGTTGTTTCAATACACGCTGTAAACCATCTCGTCCGCAATCTGCTATCCTGGGCTGCAACTATCAATCTTTCATCCTTTGGTTTCAGTCTACCTTTCCTCAACCATTCATGTGTCCATTCTTGATCGATAAAAGGTTCTTAGAGTAACACTCTGTATTTTCCACTGTATTTGAGCATTTGCCACTTGTTTTTCTTCGCCTGCTGATCTAATTCATTGAAGAGTTTTTTCTCTTGATTTGCAAATTCTGTTACTTTCTTTTTCATGCACACCTGTGGATTCTCGCTCATTCCTTCAAATCATCAGAACTCTTGTCCAAGTTTGATGATGGAGACAGATTCTGGACATTTACTTTCATATTTCAGCACTTTTTGTGTATTTGGATCCGATGATGCTGTCAGAATAGGCTTGGAGGCCTACGATAGTAGCTCTGTAGGTGTAGTCAATTTATATAAGTCCTAGCCCTCCTTTAGCTCTAGGGATGTACAATCTTGGCATACACTGATTCTTGTAAATTACTTCATGAGCATGGAGGAGTTTTCTTGTTCGCACATCCAGTTTTTCATGCTCTTTATAAGGCCTATCCACAATCCCAAAACTGTAGGAGAGTAGAGGATTTGCCAGCTGATTGATGGCTTGTATCTTATTTCATGAATCTCCTATAATATTCTCTACTGATCTTCTCTCTCAATAGTTTCTTCTTGAGTGTCATTCCTTCCTCTATTCTGAGATACTTATATATGCCTTCCTGTTCAAGGTCCTTGATGTCACAGCCCTCAGCAAGGGAGATGTTTTCGGTTTTGCTCAATTTTCCTCTGAAAAAAGTTGCCTTAGCACATTTGTCAAGGCCAAAAGTCAACCTGATGTTGTCAGAAAAGCTTTTTAAAAGGGGTTAAAGGTGTATGCAGCAGTTGTTCAATTAATGTGCATCTCTTAGGGGGAGAGAATAAAGTTCCCTCCTCAAGTCTTGCTGAGTACCTTCATGCGGTGACCCCATTGTATAACATCTATACCAAATCTCAGCAAGGAGGCACTACAATTAAAGTATGTTAGGAACGAACAAGAAAATACATACTGGCCGAACGCCACCCAGGATAAAAAGGTGCCTACTTTCACCATGCCCTTTACCCTAGGCGGTTGCCTAGGTGCTGGGAATGATGATAGTATTTATTTATTTTAAAACATGCCTATAGTTGTAGTTGTGCAGTTGAAATAACTTCAGCCAAGAGGAAAAATAGGCATGCAGGATTTTTATTATTTCTTTAGGCCAGAGGAACTTCTTAAACAGTTCCAAATATCAACATAAGGTATGCAAACTTCCAGAGAAAAACAACAAGGTAAAAGGCTTTGTATTCAGCTTATCAGCAAACTTAAACAAAGTATTTCTTCATACCAAAATCATAGCAAAAGAACTTTGGTGCAAAAACCTTCTTCTCCAGAATGTGACTTTTAAAACATGTACAGCTTCAAGTAATCCCACAAAGTAAAACTTCAGTTGCACACTGTTTTCTCTCTTCTCACATACAATGGTTTCTTCACCTGCTATCTGCCAGGCTCTATACTTTGTACAAGCAGTCTTTCAAAGAAAGGGTTAAGCTTACAGAATCACAGCTCTCCTAATTAGCATATTCTTCTCAGCTCTGCGTCTTTGAAAACGGCTGCTAGCCTTGTAACACACTCTAGCTTTCAGCTACTTCCTAGAGACTAAAGAACATTCCATTTCTTCAACAGGGTCAGGTTTCTGTATCATAGAAGATTCAAATTCCGTGCTCCCAACATCTGAGTTTGCTAGAGAAGCATTATTTATGAATTCAGAATTGTCTTGCTTTAAACCTTTTAAGATTTGTAAAACCTTATTTAAAGCAGATTCTCCTCTCCTCTGAGAGATGTCTTTACTTTTAGGTAATTCTTTAACTTTCACAAGTCTGTTAGAGGGTTTAACACTGCTCACTTTAGTCTGAGGAAATAAGGATTTAGCCGGCTCTACAGCTAACTGCTCTGTTTCCATATAAACTTTTGGAGCATGTTTCAGGTTACTCATATGGCTTGGAAATTCCCCTGGATAAGCTTTAAAACCTCTAGCTAGTTTTGTCTTTCTCCACGGAGCTTTGGGTGAAGCTTCCTTCACTCTCTGCAAGCCTCTCTTGGGTAATTCTGCTGAGCTCCTAGAGACTCTTTCCCTTCTAGGACTCTCAGACCCATTCACCTCAGCATTGGACTCAGAACTGGAACTCCTCCTTCTTCTCTCTCTCTCAGAAGAAGATTCTCCTTCACTGGAAGTCAGGCTCCCAAAGCACCTTCCTCTAAGGCTGCTTTCTCCTGCAGTGTACCTCACACCTGCACTCTGAGCATGTCCTGCACTTCCCGGACTCCTCGAGTTCTCTGCACTTCCTGCACATCCTGCTTGTCCTTCCTCTGCTGTTCTTGCTGCTCTTTGTCCGTTCCCCCTCTCTCCAGATTCCTGGCGTTTATATCTGTATTTCCCCTTCCTACTTGCTAGCTCCTCCCCTAGCTGTCCCTCGTGAGCAGGGCTGGTAACTAGGGAGCTAGGGGGTGTCCCTTGACAACAAGTATTCTGTGAGGAGTTTTTTTCTAAACCAGGAGTTTTAACCCCTGAACTTCTGGTTTTGTTTCTCTTCTCTGAGAAAAATGCCTGATTTCTCCCTTCTTTCTTAGGCTCTTTCTCTTCTGCGCCACCACACTACCCGTAGCTTAAGCACTAGGGCTAGCAATGGTGATTGCTATAGTGAAAGAGCTGCAGAAGCAGATAACATCCCTGCCACAGATAAAGGCCATGGTGAGCCTGTTCATGGACCCACTGTGGCAGGAGATAAATCACAGACATTTATGAAAATGTTAAGAAGATTAACTACATTTAAATGGAATTCTGCATCTAAAGAGGAGATAATGCACATCTATTTTTATGCTACAAACCTTATATTTAAATCAAGAGGTTATACACAGAGAATCAATCAAAAGCTGGAAGAAAGAGGAAATTTGCCATTAAAAAAACAGATGCAAATTTAAGATCTTTAATTTTGAAGATCAAGGAAAAGAAGTATGTGAATGATAACATCTTGAAGCAATTTAGGGATTCCGTGGGCAAAGAAATACAGGGAGGAGGAGACCTAAGTGACAGTACCAAACAAAAGAAAGACACAGAAAAGGAAAAAGAGGTTGAGGGGGAAATGGAGTTGAGAGATTTTGAACTGCAGGAGAGTGAACTGAATAAAAGAAGGGTCAACAAGTTAACTGAATTGGAAGCGGCAAAGGAGGACAAAGAAAGGGAAGATAAAGACCCAGAGGTGGAGGAATTCAAGATAGAACTCCTAGTCCATATGGAAAGAGATGAATATGCTGGGTTCCAAGCAAGGGAAAGATGACCCAAGCTAAATTTAACACCTAAGGCTAGAAGTATGATAATTAAGATGAACAAGGCCATATCCAGTATAAAGGGACCATTTATTGACATCACCAGAATTATTTGAATACAATATTGTGCAGCTAAAATTATTACTGTAAGAATACTACCTAGAGTGCAAGGCCACAAGAAAAAGAGAACAATAGCAGTTCCTCCTTGGAAAAAGCACGTTGAACGAAAAATACAATTATGGCATGCAGAGGTAACCCTGCTGGATGGGTATCTAAAAGGATTAAGATCATCAAAGATATTAAGGAAGATCCAAGATATCAAGCTGAAGCATGCTGCATTAACAGAAGAAGACCTAAAATTTATATGTTCCAACAATAAATTGAAGATAGGGGCAGAAGTGCAAAAACCTCAAAGATATGAAGAAAACAGGAAAGAAAGATATCAGAATAAACTATATAGAGAAAACCCAAAATAATTCTACAGGGAATTGGGTAAGAGTATTAATATGATAAAAGCACCACCAACCAAAGCTGAAACTGAAACCTTCTGGAGAAAGTTATATGAGAACCCTATACAGCACAATTACAAAGCAGAATGGTTACCCAGCATACAGAAGCATTTAGAAAAAATAAACATCAGTCTATGGAATGGAGTGTAGTAACAAAGGAAGAGCTGGAAAGCAGGTTAAAATAAGCTCCCAACTGGAAGAGCCCTGGTCCAGATGGAGTAACCAACTTTTGGCTCAAACAATTAACATCACTCTATCAAGACCTGGCGAACTGCAAAAATCAATTGTTCAAGCGACTAGATTTAACACTGCAATGGCTTACTTCAGGAAGTACGTTTCTCTTTCCGAAGGAAGACCTGACTAACATTCCTAAAAATTATAGACCAATAACCTGCTTACCTACAATCTATAAGCTGTTTACTGTGATAGATGCAGACAGAATATACAATCACATCGAGCTTAATAACATCATGGCCATAGAGCAAAAAGGCAATAAGAGAGGAGCATATAGAACAAAAGACCAGTTGATGCTGAATAAAGCCATTATGGCCAGTGCTAAGAAAGGCAGAAATCTCAGTATAGCATGGATTGATTATAAGAAAGCTTTTGACAACATCCCACACTCTTGGATAATACATTGCCTTGAAATGTATAAAATAAATTCTAGTTTTATAGAGTATATTAAGTTCGCTATGAAAATGTGGCAATCCACACTCTTTTTGAGATAGGAAAATGGTCAGTACATCATTCCTAACATTAAGATCCAGCGAGGAATATTTCAGGGAGATTCCCTGTCACCACTTCTGTTTTGTTTGGTGCTTAATACCATGAGTGCTCTCATCAACTTCTTGGGGTATGGATTTTACCTAAATTCTAAAGACTGTACCAACCACAAGCAACTTCCCATCTGCTATTTGTAGATTATCTGAAACTCTACAGTTCCAGCGACCAACAATTAGCAGAGCAGCTTCGTGTGGTGAAAAGTTTTCCTATCACTCTTTATGGCAAGCCTGGTGATGTAATGGTAGAAATACTCTACAGCAGCTGAGTAACATTATCTTTGCAGTGACTCAGGGTAACATTTTGACAGTGTACAATCAAGGACCGCATATCCCCGCATGTTATAGGGTGAACAAAGGACTGGATCAGGATCCTATGGTACATCTCAAAACAATTCTGAACAGCATTCTTAGTCCTGCTCTGAAAGGTAGTAAGATGTGTGTATTCCAAGATCTCACTGATTGGACCATGGCCTTGATGTGCCCCAGCATGTCACATATCCTGTACTGGCTGTATATCATCCCTAGCACTATGGTCATTGCTGCTTGTGAGGGTTGGGGTGTTGTGAATGCCGGTGTTGTTCACATGTGTTCTATAATAACAGCATAGATACAGTACCCTCAATGTGACTTTGCAATGCTCTCAGGTATGTGTAGTTACTGCATATAGACATTGACATAACTGCTGTCAGTCCCATGGTGGTTCCAATTGAATATGTTAGAGATTCAGGAATGAATTGACTCTTCATTCCAGGAACTGTCTGACATTGGTTTGCCACTGTTTCATGGACCTGGGAAGCCAGGCAAATCAAGCCAAGGGTGTGGGAAGGGGCAGTAAGAGGGATTTGTGAATATGTAACTGCAGACATCTAGGCTATCTGAACAGCCTTATGGGTCTTCCATGCATATTACTTGGATTCCTGGGCACACCTGTGTGATAGACTTATTAGGTAGGTGAGGGGAGGTTGTACTTACCTTTGTGCTGTCATGATTTGCTGGATAATTGGTACTTATACATACGGCTGTAGGAACTGCATCAGAAGCATGGTTACTTAGCAATTGGAAGGTTTGAGCCCCATCCCAGATCTGGTTGGCCAAGCCAAACGTTTGGTGTGGTTGTCTACACTTTGATCTGTCATGTTATGTAACTTGACTTTCTTGCTGTTGTTTGTGTTTTATTTATTTATTTATTTAACGTCTCTTCTATACCGCGTTATTCACATCAGTGCAGTGTACATTTAACAGAACCTTATACAATAAACAGGAACTATAACTTGGACAAAACTGGGGTAACTTTCTACAAATTATTTACACTAATAAATATACTGTACACCTGAAATCTACTCGGAGTTGCACTGGTGGGTCTAGCTGCCCTCTAGTGTGCTGGGTGTGCCATTGCGGGGGGTCGTGGTGATTGGTGAGAGTGTTTGTAAGTTGATCTTTGCGGCTGATCTCTGGGTAGTGCCATATGAATAGGTGGTGCTTCAGCACCTTCCTGAATTGGGCCAGGTCGGTGATTGCTCAAATGGAAGTGGGGAGGGCATTCCAACATCTAGGTGCATAGAGCACGAAAGCTCTATTAGATGTCGCCTGGGTGCATTTCACTGTTTCCTTTGGGATTATCAGTGTATTGGCAGCTGTAGATCTTCTGAGTCTGTTTGGGGGTGTGATGTGGATTAGCTCGGTGATGGAGGTGGATGGTTGATTGTTTATGGCCTTGAAAGTCATTACTAGGATCTTGTAACATAGTCTGCCATGGATCAGTAACCAGTGGAGTTTCTTCAGGATTGGTGTAATGTGGTCCATTCTTGAGACTCCGTATAGAACTCTAGCAGCTGCATTCATTGTGAGCTGGAGTGGGTTCAGCGATGCTTGCGGGAGCCCATATAGGATTGCATTGGCGTAATCGAAGTGTGGGATTACTAGGGCTTGATAGATTGTTTGATAGTCGTCAGAATCCAGTAGAGGTCGTAGATGTCGTAGTGTCCGTATTTTATGGTATATTGTCTTGACTGAGTTTCTTATGTGGGTTTTCATGTCCAGCCGTTGGTCCAAGGTGACACCTAGGTAACAGATTGTGGATTTGGCTATCAGCTCGGCATTCTTCACCTTTGAGGAAGGTGGGGGGGGGGGGGGTGAAACCTTGGTTCCTCATGATGAAGAGAACATCTGTATTGTTGTGGTTTATTTAAAAATTTTGCGTATGGAGCCAGTCAGCAACCGCGTCAAAGCGTCTTGTTAGTTTTAAATAATTTGCATTGGAATCAGTACTGCAGGTCCCATGATGCATCTGATTGAGATGGTCAGATAACCAGTCTTGCTTTGCATTTTGCTCCTGCAAGTGGAGCACAAGAAAAAGTGTGGATAACGGTTCTTATGTAACTGTAAATAGTTTAACCATTTCGGTTTGTAAAACTGTTCTATGTAACTGGTTTGTTTAAACGTAAACTGCCCCAGTTCTCTGGAAGGGGCGGTATAGAAAAACTGTTTAAACAAATAAATAAATGTGTGTGGGGGTGCTGGCTTCCCAACAGGTGCTGCGGCAATGCACAATGTCTGATGTCAGCCACGCGGGATCATATGTTAGTATGGCTGCCCGTTCATGGAACCCAAATTTTTCAGATGCAGATCTGCGCCTGTTGGTTATACTGATTGCCCCCAAGTAGCGCTGGAGTGGGGCATGATAGGGTGCGGCTGCTGTGGTGCTGGCAGCGTGTGCTGTGCCACTACAATCAGAGGGCTGACTATCCCAGAGCAGTGAGTACCTACAAACAACTTCCCTTTAAGGTACAGAAAGATTTCAAAATGGCTCTGGGTTAGCCCGCCAGGTTTTCATCATTCCAGGTTTTGCACCATTGCTTGCATAGACTTGTAGTTTCCTATTACCTATGGAGTGCAATGGGAAGATCAAAACTACATGTCCCTGCATGCCTTGGGATGAAGGCATGACAGCACCAAGGGTGACAGGTGCATCTTGAGCCATTTGGCAAACCTTCTGACTAGCCAAGGTCCCCATATCCACCAAGGGATTGCATTACCATTCTTTTGCTTCTACTTACATTACAATGGCTTATAGCATATGTGCTCTCTGACATGAACCATTTGCCATCACTGCTGTCTGTAGGCTTTGCACCTGGCTGCAGATGCGTCATACTGCCTTGATCCATTCCAGGATTTACCCCAGTGCATGCATGGATTGGTAGCTTCAATTCCTCCATGGCACTCCATAAACAAAGTTAGTTTTCAATTCATTGCATGCAATGTGGGCAATCATAGACTACATCAAGCCTGTCAGGCACATCTGCAGACGGTTGTGAACCTCAATTGCATGTCCCGCATTGCATCAGGATAGTCCTGTCACACATATGGCTGTGGATTACACATGTATTCCTGGAATTTGGTGGGTGCACACATGAGGGTAGGTACTGCATGATTTGACTGATACACACACCTCACTGCAACATGACTCCTCCAGGCCTATGAGAGAGTTTTCATATTAGGCATCTCCATGATAGTCAGGTGTGCCCACTCCTGTATTTCCAACAGTCTTTTCAGGATGCATCATCATACCTGCGGCACTGATTCACAAGGCTACAACCAGTGCCATTTGTCACCTACTACAGTCACACTATCTAAATGATGGCACTGCATGCCTTAGCGACCTGACCAAATGCAGCTGCCAACAGTCTGGCAACACACCTAGCCTGCCCGATCCTGTCATGCCTTTCCCCCAGTACAGACTGACAATATGCCTAATGTAGGCCAAACACCTTCTCCTATGTCACTAATTGAAATGTGCACAGAGAACATGTTTCAATATCTTTCCCAAAACTCTTCCTGTGTTCCTCATTGCTCCATGGTCTTTCATATCATGTTGCTAATATACCTCCAACATCATACATATAGCAAGGCACAAACATCAACAGTATATAAACTATTTCCCAATCACATATATTCTGGGCCTCCACAGGTGGTATTACATATTAAACCTGTCATAGACATTCCATCATCCTCTCCCCAGTTCATGATATTTATATAGATTCACAATTGCTTCAGCTTCTTAGAGAACATGTGGACATAACTTCTCTTACATTATAAAGTGGCTGTTACTGGAAGGCACTTGCTTGTTAGCAACTAGGACCGTACCTAGCCCTGTGCGAGCAGTGCGGCCGCACATGGCGCAAAGGCTTAAGGGACGCATTTTAGCTGTCTTCCATTGCCTGCCACCACCACTTTTTATTCTCTTAGCGGCAGCAGGCAATGGCAGGACAGCTAAAATGCGCCCTTTAAACCTTCTCGCCGGCATGCTAAGCAGATCTGTCCCTCCCTGAAAGCAGAGAGGGACATATCTGCTTAGCATGCCGGCAACTTGCACATCGGGTGCGCCTCTTCTCTCCTGCTGGGGGGGGGGGGGGGGGGGGCCCCGGATGTGCAAGTCACACAGGGTGCGATCTTCACTCGGTACGGCCCTGTTAGCAACCACAATGCCACTTATGATTTGTTATGTCCAAACATTATCGGAAGAGTGGAAAAGCTCAGGGATTTCCATATCTCTATGAAGATGTGGATCAATGACGACAGAATGGGAACGGCTGGTTGAGTATTTGGGGCCACTAAGAGTGCCTGTTTGTCCCCTAGATATATTCCTTTGGGACATTGTTTATGCACTGCAGAGGTTTGTGTCTCGCCATGTATATGATGTTGGAATCATATTTGACAGCTCAGTCTATTTTATGTGTTTAGTTCTACTCTTCACCCTCAAGATGATATATGTTGAAGGTATCCCTGTGTTACAACTCATCCATAGCTTTATATAAATATGCAACTGGGTCTCAGAACCAGAATGGGGCGACTTACTGAACGTATATATTCATAAGGAAACAGTGCCCAAACCTTACAACAATGACCCAACTTGTTGCTTATTTATTGATTGGTGCTAGAAAGGATGTTTTTCACTAAAGCTTTATAGCTTGAACTATTAAGAAACCTTTATCTGAGGATGCTTATCTGAGACATGGTGAGTTTTCTCCCAATGCCTGAGTAATAGCGCCGTAGCGTTTCACAATCGAACGTTTCATCAGGGGATACTCATCTTCACTGCTCAAACTTAGCATTTGTCCTCATTTATAATCTGTAATATTGAAACAACACTGGGTTTATTATATGCATCATCTTGTTACTATTTATACTTTCAGTGTACGATTTAATAACACTCACCCCATGCCGGCTGTTATGTCATCTGCCAAAAGACGCCGCGCATGCGGACTCTAACCCTCTGGGAATCTTAAATGCCTAAGCGGTAAACATGTGACTCAATCATGGCTTTCAATTCGTCAGTGACATATTCCCCACTCTATTTGTGAATTCAGGCCTTTCGGATGCACTGTATCTAAATCAAAAATCAATTTTTGTTCTCTTTGTAACAACGTAAGATCTCTTGATTTTCCCTCCGAACCTCGCTCAATTAAATCAATGCAAAAGAAGAGATACACAATTTGACAATACAAGCATTAAAAGATAATATTATCTCAAAAAAAGAACATCAATTTTTAAATGACACGGTGGCAAAATTATATTTAGTTCCAAAAATCCACAAGAGTACTACACAGCCACCAGGAAGGCCAATCGTGTCGACAAAGAGTTCCGTGCTGGAGCCATTATCGATTTATGTAGATTCTTTCCTTCGACCACTCTTAATCAAAATACCCTCGTACATCAGAGACACTTCACATTTTTTACAAATTTTGGAAACCCACACACAATGGGCCAATGTACAAAACATTTTACTAGACACATTAGACGTTACCTCCCTCTACACTAAAATCCCACAAGAAGCAGCCGTGAAAGTCTTAGGGGAGGCTCTTTATAACAGACAAGATCTTTCAGAAATTTTTTGACACAGTTATTGCATCTGGTATTGTTTCACAATTACTTCATATTTGAGAATATCATTTATTTACAAACTTCAGGGGTAGCCATGGGAGCTACCTGCGCCCCATTGGTAGCCAATATTTACATGGAACGTTTGAACGTAAAAGATTTCCACGTCCACTTTTGAGGACAATATAAAACTATGGCGCTGCTACATAGACGACGTATTCATGCTTTGGCATGGGTCATCGAAGGATTTGACCCACTTTGTACAATGGCTAAATAGTTGTGATGTCAACATCCAATTTACTCATGAAAGTAGCGAAGAATCCATCACGTTCTTGGACGTGTGGATATCTAAGGGCAACAATAAATGGAACACATCTGTATATTGTAAACCTACCGATCGAAATACTTTGTTGCACTACACTAGTGCTCACCCAAAAAGATTAAAGGATAGCCTTCCATTTTCACAGTTCCTTAGATTCCGCCGAAACTGCTCAGAAGTGAAAGAGTTTAAAATACAGGCAAAGATCTTAAAAGAAAAATTTCGGACACGAGGATACCCGAATCAAATAATTGAATCAGCATACAAACGCGCTTTATATTATAATTGAGATATCTTACTGTCCCCCCGACATGCACACACACCATCATAAAATCTTATTACGAAATATTCTCCATATAGCCACAATATAACAAAAGTATTGAAAAGACATGAGAACGTTCTCCGCAGCGTACCCAGACTAGAAAACACAGGTACACTAAAAAAAAATTTTTTTAAACTGCCTCTAATGTTTCGATTGATTTTTATGTTTTTTGGTGCGCTGAATCCAAATCTGGTAACCAATTTGCTCCATCACGTACAGATTTTTTCCTACATTGGGTTAGCAGTTTGAGGTGAACGTTTCAGATTGAGTGCGATCGAGATAAAAGTTTCTTGGATGAATTCTTCATACTAATTGTTTAGTAGTTATTCAAATAAGAATAAAGAAAATTGTAACAAGGCAGCACATAAGAATAGAGTAATGTCAACAAAACACACTGTGATGGTAGCAAAATCGTCTGCACTTAAAACAGCCACATACATGTGCACAAACATTGAGCATATAAGAGCGAGGTTAGACACAAAGCAAAGCAAAGAAATGTGCAAAAAATGTTGTACAGGTATGTATGTAAGAATAGAAAACGCAAACCGCACCATTGCAATACATGAAGACAACCACCCGATGGTGTGAAAATAAAATTCTAATAAATGAGATCCGACACTGTGGTAATAACTAGCAAATTTTTATTTCAAAGTTTAGTAAAAACACGATATTTGTCAACACAGTTTAGATTTTAAAGTCATTCATGGGTCAATCAATCTCCTGGTGTGCCCTTTTCTTCTTCCCCCGAATGCTTCTCTTGGTGCGCTGCTTGGCGTATTTTTCATCTGGGGTTTTCCGCAGCAGCAACCAGCAGAAATCAGCCATCATAGTGGTGTTCCATCTTCCTTGGTACCTTCTCTCTGCGTCCTTGATGTCCTGGTGAAACCTTTCACCTTGTTCTTCACTGTACGCCCCCAAGTTTTCGGGAAAGTAGTTCACATGGGAGTGCAAGAAATGGACTTTCAGGCTCATGTTACAGCCTTGTTCTTTGAAGGCATTGAGCCTCCTGGCAACAATATCCTTATAGTTCTCATCCCGCCTGTTCCCCAAGAATTTGAGAACAACATCCTTGAAGGAATCCCAGGCTTCTTTTTCCTTCTCAGACATCGTTTCAGCGAATGCTCCATCTGAAATGAGTTTCCTTATATCAGGGCCAACAAACACTCCTTCCTTTAGCTTTGCTTCAGAAAGTCGGGGGAACGTTGAGCAAAGGTACCGAAAGCACTCACCATCTTTTGGAAGGGACTTGATGAATTGCTTAATGAGACCCAACTTAATGTGGAGAGGTGGTAATAGAATTTTATCACGAGGTACCAAGCTCTCATGAAGAACATTTTTCTCACCGGGTCTCAAATACTCCCGAATTGGCCAGTCTTTTTTCCCCCAGTGTAGGTCGCGGGCCCGGCTATCCCACAAGCAAAGGAAGCAGGGATATTTGGTGAAACCGGATTGTTGCCCTAATAGCATGGATAGAATTTTAAAGTCTCCACAAATCATCCACTTATGCTCATCATAACGAATCTTCTGAAGAATCAGGGCCAAATTCTCGTATTTTTCTTGGAGAATAACAGAGTGAGCAATAGGAACTGAAGCGAATGTGTTGCCATTATGGAGAAGAACACCTTTTATGCTGTCTTTTGACGAATCAATGAACAGCCGCCATTCAGCAGGATCATACTTGAGTTTAAACTTTTCCATCACTCCGTATATATCGTTGCAAAATACCAAATCTTCCTCTTTGCTGAAATACTTCAAAAATTGTGTCTCGTGGTTGCGGTACCAATAAAAAGTTGTTCCTGGTGACAATAGATTTTTCTGTTTAAGCCGAGAACCTAGCAGTTGGGCAGCATCTTTTGGGAGTCCTAAATCCCGGACTAAATCATTCAATTCAGCTTGAGAGAAAAGTTCAGGTTTCGGATCTGGTTCAGTTTCAAACTCGGAAGTACTGGACTCATCGGGAAAAGCCATCTGATGAGTCTCATCATGATCAGAACCGTCCACACAAATATGATCCAAAGATTTTGGTGGTTCAGGCACAGGTACTTCGTTGCTATGAGGCATAGGCCTAATTGCTGAGGGAAGGTTGGGGTAACTTATTACGTTCTTATTTTTTAAGTTGTATCCCTTCACAATGCAAGAGCAAAAATAGCAGTCACTGCTGTGGTCTCTTTGTTTACGCCACATCATAGGTATTCCGAAATGAAATGCTTGTTTTTTACCTTTCATCCATAAGCGTAGATCTTCCTCACATGTCTTGCACACTTTGTGAGGAGCGCACGGTTTGTCTTGATCGCCTAACTTCAAACCGAAATAGGCGAAATATACTTTTTTAATAAATGCAGAAATGTTCCTCTGCCGCTTTTTCACTGTATATTCCCCACAAATAAAACAAAAACTGTCCGGATAGTTGACGCAACCTCTGGCTCTGTGAGCCATCACAAATACACAGCACTGCAAACTACAACTGTAGTGAACCACTTCGGAATAAAGCTGGATTACGACTGAGCAAACAAAAGGTAATAATGAACTTGCAAGAAACTGAAATTTGACACGAACGTTCATGTCGCAACCACCGTGTTTGAGCGAGCGAATGAGGCGAGGAGAACAGGAAAGAACATGCGCCAGCGTGAGTACTGGATTTAGCCCTCCGCCTCCCAATTGTCCTGTTAATGAATAAAATGAATACAAAACACTCTAAAATATCATGAGGGAGTGTTTCTAGTTAGTTAACCATTACAACCTCTATTTTGGGCCAAGAAAATAAACTGCAGTCGGCTAAAAATAAATTATGTGAACATTCCTTATATGGGTAAGAAATCTAATTTTGCAAGAAAACGTGACGTGATGGAACATTTTGGCTATTTTTCCTGGATTCAGCATCCAAAAATCTATAGGAATCAGTTGCAAAACTGGAGGCAGTTTTTTGGTAGTGTACCTGTGAAATCATTATATCCGTTGTGTCTGGCAAAGACAACGAAATATGAAAGAGCTGCTCAGTCCAACTGTTCTTCGTTCTGAATCAACCAGTTGTCATGGTGTAGATCTATCAGAACCTATGGTGATAGGTAAAACTGCAGAGAATGGATCTGACACTGACAGCTCAGAGAAGCACATGGCCCAGAGTTGCTTTAGGCAACATATACAAACAATGTCACAAGGTGGGAGAACACGCCCAAGCAGCAAGCAGGCTCAGGATTCATTAGATAATGAAGGGCAGCTGAGAGGGGGCGGAGTTCAGGCAGACACTACGACACACGCACATAAAACTAACTCACCTGAAGTTAGGAGGGGCAGAGCTGATGGAACCAGATGTGGTGGAGCCGAGAGGATGAGTGGTGGAACAAGGTGTGGATCCAGGAGAGCTGAGAGAGCTGAGAGATCCAGTTCCAGAGCCACAAGGGACAACCACAGAGACTGCTCCAGAGAGCAGCATACAGACAAGCACAAGCTCAGTGACGTTTACCACAAAGGTAGCAGAGAACACGGTCTTGGAGCCAGGCTTAGGAAAGCCGAGGAAGCTAGCCACCCCAGCTGCAGGCACAGAAGGGAAAAGGAGTTCTGGCCTGAAGACGTTTTCATGTCAGAGGAAAAGCTGAAAGGAAAAGGCAGTAGGAACCTTCCATCCCGGCCAAGCCCTGTTAACTCAGCTGTACCGAAAAACTCCGGTCTAAGGGAGCTAGAAGGTAGGCTGTTTAATTCTAATATAAGGAAAGCTGAATGCAGAAGTTTTCCCTGCAGTTGTCAGAGTTTGTGGAGCTCTCAGGGAAGAAACTATAGAGAATGTGGTAATCTTCCATTCCACTCTGTTACTGAGGAGGAGGGAAAGTCTCAGTGCCGTGAGGAGAGACTGTTTGGCAATAGCACTTTTTACAATCCGAAAGGACAGTCTGAAGGGGAATGTGAGGAAATGCAACTTGATATTCATGGGGAACAACCCTCAGATGATTGCATGGATTGTACACTCATTATTGCTGACCATGTTACCTCTTTATGCTGAAGAGGCTGTTAAGACTTTCTAATAACAGGAGTGAAAGAGAGAAACTTACCTGTTTGTAAAAAGGACTGTTTTGAGCTACCTATTGTTCTGTTCATAGAAGCTGAAGATAGAAGCAATATTTTGGTTCCTGTTTGTTTCCTTTCTTTTGTACCAGAAGTATGGTATTTTTGTCTTTGTTTCCATTGATATAAAATATAAAATATAAAATCCACCCAGAAGGGGAATAAAAGTCCTGTCTAAAGCCTTACCACCCGACTGCAACTCACTTCTTTACTAGCTTGTGGGACTACAACACCCAGAGGGCAGTGCAGGGCCCTCTACACCACTCCCCTTGCTGGTTTAAGATAAGCCCCAGTGAAATACCCATGCCTTTGCCTCCTGGGACCTTCGCTGGGTGACACAGTTTAATACAAAAAAATTGTGGTCATTACAAGTCTGGATCTTGCGATATATGCCCGTCAACTTTAGAATTGGATGTTTTTGATTATAAAGGAAAAAAATTCCGTTTGAGACATCACACGTCCTGCCGTTCCACTCATGTAGTGTACTGCATTTTATGCCCTTGTCAGTTAGCATACATAGGCAAAACCATACGTCCATTTCGAGTGCGCATGAGGGAGCACAGGAGTAAAATCAAATGTGGCTACATGCAAGCTCCCATAGTCCAACATTGTTTGGATGTAAAACACAGTTTTGACTCATTAAAATGTTTTTGCATTGATTTAATTGAGCGAGGTTCGGAGGGAAAATCAAGAGATCTTACGTTGTTACAAAGAGAACAAAAATGGATTTTTGATTTAGATACAGTGCATCCGAAAGGCCTGAATTCACAAATAGAGTGGGGAATATGCCATTGATGAATTGAAAGCCATGATTGAGTCACATGTTTACCGCTTAGGCATTTAAGATTCCCAGAGGGTTAGAGTCCGCATGCGCGGCGTCTTTTGGCAGATGACATAACAGCCGGCATGGGGTGAGTGTTATTAAATCGTACACTGAAAGTATAAATAGTAACAAGATGATGCATATAATAAACCCAGTGTTTCAATATTACAGATTATAAATGAGGACGAATGCTAAGTTTGAGCAATGATGATGAGTATCCCCTGATGAAACGTTTGATTGTGAAACGCTACGGCGCTATTACTCAGGCGTTGGGAGAAAACTCACCATGTCTCAGATAAGCATCCTCAGATAAAGATTTCTTAATAGTTCAAGCTATAAAGCTTTAGTGAAAAACATCCTTTCTAGCACCAATCAATAAATAAGCAAATAGTTGGGTCATTGATGTAAGGTTTGGGCGCTGTTTCCATATGAATATATGCGTTCAGTAAGTCGCCCCATTCTGGTTCTGAGACCCAGTTGCATATTTATATAAAGCTATGGATGAGTTGTAACACAGGGAAACCCTTCAACATATATCATCTTGAGGGTGAAGAGTAGAGCTAAACACATAAAATAGACTGAGAAGTTATATATAGCTCTGAGAAGTGACATCAAGATTCATTTGTTTGGAATCATATTTGAAACATACAATATGAGAAATGATAAAGGAATGTGTAAAACACGATATATTTAGCTAAGATGTTGACCTATGTTTTGTCCACCCCAATACATACTGGGATACATACCTCTCATGTCTCTGAAACACTGCCTCTGAAAGGGCCGCCTACATTTCCCTGATTCAATGCAGTTCTACCATGCTGGCACACGGAACAACAATTCACAGAACATATGGGACATTGTAATACCAGTTGCTTGGGAAAATGCCCTTTATGAAGACAATAATGACTTCACATATCTAGTGGTACATATTAGCTCTTACACATGTACAGATCCAATGTCTTCACATACATTTGAACTCTCATAGTTCAGAGTTACCTGAGTTTTCCAGGACAGGACTGATCTCTTCACCCAGTCCTTATGTTAGGACTGGCTCATCCTGAAGCATTTAGAGACTCGCAACAATGCATCATATACATACAAGCAGGGTGTACACATACTATACTGCATTGCTATGTGGCATTCACACCACAGCTGACAACATATCTCAGTCTTTGGCCTACTTATGTTGACAACCGTGTGATTTCTGATATACAATTGACTATTGAATCTCAGGCAGCTAGCTAATTCTGTGTGGGCATTGGCTGCGTACATGTTTCTGAGGTGATTGCAATGAATAGATGTGCATTGCAGTATGTTCCTGACTGGGGCACATCTGTTTGCCACATCCATACTAGCCACATTAGCACATGGCAGCAGTGAGATAGGTTGCCACTTCTGGTTGTACCTGTACTTTGCTATGCACTCTGTAGTTGTAGGTCCAGATTATAAACACAGGAATCCATGCTGTGTGTCACATGATGTTTCAGAGTAAGGTAATCACAAATCCTGGACTTTGTTCAAAGTGCACTCCTGAAAGTGTGTAACTTGGCAAGTCTACATATATGTGGAGAGTGGAAACTCGCAGCAGTCCCGTAAGAGGGGAGAGAGAAAAACAGTATGCCACATCATGGTGAGACAGTGCAGGTGCCCTGCTTCACCTTGCTCAGAATCCACTATGACTGACCATGCTTGGTACAGTGTAGATGCAGCTGACTTGCCAAGTGTTACAGTTCTCAGAGTGTTTTGGGGATTCTCTCTTGGAGACATGGGAAGCCCATGCTGATGCTGTATGTTCCCTGGCAAAGTGATTTTCCGAAATGAAGGACAGGACTAAGAGCTCCAACACTTCCTGACAGTGGGAATGTGAGAACATCAGATGGAGCAAATATTCCATCTCAGGAATTTGGCAGATATTCACATATACCCTGTTCCTGGAATGCTTTCAGAGGTCAGGCTAGGATGTCCCATGGTCTGCACCCTGTGCTTTCTAGAACAAGCCAAACCATCCATAACATATAAATGAAAGTCTATGCAGGCACATGCATACCAAAATCTGGTCTGAGTTGTCACCTACACAAGTATGTGAACACACACAGCCAGACACACAGAGTTGCTGTTATACGGCCTTATCCAAGGGCATGTGGTTGTCATAAGGTGGCCACAGTACAGATCTGATGGCAGTCAGCCCTCTGGACTGTGTTCCAGCTAGGTTCAGCCAGACCACACTTCCTGGCCCTTGCACTTTGGCACCACCTTAACATTCAGGACCAGCTTTACACTTGTGTTAATGTGGGACATGAAAAAAATAGCCTCTCTTGTACCACAGACATATGTTTGGCCACACTGCTAAAGAACACATGTGAGGAAATGTGGGTCACATCTGAGATGCAGGAAGTGCACCAGGGGACACAGGGCAGCACTGTAATAAGTTACAGTGTAAACTGCGTTGACTAAATGATAAGATGGTATAAAAACCTATAAAATAAATATATTCATAAAATATATAGTCATCACCCTGAGTCAAAAGCCGATTATGACCCAAGGTTTAGAACCCAGCACTGAGTTGGAGACATTTTAACTTCAAATTGTGATGTGGGGGCTAGACCATCTTGCCACTGTGATGTTGTTTGCAAGAGATGTGTTTAGCCTTTGTGAGTCCAAAAATATTTAGCAATATGAGTGCAAGGGCTATGCCTCTTGAAAAGAAATATCAAGTGGGTTACTGTGTCATGGAATGAGTCAGCATGGTGTGAGAATTGATTGTACATGTATGTATTTTGCGCAGTGCGAGTATGTCAGACGCATGATTGTAGAAGTTTCATGATAGAGGCATTTGTGCCTTGGCTTGTATCCCCATGGACCCTTCCTGATATTATTGCACAGCTTTCATGTGGCAGTGACAGAAAATACATTAATGCAGTATTTTGATAGTGCCTGCCCATATAGCCCCAGCAATGTGTGAACATCACCTACAGTCCTTGGTGACTTCAGAGCAGCCAGTTAGAGTGCACACTTCTCAATGCCATCCCACACTATAGAGATGGTACAGGTATTGGCTTGCACTGTTCTGCTATGTGTTAACATATCTGGCTAGATTGGGGTGCTGATCAGACCTATCACAGGCAGCAGACCTCTGCTAGCAGATTGTTTAATGGAAGAGGCTGCTAGTGAGGATTCAGTTGTGAGACATCTCCCCAGCGCTAAAGATGGATATTGCATTTTGACAGGTCTCCTCACCCCCATTCATGGATGGCAGCCCTGGGCCATGCAGCTCACAGCTCCACAGCCTTGATGCGAGTTGACATGACATGCCCTTTGCCTACCCACAATGTGAAGCTATATATACAGTTGTCAAAAGGGAGGGGTTCAGGTTAATCGTCGACATGCAGTTGGTCCCCATGTGCAGGTATCCCTTGTAGGTAAAGCATACATTTCAATGTTTCACATTGCTTCTGTTCCTCAACCTGTGAGGTATTTGTAATATGTGGTTCTTCCTGAATACAGCATTTGATGAGTTTGCAACAGACACAAAGGTCTCTGTTTCATTCCACACAAGTGAGAGGTTGGGGTCTATTACATCCACCCAGGGAACATGTGTTAACCTTATATCAAAATGACATTTTCACTGGCAGGTCTTGAATGCTCAACCTTTGAAGTTTGAGGTACTGACCTTATCACTGTGCTAGCACAAATACCTTGAGCTTTGTGTTATGTCATTAGACATGACTGACATATTGGCAGACAGAACCAACAGCAGAAATATGCTGCCATTACACCTGGCATGGGGAGGGTCTGGTGTGCTTTGGCACAGGTATTGGTGGAGGTTGGCTCTTTTGTATTCCTTATGACATTATGGACACGCATGTGTCATGATTCTGAGGACACTCTGTGCATTTACCATTGAGTTCAGTGTTCACAAAATGGCCCTGTGGCATGCTGTTCCTTGTCCATTTTAGAGCTTTTGATGGCATTCATCATATAATATCAGGCCATCCTTCACTCTACTTCCTCTCCTACTGCTAGCATTTAAGCCTCTTTGTGAGGGACAGTGCTTAAAATGGGATGTGCGGCTTCTATGCTCCCCCTCAGACTACTTGTTGCCCTGTAAGGATTCTGGCTACTTGTCCAACGCTATGAAGCCATCGAAAGTGGAAACAATGATATATACTGACATTGCACAATCATTGACAGCAGCAATGTCTGCTGATGCCATCTGTGTGAGTCTACACAGGGTTGTTGTTGGATTCACGCTATCATCCCTTGGATAACCCCACTGCTTCTCAGACCATGAAACTACTATGGTTATCTATGCCATGGTGATTCCTACCACCTAACATGTTTTTGTCAAGGAGTTGTTGGGCCCATACTTGCTGCCATGAAACTCGGTGCTGAGGTGGTCACCCAACCATTCCACGAGCAGCTTGATGTACACACATGGCGCTGAACTTTGTATCGTGGCCTGCTGTATCTGTCCGGCCAGGATTACTGACTATTCTTTCTATGATCATGACAATGGGATTATCATAACATTCTCCATTTCTAATTCCTGCTGGGAGTCAGAGCATATACTTCAGACCTGAATGTCACAGACCTGACTGATGCATGCTTGTTTAGTCACAGTGACGTTGCCTATTTTTTTGGATGTCATGCTTAATGAACCATATAGGACAGGTATTTTTTTGGCCCCACAAATATGACTATACAGAATATTAAGTGCAAACTTGCAAAGAGGGTGAATTGGGTCAGAAAGCCCATACAGCACTCTCTTCCACCTCCATGCATCATCTCCACATCCATCCCCTCATAGGCTTCATGATCACTCATGTTTTCTCCTGACAGCTGGCATACCCTGGCCCACCTGGTTGCACTTTGCTCCTTAGCACATATCACACACACATCACCTGCAGAGTATGTGAAGGTCATCACTCATGCTCAGTCATTCCAGCTCCTCATTGGCACACACATCCCCACTCCTAAGTCATCTACTGATATCACACAAAATGACATGGCCACCCCTCACTGATACTGTCTAACTTCCTCCCACATTCTCCTCCCACTCAGCATCTATCACATAAGGGACATATGGATGTGATGTCCATCAGCTATTACCTTTGCTTCCATCCAGCACCCGATATGTGACTTGCAGTAGGGTTCCCTTATACCTCGTTAAGGCAATTGACTTTAGCAGGCATTAACTGTATGCTTGGCACCCTTACCGGCCGATGTTGTGTTAACTGCCACTAGCACCTTTACCGGCAGAGCGCCTACTCCCTGCCCTGTCCTTTAGCACATGCTGGAACCCTTAGCAATGCCGTTTTGCACTTTGTAAACATGCCTCCTATAGTTCAAGCACTCTGAGGGTGCCCATTTTCACTGCTGCTGCCCCTCACCGGGATCTACAGCTGTGACAATGGTCTAAAACAGCTCTGTGGTGCTTACCTTAAACCTTTGGTGCAGCGGGACTGTTTCCTTCCACTCTCACCAACGCTCAATGCCAACTTCCTGTTTGCATGGGAGCAAAGGTTCCATACAAAAGGAAGTTGGCATTGGTGAGGGCGGAAGCAGACAGCCCCATAGTGGCAAGGTTTTAAGGTAAGCACCACAGGGCTGTTTCAGGAAATTGCTGCCACTATAGATCCTGGTAAGTGGTGGTAGTGGCAGAAATGGGGGCCATCCGGGAGGGCAGAAGGGATGAGGTTCCCCTAGGGCACATCATCTCTTTGTTACGGCCCTGTCTGCAGCAGCAGTATAGTGATTTAAATCATTTTAAACATTTTTTTCTTTTTCTGTCAGCACTGTCTCTCCCACGGCTCTCATTACTGTCCCTACGCACTCTGTCTCAGTCACACTTCTTCCCTAGCAGTTATTTTTATTCCTTTTTATAATACTGCCAGCATTTTTTATTTAAACAGAACTCTGGCCCTTTAAAACTTTGGGTGCCAAAGTCAATGACTCTCAGCTTTCCTTGGCCCCTCCCGACAGGAATTTCCTCACTTGGAGTTATTTATTTTGGTTGGGACAAGTTCCTTTGAATTTCAAAAGCAGCTCCCCACAGCCATCACTCGGGCCCCTCAGCATTGCTCTAGCTGCAATTGTGGCTTTATGCCAACTCTTAGGTTTTTTTTAATATATGGCTATGGCCCCTTTAAAACAATGTAGTCTGTCATTGCCCGCAGCCCAGCCACTGCACACTGTAAATGCTGTGATCATTGCTCTTTCTTCACAGGCCCTGTTCCTTGCACCATGATTGTTGCAGTTTACCTTCTCCCAGGGTACTAGGGCCCAGTCCCATGGCCCCAGCTTAGCAAGCCCCTAAACATTTTTTTACCATAGATAGCTCAAATGCTGCTTGTAGGCCAGTCCTCGCTCAGGATCATGAAACACCTTGAATCACAAATACCTCCAGTTATCAACACCCCATTCATTCCCAAAACACAATAATATCCGATGCCTGTTCGTGATTTATACCAGGTGTAAATTGGCTGGTAAAATATTTGCTCTGCACATCACCTGCCTATATGAAATACCTCATAGATGTGCAAACACCGGAGCCATCCAAGCCACCCCCAAAAACACCCCCAAAATGTCTACAAGAAAGACATGTGGAGATCAGTGAGCTCGGCATGAAAATGTGGATCTCTCAACCTTTTGAAAATCACTTTTTCCATATGGATGTAGCTTCCATGTTTTGCAGCTGCCGTATCCATGTTTAAAACATGAATAGGGCTTCTAAAATAATCCCTTTATCATCTTGTTTTGTTTGTGTGTTTTTTTATTATCTATGTGGCATTGTGATTCACCCAAAGCTACTGGATATGGAAAATACAAATGTTTCATGATAAATAAATAAGATAAATGGATGGCGGGAAAGTATACTTAGAGATTAGAGGCAGAAACTGAGTAAACAGTGACAAATAAATCCTTCTTCCACAAGCACTACGAGATGATCACAGTGAAATCTGCAAATTCACTTCCTCACTCTCTCTCCTATGGTGTACTGCAGGGCTCTCTTCTTCCACTCACTATTCAATATGTATTGGTGATCTCATTAGGGGGCATCAGATTGCAGATTATCTATACACTAATGATATGCAGCTGTTGGTCCCTCTTGTTTCAAACCTAATCAGAGACATAAATGAATGTATGACTAAGCTTTCCAGCTGACTGTGCCACAATATATTGTGTGGCAATAGACATTCTTAATATCGTAGCACAGTATTTAAGTTTACAAAACTATTGGTTGGTAATATCTATTGATAGTAATCTTTAACTTGCCATCTTTTCATTGCTTACTAAAGCTTTTTATAGAGTCTTGAGATTTCTGAAAAAGTCACTTTAACTACTATTCAATAGAAATAATAGCTAACTTTATGCTAAAAAAAAAAAACAAGGCTATGTGTTTGGGCTGAAAAAAACCAAAGGGATCATACAATAGAGGGTGAAAGTCTTCAGTGCATGAAAGAAGAGCAGGAGCTGGGGGTGATAGTGACGGATGTTCTTAAAGTGGCCAAGCAGGTAGAAAAGATGATGGCAAAAGCCAAAAGGATACTTGGGTGCATAGGGAGAGGAATGGGCAGCAGGAAAAAGGATGTGATAGTGCCTTTGTATAAGTCTGTAATGAGACCTCATTTGGAGTATTGCGTACAATTCTGGAGAACATACCTTCCAAAGGATATAAACAGGATGAAGTCTCTCCAGAAGGCAGCTACAAAAATGGTCAGTGGTCTTTGTCATAAGGCATGTGGATGTAGGCTTAAATATCACAGTATGTATACTTTGGATGAAAGGCATGAGAGGGGCTAAATACCTCCATGGTTTAAATTCACAGGAGGTAATCCTCTTCAATTTGGAAGGAAACTCTGGAACGAGGAGTCATAGAATAAAGATGATAAGTTTACTGACTCAGGAGTAATCCGAGGAAATCTTTCTTTATGGAACAGATGGTGGATGTATGGAACAGCCTCCCAATTCAGATGGTGGAAATGAGAATTGTACCTAAATTCAAGAAAACATGGGACAAGTACAAGGGATCTCTGAGGGAAGGGAAAGGATTATAGAACTTACTAGATCTTATGGATAGGCAGACTGGATAAATCATATGGTCTTTATCTACCATTATTTTCTATTTCTATATGTTGATGACATTTAAAGTACTACATAACCTCTCTGCAACCTCCCTTGCAGAAATCATACAATGTACACCGAACAACAGAATGAGAAGAACAAACATGACAAACACACTCACCTCCCCTTCAGCAATAAGAAAGAGTTCCCAGGCTGCTAAGAACTGAGCCTTCTCATTATATGCGCCAACGTTTTGGAACACTCTCCCTGCCCTGATCAAATCCATCTCTGACCTATCAACCTTCAGGAAAGCAAAAAGATTAATTTGTTCCAACTATACTATAACAATATTCCATAGCTACGATAAAGACTTTGCCTGCTGACAGCCCTCACTCTGACCACCCTAACTGCTTACGAATCCCATACTTGTAACTTAGTTCTCCCTGTACTACCCAAATTTATGCCCCTGTTCAATGTAATATGCTTATTGTGCAATGTTAGACGTTTATTGTAGTGTTCTTTGATGCCTGTTCAATGTAAAACGCTTATTCTGTTTTGTGTAAACCGCACTGATTTCGAAATAGTGTGGTATATATAATCAAATAAATAAATAAATAAATATGTTAGCTTTATTGAATAAACAATTTTTAACTGTTCATTTAAGCTATTTTCATTATGTACTATAGATTTCCATTTATGCACTGCGGCGGCGTGTTACTATCAGTAGACCTTATCTCAGAAAGGTGCTGCATGTGGTAACATTTTACTGGCAGATTTAAAGTAAAGAGCAACTTGGGGGTCACGTGATGCGGTGAGCCAAGCAGGCTGCTTTTCTGCAGGCTCCGGGGCTTCCCACTCTATTTCTGTGAATATTAGCTTTTCTTTCTGTTCCCTTCAGATAGTTTGACTGGGGTGTGTTCCTTTTCCTCTGCGCTTCGATATGCTAGAGTGAGAGTGTGATGCTGCTCTGCATGGCTACTAAATCACTCCAAAAGGAGAAAACCCACCCTGCTGATGGCAAAATGGCTGACAATGGTTCCTTCAGCCCATAGGCAGACCAACAACCAAGCCTTGTGACGGAGGTCTTGGCTGCAGCGGTGGGCATTTTGGAGGACCGCTTTCAGGGATTGTCTGAACAGATCGGCAAGGTGGCCAATCTGTTATAGACTTTATCACCCGGGTGGGAGTGCTTGAGCAGTGGATATTGGATTTTTAAGATACAAACCATGCACAGGCAACAACTATTCAGGGTCTTGAGGCCCAGTTACAGCTACATGGCAACAAATTGAATGATTTAGAACATAGATGCAGATGGAAAATTCTACATTTTATAGGTGTGGATGAATCTATGGCAGATGCAGAGCTCTGCAGATTCTTAGAAACTTGGATACCTGTAAATTTGAAGCTGGACGGCCTTGACGGGAAGATCCAAACTGAGTGGGCTCATCGCGTTGGGCTCCGACGTGAGGGAGAGACTAGGCCATATGTCATCATTGCCCGTTTTCACAACTACCACACAAAGGAAGTTGTACTGTGTGTGTCCCAAGATGAAAGGAATGTGAAAAAAGGCACATGCAAACTCCTCATTTTTCAAGATTATTCAGTGGTGATTACCCACAGGAGGAAGGAGTATTCTGAGGTGTGCAGCTGTTTAGTGTAGAGGGGATTGCATTTTGCCCTCTCTATCTTGCGAGACTCCAGGTCTTATACCAGAGACATCAACAATTTTTCAGCAGCCCCGCTGAGACCATGGAATTTTGCAATAGCTTACCAGTCTGATGCGAGATCCATCGAGGACTCAATGGGACAGATGAGTGGATTCTTTTGCTGTGTGTAATCTGGACCGAGGTCGGTTGGGTCCGACGCTCACCTGGTATGAGGAGTAGGGAATGGTAATATCATTGAACCTGGTTCACCGTGTGTGAAATGGTGGCTTTGGACATAACCAGGCTGTTGTGGACCCCTCTAATGACTTTGGATGGACCCTGGCTCTCCCTGTTGTGTTGTGAGCATTGTTGTTATTTTTTTTAGCTGTTGACTGGATGTTGTCCTCATAAACTTTATGTAGTGTTATTCAGTATGGGTTGCCCATTTTCTCAGGCATTAATCTGGCTGGCTGTCTGCCTCTCTGCCTATCCTAAATGTATCCTCCCATTATCATGGCTTCTCTCTCTTCGCTGTTCTTCTACTCTCCGCTCCCTGCTTTTGGGCCTCATTGCTTCCTCACCCCCCTAGTCATTGTGTTTTCTCCTTCCTGCTTCAATTTGGGAGTGCTTTAATTAGTTGTCTCAGACTTTGCTTTAAGTTTACCTGTTGTGGGGGGTTTTCGGTCCATGTCCTATTATTTAGGGTATGGTTGTTGTTGTTTTATGTGATCTTTTTTCCCTCTTCTGTTTCTGGCTTTCCTTTAATCTTTGCTTTTTTTTAGCTTTGCTGGAGAGGGTACTTGAGGAGTGTTTCATTTTTATTCCCTTTTATATTTATTTTTCTTCTCATCTCTATCGTTTCCCCCTCCCCTTTGCTTTGGGCTCTTGCCTAACCCATGTGGGACTTAAGGCTTGGAAGATGTCTGTGAATGGGTCCAGTGTGGAGGGTCTGCTGGGTAGAAGGTTTCCCTCCCTTCTGCTAATGCCTGCGGCTCTCTCTGATTTGGCGATTACGGGTTGGGGGCCTGGCGGATGCTCCTGGAGATTCTCAGTTGTGCTGCTTGGATATAGAGGGGGTTTATTTTTTTGTACTCCCTCACTGCATCCCCCTCTTCTTCTTTTTTATTCATCTTTTGTTTTACTTTAGCACCTCTTTCATTTCCCTTTCCCTCTTTTGTTCTTTTATGTCTTATGTCTTCCCTACTCTTTTATTTTGCAATATTTATGCTTGTTTTTATGATCTTGGGTTGAGGGGGAGGGGTGGTTTGTTGCAGAGAAGTGGGGGAGGGATGATAGAGTGTTGGGGATGTGTGTGTGTGGTGGTTGGGATTCAGGGCTAGGGTTGGGGTTAGATGCACCTGATATTTGGGCTGTCTGCATTGCTGGAGTGTAGGGTATCTGTTGGAGGTAGGGGAGTGATTGTGGATATTTGAGTGGAGGGTGGTATGATTGGTGGTTTGTCTGGTTCTTGAGCTGGGGATTAATGTGTGGATGGAAGGGTGTGGTGGGCTCCCTTGCTGGGGATAGTGGAACAGTGAAGGAGCAGACAAAAGTTTTTGGGGGGAGGGAGCAATTAGTCTGTGTTATGGTGGGGTGGGAGTCCCTATGCATGACATACTCCAATGGTGAGTTTCCGAGTGGAGCGAAGTTGGTTGTGGGGCATGAGAGGGGGAGGGGGAGTGGGATGTTCTGGGTTGTCTATGATGTGTGCTGGTGGATAGGGATGCTGGAGGGGAGGATTTAGGAGGGGAGGGCAGTATTGCAACAGACTTTGTGGGGGAAGGGGCAGGGGACCCAGGGTGGACAATTTCCTCTATGATGGTGGCATTGTTTATGGTGGCTGTGGGTATGGATCTAGACTGGAGACTCTGTGGGCCATTGGGCGTGGTTGGTGGGAATGTTCATTGATATATATTTGGACCTTTGACAATGGGTAGAGGCTGTGTGTAGTTTCATGGAATGTATGTGGGATTGGTAGTCTGATCAAGCACCACAAAGTGCTTTGGGCTTTGAAGGATAAACTATTGCTACTATTAATCATTTATAAAGCTCTACAAAGCCATAGTACACAGTGTTGTACAAACATGTATAGAAGACAATCCCTGCTCATAAAGCTTACAATCTATTTAAGACAGACAGCACAATACAATACAAGAGAAATAAGGGTTCAATAGGGAGAGAAGACACAAGGGAACACGAGATTAGGATCCAAAGGTGGCCTCAAAGAGGTAAGCCTTTAGCATGGATTTGAAAAGGAAGAGGGATGAGACTTGACGTAAAGATACAGGAAGTTTGTTCCAGGCATAAGGAGCAGCAAGGTGAAAAGACTGAAACGTGGACCTCGCAGTAGAAGAAAAGGGCATAGAAAGAAGAAGGCCTTCCTACAGGAAATGCACCATGCAACCGTAAAAACATGCCAAACTGAAATGTTGGTGGGTGGAGGAGGTGTTTCAGGCTTCATCAGGGTAGAATAAAGCAGGTGTGGTCATTCTCATCAATAAGCATCTTGGATTTGTGAAGGAGGCAGCGCTGGAGGACCAGGGCTATGTTTTTTTTTATGGGAAAGTTGTAGGGTCGACTGGTGGTATTCGGTAACATCTATGCCCCAAATTAGTATGTCCCTTTGTTTTTTGCTCAACTTACACAGTGTTTGGAGGCTGTGGGGATGAACCCATTGATTGTTTGTAGAGATTTTAATTGCGTGCTGGAGGTGGCCCTTTATCGGTCCTGTCAGATGGAGGTGGTGATACCTGTAAAGTGGATACACAATTTGTGTGATGGGCATGGTTTATTAGACATTTAGTAGTCTTGAAGGATGACCAAAAGGGACTGCTACTGATGGAAAGGAATCTGTACTTGTATTTCTGTACTTATGGGAAATTCTCTAAATCTTGGGGAAAAGGAAACTCTTTGGGTTAAAGTTGTTAAATCTGTGTATTAGAATCCAGTGTATTTGCTAACTCACTCAGGGCTCAGTAGCCTCAGAGAGCTTTTAATTTAAATTTAAACCTCAGTCAGTAGCCCTAGAGAGCTTTTAATTTAAATCAGAGTATTGCTTAGCATAGAAAGAAGAATAGGGCAAATATTTTTTAAGTAGAAATAAATAAATTGTTTCTAGTGACCATTAGTACTACTACTACTACTACTATTTAGCATTTATATAGTGCTACACATGCAGCGCTGTACAGAAATATAAGCAAAAAGACAGTCCCTACTTGTCAGAGCTTACCATCTAGTCAAGACAACACAGAACAATAGACAGATCGGGAAAACAATTATGGTGACACGGAGCAATAGTTAATTCGGGATAAAGCAAACTATGGGGTAAAACAAAGTATGGCAATTACATTCATTATAAAGAGGCCTTTATAATTACATTCATTATAAAGAGGCCTTCCAGTTAGGGGGCAAAATACCTGTGAAACTGTTTTAAATAGGTGTTAAAGCCAAGTGACAGGTTAAAGGGGCAATTTGAAAGGCTCCCTCTATCAAACCAAGGGGTTGTCTGAATCACCCAGAAAATTGTTAAGAGATTACCTTAGAAGCACAGGTCAGGGCACTATATAGCAAGCCAGCCTTTAACTTGGAGTTGTTTCATTCCCACCCACCCTCCCTGACTCCCATCCACAGCAGGCATAATCTTAGCTTTATAGGCTCTTAAACCTATTAAAGAGGAAGAGGGAAGTGGTTGTCAAATTCACTTCAGGTTCAACTGGTTATCATCACCGGGAATCAATTGTTTAATCTTGAGGTAAACTAAGTCTCTTAAACTTATTAGGTACAGTTGTATCGGTACAAATATCCCTAGCAACTTTAAGTAAATCGACAATTTAAATATATAAACAAAACCTTAAAACTAAGATGCAGACAGCAGTCCAGCAGCAAGATGGGGCTATCCAGTCTTTTGCATTGAGTGTCTTATGTACATTTTTCTCCCAGTTGGTGAGGAGTCTTACGTGTGCACTAGATGCAAGGAGCACTTTGCCCTCAGTGAACGAGTCTAATCTCTGGAGGATAGGGTGGCAGACTTGTAGGACATAAGAAAGACATACCTACTGGGTCCTACAGAGACCTACAGGGATATAGTACTGAAGTCCCACCTCCAGTCTGGCAGCCTCTCAGTTGCCATGGAGAAGTCAGGATGCATGAAAGGAGAGCATCACCTTTGTGTGGCAGGAAGTGATCCTGTAGCTAGGACCAGTAATCCATGTGATGTAAAACCCTCTCACACTGAGAAGGCTGTTATAGTTGGTGATTCAATCATTAGGCATGCAAATAGCTGAGTGGCTGGAGGACATGAGTATCACCTGGTAACATGCCTGCCTGGTAAGAAGGTAGTGGGTCTCATGCGCCACCTAGACAACGTTTGAGTACATGTTGATACCAATAACATTGGAAAGTGTGGGACGGAGGTTCTGTAGGCCAAATTTAGGCTTTTAGGTAGGAAGTTGAAATCCAGAACTTCCAGGGTGGCAGAGCTTGCGAAGATTCACTGCGTGGATGAGACGGTGCAACAAAGAGGTATTTAGATTCATTAGGAACTGTGCAACATTCTGGGTTAAGAAGGGACTTTTCCAAAGGGATGGTCTCCACCTTAACATAGTAAGTAACATAGTAAATGACGGCAGATAAAAACCAGTATGGTTCAACTAGTCTGCCCAGCAAGGCGGTAAGAGAAGGTGCATCTGCCGCTCTGTAAAGTCACCCCTTCCCATGCCTTTGTTTAGATGTGTACCTACTGCTCCATGTGAGTCACCCCTATTTGTTGAGATATAAGAGAGAGTTATGTTTATTTTGATTTTATCCTGTTGCTATAAAGGGATCCTCTGTGTCTGTTCCATGCCATTTTGAATTCTGTCACTGTATTTGCCCCCACCACTTCCATTGGGAGGGCATTCAAAGCATCCAACACCCTTTCAGTGAAAAAGTATTTCCTGGCATTGCCTTTCAGTTTACTCCCTTGCAGCTTCATATTATGTCCTCTAGTTTTACAGCTTCCCTGTCTTTGGAAGACATTTGTTTGTTCTTTAATACTCTTTACGTATTTGAAGGTCTATATCATATCTCCCCTGTCCCTCCTCTCCTCCAGAGTTTACATATTTAGGTCCTCAAGTCTCTTTTCATATGTCTTCTGATGCAGGCTCCTAATCATATTGTTCACCTTCCTCTGAACTGTTTCCAGTCTTTTTATATCCTTTGTGAGATATGGTCTCCAAAATTAAACACAATATTCCAAATTAGACCTCACCAGTGACTTGTACAGTGGCATTAGTATTTATTCCTTTCTGCTGATAATTCCTCTCTGTATGCAACCCAGCATCCTTCTGGCTTTTGCCACCGCCTTGTCACACTGTTTCGCCACCTTGAGATCCTCAGAAATAATCACTCTGAGGTCCTTCTCCTGGTCCGTGCACACCAACCTCTCATCCCCTATCGAATACAATTCCCTTGGATTTCTGCTTCCCAAGTGCATGATACTGCACTTCTTCACAAGCATGATACTGCACTTCTTCACTGCCAAGCATTAGACCATTCTTCCAGCTTTTGTAGATCTTTCCTCATCTTATCCACTTCCTCAAGGGAGTCCACTCTGTTGCAAATTTTCATGTCAGCTGCAAAAAGACAGACTTTCCCATTCAGTCCTTCAGCAATATCACTCACAAATACTATGAACAGTACCGGTCCCAGGACTGAACCCTGGGACACACCGCTAATCAACTTTCTTTCACACGAGTGAGTTCCGTTTACCATCACCTTCTGTCGTCTGTCAGTCAACCAATTTCTGATTCAGTTCACCACCTTGGGACCCATCCCCAAGCTGTTGAGTTTATTGATAAGCCTCCTATGAGTAACAGTATCAAATGCTTTGCTGAAATCTAGGTAGATCACATGTATCGCATGCCCTTGATCTAGCTCTCTGGTCACCCAGTCAAAGAACTCAATCAGATTTGTTTGACAAGATCGTCCTTTGGTAAAACCATGTTGCCTTGGAACATGCAACCTGTTGGTTTTGAGAAAGTCCACTATATGCTCCTTCAGGAATGCCTCCATTACTTTTCCCGCCACTGAGGTAAGGCTTACAGGCCTGTAGTTTGTCACTTTCCCATTACCACTTTTGTGAAGAGCTACCACATCAGCCCTTCTCCAGTCCTGTGGAACTTCTCCTGTCTCCAAGGATCTATTAAAAACATCCTTTAATGGCCCTGCAAGAACCTCTCTGAGCTCTTTCAGTATCCTGGGTTGTATCCCATCCAATCCCATGGCCTTGTCCACTTTCAGCTTTGCAAGCTGTTCTAACACATCTCTGTGAATGGTGTGATATCTGCTCCATTCCTATTTGTATATTTGTCAATCACAGGTGGTATTTCTCTAGGATTTTCTTTAGTAAAAACAGAACAGAAGTATTTGTTTAGCATTTTCACTTTTTCAATGTCACTTTCCACAAATCCATTCCTGGCACTTTGAGACCTACAGTTCCACCTCTGATTTTCCTCCTCTCCCTAATATACCTGAAAAAAGTCTTCTTGCCACACTTCACATCTTTAGATGTCTTTTCTTCTGCCTTTGCTTTTGCTATCCTTATTTTTTTCTTTGTCTCTTTTAGCTTTATCCTGTATTCTTTTCTGTGTTTCGCTGTTTGTGAACTTCTGAATTTTGTGAAAGCTGTGTTTTTTGCCTTTATTTGTGCAGCCACTTCTTTGGAGAACCAAATAGGTTTCCTTTTCCTTTTATTTATTTTCCTTACATATATATCTGTTGCCCCTTTTATTGCCTCCTTTAGTTTAGTCCACTGCAATTCCACTTCCCTTATCCCCTCCCACCCTGCCAATTCCTCCTTCAGGCACTTGGCCATTTTACTGAAGTCAGTGTTTTTGATGACTAGGACTTTGAGCTTGCTGTGATTGAACTCTGCCTTGGCTTTTATCTGAAATCATACAGTGTGATGATCGCTGCTGCTCACATGGGCACCCACCCAGCTATTCGACATGCTATCTCTATTGGTGAGTACTAAATGCAGCATCGAGCTTTCCCTGGCCGGTTCCATCACCATTTGTCTAAGTAGTGTATCTTGGAAGGCATCCATAATTTTTTTTATTTCTTTCCAGATTTGCAGAAGGAACACTCCAATCCACATCGGGTAGATTAAAGTCACTCAATATGATCACTTCCCCCTTCATGGCTATTTTTGCAATATCAATAATCAATTTGCTATCCATTTCTTCGGTTTGAGTTGACAGTGCCATCTCCTCTTTCCAACAGAATCCACAATGGTTCTTCTTTTCCCCACGTCCCCTGTTTTTCAGCAGTTTTAACGTTGCTTTTGACATATAGGGCTACTCCTCCTCCTTTTCTACCCTCTCTATCTCTTCTAAGTAGATTATAGTCAGCTTGGTTATATCCCATTCATGTGACTCATTAAACCATGTTTCTGTAATGGCCACAATGTTCAAGTCCATTTCCACCATTAGGGCTTCCAGGTCAGGAACTTTGTTGTCTAGGCTTCAAGCATTTGTGCTCATTGCTTTCCAGCATTTGTTGACTGACTTGCCTGTATTTTGCATAGATTTTTTTTACATGCCACTTCCCACTTGGTATTTATGTGTGGGTTAATACTGCAGCTGTTTCCATTGTTATATATTTGCTGGGAGTGACGTCCTGAACTTGTTCTTTTCCATCCGTCACCCTCTTTCCCTAGTTTAAATGCCTGTCCACATTACGCTTGAATTTTTCACTTAGGATCCTTTTCCCAGCAATAGAGAGATGTAGTCATCAATACAGTAGAGCCTCTTGTTGTTCCATCTATTTCCCCAGTCGCCTATATATGTAAATCCTTATTATTTGCATCAGGTTTGGAGCCATGTATAAAAGTTGATTATGTGATGCAGCTTTTCTGCCCGCTTACTGGGATGAAACCAGGCTACTGGTATTAACCCTTAAAAAGGAGACAGAGCAGCTATTAAAATAGATAATAGGGGAAAGCCGACAGTCACCCAAGAGTGCATGGTTTGGAAGGATGTATCTTTGAAGGATTCTAGCAAAAAAAGGAAATTAGGGCATTCTGACAGAGAGTTTCCAATAAAGATAAAAGTAACTCAGATGCCCTTAAGTACAGAGCTGAAAGATTCCAAATCACATCTATCAACTGATAAACGCACTAATATGAAAAAAAAATACAACCTCTAATATGCCTGTTTACAAATGCTAGAAGTCTGAAAAATAAGATGGTAGAGCTAGAATATATAATACTAAATAAAAGTAAGATATGATTGGTGTCTCAGAAACCTGGTGGAAGGAGGACAACCAGTGGGACACTGTGATACCTTGGTACAAATTATTTCATAATATTAGGGTAGATCAAATTGGTAGAGGGATTGCACTCTGTGTTACAGAGGGCATTGAGTCACACAGAATTAAAGTTTTGCAGGAAACAAAATATACTGTAAAATCTTTTTGGATAGAAATCCCATATGAGAAGGGGAATGAGATGGCAGTGGAGGGTGTACTACCAACCGCCTGGCCAGAATGAACTGATGGATAATAAAATGCTAAGAGAAATCAGGGAAGCTCACAATAGTTACAGCGCAGAAATAATTACCCCAGTATCGACTGGGTCAATGTCACTGCAGGATATGCCAGGGAGATAAAAGTTTCTAGATTAAATAAATGACTGTTTCTCAGAGCAGCTGGTTCATAAACCGAAAAGAGGGGAAGCTATTCAGGGCCTAGTCCTTAGTGGATTATAGGATCTGGTGCAAGAGAAAAGGGTGTTTGGGCCACTTGGCAATAGTGATCATAGCAAGATCGTGTTTGATTTAATAAATGGAAGAAGGATGGCAAGGAAATCCACATTACTACCTTTTAACTTTCAAAAGGGAGACTATGATAAACTGAGGAAAATAGTTAAGAAAAAACTAAGAGGAACAGCTGAAAAGGTTAAAGATTTACATCAAGCATGGGCATTATTTAAAAATACTATCTTGGATGCCCAGACCAATGTATTCCATGCTTTCAGAAAAGTGGAAGGAATGCCAAAAAATTGCCAGCATGGTTTAAAGGCAAGGTCAGAGCGGCTGTTGTAGTCAAAAAAGCATCTTTCAGGAAATGGAAAAAGGAGCCAAATGATGAAAATGGGAAACAACATAAGCACTGGCGAGTTAGATGCAAGGCATTGATAAGCCAGGCAAAGAGAAAATTTGAAAAAAAGCTTGCTGTGAAAGCAAACAGGAACAATAACAACTTTTTCAAGTACATTAATAACAAAAAAATCTGTGAGAGAGTTAGTTGGAGGTGTTTTCCTCTCTTAGGGCCTCTTTTACTCCCCTTTACACAGCCTATATGTAGGCATGTTCTTGGATAGAGTTTGTGCAGGGCAGGGGTCGAGTCACAATTTACCTACATATTTCATAAATACAGTACCTGGAGGCAGTTACACCTGCTCCCAAGCAGGTGTAAATGTCTGCAACTTCAATCTAGCCATAATTTCTGCCAGTTTTATCCTTTATGGTTAGAGTGCACCCAAAATACCCATGCTAACCACGAAGCGCCTTTTATGCCCAAGTTCCACCCAATCCACACTAACAGTTAGTGCATTTAGGGGCAGGTCTACTAAATCACTGCTTTCCCCCCTGCAGATACTGTGGAGGATTTGGATTTACCATGGAAACCCAGAATATCTGCATTAGCAGGTAGCTCAAGAAGTCCTGTGGTGCCTGCTCATGTAAGTATCATGGGTCTCCGCGGCAAAATCAAGGAGAGGACAGGTAGTGTTTGGCTGTACAGAGCACTCACTAGCTGTGTGCCTTGATCACTACTGGGCCCTCCTCCTCCTGGCCTCCTTCATAGCATTAACAAAATTGGCCTCTCCTGCCCCCATTGGCCACCAGACCACCAGGGAACTACAGGTATGGACCAAAAGGTTCCCAAGCCAACTGGGGAGTTTTTAATGGGGAAGGAGGATGGGGGGATTAGGATCCTGAATGGCTAGCCAGGTATTTTTTTTAGGTATCAGGAGGGGGGGGACTTTTGGGCTCCTAATGGTCCAGCCAGACATTGTACTTGGCCAAGGGGTGGACCATCCCCCCCCCCCAGACAGTTCCTAATGGGAATAAGGAACTGTCAAATGGGGATCAGTACTGAAGTGGGATCAAGCCAGGTTTTTTTATATCCTTGGTGCCACGGATCTCTACATCCATGGCACTGATAATATTGTTGAATCGGAGGTGAAGATCAAGGTACTGAAAGGTACACTTGGCTCCAGGGTAGACGGCCACTGCCATTCAGCAGCAGCTACAATGCCTGAGCTAAAGGTTTGCCGGCATATGAGATGCAATCAAAAAGTATCAAGACCTCTACAATAACACCAGAAGTATAACACTGACAGTTATTGCACTCAGTCTTCTTCAAAGTAGTCCTCTTCCAATAAAAAACACTTCCTCCGTTGTTCCTGCCACTGCTGGAAACAAGTTTGAAATGCCTCTTTCATTATACTGTGAAGCTGCTGTGTCAAACTTTGCTTAGTAGTCTCCAAGTCATTGAATCTCCTTCTTTTCAATGGTAATTTCGGTTTTGAAAACAAGAAAAAGTCACAGGATACGAGACCTGTTTGATTTGGTGTTTGGCCAAGAACTGCTGGTTAAGATGTGATACGTAAGCTGGGGTGTTATCAGGATGAAGCAACCATTCACCATTCCTGTGCAACTCTGGCCTCTTATGACGAACTGTACCTCTCAAACGAGTCAGAACTTGAATATAGTACTCCTTATTGATGGTTTGGCCTTTTGGAGCATACTCATTATGAACACTAACCTGGTAATCAAAGAAAACTGATTGTAAGTATCATCTATCATCTGCTGCAGTATCATCTAGAAGTAAGGAGATCCTGGATTCTCTACAGGGAGAACTATTCAGGCAATTGGTAACAGACCCCACACGTGAAGGGGCCATACTGGACTTGGTACTTACCAATGGTGAAAGTGTTTCTGATGTTGTAGTGGGAGATCATTTTGCATCCAGTGATCACCAGATGGTGTGGTTCAGTATTAGGACTAGGGCTGTTAGAATCCATTCCAAGGTGAGGATCTTAGACTTTAGGAAGACTAACTTTGAGAAGATGGGCCAATACCTCAGGGAGTCGTTAGTGGGATGGGAACAGCTGGGGGATGTAGAAAAACAGTGGGCAAAACTGAAAGGGGGTATTTTAAAGGCAACCAACCTTTTTGTTAAAATGGTAAATAAAGGCAAAAGGAACAGGAGACCACTATGTTTTTCGAAGGAAGTAGCTGAAAAAGTGAAGAAAAAGAGGGAGGCCTTCATGAAATACAAGAGATCACAGAGAGAGGAAGACAGGCATCTGTATTTGGAAAAACTTAGAGAAGCTAGCAAAGTAGTCAAGAAGGCAAAGATTCAAAAGGAGGAGGAAATACCCAATGCAATAAAATGGGGGGATAAGACATTTTTCAGATATATTAGTGAGAAGAGGAAGGGCAAAAGTGGTATTGTCAGACTCAAGGGTGCAGGGGGGGAATATGTAGAAGCTGATAAGGATAAAGCGGAATTGCTTAACAAATATTTTTGTTCTGTGTTCACAGATGAACAACCAGGAGCAGGACCTCAGAAAACACCCACAAATAAGAACAGAAGCGAGGGACATCTTGAACAATTTTCAGAAGACTGTGTTCGTGAGAAACTAGCTCAACTTAAAGTAGACAAAGCGATGGGACCGGATGGGATACACCCTAGAATACTGAGGGAACTTGGGGACGTTCTAGCAACTCCACTGACTGACCTTTTCAATGCCTCGTTGGAGTCGGGAGTGGTGCCAAAGGACTGGAGGGAGGCTCATGTGGTGCCTTTACACAAAAGCGGAAGTAAGGATGTGGTTGAAAACTACAGGCCGGTTAGTTTAACTTCGGTGGTGAGTAAATTATTGGAAACTCTGCTGAAAGAGAAAATAGTGAGGTTTCTGGAGTCCAGCAGATTACAGGATCCGAGGCAGCATGGATTCACCAGAGGCAGGTCTTGTCAGACAAATCTGATTGATTTCTTTGACTGGGTGACCAGGGAGTTGGACCGAGGGAGAGCTCTAGATGTGTTGTATTTAGATTTCAGTAAAGCCTTTGACACTGTTCCTCACAGGCGACTTATAAACAAACTGAGCACCCTATGGATGGACCCTAAAGTTACTGCTTGGGTTAGAAATTGGTTGGGTGGGAGGCGACAAAGAGTACAAGTAAATGGAGCTCACTCTGAGGAGAAGGATGTTACCAGTGGTGTGCCCCAGGGATCTGTCCTTGGTCCGATTCTTTTTAACATCTTTGTTAGTGATATAGCGGAAGGGCTGTCGGGTAAGGTTTGCCTCTTTGCGGATGATACCAAAATCTGCAATAGAGTAGACACCCAGGAAGGTGTAGATAACATGAGGAGGGATCTAGCTAAGCTTGAAGAATGGTCTAGAATTTGGCAGCTGGGATTTAATGTTAAAAATGTAAGGTCATGCATTTGGGCTGCAGCAATCCAAGGGAGCAATACAGTATAGGAAGTGAAGTACTTTTGTCCACTAAAGAAGAGCGGGACCTAGGCGTGGTTGTGTCTGATGATCTTAAAGTAGCTAAACAGGTAGAAAAGGCGACGACAAAAGCTAGAAGGATGCTTGGGTGCATACGGAGAGGAATGGCTAGCAGAAAAAAGGAGGTGATAATGCCTCTGTATAAGTCTTTGGTGCGACCTCATTTGGAATATGGTGTGCAATTCTGGAGACCGCACCTTCAAAAGGATGTGAACAGGATGGAGTCGGTGCAGAGGGTTGCTACTAAAATGATTAATGGGCTTCATTATAAAGCATATGAGGACAGACTTAAGGATCTTAATATGTACACCTTAGAAGGATCTAAAGGTAAAAAGGGGACTGTTGTAGTTGTTGATATGGAAGGACAGAGTAGATAGGCCATGTGGTCTTTTTCTGTCATCATGTTTCTATGTTTCTATGTTTCTATGTAAGCATATCCTTGACATTCATCCTCACTTGTTGGGCTTTCTTGGGTTTGGAAGAGTTTGGAGTCTTCCATTGTGAGGATTGAACCTTAGTTTCCGGGTCATAACCATAAACCCATGATTTATCACCATTAATGATCTTTTTGATGAAATCTGAGTCATTTTCAATGCATTCCAAGAACTCCCTGGCTGCAAACAGTTGATCTTCTTTTTGGTCAGGGGACAGGAATTTTGGCACAAATTTTGCAGACACACGTCTCATCTAAAATTGACAGTAAGAATGGACTGTTCTGACCTGAAACTGATATCCATGTCCTCAACAAGCTCCCTGATAGTCAATAGACGATTTAAGAGTATTACGACATCCACTGCTTCAAATCTATCTTCATTCCTGCTCGTGGATGATCGTACAGAATGTTTGTCACTATCAACACTTTGGCAGCCCTCTTGGAAATGTCTCTACCAGTCATAAACTCGAGTACGACTCATGCATTCATCACCATATATTTGCTGTAACTTGTCATAGTCTCTTTGCATGAATCTCCAAATTTCTGGCAGAATTTATTGCAAATTCATTGTTCAGTTTTTTTCACTCATCATAAATCTGACGAATTTGTGTTGCACGATACCAAAAATCATGTGATTAAAAAAAAGTACAGGTGTGCTGCAGCCATGCTACACTCTGCACATGCAGAACATATACAGTAACTAGGTCACTGCATGCTTAATAGCATTGTGGCTTGATGTATTGTTATAAATAATAGCTACATAACATGTCTCGATATTTTTTTATGACACCTTGTAAAACACTACTTCTTGAGGTGGCATTATCTGCAGCTGTGATGGGGTCCAATTTTGGCAGCCATCGCATAAAAAATGTTTCAAGCGATGGTCGTCTACAATCTGCACCCCTGCTCCCTGCCCTGATTCCACCCCATCACTACTTCAATATGTGAAAGGTAGATATCGCAGAAAAGTACTTGCGATATGTGCTCTTTTTGTGTGTTAGCTGCTACCGCCAGGTGATAAATCTGCATTAGCCCTGCAGTAGCAGCTTATGATCTTTAGTAGATAAACCCCATATTTTGGTTTTGATCATGGACAGCATAAATCTATATCAATGCCAGCAGCAATGGCCTGCCCTCATGTCTTCATATCTAGATATATCTTGAAAAATGTAAAGGCAGAGATCTGTACACAAGCTCAAAATTATATTTACATGATGACAATGATGGGCATATTGTAATAGAAAGCATTGATGAAAGTTGTTTTGGACATGTCCTTGTATTACTGAAAAGAAAAAAAATCCATGCAACATGGATGGTCTTTAAGAAAGCTGAAATTCTAAAAACCTGGTTGTTGATCATGAATACATTCTGTCTTTCACAGACACAGAATTTAGTCAAGTGATAAACTGCAGGATGTTTGAAGTGGACATGAAAATTGCAGAAATGTATATAAAAAGTAAACAACTATAACAGCTGCTGCTTAATCATGTGCTATAGAAAAAGGAAAAAAAACATTCAGTAAAAAGAGTAAAATTCACAACTCTGAATGACAATAACTTGGATTTAGCTATGGGCAGTGATAACAGCATATGTGTGTTTCATTCTACAAGTGCTATGAGGACCAGTCCACAGGACACTTCTGCCTACTTTTAGGATGGGTTCAGACCTTCTCTAACTATAAGGACAGCCTATGTGACCCATATCCAAGCTTTTGAAGTATCAGGGTCACAAACAAATTTAAATGGAAATTCAAGGATGAGAGAAAGATATAGTAGCAATGCATGACACCGGATTTTCTCTACTTTTTCTATTTCAAGTGATAGCATTGTGCACTTGAATATGTGTTAGGAATTTTTGGTTTATGTTTATTCAATCACTTTTTGTATTGCTCTTTGCAGGGCCAGAAGGCCTTTTACATTAAAATATGAAAAAATACAAGAAAAGGTAGACATTTAAAATAGAAAGGAACAGAGCAAAACTAATACTTTGATCAATACCTAATCAAAGTTTATAGAAAGAGTAGTAAAGAAGAACACCAAGTTGGTGCCTGCCTGCAACCTCTTAGATACTGAGATGGAGATTAGGGAAGACATTAGGGAAAAATGGGCTTTAAGAGGGGATCTATATTTAGACAGAGACTGCTAAGAGAAGCTTGGGAGAACAAATGAGCTTTAAGGGAGGCTTTAAATTTTGACAATGAGGATTCAAGACAAACATGTCTTGGTTGGCGGTTCCACAAGTGGGGAGCAAGGAAGTAAAATGTGGCATGACATGTTGCCTCTACTCTGGCACGAACAGGATTTTCAGTTTGGGATCTACATAGTCAAGTAGGAATGCATGGTACTAAAAGGTCTGAAAGATATAATGGTAAGCCAGTACATAGTGTCTTAAAAACCAGTAGTAGGTTCTTAAACTTAATTGAATAAGCAATGGGTAGCTAGTGTTCATTGATGAATAGCGAGATTACATAGTCAAAATGTCTAGTGTGAGAAGTGAGCTTAACTACCACATTCTGCACAATTTTGAGGCATTTCATGCAGGCATGAGTTGTTGTTGTTGAGTGCCATCGAGTCGGTGTTGATTCATGGTGACCCTCTGTATAGTTGTCCTAAATTGTGTTCGGTCTTCAGTCAGGCGGCTCATTGTTGACAGATTGGTACCTATAGCTGCTGTTATTGTATCGATCCATCTCATTGTTGGCCTTCCACTTTTGCGTTGACTTTCTATCTTGCCAAGCATGATGTCTTTCTCTAATGATCACTCTCATCGCATGATGTGGCCAAAGTATGAAAGTCAAAGTTTTGTCATCTGAGCTTCTAAAGAAAGCTTAGGTTTGATCTCTAGTACCGACTGGTTTGTTCTTTGGGCAGTCAATGGTATACTCAGTATTTGCAGCCAGTACCATAATACAAAGGCATCAATTTTCTTCCTTTCTATTATTTTCACTGTCCAGCTTTCACATCCATATGATGTTATTGAAAATACCATGGCTTGAATGAGTCAAATATTTTTGTATGGAGAGACATCTCTGCTCTTGAGAATCTTGTCTAGGTCTTTCATAGCCATTCTGACAAGAGCAATGTGTCGTCGGATTTCTTGACTGCTTGTTATTTCTTTATTGATAGTTGATCCAAGTAGGTTAAAGTTGTCCACAATTTCAATTTCTTCTCCTTCAACGATGAACTTATTGATTTTGCCAGTTGTTATGATCTTTGTCTTCTTTACATTTTAAGACTATGTTCCTTGATTATGAGAAGCAATTGTTTCAGATCATCTTCACTTTCAGCCAGTAATGTGGTATCATCAGCATAGAGAAGGTTGTTGATGAGTCTTCCACCAATCTTCACACCTCTGTTGTCTTCATACAATACTGCTTCTCTGATTATTTGTTCTGCATATAAATTAAACAGGTAGGGGGAAAGTAAACAGCCTTGTCTTACACCTTTGCTTATTTTAAACCATTCTGTTTCTCCTTGTTCCGTTCAAACTGTTGCTTCTTGATCAATGTACAGATTGTGCAAGAGAACAATCAGGTGTTCTGATATACCCATGCTTCTTAATGTGGCCCAGAGTTTCTCATTGTTTACACAGTCAAAAGCCTTGCTGTAGTCAATAAAACACATATAGATATCCTTTTGATATTCTTTAGTCTTTTCAAGGATCTGTCTCACATCCACGATGATGTCTCTCATTCCTCGCCCTTTTCTGAACCCTGCTTCCACTTCAGGTAGTTCTTGTTCCAGGTTTGGTTGTAGTCTCTGTTGAATAATCTTCAGTAGAATCTTGCTGGCATGTGGGATCAGAGTGATTGTGCGATAATTTCCAGAGTCAATTGGATCACCTTTCTTTAGTACTGGTATAAACACAGATCTTTTCCAGTCAGTTGTCCATGATGTTGTCTTCCAAATTTCTTGGCAGAGCCTTGTAAGTATGGTAAAAGCTGCATAAGATCCCTGTAATATGTCTATGGGAATGTCATCAATGCCTGGTGCTTTGTTCTTTGATAAGGCTGCTTCGACTTCTTCTTTCATCACCAATGGTTCCGGACCATAAGGTACAGGTTGAAATGGCTGTTGGTCCACTTGATCTTTATTATATAAAAACTCTGTATATTCGTTTCACCTTTTCTTGATCTTCTCAGCATCATTCAACATAAAACCTTGAGCATCTCATAACATTCTAATTCGAAGCTGGAATTTTTTCTTCAACTCTCATAGCTTTAGGAAAGACAATCTTGTTCTTCCTCTAATCTGATGGATCTAACATGCCTCGGTGAGTAAACTTAGGTCTTCATCACTGACAATGTGTTGGTAAAACATTAGGGGACTTGTTTACAAAGCCGCAGTAGCGGCTTCTGCCTGATATCGGAGCCGCTGCCCCATTGAATTCAATAGGGCCACGGCTCCAATATTGGGCGGAAGCCTCTACTGCAGCTTAGTAAACAAGCCCCTAGATCTGAGTCAAGATGACAACCTAGGATCTTATGGACAGGGCTCAAAGAAAGTGGTTGTCCCAAGATGGCGGGGCAAATGTAGATGTTAATTGGCAATTGATGAGACACACGGTTTGTGAACTGATATGAATTAACTTTTTATTTTCAAGCCAAGAAGTGACTGCAGCCAAACACTTATTCAAGATTAGGCTACCAGTTCTATTTTATCAACAAATAATGCCGTATGATTATACAAGACTACCTAGGGAACTTAAAAATACATAAAATAAAATACAGTAGAAGCTAAGGTGGACCCCTATGGAACCTCACAGTTTAGAAGAAAAGTGGGTGAACTGACAGAGTTTGTGGAAACAGAAATGTCTGCTACCAAGGAATGATTTTAATTAAGAAAGAGCTGTTCCTCTAATACCAAGATCAATTAAATCGAGTAGAAGAAGTTTGTAGTTGACTAGGTCAAAGGCCATCGACAATTCTAGTGATACCATAGTGGTTATGTTACTCTTGTTCAGCTGGGGCGGAGCCTGATGCTGAGCGGGACGGACGGCTAATGTCGGAGCTCCAGCGGGGCGAGACCAAGAATCCTGAATAGTGCTGGCTGTTATTGTATTTTGTTACTCAACAATTACGGGGTGCACAGAGAGGGATGTCTGGCCCCAAACCAGCGAGATTAGACTTTGCTGCAACGCAAAGTAACAGTGCAAAGCGGACAAAGACTGAGCCTCCCTCCCCGCAAAAAATGGCGGCCACCCGGGAACACCCGCAGCCGGAGGCCTTGCAGGAGATCCTAGCAGAATTGCGAGGAATGAAGGAAATAATGCAGGCCAACGGGGAGTCCCTGGCGCTGATGCGCGAGGAAATTGGGGAGGTGAGAAGCTCGCTGGAAAGACTCTCGGTGCGCCAGGAGAAGGTGGAACACACTGTAGTGGCGCACGAGGAGCGGCTACGCGTGGTGGACAAGCAAGCGAAGCAAATCCGCTCTCTGCAAAGAGAACTTGAGGATGGCAACAACCGGGCCCGTAGAAACAACATACGGATCGTGGGAGTGCCGGAGGGTGCAGAAGGTGCATGATTGCGTTTCTGCAAAAAATGATTCCGACGGTACTGAAGCTCACTTTTGACCTGCCCTTTGAAATTGACAGGGCCCACAGAGTACCGTTCGCGGTCCAGCCTAACAATAAGAAGCCTAGGCCGATCATTTTGAGGGCCCTCCGATATCAGCAGGTGATGGCAATAATGGAGGCGGCAAGATCCTGCTCTCCAGTTGAGTTTGAGAGACACCGGCTGTTTTTTTTCCCAGATTACGCAAAGAGCACGGTGGATAGGCGCAAGAGATTCCTGGCACTGCGTCCTCGACTTCAGGGCCTACAGGCCAGATTTGGCCTGTTGTATCCTGCCAGGATGCGTGTGACACTCCACAACCAGACAAGAACTTTTGAAGAGCCTGAAGCCCTGCATCTCTACCTGGAAGAGCAAGAAGCCTCGGTAATGAGATAAAGGCTATTTTGGATGCCCGACCGGGTGGCCGGTGTGTAACAGATCGTGTTGAAGGAGGAGAGAAGTCACTTCACGCCTAGTGGGAAATAAGGGACATCAGAAGAAGCTGTTCCTTTTACTAAATGTATGTTACTCTTGTTCAAATTTTCCCTAATTTAACTTAACAGGCCTACTAGGATGATTTTAGTGCTATGATGCTCTCTAAACCCAGAACAATGGGATGCAAGGCATTTATTTCTTCAAAAACTTCCTCAGGTGTAATTTGTTGGGTTTTTTTTTTAAATATACCTCTGCTTTCAACATTACCAAATCGTGATATTTTCATGCTGAACTGACAATTGCTCTTTTTTACTTTCTATATACAGTATGTACAATAGACCTACCATATCTTTGGAAGAAATGTAAATCTCGATAATGTGTCAAACTTGAAATGGTGAAGCCAGGGTCTGAGGAGAAACTTAGAGGCTTGTTTACTTAGCCCTACACCGGTAAGGTATGTCTAGGTCACTTTACCAGCTTGGGGCTTTGAGCTACCTGCAGGACAAAGGGATATTTATCCCTCAGCAGCTACTGCATTTCACCATAGCATTCGTTTTACTCACGTTACTTGCACAAGCACAGGTAGCTTGAGCTACAAACAATCATGCTAGCTGCACTGCGGTGGAAATGCCCCATCCCACCCTCTTGCCACTCTGACATGTACTGCCAAGATAGGATAGGGTTTTTGGCAAGTGGCCCACTCTACTTTTAGTGTGACACCCAAACCCCACACTATAGGGTAGTGCATTTTAGAAAACACACCCCTTAATCTTTTCTTAGAGATGTGCATTTATTAGCACACATTTTGTACATCAGCACAGCTTAAAAAATTAACCTACAAGTTATTGTGTATTTATTTAATTACATGTCTATTAATATGTTCAAATATACGTTGACAGGTAGGCCTTGTTAATGCTAGTAGAATCAAGAACAAAGTTCTTCTTGTGAGGGATCTTTTTGCTACTCATCTGGAAATGCTGGCAATATGTGAAACCTGGCTGAAGGATGGTGACATGGCCTACTTGAACCAAATTGCACCAGATAATTTTACAGTTTTTTTCTGCCATCGCCCCTCCAAGCGTGGAGGTGGGGTAGCCTTTATTGTTCCATTAGTTTGGAACTGGAGGGAGATCTCTCAATGGAGCTCTCTATACATTCAGTCACTGACAATCCACATTAACATAACAACCTCTTTTTACCACTTACTTATTTATTTATTTATTTATTTATTTATTTATTTCCAGTCTCTTCTATACCGCGCTATTCAACATCAGTGCAGTTTACAATAAACATAGAACTACACATTTCCTAGGGTACTCTGTGTTTACAATGAACAGGTGTTAAAACTTGGACAACATGGGGTAACTATTTACAATCGTGCAACTGAGTAGGGTTCGCTACCTTGAACTAGCCCTGAGAGTCTTGTGTGGTGTACGTGGCTGGGGCGATATCATCATTATCTACCGGGTAGTACAGGAGGAAAAGGTGGTGTTTCAAGGCCTTCCTAAACTGGAATAGGTCGGGGATTGCACGGATGTCAGCTGGTAGGGCATTCCAGCTTCTGGGCGCACAGAATTTGAAGGCCCTGCTTGCCGTAGCCTGGGTGCATTGGGTTATTGATTTTGGGACTATCAGGGTGTTGACTGCTATCGATCTTCTGGACCTATTGGTGGGGATGGTCTGGATCAACTCGGTTAGAGATGGGGGTGAGAGCCCATGGATGGCCTTGAAAGTTAGAAGTAGGGTTTTGTACTTGAGTCTCATATGTATCGGGAGCCAGTGTAGGTGTTTCAGTATGGGCGTAACATGGTCTTTCTTAGAGGCACCATATAGGATCCTCGCTGCGGTGTTCATCGCCAGCTGCAGCGGATTTAGGGTGGCCTGGGGGAGCCCGTGTAGGATCACGTTAGCATAATTGAAATGTGATATGATCAGCGCCTGGTAAATTGATCTAAAATCTTCTGGCTCCAGTAGCGATTGTAAGGGTCTGAGGGATCTGATCTTATGATACACCGCCCTCACTACATCGCCTATGTGTACCTTCATGTCTAGTCTTTGGTCCAGGGTAACACCAAGATACCGGATCGTAGGTTTGGTCTGGAACCCCCAACATCTTATAAAGAGCTACAACGTCTGATATCTGACTTCAGTTTACTGTCTATCCCCCTTTCATATCCTAGGCAATCTTAACATACAGTTAGATAACTCTGGATCTGCCATGATTGCAGACTTTCAGACATTCATTGTCAAGTTTGGCCTTACCCTTCTGCCATCTAAATCCATGCATGCGGCATGTGTAAATGCAGTGTTCTCTTCAGACTGTAATGCTGCCAGGCAAAACCTTCACATCACTCCGTTCTCATGGACAGATCACTGTATGGTCAAGTTCCAGGTAGCACGTTCAAACCATAGCTAAACCTTTCATCTTTGTCTTGGTTTATTTAGAACATCTGTGTGTTGTCTTTTTGTTTCTGGTCCCCTGCCTTCTATTGTAAACTGCTATGGTGCATTGGCCTTAAAAATATAAAAAAACTGCAAATAAATAAATAGGTTTATTAAAACAAATGTGTGACATGGCCCAAAAAATGTATGAAAATCAGAAAAAATTCTAAAAATGTCCTATTTTGTAGTAAACTACTAAAGGATAGAATTTTTGATATTATGTTTGGGATTGGAATAGCTTAATGAATCTTGTTGGAATGGAATAAAAAGAAGAATATGCATGTAGATGTTTATGTGCGTAAAATGTTTGTTTTATTTTTCTTTAGAACTCTGTGGTTCATGTGTTCTGTCTCATCATTATATTGCTTTTTTTGAGGAGCCTGCTGGGAGATTCCCACCCCCTTAAATTCAGTCATTATAGGATTTTTTCAAATATGGTATTTATTTTTCTGGTTTAATGCTTGCTATATATCTTGATATTCATAAGATTGATGGAATCCATTTTGAAGTTAAGAGAAACAAGTGGGGAAACCATTGCTCATGGAATTCTTGGTGTCACCCTAGATTCTAATCTTTAAGAGCCTGAGGATATCTTAAGAGTTTAGCCACAATTGGGTGAGGGCCTTACCTGGATTCCACCATATGAGAGGGGACTCAATGCGCCCGTTCAAATTCCAAGGGGGACTGAAAAGCAATTGCTGTCATTTCTGGTATAGTATATTCTAGGTAGGATACCATGTCCATTCCTTCTATGCCTTCAGGAATGCCTAGTATCTGAATATTGTACCACTGGTTACGATTAGCTAAGTCCTTGAGGTCTATTTAGAGATGCGCAATTGTTTGCACGTTTTGTTCGATCTGGGGTGTTTGACTCTCAAGTCGACCTGTGCATTCCTCCAAGAATTCCAAATGGTGTTGTGACTCCAGCAAATGGGCATTAAGAATATAAGAACATAAAATATGCCATACTGGGTCAGACCAAGGTCCATCAAGCCCAGAATTCTGTTTCCAACAGTGACCAATCTAGGTCATAATGTGGTAGGCCATGGCCTATATAATAGCCTGTACATGTATGAGAGGCCTGCAAGCTAGGTCTGAGTCCCCACCCCCACCTAGAAATAGTAGTGCTGAGAAAGATCAAAGTCAGTGAAGGTCTGAGGATCTGCCTTAAACCGCTCTAAACTGCTTTTGATAAGTTTGTGTTAATCCTTATTCAATTCTTTTATGCTGATGATAGATATGTTCCAGTGTTTTGCATTCTCACATTCTCTGAGCCTAGAAATGACCTTGTAGTAGGGATGTGTTTATGTCTAGAAACTGAGCCTTTGTTAGAATAGCCTGAGAAGGGGGAACAGGGTGTTAAGCCCAGAGAGGGTCCCTGATTGGATAGGTGCAGGGGCCGTTGGAACCAATAGAAAGTCTGCATGTATCAAGCGGAAGAAAAATGTATAAATGAGTATGTCTCTGTAAGAATGTTGCTCAGTCCTTTTTGAAGCTTGACTCTCTGAGCCTGTGCACAATAAATTGGCTTGGATCTTTGAACTGACTCCTGGTATCATTTATTGCATGCTTATCAGCTGCTACAATAAGTACCTAGCAGTTTCCCCAAAAGACACATTGTTGGATTTGAGCTCACCTTGCACATCAACTCCTTGAGTTGCAAGATCTCCATCATCATAGGATCAGAGACCCTGGTTTTCTCAACAGCTGCCATTTTCTCCGGCATTAGCAGGCTGGCCTTGTGTTGTTTTAATTCTGATGAAATCATAAATTGGACATTTAACTTTGAACACTTATTTGTAGCCATCGGGATTAAGAATAGAATCAATGATAATACAGGGTCTATCCAAAATAAATAAATACTGTCCAAAAAGTCTCAATCAGTTTTAGCTCTTAAGGCATGTGACTGCTCCGCTTAGGCTCCACAGCATCCCTGATTCTAATCTTTCTTTCCATGTTTAGATTAGTTCCATTGTAAAAAAGTCATTTCATGTTAATTAATTAATTTTATTTAACAGGTTTTATATACCACCTTCTCCTTCAATCAAAGTGGTTCACATAACCATAAGTAAGTACATTACAAATAAGAAAAGGGAGGAGGCACGCAGGATACAAATACTAATACTACAAAACATTAATGTCTTAATAGATAATTCAAAATGATTTCTGGATAGAAAAGTCTTTAGCTGCTTCTGAAAGTCCTTAATTTCTGTAACAGCTCTCAGGGCATCTGGGAGACACTTCCATAGGGCAGATACTGCAAGGGATAGAGTCCTCAATAGTACTAAGCCTCCTAGATCTGGTACTAGAGTCGAGAATGATGAGAGACTTCAGACTGTCAGCAGATATGTTATGTTTAATTCTAAAGGTATTTAATATAGTTTTCAAACAGATATGAAATAGGTTAGGAAGCCAATGGAGCTGATTCAAAATAGGGGTAATGTGATCATTCCAGGTGGAGCCTAATATGATACATGCTGCTGTGTTTTGAATCAATTGTTATGTGTCACATCCAGTCCATTTATTCCTTCTTTAGCCTTCCAGCACTTACCATTCTGATCGTAAGCCTAGTTAGAACTCATTTGGATTATTGTAATGTCATCTACACTGGCCTCCCAGAATATGATCTGAGGAGGCCACAAACTGTACAAAATACTGCCATTAGATTGCTAGCACATGCATCTAAGTTTGATCATATTACCCTTCTGCTGATCCAATATCACTGGTTGCCTGTATTGTTTTATGTACTACACTTCAAGATTTTAACCCTTGTATATAAAACTTTACACACTGGGGCCCCATCCTACCTCTCCTCCTTTCTCATTCCTCATGCCCCCTCGGTACCCTCTGCAGTATTCACTCTAATCATCTCTATCTTTCCCCTACATCCTGAGCAAGATACGGTTCAATCAGATCCTCAGCTTTTTACTTAATTGCAACGAATCAATGGAATAACTTACCTCAAGAACTTTGTCTGGAACAGTCTACAAAACCTTTAAGTCAGTCCTGAAAAAACACCTTTTTCTGAAGGGATGTGAGTCATTGTCGTAACTGGCAATTGTGGATAATCCTGGCTTGTTCACTATAATTTCTCTTTTCATTCTCCATTACTCTTCTATTTCTCTCTTTTTGTATGAAAATGCTTTTACCTCTCCTGTCCCAATTTTGGAGTTCTTTTCTGATTTTCTTATTATTTTATGTAAACCATTCTGTTTTTAGTTGAAGAGCGGTATATCAAATTTTTAGCCTCTCTTCATAGATGTATCCTTCCATCCCGTTTACCATTTAGGTGGCTCTTCTCTGAACCTTTTCTAAAAACGCTATATCCTTTTTAAGATACAGCGGCCAGAATTGCACACAATATTCAAGGTGCTGTCGCATCATGGAGCGATACAGAGGCATTATAATATCTTTGTTTTATTTTCCATTCCTTTCCTTATGATACCTATCATTCTATTTGCTCTCTTGGCCAACGCTGCACACTGGGTGAAGGGTTTTAACATCAACTATGATGCCTAAATCTTTTTCCTGGGTGGTGGTTCCCAATTTGGAACCTTGCATCTTGGAATCATAGTTTGGGTTATTCTTTCCTAGGTGCATAACACTTGTCCACATTAAATTTCATCTACCATCCTAAGCTAATTGTGTTTTATGCCCATATTGTCACCAGTAACCCTCCCCAGAGGCAAAAGCATGGGTGGAAGATTACTATATATACTGGAGTTGGCTATAGAAGATCCCCACAAACTCTGGCAGTCACAGGGAAAACCTTTACATTCCGTTTCTCTGCTATCAGGTTTATACAGCCTACCTTCCGACTTTCTCACACAGGAACCTCTCAGCACAGCTGGGTCAATAAGGCTTTCACAGCACGGCTGCGTTCTCCTGCCTTTTACCCTTTGCTTTCTCTCTGACATGAAAATGTCCTCGGGCCAGGACGTCTCTGCTTCTCTGGACCTGCAGCTTTCAACTTGGACACTTTCCTCTAGTCCCTTTCTCCAACTGGTTTCCCAACCAGTCCTACGACCAAGGCTTCCTTCAGTCCTGCAGCTGGGTCTCTCCTCAACTCTCCTGCTGAGACTCCTGATTCTCCTTCCTGTGCTTCTCCCTGTGCTTCTTCCTGTGCTTCTGTTATCACTATCTTCAGGTGAGCAATTTTTATGTTCGTTTGTCCTAGGGCTTAACTGCACCACGCCCTCATCCAGCTGCCTCTCATTACACCCTGAGCTCGGGGCTTGTTTGCAGTTTGGGCGTGCTCTCTCCCCTCGTGACACTCCTTGTTTACGTTGCTCATGGCAACCCTGGGCCATATGCTTTTCTATGCTGTCAGTTTCAGACAGACTTTCTTCAGCTTTACCCAGTTTCATGGCTTCTGAAGGATCCACTACATTACAATATGTATATAGTTACCCTGTTGCTCCAAGTTTAAACTCCTGTTACAATGTAAGCACAGAACAGTCTTCTGACTGTGCAACCTTTGTTATATGTAAACCACACTGATAACAAATAGCGCGGTATATAAAGATGTTAAATAAATAAATAAATAAAATTTGGATGCCCAGTCTTCCAATTTATCAAGATCCTCTTGAAATTTTTCACAATCCTCATGGGTTTTAACAACTTTAAATAGTTTTGTGTCATCTGCAAATTTGATAACCTCACTCGTTATTCCCTTTTCCAGGTCATTTATGAATATCTCAAAAAGCAGTGGATCCAGCACAGATCCCTGGGGTACTCCACTATTCACCTTTTTCCATTGGGAAAATTGGCCATTTAGCCCCACCCTCTGCTTTCTATCTTTAACCAGTTCCTGATTCACAACAGTACACTGCCTCCTATGCCATGACATTTTAGTTTTGCCAAATGTCTCTGATGAGGGACCTTGTCAAAGGCTTTCTGAAAGTCTAGATACACTATATAAACTGACTCACCTTTGTCTAACTGTCTATTCATACCTTCAAAAAAACATTAGTAAGACAAGATCTTCCTTGTCTAAAGCCATGTTGGCTGTCTCCCATTAAGCCATGACTATCTACATGTTGAGTAATTTTATTCTTTATGATGGTTTCTATCATTTTTCCCAGTACTGACGTCAGGCTCACCGGTCTGTAGTTTCCCGGTTCACTCCTGGAATCCTTTTTAAATATTGGCGCTACGTTGGCGATTCTCCAATCTTCAGGTGTTACAGATGATTTTAATGATAGTTCACAGATTACTAATAGCAGGCCTGCAAACTCATTTTTCAGTTCTTTCAACACCCTTGGATGTATATGATCTGGTCCAGGTGATTTGCTACTCTTCAGTTTATCAAATAGTTGTAATACATCTTCCCGGTGTATCGATATTTCTTTCAATTCTTCCATAGTATCACCTTTAAATACCACTTCAGTCATGGGTAACATCCCTGCATCTTCCTCAGTAAAGACCGAAGTAAAAAATTCATTCAGTCTTTCCACTATATACTTGTACCTTCTTACTGCCTCTTTTACCCCTCTATCATCTAATGGTCCAATTGACTCTCTCACAGATTTTTTGCTATGAATGTACTTGAAAAAGTCTTTATTACACATTTTTGCTTCCATAGCAAGTTTCTTCTCAAATTCTCTCTTTTCGTGCCTTATCAATGCCTTGCATTTAACTTGTCAGTGCTTGTGCTGTTTCCCATTTTCGTCATTTGGCTCTTTTTTCCATTTCCTGAGAAATGCTTAATTGGCAACAACAGCCTCTCTGACCTCACCTTTAAACCATGCTGGCAGTTTTTTGGACTTCCACTTTTCTTAAAGCATGGAATACAGTTGGTTAGGGCTTCCTAGATAGTATTTTTAAACAACACACAAGTTTGATGCAAGTCTTTAACCTTTGCAGCTGCTCCATTTAGTTTTTTCTTAACTATTTTCCTCATTTTATCATAGTCTCCCTTTGAAAGTTAAAAGATAGTACTGTGGATTTCCTTATTATCCCTCCTCCATTAATTAAATCAAAAGTGATCATGCTATGATCACTATTGCCAAGTGGCCCCAACACCCTTATTTCTTGCACCAGATCTGGTATTTCACTAAGGACTAAGTTCAAAATGGCTTCCCCTCTGGTCAGTTCATAAACCAGCTGCTCCAAGAAGCAGTCATTTATTTCATCTAGAAACGTTTTCTCCCTAGTATGTCCTGCCATGACACTGACCCAGTCAATACCAGGGTAATTGAAATCACACATTATCCTTACTGTTCTGTATCTTTTGCTAGCTTCCCTGATTTCTTTGAGAATTTCAGCATCCATTTGTTCATTCTGGCCAGGCAGCCGTAAACACAACTCCACTGCCATCGCCTTCCCTTTTTTGCATGAAATTTCATTCCATAGAGATTTTACAGCGAATTTTGTTTCCTGCAAAACTTTAATCCTTTGTGACTCAATGCCCTCTCTAACATGGAGTGCAACCCCTCCACCAATTTGATCAGCTCTATCATTACAATATAGTTTGTACCCAGGTGTCACAGTGTCCCACTAGTTGTTCTCCTTCAACCATGTTTCTGAGATACCAATAATATCTAACTTCTTATTTAGTGCTATATATTCTAACTCTCCCATCTTATTTTTTAGACTTCTAGCATTTGCATACAAGCATTTTATAGACTGTATTTTATTCATATTAATCTGGTTATCGGTAGGCAGGGGTAATTTGGAATCTTTAAGCTCTGTCTGCTCTGTACTCAAGGGCATTTGGGCTACTATTTTTATTGGAATCTCTCTGCTTATGTGCCCTAACTTCATTTTTTTGTAGTATCCTTAGTATTATTATAGACAGAGCCCTCAGCATGTCTGCACAATTCAAACACACGGCTATGACAATATTATTTAAATTAAGGACAGGACAGCACCTTAAGCCAATATTAGAAACACACGACTTCAGATCAGTAGTCCAAGCTCTAATTACTCCCCACTTGGACTACCGTAACAGTGTTTTACAAGGCCTTCCTAAAAAGACCCTCCATACACTTCAACTCAGACAAAATGTGACTGCCAGAATAATCTCCAAAGCAAACCTTACAGACCACATCACCCCAATACTTTATAACCTCCATTGGCTACACATTGCATGTAGGGTAAAATACAAGATGATAGTCACAACATTCAAACTATACCACAGCATTTCACCCTCCTATCTTTCCACCCTTATCCATGCACAAGCCAATATCAGAATCAGAAGAGAAAGTACAAAAGACCTCCTATCCATACCCTCTTCAATATGAAAAAACAGACAAACCACCAGCAATAGGGCATTCAGGTATTCAGCTCCCACCCTCTGGAACTCCCTCCTTGATTCTATTAGATCAAAAAAGGACATAAAGTCCTGTTCCAAAGAATTAAAAACCCTCCTCTTTTCAGAATACAACTCATCCACTGTTACTACCTCCACAGCCCTCACCTCCCACCACCGCCCTTCTCCTCATGACAGAAACACGCCTCCATAACCTGTTTCTGTCAACAGATATGTAAATAGTTCAGACTCAGCATTCAGAAAGCCTATGCTTATGTACCTAGCTGATATGTAAATAGTTTATTGTATCATTGTATTATAGTTTGAGAAATTCTTTGTAGCTGAGTTTTGAGTTTTGAAACTTTGTTCAATGTAAACCACCCCTGGTTGATGGAAGGGGGCGGTATATAAAAATGTTTAATTAAATAAATAAATAAATAAATGCAAAGGACAGATCTCCTTATATAGCAGGCAGAAAACACTAATGTGCAGCATGTTACCACTCACTATCACAAACTGAAAGAGAATGTCAGGAAATACTTTCTCACTGAAAGGGTGGTGGGTGCTTGGAATGTCTTCCCGATGGAAGTGGTGGGGGCAAAAACAGTGGCAGAATTCAAAATGGCATGGGACAGACAGAGTGGATCGCTTTATAGCAACAGGATAAAATCAAAATAAGCATAACTATCTCTTAAATCTGAACAAACAGGAGTGGCCTGCACGAAGCGGTGGGTACACCCCTAAACAAAGGCATGGGGAGGGGTTACCTGCAAGGATCGGCAAGTGCACCTACTCTGGCTGCCTTGCTGGGCAGACTAGATGGACCATACTGGTCGTGAACAGGAGAGTGAGGGCCATCAGGATCCAAAAGCTGCCTCAAATAAGTGTTTTTTTAGCCTGATTTGAATAGGGCCAGAGAAGGAGCCTAATGCACTGATTCAGGTAGTTTGTTCCAGGCATATGTAGCAGCAAGGTGAAATGGACAAAGTCTGGAGTTGGGAGTGGCAGTGAAGGGCACAAATAAAAGGGATCTGCCAAAGGAGCGGACTTCCTGAAGAGGAATGCAAAGTGAGATAAGAGAAGAAAGTGAGGAACCGCAGAATGAATGCACTTGTAGGTAAGTAGGAGAAGTTTGAACTGGATGTGGAAATGGATAGGGAGCCAGTGAAGTGACTTGAAAAGAGGGGTTACATAAGCATAGAAACACTGGAGGAAGATAAGCCATGCATCTGAGTTTTGAACAGATTGAAGGGGAGAAAGATGATTCAGAGAGAGACCAGTGAGGGGCAGGTTACAATAGTCAAGAGGGGAGGTGACTAGTGAGTGGATGAGGGTCTTAGTAGTATGTGTAGAAAGGAAAAGCATGTCTAGAAAGGAAAAGTGTGGCAAAAGCTAATGCACATTAAATGCTTGTTACCACACTCCCTTTTTCTTAATGCAACTATATCCCCATTTTGGCTAAAGTGTTAGCGAGGCCTATTTCCCACTAGACAACAAAGCAGAGCAACAGGTACCTGCAGCACAGTAACTAGGTAACAAAGAGGCTGGTACACACGATGAAGGTCAAACAGGACTTTATTAAACCCCGACATGCTTTGGCTATCTATGCCTTCTTCAGGGGGAAACAAGCCTTAAAAATATTAAAAACCAAAAGGTAAAAGCATAAATACAAAAGTAAATAAATAAATAAATAAAAATGTTGCTCATACATTAAAATTGTATACAACAACCCATCAGAGTCAGTATGTATATAAACGTATAAATAAATAGATAATTAAAACATATCATGCATTCCTTAAAGTATCAATCACGGTGTATAATAGTAAGGACATATATAAAAAAATTATAAAAAAATTATGTAAATATAATGCTTAAGAGGTTGATGAACAGATATTGTATGACACAAAGGAACCATCCATATTTGGTAGTACTATATCCGGTTTCCTTGCATCAGCTTTTTATCAATCAGAATAGGAGTATCCCAGGTGATCATAACCTCTTCATTCTTTGTAACTCTCTTAGGATCATGATCCCAATGATTTTCAGGCACGGTGATGTTGTAGTGTTTACAGAGTTTCCAGCGGATGACATGTGCTACCTTATTGTGCCTTTCTGTATATACATTTTCTGCCTTCAGATCTTCCTCAGGAGGCTATGAGGTGAGACACTGGTTCATGCTCTTTCTTACAGAATCAACATATGTTTGTTTTGCCAGTTTTTTCAGTGCTCTCTGTAGATTATCTCATGTATAATCTGATGTCCTGGGCTGCAACTATCAATCTCTCCTTTTGGTTTCATTTCACCTCTCTTTAACCATTCATGTATCTGTTCTTGATCACAAAGGGCCTGATTCTGTGCCATGAATAACAGGCATCTTGCTTCGCCGCCAGTTGTAAGGGGAAGCTAGACTTGGTCAGGAAAGGGGAGGATCGGGGGCGCGTTAGGGCGGGCAGTGGGTGGTGCCGGCCCCAGACATACAGGGCCCATTCTGATGTCAGCCTTGTACATCTGGGGCTGGCAACTTGAACGGGGAAGGTATTCTACCTCCGAGATGGAATAACTTCTCTGAATGGCGGTATCGGTGAGACCAGGGCCGGTAAAGAGTGGCAGAGGGCAGAGAGAATTCCCTACAACCTGACCCTAGACCTGAGAGGCCAAATCGGGGGTCAGGCTGCGGGGATTAAACATTTTTTTACCGGCGGCAGGCATCACGCTTTTAAATGGAGCCATGGTGCCATGGCAATCGGACACCATGGCATTGCGGCTCCATTTAAAAGCCCTGACTGAGTTAGTCAGGCATTGCCTGTACATGCAGACCAGGCTGATTTTCAGTCCCAGCATGCACATACAGGCCTGATCATGATTCTGCCCCATGGGATCAGAATTGCGAGCCTCTCTGTATGCACAGTCAAACCAGATGTACAGAGGGGCTGGACATCCGAGATAGAATGAGCCCTAAAGTGTTCCTGGAGTAGCTCTCTGTATTTACCACTCTATTTGTGAATTTACCATTTGTTTTTCCTCATTTGCTGATCTAATTCTTTTCTCGTGTTTTGCAAATCCAATTGCTTCCTTCTCTATGTGTTCTTGTGGTTTTTCACTCATTCTTCCTAGTCATCAGAACATTTGTCCGATATTGGAGACAGATTCTGGATGATTACTTTCATATTTCAGTACTTTTTGTGTAGTTGGATCCGATGATACTGTTAGGTAGGCCTGGAGGCCTATGATAGTTGCTCTGCATGCGTAATCACTTTCAATGAAGCCTAGTCTTCCTTCAACTCTAGGGATTTGCATTGATTCTTGTAAATTACCTCAGGGGTATAGAGTTTTCTTGTTCACACATCCAGTTTTATGGGATCTTTAAGAAGCCAGTCTATAATCTGAAAGCTGTATGAGAGTAAAGGAATTTCCAGCTGGTTGATGGCCTGTATCTTTTTTCTGTGATGTTAAAGCAAATTGAAATGATGATTTTAATATCCTATATTATTCTTTACTGAACTTTTATCTCAGTAATTTGTGCTTAAGTATCCATCCTTTCTTTCTCTAATCCAAGATATTTATATACAGCATTTTCCTCAAAACAAATGTTGCCTTAGCACATTTGTCATGGCCAAAAGTCATCCTGATGCCATCAGAAAAGCTTTTCACTAAACAGAGTTTCTCTGCTAATTGTTGGTCACTAGTACTGTAGAGCTTCAGGTTGTCTACAAATTGTAAATGGGATGTTACCTCTGGGTTGCTACCTTCTTTAGGATTCAGGCTAAATCGGTATCCCAAAGAACTGATAAGAGTACTCATTGGATCAAGCACTATAAAAAACAGAAGCGGTGACAGGGAATCTCCCTGAAATATTCCTCACCGGATTTGATGTTAGGAATGATGTAGTGACCATCTTCATACTTCAAAAATAGTGTGGTTTTTCACATTGTCATGGTGAACTTAATGTACTTTTTTGAAAGAGGTTAATTTATTATGCATTATACTTTTAAAATATTTAGACATCTGTATCATGTCTCCCCTGTACCTCCTTTCCTCTGGAGTATACATGTTTTGATCAACAGTTCTCCACTCACATGTCTTTGGACACAAAGCCTGGACAATTTTGATTACATTTCCATGGACTGTGTTAAGACCCCTTATAACCTTTCTGAGATATTGCCTTTAAAACTTAACATAGTATTACAGATGAATGGGGCTTGTTACCAACCTATGGTAAAATCTCTGTGTTTTTTTGTGATTTTTAAGTTTAATTGTAAGCTGTACTAGTAGTCCTAATTGAAGGGCAGGTAATAATAAAATGAATAAACTAGTAGACGGGTTGGCTCTAGGTACTCCCATTTCTGTCTCTATTCAAATCCAGGATAAAAACCCACCTCTCTGAGGCTGCATCTGGATCCTGATCTCCTTATTCTCCTACTTACCTCCTATCTGTATCTTGCCATCCCCCTTGAATTAACCTGGTCCCCTGTTGTTGTGTTATCTATTTTAATTAGATTGTAAGCTCTGATGAGCAGGGACTGTCTCTTATTTGTATGTGTTCAGCATTGCATATGCCTTGTAGCACTATACAAATAATAAATAATAGTAGTAGCAGTATGATAGGTAAGTCTAAAGCAACAAACATTGCTTCCCTCCTGCAATCTGTGTTTCTGTGCATCACTCCACTAATGCCAGCAGGGTTGTTTCTTTGTTGCATCCCTCACAAAAATTAGCTTGCCTTGTGGAAAAAGAGCTATTTCATCCAGATAGGAAGTGAGCCCATTTCTTTCTGAACACACTAGTAAGACACTTATACACTCCTTAATCACCCCCCATCTAGACTATTGTAACCTACTCCTTGCTGGCCTCCCTCTGAATCATCTCTCTCCCCTTCAATCTGTTCAACATTCTGATGCACGGCTAATCTTCTGCCTGCCTCATCATGCTCATATTGCAGTCTTCTCAAGTCACTTCATTGGCTTCCTATCCATTTCTGCATCCAGTTCAAACTTCTCCTACTGACCTATAAGTGAATTCATTCTGCAGCTCCTCATTACCTTTCATCTCTTATCTCTCCCTACACCCTTCCTCTGGAACTCCGCTGTTCTGGCAAATTGCTTCTATCTGTGCCCTTCTCTTCAACTGCTAACTGCAGACTTTGTTCCTTTCACATTGCTGCTCCTTATGCCTGAAACAAACTACCTGAGTCTGTACGTCAGGCCCTTTCAAATGCAGGCTGAAAACTCACCTCTTCACTGCCGCCTTCGGATCTTGACTTTGTGTTTCCTTACCTTTCCCCCTATATGTATCCCATGTCTACAGCTACTGTGTTGTCTGTCTTGACTAGATTGTAAGCTCTGATGAGAAGGGATCATCTTTTACATGTTTCTGTGCAGTGCTGCATATGTCTTATAGCACTATGCAAATGTTCAGTAGTAGTAGTGGTAGTAGTAGTAGCTACATAGGTACCACCTTTTCAATTAATTTACCCAGAAAAGGAAGTAAGACTATAGGGTGATAGATAACTAAACCTTTAAATCAACCTATTTTTGGGGAATACACACCAAACCATTTGTTTCAAAAATGAAGGGAAATCTCCTTCTTCCAGGGAGGCATTAATAATATTCAGTAATCAAGAGGCTAACCCATGTTTTGCCTCCTTAATTATTCCCACCTGCAAAACATCTAAAAGAGACCCGCTAGGTTTTATCTTATCTAATGTTTCTAAGTATTGTTTCAACCCAGTAGACTCAAATTAAAGAATCTTACTGGTTTATGCTCTTTCATTTCTAATCTCAGCTCCTTCCTTTCTTGTCCATTCTAAACCATCCAATCTCACTCATCGTCTTCATCTATTTTACTTAAGGAATAATCCACATCTGATCTAATATTTATTTCCTTTATCTACAAAATCAGAGTAACCTCTTTATTATTGTCTTCATCATCTACCTCAGCTCATTTCCTTAACACCCCCATGGGTATCTTCCTCAGACTATTTACAATATTGAAAAGTCACAGGCTGTTTAATGTCTTCATTAATTTTTGCTTGATAAACATCATGTTTTACATCTCTCATTTATTTTATTATACATCCTTAAATGTTTCTGATAACTCTAATGGTATTCACTTAAACTGATTTTGGCGACCTCATCTCTAAGATCCTGTTTTTTGTTTTTTTAAGTGCCATCAATGCTGATTCCTGGTGATTCAACAGCCCCTGGGTTTTCTTGGCAAGGTATGATCAGAAGTAGATTGCTAGGCCTTTTCTTCTGAGGCAAGGGAGGGTAAAGTGACTTCCCCAAGGTCACAAGGAGTGCCAACAGGAATAGATCCACAACTCCTTGGTATTAGGCTGTTGCTTTAACCACTATGTTACTCCTCCATTCCTCTCATTTCTCTTAGTTCATCCAAATACCAGAGTACTTTCTTATTACCTCTAATACATACAGTTTTAAATGTGGCTACCATATCTACTGTTCTACGTACAACTACAGTATCTCCCAATTCATTAATTTATTTTTCAGTGGTCTCCTGAAAATTACTTAACACTTCCAGATACAGACTTCCTAATATTTGATCGGTTGATAATGCCGTAAAAGATCATTGAAATATCTTAACCTGGTAGGATATTATCCACAGATTGCTCAATAATTTAAATGACATAATCTACATTGGTTTTACCACTCATTTAAATTATGTATTGAAATTGCCTTTAGATTAAGAGTTGACATCTCTGTATGTTGCATAACCAGCAAATCCAAAATCTGTCCCTTTTCCTACATCAGCACCATTATCCTTTGCTGGAAGATTAAGGGACCCCTTTACTAAAGGCTGCTAACCAGTTAATGCATATTTTTGCATGTTTTAACTTGTAGCTGAGAACACTATCACACATGAATGTCAGCTATTTGCTGCTAAAACACACATTAAGTGGCCATTGCATGCTAAGAGTAGATGGGTTAGGGGTGAAGGGTGGGCATGGAGACACATTGCTACTAGCATGAGGGTAATTACCCCACACTCAGTGACAATGTGGCAGTTAGCACAAATGCACATAACAATACCTCTATGGGTGTCATTAAGTGTACCCACATTAATTGTACTGCACATTCTGGAGCTCGATCATTCACTGATTTCCGGGAACATGCTGGCCATGCCTTCGACAGTTGCGCTATAGTTGCACTTGCCACGTGTTAGTTGTGCCACTAATCTTAGAAAAACTGAACAGCTTTAGGAAAAAGGCCCAAAAGTCTTCCATAGTAGATAAAAATTCTACAGATGTAGAATCTGTTGCCCCTGTATAGGAAACATTGATGTTCCCCAAACAAATCAAATTTGGGCAAGTCAGATAAATATCTGTGATACCCTTTAAAGCTTTGGTAATACAGCTGGTGCCTGGGTGCTCTATATACCACTAACAAAGCCAGGTTAGGGTTCTTTCCAATTTCCAACAGTAACCCCTCCACTCCTTGCACTTCATGGTAGCTCAGTCTCCCTACTTACATCTGTTCCTTGATTGCTGCATTCTAAAGATTAATAAATACTTAGGACACAGCTCTGTCAAGGAATTGTCATCATGTTTATTTAAAGAAGTTTCAATTATGTATAGTACATCAATATCAGATTGTAATAAATCATAAATACAAGCTGCTTTTGAACACACACCCCTCACATTTATCAGTTTAATATTAAATCTCACAGGATTGGTCTTTGTGACACAGCTCCCTTTTATCAACAGGAATAGTAACTAACCCCTGCCTACCTCTAAGAGACTTCTTAGACACAGTTTCTCTATGAAAGTATTTACCCTGTCTTAAAACTATCTATGTTCCTGCCATCGATAACAATACTAGCATCCAAATGGTGCAACATTGATTCCCACCAACTTATCCATTTTGCCCCTTTTCACAAATACCTAGCATTCAATTATTTCTAAACTATACCCCATACAGCAGCACAAATGATCTTGCATCTCACCCCTAGGACCACATACTAGTGCACCCTTCAAACTGCACTCAAAGGCCAAACTCAAGAGTAACACTCGGAGGCTATTGGAAGCCACACAAAGAGGCATACCCTTCCATTGTGCTTTTTAGTTGGTGTACAAGTCATGACATGCCACAGGAAGCAGGTCCAAGAGCTTTTGGTTGTTGTCACCTGTCGTCCAAAGCTCAATAGACTAATAGGGATTAATTAAAGTGCAAATGCAACAGCACTAGCAGTCTTAAAGCGAACTGACACAGCAGTCCAGCTTTTTGGTAGGTCATGCAATTAATCATGCCGGAAGCGGAAATTTAAGTCCAAGTTCCCTTGGATGAAATTACCTGCAGGAGCTCACCAGGCTCGTGGGGAAGAATTCAAGTGCAAATGCAGCATCATCAGTCTTAAACCGCGCTGATACCATGCTCCAGCTCTTAGGTAGGTCCTTTTTGAAGAATTTGCCCTCTTAAATAGCTTTAGGGCATTCTGCATGTCTACAAGACAACTTCATTATTGTTCAAATAAGAAGAAAAGGAGCTAGAATCTGAGGTAATAACGCATAAACTTTCTTTGATGGAGTTGCAGTCACCAGACTTCAGTAGAGTAGAAGGCAAAGGAGGTCATATTAAAAGCATCTCAACATAGAAATAGCAGCATTTATACACATAGGTTGCCGCTATTTATATGTGGAGATCCAAGGGGGTGTTTTATGGGTTTGGTATGGGCAGGCCAAAAATGTATGTGTATTGTCTATCTTACAATAGAATGCAGATACATTCAAAGAAATTACATGGTTGGGTTTTGCACCAGCTCGGAGGCACATGCATATTAGGTGCATATTTTGGCTAGGGCTTTACATGAAGGATTAAGGAAGTTCACTAATTGGGGGTTTTGCACCAACATGCATTTAGTGCAAGCACTAATGTGCTTTATGTGCAAAGCCTCCATGGTAACTGTCATGGGAGTGACCAGCATCTTCACAAGTTAACATGCAGATGTGCTTCCTAACACACAGCGCTATTACCACAGATGCACTTATAGAGACAGAGGCAATAGTCAACTGCTATCCATATACGTACCACTGCATAAATAGCAGTATAACTTTATACAGATAAGATACTGTGCCTAAATAGTCATACATGTATATTCAGAGATACTGATTTCCATTTCTCGAAGTCTACAGTTTTCTGATGAACTTTTCTTTATGTCCCAAATTTGAATAAATTGAATCCCAGGTTTTTGTGAATTATGGATGTTTACAAAGGGAAAATGGGGTAGGTAATGAGAAGGAGAGGAAGGTGTTGCATGTTTTCATCTGTTGCAATCTCTTAGAGAAGTTTTTCCCCATGCAGTGTGCTTGGAGCATTATTTAAGGAATCAATAGAACTAAAGAATCGGCATAGGTTTTTAGCACAATTTAATTAGAGCAGAATGCAGTCCATACACATGTAGCCATTGTAAAATTAATTGTTTCATGCATAATTTATTCAAGAAAGACTGAAGATTCTTATTTCATTTCATGTCGTTAACTTGAAAAATGCAAAAGAATGATTTTACTATGTCCTCTGAACAAAGTTTAGGGTTTCACAGTCGTGTTATCCAGCACCTGCATCTTTTGTTACATTTAAATTCTAAGAGTAATTTGCTGATAATTAACATGAAAAACATGCAAAGTGGCATTTTAGAAAAGGCATCCAAGAGCAATCTGGGTTGCTCATGGCAAATACCAACCGAAACATGCCGGGAATGCCTATGTTTTGACCTGATTTTAGAAATGCAGACATCCCTGATATGGATGCCCTCACTGGCATCTACATAGACAGCTCTGCTACAAAAAGGTGGGCCAGGGATGTCTGTCTTTTGCTAATTTGAATGTGAGAATGTCATGTGGTGTGTCAAAATGAAAACAAGAGTCCTCATTCCCTGCCAGTGTTCATTGTCAACATGGAAGATATCGGGGGATATGAGTGTTCCTCCTTCTCCACACCTTAATTCACACGGATGACAAAACAAGCACGTTTCCAATGCCTATTAGTGCCTGGAGCCAGGTATAAATTGGATGTGGCTCAGGAGGTGCAGGGCATTTCTGATTACTGCCCTGGATTCTTGGGAACTTCCTGGACACACCTCCATCATGTCCCCATTCTGCTTTGGATGTCCTTGCACAGGGAACATCTTTTTTTCTTAAATTTATATTTATTAAATTTTAAACTAAATTACAAGAATAATCTTGTGACAGAACCATGAGAATAATAATCACAATAAGCACTTGAAGGAAGAAACATAGGGGTATGTTTACTAAATGGCGGTAGCGGCTTCCGTGCGATATCGGAGCCATGGCCCTATTGAAATCAATGGGGCCGTGGCTCCGATATCGCACAGAAACCGCTGTCACCATTTAGTAAACATATCCCATAGTAAAAGAAAAGATCACAAACATTCTCCAATTAGACCACAATATAAGTTTGGAGCGGAGTACTATGAATGGGGAGGTTTTCCAAAGAAAAGAAAACTCAAAACATATTAACATCAAGAGACACACACCCTAACACGCTATATAATACTACTGCATTCTCTGTGCCTAGCCATCACCAACCACCTCCACCTCCACCTCCACCTGGGCTAGTGCCTTCTTAAGGTCCAGGAAAGCCAGGAACTGCTCGGGAACAAAGAAAACATAATTCACCCCAACATATGTACCAAAACACTTACAGGGCTAGCGTAAAAAAAAAAACCCTAGCACCTAATGTCACAGTTTCCTGACTCATAGCGAGGAAAAGTCACCTGTGCTCCTGCATGGCTTGGCTTACATCAGAAATAATTCTTATGGTCTCACCCATGAAAGGTGCAGAGAGCTTTTTAAAATGAAGTGATAGTATCCTAGAAAGATCTGTGTCAAAGACAAAGCTAACCAATAACGTTGTACGGCCAACACTGAAAGTGAAGAATTTTCTAGGAAATCAGACAAATCCTTTCCAGGAATATAATTAGGCTGGTCCTACACAGATTTTTTAACAGGTAAAAAATAAGCTCTTGTTATCGGAGGAAATGTGGATTCAGGTACTGCAAGAACCTCAGCCATATACTGTATTTCTTAAAGGTATCTAATGGAGAAAAATTTAAAGCATGAGGAAAGTCTAGAACTCTCAAATTCAACTCCCTAAATTTATTCTCAAATTGTTCCAATTTCTGATGAACAATAACTTTGACCTTCACAAGTTGATCAATTACAGTTTTTGACTCACTAACTTCTTTGGAAATTTCTCCAAACTTCCCATGGGTCTCTTCCACAAAAGCCTGATGCTGCGTTGAATTTTGAGCCACTATCTACACCAACGCGGAGACATCCGATGCACACTTCGAAACTGCAGCCTCCAGCTTTACTAACATAGTCTATATTGACAGTAAAGAAATCTCAGCTGGAGTCTGTTGTTGAAAAACCGGAGAAGCAACCTCCAACTGTGTTTTCTTCTCAATCAGCAGAACACTCACCTCTGGTGCTGCATCCTCGCCAGGACTGTCAGGAAGCAGCTCCCCCTGTGCTGGGAGGGATAGTCATGGCGTTGAACAAGAGGCTAGTTCCCCCACTTCTCTGTCATCCTCCTCTAGGGAGGTCAGCAGGTCAGTGACACCAGGGACCATATCCAAGAACTCCGGGTCTAACGGGGCAACAGAACACAGCTGCAGGTCAGATGATCACTGCTCAAGCGTGGACGCCTCCTTATCAGTGCATCATGCTAACGAGCCATCCTTAGCCTTCGCCAGTGCAGGGGCCTTCAGGAGCAGTGCCTCGATTTGCTGCTGTCCTGCCATGGTAGAAACACCTTTAGCTGACTTGGCTTTGGTGTTTCCTCACCGCTCAGGGGCCATTTTGAAAGAAAAGGTAAGAGCACAGAGGAAACGCTAAAGCACCACACACCTAAGGTGCTGCCATCTTGACTCCTCCCTCGCACTGGGAACATCTTTAAAACCACCTTCTAAAATGACTTCAGAGATGTCTCCATGCTTTGGGCACCTGTATGCCCATTTTCAGACAGCAAAACACAAATAGGGCTTCTAAAATAACCCCCATAGGCAATATAAAATAAACCAAGTGTAAAAAAAGAGAAAGCAAGTATGAAAAAATGATGACCCTCTCCTCTGAGCCTGATTTAAAATGCACAGAAGTTCAACTTTCATTGTTTTTCATGTGCAGTTTTTCAAGTAAGTCATTGTTTCATCAAATATCTGGCAATCAGAAGAGATTTGATAAGTGAGCAAGCTGAATATAAGTTGCCAAAGATTTTACTGTAACCTTCAAAATACAGCGTTCTTGGGAATAATTTTAAATTCCATTACCACTATGCCCTAAAATGTGATGGCCAACTGCATCAAGACAGGTTACAGCTGTTTATCACTAACTTACCATTTTTAAAAAAGCTATTTGGCTGGAAGAGTTTACGTCACAGAACATATGCCCTGAAAGTGGATAAGTTCTTGGTGTGATATTGAGGGAATCAACCTGTATATCAACTTTGACATCAGGGCTTAATTTAAAGACCTAAGTCAAATATGTTTGCAGCTTTTTACCAATGCAAATCATATCATTATACAGCCACAGCTCAAAACAATTCCATCCTGTTTCAAGAGAAGGGCATGAAGCGATATAGCAACTGGATTCCTCCTCTTGACTAAAGTTTGTTCAACTCTGCAGTCAAAACAGAGAGTAAGCAACATGTAGACTGGTACTGATGGTTCTTAATATAGGGAGGCTGCTGGTGAAAAAATAGCATTCAACTTTCATTACGAGCCATTAATTTGTATTTATCCAAAGGCCTTCAGAAATAAAACAAAATAATGTAAATAACTGTAAATATTTATGCACCTAAATGAATAAAGGAACATCAGAATCTCTCCAAGCTCATTAGATCAGATTAATAAAGATGAAGCAATTCAAAATATTCTGCATATTAAATTTTTGTCTAAAATTATACCGCCAAATATCCTGTCTTTCCTCGGCATATATTGCATGATGGGGGAAATACAAAAATAAAAGTGTTTTGTTTCATAATGAGAAAACAGCAAGTGCCTGCAATGCACTGGGGAAAAACTGATTGACCCAGAAAGACTAATTCAAAATAAATGAAAAAAAAATGAAAAAAAAAAAAACTTGTAGAACTAAAGCAAACAATAGCCTGGTAACCTAGATTGAATTCAACACCAGAGTAATGCAAATGTGGCAGTTCCCCTAAAACATAAACTAACTCCACTAGAAACATACAAGCATATTTACTAAACTGGGCTAACTTGGCATAGTTACAAAATAGCATGGGTTAACCATTAGCCTGGCTTAGTAAACTTGGTCCATCCAAACTACTCCGTTTGTATTTGTCATAGATTTTAGTCTGTTGGTCTTCTCCCCAGTCACCTTCATTTAATATCTGCAGCAGCAAGCAGGGAGACCAACCTTAAATAAAAATCCAGATCTAGATATTAGAGAGAACTGAGCAGGGGCTAGTCTGAAGTAGTTATCTTCCTATAAGTGCTCAGAATGCAGTGAAATTGTCTTTTTGATACAAAACTGCTTTGAAATTGTTTATGAATAGAAATGTTTCAAAACTACAAGGTCTGGACTATTTTTGACCGCAGCAGTTTGCTTGGACTATCCTAGCAGCTGGAGCTGCAGGCCTAGAAGGACTCCTATTTGCTGCCTGAAAGGCACAGAGTGAGAACATTTAGCCTCTTAAGAAATGAGGTCTAAATCCAACAGGTTTCCCATCCTTTACATCAGAGCTGGGTTTATTGAACCCTTAGGCTTAGTGGCCAAAGATAGAAGAGAAGCAACTCCTATTTGGAAGTTTCCATGACCAAATCAGTTCTAATTTATGTAATGAAAACCTATTTTTAGAACCTTGAAATTAGGCAAGGTTGGATCCTTTATACCCGTCTTAGCACTCAACAAGCTATTACAGGCTCTAAAACAGAATACACTGCATTCAAAGTGGGAATGGAACTTACAAAACAACTATACAAAGATAATAAAGCCCAACAGTGAATATTAAAACGTAACCCATTAGGCATGTGAAATTTCCCCTTACATGTCATTGTAAATATTTTGTATATAGTTAACCAACCATACTCGTTTCTCTCTATGTGAATAGTACAAAGGTTTTTTTTTTTTTTATTTTCTTATTGTTATGTGTAACTGCTATACACGCAGAACTTAAATGTTTAAATGTAAACCGCTGCTGATCACTGGAAGGAGCGGTATAAAAATAAGTGCAAATAAATAAAAATAAATAAAATATTCATCTTTATACTACTACTACTACTACTTCTAACAAGGGCTCTACAGATCAAACAACAGTAAGGATTTGAGGGTTTATTTTATTATATTAAATTGCTAGCTCTCTGACTGGGAACTCTTAAAAGGGTTTTTTTGTATATTTTTAAAGCAAGGTTACTTTCTTTTTGGTGCTTTAGTGGAACTTTCCTTGAGCACAGTAGGTTGCTGAACTCTAGTAACCTCCTCAGGTTTGGAAACTGCTAACACCTAATCAGGAGTTAGTGGGCCTGATTACCTGAGAGCAGCTGAGGCCTGCATAAAAGGCTCCAGTGCCCTGCCCTGTTGAGGCTTTCCTAACAAGTTCTCTACAGATCAACCAACAGTTAGGATTTGAGGGTTTATTTTATTATATTAAATTGCTAGCTCTCTGACTGGGAGCTCTTAAAAGGGTTTTTTTTGTATATATTTAAAGCAAGGTTACTTTCTTTTTGGTGCTTTAGTGGAACTTTCCTTGAGCACAGTAGGTTGCTGAACTCTAGTAACCTCCTCAGGTTTGGAAACTGCTAACACCTAATCAGGTGTTAGTTCCCTCCCTACCCACCCCTAGTGAGCAGTCTTGCTTTATAGGCACCTCCCCATTTAACAAATCATGGAGAATTGGACCAGCACATTTTGAATGTAATTAAAGAGATTTAACTGCTTTTTCTCTGAAAGGACAGCTGGGAAACCGTCTGGTACTTGGTAGATCTCTCTCTTTTGCTTTAACAGATACCTAAGCTCCACGAACAGAACAATGACTGGGAAAAATCATATCGCTAAAGCTGTTGCCCCCATTACAGCTTCTGCCTCTGTCCAGACAGAGGTCCTAATGCCAGTTGAAGGACCGGTTCCATGTGCAGGGTGCCTGCATGCTGAAGCTCTGAGGAAACAAGTGGAGGAACTCAGAGAGGAGGTGGCGAGGCTGAGGAGCATTCAAGACAGTGAGAAGTACATTGATGAGATGCTTCTTGCAGCAATCAAGCTCTCCAGCACAGGAGAAGATGGGTGCCAACAGAATGTTGATGGTTGGACACAAGTCACCAGGGCCTTCAAAATCACCAATCCAACTTTTCCAGCACTTGAATTGAAGAACCATTATGCAGCCCTGGAAATGGAAGAGGTGAAAGCATCCCTGGAAAGGGAAGAACCAGAGCTCAAGTACCCCAAAGTTGCAGAATCAGTGACCAGAAGGAAACGAAGGGTAGTGGTGGTTGGAGACTCTCTTTTGAGGGGTACTGAGGCGTCAATCTGCCGACCAGACTTGATGTCCAGAGAGGTATGCTGTCTGTCTGGTGCCAAAATCCAAGATGTTACGGAGAGTTTGCCGAGACTCATCAAGCCCACTGACTATTACCCAATGTTGCTAATCCATGTTGGAACAAATGATACTGCCAGGTATACATCGGAATGTATCAAAAGTGACTTCATGGCTCTGGGATAGAGGGTGAAGCAGTTAGGTGCACAGGTGGTGTTCTCTTCAATCCTCCCTGTTGAGGGTAAAGGCCAAGGCAGAGAGGCTCACATCCTGGAGATGAATTCATGGCTGCGTGGATGGTGTCATCGAGAGTGTTTTGGTTTCCTAGACCATGGGATGCTGTTCCAAGTGTTGCAGAGCAGAGATGCCAAGAAAGGTCAACGCATCTTCGGTAGTAGACTGGCTAATCTACTGAAGAGGGCTTTAAACTAGATTCATTGGGGATGGGTGAAGAAAGCCCCCAGGTAAGTGAAAGCCCCCATATAGGTGATACATTAAATACCTTTATGGAAATGGGTAACAGTGGTAACATATGGAAAGCAGTGTGTATAAATGCCCGTAGCAAGGGAAATAAGATCCCTGATGTTGAAGCTTTGGTGGGAGTGGCTGACTTGGATTTAGTGGCAGTTACAGAAACATGGTTCACAGAAAACCATGATTGGGATGTAACTATACCTGGCTATACTTTATTCAGAAAGGACAGGGTAGAAAGAAGGGGAGGAGGAGTGGCACTATATGTAAAAACTGCTATTAAAGCTTTGGAATTACAGAGCTTAAAAGAGAGAGAGGAGGCATTGTGGGTTAAACTAGAAAGAGGGAAAGAGAAATCTATTTGCATTGGTGTGATATACAGACCTCCCTCACAAGAGGAAGAGGTGGACAGAGAGTTAATTGAAGACATACGCAGCATTGCTAGGAAAGGGGAAGTGCTACTGATAGGAGAGTTCAATATGCCAGATGTTGATTGGCACATTCCTGCTGCAGTATCATCTAGAAGTAAGGAGATCCTGGATTCTCTACAGGGAGAACTATTCAGGCAATTGGTAACAGACCCCACACATGAAGGGGCCATACTGGACTTGGTGCTTACCAATGGTGAAAGTGTTTCTGATGTTGTAGTGAGAGATCATTTTGCATCCAGTGAGCACCAGATGGTGTGGTTCAGTATTAAGACTAGGGCAGTTAGAATCCATTCAAAGGTGAGGATCTTAGACTTTAGGAAGACTAACTTTGTGAAGATGGGCCAATACCTCAGGGAGTCGTTAGTGGGATGGGAACAGCTGGGGGATGTAGAAAAACAGTGGGCAAAACTGAAAGGGGATATTTTAAGGGCAACCAACATTTTTGTTAAAATGGTAAATAAAGGCAAAAGGAAAAGGAGACCGCTATGGTTTTCAAAAGAAGTAGCTGAAAAAGTGAAGAAAAAGAGGGAGGCCTTCATGAAATACAAGAGATCACAGAGAGAGGAAGACAGGCATCTGTATTTGGAAAAACTTAGAGAAGCTAGCAAAGTAGTCAAGAAGGCAAATATTCAAAAGGAGGAGGAAATAGCCAATGCAATAAAATGGGGGGAAAAGACATTTTTCAGATATATTACTGAGAAGAGGAAGGGCAAAAGTGGTATTGTCAGACTCAAGGGTGCAGGGGAGGAATATGTAGAAGCTGAGAAGGATAAAGCGGAATTGTTTAACAAATATTTTTGTTCTGTGTTCACAGATGAAGAACCAGGAGCAGGACCTCAGAAAACACCCACAAATAGGAACAAAAGTGAGGGACATCTTAAACAATTTTCAGAAGACTGTGTTTGTGAGAAACTAGCTCAACTTAAAGTAGACAAAGCAATGGGAGCGGATGGGATACACCCTAGAATACTGAGGGAACTTGGGGACGTTCTAGCAACTCCACTGACTGACCTTTTCAATGCCTCGTTGGAGTCGGGAGTGGTGCGGAAGGACTGGAGAGAGGCTCATGTGGTGCCTTTACACAAAAGTGGAAGTAAGGATGTGGTTGACAACTACAGGCCGGTTAGTTTAACTTCGGTGGTGAGTAAATTATTGGAAACGCTGCTGAAAGAGAAAATAGTGAGGTTTCTGGAGTCCAGCGGATTACAGGATCCGAGGCAGCATGGATTCACCAGAGGCAGGTCTTGTCAGACAAATCTGATTGATTTCTTTGACTGGGTGACCAGGGAGTTGGACCGAGGTTGAGCTCTAGATGTGGTGTATTTAGATTTCAGTAAAGCCTTTGACTCTGTTCCTCACAGGCGACTTATAAACAAACTGAGCACCCTAGAGATGGACCCTAAAGTTTCTGCTTGGGTTAGAAATTGGTTGGGTGGGAGGCGACAAAGAGGACAAGTAAATGGAGCTCACTCTGAGGAGAAGGATGTTACCAGTGGTGTGCCCCAGGGATCTGTCCTTGGTCCGATTCTTTTTAGCATCTTTGTTAGTGATATAGCGGAAGGGCTGTCGGGTAAGGTTTGCCTCTTTGCGGGTGATTCCAAAATCTGCAATAGAGTAGACACTCAGGAAGGGGTAGATAACATGAGGAGGAATCTAGCTAAGCTTGAAGAATGGTCTAGAATTTGGCAGCTGGTATTTAATGTTAAAAAATGTAAGGTCATGCATTTGGGCTGCAACAATCCAAGGGAGCAATATAGTATAGGGGGTGAAGTACTTTTGTCCACTAAAGAAGAGCGGGACCTAGGTGTGGTTGTGTCTGATGATCTTAAAGTAGCTAAACAGGTAGAAAAGGTGACGGCAAAAGCTAGAAGAATGCTTGGGTGCATACGGAGAGGAATGGCTAGCAGAAAAAAGGAGGTGGTAATGCCTCTCTATAAGTCTTTGGTGCGACCTCATTTGGAGTATAGTGTGCAATTCTGGAGACTGCACCTGCAAAAGGATGTAAACAGTATGGAGTCGGTGCAGAGGGTGGCTACTAAAATGGTTAGTGGTCTTCATTATAAAGCATATGAGGACAGACTGAAGGATCTTAATATGTATACCTTAGAGGAAAGGCAGGATAGAGGTGATATGATTGAGATGTTTAAATACCTCCATGGCATAAATGTTCAGGGAGAGAGCCTCTTTCAATTGAAAGCAAGTTCTGCTACGAGGGGACATGGGATGAGGGTGAAGGGAGATAGATTCAGGAGTGATATGCGGAAATATTTCTTTACGGAAAGAGTAGTGGATCCGTGGAATAGTCTCCCAGTGGAGGTGGTAGAGGTGAGGACAGTAACTGAATTCAAAAAAGCATGGGACAAACACAGAGGATCTCTAAAGGTAAAAAGGGGACTGTTGTAGTTGTTGATATGGAAGGACAGACTAGATAGGCCATGTGGTCTTTTTCTGTCATCATATTTCTATGTTTCTATGTATGTTTCTACTACTACTACTACTACTATTTTATTTATTTATTTATTTATTTAACAGGTTTTATATACCGCTTTATCCTTTAATCAAAGTACTATTACTACTGATATTTGTTTAGCATTATAAGACATACTCAGCACTGCACAGACATATGTAAAAGGCAATCCCTGCTCATCAAAGCTTATAATCTAGTCAAGACAGTCAACACAGTAGCTGTAGACATAGAATACATCTAGGTGGAATGGTAAGGAAAGACAAAGAAGAACAGGCGAATCAAGATCCGAAAGCGCCATCAAAGAATTGAGTTTTCAGCCTGGATTTGAAAAGGGCCAAAGATGAAGCCTGACGTACAGACTCAGGTGGTTTGTTCCACACATAAGGAGCAGCAAGGTGAAAGGAGTGAAATCTGGTGTTTGCAATAGAAGAGAAGGACACAGATAGAAACAATTTGCCAGAAGAGCGGAGTTCCCGGGGAAGGGTGTAGGGAGAGATAAGGAGGAAGGTTAGTAAGGAGCTGCAGAGTGAATGCACTTATAGGTCAGCAAGAGAAGTTTGAACTGGATGTGGAACAGATAGGGAGTTAATGAAGTTACTTGAGAAGAGGGATAATATGAGCATGATGAGTCTGGTGGAAGTTTAGCTATGCAGCAGTGTGTTGAACAGATTGAAGGGGAGAGGGATGATTCAGATAGAGACCAACAAGGAGTAGGTTACAATAGTCAAGATGAGCGGTGAATAGAGTGAATAAGTGTCTTAGTAGTATGTTCAGAAAGGAATGGGTGAATTTTTTTTGATGTTGTAGAAAAAAAATGACAGGTTTTAACTATCAGTTGGATGTGTGTGAAGAAGGAGAGAGAGAAGTCAGAGATGACCCCAAGGTGGTGAGCTTTGGAAAAGAAGGAGTAGAGTTATCCACAAAGACTGAGAAAGGAGGAAGGGAAGAGGAGGTTTTAGGGTGGAAAATAAGAAGCTCAGTTTTAGCCATGTTCAATTTGAAGAGGTGGTGAGACATCCAAGCAGCAATGTCAGAAAGGTAAGCAGAGATCCCTGTCTTGACTGCCATAGAAATTTCAGGTGTAAAGAGGTAGACTTGGGAGTCATCAGCGTAAAGATGGTACTGAAAGCCATGGGAACAGATGGCTGCACCATGGGACTGAGTATAAAGAGAGAAAAGGAGTGGATTAAAGACAGACCTTTGGGGTACACCAACTGAGAGTGGGGATAGCAGTAGACGAGAATCCTCCAGAACAAACACTGAAGGAGCGATGGGAGAGATAAGAAAAGAACCAGGATAACGCAGAGTTTTTAAAACCAAGCGAGGACAAGGTATCAAGGAGAAGGTTGTGGTCAACAGTGTTAAAAGCAGCAGAAAGGTCAAGAAGAATGAGGATTGAGTAAAGGCTCTTGGATTTTGAAAGGAACAGGTCACTGGAGACTTTGGCAAGTTGCAGTCCAAATGATTACTTCTCTTAATGTACCCATGTATACTATTAACTTTGTTTTTTTTAATCTCAGAATTCTTTCCTATTTGATGACTGACAATTCTTCCCTACAAAATAGTACTTCGATTTTAGTAGTCTTTTGTGTGGACCAAGAAAATAAACACAAAACATAACAGCAGAAAAAGACCATATGGCCCTTCCATATCAACTACTATAGTCCTCTTTTTCTTTAGAGATCTTCTGTGTTTGTCCCATGCTTTCTTGACTTCAGATACTGTCCTCATCTCTACTTTATTTAGCAGTGCTTATATACCACTTTTCACTGGTTCAAAGCGATGTACATTCAGGTACGGTATATATTTCCCTTGTCCCCAAGGGGCTCACAATCTTTTAGTACAAGTTTTGTACCTGAGGAAACCTGAGGAAACAAGGAGTGCAAGACTATTCCACATACTCTATCTACCACTCTTTCTGTAAAGAAATATTTCCGCATATTACCCCTAAGTCTATCCCTTTTCACCCTCCTCTTATGCCCCTCATTGCAGAGCTTACTTTCAATAGAAGGAGGCTCTCCTCTTGTGCATTTATGCCACGGAGGTACTTAAACTTCTCTATCATATCTCCTCAATCCTACTTTTCCTCTAACATATACATATTAAGACCTTTAGGTTTGTCCTCATATGGTTTATAACAGAGACCGCCCCATCCTGTTTATATCCTTTTTGAAGATGTGGTCTCCAGAATTGCACACAATACTCCAAATGAAGTTGCACCAGAGACTTATACAAAGGCACTATCACCACCTTTTTTCTGTTGGCCATTCCTCTCTCTGTGCATCCAAGCATCCTTCTGGCTTTCGCCATCATCTTTTCTACTTGTTTAGCCACTTTAAGATCATCAGAAACAATCATGCCCAGGTCCTGCTCTTCTTTTGTGGACAGAAGTACTCCACCCCCCACAAATGACCCTGCATTTTTTAGCATTAAATCTCAGCTGCCAAATTCTTGACTGTTCTTCAAGCTTAACTAGAGCCCTCCTCATGTTATCTACACCTTCCTGGGTGTCTACTGCAGATTTTGGTATCGTCTGAAAATAGACAAACCTTACCTGACAGCCCTTCCGCAATATCACTAACAAAGATGTTAAAATGAATTGGACCAAGGACTGATCCCTGCAGCACACCACTGGTAACTTCCTTCTCCTTAGAGTGAGTTCCATTTACCTGTACACTTTGTTGCCTCCCACTCAACCAATTCTTTACCCCTTCAGTCACTTCAGGGTCCATCCCTAGGGTTCTCAATTTATTTATAAGCTGCCTATGTGAAATGGTGTCAAAGGCTTTTCTGAAATCTAAGTAACCCACATCTAGGGCTCTCTCTTGGTCCAACTCTTTGGTCACCCAATCAAAAAAGTCAATCAGATTTGTCTAACAAGATCTGTCTCTGGTAAACCCATGCTACTTCTGATCCTGAGTTCCAGTGGACTCCATAAACCTTACTATCCTCTGTTTTAACAGTGGTACCAATAATTTATTGACCACAGAGGTCAAACTAACCAATCTGTAGTTCTCAATCTCATTCTTACTTCTGCTTTTGTGCAAAGGGACCACATGTGCCTTTCTCCAGTCCTCTGAGATCACTTCTGATTCTAAAGAAGAATTGAAAAGGTCAGTCACTGGAGCCGCTAGAACATCCCAAGTTCATTCAATATTTTTGGATGTATCCCATCCAACCCCATCACTGAAATTGATAGAATATGCAAACAGGATATCCTGATAGTCATGGGTGACTAGAATGCAATTGGCGACAAAGAAGAAGGCAAGGTGGTTGGAAAATATGCACTTGGCAATAGAAACGAAGCTGGAAAAAGACTGACAGAATTCTGCAAGACCAAAGATCTATTCATCTCAAACACCTTCTTCCTGCAATACAAGTGGTGACAGTACACTCCAATGGATTGTACAGAAATCAAATTGACTACATCTGTGGAAGACAACGATCGAAAAGCTCAATAACATCAACAAAGACAAAACCTGGAGCTGACTGTGGTACAGATCACCAACTACTAGAATGTAGCAAAATATGACCTTGAGAATATACCACTGGAATTTAAAGACTGCCTGAAAAATCAATTTGCTGCTTTAGATACAAATGACAGAGTTCCAGAAAAGTTATGGGATAACATCAAGAAGGTTGTGTTGGAAGAAAGCAAAAATGGCCAAAATGGATGACCGAAGAAACTCAGAGAAGCTAAAGTTAGAGGAGAAAGAGAGGCAATTGCAGAACTCAACAGAGATCTTGAAGGATTACAAAAGGGGACTGCTACTTCTGAAGAGAGATCTGCAATTGTAAGTACTTACTTCTGGGAATTTTTCCAAATCTTGGGGAAAAAAGAATTCTTTAGATTAAAGATGATTAATCTGTTAATCCAGTTAAATCAGTCAGGGCCTAGTAGCAGCAGAGTTTTCAGTTTAAATTTAAAACACTGCAGAGAAATTTCTGGTTAAATTTAGAACCTAGCAGAGAGCTTCCAGTTTAAATTTAATAGTCAGGGCCTAGTAGCAGCAAGGCGCTTTCAGTTTAAATTTAAAACACAGAGGAGAGCTTACTGGTTAAATTTAGATCCCCAGACTCCCTCTATCCAAGCAAGGGCTGTGGGACTCCCCCTGGAGATTGGTCACAGATTACCTTAGAAGCACAGGACAGGGTACTATGTAGCAGCCAGCTTGTACTGTCTTCTTTCCCTCCCTACCTCCCTCCTCAACACCCACCCACCCCTGGAATAATTGTAGCTTTATAGGTGCTTAAACCTCTTAAAAGAAAGGAGGTGCCATATTCACTCTCAGGTGCAGCTGTTTATTCTCATCAGCATACATTCAAGACTTGAGATTAATTAAACTTCAGGTGAACAAAGTACATTAAACATATTAGATATAGTTTTATTAGTATAAGTATCCCCAGTAACCCTTAGTAAGTAAAGAACTTAAATATCTAAACACACCTTAAAACAAAGAGGCAGACAGCAGTCAGATGGGGGCTTTCCAGTCTTTTGCATTGAGTGTCACTTGTATGATTTTCTCCCAGTTGGTGAAGGGTCTTACGTGTGCACAAGGTGCAAGGACCTCTTCGATCTCAGAGAAGTAGGAGTCATAGTAGTGTAAATGTACATAGGTAGAATACACACATATGCAATGTGTGTCTTCAAGTCAATGCTGACTCCAGGTAATCCAGCAACTCCTGGATTTTCTTGGCAATGTGACCAGAAGTAGATTGTCAGGGCTTTCTTCTGAGGCAATGGAGGGTTAAGTGACTTGCCCAAGGAGGACTGGTGGGAAATGAACGCTGGTCTCTTGGTTACCAAGCCACTGCTCTAACCATTAGGCTACACTTCCACTCCTAAAATGCATGTGTACATACAGGGTGGCCCAAAAAAAGTGAGAACATCTCATAGCATATAATTTATTTAAAAATTCAAAAAGACAGATGTAAACGATTGAAAAATTTAAAAGAAAAGATGGCGACCAGAAATTGTCAAAATAAAGATATTATATAGCTAAAAAAAAGTAAATAAGTAAACTATTTTAATTTACGAGATGTTCTCACTTTTTTTTTGGGCCACCATGTATAGATTTTATAGACTATCGGGAGCTATTTTAGAAGCTTTACTCATGATTTCCATGTGAAAATTAAGGCTTTTACATATGGAAACAGCATGCATGTGTAAATGGCAATTTTAGAAAGCAAAATTTGCATGCAAAAATCCTTTAGATGTGGAAATTGCAAGGAGGCATGGCAGGATGTGGTTTGCGCATGCCCTTTGCAGGATAGAAATCTATACATTTATTTTTCATTTTACATAGGGAATCCATGTGTATGACTTAAAATTTCCTTGTCAGGATTTACAGCTGCTCCTTGGCATGACCTATACAGATGTGTTTGAGTTATCCTCCTTAATCTCCCATTGTTTATTTTCCCTACCAAATTAAAAAAAAATTGCAGCCTCTGTTTAGTAGCATATATTTATTTAGATTTGCAAAATGGTTTGGCTATACATGCAAGTGCCAGCACTTAAACATTCACATTATGAAATGCCAACTTCCACATTTAAGGGCATGATTTCTAAAGGGCATAAACTGCTACCATAGGTCTAATGCAGATTTATTCCACAGCAATAGCAGCTAATACAGGAGAAATGCAGACATCACAGGCAATTTTCTGTGATACCTGCATTTAATGCACTGGACCCGGGATGGGGGGAGGGGGGGAGGGAGGGATTGGGTTGGGGAGTAGGCATTCCAATGGGCAGCCATCACACAAAAATTTGAAATGTAATGGCTGCCAAATCGGACCTTATGGTGGCTGCAGATAATGTCACCTCAAGAGGCGGTGTTAGCTGCAAATGACTGCTGTGGAGCAGATTGCTACCCACCAGCACTGATGAGCCCCCCCCCCCCTCATATCACTGTCAATGTCATGGATCTCAAGATCTGTAGCACCAACAAGTAAGATAGTAGCCTGCCCCCCCCCCTTCAGCACCGATCTACCCAGATAGCTCCCGATCTCCATCAGGAATTATCCAGGGGGGAGAGGTGCATCCACAAGGCAAAAACAATGCCAAGCTAGCCAGTCAGGTGACTAAAGGGCCCCTCTTCCCAAGTCTTTAAAAAATACCAGCTAGCCAGTCGGGTCACAATCCCCCCTCCCTCACCCTTTAAAACTATGAATCCTAGCTAGCAAGCCGTCTTAGGGACCCACCCACCCACTAGCAAGCCGTCTTAGGGACCCACCCACCCATATGACCCTCCCACCCATATGACCCTCCCAATCCATACCTTTTATCCATGGTGCTATAGTGGTCAATTGGAGCAGGAATTCCATCATTGGGCCTGCACAAAAGAGGCACTATCATACAGTCCTTCCCTTTAGCTTCATACAAGGAGGCAGCACCATGAGATCATAACCATTTTTGTTAGTACTATTGAGGAGGCCAGGAAACGTACTTTTTTTTAAAGGCGTTTTTTCTACTTCTGTAAATACTTACTATGGTTTGGTCTCAAACTGATGATCTTTGGGTTAGAAGGCATTCATATTCCCAGACGAGGGATTACATTCTCTTGGGGATAGCCAGCCTGCTCTTAACTGTATCTTGTATTTCTGGTGAACTTCACCCCTTTTCCTGATTGGCCCAAAGCTTGATTATTGTTGAACTCTGTGAAAAATCCTTCCAGGATTTTTTGAATTTTAAATCTATAGACTCCTGTCCTAGAGGTTTATTCCAAAGACTTTTCTTTTGCCGTGTTCTTGTGCCAAAGGTTCTATGGAACCATGGCTGTATGCTATTAGATCCTTAAAACCTGAATGGCTAGGTGTGTCCTGATGACTGGGTTGAAAACCTCTGCTGTAGAGACTTACTCCAAAGACTTTTCTTTTGCCATGTTTCTGTGCCAGGAATTTTGTGAAACCATGTCTAAGTAGACTATCTGAGTCATTAATCAAGCCAGGAGTTTCCAGGAATATACATGAGAAAGATCTGCATACAATGGAGACAGTGCAGGCAAGTCTGTCTCATGCATATTCATTGTGTTTATCCCAAAAATCTGACTGGCGAGGTATGTCCCAAGGACTTAATTGAGAACTACTTCTCTAGAACAGGAGTCAAGAGAATCTAAAGGCAGAAATTCCAGGAAGGGGCTTCTGCAGAGCTCATGAACAATTAAGCTTTGGGCCAGTCAGAAAACAGGAATGTAGATACCAGACATTCAAGATAGGTCAGAGCAGAATGGTCAGAGCAAGTTCCCTTGGAAACACAATAGTCATTCCTACAATAACTTCATTTCCAACCTACTACTACCACTTATCCTTTGTATAGCGCTACCTAAGGGCCACTGGTTTGAGGCCAGATTGTGACAACACTAGGGGAAAAAACAGAATTTGGGATTTTTTTCAGGTCGTGTTTCCCATTTCAAATGAATGCACATTCCTATTTTTCTATGGGTAAAACAGGATTTACCCCTGGAAAAAATAATGTATAAAATCACCCACTTATGGAAATCATTCCAGAACACGAATAAGTGGTTTGTACATGCAGCAGGGATATTTATGTGCCGAAAATATCCCTGACCGTATTCTCAAACATTGCTGACATGCACGTCCACAGCGCCAGCATGAGAATCTCAGAATGTGGGCAGGAGAGGGCAGAATTGGGCGTGGTCAGTCACAGAGACATATAAAGCATATTCAGGAAAGGCTCGTGTATGTATATAGGGGCCAATTCCATTACATGCATGGCTTGACTAACAGCACGTCCAACTCGTAAATGTGACCAATTTAAATGGCATTCCATATTAGACGACATGCGGTTTAGAATAGGAACATGCATGTTTTTGGCGCTGCACGAACAAAGCACTATAGAGTACAGGACACAGCTATACGCAGTAAACGACTTTGTACGTCCACACGCTCACCATATCCTGAAAGGTTAGATGTTCATGAACCCACCCGTCTCCACGATAAACACACGCACAACCACACCTCTGTGTAAAACATGCATCTCTTAAGCTGCTCCACTCCCTGACAGTGTTGTGTTGATGCAAACCACGCATAAATACTGATAATACAGAAATGGTGATACAAACTAGACTGTCTATACCAGTTTGTTGCATTCCCAGAATGCTGCAAAAATAGCTCTATTTACTCTACGATAGTTTAAAAGCAGGTAGAAAGTGATGTTTGACATGACATACCTCGCATCACAGCATAAATGGCAGTGGAAGATTTCCTTAGTTATGCTTGCATTGGTCATCTCAGAAAACAGTGTGCAATGTTCAATATGGCCCAGAAGAAATCAGAAGAGGATCTCTAAGGTGAAACATCAGAACATATCCCTGTCACTAATAAGGGACCTGCAGAATGGGACTATTCAACAGTGCAAACAGTGCTAATAAATGACCAAAGGCACCATCATCGCTGTCTACAGTTGTGCACATTGCTAGAGACCTATGATGGTGCCCCGGGCATGTCTTAGTGCTGTTTGCACTGTTGACTGATCTCATTCTGAGGGACCCTTATTGGTGACAGGGATATGTTGTGACATTTTGCTATTGTGAACTCCTTCTAATTTAACCTCCCCAATCAGACTGGTACCTGGTGATGCTGCGGTCATTCCGATGGTCCAGGTACCGACCAGGCATTCGTGTCCCCCCCCCCCCAGATTAGCGGATAAGCACAACTGATCCTCTTGTGCAACACTCAGATCACACACACACAGACACACACAGACGCACAAACACACACACACACACACTCTCACCTGCAATCACAACTACCGTCCTCTTCAAAACCATGTCCTGCACCCATACACAAATGCTGTGAGACCATGATGGCGTGGGTCTCAGGACACCAGAGCTAATATGTATTTCTCAAGCTAACATGATTCTGCTCTCTACTACCTCACATACCATCCCTACATCTATATTCGCACTGTTCCGAACACTGGAATTGTTAGGGAAGTCAAGAATAGCCCCTTTGGTACCAGCAGCAAATGTTAGCAGAGCCAGGATAAAATCTATTGCAGTGCTTTATATTTCTGTAGGGTTTTTTTTTATTGTTCCTTAAACTTACAAATGTCCCTCACCTGTGCATTCCATTCTCTACAACTGCATCTTGTGCCCTCTCAGACAGCAGACACACCAGTTCAGTACAGATGTGTCACAGCCATTCATCTCTATGGGATGCATTGCGGATCAGAGAAGAATATTTCTAAGTCCTGGCCTTATTTCATGCTTTCGCAGGCACAACTTAGACATCCATGGGTAATGCTGAAGACATACACAGGCCTCTTAATACATTTTATACATCTCCACGGCTGGTCATGCCTCCATTCCGCCCCCTTCTGCCCATGTTCAGAGATCCCTGTGCTAGCACTGTGTACATGCAGGTATGTGTGTTTTCGGAATACGGTTCTAGACATATTCACGGGAAAAACATCTATCCCACACATCTAACTGGTTTATCAGTGGTCAGAAAGACCCCTTAGGTGTTTCCCAGACACGCCCACATCATTCCTGCTGAAATGTGGTATAAAGCTAGAACTTAGAGAATATTCTGCTCTGCTCTGCAATGCGTCCAGTAGAGAAAAATGTTGTGACAAGTATATTTTGAACTGGTGTGACTGCAGTCTGGAAAAATATAAAATTCAGTCTTAAGGTACAGGGAGCAGAGGTGAGGGAATGTAGTAAGGTCTAGACACATTAACAAAAACCCTTACAGAAATATTAAGAAGAGTAATAGTGTTTATTCAGGCTATGGACCTATGAGCTGTTTGTGCTAAAGGAGCCAATCTATGGAACCCTAACAATTCCCATGTTCTGAAAAATAGGACTGCTGATGCAGGGATAGTATGGGTGTGAGCAGGGAAAGGATTCCTTTTTGGGTGAGAAACGGGGATCATATTTGTAGTCCAGGTACTCTATGCGATTATGATATGTCATAGCTGTTATGTATAGGTTCAGGGTACCTTTCGTGCACAATCATGGTTTCTTGACAGAAAGTGTGTGTGTGTGTGTGTGTGTGTGTGTGTGGTTTGAGGGTACATGGGAGGATCTATTGCACTCATCTACAATTCAGGGGGGATATGAAAGCCAGCATCACCAGGTGCCAGTGTGATGGCCAGTCAAACTCAGAAAGGGTTCACTTTAGCTAAATGTCAAAATATATCCCCGTCAATGATAAGGGACCCTCAGAATAAGGGCACTCAACAGTGCAAGCTGCACTAATGCACACCCATAATTCTGTAATGGAGGATCTATTTCTGAATGTAGACTTGAATCTCTAAGCCCATGAAGTTTTTCATCATTTTTCTTTTCTTCTAGATTAGCTGTATTTCCTTATTGAGCAGCTCTCCCTAATAGATCTCTGTTTTATGTATCAATACATCCATTCCTAATTGCTCAATTGAAAAGAATGACGTTTCTTTCTATGCACGCATATATAGCTCTGAAGCTTCCGATTTCTTTTTGCCTCTGGCCTCTGTCAAAGAGGCTTGCTAACTCTATCCCAAGGGAAAGCCACATGCCATGACTCTGCCTTCAGCACAGAATATTGAGATTCCCTATAGTCACAACTGCTGTCTAGTCCACTACCAGAGCTCTGTGTCTTCTCTTCTGAAATTGCAGTGATTGCCGACGTGCCAACTGATTAGTGCTGAGAGAAAATGGTACCATGGGAGCCTGTTAAAAATGCAAAGTTAAAGACAATGCAGATATCAAATACATCTGAACTTAGACTACTTTAGGACACTCAAATTAGGCAGGACAGAAAATGCCTTAGAGTTAACAGGCAATATTTGCTTAACTCATACTCCAATATTACTTTTTTTGAGCACATGACCTGATTTAAAATATATTTATGCAATCACAGACTTTTCACTACAGATCCCATCTTCGCTGCTATATGCCCCGTTTCTCTTTGCCCAGAGAAGGGCACAGAGGTGGGGGATTTTGGATTTACCTCACACCTTTCTCAGGAATAACTCAAGACTTGTTACATTTGACTACAGTAGGCATTTTTTCTATCACCAAAGGGCTTACAATCTAAGTTTGTAACTGAGACAATGGAAGGTTAAGTGACCTGCTTGGGATCACAAAGAGTGGCATTTGCTCCCTGGCAAACTTGGTTCTCAACTTGCTGCTTTAACCATTAGGTAGAATTATCAGTAAGGTTACACATCGTGAGTGCACATTCAGTTTATCTGACCGCCTAAAAATTTAAAGTGCAAACCATTTCTACCTGAGTCTACTTATGAATTAACAAAGGTACAATCAATTTGCATGCTTAAAAAATTCTAGTGAACATAAAATGTATCTGCAAAGAATGAATAGGCAAAATTAATTTTAAAAACTGCCTGAACTAGGAAAAATGTGTTAACTTGAAAACAAACTGAACTTTATTTGGCCATGCACACTGCTAATTAGCACAACTTGAGATATTCATTGTGTGTAAAGGAGGAGGCATGGATCAGGGGGGTGGGGGGATTTGTTGGGGAGAGGACATGATCGGAGGGGTGGGGGTGTAGGGTGCATGCAGCCAGCACTTTGGCATGTTGACTGTGTGCTTGGTAACCTGAAAGGACCTGTCAGTTTCTGCGCTATTAGCCCCAACTCTTGAAGGGGCATTAAATGCAGCTGTGCTATCCGGCAGTTGTAACATCCTGTGCACTAGCTGTCACAAGACTGCATGCCCACTCTGCCTTGATCCCACCCCATTTTGCTGAGAGCACTTAGCATGTGACTTTTACCATGCTACTCTTAGGGGCTTGTTTACAAAGCTGCGGTAGCGATTCGCGATCGTTATCGGAGCCGCGGCCCCATTGAAATCAATGGGGCCGCGGCTCCGATAACGATCGCGAACCGCTACCACGGCTTTGTAAACAAGCCCCTTAGTGTGTGTGGTCACTGTTACCATGGGATATTAGCACTCTATAAACCTATAGTAACCATTACCTCACTTTAGTGAAAGGGCCCCTGAATCGCTGAGAGAGTGCACATTCCTACTGGGCAGCAGTGCAGTAAAAAGTCATTTACAGAAAAATTTAAAGTATGTGAAAGAGAAATGTGCATAGAGACTCATTTTGTTTCCTTGATCTGTGAGTAAAGCTTAGTTGATGATCTTGTACTAGATTGGTTTTTTGCACTTTAATTTTCCGTTACAGAAAATAAAGGAAACAATTTATTCCACTTTATAATAAATAATATCAAAATATCACACAAGAAAAGAGAAATATTACCACAGATTCAAATGTTTATATAACATTGTGAGGGATGGGAAGTAGGTCATAATACAAAGACAATACGCAGGAAATTGCATAAAGCATTCTCATTCCATAAAACACGTTTACAAGTGGAAAATGGCTCTTATATAATTATGTGCTGGAATACATGCATAAAAAGTAGGTGCATTACAAGATACTGTCTACTGTTGTGTAATCTGCATATTGGCATTTCCATTGGTATTGTTCGGGCATAGCCGAGTAAGAGCTGCACTCTGCGCTCAGAATTTAGGAAATACATGCGTACATATGTAGAGTATCCACACAAATTCACACCAACTTCAGACCATCAGGTGCAAATGCCGGCATTCTCATCTGTGCACTATCGAAACTGGTTCTGGGTGCCTACTTTATAAAAGCACATAGACAATAAGATTGCCTTCATAAAATAGGCACTTTTTTTGGTATCCTCACTTAAGTGCCCTATTATAAAATCAAGCTCACAGAGTATTTTTTATAAGGGCACATAGGAGCTTGTGGCTGCCTTTATAAAATAAGGGCTTTTTAACACATATCAAATAAAAGCCTTAACAGAAAATGAATTCCCACGTAAGGAAATGCAAGGACCTGTTTATTAAAATGTTGTAAGCGTTTACTATTACCATGACTTAGGTGTAAAAATTAACACACATTGGGGAATGTTTACTAAATGATGTAAACTGTTAGTGTGAGGTTTGCCGTGCATTAAGCACACCACACTAACTGTAATCATGGGGCCTGTTGGTAAATATCCTACACTAACCGCATGGCATGTCATTGGGTGAGGATTGAGCAGATTAGGGGTATAATTTATTATTTTTATTTATTTATTAACAATTCTTATATACCGCACTATTAGACATCAGCGCGGTTTACATTGAACAGAAAACATCCGACAGTTTACACATGTCTGGTCGTTACATTTAACAGGAAGTATAACTTGGCGAAATAGGGGAAACTAAATACAATGCAGGGTTATCTGATGAAGGATATCCTGGTTAACTATATACAACAGTGGTACAATAGTATATGGAACAACTTGCTATTTACATTGTGAAGTTGGTCTGTTGCGGGGTCTATCTGTTTGACCACTTCTGCTATTCACCTGGGGGTTATGTTCGGAGTTGTCATTGAGATATTTAAGGAAGAGGAAATGCTTTAAAGCCTTTCTGAACTGACTTAGATTAGGTATTGCTCTGATTTGAGCTGGTAAGGTGTTCCATAGAGATGGGGCGCAGATGTAGGCATTGATAGCACACAGTGGTTAGCATGGATGATATGGGTATGTGCTAACCATGAATGTTGCTGTTAGCATGGGTGCACTTAATGCCACCTCAAGGGATGGTGGTACAGAGGTTAGCGTGGTATGATGTGTCACTAATGTGCTAAGGCAGGGGGATGGGAACACATACCACCAAAATTTAGTATGGGTCTCCATGCATGCCAGTTTTGCAGTTCAAACATATGTTGACAGTGTGTCTTTTAGTTAATATGCCCCATTAAGTGCAAAGCCTGTGCAGCAAATGTTTAGGATGTGCCCCGCATCTCTTCTGCATGTACTGAACAGAACATACATTTACTGCACTGTATATGCATTGGCATAAGTCATGGTATTTTATCTGCACTATCTGCTGATATGGTTATAATGGCCCCATGTGTTAAAAGATCCACTGACCAAATATGACCACCCCCTCCTTTCCAATTTGCATTAGCATTACCTTCCCATCCCCTGATCCCCTCCTTGATCAGCATATCATCACCCTCCCATCTCCAAAAGACCATCATCCAACCCTCCCCTACATTCTCAGTTCCCCTTGGTAAGCCCTTATTTGCAACTTGATAGTGGTACTAGCAAGAGATTACTGTATGGATCAGAGATGCCATTATTGAACCTGAGCCAGCAAAGGGACAGGAGCATCAGAGGATCACTCCTGCCCTTGCCACTAGTTCACCAGGGATTAGGGGATGTGGAGCTGTTGGATGAGGCTCTTCAGGGTGGGGGAATGTCAGGTTATGCTTATCAGGATGATTTGATGCTGGTTGAGGAGGGGATTGGGGTGAAGGGGTTGAGGCTATGATGATCAGGGAGGGGGATCAAGACATGGGGAGGTGATGTTGATGATGGGGTGCAGGGTTTGGGATGCTCACGCTAACTGCCTGCAGCTATCTGCAGCAGTGACAGTGGATGGTAACTTACCGTGTGCTAACTGCAAATGCTTGTCTATTCCCATTTTCCACTCATAATCTACTCAGTTTCTTCTCCATACTTCTGCAAGCTGTTAGCTTGGGATTTTTAGCATGCTGGCCATCTACAAGGTCATTCTGACTCATAAATAGCAGCAATGGATGTTCCAATGGAACGTCCATCCCTGCTATTCGTGCCCCTTCCTGTCAGCAGCTAACTTCCCCGCCAGTTGTGCGTGGAAATTAGTTGGAGCAGGGAAGGGGTAAATTGGGGGTGGAGTTAGGACGGACAGTGGGCAGTCATCGACCCTGGATGTACAGAGCCGATTCTAATGTCGTCCCTCTATGTCTGGGGCCGGCGACCTGAACAGGGACGTTATTCCACCTCGGAGGTGGAATAACTTCCCTACAAAATGGGGATCGGCGGCACAGGGCACAGAGGAGGTGGGGGAGGGGCTGAGGACATTCCCTGCAGCCCTACTCTGGCTTTAGGAGGCCAGATTGGGGGGGTCAGGCTGTGGGGAAATCAATGCCGGTGCCAGCAGCCAGGGATCGCGGCTCTTCAATGGAGCCATGTGCCATGGCAACCAGATGCCATGGTGCCGTGGCTCCATTGAACTGCCCTGACTGCGCTAGTCAGGCATGGCCTGTACATGCAGGGTGGGCTGAATTGCAGTCCAGGTCTGCATGTACAGGCGTGATCGCGATTCTGATCCTGTGGGGCTAGACATTCCCCGCAGGATCAGAATCGTGGCACCTTCTGTACATCCAGTGTACAGAGGGCATATACGTCTGGGATGGAATCGGGCCTTTAGCACATGGTAACTGTTACTGCAGGCCTGTACTAATGGTTAATTTAATTTAAATTTAATTTATCTATTTATTCTCTGCAACTTTCAGCACAGGTTACAAGTTTCTTTTTAAATCCACATACATACTTAAAATTCATCAATTTTCTTAATACAAAAACAATTAAAAATTACATAATTTTGTCCCCCCCCCCTCCCCCAACAATCCTATCATCAATCACCTATTACAGTGCAAAACAGATCTGGAACAATCAGGTTTTCAAAAGATTTCTAAACAACAATATTCTCAGTAATCTTCAGTTCATCTGTTAAGTGATTCCAGAGGCTTGGTACCACACCAAAAAAAAGAAGAAACTCATGTTCTGAATAATCTAAAATCTTTTACAGAAGGCAGAGCCAAGTTTAAAGATGAATCAGAATGGAGGTTCCTCCCTGCTTAGTGCATTTTAGTAAACATGCCCTTTAGTGCAAAGTACAATGCACTTAGAGACTCCTTTACTAAAGGTTAATGCATGTTATTGAAGTTCACATGTGTTAAGTGTCATTGCCCCCATAGAAATAACAGGGCTGTGGGTATTTAACGCATGTTAACTTCATTAACTCACATTTAAATATTTTACATTCTCTTATATACTGTGCTATTCTGCATCAGTGTGGTTTACATTGAACAAACTAAAATTACATTGAACAGGGCATTATAACTTAGAGATAACTAAGATAACTGGAGTGGAGGTGTGGCCTAGTGGTTGGGGCAAGGTACTTCAGGCCGGAAGGTCAGGGGTTCAAATCCCACTAGAGGACAGCAACCTTGGGCCGGAAGGACTGGGGTTTCTAGTCCCACAGGTGCTCCTTGTGGTCTTGGGCAAGCCACTTAACCCTCCATAGCCCATGTTCCCTGTAAAATAGTTATCTCCAAGTTATAATGCCGTTCAATGTAATTTCAGTTTGTTCAATGTAAACCGCCTTGATATCATGAAAGGCGGTATATAAGAAATGTTAAATAAATAAAAAAATAAATAACTATTTTACAGGGAACATGGGCTATGGAGGGTTAAGTGGCTTGCCCAAGACCACAAGGACCACCTGTGGGACTAGAAACCCCAGTCCTTCTGGTCCAAGGTTGCTGTCCTCTAGTGGGATTTGAACTCCTGACCTTCTGGCCTGAAGTACCTTGCCCCAACCACTAGGCCACTCCTCCACTCCATTTAATGAAAGGGCCCCTTAAAGTTTATTGATCATGCTGTCTTGGAATATGGCTTACTCAGAAAGATAATCTTTTGGAGAAGCTGTGATAATTCAGAAAGAGTAAGGAAATTTCAGGTCTGGGAAAAGATTTGTTTAGATTGACCTAGAAAGATAGAAAATGACGGCAGATAAAAACCACACAGCCTATCAAATCTGCAAATCCATACATACTAACTCTTAGGGGTATGTTTACTAACCGGCGTTAGCGGCTTCTGTGCGATATTGGAGCAGCTTCCAAGTGATATCGCACGGAAGCCACTACCGCCGATTAGTAAACATACCTCTTAAGCTATACAATCCTTCCTTCTCCCTTAAACATTTTCTGTGCTTGCCTCACACATTCAGGAATTCAGATGCAGTTCTTGTCTACACCAACTCCATGCATCTACCACCCTTTCCATAAAGAAATCTTTCTTTAGATTATACTCGAGTCTATCCGCTTTCACTTTCATCTTATGATCTCTCATTCCAGAGCTTTCTTTCAAATGAAAGAGACTCTCCTCTTGTGCATTTATGGCATGCTGGTATTTAAACATCTCTATTGTATCTCCCCTCTTCCTTCTTTATTCCAAAGTATACATATCGGAATCTCTAAGTCTGTCCCCGCATGCTTTATGACGAAGGATACTGACCATTTTAGTAGAAACACTCTGGAATGATCCCATCCTGTCTACATATTTTTGAAATGTGCAGTCTCCAGAATTGTACACAGTACTCCAAATTTGGTCCCACCAGAGACTTATACAGAGACACTATTGCCTCCTTTTTCCTGCTGGTCATTCCTTTTTCTATGCACTCAAGAATCCTTCTGGCTTTCATTGTCATATTTTCTACCTATTTCAAGACTTTTAGATCATCAGATGCAACAGGTTTTGCTAATCTTTCATGCACAGAAGTACTTTAAACCCTATAATATATTGCTCCCTTGTTCTTCTGCAGCTCAAATGCACGGCCCTGCATTTTTAAGTATCTTTTCTTTCTGCAATTATTTTTCTTCATATTTTCTCTTCTTAATCTCTCCCCTGCATTCTTTTATCCTGCCCCCTGACTCCTATGTGGGATGCAAATGACTCTCATTGATCTCACCAGACTAGTTTTAGTAGTTTCTCAAACTTTTCTTTGCTCTCATAATTCAGTTTTAGCAAGTTAATCGCTGACCCATCAGGTGTTGTTGTTGAGGTTTTTCCTTCATCATTCTTGACACAACATTGGGAAATGTTTTGCTGTTATCCTTCTGGATTTCACTGACTCCAAATTAAGCCTAGGATTCATCCCTATCCTTTGGAAACAATCCACTATTTAATTTATTTCTAAGAAAACCAATCCTTACCCCTTCATCAGTAGCTTATTGCTGCCCTATTTCCAACTTATTTGATTCCTTGAGGCATCTAACTGTTTTCAGTCCTAATAGTTGGGCTGTTGCAAAGGTCACAGTACAGAATCAGCTCTATTACTTGTGCAGAATGAGATCATTAGCCACCAAGACAATTCTAAAGATATTGGATGGATCTGAACTCAGCCTTTGATCTTATAGAGCCAGCGGTGTGGCAAATTGGAAATAAGAGCTCCCATTCCCCAGCAGAATTCATTGTCAACACATGAGACATGGTGTAGGAGTTAACCTCCGTCTAAACACCCTCTGTATGTTTGGCAGGCAAAATGAACACTCATGCCTGGGGTAGGTATAAACTTGGACATGGCATGGGACATACAGGGTGTGTCTGTAATTGGGCAAGGATGTCCAGATTATTGATAATGCCCTGGACATGCCTACACCATGCCCCCATTCAGATTTTGATGTCCTCATTCTGGGGAAGTGGCTCCAGGGATGTCTCCATGCTTTGGACATATCTTTGCCCATTTTCAGATGTCCAAAACACGAATAGGGCTTCTAAAATAACCATCTTCCTATATGTGATCAATTAATTTGTCTCTTTTGCAGTGAAGCTTCCCACTGCTAACCACTGACCCAACCTTCTCTCCACCTACAACTCTGAAATTTGATGATGCAACCATAAAAGTCAAATCAGAAATAAAATACATAGGCATAACAATAGATCAACAGCTGACCTTCCAATCACATATAAAAAGAATGACTACCTCCGTCTATCGTAAGTTAAGAACTCTGTAACATCTTCAAGTCCTACTAACTCCAGAATTATTCTATGATTACACCTACCCTTGACTATTGTAACATTATTTATCAAGGCCTACCCAAGCATATCCTTCATCCAAATCAGTTGGCTCAATATACTGCAGCATGAATAATTGTTGGAGCCCCTTGCTGAACACACATCACCCCCAACTAATGCAACTGCACTGGCTTCCCATCTCTGCTAGAACCAGATACAAGACCCTCACCACAATATTTCAGATCTTACATAAGAAACCCACCACCTGTCTTCAGAATTTGATATCCATCCCCCAGTTTGAAAGGCTACGAAGAAATAGTACCCTCAATCTACTTGTGATCCCGACCCAGAAATCTAAGAGCAAGCAGTCTACTTGCAATTGAGCACTTACACTATATGCCCCCACATTATGGAACTCTTTACCTCCAACCTTAAGAGGATGCTCAGACTTGACAAAATTCAAAAAGAAATTAAAAATGCATCTTTTCCGAGAGGAATGTAACCAGGGCCGGCACATCCACTAGGCGAGATAGGCAGCCATCTAGGGTGGCCGGCCCAAATGGGTTGCAGTGGCAGTGGCACACATGGGCGGCTGCACTGCCCCCCCTCCCCCCCAGCTACTGCCAATTCCATTTGAGGGGAGGCAGGCAACAGCAATATTTACAAAAGCAGCAGCAGAAACTCTTGGGCCAGCCCTGAATACAACATAACCTTGGAACCAGAAACTAAACCGCCCCAGTCACAAACTGTCAAATCAACCCTATTTTTCACCTTGATAATAGGACACACTACTATACAAATGTTGAACTCTTCATTACCCGCACCCTACATTTTTACTGTATATAGTTCAGAGGGTTAATGTATTTTACTATTATACTGTTTGTTTTCACTGTTTAGTTCCCTGTAAAACAGAATGCTTCCTAAAGCCCTGTTACATATGTTGGTTATCTGTAAACCACTTTGAATGGTAGAAAAGCAGTATAAAAATAAGTTTAAATAAATAAATGTTAATTTGACAGTACATTGAGAGAAGCCAGGGCCGTGAGTGAGTGAGAGTAATCAGCTGCAGTCAGACACAGAGCCAGTGGAGATTTTCTCTGTATATGAAGAACTCTCCTTTCTGACATTGCTCTGAGAGAGACACAAGCACAGAGAATAAGCACTGTGAAACTGAAGGCAGTTGTCTGTGCCCTGAAATGGAGCACAAGGAAAAGACTTGTGGGTCTGTGTGCAAGACACACCCCTCACTGATGCTAGTCTGAGATACAAAGAGTGAGAGCATTCTATTTAATGGACTGTGAAGCACAGCAATCATTTAAAAAAAAACACCACAATTGTCTAAATCATTAGAGGTCATCTGCAGGTGAAAATAGGCAAGGATGCTGATATCAATCTTTCTGCACATGGAATTTCACATTACAAAAATCAAAGTCCCAGATTTTGCCGCTGCCAAAACATTAAAGAAACAGTTACTATTGCAAGGTAAGACACTGGTATTTTTCTATCAGTAGGTTTACCTTTGAAATAAAACAAACTGTATGAAAGAATGGCACAAGTGCCGTATAAAGCGGAGTTACTCACCTGTAACAGGTGATCTCCGGGAACAGCAGGAATTTAGTCTTCACATATGGGTATCGTCGGTACCGACGGAGCCTGCACGGGAACGCTCCCCAGAGTCCAATAGGAACGCTTTTGGGAACATCCCTCAGCACATGCGTGCTGCCTTCCCACCTTTCCAACTGTCCCGCTTCAGTTAAGTTTGTAGCTGAGTGAAAGGATAGAGGGAGAGAGGAAAGAGACAAAGAGATAAAGAGACAACTCCTAGGGGAGGTGGGTGGGTTGTGAAGACTAAATTCCTGCTGTTCCCGGAGATCACCTGTTACAGGTGAGTAACTATGCTATCTCCAGGAACAAGCAGGAATGTAGTCTTCACATATGGGGACTCCCTAGCTGAAGATGCCAGGGAGATAGCCCCAGGAAGGTACCACCCTAGAAGGTGGGATCCTTCCTCCCATGGATCTCTGGCATTCCACCAGGGTCGGTGGGAAGGAGTTGATTTAGGTTTGAAAGAGATTTTGAAGAACAGCTTGGCCAAAGAAGGCATCCTGATGGGAGGCTTTATCCAGGCAGTAGTGGGCTGTGAAGGTGTGCACCGAAGCCCAGGTGACTGCTTGACAAATGTCATTGATAGACACATAGTGGAGATTAGCCATAGAAGTTGCCATGACTCTCACGTTATGAGCTGTGACATGGTCCTGAAGAGGAAGACCCTTACTCTCATAAGCAAAGGATATGCATTGGACAATCCAATTAGATGAAGTTCTTTTGGAGACTGGAAGTCCCAAATGACTAGGGTCAAAAGCTATAAAAAGTTGCAAGGACTTTCTATGTTGCTGTGTTCTTTGTATGTAAAAGGCTAAGGCTCTTTTACAATCCAAAGTATGAAGGTTTCTTTCTGCATTAGAGGCGTGAGGCCTCGGAAAAAATACAGGAAGATAAATTGATTGATTTAAATGAAAAGGTGAAACCACCTTTGGCATAAAGTGTGGATGAGTTCTAAGAACAATCTTATCATGATGAAATCTAGTATAAGGCGGATCAGCCACTAAAGCTTGCAATTCACTAATGTGACGTGAAGAGGTGATTGCAATTAGGAAGATGACCTTCCAGGTCCAAAGCTTAAGGGCTGCAGTAGATAAAGGCTCGAAAAGTGGCTTCATGAGCTGCCCCAGAACTAGATTTAGATCCCATGCCACCGGTGGTGGCTTGATGGGAGGTTTGGTTAATAGAAGGCCTCTCATAAATCTTGATATGAGTGGATGAGAGGAAATTGGTTGTCCATTCAGAGGCTTATAAGAAGCTACAATTGCACCAAGATGAACTCTTACTGAATTGGTCTTTAGACCAGAATTCAATAAGTGAAGGAGATACTCTAGTATCGATTCTAAGGGTATGGCCAGGGGGTTTAATCCCTTCTTGGAACAACATATCGTAAAACGTTTCCACTTGAAGGCATAAGATCTTCTTGTGGAAAGTTTCCTAGAAACCTGAAGGATATCTTTTACCTGTTGGGACAGGCTGAAATCTTGGAGGTCTAAGCCTTCAGCAACCAGGCCGTGAGGTGCAGGGACTGGGGATTCGGGTGCCATAGTGCCCCATTCTCCTGGGAAAGGAGATCTGGAGCATGCCCTAAGTCCAGAGGTGCCGCTTGAGAGAGATGTAGAAGCAGGGAATACCATGTTTGGCATGGCCATCGTGATGCTATGAGAATCATGCGTTCCCTGTCTCTCTGAAGCTTGAAGAATGTTTTTGGGATGAGGGGAATGGGTGGGAAGGCATAAAGGAAGTCCTGACCCCAGTGAAGGAGGAAGGCATCCCTGGCCTGACAGTTGTGAGCCGGAATCCTGGAACAGAACCGGGGAAGTTTGGCATTCAGTGGACTTGCAAAGAGGTCTATGTCTGGAGTGCCCCAGAGATGAAATATCTTTGCCACCTGGTCTAGGTGGAGGGACCACTCATGAGGCATCAGTACTTGACTGAGTTTGTCTGCCCAAAAGTTTTGAACGCCTGGAAGATATACCACTAGAAGGTGAATTTGATGCTCTCTGGCGAGGGCCCACAGTCGTAAAGCTTCATTGCATAATGACAGAGAGCCTGTTCCTCCCTGCTTGTTCACATAGAACATGGCTACTTGATTGTCCATCCGGACTAGGACTGTCTTGTAGCTGAGCTGGGCGTGGAATACTCGAAGAGCTAAATAGATTGCTCTTAATTCCAGGAGGTTTATGTGTAAACCAACCTCCTGTGGAGTCCAAGTGCCCTGGGTAGAGAGATGATTCCGGTGTGCTCCCCAACCCACCTGTGATGCAACTGTTGTTAGGGTGGCCTGAAAGAGGGGTTGATGAAAAGGAGACCCCACTGTCAGATTTTCTAGTGATTGCCACCATTGGAGGGACAAAATTAGTCATGGAGAGATTATTATCTTGTCCGACAAATGACCTGTGGCCTGTGTCCACTGTGTGGAGAGGGTCCACAGAGCTGCTCGCATGTGGAGGGGAGCATATGGGACTACATGAACTGTGGATGCCATATGTCCCAGTAACTGCAGTAGCTCTCGAGCAGTGAGGGAGGATTTGCCTACTGTTTGAGAAGCTAGTTGCATTATGCAAAGACACCGGGCTTGTGGAAGGAAAGCCCTTGCCTGTCTGGTATCTAGACAGGCTCCTATGAATTCTAGGCATTGGGAAGGAACTAGTTGAGATTTTGGGAAGTTTATTACCAATCCCAAGTATTGGAAGATTCACAATGTACAGGACAGTGCAGTGCTGGCCTCTGCAACTGTAGGGGCTCGAATGAGCCAGTCGTCTAAGTAAGGGAAGACGAAAATCCCCAGGGTTCATAGAAATGCAGCTACTACTGCCATGCATTTTGTGAATACCCTTGGTGCTGAAGCCAGACCAAAGGGAAGAACCCTGTACTGGAAATGTTTTCCCCTGAAAAGGAAACGTAAGAATTTCCTGTGATCTGGATGGATGAGAATGTGAGTGTATGCATCCTTTTAAGTCTAGAGAGCAAAGCCAATCCTGGCTTTGAAGGTATGGCAGAAGAGTTCATAGAGAAATAATTTTGAATTTCTCTCGAAACAGATATTTGTTCAATTCTCTTAGGTCCAGAATGGGTCTATGTCCTCCTGTTTTCTTTGGAATAAGAAAATAGGGGGAGTAGAACCCTGTACCCCATTGAGGAATGGGTACTTCCTCTATTGCCCCTTGGGCAAGACGTGTGGAGACCTCGTGATCTAGCAGATTGTCTGCAGAGGTTTGAGAATTGAATTGCTTTAGAATTGTAAGAGGGGGCATGCTGTGAAAATGAAGCTTGTACCCTTCTCCTACAATGAACAAAGTCCAATCTTCTGCTGTTATCTGATGCCATCAGTTGGCAAAGTGGCATAACCTGCCTGGAATATTGGGGGGTTGGAGACCCCTCAGAGGCAAGAAGGCAAAGCTCTCTAGGAAGGAGTCAAAGCCCTTGAGGAGGCTGAACCTGGAGAGCTGGTTGGGCTCTCGGGCCTTTTGGCTTCTTTTGCTGTCTAGTTTGTCCCTTTTGGGCAACCTGACCTTGAGTTTGACTCTGCTGGGTATAGGAAGGATAAAACTTCCTCTTTTTGGTAAAAGAGGGTTTTTTATAAGGCTTCCCTTTCACTGGAGTGGCTGTAGACTTTGACAATCTATCTAAGGTAGAATTGTCAGCATCTAACTCGTTAGCCTTTTCCTGCCAATTCTTGCTGAAGAGATTCTCCCCTGTGCAAGAAATGTTGCCTAACTTGTCCTGTACCAAAGTCTCCAAGTCTGATGCCTGTAGCCAGGCAATCCGTTGTGCGCCAATGGCAATAGCAGAGGTTATGCTGATGCATTCGAAACAGTCAAAGGCTGCACGATTAACAAACTTGGAGACATCAAGAGCATGCTTAACTAGAGCAAGAAAATCTTGTCTCTTGTCATCTGGGAGAAATGGGCTCATAAGTTCCAAGTCTCCGGTGACTTCCTTGAGGAACATTCCCATATATAGGATATATGAACTGATCCTAGCTGAAAGCATGGAAGCTTGAAAGGTTTGGCGTCCAAAAGCATCCAGAGTCCTGCATTCACAGCCTGGAGGATTGGATGCATGCCTCTTTGCACTTTTCATCCTACGCATGGCTGATTCCACTACCATTGAATGGTGTGGCAGCTGAGTTTTCTGAAATCCAGGACATGGCAGAACTCGATACATAGTATCAAGTCTCCTAGAGTGAGGAGAAGTAGTCAGAGGTGTCTCCCACATTCTAAGCATCAAGCTATGCAGAATTTCATGGATAGGCAGAGTGGCTGCCTCCTTAGGAGCTTTAGGATATTGGAGAATTTTCAATTCCTTTGCTCTGGGTTCCTCTTCAGGAGCAACTGTGATTGAAAGACCTTTGGCCATATTACGGATGAAATCCTAAAATGACATGTCCTCTGGAGGTGACATTCTGCGTTGGGGAGAAGAGGGATCTTCTAGGAGGAAACCTCTAGTGCCAGCAGAATTGTCAGAGTCTTCGGAATTGGAGGAATCAAAGTATTCCTGACCCCGATGCTCTTGCAATGCATGATCCCGGTACCGATTGAAGTTGGTACCGAGCTGACCTGGTACCGCTCTGTCAATTCCAGCCAGAGATGGCATGGGAAGAGTTCCCACCGGGGCCGATGCCATCGGTACCAGTATTGTCGGTGTCGGTACCGGTGTCTGTACTGGTGTCGGTACCGGCATCGGTGTCGATGTCGGTACCGGTGCCCGTGGGACCACCGGTACTGAAGCTGAAAGAAGAGCTGCTATGCTGCGCTCGATAGCGAGGAACCTCTGGTCTATCAACGCTGCCGATGCCTGGGTGTAGGTACCGGCAAGGACGGCTGGAACCCCTGAGCATGGCGAGGTTGAGGCCTCGAGAACATCCTGAAGCCCCATCGATGCTTTGGAAGCCGAAGCCTACCGCCAGGGCTGTTTTGCTGGTGTGGTTCCCTCAAGGGCAATGCCTATGGCCTCTCGATGCTTAGCAGGAGAGCTATCCTTTGAGGACCGGCTTTTATGTTTAGTTACCTGAGATCCATGGGCAGAAGAAGAGGCCCTTGACGATGTCGATGCAATGGATCTGGCATCCGAAGAAAAGAGGGTACCGAGCTTTGAAGCCCGGTTTTGTCTTCCTCTTTTAGTCATCCCCATACAGGAGAGACATTCAGTTGGAGAATGTTCAGGTCCTAAACATTTCAGACACCAATCATGGGTGTCAGTGACGGAGATGGTACCGCCACACTTAGTACATTTCTTAAAACCACTAGTTGGTTTTTCCATGTTTTAGGAATATGGAGCCTAGTGCCCAAAATGGCGCCTAGCAACAAAGAGAAAAGTTTCTGAAAAGAAACAGTCTAAGTTTTTTTTTTTTTTAAATGAAAAGAAAAGAAAAGAACCGGTGGTACCGGTAGGCGTCGTGCGGAAGGGAAATGCGACCACAAGAAAAGAAATATGAAGACGGAATTTTCTGCGGTGACAGGGAATAGATCCTGTCGGCTCCGCGGAAAACGAAGAACTGAAGAGGGACAGTTGGAAAGGCGGGAAGGCAGCGCGCATGTGCTGAGTGATGCTCCCAAAAGCGTTCCTATTGGATGCTAGGGAGCGTTCCCGCGCAGGCTCCGTCGGTACCAACGATACCCATATGTGAAGACTACATTCCTGCTTGTTCCTGGAGATCAATCTTACTGTTTTGCTGATTGTTAGTTTTGCCTTAAGTCCTGTCACACTCTGCTGCATATATGGCCTTTTGTCAGAGGGAAAACAGTTTTGAAACTGAAAGTAAAGAGTTTCCCAACAGAGCCTACAAAGTGCCAATAGCTATCTTCAAAGGGAAACTCCTTGTGAAAATCCTGCCATTGAAATAGGTTCAAGGTCAGTGCTGAAAATTGCATGCAGAGATCTGATTAAGCAAATGCAGTACAAAATTTGCTTTTCCTGGCCTAACTCTGCACCTTCTTCTTAGCAGGTAAAAAACAAATGAGTTGTGAATGGAATTGTACTTATCTCCAGGAACAAGCAGGAATGTAGTCTTCACATATGGGTATCGTCGGTACCGACGGAGCCTGAGCGGGAACGCGCCCCAGCATCCAATAGGAAAGCTTTTGGGAGCATCCCACAGCGCCTGCATGCTGCCTTCCCGCCTTTCCCAACTGTTCCTCTCCAGTTCTTCGTTTTCCACGGAGCCGACAGGTCGCACATCCTGTCACCGCAGAAAATATTCCCTTTTATTCTTCTTTTTTGTAGTCACGTCTGCCTTCCCTCGACGCTACACCGGTACCGCCGGTTCTTCTTTCTTGTTTCTTAAATTTTCTCCTCAGGTGCCACGCGCCATTTTGGGCACTAGGCCCAACTTTTCCTTTAAAATGGAAAAACCCGCTTCAGGTTTTAAAAAGTGTTCCAAGTGTGGCGGTACCATCTCCGTCACCGACACCCATGAGTGGTGCCTCAAATGTTTAGGTCCTGACCACTCTATTTCGGAGTGTGTTGCCTGTGGGATGATGTCGAAGAGGGGCCGTCAAAACAGAGCTGCTAAATTTAGCACCCTTTTTCCCTCCGATGCAGCGTCTGTGGCATCAACGTCTTCCAGGGCTTTGTCTTCCTCCCATGGATCTCAGGTAACTAAACATAAATCTGGCTGGTCCTCAAAGGGTAGATCTCCTTCTAAGCAACTTATATTGGCAAAATTGCCCCGGCAGGAGGCTTTGGCTTCCAAAGCACGAACGGGGCTCCAGGATGTTCTCGAGGCCTCAACCTCAGCAGAACTACTGGTGCCATGCTCTGGGGTACCGGCAGCTTCATCCAGTACTGATACCCAAGCATTGGCAGTGTTGATAGACTAGAGATTCTTGGCTATTGAACGCAGTCTGGCGGCTTTTCTCACAGCCTCGATGCCCCTGAAACCGCTTCAGACAATTCAACCGGCACTGGCATCGACTTCGGTACCGGTACCGACTGCATCGACATCGGCAGGTATTCTACTGGGACCGAGTCATGCTTATCCATCTGGTATCGACAAGTTGGTACCAGACCCCTCCGATGCTGACTTCGATCGGTACCGGTACTGTGCCTTGCACGATAACCCGGATCGGAGATACTTTGAATCTTCAGATGAGTCTGAAGACTCTGAAAGCTCAACCGATACCAGAGTACTTCTTCCTGAGGATTCTTCTTCTCCTCAGCGTAGGATGTCTCCTCCAGAGGATATGTCCTTTCAGGATTTTATCCGAGATGTGGCTCGAGGTCTTTCCATTACAGTGGCTCCTGAAAAAGAGCCGAGGGCAAAGGGATTGGAAATCCTACAATACCCTAAAGTTCCCAAGGAGGCAGCTACCTTACCTGTTCATGAGATCTTGCATGACCTCATGTTAAGGATGTGGAAAACACCTCTAACCACTTCTCCTCACTCTCGAAGGCTCGATACCATGTATCAAGTTCCTCCTTGTCCTGGGTTTCAGAAGACTCAGCTACCACACCATTCCATGGTGGTGGAATCAGCTATGAGAAGAATCAAGAGTGCAAAAAGACATGCATCTAATCATCCAGGACGTGAGTGTAGGACTCTTGATGCCTTTGGACGTCAAACCTTCCAGGCTTCCATGCTTTCTGCTAGGATCAGTTCCTATATATTATATATGGGAATGTTCCTTAAGGAGGTCACGGGAGATTTAGAGCTTATGAGCCCTCTCCTTCCTGATGATAAGAGTCAGGATTACCTTGCCCTTGTCAAACATGTTCAGGATGTTTCCAAGTTTGTAAATCGTGCAGCCTTTGACTGCTTTGAGTGCATAAGCAGAACCTCTGCTATTGCCATAGGTGCATGTAGGATTGCCTGACTCCAGGCATTTGACTTGGAACTTTGGGTACAGGATAAACTGGGGAATATTCCTTGCACAGGAGAGAATCTCTTTGGCAAGAATTGGCAGGAAAAAGCTAATGAGATAGACGCTGACAATATCACCTTGGATAGATTGTCTAAATCTACAGCTGATCCTGCAAGGAAAAAATCCTACAAGAAACCATTCTTCAGTAAGAAGAAGACGTTTTACCCCTCCTATACCCAGCAGGGGCATCATTTAGGTCAATCTGCCCAAAAGGGACAGCAGCAACAACCTAGGCAATGAAAAACAAAAGCTGCTAGGCCTCAACCGGCTCAGCAGACTCAGCCTCCACAGGGGCTTTGACTCCTATCTAGAGAGCTTTTCCTTCCTGGCCCTGAACGGCCCAGAGCCTTCCACCATTCCAGGAAGGTTATGTCATTTTGCCCCTAGATGGGGGCAGATAACAGCAGAAAATTGGACTCTGTCCATTGTAAGAGAAGGGTACAAGCTTCATTTCCTCAGCATGCCCTCTCCTACAATGGTAAGACAGTTCAATTCTCAGACCTCTCTCAATGCCCAGTTAGGTCAAGAGGTCACTTTGCTTCTTGCCCAGGGGGCAATAGAAGAGGTACCCATTCTCCAACAGGGTACAGGATTCTACTCCCCCTATTTCCTTATTCTAAAGAAAACAGGAGGAAACAGACCCATTTTGGACCTCAGAGAATTGAACAAATTCCTGTTCAAAGAGAAGTTCAAAATGATTTCTCTAGGAACTCTGCTGCCATACCTTCCGAGTCAGGATTGGCTTTGTTCTCTAGATCTCAAGGATGCATACACTCATGTTCTCATCCATCCAACTCATCAGAAGTTACTTCACTTTCTATTTCAAGGGAAGCACTACCAATACAGGGTTCTTCCTTTTGGCCTGGCCTCGGCACCAAGGGTGTTCACAAAATGCATGGCTGTGGTCGCAGCATTTCTTCGCACCCTGGGAATATTCGTCTTCCCTTACTTAGACAACTGGCTCATTCGAGCCCCTTCAGAGCCAGAGGCCAGGATTTCTCTCTTTCACAGAATGCGCATCCTTCAGTATTTGGGACTTGTCATAAACTTCCCAAAATCCAACCTTGCTCCCACTCAGTTTCTAGAGTTTATAGGAGCTCTGCTGGATACTAGATAGACAAGGGCCTATCTTTCACAGCCCCGCTGCCTTCACATTGTGCAGTTAGCTTCCCAAGCAGTGCTAAAGCCTCACCTCACTGCTCAGGAAATGTTGCAGTTGCTAGGCCACAAGGCATCCACCGTGCATGTGGTTTCTTATGCTCGCCTCCATATGAGGGCAGCCCGGTGGACTTTATCCACTCAATGGACTCTGGCATCAGGTTGCCTGTCAGGCAAAATAACAAACTCAGATTGTCTTATTTTGTCCCTCCAATGGTGGCAGTCACCCCAAAACCTTTTGGTGGGGTCCCCTTTCCAACAACCCCCACCCCAGCCACTCTGAAAACAGATGCCTCACAGGTGGGCTGGAGAGACACATGCAAGGCCTCTCTACCCAGGTTACCAGGACTCCACAGGAGACCTATCTACACATCAATCTCCTGGAACTCAGAGCAATCTTCCTTGCTCTTCGAGTATTCCACACCCAGCTCAGCTACAAGACAGTCCTAGTTCAAACGGACAATCAGGTAGCCATGTTCTATGTGAACAAGCAGGGTGGAACAGGCTCTCTGTTTCTCTGCAACAAAGCTTTGCGACTATGGGCCTTCGACAGAGAGCATCATATTCATCTCCTTGTGATGTATCTTCCAGGCATTCAAAACTCTTGGGCAGACAGACTCAGTCGAGTTCTGCTTCCACATGAATGGTCTCTCCATGCATACTAAGTGGCCAAAATTTTTCAAATTTGGGGAATCCCAGACATAGACCTCTTTGCAAGTCCACTAAATGCCAAACTTTCCCGGTTCTGTTCCAGAATTCTGGCTCAAGGTTGTCAGGCCAAGGATGCTTTCCTCCTCCATTGGGGCCAGGACTTCCTGTATGCCTTTCCACCCATTCCCCTAATTCCCAAAACCCTGTTCAAGCTTCAGAGAGACAGAGGTCATATGATTCTCATAGCTCCACATTGACCACGGCAAATGTGGTACCCTATGCTCCTACATCTCTCTCAAGCTACGCCTCAGGAGTTAGGATCTGCTCCAGATCTCCTTTCTCAGGAGGACGGGATGCTGTGGCATCCCAATACCCAGTCTCTCCATCTCAGGGCCTGGTTGCTGAAAGCCTAGAACTTCATGGTCTTAACCTTTCTCAGCAGGTAAAGGATATCCTTTATGCTTCCAGGAAACCTTCCACAAGACGCTCTTATGCTTTCAAGTGGAAAAGATTTACCATATGGTGCTCGCAGAAGGGTCTTGACCCTCCTGCGATACCTCTGGAAATCATTACTGGAGTATCTCCTTCATTTGTCTAATACAGGGCTTAAGACCAATTCAGTGAGAGTTCATTTGAGTGCTATTGCAGCTTCTTTCAAGCCTCTAAATGGACAACCTATTTCCTCTCATCCTCTCATAGCGAGATTTATGAGAGGCCTTCTTTTAACAAAGCCTCCCATTAAGCCACCACCGGTGGCATGGGACTCAAATCTGGTTCTTGGGCAGCTCATGAAGCCGCCTTTTGAACCATTAGCTACTACCTCTTTGAAATTCCTTTCCTGGAAGGTCATCTTTCTTATTGTAATCACATCAGCACGTCGCATAAGTGAATTGCAAGCATTGGTAGCTGATCCTCCTTATACAAGGTTCCATCATGATAAGGTAGTCCTTAGGACTCATCCACACTTTATGCCAAAGATGGTATCACCTTTTCATTTAAACCAAGCGGTTTACCTTCCTGTATTTTTCCCAAGGCCTCATGCCTCAAATGCAGAAAGGAATCTTCATACTTTGGACTGTAAAAGGGCTTAGGCATTTTACTTGCAAAGGACACAGCAACATAGAAAGTCCTCTCAACTCTTTGTTGCTTTTGATCCTAGTCATTTGGGACTTCCGGTCTCCAAAAGAACACTGTCCAGCTGGATTGCACAGTGTATTTCTTTTGCCTATGAGAGTAAGAACTTTCCTCTTGAAGGCCATGTCACAGCTCACAATGTGAGAGCCATGGCAACCTCTATGGCTCATCTTCACTCTGTGTCTATCGACGACATCTGTCAAGCAGCTACTTGGGCCTCGGTTCATACCTTCACAGCCCATTACTGCTTAGACAAGGACTCCAGATGGGATGCCTTGTTTTGTCAGGCTGTTCTTCAACACCTGTCCCATACTTAATCAACTCCTACCCACCATCTCTGGTAGGATGCCAGAGATCCATGGGGGGAAGTGGAGCCCTTTCACAAGGGCACACAACCTCTGGGGTTTCTCCCTGGCATCTGCAGCTAGGGAGTCCCCATATGTGAAGACTACATTCCTGCTTGTTCCTGGAGATAGCATAGTGTGATGAGGTGAGTGCAGCCCAGCTAGGGAAAGCTGAAAAAAAGAAGGATTTTTTTTCATTGCGGGGGATGGGAGCACAAAATCCTAGGCTCCATACTAGAAGCACTGAAAGAAACCTAGAGGGCAGAGCTAAGCGTAAGCCAATCACAGACCACAGGACAACCCTGCAGAGGAGTAGGAGGTCCAAGTGGGAGGAGCTAGGAAGGGAGTTGCCCAGCTCAACAGTTAACAGAGGAAGAACAAACAAAAGAGAGAGGCACAGTTTGAGTTTGCAGGAGGAGGAAGGAGCTGTGAGCAGAAGGTCCAGGAGGAGTGCAGGAGCAAGCACCAGTGGCAGCTGCAGTTCAAGGCCTAGCCCAGGTTCAAGTCCAATTCCCAGGAGGCACAGACAGGAGAGATCTGGGGCCAAGCTGTGGAAAACCCTTGCAGCCAAGGAGAGCAGCAAATGGAGGAACCATTACAAAGGCAGCCAAGAAAGGTACACAGGGAATGAGCAGGGCCACCAGAATAGTTCTTGCTCTGACTCGGAGGAGACTTTCATACACCTGAAGCCTCAGCACAGCAAGAAGTATCTCAGGAGGGAGGTTAAGCAGGAGAGACACACAGGAGACCGGCTTGGAGGAGCCAAGGCCAGGCAGTGTGAGAGACTGTTTAACATTGCAAAGACTCTTAAGGAAAAGTTACCAGAGCACTTCCAAAGAGCACCTAGCTGTAGCTCACTGGAGAGCATGGAAGTAGGCCCTGAAGAAAGTGTTGTTGAGTCAGAAACTTCTGAGATGGAATGTGAGCTGTGCACTAAAATATAATAGTAATGTGTGTTAGAAAACACTGAAATACAAAAGGAAGCTGTTGCAAGTTAAAGCAGTTCCAAGAGTTGAAAGAGAAGAGTAACCCTGAAGACAAGAGGTTAGGAATCTCTCTCTTAGGAAGCTAAAACTGCAAAACTTTAGTGAAGGCCCAAACAGCTAGAACTGTTTGTATGGGCGTGGCAACAGCAGGTTGGAAGCTGTGAAGAGTTTTTACAAATGCTTTGGTTTTGTAAGTGTCAAGCAAGTGCAGTGAAGAATAGAAACTGCTGTGAGTTTTGTTTGGACATTTTCATTTGGAGAAATTATCCTGTATTTCTTTTGTCTGGAAAAAGTGCTTAAAGAATTTTTATGTTCATCACTTGCCAACTTTGGAAACCGAATAAAAATTTCCTGTGCGCTTTAAATAACCACTTGGCTTTTCTTATTGACACAACTACAACCCTCGAAGGGATACAGATGGCCAGCCGTCCCTACTAGGCAACCGCCTGGTAGGGGCGCGAGCGTCACAATAGTTACTCACCTGTAACAGGTGATCTCCGGGAACAGCAGGAATTTAGTCTTCACAACCCACCCACCTCCCCTAGGAGTTGTATCTCTCTATCTCTCTCTTTCTTTCTCTCTTTCCCTCTCTCTTTGTCTCAGCTTTAAACTCAACTGGAGAGGGACATTTGGGAAAGGCAGGAAGGCAGCATGCAGGTGCTGTGGGATGCTCCCATAACCTTTCCTATTGGATGCTGGGGAGCGTTCCCGCGCAGGCTCTGTCGGTACCGACGATACCATATGTGAAGACTAAATTCCTGCTGTTCCCGGAGATCACCTGTTACAGGTGAGTAACTATGCTTTATCTGCAAGGGGTGGGGGAGGGGGTGCATAATCAGACTGCATATTTAGGTTAAAAACATGATTATTGTTCTCCCCATATAATCAGTACATGTATGCTTTTGTACATGGTTAATACTGGCCTTTCTAAATTAAGCTTGGTTTAATGCCCCCATCTGGCTTAACTTGAGGCTAGAATTATTAAAGTAAGTTAAAGCAGTTAACTCACATCATTAATGTAGATCTGATTGCCTAAGATGAGACCTGTAGTAAGTAGTACTTGTTAAAGTGCTGCAACACGCTTTAGTAAATCCAGCCCTCTGACTTCATTGTATTTCCAAGAGCAGACCACAGTGTTTTTATGCATTATAAATATGTTAGTCTCCTTTTGTCTGCATTTTTTATTCCCATTCCCTACTTTAAATCTCTGATGTCCTCCTCTAATGTGTTCCCAGCATGCACTCTGCTGCTGAAAGAATACACAGTGCTACTGCTCTGCTCACTCAATGTGGTCCGAATTTAATATATTCTTGAGGGCAGTTGTCTTGACTGCAGAAAATTCATAGAACAGAGACTTCAGTAAAAGGGAAGACCTCAGTCTTTAGATCAGTCTTTGCAAGCTGCATTGTTTTTGATGATCAGAGATGTTTACATTTATTATTTATTTAGTTTTATGCAGCCTCTTAGCCTGGTCACTTTGAAAAGATAAATTATATCACTGGGACAAAAAAAGAAGAGTAAAACTCCAGAATGATTAAGAACGCATAAAACAGCGAAAGTGCAAGATCAAAACTAATATTTTGAAATGAGGTAAAGGCTAACAGACTCAGAAGCACTCATAGAGACCCTGTGATATGGATGCCTCCTTGCCGTGCTTCTGCTCTCCCTGGAGTCCTCATGTAGCATTGCCAGCACAGACAAAGTGTTCATTTCCTCCACACTAGTGAACTCCCACCCACCAACACCCTAGTGCAATGCACCGCCAACATCCTTCAGCATCCCACCACTGAAGGAGAGTAAGCAAACCAACAGATACAAAGGCATGGAGATTAACCTTTAGTGTCAGTCTGCAAGACATTGCTGATCCCAGAGTGGTATTTGCATTTGCGGCAGCCTTCAATGTCATAATGAATGGACCTCTGAAGCGCACTGGGAAATAGACTTTCTTAGGTCTGATGCAAAGTCACTAGAGCACAATGAGATGGAGTCCTGGGGAATGACAGCAGCCCTGAGGAAGTAAGATGGTAAAGCAAGAAGAGCAGCCTCTCCTTTCGAGGTGTGCTGGATATTAAGATTGCTTCATATTTGGTATTATGTCAGCGGACTGTGAACACTGACTACCAGTGCAATTCACTGATGAAGTCGATGGAGAAGTATTCCCTGGTATATTTGAGAATGATCTTCTGTTTAAGCTTGTGCACCCTCATGAGTGCTGACTCAAAAGAAAAAGGGAAAAGATTGACAGGAACAATTTTTTTACAAACACAAACTGCCTTGCAGCAACTTTTACTAACCTAAAGTTTGAAATATTGTCCTATTAGCTATTGTCATTAACTGTTCCAGCCCACCTACCTATGAACATTTATGACTTATTCCGTTCCGACATACAAACCATTCACTGCTATGCATCCTACTGATATGAAGAAACTAGCTAGATTTGCTGCTATTATAACTGACATTTGAGATATTCTACCCTTAAAAAAATATATCACACTCAACTAATTATCAAGAATGAACTAGATTTCCTGATGATCAATTTAAAGGTAATTAATAGAGCTTAGACACAGTAGCCAGAAGCTAGACAATTTAATCTTGAAAAAAAAAAGCTCTCCTGCATTCATAATCTCATTTTTTCTTGATTTAGTTACCAAGTGCACCTACAATTACCTCTTTTGTAAGGCTGATTTACTGACAAATGAAGCTGTGCTTTATACAGTTACCACAGAACATGTTGAAGCAGTAAATAATCATCTAAAATCTTTGCCAAACAGTTCATAAAATCCTCTGCATTTGCTCATTAAGCCCAATCGAGGCCTTGATTTTACATAAGTTCCTGTGCCTCTAGCTCTCAGTACCTGCTCCTCCATCTGAAAATCTCCTGAAAATGAAAGCCCGCAAATTGAACTAAAAAATTAACAATATAAACAGAGAGTGCATTGTGCACAGACCTTTCTCCTATACGTTGTTGGATTTTTTTTATACTATCAATTTAATCAGAAAGACTGAGAAAAACAAATTCCTGACAGGGAAGAAAGTCACTACCTCCTCATTAGTCAGGCAGGAAAGAAGCCAGAAAGATAATACCCTTGGGCCATGTTGTCTCTGATTTAAAGAATGACATCTAGGGATGATGAAGAAGAATATTAACACAAAAGGGGGGGGGGGGCCTTAGGCTGATGTTCAAGAGGCCATTCAATTGGCTAAAGCTGACATGGCTTAGGTATTGCCTTCCTCTGGCCCCATTTCTGATTTCCAAGGGTAGTCTGGCTGCTGTTTCATAAGTTGGCAGGGTAGCCATTGCAGCATGTACCGATTGTCAAAATCACCTGCAGTTTTTTATTTCTACCCACATTCTTCCTATTACATCAATTAGGCCCATGCATATTATAAAAATGCATAAGAAAAAGAAAGGAAAATAAGCACTAAAAAACTGGCAGGCATGTTTACTAAGGGGAGTGCCCATAGCACGCGGTCGGACCACGAAACCTGTGCGGAAGCCAGGGTCATGTTCAGGAGATGCGTGCATCCATCCCCTGCCGGTTGGCATGTTGCTTATGTATGGCACTGTGGAATCCAGCACACAGGTGCACTCAACGACACCCACTGAGATGGCGTTACGTGCACCCATAATGCTCATGATAATCGCCACATTTATCCATATAGTGATGGTTTTCAGTCGCTATCTGGATAGGTTATCTGGATAGCTTGGGTTGCAGAAGAAAAGCTGGCCTAAGCTGCAATGCAGATAGCTTCTTCGGAGAGTGACTGAAAATTGCCACTATCCAGATAGGTGTGTAGTGATTATCCAGATAGAGGCTATGTGTTTTGATATTTAGTGGGGGCCACTATCTGGATACTGCTACTGAATATCCAAAGGATATTTAAATACCATGGTTGATGGCTGCAGTGTTTAAATATCTTGAATTTTAAATATCTGCCCCTTTGATTTTTAATAACCTTTCTTGTAAAACAGATGATACCTACCAGTTTATTAATTATGAAGGCTGAAACCTGCATGTGTTTTATTTTTTTAAAGGAGGATGTCATACAAATTAAACATGAAAAACCATGAAATTTCAGTGTTTTTCTGCATTTGGAAGCTAGCAAAGGAATGAGAGGCAGAGAGAATATGAAGAGTACAGAGGATGGAAATGGGAGGCCAGGGAGTAGACAAAAAGGTGAGAATAAGAGGCTAGATCAGAGATGAAAAACAGAGGAGAGAATGGGAGCACTAAGGAGATATGGGGAGATAACCTGGGGGCTGAGAGAAGGAGCTGCTGCTACTACTAATAATTTATTTATTTATCTTTCTTATATACCGCGCGCTTCTGTATCAGTGCGGTTTACATCAAAACATAACTGTCCAGCACAGGTGGTCTGCACTGGATTTACAATATAACGTGGGTATATGTACAGGTAATAACAGGGTAACTATATACAGCTATATACAGGTAACTTACAGCATACGTTTGGAAATGATTCAATTGTGTCCTATCGGCTCAGCTGAGTATTGGCTGATAGTAGGGTAATAAGAGATACTATTTGTCAGGATGATCCATGTCCGGCATGCTTGGTTTCAATCTTACGTGGATGTTACTCACGGGTTGTTTATGTGGGTCACTGGGCGTGGCTTTCTGTGGGGAGTGGCCCTGGTCAGTATAGTACTGTAGGAAGAGATGATGTTTAAGTGCCTTTCTAAACTGGGAGATGACCTTGATAGCCCTGATAGCAGGGGGAAGGGCATTCCAGCAGGTAGGTGCATATAGTGAAAAAGCCCTGGATCTTGCTGCTTATGAGCATTTTGTTATCTGCCTTGGTAGAATCAAAGTATTTATAGCGGCTGATCTTCTCGTTCTATTAGAGGGTGTCATCTGGATAAGATCTATGATTGATGTAGAGGAGCAGTTGTTAATGGCTTTGAATGTAAGTGTAAGCACCTTAAATGTTATCCTGCTTTGGACCGGAAGCCAGTGCAGTTGTTTTAATATTGGTGTTATATGTTCCTTCCTTGGTGCCCCTTGCAGAATTCTGGTGGCTGCATTCATGGCTAGTTGCAGCGGGGTTATGGTGGCTTTTGGAAGGCCGTGTAATATGGCGTTCGCGTAATCAAGATGTGGGGTTACAAGAGCTTGGTAGACAGATCGAAAATCTTCAGGTTCCAGGAGCGGTCTCAGCTGGCGAAGTGTTCTAATCTTGTTGTAAACTGCTTTTACCATATTGCTTATCTGGTCCTTCATATTGAGCTGTTGGTCAGTGATAACTCCAAGGTACCGGATAGATGATTTGCTTGTGAGTTCAGCATCTCGGACCTTCAGGGAGCTAGGTGGAGTGAATGATGAATTCCTTGTGAGGAAAAGGACCTCTGTTTTTTTAAAGTTTATTTTTAGCTTCTGTGAATGTAGCCAATCCGTGACCGCATCGAAACAGGCAGAGAGGGGTGCAAGGTCTGGTTTGTCCAATAGGAAAGGCATGTAGAGGAGGACATCATCGGCATAGATCATGCAGTTAATGTTGAAGGAGTGGATAATATTAGATAAGGGCTGCATGTAAATGTTGAATAGTAGTGCTGACAGTGATGATCCTTGGGGAATGCCTTTTTCTTGGAGAAAAGGTGCGGATGTAGAGGGGCCGGAGCATACATGTTGCCATCGATCTGTTAAATATGATGCACACCATGATAATGCGTTTCCCTGGATGCCCTTCTCGCTGAGGCGGGAGAGAGGTATTTCATGACATACCGTGTCAAAGGCTGCCGCAATATCCAGGAAGATCAGTGCAAACCTTTGTATGATGTTGTCCAATCCAATGATAAGCATGTTGAATAACGTGGTCATGAGTGTTTCAACACCATGTGCTTCACGAAAGCCATGTTGGCAAGGGTCGAGGGGTGCACTTATTTCAATATGATGGTGAAGTTGTTGTTGTACAACCTTTTTGATAATTTTTGCCAGAAGCAGGATACTTGATATCAGCCTGAAGGAGTCCATTCTTGCTGAGTCCAGTTTGCTATTCTTTAGTAGCGGTCTTATCGCTGTCTGTTTTTAGGCTATTGGGGAATGTACCCGTTGAGAAAGATAAGCAATGAGTTTGGAGAGGAAGAGGCTGAGTTCGGTCCTCAGAGTTTTTATCCAAAATGCCGGACATGGGTCATTCGGTGCAGTGGTGGTGTTTATGGAAGAGACGATGTCCTGTATGTTTCTTGCCGATGGAGCGGAGAACTCGGTGATGGTTTGTTTGGTGAGAGTTGTTGTGGTATGTGGATGGGTCATTAGGGAGGAATTATTTGCGATACAAGTGTTGGACTGGTTTGCCTTGGTATGCAGGAAGTCGGCATATTCTTGAGGGTCAGGGAGGACTGGTTGAGTGGACGAGGGCTCTTTTGCTAAGGTCTTAACTATGCTAAAGAACTCATGAGGCTTGTTTATAGAGCGTTGTAGTAACTCTGCATGGAATTGTTTCATTCTTGCTGTTACGTCTGCTTGGTGTCTTTTGAGATGTTCATTGTAGAGTTCGAGTTTTTCTGTTGAACGGGATCGTCGCCATGATCTTTCGAGTCTTCTGAGTTTGAGAAGTGATTGGAGTTCGGGGGAGAACTAGGGTGCATTTTTCCTTGTTCTCACTACGTTATTGGTAATAGATATTTTGGATTCGGCATCCAGGCATGTATTCCATGAGGTGATCATGTCATCAAGGCATTGAGAGGGAGGGTTTTGGAGCGGCTGAATTCTCATCATGGTTTCATCCAAATTGAAATGTCAGAACCGTTTTGTGAGAGATACTGTAGGTTTACTTGTGGTCTGGTTCACATTTTGTGTTTGGTGTGAAGGTATCTGGAAAATTATCAGGCTGTGATCGGACCATGGTACTGGTTTTTACAGTGGGGTTGGTCTTTAGTGAAGCGTTGATTATATCTTTTGGGGCGAATATTAGGTCGAGTTTATTTCCTTTTACATGTGTGGTGGAGTTCACTAGTTGGATATAGCCTAAATCGCTGAACGCTTCTATAAAGGCCTCAGCGTGGTTGTCCTGGAGTGAGGGAAGGTTAAAATCTCCCATCACCCAGTTTTGGGAACGAGGGTTCAGAGGATTTCCAGCAGTGTCTATAATGGTGGCTAGATCATCTGGAGAGGGTGATGGGGCCCTATAGAACAAACTAATGTTGCTGTATTTATTTGATATGGTGATGGAGTCTAGGTTCGTAGTACTACTGGCAGAAGTGATCTGGTATTGTAGTTCTTGCTTTGTTAGAATGAGTACTCCTTCACCTCGTCTGTCAGACCTGTAACAGGGATGGATGGCGAAGTTTGGAGGGATCAGCTTGGGTAAGATGATTGCATCAGATGTGGACAACCACGTCTCGGTGATGAGGAGGAGTCCAGGTCATGGGCCGAGATTAGATCTGCTGCTGCAGGCCATTTATTCCTGATCGACCGTGCATTTATGGGTGCACAGTTCAGGTTGCGGGAGATGGTGTAGCCTACCTCTTGGGGCAGATTTTTTTGCTGGATGGCGACGTAGATTAAGTGAGGACTTGGTTGATGTCCTGTGGTATATGGCAGATGATAGGGAGGGCATGACCAATTCCTCCATGCTCCTTGTAACACTGGGATGGGGTTGTGCTTGGCGATGAGGGCTAAGGTGCTATGTGACAGAACTAGTAATAAACAGCATATGGCATATGTAACTTGGTGATAGATCATTTTGGATTTTTACGTGGTTTGATAGCGTGGAAGTTTGACTTATGGTATCCTCTACTCTTTCAGGCAGGGAAGAGGGGAGAATGCTTTGTATGTTAGTTATATGGAAGCAGGAGTGGTAGTAGATGAGTAAGTACAATGTGTTAAACTGGGATCTCCAGGCAGCAATATGCAAACAAATGACTATCTATCCAGCGTTGTGCGAGTAATTTGCTACCAAGACAGCAATATGCAGGTTACTTGTTATCCCGACAGACCGTAGCAATCAATTGGTTATCTAGACAGTAAAATGCAGCTAATTGTGTTATGTGGACAGAACACTTTAAGGTAACATGCTCAGCTACAATATAGATAGGCTATCTAGCTAATTACATGCAATGAGTCAGCAAATCGTTACATTGTAGACAATGGCAGGAGGATAGTTTAAGTGGATGCAAAGAATGCAGGGTCATCGACTACAAAGGAATGGTCAAAGGTGTGCTGTGTTTTCATCTAAAAAAGAAAAAGAGTTAAATATTTGGAGCTAATTCAGGACTAGAGCTGCATAGAATCTCACCATCGGTCTTGCGATTATGTCGGAGGCAAATTTTTGAATGGTTTATATATTATATATTTATATAGCGCTACAAGGCATATGCAGCACTGTACAGATACATAAAAAGAAGACAATCTCTGCTCGTTAGAGCTTACAAACTAATCAAAACAGACAGTACAGTATAAGAGAAGCAAACGGTTCATATAGGGGAAGGAGACACAAGGGAATTGGGATCCAAAAGCAGCCTCAAAGAGATGAGTTTTTAACATGGATTTGAAAAGGGGGGAGAGATGAGACCTGACATATAGATTCAGGAAGTTTGTTCCAGGCATAAGGAGCAGCAAGGTGAAAAGATCAAAGTCTGGAGTCGGCAGCGGAAGAAAAGAGCATAGAAAGAAGAAAGCCAGAGGAAGGGTGGATTTCACGAGGTGGGGTGTAGAAAGAGAGGAGAGAGGAAAAGTAGTGAGGGGCAGTAGAGTGAATGCATTTATAGGTCAGAAGGAGAAGTTTGAATTGGATACAGAAATAGAAGGGGAGCCTCCTTTTTACCATCTGGGAGTGGAGCTGCCTATCGGAGAGTGAAGGAGGAGTGTGCGTGCCCTGCTGAGGGCTGTTGGAGTGCGGGGACTACCTTGCTGCTACTGCCGGTCCACTGCAGGCACTCCTCGGTCAGCCTGCTACTCGAGGGGACCTTCTTCTGTATAAAGTGGTGACCTGTTTTCTCCGCGACTGTGGAGCGCGGCCGTGGGGCGTGTATGAAGGGGCGTGTCTAAAGGGGCAGGTTCTGCCCCTTAGACGCCCCTTCGTCGCCGCATTGACGCCGGAAGTAAGAGGAGCTGTATATCTTGTTGGTTTGAAGTTGTGTCTGCACTGTGAGTTTGGCTTTACTTTTGGTTTGTCGTTTATATTAGTGTTTGCTTATTATGGGTAAAAGAAAAGCTAAGCCACAGGGTAAGGTCCAGTCGGCTGATGCTGGTGGGGTGAAACCAGTCGGCCCTCTGGACAAACACTTTGTTCCTGTGCCTCTTGCACAGTCCTCACCGGAGGGGGTGTCCCTGAGCCTGGGAGGGAGATCTCCTCCCCCCTGCCCTGTCGTTGATAATATGTGTAATTCAGGGGTTTCTTCTCAGTTTAGTAGGGATAAGGCTGCAATTAAGTTGACTTCTCTGGTTCAGTTGGCAGTACTGGAGGGTTCAAATGAGCTACCAGTTTTGTCTTCTGATACTGAAGTTACCTTAAAGGATTTATGGGGGGCTTTGAAGTGCATAGATGCTAAAGTGTCTACTACTTTTAGTTCCTTAGCGTCCTTCTCACAAGATGCTGCAGTGGCTATGCAGCAACTTGATAAGAAGGTATCTTTGCTTGATAAGGCAGTTGATAAATTGGAATCTCAGGTGCTCCCACTCCAGTCCATAAATGTGATGGGTATTAAGGATTCTATGATACTGCATTCTAAGCTGGAGTCACTCGAGAATTCCATGCAGTCCTGTAACTTGAGAATTTTGAATTTTCCTTATACCTCTCTATTGTCACCTAAGATTTTGTTTGACAAATATGTGAAAGAAGTTCTTGCCTTATCAGATATTATAGAGGTTAAGCAGATATATTACATTCCCTCTGGCACTAAAAAGCCAAATGCTGTAGATGCAGAATTTGATGAGATTGTTCCTAGTGTGGCCAATCTTACTGCTTTTCTGGAGGACTCATCTGATAATATCACTGTGCGATCTACTTTGCTGGTCACTCTATTTTCTGTTGTGGTAAAACAATGTATATTAAAAGCTTTTTTTAAAGTGAATCTATATTTACCTTTGTATGCACCTTACTGCTTTTCATGCTTATATGGTTGTGTTTGCTTGAACGTATCGTTGTCTGTTGTGTGTTGTTGGCGAAAATCAATAAAATACATTTGAACTAAAGTGAAGTCAGCTTTATTTTGTGGTCAAAAAGTTAACATTTTCCCAGATGTTTCACGTAGCACCCAGATGCGGCGAAGGCAATTTCTATCTCTTAAGCCTCAAGTCGTGGCGTTGGGTGCTACGTTTTTCTTACGTTTTCCATGTAAGTTCCTAATTAATTTTGAAGGTACTTCGTTTGTTTTTCAAGATGTAACTCATTTGGAAAAATTTTTGATTGATCAGCAGGGCTCAGCAGGGTTAGATAGCATTGATATTAGTTCCTCCTGATATGTGGCCTTTTTGGCTTGTTTTCCTGCTTTAATTATTATTTCCTTGTTGTGTTGGTTGTAGTTGGCTCCCATGATGTGGTCTACATATGCTGTTTATTGTTCTTGTATGTTGAGTTTCCTGTAATGTATATCGGCAATGTGTCCTGTATTTAATTTGGTTATTGTATATGACTGAAAAACCTTAATAAAAAAATATAAATAAATAAATAGAAGGGGAGCCAATGAAATGATTTGAGAAGAGGGGTTATTGGGGCTGGCAGAAGATTAGCCATGCAGCAGAGTTCTGAACAGATTGAAGAGGAGAGAGATGACTCTGAGAGAGACCAGCAAAGAGGAGGTTGCAATAGTCAAGACAGGAGGTGACTAAAGAATGGATAAGAGTTTTAGTAGTGTGTTCCGAGGAATGGCCTAATTTTGTTAATGTTATAGAGAAAGAAATGACAGGTTTTAGCTATCTGTTGGCTATGTGTGGAGAAGGAGAAGGAAGGGTCAAAGATGACCCCAAGGTTGCGGGCTGAAGAAACAGGAAGCATAAGAGTGTTATCAACAGAGATAGAAAAAGGAGCAAGGTGGGGGGGGGGGGGTTAGGTGGAAAAATAAGAAGTTCAGTCTTGACCATGTTCAATTGTAGATAGTGGTGAGATATCCAAGCAGCGATGTCAAAGAAGCAGGCAGAGATATGAGCTTGGAGTGTAAGAGAAATATCAGGTGTAGATAGATAGATCTGAAAGTCATCAGCATAATAATTACCGAAAGCCATGGGAAGAGATGGGAGCACTAAAGAACTGGATATAGAGAGTAAAAAGGAAAGAGCCCAGAACTGACCCTTGCGGTACATCAACTGAGAGAGGGATGGCAGTAGAGGAGGATCCTCCAGAACAAACACGGAAAGAGAGATGGGATAGATAAGAAGAGAACCAGGACTGCACAGTGCCCCTAAAATCAAGAGAGGAAAAAGTGTCGAGGAGAAGAAGGTGGTCAACTTTATCAAAAACAGCAGAAAGATCGAGAATAATGAGAACTGAGTAAAGACCCTTAGGCCCGATATTCGAAGTGTTACGCATGGGCTAGATGCTGAAAAAGATGACTTACCCATGTAAGGACACCATAACCAGGTATAGCAGATATTCAACAAAACAGCTTGCATCTAAAATCTGCCAAAACCAAGCAATGCTAATCAGATATCCATGAGGATGTAATGGGGTGTGGTGGAGGCGTGGCCCTATCATACCCATGTAATGCCAATATTTGAAAGCGTTGGGCAGCACCAGAAGATGCTATAAACTATGTAAGCCTAGGCGAGAGTTTGTACTAGTAGAACCACATATTATGAAGAGACATGACATCGAGAAAATTATCTGCTAACCGGTGTAGAAGAGAAACCGTGCAGGACTGCCAGAGATGCTATGTGGGCACTGCACAGGATCCTCCAGAGGTTGAGAAGCACTCAACAAGCCTGGGCACAGGGAAGTGTGTTATGCCAAATGCAGGGATACAGCAGCAGGCAGTGGCCCAGCACCCCGGGTGCTAGTATCGGGCCCCACATGAGCTACCTGCAACTCACAGAGGAGGAGGTATATCAGCTGTACCGGCTTGACGGTGGCACAATCACAGAGCTGTGCACCATCCTCGGTGGGGACCTGGAGCCATCCACAGCTAGAAGACAGGCACTGCTAGTGGCAGTGAAGTTCACCACCACCCTTGGCTTTCTGGCGACTGGGAGCTTTCAGCATGTTGTTGGAGCAACAATTGACATTATGCAGTTGTCAACATGCCACTGCATAGATGCTGTCACCAGAGTCCTGCTGCAATGAATGGGGCACCTCATCACATTCCCCAGGGCACCACTTGAGTGACAGGAGATGATGCAGGCCTTCTATGACATTGCAGGATTTCCAACAGTCCTCAGCATGATCGATTGCATGCATATTGCACTGAGGGCTCCCAGACAGGACCAGAGAGCCTTCAGGAACTGGCACAATTACACATCTATGAACATGCAGATGGTGGTGAATGCCAACATAACCACCACCAATGTGTGCGCAAAGTATCCAGGTTCATGCCATGATGCCATCATACTCATACTTGCCCAGTCCAATCTGGGACATGCAGCAGCCAGTGGAGACAACTTGGAGATGCCTGATTGCTTAGTGAGTGGACACAGCTGTGAGCCCCCATACAGGTACACAAACCACAGTCAAAGTAGTATATTGTAATGTCATACCCATACATGTAGGGAGATATACGGGAAGTGTGTTATGTGAACCATGATGATAACTGTGAGTACATGTGCTGTGGTGCCATAGATATATGTTGGCACCTTGCAATGTTTCACATGGATGGGGCAACCTGGAGACACACTTGGGCTCTGAACATGGTGCACCCAGCATGACTAACTGTCTGCAGAATGTCCAGCCACATGGCAACATCCATTCAGCCATGATGTCCACCATCCCACCCTGCAAGCCCTACCACACTTTGTACAAGTGCTATGCTGATGTGTGCATCTGCCTATGCCCCCTCAGGTGACCGTGGATATGCCTTAAGATCTGACTGATGACATCACTGCACTGCCCCCAGACCCTCCCAAGAAGAATGTTACATTGTGGCACACCAGAGGACCAGGGCTGTTGTGGAAAGAGCCATTGGGATCCTGAAGAGCAGCTTCCAATGTCTGAACCAGAGTGGGGGTGAGCTCCTCTGCAGCCCAGAATGGGGTCAGCAGGATCTTATTGGCATTCTGTTTACTGCACAATTTGGCAAGGCAGCAAGGCATTCCAGATCCTGAGCCCGAGGTAGCCAATGACACAGATGCTACAGAGGCAGGTGATAGGGACCTGGCACAGATGAAAAGCCAACAGCAGCCCATGGCACTAGCCATCCAGGCCTGACTCATTCGGAAGACATTCTAGTGACCGTGATGACACATATTACTCATCGGCAAGTAACTTTATTATACCACAGTGAGTTTCAGATGTTAGGTAGCCCTCCTATCACCCCCACTCCCCAGCTCCATATCCGGCCATGGATGCTTGACAACATGAGCACTGCGACATAATGCAGCAGTATTTGACATGGTACTCACTGCATTCTCACCCTCCCCTTGATGTAGTCTGTTGCACATGGGTTAGTGCTACCTAGTGGTGCCTGTGGTGCACCCCTCACCCCAACCCCATCCCACTGAGCCTACATGAGGCCCACCAACTGGTGTACTGTGCCAGCAATGGTAGCCTGGTAGGCCGCCATCACCTGCATCAGTTGTGCCGCCTTGTGGTTCTGCACATTCACATGATGGTCACTTACATCTTGGTGGTCATCTTTCATCTCCTGGCTTGCAGCCTACATCTCCTGCCAGATGTTGCACATCTCTGACTGGATGCCCTCAGTGCAGGTCAGCAGACATGCCCCCTCCTGTAGCAACTCCTGATCCACATCATCCCATCCACTGTCAGTCGGCTCATTCAGAATGTGGAACTCCAGTTTAGCAAGAGGTGGCTCTGCTGGCTCATACTCCTCCTCCCTGGCAGCCACATCAACCTCCATGACTGTGCTGCATCCTGGCTACACTGGGTGGTTAGCAGATGTGGGTGATGATGCTCTACCACCCTCGTCAGCCCTAGGCTGAGGAGGTCTGGTCACTGGCTGGTCTGTGGGAGAGCATGGGAGACAAAGGTCAGGGTACATCATTGCAATGTGGTTATGGGGGGACTGCCCTGAGTCCACCAGCCCTGCTGTCGGACAGGCAGGGTGACCCACTGAGGCATGCTGTCCCCCACACAAACTCCCCAAACCACCCAGGGGTCATAAAGACATACACATAACAGTGTACACAGAACAGTGGTAAGGTCTCACACACACACACCATAGCGCACACTGCAGGACACTACAGGCTAGGAACCCTACCTGCTGATACCTACAGAGTATGGCTGTGCACAGCCACACCCAGAGCCCCAGCCTGCCCCCACATACCCAAAGGGGTTACACATGGTGGCATCCGGACACTAACCCGGGTACCACCCAAGCCTGGCCAGGATTGAGAGGTGGGGCACCACACTGCATGTGTGTCTCATTGTACAGTACATGACAGGCAATATGGCCTGCTGTCCCCAAAAATTGTGCTATCTAAACATACTATGTTAACCGCTCTTGGTTTCAAGCCCCCTAACGTATTTCTATCTCCAAAGTGCAGGTATGCATCACTGTTGCTATGACGGACTGACCTGATGAGCTCATGGCTGCCCAGAATGGTGTTACACTGACAGCCCATGGCTGTCACTGATGGATAATGGACCACAGCACCACCAAGCACTTCCTCAATGGCAAGACTGTCTGGCACAATGTGGGCATGGTATACTGCCAAGGTGCCTACAATAGCATCAATGTCATGTGGCTTGGACCCCCCCCCCCCTCTGGCTACCCCATCAAATGGAGTCTGCTTGTTGCTCTCACCCTACAAAGTGTGCTGGAATATGCTACTGTAAAACTGACACAAACATGCCAGATGTACACAGTCCCTGTCTCAGTGACCCCACCATGGCACCCACATACCCCACATTGGCACCATAGCCCACACATGTGACAGTGTGAATGAACATGGGAGTAAGGGAGCGGATGAGGCATCTGGGGACCCATGAAACAGCATGCCATGGCCTGGGTTCTATCTAAGGCACAGCAGTGATGGCACAACAACTAAGTACTGTCATCTACACTGGGGCTCACACATCATCAATCCAGAAACTTACCTGCCAGGGAGCAACATGTACTCACCCTCATTGGTGGCAGGAGCGGAGCTATAGTAGCCAGCGACCCCAATGATGATGACATCATCCACAAACTGGAGGACAGCTGTGGTTGCACACCCATGACAGGAATTCCCCTGCACAGGGCCATGACTCTACTACAGTTCCTTTGTGGTGTGGGATTTTCTGTGGGCCATTCCATTGCTAACCATCCCCACCAGGAGGAGCTCTGGATTCCACACATGCTGTGTCTGGACTTGGATACTGATGTTGGCAGCCAGGGCTGGCAGGGTTGTATTCTATGCGGTTCTGCTCCTGGCAGGCTCATGTCTGTAACACATAGGTGCTGGATCTGTTATGTCCCCCCATCACTGTCTGCATGTGCAATCCCACAGCTGGCCTGTGCCTGTGTGTTTGCCCTGACCTTTAACTCGGCCCCACTGTTTTCCCTGCCCCTTCATGGCTACTCACCTGTGCAAGTAGAGCTGTGTCCCTCTCCAGATGGCCATGGATAGCTTCAGGTTGGGACTCTGGCTCCCCCTTAGGTAGAGCACCCCCTCATAACCCAGTACAGCTCATGCCAAGGTCTCTGCCTCATCAGAGCTGAAGGTAGCAGTCCTCCTAGATGCCATCTGCTGCTGTCAGCCCAGCCAGAGGGGGCTTCTGCACAGGCAGCTGGCCAGGTTTCCCTGCATGACTCTGTCGCCATTACATAGATATTGCGGAATGGTGCGACATGGGTGTTTCCATTCAGGACAGATTTTTCCTCCCCTGCTATTGCCCATGCATCATTGGGTTCCAGGGGGCCCCTCATCTGCCCATGCATTTTGTAGTGTTGTTCTATACTGGGTTGCTTTCCTTTGGTCTCTCTCACTGCTTGGGCTCTTACACAGTTAAACCAATATTCTCTTATTGTGTGGCGCATTACACGCCTGCTGCCATGCTTTGTTAGGCTCTCATTTTCAGTGCTTGCCTGTGTGAACACTGCCTAACACACGATTTGTGCTCTTTTCCTGAGCAGGTATCATTTTCCGGGTAGTGACTGCATCACTGCCTTGTTCAATATCAGGTCCTTTGGACTTAGCCAGGAACAAGTCACTGGAGACTTTGGCAAGAGCCATTTCAGTAGAATGAAAGGGATGAAAACCAGACTAAAATGGATCTAGGAGTGCTTGAGATGAAAGAAATTCAAGTCAGCAGCAGAGAACTACACATTCAAGAAATTTGGAAATGAAGGGAAGGATGGGAGATGAGAGAAGGACAAGTAGGGTTAAGTGAAGGTTTCTTGAGGAGAGGTGTAATCACAGCATGCTTAAAGGCTAAAGGGAAAGTTGCAGTGGAGAGTGAAAGGTTGAGAATATGTGAGATGGAAGGGATGATGGAGGAGGAGATGGAGTTAAGGAGATAGGTGGGGATAGAATCAGAGGAACAGGGAGTGAGTTTAGAGGAGGAAAGAAGAGAGGTCTCCTCATCGGAATTCTTAGAAAAGGATGAAAGGGTGATAGAGGTTGAGTGGCAAAGTTTGTATTGAAGAGGGGTAAGAGGGGATTAAAAAGATTTAGTGGAGAATTGGAGTGTAATCTTATGGATTTTGTCATGGAAATAGTTGGCTAGGATTTGGACAGAAATAGAAGGAGGGATTGGAGGTGGAGGTGCCTTATGAAGAGTTGAGAGTTGAAAAGAGACGGGGGGGTCAAGGACAAGAGAGCTAGACAAATGGATAAAATAGTTTTGCTTGATAAGAGCAATGGCAGACGAGGGAAGTAAACATGAATTTGAAGTGAAGAAAGACAGAAAGGGAATAGGATGTGAGTCAAGTGTGCTCGGCTGAGCGGGCACAGGAGCATAGTTGAAGTTAATCAAGGCTGAGGTGAAGTGCGCCTCACAGGACATGGAATGGGCAGAGCAAGATTATCCAGAACAGAGGAGAGAACTAGAAAGTTGGTAAATAAGTGAGAAGTGAAGCAAAGAAGAGAGAATTATGGAAAGAGAGATCAAAAGAAAAGATCAATGTCAGAGGCAGAGGCAGATGTGGAAGATAAAATGAAGAAAATTGAAAGAGAAAGAAGATAATGGTAAATGGAAAACATATTTGGGAAAGTCAGATGAGGAAATCAGAAGAGAAAAGATTAGAAAAACAAAGCAGGTAATTTTCAGTTGTAATATAAATCTCTTATTTTAAACACCAGCAATCATGTTTAAACTAATAAATATATTCAGCAGTTCTGTACATGTGAAGGTACATTTTACAATGACATCCTAGTGCAATCTGAGTCATCCAAACCAGAACATCTGAAAAAAAAAAGCAGAAATGTCTAAGTTCAGGCACAATTTCACAAACGTGGACATGCTCAATAGGGACTTCAGTGGAGCATCTATGTAGACATCCTCAGAATAGTAGTTAAGAGTGTGGATGTTAGGGAATAGCCTAATGGTTACCATAGTGGGCTAAGGCTGTGGTTCAAATCCCACTGCTGCTATCACTATAATTGTGGAGAGTACTGGGGGTGGTGGAGTGCCATCTTCTCTGAACAGATAGATGTTTTGATTATGGTTCATGAGGGCAAATAATGCAGCATTCTATATAGGAAAAAGGTGGACAGGAATTCATTGTTAAAATTTCTGAGTGCTCATCCGATACCACTGAAGCTAAAACTTTCAGTGGGACAATTTTTAAGTTGTGAAGAATATGCTCCACTATACAGTAGAATTCAAGGACAAATGACAAGAACTAAAGAACTGTGAGTTGCTGCTACAATATAAAGACTCTTAAGAGCAGATAATTATTCTCTAGGAGCTTGCAAACTGACTAAGTTAATCAAGAAGCACTGCTATATTTTGAATATACATTAAGTATTGGAGCAATCTCCTATTATTGCTTATAAGCAGAGCAGTAATATTGGTGAACTGATCTTACATGCCAAGGATCCTATTAATGAAAAGTGGACTCAGGTTACTATGTACATTCAGAAAAGTATGAATTGATCTCAACAAATGTGTGTTTTAACAGTTATAGGAGACTTAAGTTAAGTTAAGTTATAGTGACTTTGGGAAAAAACAATGATGGTATTTATGGGAAAGCAAAATGTAGGGGTTTGTTTGCAAAAGAATGGTAAGGGAGCAAAGGTGCGGTTAACAGGCATTATCGGCATCCCAAGAGCGGTTAACACTGCAGAAAGCGCCAATAATGCTGGATTAACATGAAGAAGCTGGACCCTTAGCATTAAGGTAAAAAGAGATGGAGAGTGGGCATTAATGGGGCGGAGATTGGGCGAGGATAGTGTGTGCCCCTTTAATGCTGATTTGTGTTACTGTACGTTAGAGGCCCCGGTGCTGGAAACCCTAACGCCATCTGAAAGCTCATGGTAAGGGCTATTTCTGAGGGAAGAGAGCCTATTTTAAATGTATGCAATGTGCTCCTTCCACTGTACCTCTCACATTAGTGATAGTACCGCTCCATTGGAAGTAACAGCATGGTGCCCTATTAATAAAGGGTACTATGATGTTGGTGTCAAATTGGCAAGGTGGCTGCCTAGGGTGTACATCTGTGATGTCTGGAATGACTCTACTGTGACAGTGGCAGCACACATACATGCTGCTGCATTCAAAAAGGAGTTGCACCACCCCCACTGCCACTATGCTGCCATGTCAGCATTGTGTGAGAGTGGGGGTGGCAGTCACAGTGGCTGAGGCCTGGGCAGAATAAATCTGTGTCCTGCTCCTGTGTGTCAGGTGCAACGCTGCAGCTGCCACTGTCAGTGGCATGCCAAGCATATCATCAGAAGGGACAGCAGAGCACATGGTGATCCCTCACTTCCGAGGTCTAACACAGCAGCACACCTGCTCACATCCCCCTCTGAAAGGGGGCAGGAGTGACATGCTGTGACTAGCTGCATGTGTGCAACTGCAATAAGGCTGCCTGTAGTGCTGAAGCAGCAGCTATGCCATGTTTGCAGGGAGGGGGGGGATTGGCTGGCATGCTGTCTACCATGATCAATGGACGCTGGCACCTTGCTATTTGCCTAGTGTATGTGCTGGCCCTGGGATCAGGATGCCCCCCATTTGCATATATTGAGTGGATATGTGCATGTGGGGTGAAAAATATGCCACTGAGGTAGGAATACTCTGCAATATGCTTTCAGCCCATGTCAGAGGAAAAATGACCACCTAGTCTCTCACTTGTCAAATGGTAACCATAATCTGTGCGTGAACCGATGACCTCTCCATAAGTAAGTACTCAGTTAGTTACAACCATCAAAGCCACATATGAATCAAGTTTTTGTGGCTTGCAAACTATGAGATTATTCCATGACTGGCCCACAAGTACACACCAGGAAATGGGTGTGTTGGTCATTCTGCTAGGTCACCCATGGTCTGGAATATGTGTGTTCATGTATCATAGCCCCTTTTGGCTGGACAGATCCCATATGTAAGACATTAATGTGTTCAGTTTTGGAGACCATATCTCACAAAGGACATAAAAAGGCTGGAAACAGTTCAGAGGAAACCAAAATGATTTGGAGCCTGCATCAGAAGACTTATGAGATGAGACTTGAGGACCTAAATATGTACACTCTGGAGGAGAGGAAGGACAGGGGAAATATGATTCAGACCTTTAAATACTTAAAGAGTATTAATAAACAAAAAACCTCTTCCAAAGATGAGGAAGCTGTAAAACTAGAGGGCATAACATGAAGCTGCAAGAGGGTAAATTGAAAGGCAATGTCAGGGAATACATTTTCACTGAAAGGGTGGTGGATGCTTGGAATGCCCTCCCGATGGAAGTGGTGGGGGCAAATACAGTGACAGAATTCAAAATGGCATGGGACAGACACCGTGGATCCCTTTATAGCAACAGGATAAAATCAAAATAAACTTCACTATCTCTTATATCTCAACAAATAGGGGTGGCCTACACGGAGTGGTGGGTACACCCCTAAACAAAGGCATGGGGAGAGGTGACCTGCACGGAGCGGCACGTGCACCTACTCTTGCCACCATGCTGGGCAGACTAGATGGACCATACTGGTCTTTATCTGCCATCATATACTATGTTACTACAGATGCTCATGCTCACCCAGATATTTTCTTGGCAGGAATTGGATGTTGAGCATTTTCTGACTGCCACATTTAATGAGGGTGAAGCGGGATGGATTTAGAAGTAATATGCAGAAATATTTCTTTACTGAAAGAGTGGTACATGCATTGAATAGTCTCCCAGTTGGGGGTGGCAGAGACAAGGCGAGTATAGGGATTCCAGGAAGCATGAGGACAAGCCCAGAGAATCTGTAACAGAAAGAAGGCAACTATTGTAGTTGATATGAATGGGCAGGATAGATAGGCCATTTGGTGTTATTCTGCCATCATGTTTGTATGTTCCTATTGTTTCCTATGCACCCCGTGCACCATTGACAAACATACATAGTGCAACTTGCTGACAAGAGAGGCTCTATTACAGCATACTGCATCTGTGACACACCTATCAATATATATCCTTCATTGGCACATAGGCACTGCATCACCTTGACATGACACTCATCCTTTCCTTGTGCCACTGTAATTCATGGACCAAAGGTAGGGGCTCCAAGTGAGAGGGGTGACATCATAATCATCATAAATGATTTTTTCTTGATATTTACAAGGCACATTCCCCCAATATTGAGAGATTTTATTTAGAGCTCATGTACATTGGGATGGGACAGACACAATGGATCCCTGTAAAGCAACAGGATAAAATAAACATAACTATCTCTTATACCTCAGTAAATAGGGGTGACCTACATGGAGCAGTGGGTATACCCCTAAACAAAGACATGGGGAGGGGTGACCTGCACGGAGTGGCAGGCGAACGTACTCTTGCTGCCTTGTTGGGCAGACTAGATGGACAATACTGGTCTTTACTGTGTTACTATGTTACATTGCCACATAACATAAATGCACCCCTGTCATTTTGCTTCATACATCCTTGCTCATATCCATTCACATATGACCATCTGCTTCAGTCATGTCTACCTCTGTCAGCTGCTACACCATGCTTCACCCACTGACATCAGGGCACATTCATAGACTACCCATCACTTCAGCAGTATAACTGACTGCAACATTATCCTACCACATACTGTGTGACACATTTGAACCATATGGATCATTGAGGTCCATCTCCTCTTACTTTTCCTTCCATGCAGCCAAGGCCAGCCCTAGAGTTGGTTTAGAGTGTTGGTGCCCTAGGTAAACCTCAAGCTTTACACCCCCGCTCATTGTTAAACTCTATTATTTAGCTTTGATTGCCCTCTGGAAGTTTCTGCCATAGGCAACCACCTAGTTTGCCTAGTGGTTGGGCCAATCCTGCATGCAACCCCTGATATGTCACTTTCAGGCAGGCTCCCTTATCCTGCATTAAGTTGACCATCCTCTTCATAAGGTATTTATTTAGCAATGTTTATATACCACTTTTCACCAGGTCAAAGCGATGTACATTCAGGTACGGTGTATATTTCCCTTGTCCCCGAAGAGCTCACAATCTATGGTACATTTTGTACCTGAGGCAACAGAGGGTTAAATGACTTGCCCAAGGCCACAAGGAGTGCCTGTGGGACTAGAAACCCAAGTTCCTCTGGCCCCTGGTTGCCGTCTTCCAGTGGGATTTGATCCCCCAGCCCTCCAGCCTGAGGCAACTTGCATAATTGGCACTTTAATGCCCGGTGTCCTCTTAGCATCTGATAAGTGGTGCCTTGTTTCCTTAATGACAGTATGCCTACTCCCCACCCAAATCCTTTATTGCATGCAAACATCCTTAATACTGCCATTTGCACTCGTAATCCATTGTTCCCTTACTGCTCTTTAGTAAACATACCCCTCTGTCTAGTACTAATATAGAAGGTTTTTTGATATGTACATATATTTTTTTTATATGCTGTGAACCATAAAAGAAATTTTAATGCATAGGGAATTGCATCCTTTTTGCACCTGAGAGATATAGTCATTATATTGGGCAGAATTTACACCACTGACCTTTGCTCTCTGCCCAAATTTTGCCCTTGTGCATGTCCACCAGTAAAGAACATGCCTTCGTGCAAACATGTACTATTATGCTGGTTGGCATTTTAGAAAAAGCCATTAGCACACATATGTAGCCAAATATATGCATAAATAATTAAAATACCATCTACCACATAGTGTTAAGAAGGATTTGTGACTCAATACTATGGGGGTCTATTCTGTCTCGCGAATAGTGGGGACGGACGTCCGGTTGGGATATCCATCCCCGCTATACGCCCCCCTGCTGGCCCTGTCTAAAGTCTCACCATACGAAAAAGGAGTTTATATGGGGAGGCTTAGACAGGAGTGGGAGGGGGTGTTGCAGAGGCAGAGTTAGGGCGAGTAGTAGGCGGTCCATGGCCCAGACATACAGGGCTGATTCTGAGGTTGGCCCTGTACATCCGGGGTCGGCAGACTGGATAGGGGACTTATTCCACTTTGGAAGTGGAATAAGTCCCCCTAGACATCGGGGAACAGGAGGACTGGCCAGTCTCAAACAGGTGAGGGGTGCAGGATATTCCCCGCAGCCTGACCCTGGCCATGGGAGGTCAGATCGGGGGTCGGGCTGTGGGGAAAGGACAGAGTGGTCGGCGGCCAGGGATCGCAGATCCATTCCATAGCAACCAAATGCCATGACACCGTGGCTCCATTCACGAGCCTGACTGAGTTAGCTGGGCTGGGCTTGGCTCAGTACATGCAGGCCAATCAGAATAGGGACCGGCATGCATGTACAGACCCTAGACCCAATTCTGATCATGTCTAGTCCCTGCATGATCAGAATCGGGTCTGCCTTTGTGCATCCCATTCCGGCCGGATGCACAGAGGCATGGACACACACTATGGAATGTGCCTCTATCTGCATAGTGCCTGAAAATCTGCAGGTAGCAGACTTAAACATTTATTAGCTGAATTTTCAGGTGACAAAGATAGAAAGAATCATTTTACTAATAATAATAATCATTTGTAAGCTCTACAAGACATAAGCAGTACTGTACATATAGATATCAGACACAGTCCCTGCTCATCAGAGCTTACAAGAAAAAAAAACAGATAGTAAAACTGGGGACTAAAGTATGATAAGATACACATAGGTAGTGGACAAGAGAGTAAGGAGCATCAGGATCCAAAAGCAGATTCAAAGAGGTGGGTTTTTAGCCTGGATTTGAATAGGGTTAGAGAAGGGGCTTGCTGTACAGACTCAGGTAGTTTGTTCCAGGTATATGGAGCAACAAGACGGAATGAACAAAGTCTGGAGTTGGCAATGGCAGAGAAGGACACAGATAAAAGGATCTGCCAGAGGAGCGGAGTTCCCGAGGAGGGGTGTAGAGTGAGATAAGAGAAGAAAGGTAGTGAGGAGCCAGAGAATGAGTGTACTTGTAGGTAAGTAGGAGAAGTTTGAACTTGATGCGAAAACTAATTGGGATCCATTGAAGTGACTTGAGAAGAGGGGTTACATGAGCATAGCAACACTGAAGGAAAATAATCTATGCAGCTGAGAACAAACTGAAGGGGAGAGAGATGATTCAGAGAGGGTACCAACAAGGAGCAGATTACAATAGTCAAGGAGGGAGGTAACTAGTGAGTGAATAAGGGTCTTAGTAGTATGAGTAGAAAGGAAGGGATGAATTTTGACAGAAAGAAGTGGCAGGTTTTAGTCATCTGTTAAATGTGCAGAGAAAAAGAGAATAGAGTCAAAGATGACCCCAAGGTTGCAAACTGAGGAAACGGGAAGGAGTGTAGTGTCATCCACAGAAATAGAGAAGGAAGGAAGGGGGAGGTGGGTTTAGGGGGGAAAATAGGAGCTCAGTTTTGGCCATGTTCAATTTCAGACAGTGGTGAGACATCCAGGCAGCAATGTCAGATTAGCAGGCAGCAATCCTGGATTGGATTCCTTGGAGATTTCAGGTGCAGAGAGGTAAATCTGAGAGTCATCAGCATAAAGATGGTACTGAAAACCATAGGAGAAAATAAGTGCACCAGAGGACTGAGTGTAGAGAGAGAAATGTAGAGGAGCCAAGACAGAGCCCTGAGGTACACTGACTGAAAGCAGGATGGCAGTAGAGGTGGATCCACCAGAACATACACTAAATGTGCACTGGGAGAGATAAGAAGGAATCTAGGAGAGTACCAAGACCCTAAATCCAAGTGAGGACAGGGTATCGAGGAAAAGGTTGTGCTTAACAGTGTCAAAGGCAGCAGAAAGGTCAAGAATGATGAGGACTGAATAAAGTCCCTTCCATTTGGCAAAGAACAAGTCACTGGAAAATTTGGAAAGGGCCATTTCTGTGGAATGTAGAGGACAAAATCCAGACTGCAGTGGATCCAGAAGAGCTTGAGAGGAAAGAAAGTCAAGACTGTGGCAGTGAACTGCTTCTTCAAGTACTTTTGAAGCAAAGGGGAGGAAAGAGATAGGCTGATAGCTAGAAGGACAGGTAAGGTCTAGTGAGAGCTTTTTGAGGAGAGGTGTGACCAAAGCATGCTTGAAGGCCACAGGAACAGTTGCAGTGGAAAGTGATAGGTTAGGGTATATGACTGATGGAAGAGATAGAGCTTAGTAGACAGGTAAGAATGGGATCAGAGGAACAGGTAGTCAATTTGGAGGAGGAGAAAAGATTTGCAGTTTCCTCCTCAGTGATTTCAGAAAAGGAAGAAGGGGTAACAGAAGGTGAGGGAAGGACTTGGGATTGAAGATGTGAAGGAGGAGGAGGGGGAGGTGAACCTGTGGAAAATTCAAGCCTAATCTTTTGGACTTTGTCATGGAATAGTCAACTAAGGTCTGGGCAGAAAGTGAAGGAGGGACCTTGAGGAGACAGTTAAGCATAGCAAAGAGAGGGTGAGGGTCAGAGGTAAGTGCTATGGCTGACTGAAAAGAGGTTAGCATGAATTTTAAATGTAGGCAGTCAGCAAGGGTATGTGATTTAAGCCAAAGACACTCAGCTGAGCGGACACAGGATTGTAGTTAGCGGGTTGTCGAGGACAGCCAGTGTTGAGGTATTATATGCCTCACAGGACATGGAATGGGAGGAGGAAGTGCATCCAGAGCAGAATATAGTGTTTTAGGAAGATATTGCCTCATCAACAGACTCGGATGATATAGTGGTAGAAAGAGGTGATATGACAGCAATGGAAAGGACTGAAGGGTCGATAGTGTGAAGATTCCTAAACATGTTGGTGGAGATTGGGTGAGACCAGGATGGGTGGTGGCTAAGGGTGAAGTTTAGCAGGTGATGGTCAAATTAAAGGAAAATTGAGGTGGAGAAGTTTGAGGGTAAGCAGTTGGAGAAGACAAGGTCAAGGCAGTGGCCATGCTTGTGAGTAGGAGCAGTAGAGCACAACTGGAGGTTGAATGAGGAGGTTAGGGAAAGGAGCTTTGAGGCTTAAGGGTCAGAATGGTCATCAAAGTGAATGTTAAAATCCTCAAGAATAAGGGAAGGGGAAGATGCATCCAGAAAGGAGGAGAGCGAGGAGTCAAAGCCTGTGAGAAAGGTAGAGGTGGGCTTGTTGGGGGGTCGATAAATGACAGCTACCCAGCGAGGTAGTGGAGTAAATAGGTGGATAGTGTGGACTTCAAAAGAAGCAAAGGAATTAGACGGAGGCAGAAGGGGCTGAAATTGGCAAGACTGAGAGAGTAGAAATCCAACACCATCATTTCAGTTAATGGGCCTAGATGTAAGGGAAAATAGGTAGCATCCATGACAGAGGACAGCAACTGAAGCAGAGTCTTCAGAGAGAAACCAAGTTTCAGTAAGAACCAGGAAATGCAGAGTGTTAGAGATAAAGAGATCATGAATGAAGGCAAGTTTATTGGAGACGGAATGCGCATTCCACAAGGAGCATGAAAAAGGGAGAGAAGAAGAAAGGAGAGGGATATTAACCATATTTGAGAGGTTACATATTGATCTGCCTTAGAAGTGTGAAAAAGTCTAGGGAGGCCAGAGCTGGGATTGATATCTCCAGATGAGAGAAGGAGAAGGAGCAGGAGAGAACAGGGGAGAGAGGAGAAGGCACAACAGAAGTGAGGGTGAGGTTCCCTCGGTGAGAGTGGAGATGTCTGAATGAGAGGAAGAAAATGGTAGAAGGGGAGGTGGGAACAAAACAGAGTAAGTAGGTAATGAGAAGTAGGGCCATGGAATTGTTGGAATGAAGGAAAGAGATTAGGGAGAGTTAACAGAACATAAAGTGATGTGGGGCCACAGGAGAGGGAGAAGAGAAGAGAATGCCAATCAGAGGAGATACATGTAGAGAAGGAGGAGAGAGGTCCTGCTCGGTTCAGGTGCACCTGAGTAATTGCATCAATGAGCAAAGAAAAGCTATGAAAGAAAGTTAAGCCAGGGGTGGGTGAGTGGGTAATAAAGTAAAGTGTTAAGAAGGAGACATAGCACTGCTGAGAGCAGGAGCTGGGTACAGGACAGAGAGAAGATAGAACACACACTGAAAATACAGAAATATAGAAAGAAAGAACAATATACAAATAAATAACAATCTAAATTCTAAACAGGCACAAGAAGATGCCTGAACAGAGCATAAAAGTTAGCAGAAACTTACAACAAAGGTGTTCTCCCGTCCCAAGCAGGAACCTCCAAATGGAAGGGCAGCAGTTCAAGTGCTAAGAGAGGTAAGCTTCTGAACAAAGCCCAGCAGGGGGGCAGGTTAATGGAAGCAAATAGATTCCACAGCAAATGCCCTAGCAAAACTCAGACAAGGTAAAAACTTAAACTTTACATATTTACAGAGGAATAGGGAGATGGAAAAAAGAAAACTCACCCCTAACTGTGCAGTCAGTAGTAGTCAAAGTACAGAGGCAATAAAGTGTTAAGAAGGGAGAAATATATTAGTAAATGCGCAGAGGCATTTAAGTGTCTTTATAAAATAACCTGGAACTGACACCCAACAATTAGTTCTATATTGATTCAATTAAAAAAGTATGCCTTCAAGAGGAAAAAGACCTCATAACTTGCTGCAAATAGATACTGTAGACAGCTATGAATAATCATAATCATCAGTCATAAATATTCTTCTTTTTTAATGTATTTAGACAAGTTGAGGGTAATTTTATAAGATACCTAGCTAAAGCACATTTTAAGGGATCTATGGTAAGCCTGTTTTCTAAAGACAGGTAGATGTCTCTTGAGAAAATATCAACATACCAGAATAACCAAGTGAAGGACTAGAATGTCTGAGGTTCTAGACTTAAGGAATTTTTGGTCACTTTCTAGCATTCTTGGAACCTAAAATGATCACAGCTTCTGCTACAATCTTGAAATCTCCAGTCTATGTAGCATTTATGATACTGTGCAGTTGCATGAAATTTTTAATTTGACTCATGTAAACAACTAATTTAATACAATCAATTCAGCAGGCTCAACATACCTCAAATGCACACATTCAGTTTGTTAAAGTTCCTGCAAAAAAGGACAAGCAAAATTAATTTAAAGTACGTTAACCAATGGATTTGCATGCATATGAAAATTCTATTGTGTGTTAAGACATTTCTGTCAACATACTGTAAAAGTGTGAAACAAACCTAAAATACCAAAAAAAGTCAGAATAGAAAACTAAAAACAAACCAGAAATGAAATGAAATGTTTGCCATTTACATTCCTACAAAGAATGCAAATTTTTAAAAAGTTTCCAAATGAAATAGCAACTGAATAAAATACAGTGTTGAAGTTAATACACTACTTTCTTCACTGAGATATGGGGAGTGAGTTTATCAAGCATTCAGTTTAAAGCTTCAGAAAATAAAAGTTGAAAATATCTCAGAGGAAAGAATGCACAGCTTGCTTTTCAAAAGTGTTTTCCGCATGTCATAAATCCCTTTTACATAAACAACACAAAATCAAACTTATTTCAAAATAGAGAATACTATACACACATTAAAGACATTGGTTCTCATTTGAATTTTTTTTCTGTACAGCAGTTACTGAAATGCAAATATTATTATTACAGTGGAGGCCTGATTCACTAAGGGTTCATTCTGTACAGTGAATCGCAGGGATGGACATCCTTTTTGCACGTCCATCCCTGCTATTCGCTCCCCTGCCGGCCCCGACTAATGCCTTCCCATATGAACAGTGCATTTGTATGGGGAGGCCTAGATGGGTGGGAGGGGGCGTTTCTGAGGTTGGGAGAGGGCGGGGCATGGACAGGCTATGAACTCAGATGTACACGGCCGATTCTGAGGTCAGCCCTGTATGTCCGGGGCTGTGAATATAGACGGAGCACTTATTTCACCGCAGAGGTTGAATAAGTCCCCCTGGACGTTGGGGAATCATGCTGATGGGCTCAATCAAAAAGGTAGGGGGTCAAGTAAGTTCCCCGCAGCTGGATCCTGGCCATGAGAGGCCAGATCAAGGGTCCAACTGTGGGGAAAGAAGGAAATCAGCAGCGGCCAGCATTCATGGGTCCTGAATGGAGCCACGGTGCCATGGTGATGGGGCGCCATGGCACTGCAGCTCCATTTAGAAGGATTACTGAGGTAACTGGCATTTGGCTGGGCATGCATGCCGATCAGAATTGGGGCCCAGACTGCTCGTTCAGGCTATAGACCTGATTCTGATCCCACAGGCATGTCTATCCCCCATGGGATCAAAATCGGGTCTACCTCTGGGTGTCCCAATTCTGATCGACTGCCAGGGGGCTGGATGGGCAGATTAGAATGTTCCTCCATGTGTTTCTCAATAAACACAGAATGGGAGAAAAGCCTTGGCAAATCAGCCCTTAGCTTTCTGAAACTGTATATGAGAAGCTTTATAGTTTCTAAATGAGGAAAATAACTGTTCATCTGCTTATCTGCTTTCTCTGGGGATGGAAATGGCTGAACGGATTTCCATATGGCTAAGTAGGAACGCAGCTAACTTCCGGTTGTAAAGGGCAGATTTTGCGATGTGGGAATTAACACATTATATGATCGTTTGGGTGGTAGACAATTGCAAAACTAGCCATAGAGAAAGACCTGAGAACAATAGGACAATATTCTGAGGAGGGTATTATGCTAGTGGAAAAACAGACACTGCAGTTACTGTGTCTCGCTGCAATTGCAGACAGAAATTGCTCATGCACTTGAGACAAGAAGGAAGGTAGAGCATATCATGTGCTCTGAGAAGAGAAGATGGCACACTTGGAGCAGATGTACAGGTGTTTGTGGAGGTGGACAGAGATAAAGAACACCATACTCAACAGGCAACAAGGGCACTGCTAGAAATTGTCTTTACTAGCATCTTTGACCTTATCATTTAACCATGCTGGTAGTCATTTGGGTGGCCTTCAAGCTTTCTTAATGCACAGAATACTTTTTCTCCAAGTTTCCAAAATCATCTTTTTAAACAATCCCCATGCCTCAGGAAAGTTATTAACCCTTGTAACTGCACCTTTGTTTTCTTACTAAATTTGATCATAGTCTCCTTTATTAAAGTTAAATGTTACTGTAATAGATATCTAAATATACTTTCACTTCATTTACCATGTCAGATTTGACTGCATTATGATCACATTGCCAAAAGTCACTGCCACCATTACCCCTTGTGCCAGGTCTTGTGATTCACTGCGAACCCAACCTAACATAGCCCCCCTTCTTGTCAGTTTTGATACTAATTGCATCATATAACAGTAATTGAATCAAGAAACCTGACATCTCTAGCATGCCCCAGTAAGGTATTCCTCATAAACATCCTATCAGAATAGTCTAAATCCTTAATTTCACAGAGGGTCATTCTAAAAGGTTGTCGTGGTGTGGAGGTTTGCAGACATGCACCTGGATGTCAGAATCACAGACATATCTCCATAATCATTCCACAAATGTTGTTCGCAGATGTCTCCAGTACAGGGGACATTCTAGCAGGCATGGGGGTACGGCAGAGGGGCAATGGACTTACACATCCCTATTCGATCCCAGAAGCAGCATGTTTGTTCCTGCTCCAGTCACAAATAGGTATCAGGAAAGAGTCTTTCAAAATGGTCCTTTGATCTGCCTCCTGGTTTTAACACCTATTTTAAAAAATGTCACAGGTCTCTTGCTCCCTATGTAGAAAGTCTCTAGAAATAATTTATTGCTCAAAGAATACTGACTCTGTTTTGCCTTTTATGATAAGTTAAATTGTGATTTGATTTAAATTAAAGCTGTTTGCTGCTACTAGGCCCTGACTGAGTATAAACTTTAAACTAGAAGCTCTCTGCTGGGTTCTAAATTTAATCAGAAAGCTCTCTGCTGTTTTTTAAATTTAAACTGAAAGCTCTTTGCTGCTTCTGGGGCCTGACTGATTTAACAAATACACTGGGTTCACAGATTAATACGCTTTAATCTAAAAAATTCATTTTTCCCCAAGATTTAGAAAAATTCCCAGAAGTAAATACTTACAATTGCAAATCTCTCTCCAGAAGTAGCAGTCCCGTTTTTTAGTCCTTGAAGTCTTGGTTCTTCCTCGGCAGCCTGGAGCCAGGGAGTCCCATATGTGAGGACTGACTTCCTGCTTGTCCCTAGAGAAAGTGTAGTTACTCATCTGTAACAGGTATTCTCCGGGAACTGCAGGAATCAGTCCTCTCAACCCTCCCTCATCCCCTGGGAGTTGCTTCCCTACCTTGTTTTAGTTTTTACTGCCATCCTAGCTATATCATCTGATTGACCAAGATGGCACCTTTGGGTGGGAAGGGGACCAGGAATGCATGGTAGCATGTCCCAAAGGCTTTCTTTGAAAGTTGGGGAAATGCTACACATGGACTCCATCGGTGCCGACATCACCCATATGTGAGGACTGATTCCTGCTATTCCCAGAGAACACCTGTTACTGGTGAGTAACTATGCTTAATGAGTTAATCACTCATTGATAAAAATGCACTGTGGTGTCAGATTTCACTCTCTCTCTTAATCGGGATGATGAACTATAAATTAAGGGATGTGTCTGGGGTTGGTGGGATGTGGAGAGGGTGCATAGTAAAAATACCAGCTACCTGTCTATTTTCCTTTTCGGCTATAAGGTCCTACCTAAATCTGACCAAAACTAATTTAAAACCTCTATGGCAAGCTGCTATCTGCCTATTTGGAACCTACCTAAATTTAGTAGGTTTTAGGCCCCGAGTAAAGAGTGTTACCAAAGCATGTTTCTACAAGCTACATCTAGATTAAAGCCATTGCTTGATGTGTCAGACATTCACCTACACTACAGGCACTGATTGCTCCAGTAGTGAATTACTGTAGTTCAAAATATCTCAGTCTTCTAGTCATCATGTTAATGGTAGTACAATTGACTCAAAATGCTGAAACTCAGCTTGTGACTAGGAGCCCAATTCCATCCCCGACGTCCAGGCCCTCTGTGCTCCCGTTCAGAACCGGACGGACAGAGGGAGTCGTAATTCTGATCCTGCGGGGTTCCTCTAGCCCCGTGGGATCAGAATAGCGAACAGGTCTGTACATGCAGGCAGGGACCCTGATTCCATCTGGCCTGCATATAAAGGCCTTGCCTGAGTAACTCAGTCACAGCTTTTCAAAGGAGCTGCGGAGCTATGGTGTTCGGTTACCATGGCACCACGGCTCCATTGAAAAGCTGCGATCCCTGGCCGCCGGCTTCCAAAGTGCTTTCCCCACAGCCCGACTCCCAATCTGGCCTCCCAGGGCCAGGGTCAGACTGCAGAGAATACTCTCTTCCCCCTGTCACCCCTTCCCAGCCCTAGGCCTGCATTCCTCCCACATAGGGGAACTCATTCCGCCTCAGAGGTGGAATAAGTTCTCCGTGCAAGCCGTCGGCCCTGGACGATCCGCCCCTTCCCCGCCCCTGTCTAACTGCCCCATATAATGAGCAGGGAAGTTAGACGGGGTTGGAAGGGGGAACGGATATTCGTGCCATGGAATAACCTCATAGGTGTACAAAAAAAGAGCATACTACTGTCCATCTTTCAACTTTGCATTGAGAATTATGAATAGTTTAAAATGCTAGGGCCCAATATTGTATTGGGCAGGCTATATGCCACTATGGCGCATAGCCCTGCCCACTGACCCTTAACACCAGATATTCAATACTATGGTAACGGCACTGAATATCTGGCGTCGCCGCATATACCCTGAGCCTCCGAGGCTAACCAGGTAGCAGTGAATATTGTACCGCTACCTGGTTAGCATCTGTGCCCAAAACTAGATGAGCCAAAAGCTGGCCTAGTTTTAGCCAGGGATCGCTAACCATGTAGTGGTGCAATATCGCTGCTACCCGGTTAGTGGCAGTCTCCGTTTTGGAACTCCCCAAACACGCCTCGATGCTAACCGCAGAGCATTGGGGCATGTAGCAGACTTTGAAGGGGACATTCAATGGCACTAACCATGTAAGTGCCATTGAATATCCCAATTTAGGGCATTTACATGGTTTACTGGGCTTTAAGCCGTGCAAATACCTTTCTAATATCGGGCCCTTAGTAATTATCTTTACAGCATTACATTTCATGGCACAATCTTCCCGTCTCCACTTTTTTAACCTTGCTGTGCCATTTCTTTCTAATATGTAAACCTGATGGATCTTCGACTATAGAGTGGTAAAGCAAGCCAACACATAAATAAATTAATTGAATTGGTACATCATGCTTCCTCTCTAGCTATATTCATATCTAGGCCAAAATCTCACATTGTTGAGACTGATTTTACATTTTGACCACTTCGTCATCCTACATTCTCCTAGAGTCTCTTAGCTGTCATGTATGTTCGCTTGTCTAGACTATATGCTTTGTGCAGTAGGGACTCTCTCGCATACAGTACGTATCTGTACAGTATTATCTATGCCTGGTAGTGCTTTAGAAGTGATGGCTAGTAGTAATAGTGTCCTTCATGGTCAGCAGGGTCAGAACCTTTAGCTGGATCCCCCCAGTAAAGCTGCCATTCCTTCTTTACCTGGAGCCAGGGCTTTTGCAATTCCTGGTGTACAATTATGGAATGCTCTTCCCCAGTGAATTACAATTGAAGACTGATCTTTTAACTTTCTGAAAGGAGATTGAAAGTATCCTCTGTCCACAAGGGTTTGCAGAGTGAGTTTAAAGTACTTTAAGTTTAGTTGGAGATGTAATTAATTCATATTATGTAGTCATAGTTATAGTTTTGTTTAACTATATTGTTATAGTATGTCAGGTCTTTTTTGTACACTGCTCAGATTATAAAATTGGTGGATTTTACATTCTTTTAAATATATATATTAAGGAATGACATTTGTTACCCATTAGTGTACAACACAGTTTGTTTTCATTTTGTTAGCATGCCCGTTGCTTTGGAAGAGCTTGTTCCATCTAAGTAAAAGAGAGACATGAATCTTTTTCCTGAGCAAAATATTATAAAGTGTTCACTCTGTTCAACATCAGAGTAACAAACTTAACCTAAAAGAAATGTGTTCTATATTAGCCCTCAAGAAATAAAATGAAATGAAACAACAAATTATTTGCGGAGCTACAATATCTTTAAAATACCAAGGGGCCCTTTCATAAAGCCTGCTAAGTGGTTATTGTACCTATTAGTGGGAAATAACAGCTTGCAGTGACAGTTAAGGTGTGGGCATGACAAGTACCGGCCACTAAAATGTGTGTTAATTGCCCATGTTGCAAAGGGGGTGGGGAATGGACAGAGTGTGGGCATGGAGAACACATTTCAATTAGCCGAATAGTGCGGTATATAAGAACTTGTAATAAATAAATAAATAAATAAATATCATGCGCCATCAATATAGCAATTATCCTGGGTGCCTCTAGCAATATCTCTTTGGGTGGTATTCGGCGCACCTGCATTAATGGAGTGGAGGAGTGGCCTAGTGGTTGGGGCAAGGTACTTCAGGCGGAGGGTCAGGGGTTCAAATCCCACTAGAGGACATCAACCTTGGGCCGAAAGAACTGGGGTTTCTAGTCCCACAGGTGCTCCTTGTGGTCTTGGGCAAGCCACTTAACCCTCCATTGCCCATGTTTCCTGTAAAATAGTTACCTCCAAGTTATAATGCCCTGTTCAATGTAATTTCAGTTTGTTCAGTGTAAACCACCTTGATATCATGAAAGGTGGTATATAAGAAATGATAAATAAAATAAATTATACCATATGTTAGGATATGTGTCCATGCAGTAATCGCAGGAGACAGGCTGGTACAGCCCAACAGTTACCTTGGAGGCCTTGCATTTAACATATAGGGACATGCTTACTAAAGACCGCTAAGAACGCACCATTTGCAAGTGCAAAACAACAGCGTTAAGGGCTCCAACATGCATTAAAGTACAGGGTGGAAAGTAGGCATTCCAGTGGTAAGGGTGTTAGCAGCCAGTTATTGGGCGGTAACAGGACATCGGGAGGTAAGGATGCCAAGCGTGCACCTTAATGCCCAATAAGGCCAGTTGCCTTAGCACAGGATAAGGGAGGCTATCTGCCATTTACATCTGAGCTGCTGGATGAGAGCAAAGGTAATAGCTAATGGACATATCATATCCATATGTTCCTTACGTATTAGACAGTGAGTGTGGGGATAATGTGGGAGGCAGTTTGACTGTATCAGTGAGGGGTGCTCATGTAACCTGCTGTGATGTGGGTGGCATAGGATTGGGTAGAAGAGATGCCCTGGAGGTTCCAATATGGCTATGATGTGGGCCTCAAAAGAATGACTGGCAGGAGTGGTGACATGTACTTCTGCCGCAGGAGAGATGTGAGTGATGCGTCCTAATGAGTAAAATTAATTTAACCATGTGGGCCATGGTGTAGCAGCTGGAAGGAGAATACATGAGTGAACATGATGGATATATGCTGATGGATGGGCTGAAGGATGGATGGGGATAGATGAGAGTGCGGTATGGCCTTACTGCCCCAATGCACTCGATGTGACCTCATAAATGCAACTAACCTCAGTTGTAGAAGGTGTGAAAAATAGTTGCTGTGCGACAGGGAAGGTCTATTACCATCTATTTGGGTGTCACAACTGTCTCAGCTGTTCTAATCAACATACAATCTTCCTGACACATATGCATATAACAACTGGCCGAGTAAGTAGGCTGTGATCTAAGGACAGAACAGCCAAACATCTGTAGAAGCTGCATGCAAACGCAAAGTGCTCTTGTACAGATAAAGTCTACACTCATGTTGTCTGATGGAAGAAGGTCACTTGCATGATGTTACACACCTAGCGTCCATTCATGACTCTGAACTCCCACATTGGCCATAAGGAGCAAGTAAAGACCTGTGATGATCTGGGCAGGTGGCCATTCCAGGAGTGTTCCATGACTGCATGTCGAAAGGCTAAGCCATATATGTGATGGAGCAAAAGATGTTCATTAACAGTAATCACAAAAGTGTTTGGTCATGTACAACTCATGTGTCATGTGACAGGGTGAAGTTGTACAAACCTTTGCAATGTGCTGCAGCAGAGCCAATAAAATCATGCTGTCAGATGGGTATGATTGCAATGTGCATGCTTGCAGATCCAATGTGCTGTCCTAACACATAAAAACAGACTAATAAAATATATGCACTCAAGTCAATGTTGACTGCTGGCAACCCAGAAGTAGACTGACAGGTTTTTCTTCAGAGACAATGGAAGAGGAAGTGACTTTCACACAGAAACAAGTAGGATTTGAGCCCTGGTCTGTTCCTTACTGAGCCAGTGCTCTAACCACTTTGCTGCACCTCCATGTCTTTTGCTAGTGCACTCTCTAAAATAACCCAGGCTACAGGTCCTGCCTGTAATGGCCTAAACCCAGGGCTGCCTGTAGTGGTACACATGCAATTCAGACTGCACTAGATGCTCAGTACTGCATCTGCATAACAGATACAAAGCAGCAGTATCAGTCTCTTGTCCAAAGATTAAGCCATATATGAGGGCAAGATGCCCTTACCTCCACTATACCTCCTAGTCAAATAACATTTGCACACAAAGGTCGATTGGGCTGCAGTGTGGCATTAATCCCTGAGGCAGGGCATGCGTTCCATTGTGACCAGCTGAACTACAAGATAATTACTCTTGCACATACACCAAACTCAAAGTTCATTCAGACCATCCTGCCCTCTCCGGGGGGGGGGGGGGGTATGCACACTTGCTCCTTCATTATACAAGACATGCTGGTACTGGGCAATGCTCCAGTGCAATGTGGGCTATGTGGGCTGGTATTGGTTAGCCACTTTATTTCCCAAGATGCACCTCACAATCTGAGCACCTATATGCTATTTTTGTCCCTATGGAGAATGCAGCAATTCATCACATGAGCTCTGTAATGTGCAGACACATTGGGTGCTTCATGGACATAACAGCTGCCAAGTACAAGTGTCCCTTTTCACCAGCCACCCTGAATCTGAAGAAGGGCACACATCACATGGTCCCCATCCTATGCATCACAATGGGTGCTTTTTCCAGGTTTTGGAGAAGATATATTTCACTATCAGAATATTGCAGCGTTTGGAGTGGTATGTTTTGTCTGGCCCTTGAGGGACTCTTGTGTAATATCTTTAGTGATGCTATAGTGTTGGGGCAACTGTTTCTAAGGAACCTGAATGCAGTGAGTGTTGTCAAGAGGGGAGGTGTGGGGAAAGGGGGGAGGGGAGGGGGAGGTGTGGGCAAGGGGGGGAGGGGAGGGAAGAGAGGGGAAGGGAGGGGAAGGGGAGGGGAGGGGAGGGGAAGGGGAGGGGAGGGGAGAGAAAGGGGAGGGGAGGGGAGGGGAAGGGAGGGGGTGGGTGTCACAACCCTAGACAGCATCACATTACCAGCAGCCCAATAAAAGCTGCTCTCTTCTTTTTCTGAGATATCTAATCAGTTATATCAATCCCAGTCATCCCGCATATATCGTGCAGCAGCGGGCTGTATCAGCCATTCACATACTATCTCTGCCTGGTCTGCTAGACACCACCCACTACATATACACATAGCCACCATGAAAATGATACTTTGTAAGAACAGCATGGACATCCAGCAGCTTGGCTAATGACTAAACTACCATAAAGAAACAGCACCCATATCACTGCTGCTTGACTCTAAATGGTACTATGTGTATACATAGCCACGACATGGTCCCAGCTTAGTCAGCGTGAGAGTGGCCTCTCAGAATTAACATATGTGTGCACTCGGGACATGCTTGTGCAAGACCCACGTTAAGATGGCTCAGCTGTTTACCTAACCTCTGACCCATATACATCCTGTGCAAACTGCTCTATTTTGGACAATACCCAGAATCCTTTGCTCTCATTTGTGTACCCTTTACTTTGAACTCAGGGGCAGCTAATGCAATGCAAAGAACATTGGAAGGTGGCCCAGAGACAGGCTGCGTGTGCATGTTGGCCCACAGTGGCCTATGTCTGTCACATATCAGAGGATCGTGTCCCCCTACAAAGCTTGTGGCAGTGAGCATTGAACATAGTACTATGCTCATACTCCCATATTATGACACTGCAAAAATAGCCAGTAGAGCACATGCACTCTCCCACACTTTGGACGCAGTTCCCCCCCTTAACAACTTGTGGAAGCATGGCAGATTGAACATGGGGTTAGATGCTGGTACAGTTACTGGTTATACATATGTTGCCATCCCCAGCCTCTTTGTACTCTAACAATGTCTTTGTGACAATCACACTCAGTGCCCATGGAGAGTGGGTGAAGATGTCATGCAGGCCCCTGATATGAAACATGAAGAGACTGAGTAGACCCTCAGAGCTTCTGTGCATCTGAACAGAGCCTCTGGCCGGCTATGCCACCTACCAGGGACACATTCAAAACATGTATGGGACTCCACCACAACCTTCACCTCCAAACACTGGTGGCAGGCAATGAAGAGACCAACATGGCATCCTGTGACACATTCCTCCAGCTGGAGTTGTGCAGGGATCATTCAGAGGTCAGTGTCCCATATTCACAATCAGTCAAAACAAAACATGAAATCTCTATAAACATAAGGCTCGTTGTTGTTATAGAGTAATACAAAATGTCATGCTGACTACTATGGTCAATGATCGGTAGACAGTGCTGAGATAGTATATATTGTGTGCAGATGTGCCTGAGACGGACATGCCTATATGTGCATATTATGCATGGAGCTAAGCTCCAAGAGTTCACTTGGTAACTGCAGCATAGGACAAAAGCACAGATTCTTTACTATTGCACCAACTCAGTGACTCAATTGGACATTCACAGAGGCCAGCTTTCCACATGAGCCTAACTTTCAATAGGATTCAGCTGCAACAAGGGGGCTGACAGTGTTACCACAGATACTGTTATTATGGCAGTTGGCATTAATCAGGTCTCTCACCTGTGCAGCCAGGTGTGTCCTGAGGCCTGAAGGCTCAGATACAGATAAGAGTTGCTGCAAACACACATGTGATGGAGCTCTCCCTGGTGAGACTGTGTATCCCAAGCTCACTCTATTCAAACCAGCAGGCGATATGGGAGTTGTATAGAAGTGTCATGTTGGGAGGTAAGTGTAGGGACACGATGTGAGGATGGGTCTTAAGGTTGGTGTAACTGGGAATGCATTTGAGTGTCAGAGCTTTGGGGACAACATGTGTACAGGCACAGCTAGTTGTCCAGTGACTCCCTTAGGTTGAAACTACTTAATGAAAACCAACCTTCTGCCCATAAATGGTGTCTCACACTGTTTGGGAGTTGCTGGCTAACTGACCATGCAGCATGTTGTATGCAGAGCTATAAAGCCTGGGCAGCATATGCATGCACAGTGCATTGCTGCAGCTCACAGTCCTCTGGACACACACACACATGACCCCACTGTCCAAAGTCTTGAAGGACCATAAAAGGGACTGCTACTTCTGGAGAGAGATATGCAATTGTAAGTATTTACTTCTGGGAATTTTTCTGAATCTTGGGGAAAAAGGAATTTTTTAGATTAAAGCTGATTAATCTGTGAACCCAGTTTATTTGTTAAATCAGTCAGGGCCTAGTAGCAGCAAAGAGTTTTCAGTTTAAATTTAAAACACAGCAGAGAGATTTCTGGTTAAATTTAGAACCAAATACTCCCTCTATCCAAACAAAGGCTGTGGGACTCCTGATGGAGATTGGTCACAGATTACCTTACAAGCACAGGACAGGGTACTGTGTAGCAGTCAGCTTTTAATAAGTCTTCTTTTCCTCCCTCCCTCCCTGACCCCCACCCACCCCTGGGATAATCATAGCTTTATAGGTATTTAAACTTCTTAAAGGAAAGGAGGTGCTATATTCACTCTCAGGTGCAGCTGTTTATTCTCATCAGCATACATTAAGGACCTGAGATTAATTAAGCTTCAGGTGAACAAAGTACATTAAACGTATTAGGTATAGTTTTATTAGTATAAGTATCCCCAGCAACCCTTAGTAAGTAAAGAACTTAAATAACTAAACACAACCTTAAAACTAAGATGCAGACAGCAGTCAAGCAGCGAGATCTGGGCTTTCCAGTTTTTTGCACTGACTGTCACATGTATGATTTTCTCCTAGTTGGTGAGGGGTCCTATGTGTGCACAAGGTGCAAGGAGCTCTTAGCTCTCAGGAAATGAGTCCGATCTCTGGAGGCAAGAGTAGCGGACTTGGAAAACATAAGGAAGACAGAGAGGTATATAGAAGAGACCTACAGGGATATAGTCCTGAAGTCCCACCTCCAGTCTGGCAGCATATCTGTTGCCATGGAGGAGAGAGGTCATGTGACAGGAGAGCATCACCCTGGTGTGGCAGGAAGTGATCCTACAGCTAGGACCTGTCCTCCAGATGATGTAAAACCCTCTCGCACAGAGAAAGTTTCTCCAGGGCCATTTGCCCATGAGTGAAGGGTTAGGATAGCCGCTATAGTTGGTGATTCGATCATTAGGCATGTAGATAGCTGGGTGGCTGGTGGACGTGAGGATCACCTGGTAACATGCCTGCCTGGTGCGAAGGTAGCGGACCTCACCCACCACCTAGACAAGGTCTTAGATAGTGCTGGAGAGGACTCTGCTGTCTTGGTACATGTCGGTAACAATGACATAGGACAATGTGGTAGGGAAGTTCTAAAATTTAGGATTTTAGGTAGGAAGTTGAAATCCAGAACTTCCATTGTAGCATTTTCCAAAATGCATCCCATTCCATGCACCGGACCCAAAAGGCAGGCAGAGCTCCAGCGTCTCAATGCATGGATGAGGGGTTTGGATTTCTTAGGAACTGAGAAACATTCTGGGGAAAGGAGGGTCTCTTCCGAAGGGATGGGCTTCACCTTAACCAGAATGGAACCAGACTGCTGGCATTAACCTTTAAAAAGGAGATAGAGCAGCTTTTAAACTAGATAATAGGGGAGAGCCAACAGTTGCCCAAATGTGCATGGTTCGGAACTATGTATCCTTGAAGGATACTACCAAAAAAATGAAGTTAGGGCACATCATCAGAGAGGTTCCAATAAAGACAAAGGTAGCCCCAATGCCCTTGAGTACGGAGCAGACAGAGCTTAAAGATTCCAAATTACCCCTGCCTACCGATAACTAGATTAATATGAATAAAATACAGTCTATAAAATGCTTGTATGCAAATGCTAGAAGTCTAAAAAATAAGATGGGAGAGTTAGAATATATAGCACTAAATGAGAAGTTAGATATGATTGGTATCTCAGAGACATGGTGGAAGGAGGACAACCAGTGGGACACTGTGATACCTGGGTACAAACTATATCGTAATGAGAGAGCTGATCAAATTGGTGGAGGGATTGTGCTCTATGCTAGAGAGGACATTGAATCACAAAGGATTAAAGATTTTCAGGAAACAAAATTTGTTGTAGAATCTCTATCGATTGAAATTCCATGTTAAAAGGGGAAGGCGATGGCTATGGGGTTGTACTATCGACTGCCTTGCCAGAATGAACAAATGATTGATGAAATGGATGGAGAAATCAGGGAAGCTAACAAAATTTACAGAACAGTAATAATAAAGGGTGATTTCAATTACCCTGGTATTGACTGGGTCAGTATCATTTCAGGACATGGTAGGGAGATAAAGTTTCTAGATGAAATAAATGACTGCTTCTTGGAGCAGCTGGTTCATGAACCGACCAGAGGGGAAGCCATCTTGAACCTAGTCCTTAGTGGAACACCAGATCTGCTGCAAGAGATAAGGGTGTTGGGGCCACTTGGCAATAGTGATCATTGCATGATTGTGTTTGTTTTAATTAATGGAGGAGGGATGGTAAGAACAACCACAGTAGAACCTTTTAACTTTTGAAAGGGAGAGTATGATAAAATGAGGAAAATAGTTAAGAAAAAACTAAAAGGAGCAGTTGCAAAGGTTAAAGACTTACGTCTAACTTGGGTGTTGTTTAAAAATACTATCCTGGAAGAATAGACCAGCTGTATTCCAGGCTTTAAGAAAAGTGGAAGGAAGTCCAAAAAACTGCCAGCATGGTTTAAAGGTGAGGTCAGAGAGGATGTTGTTGCCAAAAAAGCATCTTTCAGGAAATGGAAAGAAAAGCCAAATGATGAAAACAGAAAACAGCACAAGCACTGGCAAGCTAAATGCAAGGCACTGATAAGGCAGGCAAAGAGAGAATTTGAGAAGAAGCTTGCTGTGGAAGCAAAAACGCATAATAAAGACTTTTTCAAGTACATTCATAACAAAAAACCTGTGAGAGAGGCATTTGCAGCATTAGATGATAGAGGGGTAAAAGGGGCACTAAGAAAAGAAAAGGCTAAAGTGGAGAGAGTGAATGAATTCTTTGCTTTGCTCTTTACGTTACCCATGACTGAAGTGTTATTTAAAGGTGATACTGCGGAAGAATTGAAAGAAATATCGATACACCGGGAAGATATATTACAACTATTTGATAAACTGAAGAGTAGCAAATCACCTGGACCAGATGGTATACATCCAAGGGTGTTGAAAGAACTGAAATATGAGATTGCGGACCTGCTATTAGTAATCTGTGAACTATCATTAAAATCATCTGTAATACCTGAAGATTGGAAGATAGCCAATGTAACACCAATTTTTAAAAAGGGTTCCAGGGATGATCCGGGAAACTACAGTCCGGTGAGCCTGATGATAGTACTGGGAAAAATGTCAGAAACCATCATGAATAACAAAATTACTCAACATATAGATTGTCGTGGCTTAATGTGAGACAGCCAATATGGCTTTAGATCTTGTCTTACTAATCTGTTATGTTTTTTTGAAGGTGTGAATAAAGAAGTAGACAAAGTTAAGTCAGTTGATATAGTGTATCTGGACTTTCAGAAAGCCTTTGACAAGGTCCCTCATCAGAGACTTTTGGCAAAACTAAAGAGTCATGGGAGAGAAGGCAGTGTACTATTGTGGATCAGGAACTGGTTAAAAGATAGAAAGCAGAGGGTAGGGCTAAATGGCCAATTTTCCCAATGGAGAAAGGTAAATAGTGGTGTACCCCAGGGATCTGTGCTGGGTCCGATGCTTTTTGACATATTCATAAATGACCTGGAAAATGGAATAACGAGCGAGGTTATCAAATTTGCAGATGACAAGTAGTTAAAACCCAAGAGGATTGTGGAAACTTGCAAGAGGATCTTGATAAATTGGAAGACTGGGCATCAAAATGGGAGATGAAATTTAATGTGGACAAGTGCAAAGTTATGCACCTAGGGAAGAACAACCCAAAATATGGTTACACGATGCAAAGTTCCACATTAGGAACCACCACCTAGGAAAAAGATTTAGGTGTCATTGTGGAAAACATGTTAAAACCATCGGCCCAGTGTGCAGCGGTGGCCAAGAGAGCAAATAGAATGCTAGGTATCATAAGGAAAGGAATGGAAAATAAAACAAAGGATATTATAATGCCTCTATATCATTCCATGGTGAGACCACACCTTGAATACTGTGTGCAATTCTGGTCGCCATATCTTAAAAAGGATATAGCGCTATTAGAACAGGTTCAGAGAAGAGCCACTAAAATGGTAAAAGGGGATGGAAGGATACCCCTTTGCAGAAAGTCTAAAAAGGTTAGGGCTCTTTAACCTGGAAAAGAGACGGCTGAGGGGAGATATGATAGAAGACTATAAATTAATGAACGGAGTGGAACGGGAAATGTAGATTAATTGTTTACGTTATCAGAATATAGAAAGACTAGGGGACTTGCAATGAAGCTACAGGGTAAACTATTTAAGACTGATAAAAGAAAATATTTGTTCACTCAATGTGTTATCAAACTCTGGAATTTGTTACCGGAAGATGTAGTAAAGACTGTTAGTGTACCTGGGTTTAAAAAAGTTTTGGACAAGGTCCCGGAGGAAAGGTCCATAAGCCATTATTAATAAGGGACCCAAGATATCAATGCTTGACCCAATTCCAGCATTATGGAACCTGTGTCTTTTGGGGAAACTGCTAGGTACGTAGGACCTAGATTGGCCACTGTTGGAAACAGGATACTGGGCTTGATGGACCTTGGTCTGACCCAGTATGGCATATCTTATGTTCTTATGAGCAGAGGCGGAGATTGTTGCTAACCGGGTAGTGGCGATATTGCATCACTATCCAATTAGTGATCCGTTGCTAAAACTAGGCCAGCTTTTGGCTTGTCTAGTTTTGGCCACGGATGCTAATTGGGTAGTGGTGCAATACCACCACTACCTGGTTAGGCTCTGTGGCTATTTCCTCTACGCATCAAAATTGAATATTTAATGCAATCACATTGAATATCCAGGGATAGACATGAGCAGGCAGGGTTATACAGCGCATAACATGCCTAGTAGAAAATCAGACCCATCTTTCCAGACACCCAGGTAGGTCTTGAGCCCATGACCTTTGCTTTTCTTACACGCTGTGGCTATGTGTTTGGAGCCACTGAACAATCATTTGGGAGGGGAGATGCATCAATTCATATGTGTATAAGTGATCTTTGTCCGGATGCATGAAGGCATATGCTGGGGTATGCTTCCAATATATCTGTGTAGTTCTCTGCAGATTCTGGCCATACTTGTCTGGCAAGGTATATGAGACTGCTGTGGGTAAGGAACATCTTGTTAGGTTTGAATGTAGAACTGTGTTGATATGCTGCTGATTTCATGTCTTACTTATTGGCTCTGTCCTGCCAGAGGCCAGGGCATGATACATGAATACACATATGCAAGACCCTGGGTGAGCTAGCAGAGTTACCATGCAACCATTTCATGGAGTGTGCTGGTGGGACACACTGAGTAAATTCAGCTTCCATGTGGCTTTGATGGGTGTGGAAACTAAATGCATGCTTACTCACGAAAGGGTCAGTGGTTTACATACAGGTCCTGGCTATCACTTGGCAACTAAGAAAACAGTGTGGATGCTTTTCCTCTGAGATTGGGTGTTATCATATTGCCTAATCTTCTGGCCTCACTGGCATATTTTTCCACACACATGCCCATATCCCTGATCCAACCCTCCCCTGTCGAAGTGCTGTGACATTGCTGATTACTGCAGGATGTTGGAGCTATGTGAATATAACATAAGAACATAAGATATGCCATACTGGGTCAGACCAAGGTCCATCGAGCCCAGTATCCTGTTTCCAACAGTGGCCAATCTAGGTCGTACGTACCTAGCAGTTTCCCCAAAAGACACAGGTTCCGCAATGCTTGTACTGGGTCAAGCATTGATATCCTGGGTCCCTTCTTAATAATGGTTTATGGACCTTTCCTCCAGGAACTTGTCCTAACCTTTTTTAAACCCAGCTACACTAACAGCCTTTACTACATCCTCAGGTAACAAATTCCGGAGTTTAATTACACGTTGAGTGAAAAAACATTTTCTTTTATTAGTCTTAAATAGTTTACCCTGTAGCTTCATTGCATGTCCCCTAGTCTTTCTATATTCTGATAACGTAAACAATCGATCTATGTTTACCCGTTCCACTCCGTTCATTAATTTATAGACTTCTATCATATCTCCCCTCAGCCGTCTCTTTTCCAGGTTAAAGAGCCCTAACCTTTTTAGCCTTTCTTCATAGGAGTATCCTTCCATCCCCTTTACCATTTTGGTGGCTCTTCTCTGAACCTTTTCTAATAACGCTATATCCTTTTTAAGATACGGCGACCAGAATTGCACACAATATTCAAGGTGCGGTCTCACCATTGAACGGTATAGAGGCATTATAATATCTTTTGTTTTATTTTCCATTCCTTTCCTTATGATACCTAGCATTCTATTTGCTCTCTTGGCTGCCGCTGCACACTGGGCCAAGGGTTTTAACATGTTATCCACAATGACGCCTAAATATTTTTCCTGGGTGGTGGTTCCTAATGTGGAACCTTGCATTGTGTAACCATAGTTTGGGTTGTTCTTCCCTAGGTGCATAACTTTGCACTTGTCCACATTAAATTTTATCTGCCATTTTGATGCCCAGTCTTCCAATTTATCAAGATCCTCTTGCAATTTTCCACAATCCTCTTGGGTTTTAACAACTTTAAATAGTTTTGTGTCATCTGCAAATTTGATAACCTCACTCGTTATTCCACTTTACAGGTCATTTATGAATATGTCAAAAAGCAGCGGACCCAGCACAGATCCCTGGGGTACACCACTATTCACCTTTCTCCATTGGGAAAATTGGCCATTTAGCCCAACCCTCTGCTTTCTATCTTTTAACCAGTTCTTTATCCACAGTAGTACATTGCCTCCTATCCCATGACTCTTTAGTTTTGCCAAACGTCTCTGATGAGGGACCTTGTTAAAGGCTTTCTGAAAGTCCAGATACACTATATCAACCGACTCAGCTTTGTCCACCTGTTTATTCACACTTTCAAAAAAACATAACAGATTAGTAAGCCAAGATCTTCCTTGTCTAAAGCCATGTTGGCTGTCTCCCATTAGGCCATGACTATCTACATGCTGAGTAATTTTATTCTTTATGATGGTTTCTACCATTTTTCCCGGTACTGACGTGAGGCTCACCTGTCTGTAGTTTCCCGGATCACCCCTGGAACCCTTTTTAAAAATTGGTGTTACATTGGCGATCCTCCAATCTTCAGGTATTAAAGATGATTTTAATGATAGTTCACAGATTACTAATAGCAGGTCTGCAATCTCATATTTCAGTTCTTTCAACACCCTTGGATGTATACCATCCGGCCCAGTTTATCTAATAGTTGTAATACATCTTCCCGATGTATCAATATTTCCTTCAATTCTTCCGCACCTTTAAATACCACTTCAGTCATGGGTAACATCCCTACATCTTCCTCATTAAAGACCGAAGCAAAGAATTCATTCAGTCTCTCCGCTATCTCCTTGTCGCCTCTTAGTGCCCCTTGAACTCCTCTATCATCTAATGGTCCAAACGACTCTCTCTCAGGTTTTTTGCTATGAATGTACTTGAAAAGATCTTTATTTCGCGTTTTTGCTTCCGCAGCAAGCTTCTTCTCAAATTCTCTCTTTGCCTTCTTTATCAATGCCTTGCATTTGACCTGCCAGTGCTTGTGCTGTTTCCAGGTTTCGTCTTTTGGCTCTTTTTTCCATTTCCTGAAAGATGCTTTTTTGGCAACAACAGCCCCTCTGACCTCACCTTTAAACCATGCTGGCAGTTTTTTGGACTTTCTTCCACTTTTCTTAAAGTGTGGAATACAGCTGGTCTGGGCTTCCAAGATAGTATTTTTCAACAACACCCAAGCTTGATGTAGGTCTTTAACCTTTGCAACTGCTCCTTTTAGTTTTTTCTTAACTATTTTCCTCATTTTATCATAGTCTCCCTTTCGAAAGTTAAAAGGTAGTACTGTGGATTTCCTTACTGTCCCTCCTCCACTAATTAAATCAAAGGCGATCATGCTATGATCACTATTGCCAAGTGGCCCCAACACCCTTATCTCTTGCACTAGATCTGGTGTTCCAGATCTAGTGCACCACTTTGGGACTGAAGATGTAGCCAGGAGACACCACATGCCAGTCAGGGCATGAAGGCGATAGCGGTTGGCAGACACCACTTCCCACTCTCTGAGTGTTACAGGTGCCCCATGTGTGTTGTGTATAGGCACTATTAATTGTGCTTGCTTGTGCATTCTCTTACATTGCAGGTTACTGTTGTCTCTCATTAGGAAATACATGGTCAGTCCTAACTCAGCTGCTCATGGCTCATGGTTCCCAGGCCTGCACATCCACTAGGTGAACTAGGTGAGTGCCTAGGTGTACCAATCATGGTAGACAGCATGCCTGTCGATCCCTCCCTCCCTGCAAGCATGGCACAGCTACCGCTTCAGTGCTATGGATGGCCTTAAAGAAGTGGCACCCATATGACAAGTCACGACATGCCACTCCTGCCTACTCTGTCAGGAAGTATCGGAGTGGGGGCAGGAGCAGCATGTCATGAGCACACGGGCTGCCACCTTGACCTTGCCACCACTGATGGGAGGAATCATGGGCTCCACTTTACCGGCCAGTGACATATTTGCCATGCCACTGACTGTAGAAAGAGCAGCACTGTACCTGACACACAGGGCAGGGACTAAGGCATATTCTGCACCAGGCAAAAGCTGCTGCCACTGCCACCCCCATCTCCACACACTGCTAACATGGCTATGTGGTGGCAATGATGGTGGCATGACTCCTTTGTGACAGCGTCAGCATGTATGTGTCCCACCGCTGTCACAACAGAGTCACAGCAGACATCGTGCATGTACACCTCAGGTGGCTGCCTTGTCCACCTAGTGGACTAACTGGCCCCACTCAATCACTCACATTGCACCACCTTTGCCACTTTGGCACCAACAACATAGTGCCCTTTATTGAAAGGGCATCATGCTGTGACTGCAAATAGACCACTACTATCACTAATTTCAGGGCTACAATCTGGTTGCTGCACACCACACAGGCAGCCCACTGTGACTTGCTCCCTGTGTGATGTTTAACATCAGAGATGGCTCTCTGGCTTCAAAATGAGTCCTTATTGCTTTTAGCTGGCATTAAGGTTCCCGGCATCTGCACCTATAATGCACAATAAGAGAACCGGCATTAATGGCACACATGATGTCTCTTCCTATGCTCTGCCAGTTAATGCCCCCTCTCTGCCCCTTTGGAGCTTACCAGCTGGTAACATGTGTACCGCCCGTTAAGCCTGCATCATCAGTGCTTTCCAGAGGTAGTCGGTACTGGGAGCCGATAACACACACACCCTTAACGATCTATAGTAAACATAACCCATAGTCTTCACACTAAATGCACATTAGGTGCAATACCCAACAAGCTTTAGTAAAAAGCCAAGATCAGGCTTTCAGGTCTAGTGTATTAATCCTGAACATTTACAGTTTTAACCACTTGTAATCTCTGCAGAACTACAGTTGGTTTTCCTTTGGCAAAAGCTAACCAAAAGAGTAAGCATTTTTCAGACAGAAAATTTAAATTCTGATCAACAATATCTGTAAATTCTTTCCAGCATATAAAGATTGTTTTTTTTCTGTTTAAAAGCCATCTTTAGCTTCAAGCCAGAAACAAAAGAAATTAAGGAAAAGAAAACTAGCAGCCACCATGAAAACAATTTCTTAGCCAATATATTTTCTAACTATGCTCAAATTAGGGTGGCCATTTTAAAAGCATTCCTATAGGTAAAGAGCCAGACTTCCCCACTAGCAATCCCCCCCTCCCCGATCATCCCCCTTATATCTTATTACTCCCCCACCCTCCAAGGCTTAGGTGATCAGCTCTGACCTCCTCCTAAGACATCTGATATCACCAGCATCACTAATGGGCATCCAAATTCACCCAACATAAACATCACCTCCCAGTGGCTCCTGGGCAGGACCTTCACCCCATGATCATCCTACCCCAGCTCTTATCAAGGTCCGATGGTCCCTGGTGTCTAGTGGAGATAAACAAGATCCCCAGTCACGTCGGCTCCTGCAGTTTTTGCTTCCAAAATAGAACCTGTGACCCCTAGTGGTAATCTTATGGTACTACTGCTATGGTATTAGGCTGCTAAATAAGGGCATTTTGCAGACATGGAGAAACAGCGTACAGTCCTGTATGTCCTTAGACATATTTTATAAGAGGTTCAACATTTGGAAGAGCCTCTTGTAAATTACAGTGGGGATTCTCCATATCCTGACATGGATGTCTAAATTTACCTCTTCAAATCCAATCTAAGACCTCCCTTTATGTCTATCAAAATGTGAAGTGTTGTTCCACTAAAAAGCCAGTTTGTGTCTTTAGCAGCAGCTTATGGTAAGACATCCTTGACTGGTGGCTTGAATGTTTGTTACATGCTGACAAATAGAACCTTATTTAAAAAGGATTTTTTTTCCTCTTCTGTGCCTATGGGAAAAAAATCATTATTGAATAAAGTTCATGATGATCTATAAAGAAAACATAGGCCACTACTTCACACTGCATCAGCTGGCTCCAACATCTGCCTCTCATTATGTTAACACTTCATTCAAAAGCCCAGAAAATGTTCATGATATTTCCTTGCTTCACATGCTGAATCTGCTAAATTAATCTGAAAATTAACTGATCTATTTTCTTCCTCTTAAAGCATGAAAGAAACAACTACATGAAATTCGTAGCCTTAACTTGAAATCAAACCCCACATTGCTCTTGACTTCTGCATAACAAATATCAGAACAGGAAAAAAAAGCAAAAAGAAAGTGAGAAAAGCTGATACAGTTGTGGTCAACATTATCAGCACCCCTACATTTTAGGTATGTTGTGCACAATATCTTGAGAAATAACTGGAAATATTCCAACTGTATGTCATCATAATATTTTAATAATATGTCCAAAGGTATACAATAAAAAAGATGTCTGTGCTATTTAGACATCGTAATTTCTGAGAAAAAAAACTAAATATGACCTGGACAGGATTAATATTCACTAATATTTGGTTGCAGTGTTGACAACCTCTAAATGTTTCTTGTAGCCATATATAAGTTTCATACATTTGTCTGCTGATAGTTTCTCCCACTCTTTGACTGCAGTTTGTTCCAGCTCATGAATGTTTCCAGGATTCCTTTTACCGATGGCAGATTTCAGCTCTTTCCAAAGGTTCTCGATTGGATTGAGATCAGGACTCTTTGCTGGCCAGCTAAAATAGTCCATTTGTTTTCCTTTTTAATCATTCTTTTGTACTTTTGGATGTATGTTTTGGGTCATTGTCTTGCTGGAGGACCCATGACCTTCAACCCTGACCTAGCTTTCTGACACTTGGTAGCACATTTTGCTTCAAAATACCTCGGTAGTCCTCTGACTTCATGCTATCTTTAATACATTCCAAGCCTTCAGTTCCTAAGACAACAAAACAGCCCCACAACATTATGTAATGTCCATCATATTTAACTGTAGGAAGGGTGTTTTTCTCCTTATGATCTTCATTTCTTTGCCTGTAAATGTATCACTAGTGTGCATTGCCAGAAAGCTCAAGTTTGGTTTTGTCTGTCCACAGAACATTTTCCCAGAAGGCTTGTGGTTTCTCAAGGTGGGTTTGGGCAAAGATCAGGTGTGCCTTTTTATATCTGTCTTTGAGCAGTGGGGTTCTCCTTGGCCATCACCCATGAATTCCTTCTTTGTTTGGTGTGCGACGTATGGTATGGGTTGAAACCACCACTCCAGGTTACTCCAGATCAGCCTTAAGCTCTTTGGATGTTGTTTGTAGTGTTCTTTCAACAGTTTGCACTAACCTTTGAAGAATTATTGGATTAATTTTCCTCTTCCCACCACATCCTGGGAGGTTCTTGACAGTTCCAAGGGCAGAAAACATCTTAATATCATTTCAAACTGTAGACACAGGGATCTCATGATCTTTGGAGATGACCCCTTTGAAGTTTGATATTTGGTGATAATGGCTTTTCTGACAGTCTCAGGTAACTATTTTGTCTTCACCATTGTGAAAATGGAAAAGGGAGTGAATATGGTTATTTTAAACATTAGAGCCATCATTCATTGGTTGATTCAAGTCCTCTTAGTACTAACAGTTGATCACAGGTGTGTCTATCTTTACTTCAATGAGAATATGGTTGTTCTGTTCAAACTGATTTGAATTGTTTATAAGGGTGTCAATAATTATGTCCTTCCTCATGCATCAAACAAAGAGATAAACCTCAAGCCCTCTATATAACTAGATAGTGAGAGGGTGGTTCCCTCTTTTAAATAAAGAATTAAAAGGAAGGTTTTGTCACTCCTTTCACGGCAAACGGTCCAACAAAAAGTTTAGATTGGTAGTTCTATAGAGGGCTTGAGGTTTATCTCTTTGTTTCATGAATTTTATGTGGGATGAACGATGGTTTTTGTGTTAGTTATTAGAATAATTATGTCCTGGCAATGTCCTAGTTTTTATACTATTTCCTACTATTCCTTTTTTAAATTTGTCTTGGTTTATTTGATTCTTTTAAATATGTGTGCAAATATGTGTCAAATATGTGTGCAAATATAGTCCAAAGCCATTTCGCTGGCCACTTTTTTTTTTCAGAGACATTGGACATTAGATATTAAGGGGTTGAACTGCAAGAATGCTAATAATGTTCACCACAACTGTATCTAGGAGATATTCATCAAAGGAAAAAATATTTGTCATGGACCAGAAGAATGGAACAAGCAGAAGAAGAAGCATACCTTTGGCACCTTCTAAATCATTCCAAAAATTAATGTTTCCTCCAAAGACATAGGTGCCTTTTAGTTTTCTTCAGCAGCCTCACACTTAATTTTTATTCATATTCCAAGCTGATGTAGGTACAGCAGGAGCCCACGTCCATCTGTGAGACTCCCAATATAGTTTAAGACAAGTTGTTAGCACTTTTAAATCTCTATTCCCTTTTCTCACAAATGGTAACAAACCAGCTCCATTTCAGACAGTGCTGGAGCTAGCTATGTTGCTCAAATCACTGCCACACAAAAAGCAATGGTGCAGGTCCCTGACCCTCCCTTCCCCACAGAGCACCACAGAAACTGAAAAATATGGCACCTGAGGCAACACCCTGCTCGCCCTGCCCCACTTCTGGGTTTGATTTTGGACCATTCATACTCTATGCAAAACATACGTTTCTCACTTTTTTAACGTCTAGGAATTTTTTAGATGTCCTTCATTCGCTTTTGACATCTATAATGTCATTTGTCTGGAGAGCACCATATAATCCGTTCTCTTTCATCTTCTTCATCTTATTTCAAGCATCTGTGAAAATCACCCATTTCATTCTATGAAGCTCAAATCTGTAATGTCACCAGAAACATTTGCTATTAAGAAATATGCTATCATAAGGGTTTAGCCATGATCAATTCAACTGTCCTGTATTTCTGTACATTTTTTTTAAATCTAAGATTTGCAACGTTATATCAAAAAATAGGAAAGGAAAAGTGTCCATAGTAAACACATTACATAATCAATCAAGAAAATTACACCACACTGAAAAATAAAGTCCACATCACGGGGAGAAGAGGGTATAAAAGCAGAAAAAAATGAATAAACAGGAGCATCAAAGAGGAAATAAAAACCTCTAAGAATGGCACTTAATATTCTAACCCTTTATTACCTTCTGATGGTCAAGCAAAAACGTTTCCAAATGAGAAGTTCTAGGAAAACGCAATTGCTTCCCTGAAAGGATATTGAACACTTGCAAGAAAATATTCGGAAAAAAGTTGCCCCAACAGCTAAAACATTAGGCTACGGGGAGAGAAACCTTTTCCACCTGGCCTCATAGCACGGGGAACACAGTAATCTTTTGCCCACAAAATATATAATCTTTCTTTTTAAGATAAGATTTTAATATCACATTTTTATCCCTCTCATTAACAAAGGACACCAACAGAGTAGCCCACGTAGCTATCACATCCTCAGTCTTCCAAAAGTTGGGTTAAGTTAGGTGAAGAAATGAAATTATCTAGTTCCCCCTCTACTAGATTAACCTGATGTAACTTTTAAGGTTTATAATACATATGTGAAACAAGAAAATCATCCATCTTAGGAAAAACCAATGCCTCTTTTAGACATTTCTTTAAAAGTATGTCTGAAAATAATAATGGGGTCATCAGGAAATTCAGAAAACGCAAATTTTTTGCTTCAGTTTACATTTTCCAATGACTCCAGTTTGGAATGCAATATCAAACTATCTTTCATAGCAAGAGCACCAGCTAATTGTAAAGATTTAAACTGAGATTCACATTTAAGCATTTTTTCAAAACTAGTACATTTCTCATCAATATTCTTAAACTTTTGAACAGCATCTTGAGTAAAAGAGCATAACTTAGGAATATTACCTATAAGAAGGGACTCTGTGAGAGACCGCAGTCCAAATATCAGATAAAGCAACAGTATTGGAAACTCCAAAAATAGAAAAGGAGCAAAAACCTCCAGTGTAAACACAACCTTCAGTATTACATTTAGGGAGGAACCCAGGGATCTGTGCTGGGTCCGATGCTTTTTAACATATTCATAAATTACCTGGAAATGGGAATAACGAGTGAGGTTATCAAATTTTCAGATGACACAAAACTATTCAAAGTTGTTAAAATCCATGAGGATTGTGGAAAATTGCAAGAGGATCATGATAAATTGGAAGCTGGGCATCCAAAAGCCCAGCTGAAATTTAATGTGGACAAATGCAAAGTTATGCACCTAGGAAAGAAAAACCCAAACTATGGTTACACGATGCAAGGTTCCACATTAGAAACCACCACCCAGGAAAAAGATTTAGGCGTCATTGTGCAGCAGCGGTCAAGAGAACAAATAGAATGCTAGGTATCATAAGGAGAGGAATGGAGAATAAAACAAAGGATATTATAATGCCTCTGTATCATTTGATGGTGCAACTGCACCTTGAATATTGTGTGCAATTCTGGTCACCGTATCTTAAAAAGGATATAGCATTATTAGAAAAAGTACAGAGAAGAGCCACCAAAATGGTAAAGGGGATGGAAAGATACCCCTATGAAGAGAGGCTAAAAAGGTTATGGGTCTTCAGACTGGAAAAGAGACGGCTGAAAGAAGATATGATAGAAGTCTATAAATTAATGAATCAAGAGGAACGGGTAAACATAGATCGATTGTTTACACCATCAAAATATAGAAAGACTAGTGGACATACAATGAAGCTACAGGGTAACCTATTTAAGACTAATAAGAGAAAATATTTTTTCACTCAACGTGTAATGAAACTCTGACATTTGCTACCAGAAGATGTAGTAAAAACTGTTAGTGTAGCCTGGTTTAAAAAAGGTTTGGACAAGTTCCCGGAGGAAAGGTTCATAAGCCATTATTAAAGGGGACCCAGAATATCTACTGCTTGACCCAATACAAGCATTGTGGAACCTGTGTCTTTTGGAGAAACTTCTAGGTACTTGGGACTTAGATTAGCCACTGTTTGAAACAGGATACTGGGCTTGATGGACCTTGGTCTGACCCAATGCGTCACATCTTATGTTCTTATGAGTGGAGTCTTTCCTGCCAAAGAATTGTCCAGTTCCTCAACTCCAGAGTTCCTCCATGCAGAAGAAGGCAATGGAGGAGTTCTTTCGGGGATGCTCAATGATACACTTTCCAAAGAAGAGTCAACCAGAGCTGGGACAGACATGGAACCAGACAACAAATGCCTATCCATGGGGCCCTGAACCTTTGAAGTGGAAGCCATCAGTTGCTTAGTTTTAACTTTTCATTTTGCCTTAGCCATCACATATCGATAGTGTCCTGAAGTTGTTATTCATAGAGAGCTCCCATCCTCAGACTCAGAGGGCTCCAAGCGGCACTATGAGGCCCTTAGGTCATACCCCCTTGGGTGTGCCCCCATCAAGCACCTCAGCAGTATGTTGATTTTATTGTCTCCACAGCTGTATTCCAGCACTCCAGAGGTTCTCAGTGCTGACCTCTCTCCAGGTCCAAACCACTGCCACACAAACTCTCATCTCCTGGGTTTCCTCAGTGGTGCATTGATTTTGTAGGTGACTCTCCAACATCATACACAATCACCACAGCTGTATTCCAGCACTCCAGAGGGTCCAAGTGCCAACCTCTCTCCTGGCTCAAACCGCTGCCACACATACTCTCCATTCCCCTCTATACATTCTTATATCTCCAAATTACAAATATCTCTATCCTAGAAACTGTCACAGAAAAACAGCAAGAAAATTGTCCAGACAGGATGTGTTTAGAGGCATTGATGCACCACCAAAATGTTTCAGTGCCAAAGCCTGTACATGTCTTCACCTCACTCAAAGCTCTTCCATGATGATGAAAAGGGTGCATAACAAATTATTGCTGAATGGGTACACAGTAAGGAGAAATAACACCTCCACTGAAGAAACTAGAATAAAGGCAAAAGAAGGAAGGGGGGCTTGGAAGATGAACAAAAGAGAATATGTGGAAGTGAAAGTGATTAGTCTATAGATAAGGGGACTTACCTTTCTTCTCAGCTACAGCTCCTGAACCTCTGCCACAACCTTTGGCTTTTGAAGTGGGATGGCCAGAAGAATGTGAACAGGAGACCAGATGTAGACCCAAATGAGGGAGGAGGCAGAAAGAGAGTATGAGAGTCATTTTAGATGATCTGTTTGTGATTTGGAAGACCCAAAAAGGGGCATTCAGATGTGCAAATCACAAAGATGTCCCCGGAGCCATTTTTGAAATCCTGAAGATACATGTGTTGGCACAATCACATCCAAATCAGCCATGGGTGTGCCTGGGGTGTGGCAGTGAAGGATCAGTAAAGATACATGCGCACATATGTTTTCAGACCAGCACTGCACATCTGAAATCACCATCAGGGACATCCATGGCTATACCTGCTTCTGTCATGAACATGATTAGTAAAGATAAAGATTATCTTTTACCAACATAACAACAGTTGGATGAAGAGGAAAATGTGCATAAACTCTTCCCATACTTTTCACTCCTTCAAAGATAACCGTCAGTATGTAGAACAAGCATTTGTCCAGGCTCTTATACTACCAGATGTCTCCGTTTGCAAAATGGCAGGCTGGCACATGAAAGGGGGAGAGAGCCATGATCATACTTTTTGTGATTTATTTTATTGTTTTCTTTAAAATACTTGCTTATACTGCTAATCACACCCACACAGGGTAGGCACCTGGGCAGTGTACAATACCAAGAATACCAGCAAAACACATAACACAACCTACAAATACAAGCACAAAGAACATAAATATAAAAACCCAGGAAAAAACATAAGGAAGAGCAATAGATGAATAAAACAACAATAATTCTCCAACAAAGTCAAAAAACAACAAACTGACAAGTAAGGCAAGAGCGGGGGAGAGAGCCATGCAAGTACCACCTAATTAAACCCTAAAGGCCAACTGGAACAACTAGGTCTTCACCTATTCCTTAAAGCTCTAAAAAGAAGTCTCCGACCAAATCTCTAAAGAGAGGTTATTCCAGCAAGCTGGGGCATTACAAGAAAAGGAAACCTTTCTTTGTTTTTTTAATTTATTCTTTATTAGGTTTACAGTATATTCTATGCATAACCACTTGTATTAGAAAAGTGGAATAAACAGTGCAATCATAAAGGAAATGTCTGTAGCACAGTAACATAGTAATAGTACCTAGTCATTTACTATGTTATTATGCCCTGAAATAAAAAAAGAAGTTCATTTCACACCAGCCCTCAAGTGGGGTATGTGGGGGGAAGGGGATCAAAAGGAACACAAACATCTAATAAGGAATAACAGCCAAAAGGAAACCTTTGTTTCCTTTGATGTCTCAGCTGCTGATATGAAGGAATATTTAAAAGGTGAGCCTGAGAAGATCTCAGCAGTCAACGAGGTACATAGGGAGCAAGCAGTGAAGAAAGATAAAATGAAACACTCTAGTAAAAAGAACCATGAGAAAGCATCAAGGTTTAAAAACAATGCATTGGGAAATCGGTAGCCAATTCTCCTTCATCATAAGAGGAGTAATATGATCCCTCTTCTTGGCCCTATACAGGAGTTTCACTGCCATATTCTGAAGTAATTGTATTCTTTTTATGGTATAGAGAGGGAGGCTTAAATTCAATGAATTACAGTAATGTAAATGATTCATAGCTAGTGCATGAATAAGAGTCCACAATGATTTAGCATCAAAATAATGCTTTATCGAGCACACCAGATGCAGGGAATAAAAAGATTTCTGAACCAAAAAAAGACAATTCCCTATCAAAAATGCACTTCTAGGTCCTCATTTCTGGGGATGCACATGTTCAAGTTTTCACAATGTGGAGACTTCCTGCACATTGCTAGCCCATAACTCTGCATGCCCCTGTTTTTGTTATTAAACCAAGGATATGTGTTTCTTTCAGCTTGGAGAAATTGTTATTAAACCAAGGATATGTGTTTCTTTCAGCTTGGAGAAATTGTTATTAAACCAAGGATATGTGTTTCTTTCAGCTTGGAGAAAGGCCAGTTTCACAAGGCGCTTACATGTGACCACCTTCTCACTCCCACTGTATACAGACATTTTGACTTGGATGTCCCATTTTGTAGCCAGACATCTTTTCTAAAATGTGCTTTCACATGTCTGGCATGACCACAATTAGGGTTCTGAAAGGTTGATTCTCTTAGTTGGCAGCTAGTAGCACAGCTCCACCAATGACAATTGCTTGCCGCTCCGTGCAGGTCATCCCTCCCCATGTCTTTGTATAGGGGTGAACCCACCGCTCCATGTAGGACACCCCTGTTTGTTGAGAAATTAGATACTGAAGTTTCTATTTAGAATGCCATCTGCTAGTGGAACTCATTCACAAGATTAATTTTCATTGGCTGTCTGTATCATCTAGAACAAAATGTAAAATCATCTGTCTTACATTCAAGCCACAAAAAGGGGTGACTATTTTACTATCTCTATGGTAAAAGAATGCATATTGGAGATAGCTACTGTAGATCCAGGGACTTTTTATGTATTACTCCTACTCTGTGGATCTCCCTCTCTAGATTTTGTTATCTGGAGAGAAATTACCTCAGACCTTCTGCAATTAGCTTAGCCTGAGCATGGAGAGAATTGCATGAGCCCTGTTTATTTGGACAGCATCAGAGCAGGATATGAAGAATGTGGAAAGCGGATTTATTTTATTCATGGATGGTTAGCAATGGCCTGTCTCTTCCATCACATGAAGATGCTAGGGGGCCAATGTGCAAACAGCACGTGTTTTTACCACATAAGAGCATAGTGGCCATGGTATGTTTATGTTTATCTCCTCAAAAATAGACCCCGTTATGTCCCCCAAAAAAACTTCAATCAATCTTTATTTTTGTCGGACATAGATCGTGAAGAGAAGGCACTGTAGACCAACCCAGTAACACGATACATATCCCTTTTATTCAACCACTTAGGCAAAAGTGTTCAAAACATTTTATGTTTTTATGTTTATGTTTATTACATTTGATATACCGCTCAGGCCAAAGCATCAGAGCGGTTTACAATACTATATCATTTGAGGAAATATGAAAGGAACGCCATTTGTAAAAGATAGGACAGAGTAGAGGACAGAAACAGTCAAAAAGATAAGACAAAGAGAAGAAACGGAACAGCAGTTTACCATAATATACGAGTATGACAATCCAGACCACATCTTCAGTGCTAACTTCAGAACAGACGCCGTTGTTAATGGCTTCTCATTGGCAGGCTATAGGAGGAAGGAGGGGCTCCTGCTCACAGCTCCGTTGTCATCGCTGCTCTCCTGCGCGCCCCTGAAGCGGCGGTTTAAGCCGTTGTTAATGGCTTCTCATTGGCAGGCTATAGGAGGAAGGAGGGGCTCCCGCTCACAGCTCCGTTGTCATCGCTGCTCTCCTGCGCACCCCTGAAGCGGCAGTTTAAGCCGTTGTTAATGGCTTCTCATTGGCAGGCTATAGGAGGAAGGAGGGGCTCCTGCTCACAGCTCCGTTGTCATTGCTGCTCTCCTGCACACCCCTGAAGCGGCGGTTTAAGCCGTTGTTAATGGCTTCTCATTGGCAGGCTATAGGAGGAAGGAGGGGCTCCTGCTCACAGCTCCGTTGTCATTGCTGCTCTCCTGCACACCCCTGAAGCGGCGGTTTAAGCCGTTGTTAATGGCTTCTCATTGGCAGGCTATAGGAGGAAGGAGGGGCTCCTGCTCACAGCTCCGTTGTCATCGCTGCTCTCCTGCGCGCCCCTGAAGCGGCGGTTTAAGCCGTTGTTAATGGCTTCTCATTGGCAGGCTATAGGAGGAAGGAGGGGCTCCTGCTCACAGCTCCGTTGTCATCGCTGCTCTCCTGCGCACCCCTGAAGCGGCAGTTTAAGCCGTTGTTAATGGCTTCTCATTGGCAGGCTATAGGAGGAAGGAGGGGCTCCCGCTCACAGCTCCGTTGTCATCGCTGCTCTCCTGCGCGCCCCTGAAGCGGCGGTTTAAGCCGTTGTTAATGGCTTCTCATTGGCAGGTATATGGTATATGCAGGGGGTACAGTCGCAGTAGGGACACATCACCATGATAGGCACATCGGTATCAAGGAAGCTGTGAATGCAGGGCCATAGCACATGTGCACAGTGAACATGCTCGCAGTGCAAGTTCAGCTCCTCCCAATGACACTCTTTCTGACCTTAGGTAAGTCACTTCCTCCTCTATTGCCTAACACACAATGAGATTGTGTGTTCATTTGGTTAGGGAAATAACTCGTACCTGAATATGAAACTTGCTTTGAGGTCAGGTTTGGAAGAAGCCAGCAATACAGCCAAAATACGTTCAGGACTTAGTTAATTTTATAAATGTGCGCATGCATAAATAGTATACACATACTTTTCCATGTGGGTTCTGGCAAATTTTCAAAGTGAAAGTACGCATTTAATTTAGCTTGGAAAATTCTCCCATGGAATTGATGTGCTCACATTTATACCTGCTCTTTATCACATACTGGGGGAAGGTAATTATAATCAACCAACTACTCAAACACTCTCAAGATGCTCCACAAGCTTACCGTCTACTCATTCCTAATTCTGAGCATCTTATCCATGCACCTACCCTCAACTGCAGCCATAGCTGAGAACGACTCCATACCCATCCTCCACAGAATAAGGCACCACACTCCATGCACAAATCCCAACAGGCCAAATGACAGGCTCCAAAGCAGATTTATAGAGATCAGCACTACCCATCAACAGAACACACGCTGACAAAATTGACCCCACCTCCCTATCAAATGCTCAGTAATCAACACCTGCAAAGCTTGCAATAAGATAAACATCATAGCAGATTATATACATGAAAATAACATTGATTTAATGTGTATCACTGAATCCTGGATATCCATTGCAGATAACATCCTCGTCAACCAACTTACCCCTCCCCCTGCCCCCCCCCCCCCAGCCACAAGCTATTCAGCTGCCCCAGATCAGGAAAAAGAGGAGGAGGTATCTTAATCAACATGCATGAGTAATCAAACCTCGCTATGCTCACATCTCACTCCACAGAAACACTGGACATCCTCACAGTATCAAATAGAGACATCTCTATCTGCCTAACTTATACAGTTCCAACCCCCAGGTCTGATGATATTTCAAACCTTCTAGAGGAGGCATGCAAACATACTGCAATGAACAAACAAGCTCATCTCTTCCTAAATGCCATGGAAACTCTCCAGCTACACCAACTCATTGCTGAATCCACCCATGCAAAAGGAACAACCTTAGACCTGGTGCTTGCCCCAAAATACCTATCAAGCACCCAGCTCACCACTCACATATCTCCCATCCCATGATCAGATCATGCCATGATATTCTTCACCCTGCCAGCAAGATCTTAGTGCCATACACTCACACAGCAGTAACCTAGCAAATGCCTTTTCAAAACCTTTGATAAGCAATCCTTTCTAGATGCCATCTCCCCACTCCTAATGTTATGGCCAACACAACTGCCATCCCCCCATGAAAAAACAGCATCATTACATCTAATCAAACACAACCCCCTGGTACTCCCACAAGGCCAGAATCCTCAGATGCAAACTCAGGCATATTGAAAGAAAATGGAGAAAAAAAGCAAGATGGTTCATTCAGAACAGAAGGAATACACAAACTTGATAAACAAATGTAAAAAAAAAAATACTACTCTAACATCATAATGAAATCTCTCAACCGGCCTAGGGAGCTATTCTCAATTGTATCCTCCATCACAAAAGACCTTCCGAAGTGACCTCAACCAACTGCAAGCCTCCCCTTGCTCCACAACTAATGACCGACTACTCTCCAACAGATACCTCCCAACAAAACACCACCTCAACACCTTGCTCAGCCCAATGACCAAGCTATCCATGTCCATGGCTGGGATACCTTTAAAATGATCTCACTACAAGATCTCACCGACATCATAAGGGGCATCAACACAACTACCTCACTACTAGACCATGCCCAGTATCCTAGATAAAGATACTGAGAGCTGAATTCTCTACAATAATTCAAAGGATCGTCCATACCTCCCTCTCTCAAGGATGCCTGCCACCCATCCTGAAATAAACCTCAAAAAGACCCATACTAAAGAAGCCATGACTTGACCAATGATCTCTAAGTTCCTATAGACCCATAGCAAGCACCCCATTCATATAAAAGATAGTAGAAAAGGTGGTTCAACGTCAACTCCAAGATTGCGTGGACACCCATGCACCCCTGGGCTCCCAACAGCACAATGTCCGACCACAATACAGCGTAGACACCCTCTTCACATCTCTCTATAAGTGCATTCACTCTGCAGCTCCTCGCTACCTTTCCTCTCTTATCTCTCCCTACACCCCTTCTTGGGAACTCCGTTCCTTCTGGCAAATTGCTTCTATCTATGCCCTTCTCTTCTATTGCTAACTCCAGACTTCACTCCTTTCACCTTGCTGCTCCTTATGACTGGAACAAACTACCTGAGTCTATACATCAAGCGCCTTCTCTGACCCTTTTCAAAACCAGGCTGAAAAGTCACCTCTTCACTGCTGTTTTTGGGTCTTGACTCACCTGATCTCCTTCATGTTTCCTTACCATTCGCCCTAGATGTATCCTATGTCTACAGCTAGTGTGTTGTCTGTCTTGACTTGATTATAAGCTCTGATAAGCAGGGACCGTCTTTTACATGTATCTGTGCAACACTGCGTACATCTTTTAGCGCTATAGAAATGTTCAGTAGTAGTAGTAGTCTTCAAAGTAGTAGTCTCATCAAAGGAATTGAAAAATCACAGCAAGGTTTCGTAATGGTATTCCTTGATATCAGCGCCACTTTCAACTCCATATGCCACCTTACACTCCTATTGAGACTCAAGAAAATAGGTCTCTATAACACCAAGCTGGAATGGTTTATATTTTATCTATCTGACAGACAACAGATCAAAACTAGAACATACCTGTCAAACCCATTCAGCCTAAGACAGGATATCCCATCAGCACTGCTCTTTAACATATACATTCAGCCCATATGTGACTTATTCAGAAAATGCAAAGTACGCTTCCACATATATGCTGATGACCTCATGTTCTATTCACTCTTCCATACACAAGATCCCAAATATTCAACCATCTCAGACTGCTTCTCAGCCATCACGGATGGCCTCAAAAAGCTAAACCTAGTAGTAAACAACAACAAATCTGAAGTGCTACTGGTAATGAGGGACCCCTTTGTTTTCCCTCCACCAAAAATACAATTATACCACATAGAGATCTCAGTGAAAGAAGAGGTCAAATATCTAGGCATAATACTAGACAAAAACCTTAATATGCTTTCCCACATCAAGAATAGAGCTAACATTGCTTACGTCGAGATCAGATCTCTATAAAACCTATGCCCGCTGCTTGAGAATGACGACTTCAGAACAGTGTTCCAATCTATCATCACACTGCACCTAGAGGGCATAACATGAAGCTACAAGGTGGTAAATTGAAAGGCAATGTCAGGAAATACTTTTTCATTGAAAGGGTGGTGGATGCTTGGAATGCGCTCCCGATGGAAGTAGTGGGGGCAAATATGGTGACAGAGTTCAAAAGGGCAAGGGTCAGACACAGTGGATCCCTTTACAGCAACAAGAAAATATCAAAATAATCTGAACCATTAATTCCTTAACAAATAGGGGTGTCCTACATGGGGAACAAGACATGGGGAAGGGGGGCCTGCACAGAGCAGCAGGTGTACCTACTCTTGACACCGTACTGGGCAAACTAGATGGACCATACTGGTCTTTATCTTCCATCATTTACTATGTTACTATGTAGATTATGGCAGCATCCTCTATCAAGGCCTTCCGAAGCACACACTGTACCCATTGGAAATGGTGCAAAATACTGCTGCCAGAATAATAACAGGTATCTCTAGACATCAACACATCACACCTACCCTCAAGAACCTACATTAGTTACCAATAGCCCTAAAAATGAAATACAAAGTCGTCACTACAATATACAAGATCCTCCATAACCAATCAGTCTCCTGCCTTGAATCGCTAATCAATAAAGTTCCTAAAACAAGATCCTGAAGAAACATAAACCAAAACCTTTTTTCTATCCTACCACTCAAGGCAAAATGCATGCAACAAATCAAGAACAGATCCTTCACCCTCTTTGCTCCTATGATTTGTAACTCCCTCTCGGAACCCATAAGATCAGCCCAGGCAACAAACGACCTGAGAAAGTTGTTAGAGACCCACCTTTTCATAGAACACTATGGAACTGAAAAAAATCACCTAACACCACACCCCAAGAATGAATACTCAAGCTAAGTTTAACCCCCCACACTTTGTTAACTTCAAGTTATATTTACCCTTAAGTTCTATGTATCTATAACTCAATGGAGTTTGCTTATTACTGTTCTCTGTAAACCACTTTGATTTAAAAGTGGTATATAAAACCGGTTAAATAAATAAAAAATGCAATGTGTGCCTTTGAGTCAGTCCAGACTCCTGGTGACCCAGAAGCTCCTGGGTTTTTTTGGCAGCGTCACCCACTGGAAGTAGATTGCCAGGCCTTTCTTCTGAGGCAATGGAGGGTTAAGTGACTTGCCTAAGGCCACAAGGAGTGCTAATGGGAACTGAACCCTGGTTGCTTGGTTACCAAGCTAGTGTTCTAACCACTAGGCTACTCCTCCATGCCAAATAAATAAAGAGGTGTGTATTTCAAGCAATAATGTGCACACCTACTTTGATAATATTTTAGAGGTTCTTTGACTAAATCTTGCCATAGTTTTCCAATTAGCAAGTACTTTTAACACATGGTAAGTTCAAAGCCTCCATGTTAACTGTCAGGGGTGTGACCAGTATGTTCCAGGAAGTTAATATGTGAATGCATACTTTAGCATGCAGCACAATTAATACAAGTTCACCTAATAATTCCAATAGAGGTTTCATTAGGTGCACCTACACTAATTGCCACATTGTCATTGAGCACACAATAATTGCCCTCACACTAGCAGTAATGTGCTTTCCATGCCCAAACTCCACCTCTAACCTGACCACTGGCCAGCTCTAGTGCTAATTATTGTGTGTTTTAACAGCCAGTGGCTGACATGCCCACATTTCAACATTCACTGCAGCCAATTATTTCCCCGCTAAAACACATTAACCGGTTACCAGTGTTTAGTAAAAGGTCCCTTAGTCCTTTGTGCACATATGTTATAAAAACCCAATTAGTGTAAAAGTACAGGTAGTCACATTATGGCATGTACTTCACCAAGAGACATGCACATGGATGGAGTTTGGGTGAAAAGTGGATGGAGTGCACAAGTCCACACATAGATTATAGAATACTATAAATTATGCTCATACTTGAAAAATACATGCCAGTTCTCGACCAGTGCAACTCTGAATGCCTGCAATGACAGCACTCATTAGGCCACTTATGCTGGTGTTTTTAATCAAGACAATAGGTGCTTACTTGTTTTTATAAAATAGTCTTAACATAGGCACCTTAAAATCTTCTTTAACTAAGTCTCCCCTTGTAAAATTAACCTCAAAATGTTGCTAGCCTTTCGTGTGTGTCCTTGCACAGCCCTGATGTACGGAGCCAGGCCCAGCACTGGGATGTGATAGCTGTGGCGGCCGTCCTGCCGAATCAGAGGAGTCAAAGGTAGAGAGGATCAGGTGCTTACTGCATTCCCTGAGGTCTGCTAAAAGGGGGTGAATGGTCACCTTGGCATTGGCGTCCAATGTTTATGTTGCGATCTTGAGTGAGTTCAGTATCGAGTCTAGGTAGAGGACCTGGTGGAATTGGCGGGATGCTATCTTGGTGCTTAGCATATCCGCTTGGTAGGTCTTCTTCCCTGAGTTGTCTAGGAGTTTGTGGTCTTTACCCAGGGGGTGGGGGGTGGTAGAGTATGGGCGTGAATTCTTTGTTTCAGCGCAGATTCCACCTCGAGTCTATGTGATATTGCGGGATCAGAAGCCAGTGTTTGCCAGATTTGGGTTAGGCTGTCCAGGAGCATCTTGAGCACTGGAATGGAGATGATGGATCCCAAGCTCCTTCCGCCCGATATCAAGTCTCACATTCGTAACCAAGATAATTGAAAAGATAGTACAGTATGAACTACAAGACCACATAGATTCATATGCTCCATTGGACCCCCACTAGTATGGATTTAAACAAAATCACAGAGTAGAAACACTGATCGCATCACTTATGGACACCCTGGTTACAGGCATAGATAATATATTACATGTCTTCATCTTATGCTTCATAGATATCACCACTGCATTTAACTCTGTTAACCATAACACTCTGCTACAGAGACTCTGAGATACTGGAATAAATGATACAGTACTAGACTGGTTCTTCTCCTACTTGTCTCATCGTAACCAGCAAGTGAGAATCAAAAACAAACAGTTTAAACCTTTCATGCAATGCTGGGATGTTCCACAAGGCTCAGCCCTCTCTGCACTGTTATTCAATATATATATACAATCAATATGCAACATTATAAAACAACACAGCATCCTCTACAGAATTTCCGCAGATGATATGACGATTTTCACCCACATTAACATCAATCATCTGGATTACTCACAATTCACAGCATGCCTTGAATCAATATTGAAGTGACTCAAAAGACAGAATCTTTCCATAAACTTTAAAAAATCAGAACTGATGCACATTACCAGAAACACTAACTTCTCCCCACCAGACTCACTCAAGATCCTAGACTACACCCTAACCAACAAAAAAGAGGTCAAATACCTTGGAGTAACCATCAACCATCAACTCACCTTACAATTTTAAATAAAGAAAACAACCAGATCAGCATACCACAAACTGAGAACTCTACACAAACTTAAACCAAGCCTAACTGACAATGACTTCAGAACAGTATGCCAAGCCATAGTAACTCCTATAATAGATTATTGCAACATAATCTATCATGGCCTACCTAAGAAAACAATACTCCCTTTAGAACTGATACAAAACACCGCTACATGAATTATTACTGGAACAGCAAAATACAGTCATATAACCCTAACACTCCACCAACTACACTGGCTTCCCATCACTGTCTGTACTAAATACAAGAGCATAATAACAATCTTCAAAATGCTAAACAACTTATCTCCAACGACTCTTCAAACATTGATCAGGAAAACATGTCCAACCAGAACGAGAAGAGGCGATGACCCCAACCATCCTGGTAACTCCACCAAGCTTCAAAATAGCAAAGCAATCCACTTGCACTAGAGTCTTCTCTTTGTACGCTCCCCAGCTGTGGAATGACCTACCCGCTTCAATATGTGCAATCAAAAATCTACTGGACTTCAGGAAAGCCTTAAAGACCCATCTCTTCCTTGAATACTACAGCCCAAGCTAGAAGAAAATACCACATAGCAGTAATGCAAGTGTATATAACAGATAACTGTAAAATGTTCTATTACCACATCAATCCACACCAATGTCTCTGTATATAGTCAGCATTTGTTAAATGTATCCTTAACCCTTATAATCCTCCAAGTTTTAATTCCCTGTTCTACGTAAAAGCTTGTTGCTGTATTTGTTCCATGTAAACCGCTTTGAATTAATGATAAGGTGGTATAGAAAACCTGTTAAATAAGTAAATAAAATAAAAACGTGCATACAGTTGAATTTCAAGAACATGTACGTAAATGCAGACCCCTCCCCAACCCCATGCTCAGGAATGCCTGTACTGAATCTGGACAAGGTTAGCATGTGCAGACTGTACAAGTGTAACTTTATGCATATATTAGGCATGCAATTTTAGAAAGGTCTATTTTTATGAGTGATGCATTGCTTTATCTGCAGAAAATCATTCTACCTGTGTGCATAATCATATTATATATATTTATCAATCTAATCATGAATCGTTGATTACACAGGTACACTACCAAAAAACTGCCTCCAGTTTTGCAACTGATTCCTATAGATTTTGGGGTGCTGAATCCAGGAAAAATAGCCAAAATGTTCCATCACGTCACGTTTTCTTGCAAAATTAGATTTCTTACCCATATAAGGAATGTTCACATAATTTCTTTTTAGCCGACTGCAGTTTATTTTCTTGCCCCAAAATAGAGGTTGTAATGGTTAACTAACTAGAAACACTCCCTCATGATATTTTAGAGTGTTTTGTATTCATTTTATACATTAACAGGACAATTGGGAGGCGGGGGGCTAAATCCAGTACTCGCGCTGGTGCATGTTCTTTCCTGTTCGCCTCGCCTCGTTCGCTCTCTCAAACACGTTGGTTGTGACATGAACGTTCCTGGCAAATTTCAGTTTCTTGCAAGTTCATTATTACCTTTTGTTTGCTCAGTCGTAATCCAGCTTTATTCCAAAGTGGTTCACTACAGTTGTAGTTTGCAGTGCTGTGTATTTGTGATGGCTCACAGAGCCAGAGGTTGCGTCAACTCTCCGGACAGTTTTTGTTTTATTTGTGGGGAATATACCGTGAAAAAGCGGCAGAGGAACATTTCTGCATTTATTAAAAAAGTATATTTCGCCTATTTCGGTTTGAAGTTAGGCGATCAAGACAAACCGTGGGCTCCTCACAAAGTGTGCAAGACATGTGAGGAAGATCTACGCTTATGGATGAAAGGTAAAAAACAAGCATTTCGTTTCGGAATACCTATGATGTGGCATGAACAAAGAGACCACAGCAGTGACTGCTATTTTTGCTCTTGCATTGTGAAGGGATACAACTTAAAAAATAAGAACGTAATAAGTTACCCCAACCTTCCCTCAGCAATTAGGCCTATGCCTCATAGCAACGAAGTACCTGTGCCTGAACCACCAAAATCTTTGGATCATATTTGTGTGGACGGTTCTGATCATGATGAGACTCATCAGATGGCTTTTCCCGATGAGTCCAGTACTTCCGAGTTTGAAACTGAACCAGATCCGAAACCTGAACTTTTCTCTCAAGCTGAATTGAATGATTTAGTCCGGGATTTAGGACTCCCAAAAGATGCTGCCCAACTGCTAGGTTCTCGGCTTAAACAGAAAAATCTATTGTCACCAGGAACAACTTTTTATTGGTACCGCAACCGCGAGACACAATTTTTGAAGTATTTCAGCAAAGAGGAAGATTTGGTATTTTGCAACGATATATACGGAGTGATGGAAAAGTTTAAACTCAAGTATGATCCTGCTGAATGGCGGCTGTTCATTGATTCGTCAAAAGACAGCATAAAAGGTGTTCTTCTTCATAATGGCAACACATTCGCCTCAGTTCCTATTGCTCACTCTGTTATTCTCCAAGAAAAATACGAGAATTTGGCCCTGATTCTTCAGAAGATTCGTTATGATGAGCATAAGTGGATGATTTGTGGAGACTTTAAAATTCTATCCATGCTATTAGGGCAGCAATCCGGTTTCACCAAATATCCCTGCTTCCTTTGCTTGTGGGATAGCCGGGCCCGCGACCTACACTGGGGGAAAAAAGACTGGCCAATTCGGGAGTATTTGAGACCCGGTGAGAAAAATGTTCTTCATGAGAGCTTGGTACCTCGTGATAAAATTCTATTACCACCTCTCCACATTAAGTTGGGTCTCATTAAGCAATTCATCAAGTCCCTTCCAAAAGATGGTGAGTGCTTTCGGTACCTTTGCTCAAAGTTCCCCCGACTTTCTGAAGCAAAGCTAAAGGAAGGAGTGTTTGTTGGCCCTGATATAAGGAAACTCATTTCAGATGGAGCATTCGCTGAAACGATGTCTGAGAAGGAAAAAGAAGCCTGGGATTCCTTCAAGGATGTTGTTCTCAAATTCTTGGGGAACAGGCGGGATGAGAACTATAAGGATATTGTTGCCAGGATGCTTAATGCCTTCAAAGAACAAGGCTGTAACATGAGCCTGAAAGTCCATTTCTTGCACTCCCATGTGAACTACTTTCCCGAAACCTTGGGGGCGTACAGTGAAGAACAAGGTGAAAGGTTTCACCAGGACATCAAGGACGCAGAGAGAAGGTACCAAGGAAGATGGAACACCACTATGATGGCTGATTTCTGCTGGTTGCTGCTGCGGGAAACCCCAGATGAAAAATACGTCAAGCAGCGCACCAAGAGAAGCATTCGGGGGAAGAAGAAACGGGCCCACCAGGAGATTGATTGACCCAAGAATGACTTTAAAATCTAAACTGTGTTGACAAATATCGTGTTTTTACTAAACTTTGAAATAAAAATTTGCTAGTTATTACCACAGTGTCGGATCTCATTTATTAGAATTTTATTTTCACACCATCGGGTGTTTGTCTTCATGTATTGCAATGGTGCGGTTTGCGTTTTCTATTCTTACATACATACCTGTACAACATTTTTTGCACATTTCTTTGCTTTGCTTTGTGTCTAACCTCGCTCTTATATGCTCAATGTTTGTGCACATGTATGTGGCTGTTTTAAGTGCAGACAATTTTGCTACCATCACAGTGTGTTTTGTTGACATTACTCTATTCTTATGTGGTGCCTTGTTACAATTTTCTTTATTCTTATTTGAATAACTACTAAACAATTAGTATAAAGAATTCATCCAAGAAACTTTTATCTCGATCGCACTCAATCTGAAACGTTCACCTCAAACTGCTAACCCAATGTAGCAAAAAATCTGTACGTGATGGAGCAAATTGGTTACCAGATTTGGATTCAGTGCACCAAAAAACGTAAAAATCAATCGAAACATTAGAGGCAGTTTAAAAAAATTTTTTTTTAGTGTACCTGTGTTATGCATGCTTGTGTGCAATATTAGTTTATCACTGATTAGTTTATTTCTGTTATTTTATTGATTTGCATTAACATAGTCACTCTTATTGGGGCTTATATAATGAGTTGCACTATCTTTGAACACAGATGTTTATTCAGTTTTGTTTCCTGAATTTGCCAGTGCTAATATTATTACCCAACTTAGTAAGGCTTTTAGCATAGAAAGGTTCACACTAAAGCTATCATGCTAAAGGACAGTGCAGTCAGTATGCAAAGGCACGCAAATCAGCGGGATAGTGAATTATTCCTCATATAAAAAGAAACCATACTGAAAGGCCAATTTTACATAGCACATTGAGAGAGGAATTGAGGTGTCCAGGTTAGAACATGCACAGTTCTCCTGGATTTTAGAACAGGCTCTACCGAATGCAAAACCCTTTGTAAAATACTATAAAGATGGGAAAGACAGTGTGTGCATTTGCCAGCATGTCTATCAGGAGCAGTGATTTGAAAAAAAGCTGCACGTGGGGAAAAGAGCATCCTGCTTTTCCCCATTTGTGTGTGGAAGCAGATTTTTAAAATTGCTGATTCCCAACAGCATCAATCCTTCTCACCTCTCAATCTCTTTCTATGCCAGCATCACGTGCCCCCGTCCCTAATCCCACCTCCGGGTCTTACAGGGGATCCCTGGTATTCCAGCGAGAACAGGAACGATCCTCAATCACTCTTGCTCTGTTCGGACAATGGCATCCTTGACCTCCTAGTGACAGTCTTGTGCTATGACCTCTAAAGGATCAAGCTGCTAAATAGTATCACTGAGCATGAATGTCTGATAGCAGAATAGTTGAAGTACTGGGCTTGGAGCAGGGTGGCTAGGGTTTGAATCTCAATGCTGGCCTTTGTGATTTAGACTAGTCGCTTAATCCTCCATTTTCTCCACACTCTGGATGTCTGATGCCTATTCATGCCTACAGCTAGTCTAAATGTGTCCCTAATGCTTGAACGGGGATACGTAAGTCCATTGCGCCTTCACCACACCCCTTACCTACTTGGACTTCCCTGCACTGGAGACATCTGTAAATGTCATTTGTGGAATGGCTTCAGATGTCTTAAATCACAACTAATCCTTTTAAAATGACCCCATTAGTGGACTAAATATTGCTGCTCGTAGCAAGGTGGAACATCCATGCTCCGTTGTCACTGTACTCTGGCACTATCCAGAAGGTGCCGAGGCAGTCTGTAATAATTTTCACCAGTACTATCTGGATAATGCCACAGACAATTGATAGGGCACTTTTCTGTCTGATGGGTACTTTAATAAGGCACCAAAAGTGCATTTTAAGTTGCCTATGTGACAAGTAGATGTTTATTTGTCTTTATTAAATACTAATGTAAGTAGCTTAGTGTGCACTTACATTGGTGACATGGACATTCATACCAGTCTGGTAACTATCATGCTCGTGTGTTAGCTGTCACTATGGGCCTTTACTGCCGCTAAAACATGTTTTAATCACTTACAGGCTCATTCCGAGACAAGAATAGCGGGATGGACGTTCCAATGGGACATCCATCTCCACTATTCATGCCCCCTCCCATTGGTGTCTAGCTTCCCCACCAGTTGTATGGGGAAGCTAGACGGGGGTAGGAAAGGGGAGAATCAAGCATCATCTATTATGCCTTATCTTTATGTATATAGTTTCATGTATTCCTCAACCATCCTGATACATGTCAATATGTAAATAGTTTCCCATGTTCTCCAAGTTTTATTCCTTGTTATAATGTAATTTCAATCAGTCTTCTCTGATCTGAAAACTTTGTTAAATGTAAACCACACTGATAACAAATAGTGCGGTATATAAGAATTGTTAAATAAATAAATAAATCAGGGGCGGCATTAGGGCAAGCAGTGGGTGGTTGCCAGCCCCGGATGTAAAGGGCCAATTCTAATGTTGGCCCTGTACATCCGAGGCCGGCGACTTGAACAGGGAAGTTATTCCAGCTTCCCTGGACGTTGGGCTTCTGTGGGCCAGGAAAGAGTGGCAGGGGGCAGAGAGCATTCCCAGCAGCCTGGCCCTGGCCCTGGGAGGCCAAATTGGGGGTCGGGCTGCAGGGAATAAATGCTTTGTTCCGGTAGCTGGGATCGTGGCTTTTAAATGGAGCTGTGGTGCCATGGCAACCATTTAAAAGCCCTGACTTAGTTAGTCGGGCTTTTCCTGTGCATGCAGGCCAGGCTGAATCGCAGTCCCGGCCTCCACGTACAGAACTGTTCATGATTCTGATCCCACAGGGCTGGATATGCCCTGTGAGATCAGAATCATGATTCCCTCTGTACGTCTGGTTCAGGCCGGATGTACAGAGGGCATCTATGTCCGGGACGAAATCGAGCCTTTAGTGGGCTTCTAGTATAAGGGCCCCAAAATTGGTTATTTCTCAAAGTTGATTCACCCAGACCCCCAACTGGGTCTACTAATAAATACATACTTACATCCACACACATGTACACAAAATTTTGGAACCCCACACATGTCCTCTTTTGCTGTCACAGCTGCGCACCTTCTCACATGTATACCAACACACTGATTTCCAATTCCCCATACACCTCTGTCACATATAAACACACATACACACATGTACGTATATACCCTATAAACATCACACACACACACTCAAACACTCCCTACACACTTTCACTCTTCAGATCCCCTACTCCACACATCCACACAATCATATACACCAAACCCATACAAAAATATACACATACATATTGTGTATGCACACAACTCCCAACACACATACCTAAAATGTTTGAAACCAAGTATGCACCACACATTGACACAGCCACACACTTCCTCACATGCACACCAATTTGTCCATCCAACTCACCATACACACATGCTTTATACACATGACAGACAAGCACTGTATATAGCTTCACCATCCATTCCTCATACTTTCTAACACACTCTCACACATAAACCCACTATCCACACGCTCCTACACCCTGGCCTTTCTCAAATTGCAATTCATTACATTCTCTCCTCCGAGTTCAAATTGAGTGAATCAAGCAGTAGATGTATCATGCAATATTCTGGATGTGTAGATAACAAGCTGGAAAAGTCATCATTAATACATAGAAAACTGTCTGAAGTCATTGTCTTTGAAATTATTTGAGTGCTTACCCTATTTTTTTCTCTATAGCTCTTGAGCTAGCCATGACATCAGTGGAGTCACAACAGTCTCAATGGACATGGCTGGTCCATAGTTGTTATGATGTGACAAATGATATCGTGCACACTGTATGAACCAAACAGAGTTGATGCCATGTAAGGTAATTATATGCTGTTCTGAGTGTGGCTATTCCCATGAGTTCATGGGATTTGCAAGGAAGCTGCTTAGAGGATACTTAAAAATACTGACTTGACAGTAACATATGTAATCAAAAACATCTGAGGTTTTCTATCTGTTCTATGTGCTTTAGAATATTCTAGAGAGAATATGTTTTCATTTAAGGAGGCCATTACTATTTTATACTTCTATATCTAAATTAAAAGATCCTTAGTAGTGCTATTTTAGTCTTAAAGACTGGAGAGGTGCATACACTTCCTGTTCTTACCAGCTTAACACTGCTATCAGAGCGAAGAGCTGCTGTACCCTGCATTCCATTAGACTAATAAAGTAACTGTGACTATTCTACACTTGCAGGAATTAAATTCATAGCTGAATTAATTTGTCTAATTTATTCTTCTAATAATACAGAGGGTTTTTTTTAATGTGTTATGTAATGTATTTAATTTCAAGTTCAACCATGGGTAAAATATACTGCTATGATACTTTAACTCTGCATGTTAACAATATTAAAAGACTATTTTGGGTGTTTAAATGAAAACATAAAAAGTCATTTAATATTAGATTCATGTTCTTAAGTACATAATTTGTACTACACTCCAGTTTATATGTGAATCGGAACATCCTTTTTTTTTAAAGCTGTTGCCTTCTTCCAAGATGTAAAGATTTAAGGCCAAAAATGTGTGTTTCTGGCAAAAAGCAGGACAAGAGAAGTGCAGAAAAGTCTGCATGCCAGCTTTCAACGATCCATCTGCACAAGATTTATTTTTCTGCAAGTTTAGGAAGAGAAAATATTGCACAGCAAGGAACTTTTTCTTCTTTTTTGAATGCATCATTTTTGCAAGTAAAAGACGGCAGTGCTTTTTCCACCAGTTTTATCTTGCTCCAAATTTTTCTATGAGGATTTTTTTTCTCTCCATTGTTGGAGGAAATTAAATCCTCAGGCAAAAGATGTACTATTTCAAAATCATGCAGGCAAATTGACTTTAAGTCCTTATGTACGTGTCCTACTTTGGCTGAAATGTAAATCTGGCCCTTTAAGTATTAAAGGGTAAAACATTAGGTAGCATGATTTATAGACCTCATTTAATGCCTATGGGGAAAGCATTTTTATAAACGAGGCCTTAGGAATCTTAAAAACTAAAATCCTGTTTACACAAAGACTAGCGATAGCCCAGGTAGCCATAGTTTGAGTTCACCTATCTTGCTGTTTCAATGAGAATCCTGAAAGCTGGGCAGCATTTCTAAATTCATGGTAGCAAGACAGGCAAACAGATACTGCTGACTGAGTCAAAATATCATGCCTCAAACGACTTCTGTTCATGTGAAGGCACATTTTACAAATGACATCCAAGTGCAATTTGTGACAACCAAGCCAGAACATCTGAAAAAAAAGATGGAACGCCCAAGTTCAGACACAGTTTCACAAACGTGGACATGTCTGATATGGCGATCTGTGGGGTGTCTACACAGACATCCTCAGAATAGGATTGGTGCTGTTGGATGTCTAGGAATAACCTAATGGTTAGAGTGGGTAGGCTAAACTTAGAGAAGCTCAAGGTTCAAACCATACTACTGCTACCACTGACGTTGTGCTGAGTATGGGTGATGGTGGAGTACAATCTTCTCTACACCCTCTGGATGTTTTATGGCTGAAAACAAGCACTTTCCTGATGCTTTTTCATGGCTGGAACAGACATCCCCGATGTTTCTGCAATTGAGCAGGGACATCTAAGTTCATTGCACCGCCCCAGACACACCTCTGCCATGCCCCCTGCTTAATTGGCTGTCCTCCACACCTGAGATATCTTTAAAATGGGTCTGTGGACATCTCAATGGCTTGGAGGTATGCATGCCTGTTTTCAGATATTCAAATTGCAAATAAGGCTTTTAAAATGACTCCCTTAGAATCAAATTTACTAAATGCTGGCACACTATTCTGTTTGGTAAGTGAGCCAACCATGCAGTATTTTAGTCATTGTATTTAATGGGATATGCATTGTTTTAGTTGATGATATAGTGGTTAATTTACCCATGGAGGGGGGGTGGTATTTAATGTGATTAACATGGTTAGTAGACCTGCTAACCACATTAATCGCCATCACTGGGATATTCAGCACGACTAACACAATGAAGTGCCGCTGAATATCCTCGGATGTCCCCACTGCTTGCCCGATGCTAACTGACCAGCACTGGGGCACTCCAGGGACAGAGCAGGGACTCCACAGTGGGTTAACCAGCTGCAACCCTATTATTCTAACCAGCTAAAGTTAGGACAGCTGAATGGCTGAATATCACCGCTGACCAAGATCACAATCTGAGCAACCTGGATATTCAATGCTGGAGCTTGACGATGGCCCCGGCATTGAATATCTGGGGCAGTTAGAGCGGCAATGGCCAGCCACATTCACTCTGCTGGCAGCCGCCACTAAAAATCCCCCCCCTCCCCAAAGTATTTAGGCCTCTCTTGTTTAAATATAGGGAAATATTCAGGTTTTTTTTTTTTTTTAAACATCTTTTATTAAGCATTGTGACATACAGGATAAAAGAAGGCATACCCAAAACAGTTTCAAAAGAAACACAGTATCAAAAGAAACAGCCCCCCCGCCCTTCCCCGACCTGCTTCCCACCTCCGGCTGTTGCAAATAAAAGAATATATATAACACACCTCCCAGACTGATCATCCCTTCCCCCACTAATAGTGCAACACCCTCTTACCCCATAATAAACCCCCCAAACGGGGAAGCTTCTCCGTGTAAACCTTCCCAAAGCAGCCTGTATCAATGAACACATTATAACTCATCCTGGAAGAATCATACATAACTCCAGTAACTCCCAAAAAACTTAAAGAACCATTAACACCTAAACTATGTGTGTGTGTGTTAGATGTCCACCTCCCCTCCCTCCCACTAGTCTCCCCGTCAGTGCCCCAGCCTCCCTTCCAAGAAACCATCCCAGATCTTATGAAACATCCATTCTTTTCCACGCAACCGGTACGTCAACAGATCAAAGCGTACCGCTGCTTCCACTTTTGCCTCCCAATCCACCTCCTTGGGTCCAGTCACACTCCTCCATTTCCCAGCAATCGCCACTCTCACAGCCAGTCTCAGCTTGTCCTCCAGCAACTCCCGCCATTTCCCTTTACCGGACCCATCTTGCGAGCCCAATAGCCACTCCGGGCAGTCCTGGAGCGACCCAGACCCCCACCTGCTCCCCAATGTCCCCCCGATTCTCCCCCGCACCCTTTCCCAAAAGGCCTGGATCACTGGGCATACCCACCAGTTCCTCCACAGCCCCTCCAGCACTTATCCGAAGATAGCCCTCCGGCCAGATACAACTGTCGGGGAGTGCAGTAAGCTCCATGTATAATTTGCAGTTGCGTTTGTCGCCAGGAGGACACCCAGGTACACCTGTTTATCTTCGCATAAATCCTATCCCATACCTCGTCGCTCAGTTCTGCCCCCAACCACTTATGCCATCGCACCCGATGCAAGGCCTGACTGTGTTCAACACTGTCTTGCAACAGCACATTATAGATCTTAGCTATAATCCCTTTATCCCCTTCCCCTGATACACCACCGTTTCCATCTGCGTACTCTCTCTGCTAATCTGTGACTTGACATCCCCTGTCATAAGGAGATGGTGTAATTGGAAATATTGATAGAAGGGGATTTTCTCCTGCACCTCTTTTTCCAGATCGCTGTGGGACCTAATGACCCCGTCCACCACAAACTCATGAAGCTTTTCCAGACGGCCTTCCACCAACTGCCTCCCTTTCTTAACCCACCCTGCCTGTCCGAACGGGAGGAACTCACCAATAGTAGACCACGGAGAGAAGGGGCTAGGGAACCATCCCCTTCTCTTTCCCAGGACACTAATCTGAGCCATAGCATCCAAAAAGGGATGCCCGTGCCGTCGTGTTCTCCCTCCTCCTCCCTCACCGTCCACCAACCATTTAGTCATGAAAGGGGCAAAATACAGGCCTGGTGGTACCACCTCAGCGATGGCAACCGAACCCCACCCCGATCCCTGGATGGAAGCAGGCCACTGCGACCAATCCGTGCCTTCTTCCCCCCCCCCAAACAAACCTCAGCAGCCTGCTATCCCACTGCTATCCCACTGCTTAAAGGGGAAGGCCGGTAGATCCTCTTTCTGCAACCCCCCCAAAGCCAAAGCCTCAATCTTGGACAAGTTCATCTTAAATCCCGATACTGCCCCAAACCTCTCCAATTCCCGCAATAACGCGGGCAAGGATTCCTCCGGGCGGGACATAAAAATCAATGTATCATCCGCATAGAGTAGGATCTTATGCTCTTTTGCCCCCACCACCACCGACCGGATCCGGGCCTGTGCACGAACCCTAATCGCGAGAGCCTCGATTACCATGGCAAACAGGAGGGGCGACATGGGGCAGCCCTGTCTTGTACCCCTTTGCAAATAAAACCGGTCCGAGACCTGGTCGTTCACACAGATTCACGCCGCCGGTCGCTGATACAGCGCTCTCACCCCCTGGATAAAGCCCGCTCCCAGTCCCATCCGCCCCATTACCTGAAACAGAAACTCCCACTCCACCCTATCGAAGGCTTTTTCTGCGTCCAGCGCCACACAGAGCGCAGGTGTTTTCCGGTCCCGAATGTGATGGAGCAACCCCACCGCTCTCCGAACATTATCTGCAATCCGCCTACCTTTTATAAACCCCGTCTGATCCGGGTGGATTAAATCGGGCAGGATATCCTCCAGTCTACCCGCTAGGATCTTTGCGTATAATTTAGCATCACTATTAATTAAGGCGATGGGCCGATAATTCTCACATTTCTCCGGAGGGTGACCCTCTTTGGGGAGGACCACAATATTGGCCTGCGCCATCGACTCCGGAAGTCGTTCCCCCTTTAATAGACCGGAGAACATCCGTGCCAAAAACGGGGCCACCTCTTCCCACATCATATGATAATATTCTGCCTGAAACCCATCCTCTCCAGCAGCCTTACCCTTAGGCAATTTCTTAATCCCTCCAAGCACTTCCAACGCGGAGATCGGCCTCCCCAGCCAGCGCGCCGTATCTTCGTCCACCCTGGGGAAGTCGAGACCCCCCAAGTATTCCGCTATCCCCTCCATGCTAGTCCCCTCCTGCCTCTTGTATAACTCCTCATAAAACAACCGGAAGGCGTTACAGATGTCCAGACTGGCCACTGCCCGCTCTCCCTTCCCACCGACAATCTCCCGCACAATCCTACTCTCCCGCTTCTTTTGTAGCTGTCGCGCAAGCAGCTTCCCAGCTCTATTCCCGCCCTCCATAAAGTTAAGCTTAGTGGCTCTCATCATCCGCTTCACCTCTTCCAAATCTAGGGAACTAATCTTTGCCCTTAACCCCAGCATTTTCTGATGCACCGCCCGGGACCCACCCCCGCTATGTTCTTTCTGCAGCTGCCCCAATTCCTGCATCAACTGCTGGCGCGATTCCACCCTTTCCCGTTTTCTCTGGCTCCCAAGGTGGATCATTATACCCCTCATGTAGGCCTTCCCACCATCCCAAACCATCGCATCAGCCACCTCCCCATTATCGTTCCATTCCAGGTAGTCCCTCCACGCCTTCCGAAGCCTAGCCTGCCCTTCCTTAGATTGATACAACGACACATTGCCCCTCCCCCTCCCCCCCCACACCTTTCCCACACCACTCCCCCACCACCATCCCATGGTCGGATAGGGTGATCGGGTGAATCCGAACATTCACCAAAACCCCTAATTGATCACGTTTCCCAATAAGTAAATCCAATCTCGAGTAGGACTCCTGTTTTGCTGAATAGCAAGTGAATTTCCCGCCCTCCGGGATTCTCCCACCGCCAAATATCCACCAGCTCAAAATCGCCCAGGCACCGCTCAAGCTCCTTACCCTCCTTCCCATGCCTTTTGTGACAAAAGTTGGAGCGGTCATTAGCCCCCACCACACAGTTCATGTCCCCCCCCCCATGATCCAATCCCCCTTGGCTTTACCTCGAAACTCCCGTAACACATCTGAAAAGAAAGAACCTTTCCGCCCATTGGGAGCGTACACATTAAGGAAGGAGACCTCACGCAGGTCCACTCTCCCCACCACCCAGACCACCCGCCCATCTGCATCTCCCCCATTCTCGTATTGGATAAATCTCACCCATTTGTGTATCAGGATCACCACCCCACGCTTCTTAGAATTATAGGGCGAGCCATATAGCTGCTCAAAGCTCTGTGCTTTTAGCTTCTCTTGCTCCGCCATAGTCAGATATGTCTCCTGAATCAGAGCCACATCCACTCGCAACTTGTTCAGCTGAGCAAGAACCCGCTTCCGTTTTATGGGGCTATTAAAACCCCTTACATTATAGGAGGCAATTCTGAAGCCCCCTACACGGGACATAGTCATCACCCTTCTTCCTTCCCCCGGTGGGCTACCTGGTGGAGCACAGACATCCGCCACACACATAACACACGATCAACAGTAAACAAACAACCAACACCCAACACATGTGCCATCCTCCCTTGCACGCCACAATTTTTAACCATTTTGGCCCCCAATAGCCCTCTCATTCGTCCACCCTCCTCTTTCCCGCTGCACCACCCCCCTCAGCAACCATTTACCCCTGACCCCCCACTCACACTACCCCCGAGCCATACCCTCTGCCATGGTTGCCAATACAGGGGGGCACTACTCACAAATACAGCCCCAATACACATTACAATTGCCCTCCTCGCCCCCTCCCAATGCCTTCCCGCAATGCACCAACAATCTCCCCGCAGCCCCCAGAAAAAGCAGTTTCTACACCTAGGTCTTCCCCCTCAATACTCAAGATTCAAAAGTCCCAGATGCATGTCCCTTGGTCTTCTCAGGCCGGCCCCGCCGAATCCGCCCTTTCATCCACTGCCACCGAGTTGCCCCGCGTGGGACCATCTCGCTCACACGGAGAACTCCCCTTCTGAGATTTCAAAACTTTTTCCAGGGCCTCTTTTGAAGTGAAGAAGCGCCACGTGCCGTTCACCAAATCGCCACCTGTATGCCTCTCCGGGCGAGACTTTCCTTCAATTTAACCGGGTCCTTTCGGCGTTTGACGGTCTCGGACGCGAGGTCTGGGAACACATAAACCTTCCAGTCCTTGTAATTCACAAATTTAGATTTCCTGGCCGCTCTGATCACGTGCTCTCTATCCTGGAATCTTAGGAGCTTGACAATGAGCACATGTGGCGGCCCGGACGTCCCAGGCTTGGGCCTCAGTTCTCTGTGCGCCCGCTCTATCTCAAACGCGGGAACGGACGGGGCCCCGGGGAAGCAGGCCTTCAACATCTCCGCCACGAATCCAATAGTGTCTTCGCCTTCTACTCCCTCGGGCACACCAAATATACGCAAGTTAGAACGCCGGTCTCTATTTTCCATGTCTTCGGTCTTAGCATGTGACCAGCTGAGTTGCTGTTGCAGAGAGCTCACCGTGCGTTGCAATGAGGCCTGAGAATCCTCCGTTTGACTCACCCGGGCCTCTACCTCCTCCAGCCTTTGCCCCAGATCTGCGAATTTCTCCTCCAGCTTCTGAGAGACTCGCTCTACTATCTCATCTTTGGAGTCTCTGATTTCTCTCAGCACGGCCTCCAATGTGGTCTCAGAAGCATCCTCACCCTCACACACGTCTGGACCATTGGACCCGCCGGGAGACTCCGGCGCCTGCAGGGCCCGCGACCCAGTCGTCGCCGCCTTCCCAATGCCCACTTTCGCCGCATACATATCCTTTATCGGATTATTTGGTTTAGGTTTTGCCAACTTCGGCATGGTTTCAGGGCTTTTGGGAGCTGTATCTACCCGATTTATTCCGGGCGGGTGGAGAGCTCTCTCACACGCGTCTCCTCTCCTCCGTGGCTAAACTGGAAGTCGGAAATATTCAGGTTTATCTGAATTGCATCTATCATAAAAGGGTCTGATTTTGTTATGTCCCTTTGCGGAGCTTACCAGGGCCGGCATATTAGTCATACAGGAGAGTCATTATCAATTTGGGCTGCACAGGGATCCTGAGTGTGGGTATCCATCCATGATGGGAGTGGCTGGGGCACCAACATACTCATAAGATGCATGGTTTCTGAGATCTTGATGACAAGGCACAGCTGCTACGGGTAGCGGAAGTAGAGAAGCAAGATTGTGTGTCACTTTCTGTTTCCCAGGCTGTCCTTTCCCAGGGGCTTAGTGCCTCACTTTGAGCAACCCATTCACCTTTCCTGGGATCCCAGATCTCTTCAGGGATTCTGTATCACTGGGTAGTTAGGGCACTACTCTACTTCCCCAAGTGGTCCCCAGATCTAACCTTGCTAGTAGTCAGTCCTGATAATCTTAGAAGCATTCACATACTAATATTTGGGTGGTCTGGTTCACCCATTCACGTAAGTATTTTCTAGTCACCACACGGAGGAGTGTTTCACCTCCAGCTCATTGTAGAATTAAGCCCCACTAGGTCTCCCTTCTGCTACACAATTCCCATGAAATGCAATAAGGTTAAAATTTGCTAGTTATTTTCATTGCCTCCTAAAGGAAATCATGGGGTATGGGTTATACCATCATCTGTTTATTTACTCTTCGCATGAAGCATGAAATATGAAAGAAATGTCAAGACAGGGATCTGAAACTCCTAAAATGCAAACTCTTTCTTGCCTTTTTAAAGTGATAATACCACTCTTTCCTTAATAGATATTCCATTATATGAGGGGGGGGGGGGAGAAGAATGTTTTGGCAACAGTAGAAAGGTACTGGTCCTGCCCCTTCCTCTTACTAAAGCCCTTTTCCATCAGGCAGAGAGCAACAGCACCTGATCCCAGCAATTGTACAGCATGCAGCGCCACAGGTGTGATGCATCAATGCTGATTAAATCAGTGCCTGGTTTGGCAGGCTTGAACAAGCTGATATATTCCGTACAAATTGCCACAATTAGCAGCCACCCTTTACAAAAGGGTCAAGACATAAATCTCTCTAAAATGGAAAAGCACTTGAGTTATATTTCAGCAGCAGTAAGTTTACATCAACTTTTGTCCCACAGGAGTTCTTTGTGGCCTTGGGCAAGCCACTTAACCCTCCATTGCCTCAGGTACAAAGCATAAATTTTGAGCCCTTCATGGACAAGGGAAATATATGCCGTACCTGAATGTATACCGCTTTGACCCGGTGAAAAGCGGTATATAAGCCTTGCTAAATAAATAAATGTTCATTGCGGGAGATGCCAGTGTTTCTTATAGTAGAACTTTTTCATCCATGCCAGGTCTGGGAAGCTGAGAAAATTGCCTGAATACTGTTGATTCAAGATGACCACGGCACTCTTCGGTTCTGTAATAAAGTGTGTAGATGCTTGAAGGCACATTTTACAATGGGACATCTACGTGAAATCTGAGACATCAAAGCCACATCTGAAAAAAAAGCAGGCACATACACGTTCAGGCATGATTTCAGAAACGTAGATGTGACCAATTTGGATGCTTGTCAAGCAGATTGAAGGAGTAGCCTAGTGGTTAGAGCAGCAGCCTAGCCCCTAGGAGATCTAGGTTCAATTCCCATTGGCATACCTTGGGAAGTCACTTTACCCTTTATTGGCTCTGAAGAAAAGGCCTAGCAATTTACTTCTAATCATATCTTGCCAAGAAAACTGCTGTGTTGCAAGGAGTTAGCATTGACTTGACAACACTTAATAAGAAAAAAAAAAAGAGACAGCTGCATAGATGTCCCCAGCCTTTTATGCCTGGCTCCAAGCATGGAGGAAGTATAAAGGGGTTTTGAAGATTATTTTCTTTCCTGTGATAGGAGAAATAAATTGTACTCTATGAACTTGGTTCTATCAAAACAAAAATTTTCCCATACTCTGAACAACCTGGTGTACTGTTAAAAATTGCTGGTGATGGGTAGAGTCGACTGATGTGTTTTCTGTCATGATACTCAGGTACAGTCAAACCTCGGTTTTCATGATTAATCTGTTCGAAAAAGTCTGACTAAAACCGAAACGTATGAAAACTGAAGCAATATTTCCCATAAGAAATAATGTAAATCCAATTAATCCGTTCCAGACACCCAAAAATATTCACAAAAAATACATTTTATAGAGAATAACTATATTTTTACATACAGAAAACAATGAGAAATAAATATAAATGACTAATGAAATGGATAAATGAACATTTAACATCACTGAAAGCAAGCTAAGTACAGTACTGTACAGTACAGTATGTTAACATCTGGCCTTAGCCACCCCTGAGAAGCTGCTGTGCCCAGCTCTCTTCGGAATCACATTGAATTCAGTCCATTAAAATACCTTTACATTATCTGCTCAATGCTTCAGAATGGCAGAAAATCTTAATGATATAGCTTCAGACGTACCCTGCAAGAGAAAGAACTGCCTCCCACATTCATGCAACATCTCCTGCTTACGTTGACAGCTTTTCTTCCCTGCTACCGGGACAAAATCTCAGTCAAAAGATGTTGAAAACCGAAGCAATGCATGAAAACCGGGACAAAATCTCAGTCAGAAAAGACGTTGAAAACCGAAACGTATGAAAACCGGGGCAAATGAAAACCGAGGTTTGACTGTACTTGTAACCTAGACTGTCCACTGTCAGAGACATGATGTTGGACTTGATTAAACGTGGTCTTACTCAGCATGGATGTTGCTATTTTCTTATGATCTTATTAAGATGGGATCACTGTGAAACTTTAGGATCAAGATGGAGTTAAGTGCTAAAACCAATTTATTTATTTATTTTGTATTTATTATTAATATTTTTACTGCCTGTACCCAAGAAGAGAAAAGCTGTGTACAAAAGATAAAATGCAGTTGTGCGCAAAAATTTAGGCAGCCCCGGTCAAATTATATGTTTTACTGAATCCTAAGTGAACACAAGCTGACACATTCCCTACATGGTACAAAGTTAAACATTAACTTCACCACTCCAAGAACTGAATGAAAAATAAATTGTTATATGGATTTTATACATAGAATAAATTGGACATATGGATGAGCTGCTGGGAGGCTATACCCATGTAGTTATTTATAAGTCCAAAAAAAATTAATTTATGTGGAGATCACTTGGAGTGGTGAAGTTAATGTGTGAAGTGCTCTCAAAGTGAATTCCCTATTTATGGTTATCTACAAAGTTAAACATGACATCCTTCAGCAAATTTTCATGCATAATTACTGCCTATTGCCGGTTTTAATAAGTTGAAAAAACATAAACCAGCGAATATGGCAGATAAAAAAGTTTAGACATCCTTCCAGTTGATTTATTACTTAAAAGTAGCTAGTAGGGCTCAACATGTTGAATGAATCTTCTTCCTCATCTCCGATCTATAGAAAACTGGAACGGGGTTTCCTCCTGAATCTGCCTGTACTTCAAGTGTCCCTGCCCCTGTTGTAGCAATATATTCCAACCAAATAATGCTGCTGGCACTGAGCTTTACTGTAGGGATGGTGTTAGCAAGATGTTGTGATGTGTTTTTTCTATGGCAGATTATTGCTTAGCACTGAGAATACATGTTCCACTTGGGTCTCCTCACAGCATGTTGGGATATCTTGCACAAAATGTTCTCCCACATGCATGCAGTATCTTCTAAGTGTTTCTTTGCCGAAACCATGAGATATATTATATTGGTTTTTCTTCAGCAAAGCTTCCTTCTTGCCAGCCTCCCATACAGGTATATTTGTAGAATAATATTGAAATTGCTGAATAGGTAACCCTTCTTCTAACAAGAGACTTCTGTAGTTCTTCCAAAGTAGTTCTAGGCCTCAGTGTGACAGTCCTGAACAATTTCATTAACCCATGGCTACTGACTTTGGAGAGACAAACTGATCGAGGAGTGTCTTAGTGGTACAGAATTCTTTACACTTCACAGTGGTGAATCTGATAATGCCCCAAGTGATATTCAGATACAATGGAATTTTCTTGTAGCCTCCCCCGATCATAGCTATGAATAATTTTATCCTGGAATTCTTTCAGCAGCTCCATGTTTGGCATGTTTAGATCTTTGCTTCAAATCTACCTACTACAGAAATAATTTGATTCTTCATCTAGGAGTTTTTGGATCAGCTCAACTATTGTGACCAGACACAGATGGGCTCTATTTGACTTATTTTAGGAAATGTTTAGGCAGTTTTTCAAAACAGAGCTAATTTGGATTTACTATGACAAATGATGCGAAGGTCCTCAAATATATCTATAATTGTCCTTACACAATGAAAATATAGGGCATGTTGTATAGATAAGTCAAGCAATCTCCTTCAATTTTAATTGTATCTTTCTGAAGGCAGAATTTGAAAAATGAACTAGTATGTGAAGACTAACACAAGACACTGTAATTGTACCTATGTATCAGTGAGGTGTTTCAAGGGATGAGATTTGGGCAGAGAGTACATTTATGCACATAAGTTTGTATTTCAAACAGTATACATGTACTGTAACTATACATGGTAAAGGTACAGGCAAAAATAGGTAAAAATGTGTGCACATACTTTTCCTGGGTCAGTTTTCCCTTTGAAAACTAATGTAAAACTTGCATGTAAAAAATATTCACAAACATTACATTTAGGCTAATTCAAAGAAGCCCCTGTATTAAGCTTGCTTACCTTTATGTTTGCACTCAGTGCTAAGATTACAGTATACTTATATATCACCTTCATATGTTGTGCAGCTGAGCCACCTCTAATAAGCTGATGAAGGGCTTGCATGCATGCATGGAACAATAGGGGGGAGAGTTCTGATCCTTGAGGTACTTCATACTGAAGGTTCAAGGGTACAGAGTCATGTGTTCCTACCTGAACCTTCTAAATCCTACCTTACAAAAAAAAAGAAAAGAGACCAGTTCTCCATTCTCTCTCTAATACAAGGACTTTGAATCAGTAAACCAAGATGTCATGGTTAATGTAATGAAGGCTTATGTCAAACCCAAGAGTACAATTGCAGAGTCTACTCCATGCTCATGATACTTTTGCAGGTTAAAAGGTACTTATGCAGTTTCTGAACTATAGGAGACACAGAAGCCTGCCCTGGATCAAGAAAGTTTTCATCATCTATAATTTGAGTTAATAGGTCATACTAATACTGTCTCCATTACCGGATCTGAAAATAGCAAGTTAGATATATGCCGATAATTACCCATATCTGATGAATTAAGAGAAACCTTTTCTAGAATTAGATGTATGATCACCTCTTTTAACCTCTCCAGCAAAATTTCCTCCAGGATAGATTTATAATAAATTGAAGCGGGGTTACAAAACTCTCCATGCAAACTTTACTGAACCAGGCCAATTCTGGATCCAATGAGGACTACTTTCGCAAGAATAACCTTTACTTCTTTCAAGGACAATAGTAAAGAATACAAAATTGAAGAGCATTGTTAGACTACTTGGCAACCAATTTTAAAACCATTGCTTGTGAATAAAACAGTGTTTTATGGGCATCAATAGCCACTTGAAAAAACTGTGTGTATGATACTAGCATAACGTTACATCTATACAAACTGTAGGCATGTAACTTTACTCAAAATGAACAAAGATAAACCTGTACGATGGCCCAAATATCAAGCACTCTAGGTGGCTGACTAGGGTGGCAACTTCTGGGTGGAGGGAGGCAGCAGAGAACAGGGCAGTCAAAGCTAAACAATAAATTCTATCAGCTAAGGTGGAGGGGGGGCATAAGGCTTAAGATTTGCCTAGGGTGCAAATCCTTGACCCAACTTTGGGGGTGAGCCCTGCATTCCTGGCACAGGTTTTTAGTTATGCGCTTAGGGCTTGAATTTCAAAGGCACCTATACATTTTGCAGTGACCGTTAAGAGGGTAATTACATAAACTCCTGCCAAATTAATGCTCATTGCTATGCACATATTTGGAGCATATTTTATAAAGCAAAGTCCATGTATGCTTTATTTTTAAAATAGGGCCATAAGTGGTATGAAAACACACATCAAACTAGTTGCGACAGTACCTTCTGCTCTGCAGCAGGAGTAAATGCCTGCACCTAGCTTTTTCAATAACGTGCGCAAGTTATAGTATTTTATAACTTACATATGTAAATCCACTCAAACGCTGCCTCTATGCATGCCCACACTGAAAGAATACATGTTAGGACTAACATGCATGCATGCAGAATAGTGACCACACGAATTGCACGCGTGTCTAGTCACTCATGAGAATAATGACTTGGGTGCATCTTGAAGCAATTTTTTTATAAAGTCAGCCCCTAAATGTTTAAGTACCTTTTCCGCTGGAGCGGAGCAAAGGTATTCCATTCAGCTATACAAACAGAGTTAATATTCAGCCAATATCTACATAGCTAAGCAGTTTAACTTGGGAAATAAAAAATGCTGTCCTAACTTAAACTGCAGCTATACATATGAGAGGTAATTCTACAAAGGTCATGCAGAAAGCTACGCACCAGAATAAAGATAAAGTAAACATATACCAGTTGGGATTTTAAAAGAGGTTATTTGCATGTATAAGTAGCCATGTAAGCTGTGTAAATGATTGCAATACTGGCATTTATCTGCATACTGGCTACATAAATTTAGATGGCCTCTTATAAACCTACTCCATATGAGGGTAAATTTATAAACTCACACAGTTAAAGCAAGTCACCGCGTGGTATCTGCAGCCTATTTTATAAAGTATGCACATATTTTACTTTATAGAACCAGGATGTACAGATTACCTAAAAGTAGTTGCGGCACTTATGCCACAACAGGTAAAGTTCTAAAGGACTTATACATGATAACTGCCACTTTACATGTGCATTTTAAGTGGTCGCTATCTTGTCAGGGCATGCATAAGTCCTGTTGCACATACTTTCAGTTTGGGTGTGCACGGGCAGAGCTTGGGTGGAGCATAGGCGTGGCCTCAATTTATATGCATAAGTTATAGAATAGTTTAACTTATGTGCATTGCTGATCAGTCTAGTTGAAGGCATTTAGCCTGCTTTAGAACAGGCGTAAGTGCCACAATGAGAAGGACGCAAGCAGGGTCCCGGCGGCTGCAGGTAACTGGGGACACGGCCCGGCGCGGGACCCTGCACGTGCTGGTAAAGAAGAGGGAGAGGTGGGGGCGTGAGAGGCACGAGGACGCAGGCCATGTTTTTTGAACCAATTGGCTCCGCCGCGGCGACGAGCGCGGCGGGAACCAATCGTAGTGGGGGTAGGCCATGTGCTTCAGAGGCAGCGGCGCTCACCGAACGCATGGTTGGAGAGGGTGAGCGGCTGGCATGGCAGTTCTGGCTTCGGGAGATTGGGGAGCAGGCTGCAGAGCGAGGAAGGTCGGCAGAGAGCCGCGGAAGCTGGGGCTCTGGTACAGCGGTTCCGGCGCGGGTTGCAGCGGCTGCGAGTGGCAGTGGTGAGCTGGAGCCGGTGGAGCACGTGGACAGAGGTCTGCAGCAGGTGAGTAGCAGCAGGACCACTTAAAAGTAATTGGGGCAAGCCCGGGGGCAGCTGCACAGCGGGGAACATAGGGTAGAGCTTGGGGAGAAGTACCAGGCACGGGGATACTTAAAAAAAAAAAAAAAAATCTCATAAGGTTGAGGGGGTTGCCTGGACTGGGGGAAAGGATGGTTGGAGGGAAAGGGAGGCAGCAAGCAGCACGCACGGAGAGCAGGGTCGCGGCAGGGCGGCTTGCAGAGGTCCAAAGGGGCCGGGGGGAAAGGGGGTGGCAGGGAGGCCCCTGGGAGCAGTCTAGGTGTATGCCTTTGGGTAGGGGGCGGGGGTGGGGTGCGGACCTCGGGGGCATGGAGTGGGGTCTATTGGGAGGAGGGGGCCGGGAGAGTCGGTGTCCATTACAGCAGCGGGCGGAGGGGGACAGAAGGGTGCCAAGGGGTTGGGTGCAGTACAGGAGGGGGTAGGGGTAGGGAATCTGAGGCAAGCCCAAGAGACCCTTTCCTGGGATGGCGGGGAGGGGACTTGGTGGGAAGGTAATATGCCGGGGTTTGGGGTAGCTGGTGGGGGGCATAGAGGGGTGTTTTTCCCTGGGGGAGGGCCGGCAGGGCAGAGGGGTGTTGGGGCAATGGGACAGATGGCTTGGGAGCAGTGGATGGGGGGGTGGACAGGGCCCATCGGGGGCAGATTGGGCGGGGGCTTGGCAGCTGGCAGGGTTGGCAGTTGTTCCACCCCCCCCCCCCGGCTTTGCCTTTTTTGTCTCCACAGGTTCCATTTCTGCCATCTCCGGTAGTGAGGCAAGGGACAGGGGGCCAAGGGCGGTCATCCGTGGACATACGAGGAGGCTTGGATCCAGGGGCAGATGCACGAGGAGCTGGTGACCAGCAGTTGGTGGAGGATCATCCACAGGAGGTGCTTCGCCGGCCAGTGACAGGGTCGACAGCGGCGGCTGAGATGTGTGAGTTGCAGGCGGAGTATGTAGAGGTGGGCGAAGGGGGTGGGTGGGTGGGTGGGTGGAGAGGTCGGGAAAGGTGAGCAAGAAAAAGAAGTACTCTTGCAGGCGGCGGCGCAGTTCCGATTCATCCTCCTCTGCATCATCAAGTTCGTCTACAGCATCTTCAAGGAGTGATGGGAGGAGAGCAGGGGGGCAGGGGACGGCAGCAATGGGGAGCATGTCCAGTGGGGGGACGACTACCGTGACAACCTTATCGGAGTTGTGGGAGGGGGTGACGAAGACGTTGCGGCGGAAAATACAGAAGCGATGATACATCGATATTTTCTGATTGCTGGAAGGTCGGAAGCGTTCAGGGGATAGTAAGAAGAAGCGCAGGGAGGATGAGAAAGCCAGGCAGATTAGAAAGGTCTCGGAATGTGGTGAATTGGATGAGGGCTTTCTTGCGTTTGGCAAGTGTTTGGGGGCAGCACTGCCCGGATCATTACGGGATGTTGCTGTCATATGCAGACTCCATTCTGGAAATGTCGCAGTCCCATGACGGGTGGTCGTGGCTCAACTACGATGAAAAGTTCTGAGATAAAATGGAGGAGAACAATACATTAGCTTGGGGCTCACAGGATATCAACTTGTGGCTCACGCAGATGTCGGTCAGAACCAATGTAGGAGGAGGGGGCGGGGGGAGTCAAGTTAGGTATGGCAGCCAACGCTGGGGAGAACCGTTCCTTTCGTGTAGGAGGGGTTATATTGCCGAGCAAGCTGGGAGCTGGGGGAGGGGGGGACGTGTGTTGGAGGTTCAATAAGTCCTCCTGTCCTTTCCCAGATTGCAAGTTTCGGCACGTCTGTTCTGCCTGTCTGTTCTGGGAGGGGGGCAATTGGCTACAAAGTGTATTAAAACAGGTGCCCTGTTGGCCACCTTGCCAGCCCCCAAGTAGTGGTGTGGGTTTTGGCGTAGCCCCCATCTCCAATTCGGGTGGGAGAATTAAGACAAGAGAAAATATTTTTTCACTCAACGTGTAATCAAACTCTGGAATTTGTTACCGGAGGATGTAGTAAGAGCTGTTAGTGTAGCTGGGTTTAAAAAAGGTTTGGACAAGTTCCTGGAGGATAGGTCCATAAACCATTATTAAAAAGGGACCCAGGATATCAATGCTTGACCCAATACAAGCATTGTGGAACCTGTGTCTTTTGGGGATACTGCTAGGTATGTATGACCTAGATTGGCCACTGTTGGAAACAGGATACTGGGCTTGATGGACCTTGGTCTGACCCAGTATGGTATATCTTATGTTCTTATGTTCTAAAGTGTGTGGCTGCACCTATACCCAAAGAAAGGGGATAGGGAAGTTTTGCAATTGGGGTTCCAGTTGGGTTTTGTTATCCCAGTCCGAAGTGTGGTAGCGGCAGAGGCCACTAGAAATTCCCCATCGGTGTGACGTTTCGAGGCAGTAGTGCACGAGAAGTTGGCTGTTGAGTTGAAGTTGGGCCAGATAGCGGGTCCGTTTGCAAGGCCCCCTTTCAGGAAATTTGTGGTGTCTCCATTAGGGATTATACCGAAGAAAGAGCCGGGTAAGTTTTGGTTAATTCACAATTTGTCTTTCCCGGTTGGGGCTTCGGTTAATGACCACATCCCGCACGAGTGCTGTACGGTGCGTTATGCCTCATTTGATAGGGCGGTGGAGTTAGTTCGGAAGTCAGATCTGGGGGCATTGATGGCAAAGGTGGATATTGAATCCGCTTTTCGCTTGTTGCCAGTGCACCCCGCCTCTTTTCATCTGTTAGGTTTCCAGTTTGAGGGGGAATTTCATTTTGATAAATGCATGCTCATGGGCTGCGCTGTGTCGTGTGCCTGTTTTGAGAAATTTAGTACCTTTCTCCAGTGGGCGGTGGTCCAGAGGGTGGGTTGCGTGGATGTGGTGCATTACCTCAATGATTTTTTGTTTGTGTGTGCATCGTAGGCTATTCAGTGTAGGGCATTGTTGGAGGGTTTTGTGAGTGTGGCTGAGGAATTGGGGGTGCTGTTGGCAGAAAGGAAGACAGAGGGCCCAACGACACGACTCACCTTTTTAGGCATTGAACTAGATTCAGAGGCAATGGTGGCTCGCCTACCAATGGAGAAGGTTGTGAAGTTGCGTGTTTTCGTAGCAAATGCATTGGCCTCTAGGAAGTTCACAATGAGAGAAATGCAGGCGTTGATAGGGTCGTTGAATTTTGCATGTAGAGTTATACCAATGGGGCGGGTATTAATTCGCTGATTAGCTGCCTCGACGGCAGGGGTATGTAAACCACACCACCGAATTCAAATTTCCAGGAGCATCCGGGAAGATTTGCGGGTGTGGGACGCGTTTTTGAGGGACTTCAATGGGTCATCGGTGCTCATGGAGGAGGAGCTGTCCAGCGAGGATATGCAGCTCTACACAGATGCAGCCGGAGGCGTCGGGTTGGGAATTTACTTTGGAGGGGCGTGGTGTGCAAAGAGCTGGCCTGCATCTTGGTGGGAAGCGGGAATGTTAGGTAATATCACGTTTTTGGAGCTGTTCCCTATCTTGGTGGCGCTTGAATTGTGGCCAGGTCGGCTGCGTAACAGGAGAGTGGTATGATGGTGTGATAATCAAGTGGTGGTGAGTGTCATTAATCATTATACGCCACGGTGTGTGCAAGTAGCATCCTTGATGAGGGATGTGGTATTATCCTGTTTGTGTCTGAATGTAGGGTTAAAGGCTCGACACATTCCAGGGTATAATAACTGCTTTGCTGATGCTTTTTCCCATTTACAGGGGACTGGTTCTGGCAGCTGGCGCCAGAGGCAGAGGCGAAGGGGCTTGTGGTCCCTTGGAACTTATGGAGCTGTGGCCTGCAGAGATGAGGGATATGCTGCGGAGCTCAGTGACAGAGCGAACATGGGAGGCATATCGCAGAGGTTGTGAAAGAGTGGTGGAGTTTTTTCGGGAGCAGGGGTGGCAAGCAGGTGCGGTGTTGGATCAATTATTAGGGCAATATATCCTCACTGCTAAGGGGCGAGGGGTGACACAGTCAGCGGTGCGGGGATATCTGGCGGGTTTTGAGTTTTTCATGAGGGCGGTGGGATGGGGTCCCTCTGGGGGAGGGGTTCTAGCTCGGAAATTGATGCAGGAGTGGGGGCGTTCACGGCCGACTCCGCAGGATCATCGGCGGCCGGTGACGCACGACTTGCTTAGAGGACTATGCAAGGCATTACCTAGGGTGGCGGTGTCGATTTATGAAGCCACACTTTTCAGGGCAGTGTTCAGTTTAGCCTTTTTTGGTGCATTTCGGGTGGGGGAATTGGTGGCTAATTCTAAGAAATCTGGAGTTGGGAATAGTTTGCAGCGCCAGCACGTGCGGGTGGATGGGGGGCAGTTAAGGGTGCTGTTGAAAAAGTCTAAAACGGACCAGCAGGGAAAGGGTGTGTGGGTGGTACTGCAGTCAATAGAGGGGCCCAGGTGCCCGGTGGCTACTATGCAGGAATAGCTAGGAATGCGCCCATGGGCGGAGGGTGGGCTATTTGTCCACAGGGATACATGGGTGGTGACGCGCTTCCAGGCATCAGCGGTGTTGCGGTTAGGGTTGCGGCGGATAGGCGAAGATCCGAGCCAATTTGCCATGCATTCTTTTTGCATCGGGGCAGCGACTAGTGTAGCGGGGGCTGGGCTGTCGGGACTACAGATTCAAAGGATTGGCAGATGGCGGTCCATGACTTTTCATGGTTTTGTCCGTTTATGAAGGAGGCTGGCCTAAGAGTCACAGTGGATATTTAACCACTCTTTTCTTTTGCAGATGGGGGCAAATGTGTTCGGGGATGTTGGATGTTGGGGCATTCGTTTGTGTTCTGGGCCGGCCAGCGAGCGGCGGTGAGGCCTATCGGGCTAAATGTGGGACTGGAGCCGGAGATGGTGTCAATTTCATGGCTGGGCGAGAGGGGGCTGCGGTGGATGCAGCTGATGCCTTTGCTTCGACACCACGAGCGCTTGAGGACACTTCTGGGGTTTCTACTGTTGCACCTGGGAGGCAATGATTTAGCTTCATGGACCTGCAAGCAACTGATCAATGCTGCAAAGAAAGATTTTGCTCTGATATTGAAGATGTTTCAGGGAGTGGTGCTGATTTGGTCTGATATCATCCTGAGGCCAGCGTGCTGAGGGCAGCGGTGCTGGTCTCGGGGGCTGATGAAGATCAATAAGCAGATCGGGAGATGGGTTTGTGAGCATGGCGGGTATCAGGTGTAGCATGCATGGGTGGAGGTGGCTTGTGCAGACCTGTACAGGAGTGATGGTGTACATCTATCTCCAGTGGGGGTGGATCTGCTCTTGAATGATTGGCAGGAGGCATTGGAGCAGGTGGTGCAGGATGGCACTGGCAGGTTGCAGCTTGAGCTCGGGGTGGGGGGAGGCAAAGGCGCATCAATGACCTGTGCCGGTGACGGGATCCCGGAGGTTTCCGGGGTCCAGAGCCATAGGCTACTTGGGGCAGGGGCAGGGTGCCCGCGACCCGGATAACCCCTAGCAGATTTTTGCTATTGATATGGCAAAGTCGGGCAGGGGTGGTAGTAACTTGGCCGGTGGTTTGACTGGAACAGGTGCGGAAGCGAGGTCACCTTGCTAATTGCATGGCGGGTGAGGTATCGCTCTGCTGGGGGTTGGCTTGATGGTCTGTTACTAATGTTAAAATATTAATGGGCAATAAAGCTGTGACCTGTTGATTTCAAGTTCAGTGTGGTGTGAATTTTGTGGGAATGTGATGAGGGTGTATGGGAAGGGAGGGGGTGGGGGTAAAGGCAAAGGGTAGAGCGCCGGGTACAGTTACTTGGTTACTAGTTTTAGGCACATCTGTACATCCTGGTTCTATAAAGTAAAGTATGTGCGTACTTTAGAAAATAGGCTGCAGATAACACGCGGCGACCTGCTCTAACTGTATGAGTTTATAAATTCACCCTCATGTGGAGTAATTTTATAAGAAGCCATCTAAATTTATATAGCAAGTATGCAGATAAATGCCAGTATTGCAATCATTTACACAGCTTACATGGCTACTTATGCATGCAAATAACCTTTTAAAATCCCAACTTTATTCTGTCATTTGATAGACCGCTCAGACAGGAGCATCAGAGCCGTTAAAAATAGAAATGGCTGCAAATTGAGGAAACCGAAAGGAAAAAGGAACACCATTGTCTGATAGGACAGAGAGGAAAGAGGATAGAAAGATCAGAGTACAGGGGAATTAAGAAGGACAGTATATGCATTGTTTGCACTGTGGGTTTGACATTGGATAGAGTTTAGGTAGAATGTGAGTGGTGCGAGCAAGTATAAGGGTAGATGATAAAATTCCTTAATTTACATGCTTTTAGCAGAAAGAAGGCACAGTCATTTATATGGGTTCTAGGGCTGCTGTAAGTCATCAGGCCTTAAATTATTTCATGCACTTTCATATGTGTAGTTAACTTTATAAAATAGGTGTAAAGGACATATGTGTTAATTGCTTGCCACTTTATAGAAGTCCCGTCTTAGCAGATGAATTTCTCTGTAATTTGTGTAGTTCAGTGGCTATGCATGTGAAGACACATTTTACAAAGGACGTCCAACTGCAGTCTGGGACATGAAAGCCAGAATGTCTGAAAAAATAGAAACATAGAAACACGACGACAGAAAAAGACCACATGGTCTATCTAGTCTGTCATCCCATATTAGCCACTACAACAGTCCTATTTTTTCCTTTAGAGATCCTCTGTGTTTCTTCCATGCTTCTTTCAATTCAGACACTGTCCTCATCTCTACCACCTCCACTGGGAGACTATTCCACACATCTACCACTCTTTCCATAAAGAAATATTTCCGCATATCACTCCTGAATCTATCCCCTTTCACCTTCATCCCATGTCCCCTCGTAGCAGAGCTTGCTTTCAATCAAAAGAGGCTCTTCTCCTGTGGATTTATGCCACATAGGTATTTAAACATCTCAATCATATCACCTCTATCCCGCCTTTCCTCTAAGGTGTACATATTAAGATTCTTAAGTCGGTCCTCATATGCTTTATAATGAAGACCACTAACCATTTTAGTAGCCACCCTCTGTACTGACTCCAGCCTGTTTATATCCTTTTGAAGGTGTGGTCTCCAGAATTGCACACAATACTCAAAATGAGGTTGCACCAAAGACTTATACAGAGGCACTATCACCTCCTTTCTTCTGCTGGCCATTCCTCTTCCTATGCACCCAAGCATCCTTCTAGCTTTTGCTGTCACCTTTTCTACCTGTTTAGCTACTTTAAGATCATCAGACACAATCACGTCTAGGTCCCGCTCTTCTTTAGTGGACAAAAGTACTTCACCCCCTATACTATACTGCTCCCTTGAATTGCTTCAACCCAAATGCATTACCTTGCATTTTTTAACATTAAATCTCAACTGCCAAATTCTAGACCATTCTTCAAGCTTAGCTAGATCTATCCTCATGTTATCTACACCTTCCTGGGTGTCTACTCACTTGCAGATTTTAGTATCATCCACCCAACAGCCCTTCCGCTATATCACTAACAAATATGTTAAAAAGAATCGGACCAAGGACAGATCCCTGGGGCACACCACTGGTAACCTCCTTCTCCTCACATTCTACCCAGACTCAGAGTGAGCTCTATTTATCTGTACCCTTTTTCACCTCCCACCCAACCAATTTCCAAACAAGGAGTAACTTTAAACTGCAGCTGCATCCATCCCTAGGGTGCTCAATTTGTTTATAAGTCACCTGTGAGGAACGGTTTCAAAGGCTTTACTGAAATCTAAATATGCCACATCTAAGGCTTTCCCTCAGTCCAATTCCCTGGCCATCCAGTCAAATAAATCAATGAGATTTGTCTGACAAGACCTGCCTCTGGTGATTCCATGCTGCCTCAGATCCTGTAATCCGCTGGAATCCAGAAAACTCACTATTTTCTCTTTCAGCAGTATATCCAATAATTTACTAGCCACCAAAGTTAAACTAACCGGCGTGTAGTTTTCAACCTCTTCCTTACTTCCGCTTTTGTGTAAAGGGACCACATGAGCCTCTCTCCAGTCCTTTGGCAGCACTCCCGACTCCAACGAGGCATTGAAAATGTCTATCAGTGGAGCTGCTAGAATTTCCCCAAGTTCCCTCAGTATTCTAGGGTGCATCTCATCCGGTCCCATCACTTTGTTTACTTTAAGTTTAGCTAGTTTCTCATAAACACATTCTTCTGAAAATTGTTCAAGAAGCCCCTTGCTTCTGTTCCTGTTTGTTGGTGTTTTCTGAGGTCCTGCTCCTGGTTCTTCATCTGTGAACACAGAACAGAAATATTTGTTAAGCAATTCCGCTTTATCCTCATCAACCTCTACATATTCCTCCCCTTCACCCTTTAGTCTGACAATACCACTTTTGCCCCTCCTCTTCTCACTAACATGTAACACCAATTTTTAAAAAGGGTTCCAGGGGTGATCCGGGAAACTACAGACCGCTGAGTCTGACGTCAGTAATGGTTAAAATGGTAGAAACCATCATAAAGAATAAAATTACTCAGGATGTAGATAGTCATGGCCTAATGGGAGACAGCCAACATGGCTTTTGACAAGGAAGATCTTCTCTTACTAATCTGTTATGGTTTTTTGAAGGTGTGAATAAATAGGTGGACAAAGGTGAGTCAGTTGATATAGTGTGTCTGGACTTTCAGGAAGCCTTTGACAAGGTCCCTCATCAGAGACTTTTGGCAAAACTAAAGAGTCATGGGATAGGAGGCAGTGTACTACTGTGGATCAGGAACTGGTTAAAAGATAGAAAGCAGAGGATAGGGCTAAATGGCCAATTTTCCCAATGGAGAAAGGTGAATAATGGTGTACCCCAGGGATCTGTGCTGGGTCCGCTGCTTTTTGACATTATTCGTAAATGACCTGGAAAGTGGAATAACGAGTGAGGTTATCAAATTTGCAGATGACACAAAACTATTTAAAGTTGTTAAAACCCAAGAGGATTGTGGAAAATTGCAAGAGGATCTTGATAAATTGGAAGACTGGGCATCAAAATGGCAGATGAAATTTAATGTGGACAAGTGCAAAGTTATGCACCTAGGGAAGAATAACCCAAACTACGATTACACGATGCAAGGTTCCACATTAGGAACCACCATCTAGGAAAAAGATTTAGGCGTCATTGTGGACAACATGTTAAAACCCTCAGCCCAGAGTGCAGCGGCGGCCAAGAGACCAAATAGAATGCTAGGTATCATAAGGAAAGGAATGGAAAATAAAACAAAAGATATTATAATGCCTCTATATTGTTCCATGGTGAGATCGCACCTTGAATATTGTGTGCAATTCTGGTCGCCATATCTTAAAAAGGATATAGCGTTATTAGAAAAGATTCAGGGAAGAGCCACCAAAATGGTAAAGGGGATAGAAGGATACACCCATGAAGAAAGGCTAAAAAGGTTAGGGCTCTTTAACCTGGAAAAGGGACGGCTGAGGGGAGATAGGATAGAAGTCTATAAATTAATGAACGGAGTGGAACGGGTAAACTTAGATCGATTGTTTACATTATCAGAATATAGAAAGTCTAGCGGACATGCAATGAAGCTACAGGGTAAACTATTTAAGACTAATAAAAGAAAATATTTTTTCACTCAACGTGTAATCAAACTCTGGAATGTGTTACCGGAGGATGTTGTAAAGGCTGTTAGTGTAGCTGGGTTTAAAAAGGTTTGGACGAGTTCCTGGAGGAAAGGTCCATAAACCATTATTAAGAAGGGACCCAGGATATCAATGCTTGACCCAGTACAAGCATTGTGGAACCTGTGTCTTTTGGGGAAACTGCTAGGTATGTATGACCTAGATTGACCACTGTTGGAAACAGGATACTGGGTTTGATGTACCTTGGTCTGACCCAGTATGGCATATCTTATGTTCTTATGTTCTAACATATCTGAAAAATATCTTATTCCCCCCCATTTTATTGTATTGGCTATTTCCTCCTCTTTTTGAATATTTGCTTTCCTGACTACTTTGCTAGCTTCTCTAAATTTTTTCCAAATATAAAAGTCTATCTTCCTTTCTCTGTGATCTCTTGTATTGCATGAAGACTTCCCTCTTTTTCTTGCAGGCTTGTGCAAGTTCAGGCACGATTTCACAAACGTGGATGTTCCAGATATATACATCTATGAAGATGTCTACATTGACATCCCCAGAATAGCATTTCAGAACATGGATGTCTCATAGCGTAATGGTTAGAGCAGGTTGTCCAGTGTTCAAATCCACTGTGGGCCTTTGAGGTCTTAGACTAATCACTTAACTCTACACTCTCCTGACGCCTATTCATGCTTAGAGTAGGTCTAAATGTGGTCATGCCTGCAGATATCCCCAGACGTTTCTGAAAATGAATGGGATGTGTCAGTCCAATGCATCTCCCCAGACATGCCTTCACCATACTCCCTGCTTACTTTGACATCTCCACACTGGTGACATCTTTAAAAGCCATTTATAAAATGGCTCCCGAGGCATCTCCGTGATTTGAATGTGCACGTCTTCAGACATCCAAATCATGACTAAGGGGTATGTTTACTAAACTGCGGTAAAAGCTTCTTTACGATATCGCACGGAAGCCGCTACCGCTGTTTAGTAAACATACCCCTAAGACTTTTAAAATGACCCCCAAAGTCAGCACTGCTTAATACATGTGAATATTTAAACACTGTGGCTGGTCTTTACAAGAAAAACACTAACATGCTGTTTGAATATTGACCTGATACTTCTTAAAATATGAGTCTGTGTGCCTAAATTAACTTTTTTTTACAGGACATGTAACCAGGTAAGGTGGACGTGGCCCTCGCCCCCCCACAACCCCCGCCCCCCGACATCCACCCCCTCCGCTCCCCTCATTGGCTCCCGCAGCCACCTGGGCATGCGGGAGCCAATGGATTTAAACCACAACACCCCAGGGAGCGCGCATTACCGCCGCGGAGGGGGAGCTCACGCCACTCCGCCCCCCCGGTTACTGCCGGCCGTCGGGCACGTGGGCCCGCGGCCTTCTAAATAGCACACTTCACCAGAAAGTCCAAAACATTTTGCAATTAAAACTGTAATATAATAATACAATAATATTCCATTTCTTCCACTCCAATCCCAAAATTGCCCAACAACTCTCCATAACCACATTGCCTGACTGAAGATCTACCTCTCTACACCTGAAATCTCTCTGGCAATCCAGGCCCAAATCTTTGCCGAACTATTTGACATTGCTGCCTGGATGTCTCACCGCCATTTTAAATTGAACATGGCCAAAACCAAGCTTTTTATTTTTCCCCCTAAACCCACCTTCCCCCTTCCTCCTTTTTCACTCTCTGTGGATAACATTCTACTACTCCCTGTTTACTTGGCTCACAACTTTGGGGTCGTCTTTGACTGTTCCGTCTCCTTCTCCACACACATCCTACTTATAGCTAAACCTGTTGTTTCTTTCTCTATAACATCAGCAAAATGTGCCCCTTCCTTTCTGAACACACTACTAAGACACTTATCCACTCTTTAGTACCTCCCGTCTAGACTATTACAACCTCCTCCTTGCTGCTCTCCCTCTGAATCATCTCTCTCCTCTTCAAAACTCAGTTGCACATCTATATATTCCACCAGCCTCGATATGCTCACATAACCCCTCTTCTCAAATTGCTTAATTGGCTCTCTATCCGTTTCCATATCCAGTTCAAACTTCTCCTACTGACCAATAAGTGCACTCATTCTGCTGCTCCTCACTACCTTTCCTCTCTTCTCCCCCATACCCCTCCTTGTGAACTCCGCTCTTCTGGTAGATTGTTCTATCTGTGCCTTTCTATTCTACTGCTGACTCCAGACTTCAATCCTTTCACCTTGCTGCTCCTTATTCCTGGAACAAACTACCTGAATCTGTATGTCAGGCTTCACCTCTGTCTCTTTTCAAATCTAGGCTGAAAACTCACCTCTTTGACGCTGCTTTTGGATCCTGATCCGTATAGTCTCCTAACCCAGTATGGCATATCTTATGTTCTTATGTTCTTATGTGGTTCCTTACCATTCACCTAAATGTGTCCTTGTTCTCAGCTGTTGTGTTGTCTGTCTTGACTAGATTATAAACTCTGATGAGCAGGGACCATCTTTTACATGTGCCCTATAGCGTTGCTTGCCCCTGGTAGCGCTATACAAATGATCAGTAGTAGTAGTAGCTTTCAATTTCCTCTTAGTATAGAAGCTTTGCACATGCCAAAGAGTGTGTGTAAAGGCAAGCAAATAAATTCCCCTGGGGTAATTTTCAAAGTGGATGCATGATCTATGGAGGTCACAGGTTACTGCAGGGATAATTTTGTCCAAGGGAAATCCTGTGTGCCTTCCCTTTCTGGGTTTGAAAGTTGCCTGACACTAAAAGTCCAGAGCCAGTTGTATTCTCAGTGATTTACTATACAAACATAAAATACATCAGTGTTTAGAAAAGGAGGTAGTAACATCTTTTGTTTTAGCAATAGTAATTCCTGTAAGAAGCAAAGCTCTTATGCAAAAAACCTAATTGTCATTATGTTGCAGAGTCTGCTTTGCACTTACAGTGGCAATTTTTCCTTAATTAACCCCAAGATGCTGTAATGTAAACTAACCACCCTTACAACTTGCTAGGGAAGACACATGGGCAGATGCCAATCCAACCAGGACCAGTCCAACTAGGAGACAGAATCAGCTCTGCAATCAGGAAGGAAATGGTTTTTATTCCAAGCTCTCGCAACCCTGGCCAAGAGTACAGAAGCCAGACTCAGTTGGTCTGCAAGGGCTTAGGTCAGCACTTAGTTTGTGCAGACAGTGTACCTGTAGTAAGTATTAGGTTTTGGCCATAAAAATCATTTATTTATGCATTTATTTATTAATTTATCAAAATGCTTTTATACTGACAATCTCTTAGTTCTAAGTGTTCTACAATACACATTAACGACCAAAGAAAAGTCTGTGGCCGAAACCAAGGCACCGGTCTATGAGCAAAAGGAAAAAGTAAGAAAAAAATATTTTCTTCCTTCTGGTAATCTTTGTTTAGAAATTATCTCCATCCTTATCAGACTCATGTATAGGCAGAGGATTTTTACTTCCACAGGCTGAACCCAAGCTCACTAGGCCTCCCCGGTGGATCAGTTATTCTGTCATGTGCCAGCGAGATGTAGGGTATCATCTGCTATGAGAGATATATGTATTGTAGATGGTAATGTCTTCTTCTTGCAGAGCTGGTTTCATGATGGTTGCAACATTGTAGCATCTTGAAGGTCTTCAGAGCTGATCTCAGGTGCAGGATCTCAGCTCTGAGAGCTTTGGGCCCCCTGCCTCTCTGCAGGTATACAGCTGAAGAACAGGGTCTTCAATTGACAATTTGCACAGACAGCTTACAGTTTCTGCAGTATCACAAGACCAGAGGCCTTTAGTGTAGGAAAGCTATGTCAGCTAGAGCACATCTTCATTTTGAATATTTATTGATGTCCGCACATGGAAAGCATGTGCACCTTGTTTACTTGTGCACTCAGTTATAAAATTACACCTATTTAAAACTGAAAGCATGCATATACTTGCCCTTTTAAAATTATCCCATGAGGAATATACACACGTTTATACCTACACTGAAACGCATGCATATTTGCCATTTTATTTTACATACTAACGTGTATATGTTATAAAATTCGCACCTCGCCCAAATGAAAAGTGCCCATTTATCTCTTAAAATTGTACAAACAGGGCGAATAAAATTCAGAATAGGATTATATCAATAAAAAAATCTCAACAAAGGGGAGAAAAAACAATCCCCTTTTTTAGAGAGTTTTCCTTGCTATAATCCTATTCTGAATTGTATTCACTCTGTAAAATTTTAAATTATAAGCAGGTGGTTTTGATTTGATGCATGGTTCTCGTTTGCTGTTTCGCTCTGCCCAAACCACACCTCCAGGAACCCCTTTGATCAAGTCAGACAAATTAATGTGTGCGTGGAAGGTAATTTCATAAAGTTGCACCTGGTTAACATGCATTTTCACGTGCCTACTTTATATCTATTTTATAAAGTTGACTGCACCTGTACTTGGATCTATAAAATACCAGCAAAGATTCAAAAGGCTCCAGGACTTACACCATCTCGAGGATTGGTGTAAATGTTAGTGCATACCTTCCACATGTACATGTATAAATTATATAACTTTAAAACCTACATGCTAAGTATAGACTTCCGGGGAAGGAACCAACTCTACTTAGAGCATGCAAGGCCCCTACTCATTCCTCATCTTTCTTGACCTATCTGCTGCTTTTGACACTGTTGATCACCACCTTCTCCTTGACACCCTGTTCTCGCTTGGATTTAGTGACTCTGCTCTGTTATGGTTTTCTTCTTAGCTCTCCCTATGAACTGGCAGATCCTCCTCTATCCCACTTTCAGTTGGTGCACCACAGGACTCTGTCTTTGGGATATCTTCTCTTCTCTGTCTATACTCATTCCCTTGGTGCACTTATCTCCTCCCATGGGCTTCAGTCTCATCTTTATAATGATGACTCTCAGATTTATGTCTCCTGGAATTCAGGCACAAATCTCAGCCTACTTGTCTAATATTGTTGCCTGAATGTCCTTCCAACATCTGAAGCTGAATATGGCCAAGCTTATCTTTCAACCTAAAAACACCTCCCCCTTCCTCCCTTTTCTATTTCTGTGGATAAACTCTCATCCTTCTGCTTCCACAGCTCTCGGGGTCATCAATGACTCCTCTCTCGTTCTCTGCCCATATTGAACAGATATAACCAACAGGCTTTATCTTTCTCTATAGTATTAGCAAAATTCATCCCTTCCTCACTGAACATATTACCGAGATCTTTATCCGCTCTCCTGTCACCTCCCATCTAGAGTATTTCAACCTGCTCCTTGCTGGTCTCCCATTTAATACATTCTCCTTTCCAATCCATTCAAAACTCAGCTGCCCAGCTAATCTTCTGCCAGTGTCGCTATGCTCATGTAACCCCTCTTCTCAAATCATTTCACTGGCTCCCTATCTGTTTCTATATACGGCTCAAACTTCTCCTACTGACCTATAAGAGCATGCACTCTGCAGCTCCTTATTACCTCTCCTCTTATCTCGCTCTAAAACCCTCCTTGGGAACTCCACTCATCAGGCAAAACACTCTTATCTATGCTTTTCTCTTCTGCTGCCAACTCTGTTCGTTCCACTTTGCTGCACCATATGCCTGGAATAGTCTACCTGAGTCTGTCGGAAGGCTCCATCTCTGTTCCTATTGAAATCCAGACTCAAAACCCACCTCATCAAGGCTATATTTGGATCCTGGCCCCATTATTCTCCTTGTTTTATTATTTCCCTTAAAGTACCCCAACCCCCTGTTTGTTCTGCTTGTCTGTCTTGATTGCAAGCTCTGTCAAGCGGGGACTGTCTCTTATGTGTCTGTGTTCAGTGTTGTGTATGCCTTGTAGCTCTCTAACAATGAGTAGCAGTAGTAATGCAGGAGCTCAGTTCTATGGCTGTTCTTTCCCGAAATATCTGCCTCGGAAAACCCTAGACTGGATCATCAGCAGGTGACTTTCGTGCACCAGAAAAGACATCAGCGATACTGCCCAAAATACTGGGTATTTAAATTCTACCCTGCCTCGATCACATGCCTGAAGGGGGTACACCCCATTGGAGCTCCTTCAGAGCTAGCTGAGGAACCTTTGAAGAAGTCGAGCAGATTTAGTGGAAGGTTGGTGCCTTAATTCAAGTACTGTATTCAAGGGGGGCTTATGAAACTGGAGAAAGGAAAGAGGAAGGCTAAGAACAAAGGGTCAGAAGAGGTTTGTGTTTCAACCCCCCAGGACCAATGGATTCTTTTGTAATCTCTGAAAGTGTGTCTGTGCAGAGAGTTTGAGACAATTTGGAGGAGCAGTCTGCAGAGGAAATATCCTTGTGTCCTATTATACATGCGCTGCCCTTACAGCCTGTGGGTGCTTGACTCCCTTAGAAAACCCTTATTTTGAATGAGGATGGGAAGGAGAGATGTCAGACATTAAAGGAGATCAAAAGGGAGGATCCAAAACTGGTAATATCTATGGTCCTGGTCCTTTCATGCTAGCACTTGAGATTATAGGAAGAAGCCCAATGTTAAAATCTGACCCAGCGGGAGTAGAGCAATATGATTTTCCCTTAGATTAGTGGCTTGGATGGCTCCCTGCCCCCCCCTCCCCCCCGCCACACACACACACTGTACCAGGGGAAGCTACCAATCTGGAAATGTGGTGTATGGAATCCACTTTGGACCATCTATTTATCAAGTTTTTTAAATTCACGGGGAAGACTGTGATTAAACTGTCAGACTTGGGTCAGTGTCAGAGGGTGTCAGAGTCTCATCTTAAAAGGATTGAAACTCGTGAGGCTTGCAACGATGCTTTGATTAAAGGGACTTTATTGCTGGCAAGTAAGCTTGAAAGGTTAAATAATGTTCAGTGAGCAAAATATTTGTGCTTTTTGAATTTTACTTATTGTTCTTTAATGTCTGCATATGAAATATTAAAACAATTTGAGAAAAATGTTTCTTTTCTTGAAGTTTTATTTCCCAGAGGTCATAAGCGGAACGATTAGAAACTTTGGAAGAACTGAAAAAAACATTTGAAATGTTTTCTTCTACAGTATGCTTGTGTGTGTGTGTGTGTGTGTGCGTGCACGCTGAGAGTATAGGCACAAAACCCTATGGTTATGCAAATTATGGAAATGAGTCCCAACAGTGAGTTTCCACACATGTACCCACATTCCCCTTGCGACGTCCCTGGCTGAAGATCAGCGCGGGGAGGGGGGAGAGCATGGAGGACAGCTTCTTTAGATGGGATGGAGTGGGGGACAGTTGCTGGCCATGAGTTGATGGGTAGATGGTGGCAACAGGTGGGGAGGTGCACAGGGCAGATGTTGGCCACAGGGTAGTGGTGGTGGAAAACAGATGGGGGGATATGGGACAGGGTAGAGAGCAGATACTGAATGGGGGGAAGAAGAGAGAGGAGTGATGCTGGGCATAGGGAGAGAGAAAGGAGAGATGCTGGCACAATGGAAAAGGGAAATAGAAGAAACGGCAGACATGGCGGGAGGGGGGAGAGGGGAGAGATGGTGGAGATAGGGAGATAGAGAGGAGGAAATGTGAAATGCTGGACATGGGATGTGGGGAGAAGCGGAAGAGAGATGCTGGACACGGGAAGAGAAAGACAGAGGAATGTATTGGACATGAGGAAAGGAATAGGGAGAGAAGGGGAATGGTGGATACAATGAGGCAAGGGGTGAGACGCTGAATAGAGGAGAGGGAAAAGGCACTGTATGGGGGATGAAAGAAGGGACAGATACTGGACATAGCAGGAAAAGAGAAAAGTGTGAGTTAGACTGGGGAATAAGAGAAGGAGTCAGAGATGGAGAATGAAAGGGCTGTGTTGAGGGTTGAAAAGCGGTAGATGCAGTAACAAGAGGGAGGATTGAGGACTGGATGGTAAGAAGGAAAAGTAAAATCTGAGTTGATAGAGAAAAATAAATGGAAGAAAGCTGAAAGGAAATGATAAATGCCAGAGATGTAAGGAAGTGATAAAGACAGAAGGGGAGAGAAGTGGCATATGGGCCAGAGACCCTAGAAAACAAGTTAAGAGACAACAGATGAGAGCAGAAATCAGAGATCAAGATCAGTATGATTAGAGACTAAAATGTCTAGTCAACAAATGTAGCATTTTTTTTTTTTTCAATTTAGTGATTGGGGTGTGTCAGTCTTTGGACTTTACATGTTTTATCTTTAACGTTTTGCACAGTACATGGGCACATACGTCTCTTACTATTTCCCTGCTTGCAGGGATGTAGCCAAAGCTGGGCAGTGGCCTCTCCATTTTGGCATGAGGCCCACCAAGTCATTGGCAGCAGAGCATTTGAATAAGAGGATAACTAGAGGCAGTGTCAACATTTGCACGGCTTTCTGCCCACCCGTATTAACCACAGGCCCCACCAATAAATCAATCCTGGCTACGCCACTGATGCAGAGCCTGGCTTCTTGGAGTTTCAGCCTAATTTTTGTCTATATATGACTATTTTTAATGTGTTAATTTATTCCTTTCATGATGAGGCTCTATTTTCTGAGTGTGTAACCAAGGCATGGAGTTTCTATGTTGGGACTGGTAGTAACATAGTAACATAGTAAGTGACGGCAGATAAAGACCAGCATGGTCCATCTAGTCCGCCCAGCAAGATGGCAGGAGTAGGTGCACCTGTCGCTCTGTGCAGGCCACCCCTCCCCATGATTTTGTTTTTGTTTAGGGGTGAACCCACCACTCCATGTAGGACACCTTTATTTGTTGAGACGCTAGATAGTTCAGAAGTTAGATGGTACCGTTTATTTTGCTTTTATCCTGTTGCTGTAAAGGGATCCACTGTGTTTGTCCCATGCCGTTTTGAATTCCATCACAGTGTTTGACCCCACCACTTCCATCGGGAGGGCATTTCAAGCATCCACCACCATTTCAGTGAAAAAATATTTCCTGACATTGCCTTTCAATTTACCACCATGCAGCTTCATGTTATGCCCTCTAGTTTTACAGCTTCCCCGTCTTTGGAAGAGGTTTGTTTGTTCATCATTTCTCTTTAAGTATTTAAAGGTCTGAATCATATCTCCCCTGTCCCTCCTCTCCTCCAAAGTGTACATATTTAGGTCTTCAAGTCTCTTCTCATAAGGCTTCTGACGCAGGCTCCAAATCATTTTGGTCACCTTTCTCTGAACAGTTTCCAGTCTTTTTACATCTTTTGCAAGATATGGTCTCCAAAACTGAACACAGTATTCCAAGTGAGGCCTCACCAGTGACTTGTACAGTGGCATAAGTACCTCTTCCTTTCTGCTGGTAATTCCTCTTTGTATGCAGCCCACCATCCTCCTGGCTTTTGCCTCCGCCTTGTCGCACTGTTTTGCCACCTTGAGATCATCAGAGATAATCACACCAAGGTCTTTCTCCTGAACCGTGCATACCAACCTCTCACCCCCTATCGTGTACTTTTCCCTTGGATTTCTGCTACCCAAGTGCATGACACTGCACTTTTTCACATTAAATTGTAGTTGCCAAGCATTAGACCAGTCTTCCAGCTTTTGTAGATCTTTCCTCATGTTAACCACTCCCTCGGGGGAGTCCAATCTGTTGCAAATTTTTGTGTCATCTGCAAAAAGACAGACTTTTCCATTCAGTCCTTCAGCAATATCACTCACAAATATATTGAACAGTGCCGGGCCCAGGACCGAACCCTGAGGCACCCCGCTAATCACCTTCCTCTCATCCGAGTGAGCTCCATGTACCATCACCTTCTGTTGTCTGTCAGTCAACCAATTTCTAATCCAGTTTACTATCTTAGGACCCATCCCCAAGATACTGAGTTTATTGACAAGCCTCCTATGAGGAACAGTATCAAAGGCTTTGCTGAAATCCAGATAGATGACATCCATCCAACAGTAATCCAACTTGTTCAGTTTTCTGGATATAAGTATGGATTTTCTATGGCCCACTGCAATATTTACAGTGCTCTCTTTTCTAGAAAGGTCCCTTGTGTGAGTTTTTGAAGTTGATGCTGTTATGATACTGTAGATTTTCTCTATAGAGGTCAAATATTTTTTGTAAGGTTTGTATTACGTCACAATATGCCCAATACTGATGAGGATTTATATTGCTGTTACTGAGATGACACTAGAATCAGAAATTACTTTTGGCATGTTGAGTTCTGATTGAAATGTCTTCATTCTGCTGTGCACCTATTGTTGGGAGAGGTGTTTCTTTGAATGGAGAATATTATATATATTACTACAGCACAGTTTAAAGCATCATAATAATTTTATTTTGGTGTTATAAACTGCACTGTGGTTCTCACTTTTTCTTTTTGCTCCTTGGTATGTGATCACTTTGCATTTCCTTTATCTTTTGCAGAATATATATTTACATTAAATACTATGACGATCCAGTGTGCAGTGTGTCATAGTCCCCTTATATCATCATCAAGCCTAGGCCCCAGCCCAGAGCCTTGCTTGGCCTTCTGGGATATGTAGTTAAAGAATCAGTTGTGGCACCGAGGTAAGGCTCAAAAGGTTTTATTCCCCTTCCAAGAGGTTTCTTTTGGGTGAGCAAAACAAAAGCATACACAGCCCCACTTGGGCAAAAACAAAGTAAAAATGAGAACAGAAATTGCTTATTTCCAGCTTTAAACAGGTAAAGGAAAAAGTATTCAAAACAGTTCTTTCCAGCATGCAAAGATCATTTCCTTTGTGGCTTTCAAGCTTGGCAATTCAACTCGTTTATCTCAGAGACAATATATTATCAGAGACCGTGAGCGTGCAGTCCATGTAATCACTACTTACATTATCTCCCTGCACCTCACATTGCATCTCTTCGGGCTCTTCCGTTAAGGACTCATCCCTTGCGGCATATGGTATGTTACTGAACAGTCTCCCCCTACTATTCAGGAAGTCTCTTTCCTTCTGGGTGAGAATGCTGGCTAAGCTGCTACCGTATTCCTTGGAGTGTCTACCCTGGGAGCTTCTCAAATGCGGTGGGAGATAGAGGAAATTCTTAGTTTCACTTTTCCCTCTACTAGAAACAGTAGGGCTAGCTTTAAACAGTCTTTGACTCAGGCTGTGCTCAGCTGCTACAGACGCCGGAGTAAAATCCAGTAAAAACTTCTCCTGGCTCCTGTCTTTGAAACTTCTTCTGGACACAGGCTTATGCTCAGGTATAAAAGCTTTACTCTTTTTATGCCAGTTGTTTGTATAAAAACTTTCTTCTGGCTTCCCCCAGCTAACTTCACAATTATATGTTTGGTTACCTTTCTGATAGCTTCTGCTGGGTTCTGATGCTTTCAGAGCTCTGCCCTCAGCTCCCTTACAATTAGAGTTTCTCCGATTATATCTTTGGCTTTCAGCCTCACAGCTGCTTGCTCCCGTGCTCCAACCGGGTTCTATTCCATTCCTGCTGTGTCCTGCGTGTGTCTTCTCTCTCTCACCTTCACTCTCACTCTCACTTTCACTCCTGCTCCCACACTCACTCCATCCCTTGCTTGGATTCTCAAGCTGGCTCTGTCTCTCAAACAGGCTCCTTTGCACACACTGGTTCTCCTCCTCACACTGGCTCTCTGGCCCACACTGGCTCTGTCTAACTCCACGTGCACTGAGCTTTTCTACGTACGTGTCAGCTCCACCCACTCCCAGCTGGCTTCCATTAGTTTCTAATTTCCTGGCCTTCCTGCTGCTTGGGCATGTTTCCTTTGCACGTGAGCTGTTTTGTTTAGGTTGCCTCTGGCAACATCCTACCCTGTGTTCCTCTGAACTGTCAGAATCTGTCCTATTTCCTGCATTTCTGCTGGTTTTCAAGGGCTCTATTAGACCTACTCCGTGACAAGTGTCAAGAGCCAATATGTTTTATATTAGATTCCCTGGCTATATAATTAAACTTCTACAATTTTTGCTGAATATACACATCATTGCAAAATGTTTAAAAAATCATATAGGCTGGGAAAATGTTGCTTCCTTTATTCATGGAGCAACCACCTGACTGGTGTCCTGAGTGAGGGGACTCCTGTTCCCTAACTAGAGCTCTGAAGAAGCTCCTCCATTTTGGCTTGGGGGGGGGGGGTGCAAACTCATCTCTCACCTCAGGCAGCAGATTGTCTTGAGCCACCCCTGAATACTTCCTTAACATACATCATTTGGATCCCAATTCATTACCTGCGAAAGAAAGAATTTATGTTTCTGGTTCTTTAAAAATGTTGTTGTTCCTTTCTGACCAAGTAGAAATGGGGAATTTGACTGAGATCCTAGAGACTTCCAAGGAGGAATCCACTCATCAGGCTAAGGTGGCAGCTATCTTTGGGAACCTCTTGGATATGGATGAAGTGTTTGCTTTGTTTTTTATAGAGTGTCTGACAACCTTTTATGCATATGTATTTTTCCTGTTTTTGCTCTAGGACTTAAAAGAGTAAGAAGTATTTGCAGTCAAGGCCTAGGGCTTTGGCTTTAAGATTTTTTTTTTAAATTTCCTAGGAGATGTCTTATTAAATTTCAGGGTAAAGACTTTTAGGGGTATGTTTACTAAGCTATGGTAATCGTGAATAACGCTCGTAACGTACACTTAACGATCGTTCGCACGTCATAACGCGCGTTCTGAAGTGCGAACGATCGTTAAGTGTACGTTACGTGCGTTAACCGCAGTTAACGATCGTAAACCCCCGCAGCGCGTTAAAACACCGCAGAAGGTGGAGAGTGGGCGGAGAGAAGGGGGTCAATGGGCGGAGAGTGGGCGGGGAGATGCTCCCCTCACACCAACGCACTGAATTTCAGAGCTCAATTCCAACGCGAATGAAAACCTGTCGTTAAAGGCATATTAAAGGGAAGAGAAACCATTTCCGTCAGCAATGTACAGCAAAACCGGGGAAATCTAAAAAACGTGAGCAGTGTGATACATGTGCACAGAACAAAATGTCAAATAAAACTTTAAAATGACCACAAGAAGGGAGAGAGCAGAGAGGCGGCGCAGAGGTCCGGTGAGGCAGGCACCTGCTCCGGTGGTCCCGACGTCATCGGGGGCCTTGTGAAATACCGGAGCAGTGGGAGAGTTTGCCTGGGAGAGAGCAGAGAGGCGGCACAGAGGTCCGGTGAGGCAGGCACCTGCTCCGGCGGTCCCGACGTCATCGGGGGCCTTGTGAAATACCGGAGCAGTGGGAGAGTTTGCCTGGGAGAGAGCAGAGAGGCGGCGCAGAGGTCCGGTGAGGCAGGCACCTGCTCCGGCGGTCCCGACGTCATCGGGGGCCTTGTGAAATACCGGAGCAGTGGGAGAGTTTGCCTGGGAGAGAGCAGAGAGGCGGCGCAGAGGTCCGGTGAGGCAGGCACCTGCTCCGGCGGTCCCGACGTCATCCGGGGCCTGTTAAAAGGCTCCTTGGGTTGGCGCAGCCGGAGGCGCTAGTTGGGGTAGTGATAGAAGGGGCTAGATACAAGGGGCAGTTCAGGCCCCTTGGGAGCCCCTTGGAGCAACGAAGGAGCAAGGAGCCGAGTTCATCATCCTTTGGCGGTAGGAATTGTGATGGGAAAGCGTAAGAAGAAGATTGAACCAGCTGTGGCAACTGAGCCTGCGGTGGGCCCCATGGATAAGCATGTTAAGGTATTATCTGGTGCGGATGCTACGCTTGACCCTGACTTTCTCGTGCTCCGGCCCTCTCCGGTGTCCTTGAGCTCTCCTGACCGGACACCACCCTCCCCCCCAGTCTATGTTTCTCCTCCTTTGTCCACTTCAGAGGTTATGCAGTTTCAGCAGAGTACCCCTGTGATAACTGGGGAAAAACTGAAGCCTGTGGTATGGGTACCCGTGCCAAAGGAAGCCAGTTTAGTACCTGCTGAGCAGGTGACCCTGGCTGGCATTTGGAAGGTGGTTACCCGTATTGAAAGTTCCTTAGTGCCTACTGTGATTCAACTTTGCAGTTTCTCTTCGGAGATTACTGCTAAGTTGTCTGAATTGGATAATAAGGTGGAGATTGTTTCAAAGCAGATTTCCAATTGTGAAAATCAGTGTCAGGCTCTTAAAGATGTGAATGTTTCTCATATAAAAGATAGTTTAGTCTTACACCACAAAATGGAACAGTATGAGAAATTTGTCTCGTGCAAAAAATGTTAGGATGTTGAATTTTCCTTATTGTAGGTTGCTTTCGGCTGAAATACTTCTGCGAAAATATTTTAGAGAGGTTTTGGGACTGGCTACGGCTGATTCCATTTGTCTCTCTAAATTATATTACTTGACGGGTAGAGCTCTGTCCCAGGACTCCTCTGGGGGGTTTGATGAGGTTCGAGGTGGGACTGACCTGGATCTCACCAAATTCCTGGAGGACTCTCAGGATAATATTTCTTCTAGAGCCACCTTGGTGGTTTCTTTTCTTTCGGACCAGGATAGAGCTCTAGTATTTCGTAGTTATTTCAAGAACATGTCTGCACTATTTTGTGGTATGAAAGTACAAATATTTCCAGATGTCTGTAGGGCGACTCAAACTAGGAAGAAGGAGTTTTTGGCCCTTAAACCTAGAGTGATTGCCCTGCCGGCCACTTTTTTTCTCCGTTATCCCTGTAAGTGCTTGTTAACTTTTCAGGGATCTCGGTATGTTTTCCTGGATCCTTCTCAACTTGAGTCATTTCTTGGTGATAAAGAGGGGCTTGGCTCTAAGCGGCTGGGATAGGTGGGTTAGTTAATTTAGCTGTCTAGGAATTCAGGAGGTTAACTCTTGGTTTTTTCCTTTAGTTTATTATGGTTATTATACTCTCCCTTATTGTGGGCTAGGTTTGATGTATTGTTATTTTGTGTATTTTTATATATTGTTTTTGTTTTTCTTCTTAATGTACCATCAGAATGTTTCTTTGTGCTTACTTTGTAAGTTTTGTGAAAATTTCAATAAAAAAAAAAATGACCACAAGAAACAGTGTAAAAATTATAATTCAGCTGGGCAACAGTGATAGCAATGGGCAACAATAAAAAACACTCCCAGAACAGCTCCAAAAAAAATAAATGATGTTTGGAAGGGTCTACGCTCCGTAGACCCTTTCAAAAATCATTTCATTTTATTGGAGCTTTCCTGGGAATATTTTTTAATGTTGCCCAATGATATCATTGTTGCCCAGCTTGGTTATGGGTGTTTGCCCCTTTTTTCGAGGTCTTTTTTGAGGTTTATGTGCACTTTTGTCTCCATACAATGTAAATGAGCCCACAGTGCAATTGTGCAGAGCAGGGTTTATGACTCGTCAGGCCAGTTGACCTATCTCCAGGGACTGCACTGTCTCTGTGGCCACAGTGTGGTGCAACGGACACAGCCAGTACCTGTAAGACCAGAGGGTCACAGGTTCAAATCCCAGCTGGGGCTCCTGCCAACCACGTACCCATAGTTTTACCCACCACTAAACAGTGATAGTAAAGACACTCCTTTATTGCAGAGAACATACGCATGGTTAATACGCCTATATTTTACCACACCAAACACAGACACCATAAACAGTCGCATTACCTAGAGCAGAGTCCCGCAAATGCAGTCCTGGAGGGCCCCACACCATTCAGGTTCCATGCTGCATCTAATAAAGATGCCTGTGCTGCATATCTATGCACCACCCCCATGGTATGCAGATGTAGCTCATGCATATTTATGAGGGACAGCATGAAAACACGAACAGTGTTTGGAACACCAGGACTGGAGTTGGGAAACTCTGCCGTAAAGCAGCAGCCAACAGGGGCAGACACACCCACACACACACCCACAGGCCCCATTGGCCAATGCCTCCTGGAGAGGTAGGACATTGGGCCCTGCCTGTATCTCCCAATACTAGCACTTGCATACATTAGCAATGCCACCCTACACATGGGTATATGGTACACAGCTATCAAATGTTTCCTATGATAACTGGCATATATCAATTCCTACGTTAAGCACATTTTGCTCATTGAGCCCCACCATAACAATCATTCTGATGTCTGCGGTGTGTGCTGCAGGTCTGGTCTCTGATAGTGTTTACCACCCTGGGGAGTGACCCCCAACAGTATTGTGTACCATATCCATGCCTGTACTGTGCCCAGGACTGGTGTGGTGGGTATGGCTGCTGAACACCTCTATAGTAGCACAATGCTGGCATAGGTGTGGGGGTGGCTGACTGTCTATCCAGTGTGTGGTGGCTGCAAACACCTTCCACAGCCCACACTGCCAGCAATGTTGCCAGTATTGGGCTGCCAATGTGCATAATGAGGAGCAAGGTACCATGGGTATAGGCTGGACAGGGTGGCCAGGCCAGGGTGCATCTGCACAGGGCATAGGGCACTGACTGGGACATTTTAGTGCCCGGCCACCACCTACACAGACAGGGTGACCTCAGTATGTCCTGCTGAGAGATCACTCTCACCCTGACTGTGCAGTGACCACAGCATGGCTAGGCACCCCCATATTGCTATATAGCATTTCACTCATGTGATAGATATGGGTTTCTTTTTGGGGCCCAGTCACTGATTTATCTGCTTGCTGTGTATGCTGACATCCCAGTTCTGGGTGCATGCATCTCCACTGGGCACATGCACTATGGACTAACTAGCAGGCTATTTGCAGCTGGTATGTGTCTTGATGGAGTGGCTTGCAGGGTGCAGCGGCTGATGACTTGCAGCAGGAGCATATCAGATAGTGGTGGGGTGCAGCTTAGCATATCCAGGCCTAATGTCTGTCTGCTATTGTGTTATGGATGTGTACAGAGCTGCATTGACTGCCCTGTGGGGTGTCTGTTCCTCAGCAGGACCGGGGTTGATGTTCCCCTCTACTGCCACCTTTGCAGGGAGGTAGAATGTGGATCTATTGTTAGGAGACCCTGTTTGCCCCCCTCGGCCCTGGGGGGGGGGGTGGTGGTGGTACATGGGCTACCTAGGGGTCCATGGGGGCTACACCTGACTGAAACAGACAGAGATATCCAAGGTGTTTCTGCAGAAACTACTTATCTCACACATTAACACTGCTTTGGACCTGCGCCATGGCCTCTTTCAGCCATGGACGGTGCTGTGGACCTGGTGCTGGGTGCCTCACTGCACCCTCAGCGTGAGCACAGTACCCGCACAATGTGACAGTGTGTAGCTACTCTGTGCCAGTACAACACACGGTCAGTACCCCCTACAAGGCCGTGCTGTGGGGGTGCACATGGTCACTTCCCCCCTACCAGGCCGAGGTGCTGTGGGGGTGCATTCCCCATGGTGTGCATCTGTGGACAGCTGATTTGCATGTGCAGTGCATCATGGGTGTGACTGGCACAATCCAACCCTGGGAAAATCCAGCACCTGCTCACAGGCTCTGATAAACCATAGGCCATCACACGTACATCTGTTAGCATAATGCATAGGTGCAAGACACCCTAAAGAGTCTGTAATATAAGGTGCCCACGCTGGTAAAAACACACGTATCCACGCACGATTGTATGCACGCACCAATGCACGCACCAATGCATGCAGCCACGCACGCACCAACGTACGTGGCTAGGCACGCTCCGAGGGTGTGTTTCTGACACCACTACTCCACGTAAAGACAAACATGCCTCCTCATTCCCTATGTAATGTACAGGGTGATGCCTGGGCCAGCCTTCTGCGTTAGGCACACTGGGGACTCGAACCCATGCTGCCTGTAACAGCGGTCAGTACAGTAACCATTGTGCTACAGCTCTGTTTCCGTGCTTTGTGTCTGTACGCCTTCTTACGATTAACACGCCGTAACACGCCATGGCGCCCTGTAATGCTCGTTAGTTTTTGGAACGCGCGTTAGTGGTAACGATGTACCGCCCATGTCCTTATTTGGGGTTTCTGTCACTACCGCGGCTCCTAACGCAAATTGCACTAACGCAGTTTAGTAAACATACCCCTTAATTTGTTGATCCAGATCAATTGGAATCACTGATTTCTTTTTTTTAAATCTGTGTTTATTTATTAATTTAACAAAAATACAAAGCAATCATCAACAGGAGAAACAAACAAACAAAAAAACCAAGCTAATAGAGGTGCATGGGTGACAATCATGAAGTACAAAGATTATACATTGACAATTACGATGATAGACAATCACACAGTAACTTCCATTTATGGGCAAACCGAGCAGTTGATCAGGATTTACTAGCTAACATAAATTCATACCTGCAAATCAGAGTTCCATCAGAAATGTACATTTGCTAATGTCAAGTTTTTCCAGTTATCAAGAATAGTGATAACAGCAATCGTCAGCAGAATGTTGAGCAAAGCAGCTTACTGTTCAGAGAGCTGGTACAGAATGGATGCAGCCCAAAGAACAATACTTTGGTAAGACAAAGAAAATGTTACATTCAAGACCTTCTGTCTATTTCTCCAGACTTGCACCTAGAATTCCTTTAAACATGAACCAGAATATAACATGGGTTGACAAGTTCCCAAGCCACTTGCATGTGTTATTCTAGTACTTCTCCTTGTTTTGTCTCGTTGCACATTGGAAATCTCTGTTGAGTTCTGCAATTGCTGTGTTTCTGGACAATTTTCAGAGTTTCTTCAGTCATCCATTTTGGCCGTTTTTGCTTTTTCACCTTTTGTAGAGGTCACTTTCTTCCAACACAGCCTTCTTTATGTCATCCCATAACTATTCTGGAACTCTGTCATTTGTATCTAAAACAGCAAATCAATTTTTCAGGCAGACTTTAAATTCCAGGTCATATTTTGCTACATTTATGAGTGGTTTGCTCTTTTTCAGCTTTAGCTTAAGTTTGCATACTAGTAATTGGTGATCTTCCACAGAAGTAGTCAATTTGATTTCTGTACAATCCATTGGGTGAAGTTCACATGTACAGTCAGCACTTGTGTTGCTGAAAGAAGGTGTTTGAGATGAATAGATCATTGGTCTTGCAGAACTCTATCAGTCTTTCTCTACCTTCATTTCTGTTGTCAAGTCCAAATTTTTCAACCACTTTGCCTTCTTCTTTGTTGCCAACGTTTGCATTCCAGTTACCTATGACTATCAGGATATCCTTTTTGCATGTTCTGTCAATTTCAGCTTGTACTTGTTCATGGAACTCATCAATGTCTTCTTCTTCTGCAGCTGTTGTTGGGGCATATACATGAATTATAGTTGTGTTGATGGGCTTTCCTCATAGAGAAATAGAAATTAAGAGTTCACTGACTATGTTGTATTTCATTAGTTTTTGCAAGTTTCTTCTTAATTATAAATGTAATACCATTTCTTCTTTGTCTTTCAGCATAGTAGACCATGTGATCATCAGATACAAAGGGCCCAATGCCAGTCCATTTTAGTTCACTGGCACCCAACATATCGAGTTGTACACATTGACCACCTCCAACTTCCCTCGGTCAATGCTTTGTACGTTCCATGTCCCAACATGTAAGACATCTTTGCAACTTCTGCCTCTCTTTTCATGTGCAGCTACATCAGCAGATCCAACCACATCATAAATGGTGGCTTTACTCTGAGAAGTCTTCAGCTCATCCCCAGTAGCCATTTGAGTGCCTTCCAACCTGGGGGTATCATCTGCCAGCACTATAGTGCAATTTATTTTGTGATTATCCATTGGGTTTTCATGGCAAGATACAGAAGTATCTTGGGCACCTCCAATCGGGTTAACACCCCAAAATACTTCACCAAGACCCGCAAAGAGGCCGCACAATGAGCAATCTCCCTGGCTGCACCATCCATATGGAACTCCCTCCCAGATGATCTGAGACTAACCACAGAAATCAAGGACTTCCGAAAACAGCTGAAGACAACCCTGTTCATCAATTACTATGGACATACCCCCTGAACCAGCATACAAGTCAGATCATCAACCCCCCACCACCACCCCAAGACTGTATATAAGACTGTATAATAGCTCATGATGTATAATAGCGCACTATGTAGATAAACCAAATCTAATCACATCCCCGCCAACACATACACACCACTCTGTACACTGCATGAAAGCATTTGCCCCCTTGATTGTTTGCTGTGGAAACCGCTTTGATTGAATGATAAGGCGGTATATAAATACCATAAAATAAATAAATAAATAAGTAGATTTGCCAAGCCTTTCTTCTGCATAGTTAATTCTAGTGTTGTTGCTTTTGTCACAGAAAAATGATTCTCCGCTTACAACACTGCCCCATTCTGTTGCTGCCCAGATGGGTGGTTTGTCTTAGTCTGGCACCTCAGCTGAGACCTATCTATCTTTGGAGACCCTGCCAGTAGCTAAGCTACTGATAGCTTAGCTCTCAGTATCACTGATGCTCACAAGCCTTCACAACACGACAAGCTGCAAACCAAGTGAGGACAGGGAGATTAGTCTCAAGGAATTTCAACACATCAAATCCCTCCTGGCCATCTGGGAGCTCCAATATACAAATGATACTCTGGTGGCAATGACTGGCCAGATCCTTGATATTGCACTGTAAAATGTTAATTTTATGAAAGCTCTTTTCTAGGTCAGTCACTCGCACCTTGACTGCACTGACCTGAGCCTCATTAATAGTGAGATGCTCCTGAAAAGAAGTCAAGTTGAGGAACAACCTTGGTTAATTCCACCTGAATTTCCCTGATACCTGCAAGGTTAGTCTGATCAAGTTGTTGAGATTCTGGAGCTTAGTCATTATGGCTGCATCCAATGTGGGCAATGGTGGTAGTGGTGCCATTTTCTCTGGGGACACCAGATTTTGTTTTAATCACCTCACTGCTGATGGCAGGACAAATGGTGAATCTGCTTTACCACTCTTCTCAGATGCTATTAGTAACTCTAAAGCTTCCATTGAAGTAATTTAAATGAGATGAGAAATTCAGACATAACCTTTCCTTTCACTCACACCAGACACTTTGCAGCAACATTCACAGAAAAGACCCCCACTACAACTATGCCCATCATTCACCAGATTATAACGCACAGAAGTTAAATTTCTTGTATATAAGTTACCATATTCTTTGCACTTGTTATGTTCTGGAGTTAATTGTAAACCTCTTTGACCCAGTAAAAAGCGGTATAGAAGCACAGCTAAATAAATAAATTATCCAGGGTAAAACGAACAACAAGAAGAGGCCTAGTGGGAGCTGAAAACTCCAGCGTCCCTCTGCTGCAGGCTCACAAGAACTCCTGAAATCACTGATCTCTAATTGTAAACAATTAAAGGATGAGTGAGGAGTCTTAAGAGATCAGGTTTGATCCTGAACCAGAAGGTTGGTTTGTTAAGGTATTTGATTGTATCAGGAGTTTACTAGCATAAGATATTCCTATTATGCTTTTCTTTTTAATTTTTTTCTTTTTATCTCTCCTCATTTTTTAAAATTTCATCTGTAAATGGGATTCATTGTAAATAATATTTGGTTGTATATATTAAGGGGATCATTTCAGAAGTGCTATTCATGATCCCCACATCTGCAAATGTTTATTCAGACATGAGAATCACATCGCTATCCCAAGAGTTACTTTATAACACCTCAAGTTTACACGTGTCCAGTGCAATCACATCTGTGTCTCATGGGAGCATGCCAGATGTATGCCCACGACATTCCAAAAAAGATATGCATGTGAACCTGATAGTAGAACATGTCCATGTCTATACCCACCCCTGGGCACAAAAAGAAGCAAAGATCTATACAGAGAAGAGGAGAAAGCCCTCTCCCCTAATAATTTTCACCACTCCAAAAGAGCATACAGGTAAATTATCAGACCTTTCTCTTGGCTGTCGTACCACTGCATGTCTCCATTTGCAAACTAGGAGACCGGGGTGAGTATGTGGCAAGAGAAATATATGCCCATTCCATAATATCATCCTGGACATGACTATGTTGCCAGGCCAATGGCCATTCATATCAGTCACGTGCAAGTTTCTAAAATCACATTGAAACGTACACATTCCTTTGTGTCCCTGAGTCTTTTCTATCTGACAGAGATGTTTGTCTTTCAGGGTGGAGACGGGTTGATTTTAGAAAACATTTACATGTGCCCACTTCACCACTGTCCCTTCAGGGAATTTTGAATGTTTTGACTTGGACATCCCAGACTGCCTTCATATGTATTCTTCTCCTTTTTTCCTTTACATTATTGTTGCTTTTGATTGGGCCTCAAAAGCTGAGTTTCTTACATTATATCTGTTGAAAATTTAATAAATATTACATTTAAAAAACAAGTGTGGGCTCTGCCCTCTGCTCTCCCCAAATTCTACCCCTGTTTATGCCCAGAGTAGAATTACACAGCTTGAAACTCATGTGTGTAATTTTTTGCTAGTTGGCAATTTATGAGGTCATTTATGAATCCACATAAATGACTAAAATACTGGTATTTACAGGCATTCTTACTGGCTAAACTAGGTGGCTCCTTACAGTATTACCCACACAAAATGTTTAAGTATTAATTTAAGCATATATTCATCAGGCTATTATAGAAGATGCCATTTTTGAGCATAAAATTCCTTTTTACATGCACAAATGCCTTTTAAAATTACAAGGGGGTACATATATAATTCATTTCTGCATGTAAAATAGTGTTTAACAGCAAAGGTAGGAATTCGTAAAAATGCCTAGGCTATATATTGGCACAGCAAGGAGGATGCTATTAGCATTTGTGGAACGATCTCCTTAGGAACCTTACGGGTTTTGGTAGCGAGTCACTCTCAGTGTGGCACAAACTTTGGTTCCAGGCAGCATGTACGTCAAATATGAATATGCATTTATCAGGTTTAACAAAAGGAAAATGCTCAAACAGGAATTGCCCCTGTATGAAAAAAACAAGGCTTCTTTAACCATCATGCAGTCAGGATGCACAGCAAGTTCTCCAAAATAGTCTTTCCTGTCTGTTTTAATCAAAGGAGGTACAAACATACAAGCCACCACCCCTGACTCTGAGCACAACTGCTCTCAGTAAGTTTCTAGGTTCTGCCTCCACCCCTCTTAGGAGTTCTCACCCACAGGACAGCAAAATAAGCTTAGCTTCTCCTAAAGTGTTAACAATTACAGCAGTATTACAATAGGCATGCAACCTGTAGTAATACAAACTCTGTCCTTGTTCAAGTGCAAAATAGTCTGCAGGGTTCCCAACTCATCTCAAAGTCCTTCCTCCAGTCTTCTTCAACAAATGAGACAAAGTGGGTCATTTTAAAAGTCTTAGGGGTATGTTTACTAATCGGCAGTAGCGGCTTCCGTGCAATATCGGAGCCGCGGCCCCATTGAGATAGACCTCCCTGCTAGGGCAGGCCATAAAGGATGGTTCCTGGACTCTTCTTTGAGAGCAGACTAAGCCAGGAGGATGGTCAGATGCCTGCTGCTGGACCTGAAGACAGAGCAATAGTGGGTTTTAAATAAACTTTGTTCTTGACTTGTGCATAACTGAGAGCCTGTGGTTCTCCTAAATGCATCTCCAATTGATCCACCTTTCTAGCCTGCTGGTCCTGTTCCTAAGAGACCTTCTCCACTGATTAAACTTCTAACCTTATAACTGCAAGCTTTTCAATCTTACCAGCAGCCAGTGGTCTTCCTATTCATAATCTAGCTGTCTCCTTCTCCTCCAAACCTCCAAGGCATGACGGTGAAAATGCTAATCCATCTTTCCCATCCACCAAAGGTACCTCTGCAGCTGTAAAAATGCAATGTGTGCCTTCGAGTCAGTCCTGACTCCTGTATCACCCTCTTAATTCTTCTTAGCCAGTGTGCTCATTAGGCCACCTGAGGGAAGTATGCCTTCAGCGCTACAGGCACGTTGGTGTCGCAATGGTGTAGTACATTGCTGGGGATTAAAAAAACACCCCATTAGGAGTGGAGGAGTGGCCTAGTGGTTGGGGCAAGGTACTACAGACTGGAAGGTTGGTGGTTCAAATCCCACTAGATGACAGCAACCTTGGGCCAGAAGGACTGCACCTAATTGTGGCTGAGGTATTATCCTCATCACAAGAGGTACAAAAAAATTAAATTGGATACATGAAATTTTTAAAATGTTTCTGGTTTTGGGTGTTGTTTAGGAATGGATTGTTCATAGCTATTAGTCACTCCCACTGGCAAACTCCAAAACTCTTGAGTGTTGCGTGGGCTGTCACTAAGGAGTTGCACAGAACCCAGGGGTACGTTCTTTTCCATACTCTTTTTCTGCCCCATCTTCAAATGGGGAAAAGACATATTGCTCAACATCAGGGCCCAAGAGATCAGGAGCACTCAAACCAGATGTCTGACTTCAACGACATCTTGCCTCCAGATCTGATTACCTTTGATTTATTTTCCAGTCCCTTTTCCGTTAATGGTGCCCTAAGGCTTGACAGATATGTACAGAGAAGGTATATTTTCACTTTGCCCCTTCCTTTTTAATGCTACTTTGACCTGATTAAAGCCAATGAACTCTTAAGTCAGTTTAGCATCGGAAAAAATTATTCATTTTCTCCAGAGTAATCAAAGGTATTCTCTTCTTTATAAGGATCTAGTGTTACACTCTTATAGGCAGAAGAGTGGTTCATAAATTACAGAGAAAAACACATGGAAATGTGGAGTTGGATCTGTTTGTATGTCAAGACGGCTGTTCCTCATGTTTTGTACCATTTCCTCTTTTCCCCTCTAATAAGTAATTGTCTATGAATGTTTTCCATTTTTTTTATTCCATCATGCTTAACTGGGCGCGTGTAAATATCTGAGAGGAGTGCCAATAAGGCAGTGCTGACTTCTCATTCATTCACCATAGTGACTTTGCTCCTTAAGTGTGTTCTGTGCACTTCTGCCAAACTCTGAAACTCTTGATGTTAGAAAAATAGCTTTACTGCTTCAACTACTACACTAAGAACATAAGAACAAAAGATATGACATACTGGGTCAAACTAAGGGTCCATCTAACGCAGTATGCTGTTTCCAACAGTGACCAATCCAGGTCACCAGTACCTGTCAGGTTCCCAAAAGGTACCCAGATTTCATGCTGCTTGTCCAATGGGTAAAAAGTTGATTTCCCCAGTCCTTTTGATAGTGGTTTATGGACTTTTCTTCCAGAAACTTGTCCAAAACCTCTTTTAAATCCAGCTACACTAATAGCTTTTACTACATCCTCTGGTAATGAATTCCAGAGTTTGATTATGCATTGAATGAAAAAATATTTCCTTCGATTAGATTCAAATCTGCTACATTGTAGTTTCATTGCATATCTCCTAATCTTTCTATTTTTTCCAGGAATAAACAACTGATCTACATTTACCCATTCTACTTCATTCATTATTTTATAGACCTCTATCATATCTCTCCTCAGCCATCTTTTTTCCAAGCTCAAGAACCCTAACCTTTTAAGCCTTTCCTGGTAGGGATATCCATCCATATCTTTTCCCATTTTTGTCGCTCGTTTCTGTACTTTTTCTAATTCTGCTGTATCTTTTTTAAGATATGGTGACCAGAATTGCACACAGTATTCAAGGTGTGATCACACCATGGAGCAATACAGAAGCAATATAATATCTTTGTTTTATTCTCCATTCCTTTCTTTATGATTCCTAGCATTCTATTTGCCTTCTTGGACACCGTTGCACACTGGGCTGAGGGTATTATCCACAATGCTGCCTAAATCCTTTTCCTAGGTGGTGGTTCCTAATATAGAACCTTTCATCATGTAGCAGTAGTTTGGGTTGTTCTCCCCTAAGGGGGTCATTCTGTCCTGCACTATTCATCCCCCTGCTGGTCCCGTAAATACTCTCCCCGTATGTAGAGCAGGTTTGTGTAGGGAGGCCTAGATGGGGGTGGGAGGTGAAGCGAGGGCGAGGAATGTGCATGCCGTGACCTCGGAAGTACAGGGCTGATTCAGAGGTCAGCCCTATACATCCAGGGCCTTGAATCTAGATGGGGGACTTAATCCACCTCAAAGGTGGAATTAGTACCCCTGGACACAGGGGGATCGTGGCACGGAACCTGGGACACAGGTGAGGGGGTGCAGGTTGTTCCCTGCAGCCTGACCCACCTTGGAAGGCCAGATTGAGGTCGGGCTGTGGGGAACAGGCATCTGGGTTTGGTGGGCCAGGATCATGGCTCATTAATAGAGCCACAGTACCACGGTGGTGGGATACCTTGGCATTGTGGTTCCATTCATGGGACTGACTAAGTTAGCCGGATAGTTGCTGGGACTTACAGCAGGACAGAATTGGCGCTAGACCCGATTCTGATCCCACGGAGGCTGTGGGATCAGAATCGGATCTAACTTTGCACACCCAATTCTGCCCAGCTATACAGGGGGCTGGATGTTCATGAATGGAATTGTCCTTTAAGTGCATAACTTTGCACTTGTACACATTAAATGTCATCTGCTATTTGGATGCCCAGTCTCCCAGTCTATCAAGGTCTTCTTGCAATTCTTTACAATCCTCTTGTGTTTTAACAACTTTGAATAATTTGGCATCATCTGAAAATATGATCACCGCATTCGTTATTCCCATTTCCAAGTCATTTATAAATATGTTAAAAAGCAGTGGACCCAGCACAGATCCTTGGGGTGCTCCACTATTCACCTTTCTCCACTGAGAAAATTGGCCATTAACCCTACTCTCTGTTTTCTATATTCAACCACTTCCTATTCCACAATTGTACATTGCCTCCTATCCCATGGCTTTTTAATTTCCCCAAGAATCTCTCATGAGGGACTTTGTCAAAGACTTTCTGAAAATCATAGTAACATAGTAAATGATGGCAGATAAAGGCCAGTATGGTCCATCTAGTCTGCCCAGTAAGATGGCAAGAGTAGGTGCACCTGCTGCTCTGTGTAAGCCACCCCTCCCCATGTCTTTGTTTAGGGGTGAACCCACCTCTCCTTTTAGGACACCCCTAATTGTTGAGAAATTAGATGGTTCACTTTATTTTGATTTTATCCTGTTGCTGTAAAGGGATCCACTGTGTCTGTACAATGCCATTTTGAATTCCGTCACTGTGTTTGCCCCCACCACTTCCATCAGGAGGGCATGTCAAGCATCCACCACCCTTTCAGTGAAAAAGTATTTCCTGACATTGCCTTTCAATTAACCACCTTGCAGCTTCCTGTTATGCCCTCTAGTTTTACAGCTTCCCTGTCTTTGGAAGAGGTTTGTTTGTTCATTATTTCTCTTTAAGTATATAAAGGTCTGAATCATATCTCCCCTATCCCTCCTCACCTCCAAGGTGTACATATTTAGGTCTTCAAGTCTCTTCTCATAAGGCTTCTGACGCAGGCTCCAAATCATTTTGATTGCCTTCCTCTGAACAGTTTCCAGTCTTTTTATATCCTTTGCAATATATGGTCTCCAAAACTGAACACAGTATTCCAAGTGAGGCCTCACCAGTGACTTGTACAGTGGCATAAGTACCTCTTCCTTTCCGCATCTAGCAACCGGCTCACCTTTATCCAACTGTTTATTCACACCTTCAAAAAAATATAAGAGATGGATAAGACAAGGCTTTCCTTGGCTAAATCCATGTTGGCCTTTTGCCATTGTAGGGATTATAAGGTTTAGGGATATGTTCCTGGTTCATAATCACTCAATGGCCTTTATAAATGTCTGCTCTAATATGTCAACCAAACTACTATATTGTGGACAAAGAAAAAACCCCAGGCCAGCATAAGGAACCATATAAGGAAATATCATATATCATAAGCCTTAGCAGAGTGTATGCATGGATTGAAGAGTCCATGCAGAGGCTTTGTGCAGAGGGCACGTACACAGGAATCCATGCAAAAAGTATAAGCTGAGCCGTTAGTCCTGAAGACAGTAGATGGTTTTGACAGTTGGTGAGTATAAGCAAGACAGAGAGGCCTGGGGAATATTGAAACAGGAACATAGAGGGGACAGAAAGGTCAATGACAGGAAACAGAAGGAGGGAGGAGGGGAGAGGACCCAAAGAGGAATGGATTTGGAAACTGTATGCATACACGGAAGCAAAAAATGTGTATATGTAATATGATTATTGTACTCGGGGGAGGAGGAATTCTGGAGGTGTCTGGTGTCTGATGACTGACAGAAGCTCTCCTCTCCGCTGCCTGTATTGTCCATCAGTTATCTAATAAACAGAGATTCTGATTGCACCTGTACTGACTTTTGGATCTGGACTATACAGGAAATTAGTGCCGGGCGCGGTGGCGCGTGCCTGTAATCCCAGCTACTGGGGAGGCTGAGGCTGGCGGATCGCTTGAGTCCAGGAGTTCTGGACTGCAGTGTGCTATGCCGATCGGGTGTCCGTACTAAGATCGGCATCACCATTAAACAATGATCATCTACATGTTCAGTAATTTTGTTTTTTATAATGGTTTAAGAGGCAATCCTCAATCAATAGAGCTTACAATCTTTTCAAGAAAGAGACAGACAAATACATCAGAGAACTAGGGTAGAACTAAGGAAAAATGGTTATACTCGTAACACACAAGGTTGGTAAACAGGAGAATAAGGGGGTCAGAATCCAAAAGCAGTCTTGAAGAGGTAGGGCTTTAGCCTGGATTTGAAAAGGACCAGAGACAGAACCTTGATATATTAACTCAAGTAGTTTATTCCAGGCATATGATGCAGCAAGGTAGAAATAATGAAGTCTGGAGTTGGTAGTGGAAGAGAAAGGTAAAGATAATAGCGATTCACCTGATGAAAGGAGTCCTTGAGGAGTGGTGTAGGGAGAGATAAGAGAGGAGAGGCAATGAGGAGCCACAGAATGAATGCACTTGCAGGTTAGTAGAAGTTTCAGCTGGATGAGGAAATGGAAAGGGAGCTGATAAACTGACTTGAGGAGAGGGATGACATGAGTGTAGCGACACTGGCTGAAGATTAGCCATGTGGCTGGGTTTTGAAGGACCGAAGGGGAGAGGGATGATGTTGTGGAAAACTAGCAAGGAGCAGGTTGTAACAGTCTAAACTGGAGGTAACTAGGGAGTAGAAAAGGATCTTGGTAGTGTGTTCAGAAAGGAAGGACAAAAGTTGATGTTATAGGGAAAGAAACGGCAGAGTTTAGCTATCTGTTCGAAAAGGAGAGGGATGTGAGAGCACCTAGCAAGCAAGCCTCCAAGCTAGCTTTGCTACTAACTTATTAACTGTGCTTGCTTAGAATTTGTAGCTTATTGGTACGTATTTGTTATTTATGTTTGTATTATTTCTTATCTGTATCTGTTTGCAATCTTCTTAGACTTTTGGGCTCTGCTGATTCTGTTCCCTCTTGTTTTGTGCTGATTCTGCTAATCTCCCTGTTGCAATACCTCTCCTTGTTTTCTAAAGTAGAATTAAAGCCTGCTCAATAGCACTAAAACTCAGGGCCCAATATCCCAAAGCAGTTACGCGGTTTACGAACCCTTAAACCATGTAACTGCCATTAAATGGGGTATTCAGCAGCACTAATACAGTTAGTGCTGCCGAATATTCCCGGATACTGCAGCTATATGCCCCAACGCTATATGGTTAGCATCAGGGCATTTCAGGGGGCATTCCAGGCATGGTACTGAGGAATAATTAGCCAGTGGTGTTATTCAGACACTGCATGGTTATCCCTCAGTGACAAAAGTTATGTGCAGCATTAGCTGAATATTGCCATTGCCCGGTTATCTTCTGTGCATGCAATATGATCCCAGCATTGAATATCACCACTGCCCGGTTAGCTTCTGTGCATGCAATATGATCCCAGCATTAAATATTACCACTGGCCAGTTAGCTTCTGTGCATGCAATATGATCCCAGCATTGAATATCGCCACTGCCCGGTTAGTTTCTGTGCATGCAATATGATCCCAGCATTGAATATCGCCACTGCCCGGTTAGCTTCTGTGCATGCAATATGATCCCAGCATTGAATATCGCCACTGCCCAGTTAGCTTCTGCGCATGCAATATGATCCCAGCATTGAATATCGCCACTGGCCGGTTAGCTTCTGTGTATGCAATATGATCCCAGCATTGAATATCGCCACTGCCCGGTTAGCTTCTGTGCATGCAATATGATCCCAGCATTGAATATTGCCACTGGCCGGTTAGCTTCTGTGCATGCAATATGATCCCAGCATTGAATATCACCACTGCCCGGTTAGCTTCTGTGCATGCAATATGATCCCAGCATTGAATATCGCCACTGGCCGGTTAGCTTCTGTGTATGCAATATGATCCCAGCATTGAATATCGCCACTGCCCGGTTAGCTTCTGTGCATGCAATATGATCCCAGCATTGAATATTGCCACTGGCCGGTTAGCTTCTGTGCATGCAATATGATCCCAGCATTGAATATCACCACTGCCCGGTTAGCTTCTGTGCATGCAATATGATCCCAGCATTGAATATCACCACTGGCCGGTTAGCTGCTGTGCATGCAATATGATCCCAGCATTGAATATCACCACTGGCCGGTTAGCTGCTGTGCATGCAATATGATCCCAGCTTTGAATATCGCCACTGCCCGGTTAGCTTCTGCGCATGCAATATGATCCCAGCATTGAATATCGCCACTGCCCGGTTAGCTTCTGTGCATGCAATATGATCCCAGCATTGAATATCGCCACTGCCCGGTTAGCTGCTTTGCATGCAATATGATCCCAGCATTGAATATCACCACTGCCCGGTTAGCTTCTGTGCATGCAATATGATCCCAGCATTGAATATCACCACTGCCCGGTTAGCTTCTGTGCATGCAATATGATCCCAGCATTGAATATCGCCACTGCCTGGTTAGCTTCTGTGCATGCAATATGATCCCAGCATTGAATATCACCACTGCCCGGTTAGCTGCTGTGCATGCAATATGATCCCAGCATTGAATATCGCCACTGGCCGGTTAGCTTCTGTGCATGCAATATGATCCCAGCATTGAATATCGCCACTGCCTGGTTAGCTTCTGTGCATGCAATATGATCCCAGCATTGAATATCACCACTGCCCGGTTAGCTTCTGTGCATGCAATATGATCCCAGCATTGAATATCGCCACTGCCTGGTTAGCTTCTGTGCATGCAATATGATCCCAGCATTGAATATCACCACTGGCCGGTTAGCTTCTGTGCATGCAATATGATCCCAGCATTGACTATCCGGATTAACTCTTCAGCAGCAATGGCTAAGTGCTGTACTCATGCTAGTTGCCACCGCTGAACATCACTTACCTGGCCTCCATACTCTAGCTTTTTCTGTTAACTTTGGCAGCCCATTATTAGAAGTGTTGTTTGTATAGGTCTTCCCTATTGTATAATATTTTATAATATTTGCTGTATATCCTGGCTGGATTCACAGAGGCAATCTTTTTTCTGCTTGCTTCTAATATACCCCGACTCTGTGCTTGAGGTGGAACAGAAACAGTAAGGCGTACATGTATATCTATTAATTTATTTCTGTGTTTGCTTTATGCTTATTTAGTTGTATATTTATTTATGGATTTGCATTGGTTAGTCATCTAGTCTTCCATTCTATCAACAATTAGCCGCCTGACTGAAAACCGAACACAGTTTAGGACAACTACCCAGAGAGTTGACTCAACAGCACTTACAACAACAACAATGCTGCTTAATATTTATGCACCAAATAATTATTCATTTCCCTTTTTTAGAGAGTTTTTCAAAATGCTCAAACTTAATATGAAAGGCCTGATATGCATAGGAGGCCACTTGAATTGTGCATTATCCTCTTTGTCATGTCTCAGAACAATATTCAGGAGCAATAATGTGGTTAGTACCACTGAATATGCCCGATTTCGGCCCCTAAGCACCCCGACACTAGGGCATTCCAGAGAGGGAGTGGAGACAGCACCCGGGGATAACCAGCTAGCCGTGATTTTCTGCCACTAGCCGGTTATCTCAAAGCGACAAACGTTAGGCACCAGAAAGGCTCTCCTAAGTTATGAATATCCAGGTTCAAAGTTTAATGGTGATGGCTAGGCACTTTGTTAGTTGTTGCCACCGCTGCTGAATATCCCCCCTAAAATTTCTAGGCATTAAGGCCTTATCGGCTTATGTAGATGAGTCAAGTCTAATAAATACTTGACACAAGCTTTGCAAGGAGGAAACATTATAGCTGCTATTCTGCTACACATAATTATTCTTCTCCCATAGATGTTGGTTTATTTGCTTAGCTGTACAACTGCAGCACAGAGGATATTCTAATACACACACCGTGCCCCTTTAGCCCTAGAATTAGATGTGGTAGAAAAGGATAGGACTTTGAATACTTATTCTCTGCAGAGGGAATTGTTAGAAAATCCTCTGAAACTAATCCAGTCCTGAAAGAAATATATTCATTTTAACTGTAATGCAGAAAATACCTGGTTTATCATGTGGGACACTGCTAAAACTGTTGCAAGGGCAGATGATTTTTTAATTGAATACTTCTCTTAGTAAACTGAAGTGGCCTGAAGCATTGCACACAGTAAAGAAAGATAGGTTATCCTTACAAAAACTTGTTAGCGTCAGGAGCAAATTAAATTCTTGGTGCATACAGCACCCAGGCAGCCAGGAGTCAGCATTGCACACATTGCATTTTTACAGCATTCTGCACAGTCTCACTGTTTGTGTAACTCTAGGCATATTTATTAACATGCTAATGAGCCAAATAAACTATTGCTGTGACAATTGAAAAGAGTCAGAACTGAATGGCATTTTGCCAAAATTAAAGGTGTAAAAGGCAACATGGTCTATAAATTTAAACAAATTGCTGATTGTTTTGCTCACTTTTTATAATCAGCTTTTCACCTTGCAGCTCTCTGCTTCAAAGGAAGACCTTGAAAACTGGTTACTCTCCAAGAGGCTGTCCACTTTCAATGTCCTTGCCAGTGATTGTATCGATCAGCCGTTTACCTCAGAAGAGGTTAATAGGGCAATTAAGGGCCAGTGCCACATTATGTACTTGTGGTGGTGGATAAACTCATGCCTAGCACCCACTTTGTCAAATGTTTTCAACAAAGTCAGGGTACAAGGGAATCTCTCTGACTCGTTCAATGAATCGACAATTTCAGTGTTACCTAGAGGAAGGAAAGATGATGGGGTGGAGCATCTATTACAGACCTATTTTACTGCTAAAACTTGCCATGAAATCTTTGCTAACTTTTCTGTTTTGAAATTGAGCATCTTTTAACCAAATTGATACATCCTGACCAAACTGTTGACTCATTCATGTCTTTGATACATTTAAAGATGATGATTCTGATGTTCAGCACCGGTGGCTAGTGCTCCTATATCAGCTAGCCACTGCCGCTGAACCTTAGACCTGGATATTCAATGCCAGGGCCATATCCAGCCACCCGGCATTGAATATCTGGGTCGGTCGCAGATCCTTGAAGCTAATCGGGCAGCGCTGATATTAAGCCGCTCTCCGCTTAGCTTCTACAGCAAAAGTAAGGCCAGTCTTTGTTGTGCCTTACTTTCACAGCATAGCCATAGCTAGCCAGTTATGGTTCGGTGCTGTCCCCAGAACACCCTTAAACACATCAATGCTCGCCGGTTAGCTTCAGGGTGTATAGCGGCAGCACCCACGGGTATTCAGTGGCACTAACCGCACTAGTGCCACAGAAATATCCCGCTTAGCTGCATTCACATGGTTTAAGGTCTGTAAACCATGGAAATGCCTCTGAATATACAGCTAGATAACTCTAACTATGCTGTTTTCTCACTGTACTCAGAGAAAGCCTTTGGTAAAGTTGTGTGGCCCTACTTGTCCTTAGCACTTATTCATTTGGGGTTTGCTGATAACTTCTGTGGTTGGATTAAAGCCCTGTGTGACTTGCCCACAGCTGCAGGGCAATTAAATGGGCAGAGCTCCCCTCCATTTTCATTAGGATGGGGAATGCAAAAAGGAAGTCTTCTCTTGTCAGTGCTTTTTGTACTTGCTTTAGATCAGGGGTCTCAAACACGCGGCCCGCGAGAGCATTTTGTGCGGCCCGCGACGCCACGACTATTTTCTTGGTATTTTGGTATTTTTTTTTCCTCACAGTATGATTCCCGGGGCTGCGTGGTGTTGGTCTGCTCTCCTCTGCACATGACCGAGTCACGAGCCTGCCCTCCACCAATCAGCGACAGGAAGGAGGAGGAGGAGAAGGAGGAGGAGGGGGGGCCCAGAAGCAGTCTGAGCAGCCACCGGAACGCCATGAGGCACCACGCGCTTTGGAGGATCCCTTTTTGGTGTTACAGCAGGGTGCACAGCTCTCCGCGGCAGGTAAGGAGGCAGTCTGCCCAGCACCCGGAATTCTCTAACCAGCCCTGCCTCCCTCAGTCCCTCTCCTCTTCGGCTTTCAGAGCCGCGAAGGGAGAGCTTCTCCCTCGCGACTCTGTTAAGCTCGACGGGGCAGAGGGGAAATTTCCCATAAGCCTCAGCCGGCTTAACAGAGTCGTGAGGCAGGAACTCTCCCTTCGCGGTTCTAAGCCGAAGAGGAGAGGGACTGAGGCAGGCAGGGAGGGAGGGAGGGAAGCAAACAGGCAGGCAGGGAGGGAGGAAGGGAGGGCTGGCTCTGCCGGGCAGGGGGGGCCCTGCGGGACATGCGATTTTGCCGCAGCTGATGGGGGGGGGGGTTAGGACTGGTAATGTGCTGTGGGCTGGGGGGGTCAGAACTGGTAATGTGCTGTGGGCTGGGGGGGGGGTTAGAACTGGTAATGTGCTGTGGGCTGGGGGGGTCAGAACTGATAATGTGCTGTGGGCTGGGGGGGTTAGAACTGGTAATGTGCTGTGGGCTGGGGGGGGTTAGGACTGGTAATGTGCTGTGGGCTGGGGGGGTCAGAACTGGTAATGTGCTGTGGGCTGGGGGGGTTAGGACTGGTAATGTGCTGTGGGCTGGGGGGGGTCAGAACTGGTAATGTGCTGTGGGCTGGGGGGGTCAGAACTGGATTATAGTAATGTAGAAATCTTTTAGTCTTTCTTTATCCATACACTCATTAAGAGGCATGTTTACTAAAAGTTAGTTTATGGTAACATTATGCAAATATTTATGCAAATGAGGTCCCTTATGCAAATTAGGCCAGCGTCTTGTGCGGCCCCCGGGTTACTTTACAAGTCCTCATTTGGCCCTCAAAGCAATTTGAGTTTGAGACCCCTGCTTTAGATCCACTAGCTTTTTCTCTAGAGGAAGTCCAATGAGGACCACAAAATGTCTTTTTATGCTGATGACACTTTATGTTACAGATCCAGAGACCTCCCTTCCCTGAGTCATCCATTTTTTTCAGGGGTTTTGGATTGTTTCAGACCACACAATAAATGCTTCTAAATATATGATTTAGAATATGACCTTAGTAAACTCAGCATTTTGGTTTAGTAAGCCAATTCAAATATTTAGGAATCCAGCTTCATAATTATTTTTTCTCTGCACTATGACCTGTTGTTAAAGAGAATGAAAGCTGAGCTTCTTGAGTGGAAGAGGCAGTAGTTGCCTGGCTGGGTATCATTTTTGTTCAGATTCATTTTTTCTCTCAACTATTATTTATTTACAGTTGTGGTCAACATTATTGGCACCCTTGCAGTTCAAACCGTTAATGTCCAATATCTTTTTTAAAAAGTGGCCAGTGAAATGGGTTTGGAATATATATGCACACATATTTGACACATAAAAAAAACAAGACCATTTAAAAAAGGAAATAGTAGGAAATACAGTAGTATAAAAACTGGGATATTGCCAGGATATGATTCTGCAAGACATCTTCCATAGAAGATATCAGAGCTCCAAGGTTGCATAAAGATGGGTAAAATACAAGGAGAAAAGGATCTCAGAAACCATCAACCAGCCCTTGTGAATTAAACACTACTTCATCTGGTTGCTGATGTTCTGAGATCCTTTTCTGCTCATATTTTACTCATCTTTATGAAACATTAGAGCTTTAACGACCTTCATTCCTTCAATTGACATTGAGTAAGGACATGACTATTGGCACCCTTATAAACAATTCAAATCAGTTTGAACAGAAGAATCACGTTCTCATTGCAGTAAAGTTAGACACACCTGTGGTCAATTGACAGTACTCACATGACTTGAATCAGCCAATGAAAGATTTATTTATTTATTTAAAAGGATTTCTATACCGCCTTTTCATTGAATCAAGGTGGTTTTCACAGCAAACAATCACAAATGTGTTTTTTTTTGGGGGGGGTCATGCAGTGTTCCATGTTTGCGAGTGTGTTAGGGTATATTAGATTTGTGATGCGTTATTTACATTATGCGCTATTATACAAGTAGTGGGGGCGGGGGATTGGTCGTCTGTGTAGATTTGAATCATGTAACGTCACCATATTGTTCAATGAATAGTGTTGTCTTTAGTTGCTTCCGGAAGTCTTTGATGTCTGTATTTAGTCGAAGTTCGTCTGGTAGCTTGTTCCAAATTGCTGGTGCAGCCAGGGAAAGGGCTCGTTCTGAGGTGTCCTTCCGTACCTTGGTTATCTCCTTTGGTGTGTTGACGCGGTTGGATGTGCCCTTTCTCCTTGGTCGAGTGCTGTTGTCAGGTTGTATGAGTGTCTGTAAGCTAAGGGCTGATGATTGTTGTTTAATTTTGAATATGTTTATGATTGTCTTATATTTGATGCGTGAGGTGATTGGAAGCCAGTGCAGGTCTTTCAGGATAGGTGTGATGTGGTCTTGTCTTGAAGTGCCGGCTATTATTCGTGCTGCCGTGTTCTGTGCCAGTTGTAGTGGTCTGAGGGTCTGTTTTGGGAGGCCGAGATAGATCGGGTTGCAGAAGTCTAGGAGTGGTGTTATTAGGGCCTGGAAGACAGTGCGGAAGTGTTCTGGGGTGAGGAGGGGTTTGAGATGTCGGATTAGGCTCATCCTGTGGTATGCATTCTTGGTGGTCTTGCTTATGTGAGATTGTAGATTCAGTTCGCTGTCCAGGGTTACTCCCAGGTATTTTACTTCGGTTTTTATGGGTATGCTTGTGTTCTTCATCATGATGTTAGGTGGGGAGATGAAGTCGGTGTTTCGGGTGATGATTAGTGCCTTGGTCTTGCTGTAGTTTATGGATAGGTTGTTGGTCTGGAACCAGTCGTTCATTTGCATGAGACAGTATGTTATTTTGGAGTCATCTGGGTTGTCGATAGAGATGAGTGTGTAAATCATTATGTCATTGGCATAGATTGTATACTGTATGTTATTTTCTTTCATGATGTTGCATATTGGTTGAATGTAGATGTTAAATAATAGTGCAGATAAAGCGGAGCCTTGTGGTACTCCCTGCTTGACGTTTATGGGCAGAGATTTGTTGGGGCCGATCTTGACCTGTATGTGTCTGTTGGTTAGGTATGATTGGAACCATTTCAGTGTGGATCCATATAATCCAATGTCCTGTAGTCTGTCCAGCAGTTATGTGGTCTACTGTGTCAAATGCAGAGGAAATGTCTATGAAGATCATGAGTATCCCATTCTTACAGTTGTCAATGAGGCAGAGTATGTCGTTGAAGAGGTATAGTAGGAGGGTTTCAACTCCGTGGTTGGGGCAGAAACCGTGTTGGTGGATGTCAAGCGGTGCGTGGTTGTCAATATGCTCCTGTAGCTGATGTTGCACTGTCTTCTCGATTATTTTTGCTAGTAGGGGTATGCTTGATATCGGCCTGTATGCTGCTGGGTTGCTCTTCTCAAGTGTGGATTTCTTTGGGATAGGTCTTATCGTGGCGAGCTTTAATTGATTCGGCATGAATCCTTGGGTCAGTGATCTTTGCACCATGTTGTGTATGGTGTGGATGAAGTTTGACTTGGTGGCTTTGATCCATTTCACTGGGCATGGGTCTGTTGGAGCTGTGCTTGTATTGAGTGTGGTGATGATGTGTGAGAGCTGCTCTTTGGATGGTGTGTTGAATGTGTCCCAAGTTTTTGGTGGTGTGCTTCTCTTTGTGGGCGTGTTGAGTCTTGGCTGTAATGATGAGTGAAATTTTTCTTGGATGTGATCTGCAAACCTTTGTGGGTCTATTTGGACTTCGTTTTCAGTCCTCTGTTCCTTGGTGAGGGTTTTCACTATTTCGAAGAGTTCCCTCGGCTTGTTGTTGGATTTAAGTATGATGTTTGTGTGGTATTCGCTCCTAGTTTGATTGATGAGCTCATTGTATTGCTTTTGCTTTGTTAGGTATAGTTCCTGTGTACTCGTCGACTTGGTGTGTCTCCATCTTCGTTCTAGTTTTCTGAGTTGCCTCTTTTCAGACCGTATTTTTTTTGAATACCATGGCTTGTGTTGTAATTTGTTGCAGCGAGCTTTCTCTTGTCTGTATTCAGTGGCTTTGGCAGCGGTATTAATGATGTTGTTCCAGTTTGTGATTTGTGTTTCTAGATCCTCTTCTTCTGGTTGTAGGTGTGGTATAGTGTCCTGAAGGAATTGATCCCTGTCGAAACTCTTGAATCTTCTTTCTGTGGGTGGGATGTCCAGGTTCCCATCTTGTTTTTGTCGTTGTGTTGTTATATTTATTTTGATCATGTGGTGGTCTGACCATGGTACAGGTGTGATGGAGGGGGTCGAGATGAGTCCTCCGTTGATTAGGTGGTTGGATGTGAAGATGAGGTCGGGTGAAGATCCGAGTCTGTGAGTTGGTGAGTTAATTATTTGAGTGTATTGATGGCTCTAATGTTTAAAATGGCCACATTTACTCCGTTCCATTTTCACAATGGTGAAGACAAGAGAGCTGCCTGAGACAATCAGAAAAGCCATTATCACCAAACATCAAACTTCAAAGGGATACAAGATCATGTCCAAAGACCTTGAGATTCCTGGGTTTACAGTTCACATTGTTATTAAGAAATTTTCTGCTCATGGAACTGTCAAGAACCTCCCAGGATGTGGTGGGAAGAGAAGAATTAATCCAAGAAGTCTTTGAAGGTTAGTGCAAGCTGTTGGAAAAACACCACATTCAACATTCAAAGAGCTTAAGGCTGACCTGGAGCAATCTGGAATGGTGGTTTCAACTAGCACCATATGCCTTGCATTAAACAAAGAATGGCTTCATGGGCGAAGACCAATAAGGACCCCACTGCTCAAAGACAGGCATAAAAAGGCATGCCTGATCTTTTCCCAAACCAACCTTGTGAAACCACAGTCCTTCTGGGAAAATGTTCTGTGGACAGATGAAACCAAACCTGAATTCTGTGACAATGCAGACCAGTGATACATTTACAGGCAAAGAAATGAAACTTTTAAGGAAAAAGAACATCTTTTCTGCAGTTAAATATGGTGGAGGTTCCATAATGTTGTGGGGCTGTTTTCCTGCCTCAGAAACTGGGGGCCTGGAGCATATTAAATGAATCATGAAGTCAGAGGACTACCAAGGTATTTTGGAGCAAAATGTGCTGCCTAGTGTCAGAAAGCTAGGTCAGGGTCGAAGGTCATTGGTCTTCAAGCAGGACAGTGACCCAAAACATACATCCAAAAGTACAAAGGACTGGTTAAAAAGGAAAAGATGGATTGTTTTAAACTGGCTAGCAATGAGTCCTGACCTCAGTCCAATCAAGAACCTTTGAAAAGTGCTGAAATCTGCCATTGGAAAAAGGAATCCTGGAAACATTCATGAGCTGGAACAAATCACAGTTGAAGAGTGGGAGAAACTACCAGCAGACAGATGTATGAAACTTATAGATGGCTACAAGAAAAATTTGGAGGATGTCATCACTACCAAGGGTTGTGCAAACAAATATTAGTGAAATTAGTGAAGGGTATCATTAATCCCGTCCAGGTCATATTTTGTTTCTCAGATATTACTACATCTATGTTGCTCAGACATCTTTTCTTTGTATATCTTTGAACATACTATTAAAATATGATTATATACAGTTGGAATATTTCTATTTATGCTCGAGGCCGCGGGCCGGGTCCCGCGGCCGTCAGTAACCTGGGCCCGGGCCCGGCCTCGGCCTCCAGCATGTGACGGGGGGCGGGGGGGGGGGGGGAGTGGGAGGCGGCCATGCTCGCGGCAGTCGAAATCGCTCCGTCATGATGTCGGAGCGATTTCATTGGCCGCGGGCTGAAGAGGGGGGGCGGTGCAGTGTCTGCGAGGAGCCGCGTGGCCGTCTCCTTCTGGCCGCGGCTCCTCGGGAAACGGACGCGTTACGGCGGGTCCGGTGAGTGGGGTAATCGGGGGGGTTATTCTGCTCGGGGGGTGCTCAGGGGGCGATTTCGTCAGGGGGCGCTCTGTGCGGCGGGCGTTTCCGGCGGGAGCAATTTTCTTTTTCTCACTGGGGGTTAGTGGCAGCTTCCGGCAACTTGGCAGGCAGCTACTAGGCAGGGATCGATCGGGGCAGGAGCACTCTGCCTACCGGAGGGGGGCATCAGGGCACGGCCAGAGGAGCCAACAGAAAGGGGGTTTCGGCTGGACGGGCTGGGGGGGAGCTCGAGGGGGTCACGGGGAGTGGGTTCCGCATTGGGGGCCGGAGCAGGCAGTGGGAGTTTGCGGAGGGGGGGCAGGTAGGGGGCGGGGAAGCATGGGACAGGGGATGGGGAAGCGGGGGTCTCTACCTGCTTCAGCAGCCAGGTTGCGGGGTCCGGGGGGCGGTGGGCCTCCTGGCTGGGGGTGGGGGGGCCTGGGGGCGGGGGAGACTGATGGGGTGGAGGGGGGGGTTGGGTGAGGGGGTGTTGCGGACGGGGGCATTGCATTAGGGATCATGGTGCCGGGGGCTGGTAGGGGACGGGGGGAGCGGATGGGCTGCAGGGGGGGGTGCTGGAGGGGCTGGAGGGGGGATTTGATGGGCTGGGGGGGGGGAACGGATGGGTGGGGGGGGTTCAGGTCACGGGCGTTTGCCCTGCGGGGGGCTGGCCTGTGCGCCGGGCGGCACGGGAGCCTAGGGGCCCGTGTCGCAGGGGATGGGGAGGCCGGGTTTGCATGGTGGGGAATGGGCGGCCTGGTCCCCGGTGTCGGGGCAGTCGATGGGTGTGGGCCCATGGGGGGGGGAGGGGTGGGGGGCCGGTTTCCAGGGAGGCGGAGGGCTGCTTCCCTAGGGAGCGGCGGGCTGGGCGGCCGGGGGGTTGGGGTCCTCGGGGGGGGGGGGCCTCAGGGGATGGCTTCTCCGGGGGTTGGTGCACCTCCTTCCCCGTGTGTTGGTTCTCCTCCTTCCCCGTGTGTTGGTTCTTCTCTCCCTCTGCAGGTTCCCCGGAGTGCAAGGGCGGCAGCAGGCGGTGTGGGAGTCGGCTCGACGGAGATGTCGCCGTGCTAGTGCCAGACCGATCTGACCTCTGTGGAGCTGGCGGGGTCCACCTCGGTAGTGCAGGGAACAGCGGCGCCGGCGGCGCTAGGTGAGTGTACCGGGAATCCGGTTGGGGGGTGGTGTCGTCGGGTGAGGGTGCGCCGCGGGTACGTAAAGCCTAAGCGTCGTGGCTGCGCCGGTAGCGTCGTAGGCGAAGTGCGTCGTCTTCGTCGTCGTGGTCATCGGCTACTTCCTCGGCGGCCTCCGCGGTCGGGCCGCGGGCACGTGAGGGGGTCCTCGGCGGTGTGGTATGCGGCGTTGTGGGAGGGGGTCCTGCGCAAGTTGTGGTGGCGGATCGTAGAGCGGCGTCACGTCGATATTTTCCGGCGCCTCGGAGGGGGAGACGCTCGGGGGAGAGTCGCGAGGGACGGAAGGAGGACGAGTAGGCGGGGGGTGCATAAGGTGTCCTGGAACGCCTTCGAAAACTGAACCTGGGGCCTTTTTTCGTGAATGGCGCGCGTAGGGTGCCTGTGGACCCGAGTCGGTACGGTGAGCTGCAGGCTGGAGCCGACTTACGATGGGGAGTTTCGGGATTGGATGGGGAATTCGGCAATTGTCGAGGGGAATGTAGGGAGGTTAAGCGTCGGATGCAAAGGTCGGCCAGGAATGGTGGGGTGAGGTGGGGTGGGTGGGGGGGGGGGCCGGTCCGGTTAGGGCATCGGGTGATGCAGCTTTGCGGGCCTTTCAGTCCTGTTAGCCAGCGGGCCCGGGGCCCGATTCGAGCTGCCCATATCCGGACTGCGATTTTCGGCGCGCCTGCTTGCTTGGCGGTGCCGGTCACGTGGCCGTTAAGGGTAGTCGACGGACAGTTCAGGGGGCGCCGGCGGCAGGTAGGTGTAGAGGGTAGCGGGGGGGGCTGGCGCCTACCCCCCCTTCGGTGTTAGGGTATCAGGCACGGTGCGGCGGGGAATATGTTGGGGGCGGGGGGTTTTCCGAAGGCTTTCCTATCCCAGTTCAGGAGGAAGTCCGGGATGTGGCGGGGGGGGGGGGGGGAAGGCTAGCTCGGTGAGGTTGATGGCGGAGGTGGCCCACGCGATGATCGCGGAGGAGTGCTCGCTGGGCTGGGTCGCAGGGTCATTTGACTGGCTGCCCGGTGTGCTGGCTATGGTTTCTCCGCTGTGGGTTCTCCTGAAGGAGGAGCCGGGGCGTATCGGCGGATACACGATCTGTCTTGCCCCTTGGGGCCTCGGTGAACGGCCCCATCCCGCGGGAACTGTGCTCAGTGCGCTATTCCTCCTCCGATGCGGCCTAGGAGCTGGTGCGCTAATGTAGAAATGGGCTTGGCTGGCGGAGTCGGACATTGGATTCGCCACTCGGCTTTGGCCGGTTCAACCTCCTGCCTTCCTCTGGCTGGGAGTTCGTTTCGGGCTCGGTATTATTGCTAAGGGTTGGGGCGATCTCACGTGCTTACTTCGCGGCCATCAGCTCGTTTTGCACTGGATATTGGTGCGGGGGTCGGGGTGCCGGGTACCGTGCAGTATCTCGACACTGTTGTTCGTGGGGCCCGCGCGGTCCGCAGCTGGCGGGTCCTTGCTGGGGCGTTTCCTGGGGCCTAGCAGAGGAGTGGGCATCCCTTTGGCAGTGGGAAGACAGTGGGGCCGGTGACATGTCGTTCGTTCTTGGGGATCGAGATCGACTCAGTGGAGTAGAGCGGCGGCGGCGGTTGGTGGCGGAGGTCGGCTCCACCTCGAAGGTGACGCTAACGATCTTCGGAGGCTGGTCGGCCACTCGAATTTTGCTGGTCGAGTCATTGCCAAGGGGAGGCCGTTGGCGTGGCGGCTATCCTTCGCAACGGCCAGTGTGTGCTAGGGGCATCATTGTATCCGGGTGACGTTGGGGATGCGAGCCTACTGGCGGGGGTGGGATGCTTTTTGGGGTGGTATATGGGCTGCGCGGTGTTGCGGCCTGTGGTATTATCCCACCGTGACTTGGAATTGTTGTCGGCGGCAGCCTGTAGGTTGGGTATGTGATGGTACTGCCCGGGTTTATGGGGGCGGCGCCGTGGCCGGCATCCTGGACGGCGAAGGGGTTGACGCGTACCGTGGCGTTCCTGGCATTGTTCCCCATTATGGTGGTCTTCCGGGTATGGCCTAAACAGTGCGGGTCCGGCAGGTGGTTTTCTGGGCGACGACGCCGCGGTGGTGCAAGTCATCCATCGGCATCCGTCCAAGTGCCCGCGGGTAGCGGCGTTGATGTGTGTGTTTGTGCTGGCCCGTCTTCGTCTCATTATTCCGGCTCGGGCTCGCTCTGTGCGGGGTGATCAGAATGCTATTGCTGTCGAGCTGTATCGTGTGCAATGATCTTCTTGTTGCGGTCCTGTGGGGAATGGGCTGGAGAGGCGGTGGAGTGGGGGATGTTCCGGCGGTTTTCCTTTATAGCGTGGGCCGGAGAGTCTGGCGGTCCCGGTCGGCGGTGCATGCGGCGGTGGCCGGTTCCTCCTTGTTTCGGCAGGGCGGCGGGCTGGGGCAGTCCGGGTGCCCTTATGTGGTGAGGCGGCTATTGGCTGGGTGGGCGCGAGCGCAGCCAATGGTCCCGGATTGGCGCCGTCCCGTGATTCATGAGGCCTACGGGAGGCACGAGTGCGGATATTTGTGTCCCATGCGAAGACCGACCCGTAGGGCCGGGGGCGGTGTGTGCTGCGGTAGGCAATACCGGGTCTGGGATCCTGTCCGGCGCGGAACTTGGCGTCTCATGGGCGTCAGCGACCGGTTCTGGCTGGAGGATTCTTCTGTCACCCGGACTGGTGTGTGGTTATCCAGTTTCCATTCTCGGTGGTGCTCCGCCTGGCCTGGCGGCGGCTGGGCTTGGATGGACGAGAGTATGCGTCTCCCTTCCTTCCGGATAGGGGCGGCGACGTGCGCGACTGCAGCTGGTCGGGGGTGAGGTGGGTTCTCGGACCGGGTGTTGGCGATCCGGGGGCCTACGCAGGCTATTTGCGCCTGGACCAGTTGTGAGTTGGGGCGCTGGGGGGGGTGGGGGGGTGCTAATGCTGTGTTTCTTTTCAGGTGTACTGCAGGGGGGGCCTACAGGGGCATGGACAAGTTGTGTGTGGGGGTGGGGGGGTGGTGGGGGGGTGCTAATGCTGTGTTTCCTTTTTCAGGTGTACTGCGGGGCGGGTCTACAGGGGGTAAGGCACGGGCCCGCCGATCATCTGGGCGGAGCGCAGAGCCTGGAATCGACTGCTGGGTCCGCACCTGGGCATGGTGTCCGGCAATTCCCAGTCGGTTTGGCTGGGCGAGTGGGACAAGCGTCAGCGGCAGCTCCTTCCAGGGATTCGGGAGCGTGCGGAGCGGCGACAGCGGCCCGTGGGATTTGTTTTTTGAGACATCTGGGTGGGCACGATCTCTCCGGTGGGACGTGCCGGCAGCTCATTCGAGCGGTGCAGGGGGCCTTGGTGTGCTGCAGGAGCAGTGGCCAGACGTGCGATCGTCTGGTCGGACATCATCACGCGGTCGGCCTGCCTGCCTCAGCGACGGTGGTTGTGAGGGCTAGCGCAGATCGACAGGGCTTGGCTGTTGGTTGCAGCAGGCCGGAGGGGGGGGGGGCAGGTCCGGCGTCCTGGGGCGGACCCCCTGTGTGCTGGACTGTACCGTGCTGACGGGGTACACTTGTCCCCGGTTGGACAGGACTTATTGCTTAATGATGGGCAGGAAGCACTGGAATTGATTGGTCGCAGCTTTATGGGGGGGGCGGTGCGAGGATAGTGAATACCTCGCACCGGTGGCGGGGTACAGAGCCAGCGCTCGCAGGAGCGGCGCGGGCTTGAACTGGTTTACGAGCAGTGGGGGCGAAGTGCTCCTCGGGGTTGGGGCCAGACAGCCCGGTTGGGGGTCTCGGCCCGGTAGCGGGGGGGGTGGGAGCCGGCCTTTGCTACTAGTAGGGCGAGGCAGGCGGAGGGGTTTGGGGGGGAGGAGGATGCTCCGCCTTGCTACAACGATGGCGGGGGGGGGGCCATCCTCCGGCAATGGGGTGTGGGGGCTGGGTTATGTTGGATGGTTTTATATTCAGGCCCGTGTTGGGCCGGTTGTTACAGGTGTAAATAAAGCTGCGACCAAATGTTTGTACCAAACTACAGTTGTTTGTGAATTTGTGGGGGAATATTATTGTGGGATGTTAAGACTGGTGATGGAGGCGAGGAGGGCCTCCGGGTTACCAGAGTTACTCAAGATATTGTACACAACATACATAAAATGCAAGGGTGCCAATAATGTTGACGACAACGTTATTTGTTTGCTTGTTCATTTAGCATATTTATAGACAGCTTTTCCATCAAGGCTCCAAAGAGGTTTATAACAAATTTCAGCAAATCATAATAAAACATTTCTAAAACAGAATAACATCCAAAACCCTAAAAAAAATGTTCAGAGGATTTACAAAAGTTTCCAAAGCTTGCACACCCAGTACTCAATTTTATATCATAAAGTACAGTTCCATTAACTCAAACCCACCTAGGGAAAAGCCCTCTGCCTTGTCATACTCAGGCATTTCTTCATTAAACTGAGAAGAATATTTTAGGGCTTTATTTGGCAATGATGAAAGACCAGAATTCCTTTTAAAATGAAAAGTCAGTCATAGAAATTTAGAGGAATAGGTCTTTCCAATATTAATTTGAATGAAATTGTTGTTTTAATCTGTGGACTATATTTTGTTGGTCTATGTTACTTGGCAACTTGATGCCTAGCAGTAGTGCCACAGGACTACTGCTAGGGGTCAGATCTGCCATTTTGGTCCTGAGCAGGTAACAAAGCTGGAGTATCTGGGGATCACTCCTGCCCCACCATTAACCCACCAATGATATCCAGTAAGGGTTGGAAGGGCTCAGGATATGGAGGGATTTGGTGCTTTAGCAGGGGGGGGGGGGTCTGGGGAGAGGGTCTTGACTATGATCAGCTTGTTGGGTGCCTCATTAGGAGAAAGGGGTTGTGAAAATGGTAATCTGGGTGTCGGGTGCTTCATTAGAGGGATAGAAGGTATTGTGGACATATTAATTGGGGTACTGGGTGCTTTATTGGAGGAGATAATCTTTTATTTTTACCACAGGGCTGCAGAAAATGAATTGGCAGATTGGGTAGATGCACTTACCGTCCTGTGTGCTAATATATTTACCATACAGTGTCTGTTCTTTGCAGTAATCGCAGGTCAGATGTTGAGCATACCCACAACTATAACTGCATATGCTTTGCACTTACTGCGTGTTAATTTTGCATCTAACATAGAGTAATTGCAAAAACCTTAGCAAACATGCCCCTTAATGTGCAAATTATGGTTCTTGGTTTGGAAGTGCCTTGAGATATTCCCAAACACACATCATGCCTGACTCAGTGTTTGCTGTTGGCTGCTAGATCTATTTTATCCAGATTTTCAAAACAAAGCCTTCTCTCCTCTCAAAGAGAATAGCTAGAGTAAATATAGGATATCTTTTCTATGGAAAACTTTAGGAAACAAAAAAGGAAAGTGATATGTTTTGGAAAGATCTTGTCCACCTTCTATCAATATAGAAAATCTTAATTTGTGTTTGTTCTGGGTGTGTTTGGTCTTTGAATACTTCGCGTCTGTTTGTATGGTCATCCAATCTAGGTTTAGAGTTTTCATTAGTATGCTTGGATGTTTGAAAGAGGATGATATAGATAGCAGAAGTATGGTGGAGGCTTTATTGGGGTGGCCAGAATCAGGGCTACAGTCATGAAACTTTTATATGGATATTAGTGATAGTTAAGAGTGTAAACTTAAGAGTTTAGTGGAAACGGAAAAAGGAGAAATTAGAATTAAATTGAATATAAACCAAAAATGGCATCAGCCATGAGGACTATGTTTAATTTTTGGTAAGGGATTTCCTGACACATTGTTACTTGTTCACAACAGAAGTAATTATAGAATAGAATGGGAGGTGCCAAATCAGGAATGAATAGTGTAGAATAGTATGATATTATGGTTGTGTAGTTTGCAGAGATATGCATTCATTTGAAAGGAAATGAAAAACTCAACAAAATAGATTTTTAATTTCATTTCAGAAATAACTGTCACTATTTGGTAAAATTGGTAGAGGGAAAAAGTCTTTGAAGATGTACCTGGAAGGATAAGGATCTTTACCAGTGAGATGATTTATTTCCATCCAAAAAGGGTACCTTGGTCCATATCTGTGGAGGTCAATGCTGATAGGGGCATATCTGGATCATCTGGATGGCCGAAAAGTGGACGGCCCCAACTTGTTCCCGATTCTGCAACCATAGGAACTAGATGTTCCCACAGCTGCAGAATCAGGCACTTAGATGGCCCGGACTGACCGCAATTCCACAGCATGGAACATCCACCCTCCTGCCCGGCAAGCCTGCCCTATGCTCCTGCTGGTGTGATGGTGCCGTGGTGCCCCGTCACCATGGCAACGGGACACCCAGCAGGAGCGCTGACAGCCTGATGCCGCTCAAAGCCTCCTTTCCTCACCGCCAGACCTTCAGTGGGGTCAGCCAGGGCTGGGACCTACCTGCAGCTGCTATGCCATTTTGATGTGGCTGCCCAGCCTGATCCCCTCCATCAATGGAACTTATTCCATCTCTGGGGTGGAATAAGTCCCACATCCATCATACCACCGCTGGACGTACAGGGCCGTAACCTGAATATGTCCTGTACATCCTGGTGCTGCTGCCCGTTCCCCGATGCACCCATGCTACCCCTCCAGCCCTCCAGCCCTCCCCCTCCTACCCCCCATCCAGTGCTCCCCGCACAGCAGTTCTGTGCATGCAAGGAGTCAAGAGGACATAAGACACTCCATGTGAATAGGGAAGGTAGCACGTCCAACCCGGACGTACATCCACGCTATTTGCAGGTCAAAATGGCCCCCCATTGTTTCAAGTTCTTCTTAAACTGTCATTTATCTTTATCTTTATTTTGGTTCTTGATAGACAGCTTAGTCCGAGGCATTAAAGCGGTGTACAAAAAATATACAAGGACTGCATAAAATAAAGAAAAGGAAGAGAACAACACTATCATATAGAACAAAGAGAGAGAGAGAAAGGAAAGAAAAAGGACAGGCCAGGAAAAAAAAAGAGATGAGAAGGGAGGGGAGACAAAATGAGATGCCACTATAGGACACCAGAACTAAGCCGTGACAAACTGAAATGGGGTGTCGGGGGGGGGGGGGGGGACACAGGAGGGAAAGGCTAACTGGAAGAAATAGGTTTTCATGGCAGCCTTAAACCTAGTGAAGGAGGGTTCCAAGTGGAGGGTAAAGGGAAGGGGATTCCACAGAGCAGGCCCTAGAAAGAAAAACACAGAGCCACATGTGTATTCCAAATGTACCTGGGATGCAGAAGGAAGAGCCAAACGATGGGTGTGTATGGAATGTAATAGGCGGTGTGGAATATGAAAACGGAGTAGATCGGCAAGATACTGAGGAGTGAAAGTGTGACTGGTTCTGTGCACAAATATAAGGATTTTATACTGAATTTGGAAAGGGACAGGCAACCAGTGGAGACGGGCTAGCAGTGGAGAGATGTGATCAAACCGAGAGGAGTGAGTAAGTATATGAGTGGCAGTATTCTGGAGGAGCTGAAGTCTATGAAGGAAGGACCGCAGGAGGCCAGCTAGGGTGACATTACAGTAGTCTGTTCTGGAGATCACGAGGGAAAGAAGGAGTGTAGTCAGAGAGGCCAGAGAAAGGAAAGGACGGACTGCATGGATTTGATGAAGATGGAAGAATGACCTGCGAGCAACAGACAAAATGTGTTCTGCAAATGAAAGGGAGGAAACAAGGGTGATCCCAAGGTAATGGAAAGAGGAAACCAGGGGGATAGGAGTAGAGGAAATAATGGGGGTCAAGGGGGGACTCCAAAGGTAAACCAAATGGCAGTGGATTTAGAGGGGTTCAAGTGCAAGAAATCGTATATCATCCAAGAATGGATGAGGGCCAGGCAAGAGTTAAGTGGTGAGAGATCAGAGGAGGAGGAGGAAGTGGTATGATGGAAGAGAATAATATCATCCACATAAGTATATGCAGAGATACCAGACTGTTAGATAAGCAGAGAGAGGGGGGCCAGAAAGATGTTAAAGAGGAGGGGGGACAAAACAGAGCCCTGGAGGATACCACAGGGCAGGGGCACAGAAGGAGAGGATTTAAAATCAGAAAGAACAGAGAAAGAATGGGCAGTGAGGAAAGATCAGAACAAGTGCAGAGGGCTGCCCCGGATACCCAGATCAGAAAGACAGGCAAGGAGGGTACGATGGTCCACAAGGTCGAAGACATTTCAACTAAATAGCCATGAGGTATAGACTGCTGTCTTCCACAACCATAAACAGGTGAGATAAAATCTACAGAGGATACAAACACAAAATAATATCAGACCCCAAGCTAAAGGAAAGTGCAGCAAGCAAAGTAAGAGTGACATGGTCACAATTAATGAAAATGTAAATGTTTTCCGAAGGCGCATAAAATGTAACATTTTACTGGTGATGAGGTACAACTCCCATCTCTTCTTACTGGGGTTTTTGGAATGTGATCAAGCAGATGGTATATTAGATGGATTCAAAGGATTTCCAGATGCATCTCTGTCATAGGAAAGTAATACTGTTCCATCTGTTGCTGATGCTGAATTCTCCTCTCCAAGTGGATTGCTTTCTTCAGGCATGCCACACTCGGCTGGCAAACTCTTCCTCACTGGAACCCAAAGCCAAAATAAAATGCCAATTTTATTTAACAAAAAGAAAAACTTCAGGAGGTCTCCAACAAATTTAACCACTGCAAGCTTTCATGGTAGAGGTTTGGATAGACATTAACACACAGGATTAACAGCAAACACATATTTTTAGCACAATTCATATCTAGCAAAATCCAACATAGTTCATTGACAGTGGCTCATTCCATCTCTCACTTAATTCAGAAGCTGGGGTTCTTCTTCTAGCAGGTCTAAAATTCCTCCTAAGAGTTCTTCAAAAAAAGAAAGGCCTCAGGACTAAAAACAGAGATTTGGATTTACTCCTGCCATTTAAAAGATGGAACTGCTGGCTTCTGCACCACTAATCTTGAGCAAAGAAGAAAAGCAAATCAACACAGGCACAACTCACTGTAAGTCTAGGCATTCTATGCCTACTCTATGGGGTATGTTTACTAAACCGTGGTAGCGGACTCCATACGATATCAGAGCCGCGGTCCCATTGATTTCAATGAGGCTGCGGCTCTGATATCGCACAGAGTCCACTACTGTGGATTAGTAAAGATACACCATGACACTTATGATGTTATCCAGTCTTAAAGAAAACAAACCCCTTATATTAACTTCATTACTTGAACAAATAGAATATTTTGCTAAATATCTATAGAGATTACGCTTAAGTAGACCATCAACACAGATAGAAGTTAAGAGTATCTTTTGAAAACTTTTACGATTGTGACAATCTCTAGCAATCTCTGCTCTCCATTAGCCCTTACTTGGGGGACAGACTGGAGGCAATTAAGGTGATGATCTTCCGGCAAAATAATTATATTCTTAGTATGTTCTCTGAACTGTTCCACAAAATCTTCTATATAAAAGTATAGACACTTTTGGATAAGTGGCTGTGGTAAAGTTGAGGAGATTGGATAACCCTTAAAGCTTTGAAGGTTTCTAAAAGCAAAGGAGGAATTAGGTTCCTAGAGTTTTATCTGTATCGCTGGGCATTTCGGCTGAGGTATGGAGCTCAGTGGATTGCTTCTGGGGTAGTGAACAACCTATTTCCTAAATGGCTAGTTACAGAAAAAGATTTAAATATCCCCATTCTTATAGGAGTTCTTCCAGGCCTTGTGCTTCCTAGAGCACTCCAGAGCTCATGGTTAGGGCAATGGTCTGAGAGCCAGTTCAAATCCTGCTGATGCTTCTTGTGTTGGGTTGTCAGATAGCTCCAGGTCATCAGGGACAAGTTAAGGCAGCCCTGGTTTTACTTCCATTGACTGCACTAGAGAAGCATGTTTTAATGTAATGGAAGTAAAATCAGGACTGGCTCAGCCTGTCGCTGATGATTTGCAGTCATCTGGTAACCCTTTCCTTGTGACCTTGGGCCAGTCACTCATCCCTCCATTGCCTCAGGTACAAACTTAGGGCCTGATATAGCCCATTAAACCATGTAAATGCTTTAAATGGGGATATTCAACAGCTCTTACATGGTTAGTGTCATTGAATATCCCCTCCTTACTCCCCTATACACCCCAATGCTATCTAGTTAGCATCGGGGAATGTGGGGGTATTGCAGGGCAGAGCAGAGGCGGTGACAAGTGCTAACCGGGCAGCAGCGATATTGCATGTTGCCAGCTCAGCGATCTGCACTTTTAAGATAGACAAGGAAAATCCTCACCACTCTTTAAGGCAGAGGAGCTAACTGGGCAGCATGCACTATTGCTGCTCCCAGTTAGCTACTGTGGCTTCTGGCGTCTGCGGCGATCGCCGGATATTCAATGCTGGGGCGGCATATGACTCCAGCATTGATTAACCAAGGTTAAGGATTGGTGAACAGGGCTATGTGCTGTAGGGACGCATAGCCTGCCCAATCCAATATCAGGCCCTTAGATAATATGCCTTTCAGGAATAGGGACATACCTACTGTTCCTGAATGCAATTAGCCTTGAAGTACTACTGAAAAGTCATGAGCTAAATCCTAAAATAAATACATAACATCTACCCATGTCACTATTTGATGAAAGGTTTATTATCCAGTGGGGTAAAAACGAGTCAGTCTCTCTCTGGCAGAACCCCTAGTTTGAGATAAACAAGATGAGTTTATCATGGCCACTGTGGCTGTCAAAGACATATAGGCCAGGGGCATCTAAAAGTAGATGGGAAGTTTCTTTCCTTTCAGGACAGGTGAGCCCAATAGGACCAACTAAAACATTGTAATATCAATGGTTCATTCGATTGATTCAAAGTAGAAGGCTCTGCCTGTATTCGGCAATTTTGTTGCAATACTTTTACCAGTTAGGGCATTTGGTTTTAGCCTCTTAAGAAAGGGTGTGCGAGCATCATCTTCCTTCCAATAGTGGCCTGGACTCTGTGGAAGCTTTTGAAAGCAGGACTTAGAGATAATAATAGATGCTGGCATTTCCAAGGGAAATTTTGGGGCATTAACACATGTGGTCTATGAACATGATAATATAAGGGAGCTGTGTAAAGATACGCACATTGTGATGGGGAAGATGATGGGAACCAAAATGGGAAGAATTAGAAGACAGTCCCTGGCCCCATGAGAACCAGAAGCAAGACATGTAGAAAAGGAGAAATAATCCATGTGAGATAAGAAAGGGTCCCTTTAAGACATGGGGCAAGGCAAGCTACCACAGAAGGCTGAGCTAGGCTGGGAAGAGCTGGAAAGCTAAGCCAGAACGTCACAGTACATCACAGAGCAGGAGGAGGAGTTCCAGTGGCACCAGATTAATAATCTTTACAACTCCGAAAGGGGAGGATATGTCCTTCAGCACTCCCTGTGTCTCAGTAATCAGCTGACGGGGAATAAGGAAAACATGGAATTAGATGCAGAGAGCCTTGGACCTGACCTGGAGACATATGGAAGTTGTGGAACAAGAAAGAAAATTTAGGGGGTCATTTTAGAAGCCTCATTCATGCTCTGGACATCTGAAAATGGGTTTAGAGAAATTCATAGCCGTTTTAGAAGATGACTCTGGGGATGTTCAAATGTGAGCAGGGGCGTGTTAGGGCATGAACAGCGATGAGCACACATCTGAAAAGCGTACATTTTACTACTACTATTAATCCTTTTATAGCGCTACAAGGTGGACACAGCACTGTACAAACATAAAAAAGACAGTCCCTGCTCATAGAGCTTACAATCTAATCAAGACAGACAGAACTATACAAGAGAAACAAGGGGGTTCAAATAGGGAAGGAGACTGAGTCTGACTGCTTGGAAGGAGGGGCTAGATAGAACCTCCCTGCTGTTCTGGAGACTGAAAGAAGTGGCAGAATTGTGTTCCAGGTCGTTCCCCCAAAAAATGACGCTCTGGTGGTAGATGATTACAGTAAGTATCTTAGTTCACATAAAGTAGGAAACAGATTAGAGGGAAAGAAGTCTTACTGCATCTGGGAGCCAGATATTAAAACCACCAAAGACTGTGAGGAAAAAACAAGTCTTAACCCCAGATTTGAATTTGGGGTAAGAGCTCTCAGCCCTCAATGCATAATGTAAGGAGCTCCAAAAATATCAGAGTGAAGGAAGCTACAACGAATTCTGCTGAAAGGATCTCAGTGAGCAAGTTGGACAATACAGAATTAACGAAAGTCCAAAGTAAGGAGCAAGGTGTGTGAGAAAGGCAGGAGAGAACATCAGGATTTCAAATTTAAGTCCATCACTTAAACACCATGGCTGGCACCTTGTTTAAATGCCAGCCTTGGCTTTCAAATGTATCCTAGACACCTTGTCCCAAGCTATAATCTCTTTAGAAGAGAAAGAGAGACAAAAGGATTACACATGAAAAGAAGGGACCAAAAGTTCAGGAATTCATGTTTTCAGCCAATAAGAACTGTTACAGTTGTACGGAGTATAATAAACAGGAAATGGTGCTAATGTGAATGGCCAACATTTCCTCTATGCATATAAGAAACCGAGGAGCCAATATTCAGTCATTATAATTGGTGTTATTTTTAAATGCCAGCCACTGTGGCCTAAAAAAAATTGTAGTAACCAACACCACTATGCAGATAGGGGTGATATCCAGTCCACTATTTGCATAGCGATCCAGATACAATTAGCATGGCCGTTTTGCTCTCCAAACTTTATGCAAATAGTTATTTGGGTTGAACATTGTTTCTATCTGGATAATTTGCCATTCCACCCTTGCTCTGTCCACAGACCACCCCAGAGCTATCTAAATAGTAGAGTTGGTTTATAAGATATTCAGTGTGGCCCTATCAAGATAGTGCCGCATAATATCACCAGACAGACTTACTTGAATGATGCTGTGCAGAAAAGTGCCTTTGAATATTTACCCCCAAGTTTTTCAAAATAATTTATTGGACGGACCAAATTCTTAAGAGGGTATTTTTCAAAAGTTCTTGTCAAAGTTCATTTTGAAAGGGAATCCAGATACTTTCCCTTTTAAAATTAACAAGAAGGTCCATGGTTACGTATTCACATATTGTCAAACTATCCAGGCTTTTAAATACGGCCCCTCAATTTTCCAGTTAGAGGTTAAAGAATCTGCTTGCAGAACATGAATTATGCCAATTCTTTCTGTTTTCAGAAAGTGAAAGCATTACTGTGCTTCATCTGTATAAATGAGCACTTAGATGCTGCAGGAAGGTGCCTTTACCTTAGCCTTTGGAGTAATACTGGCAGGAGTTAACAAAGGGCATTTTTGGCAACAGAATCTGTGGCCTTGGAGTGCAACATAAGCCAGATCTGGGAACTTTGTAGTTGCTTCTGGTCTGGCCTGTGGTTAGACTGTTGATGGACTGTCTGAGCTTAGGTTGACCACCCATCTAGTTTTGCATCTGCGTAGTTACTTTGTGGGCATACTTTTGTCTTAATGTTTGAAACTCTAATCCAAACACTCACAGCACCTCCTGTGGCTCTGAGCACTAAAGTTACAAGATGGTCCCATCTCTCATGTATGTGATTAAGCAAACATTAGCAGGGGGGGTGGAGGGGAGAGGAGCTGATTTTAGCAGGTTGTGTGCTGTTATTCAGTAAATTTCTTTATAGACCACACCTGAACATAGAAAGTCTAAGAGAATTTCACCACTCACCAAACATTGAAAGTTATTAGGATTAGATATAAATTTGTGTAATCTGTGGATCTTAATTCACTAATCTCAGGACCAGTGACTTGTGGTTTACGTCAATATTTGTGACTTCACATTGTCATTGATCATTCAGACACACAGCAAAGATTGTTTGCATGGAACTCATACAAGTATATTTTGCAAAAATTGCACATTATACAACTTTAAAAAATTGCCTTCATGCAAACCAAAACATGTTTATTTCCCAAAGTTAATAATGATTTATGATCCTTGATTGTAAATCCCAAATTACTAGAGTCTTAGAAAATTGGATTAACTCATCTCTTATCTTTACCACCATCTCCATAATCAATAAATAAACCTACAGTATGATAGTCAGAATTTTTCCTGTCATTAGTGCACCTACCCCTTAATTTCAGAAGCAGAATTTCCAGTTACTTCCACCTGGATGAAAAATAGACCAAACAGTAGTTTATATGTTTATGCAGTAGGTATCACACTGTGACTTCTAAAGAGCATCTTACCAAAACTTTGTTGAAGATAAAGATTAGAAACAATCTTATCAGCAAATCAATTATATATAAGAAACAAATGGGCAGACACTAAGAAACTCTGGGTTTAAAAGAATATAAGAAAAGTCATGTGAGGTCCATTGGGCCCAGCATCTTGTCTGCAACATTTGCAAGACTAGTTCACGTGAACCCAGCAGATTCAAAAAAAGTAGATACATTTCTTAGGTTCATTTCAGAGTAAGCAATGGCTTTCCAAAGCCTACCTAACATATTTTTCTGGACTTTCCCTACAGGTACTGGTCCAAATATCTTTGAACCCTGCTATTTTAGTCACCTTGATCACATCCTCCAGAAAATAGATTCCACAGCTCAATCAGGAGCTGCATGAAAAAATACTTATTTTCAAGTCACATAAATATTAGAGATGTGTTAGAAAAAAAAATCCATTTCTTTTTTTTAATCTTCATTTCTTTTTTCTTTTTCTTTTTAATAGTGTGCCTTATTGCTCAGTAGGACACACTATTGCTGCTTTTGTTTCAAATTGAAAGCATATCCTTAATAAATATAGGTTATATTTCTATGTTTCTAGGTCCCGATCCTGAACATCCCTCGCCCTTCCTTTTACTGATCAAATAAATTTTGGATGGACATTGACTTGCTTGTCCAAAATTCATGTCTTTGGTGGCCAGTATTTTTTTAAAGAACATAGAAACCTAGAAGTATGACAGCAGAAAAAAGACCAGATGGCTTATTTAGGCTATCCTTCCATATCAACTACTACAATAGTCCCCTTTTTTCCTTTAGAAGAGGAGCAGATTTCACAAGGAGGGGTGTAGGGAGAGAGAATAGAGGAAAGATAATAAGGGGCAATAGAGTGAATTCATTTATATATTGGAAGGAGAAGTTTGACTTGGATACAGAAATGGAAGGAGAGCCAGAGAAGTGATTTTATAAAAGAAATATAGAAATATGACAGCAGAAAAAGACCACATGGCCTATCTAGTCTGTCCTTCCCTATAACCCATTACAAGTCTCTTTTTTTCCTTTAGGGAGCCTCTATGTTTGTCCCTTGCTTTTTTGAATTCAGATACTGTTTGTCCCATGTTTTTTTGAATTCAGATATTGTCCCCATCTCTACCACCTCCACTGCATATTTCTGCATATTACTCCTGAGTCTATCCCCTTTCACCCTCATCAAGAAGAGGACAAAGACAACTGAGTACTAATAAAAGCAGATAGGTCCTCAGGTGAAAGAAAAACATATTTATGAGAATTATGCATAATCAAACATTTACAGGGAAATCTCAACATGAAAGTAGCTCCAATACGAAGCACCCCAGGCCTTAATAATAAAAACGCCCTCCAACGCTTCTGGGTCTCTCTGGAGACATCTGGGAAAATATAGATATTTTTTCCCATAGAATAAATTAACTCTCTTTTTATAAAACAATTTCAAGAGTCATTCACGATCCGACGATAATGCTAAGGTAACAAGTAAAGTAGAAACAGGCACGTCCTCCTCTTTGGGAGTACCAAGCAACTCAGAGACATTAAGTGAATATAACTCCAAAGTACCCACATTTACTTTCCCATCCTTTTTCCCCAAAGGGAGATAGTATATCTTTGAAACTGGGGGTAACATATCAACAGGTACAGAGAGTACCTCATGCAAGTACTTCTTAAATAAATCAAGATGAGCCACCCCGGTAATAATGGGGAAGTTCAGCAGCCGAAGGTTCGAAGACCAAACCGCATTCTCCAATGACTCTGATTTAACTCTAAGCCCAATATTTTCCTTAACCAAAGAGGCAGTAAGATCAGAAACTTTTTCAAGCTTCTGGTCGAGTAACATCTGCTTAGCGTCAATTCCTTGAATATCTGCTTTCAGCACAGTCATGGGCTCTTCCAATACCGTAGCCCTCGAAGAGTATGAAGACAGTTGTTGCCCCATAACATTAGACAAAAGAGAGAGTGTGACCCAAATGCTATCCAGAGTCACAGACTCAGGGCGAACCAATGGAGGAAATACAGGCCTGGAGTTTGGGGACCCCTCTGCCTCAGAAGAAATTTCCACTTGATCGGGGTCTCCACCGCTGGATGGTAGAATCGCTGCAACAGCAGCCTGAGAGTCCCCTGTTGAACCTCCGGGAGTCTACAAAAACGAGACCCACTCTGGCACAGCGGCAACCACTTCAGATTCTGTAGCTGCATCTCTCGTATTCCGGGCAACCGTGGTAGCAGGGGAAGCAGGAGGAGCACGCCCATCCGGGGAGAGCAAGATGTCAAGGGGCAAAGATGCCAAAACACCTTCCTTCACAGGCGTCACAAAGCCCACTTGAATCCCCGAGACCTGAGCCTTCGAAAGCTGCACATGGCAATCCATGGGTCCCTCACTATCGGGCAACAGAGCCGCAGGAACAGCCTTAAGTTTTCCCTTCCTCTTAGGCATTGCAGCTAAACCTTCACTGCCGACATCTTGGAAAAAAAACACTCCCCCCTCCAAGGAGATTTTTTTTTTTTTTTTTTGAAATATTTATTTAGCGTTTTCAAAAACACAACATAAAAACATAATACATTAGGGAAAAGGCAAACAGAGCAAAGGCTAATACAGACAGGTTCCTACACATTCTCAACTAGATCAATCATCAGTGGTTAGAGAAGAAGGAGGGGGGGGGGCGCTGACCACGAGTAACCGTCCTCCACTGAAAGTGCAATTTATCTAGTATTGGCACCGCGGCGCAAAGGTGTCCCACTTGCCCAATAATCTCTTGTAAGAAGGATTCTGCTTCACATATGCCATCTCACAGGCTCGGTGATAACATACAAGATTCCACCAGTATTCCACAGTCAAGGTACTGAACGATTTCCAGTGGCTCAAAATCGCTTTTAGCGCCAAACTCAATAGCAGATCAAACAGTGCGTGATATTGCTTTTGTAAGCACGGCACATCCGCCAAGGACTTGTATACAATAATATGGAAAGTTAAGGGCGCTTCAATCCTGAACATCCGCTGCATTCGCCGCCATATCCCGTGCCAATAGGCCGCTAATTGCGGACAGCTGTATAACATGTGCGTTAGAGTCCCAACACCAGAACCGCACGACCAACAGAGACCATCCTTCTGCTCTTGCCACCGGGCGATCTTAACTGGGGTCAGGTAAGCACGATGTGCTAGGAAGAACAACATCTGCGTGAGTGAGGCAGACCGCGTAATCCGTATCTGGGATCCCCAAAAGGAAGCCCACAGTTCTTGGACTGCCAGTGGTCCGGCTTCACTCTCCCAGCGTACTCGAGCACTGTTCGGGTTGCGTTCGTCCGCCGATCTAAGTAACGTCACCAACTTTGAGATTTGCCCTGATCCCATCCGGAGTTCTTGAAACAGAAGGAAGGGTGAGCGGCCACTGGCCAGGTTTAAAGGTGTTACCCCAATGTGATTCAGACAGTGACGCAACTGCCCCCACTGAAAAAAGCACTGATACGGGAGTTGGAATTCCTGTTGGAGTTCTGCAAAGGATTTATATCTCTGCCCACAAATAAGGTGTCCCAGGCAGAATATACCATGGCGTATCCAAGTGGACCATGCGATACACGTCCCGCCGATTTTAAAGCACTGGTTAAGCCAAAGCGGAGTGGCTGCAGTGTAGGGTTGCTCATCCCCCATAAGCGGCAATACTAAGTTGAAGGCTTGCTGAGTGGCATAGAGGATCACATTTTGTGTCTGCAGGTGTGGTGGCGGGGCAGCTGTCCCGATGCGATACCGCAGTGGGAGAGGATCACTTATTGCTGTTTCCACTGAGAGCCAACTTGGGCACCTGGGGTATCCAGCTCCTCCGCCCACCAGGCGCCTTGCTTGGACATGGCAGCTACGTGATAGCGATAGAAATCCGGAAAATGCACCCCTCCCTGGTTCTTGGGGAGCTTTAGTTTACAGGCGGCAATGCGAGGCGTTTTCTTTGCCCAAAGAAAAACAAGTAGTTTTTTTTCTAAGTCTCGGTAAAATTTCTTATCAAAAAATACCGGGATCATACTTAAGACATATGTGATCTTAGGGACAGCAATCATTTTAATGGTTTCTAAACGGCCCCACCATGTCAGATTTAGTGGCGACCATCTACACACACATTCTTGCAGGATCGCAGTACATCGACCCATATTAAGGGAGACTGTGTCCGCGATGGTAGGACCATAGACGACTCCCAAGTATTTGAAAGATGATTTTTCAACTTGGAAGGGGTATCGCCGGAGTTTGTCTTCCGGGACTGCAGGTGTGAGCGGTATACTGGTAGTCTTCTCCAGGTTTAACTTGTAGCCCGAAATACAGGCATAGTTATCAATAGTCTTTAAGACGACATCCACCGACTTCATATCCAGGAAGAGCAGGAGGTCGTCTGCATAGGCTGACAGCTTGCAATGATACCCTTCAAGTTGGATTCCCACTATGTTGGATGCCTGTCGAATTTTAAGCATCAGTGGTTCTAAGGCTAGGTTAAACAATAGGGGAGAAAGAGGACATCCTTGCCTAGTACCCCTGGTGAGCTGGAACTCACGTGAAGTCGTATGATTCGCCGCTACCCGGGCGACCGGCTTGGTATACAGCAGTTGGATGCTGTTCAGAAAACTATCCGGGATGCCCATCCAGCGCATGGTTTGAAACAGATAGGGGAATTCGACTCTGTCGAACGTCTTTTCAGCGTCCAACGCAAGGCCCACAATTGGCTGGTCCACCTGCTGCGCCTTTCGGAGGACATGGGCCAACATACGGCCATTATCTGCCGTAGATCTCCCTGGCATGAATCCACATTGGTCAGGATGGATAAGGGACCCCATCACCTTAGACAATCGATTAGCTAGGATCTTAGCATAGATTTTGTAATCCGCGTTTAGCAAAGAGATAGGTCTATAATTCTCCACCTTCTCCGGATCTCTACCGGGCTTGGGGTGTATTACTATCGTCGCCGCTGCAATCGCTCCCACCGCCGGACACTCCTCCCTTATTCCAGCGTAGTATAGCAACAATTCCGGTGTCAGCTGATCTGCAAAGGCTTCATAGAATTCAACTGGCAGCCCATCCGGGCCACTGGCTTTACCCTTTGCCAGTTGTTGGAGAGCCGTGCGCAGCTCCTTACTAGTGACATCCGCTGCAAGAAGCCGTTGCTGTGATTCCGCAAGCTGTGGACCCGTTATGGAGGATACAAAATCTGTAAACGCCGATTTATCCCACAAAACTTCGGATTGGTAAAGATTAGAGTAGAAGGTTTCACAAATAGCTAAGATCTCTTCATCCGTGACTTTTAACACTCCTGTAGAGTCTCTCAGTCCCGCAATCCGGTTCACAGCACGTTTCACCTTTAGCGTGTTTGCAAGCAGCGTACCAGCCCGATTGCTATCATGATAGTATCTCCCTTGCTGTACTTTAATCGACTCACCGACTTCGGCCTGCAGAAGTGCATTGTATTGAAACCGGAGCTTCTGCAATCGCAGTAGGATTGTCGGATCTGCCCAGCGAGCCAGGAGCCGCTCCCCCGCTCGAATTTCGATCTCCAGCTCCGCCTTTTCCTTTACCTCCGCCTTGTACTTACGGATCTTATAGGCGGTCATACTGCCACGTACACTAGCCTTGAAGGCCTCCCACCAGGCCCATGTGGAGGTATCCCCGTAGTGATTTCCATCAAAGTAGTCTGTGATAGCTGCCTTCATTGTGGCGCGGAAGTCCTCATCCATTAACCAGCGCTTCTCAAAGAAAAACCACCCCGCGGATGTCTTTTCGGGGCCCAAACTGAGGTCCAGCAAAATCGCTGAGTGATCGGAGACTGTTCTTGGAAGCATACTTGTAGCCACTATCTTAGGTAATAGCGTCTTAGAAGTAAGGAAATAGTCAATTCGAGTTTGTGAATTGTGGGGCAGAGAGTAAAAGGAATATTCTTTCCCGTTGGGGGAGATCAGCCTCCAGGGGTCTAGCAGCCCAAGCAGATCCTTCATATTTTGTAATTCGGCAGACGAATGAGGCTTATGTTGCGGCCTGTATGGAGTTCTATCAAGGAGAGGGTCAGGTATAAGATTAAAATCTCCCCCCAGTATGATACTTGATGAGCCAGTTTCTAGAAGTTCCTGGGCGACCTGAATGAAGAACTGTGGATCATCCGTGTTGGGACCGTATACCGTCATAAAGGTGTATGAATCACTATTTATTACTGCTGTCATCTTGGCCCAACGACCTGCGGGGTCAGTTTTAGTCTCCTTAACTTCTACCAGAAGGGTTCTCCGAATCAGCATAATAACTCCCCCTTTTTTCCTGAGGGCAGGCGCTGAAAGAACATTCCGATAGGTCTTATCCGTCACCTTATATGACTCGGAGAGAGATAGATGGGTCTCTTGTAGGTAAATAATATCTGCATTTTGATGTTTGCAGTAGGTCAGGATTTTCTGCCTTTTGGCCGGATTAGAGATACCTTTGACATTTAGGGACATTACCCGCACTCGGCGATTAGCCATACTGGACCTTACTAGGGGATGGGAGGAGAGTATTCGTGGTCAGCTGCCCTCGAATTAGGGTCCCATTACCTTTGCAATTTGAAAACAAATAACCTGGCTGCAACTTGCCACAAACTATTACTCCTTGTATGGTGGAGCACCAACTGTCCATCCAACCCAACTACCCCCTTCCCAATATCAAGAAAGCAGAGATAAACACATTTAATGAGCTAAGCTCGACAAACAGCAATCCATAATAACAGCATGTATCTATTATACAATTTTCACCGGTATGTGAGTAGTCATTCTACTGAACATGTTAACCTTACTATACTACCTTATCAGACATCAGACATGTTAATGAAAACATTGCTCACGTTCAGCTTCACAGCGCAGTGTAAAGCAGAGCTATCACTGTACCGCTAACACGCAGAGTCTCATCTTTCTCTAGGGCCCAACCTCCATCTGGGCCCGCTCCTGGAGAAATGCGCGGAGTACTGGACCCTCCGTGAAAGTGTGGGTGCGATTGTCCAGCGTCACCCGCATGTTCGCGGGGTAAAAGAGACCAAAGCGTGCTTGTGCTTGCTGGAGCAACGGTCTGCAGGCTAAGAGTTCTTTCCGACGCTGGGCCGTCTGTTTGCTAAGGTCAGGGAAGAAAGTAATCCTCTGTCCATCCAGAAATACATTTTGCCGCCGCTTCGCCGCTTGCAGGATTTGTAGAGCGTGTTGGTAACGCAGGGCTTTCACCACAAAAGGCCGCGGTCGTTGGGTCTGAGAAGTAGGATGAGATGGGACACGATGGGCCCGTTCCAGCTCTAGGGGTCTCTCAAAAGTAAGTCCCAGTGTCTCTGGTATGAGTTTTTCAAGATAATTTATGGGATCGGAACCCTCCCGGCCTTCGGGCACTCCCAAGATTCTGATATTGCTTCTCCTAGCCCTGTTGGATTGGTCTTCCAGAAGTCCTTCGAGCGCTGTAACCCTCTTAGCCAGCGGGCCAATCTGCGCTATTTCTGAGGACTGCCTATCGACCTCTTCCTCAACCTCCGCCATGCGCCTAGTCATGTCGCCGAGACTCTCTTTCACCTCCCGCAGATCCTCTTGAACCTTCGTTAACGTCCCGGTATTGGTAGTAAGGAGTTCTTTAACTGACCGAAGCTCTAGTAGGATCTCTTGTACCCCTTCCGCTGTTGCTTTGTCAGGCGCCATTTTCTGCGGGGATGAGAGCTCTTGCTTTGCCCTCTTGTTGGATTGCCCCGCCGCCTGCTGAAAATCTAATTTCGCCGGTTTTAGATTAGACATCGCTCCGGGATCTCAGCCAAGCTCAAAGCTGCGTTTTAGACGGTCTGTTATCGTTCTTAGCTCCGGATTCTAAAGTATTGGGAAGGAGCAAACGATCTATGCGGCCATTTCCTACCGTGGCAGACTCCGCCCCCCCAAGGAGATATTTAAATGTCTCTATCATATCTCCTCTATCCCGCCTTTCCTGTAAAGTATACATATTAAGATCCTTAAGTCTATCCTCATATGCTTTATAATGAAGACCACTAACCATTTTAGTAGTCACCCTCTGTACTGACTCAAACCTGTTTATATCCTTTTGAAGGTGCGGTCTCCAGAATTTGCCACAATTCTCCAAATGAGGTCGCACCAAAGACTTATAAAGAGACACTATCACCTCCTTTTTTCTGCTGGCCATTCCTCTCCATATGCACCCAAGCATCCTTCTAGCTTTCACTGCCGCCTTTTCTACCTGTTTAGCTACTTTAAGATCGTCAGACACAATCATGCCCAGGTCCCACTCTTCTTTTGTGGACAGAAGTACTTCACCCCCTACACTGTACCGCTCCTTTTGATTTTTGCAGCCCGAATGCATGTCCCTGCATTTTTTAGCATGAAATCTCAGCTGCCAAATTCTCAACCATTCTTCAAGCTTAGCTAGATCCCTCCTCATCTTACCTACTCCTTCCTGGGTGCCTACTCTATTTCAGATTTTGGTATCATCTGCAATGAGGCAAACCTTATCTGACAGCCGTTCCGTAATATCACTAACAAAGATGTTGAATAGAATCAGACAAAGGACAGATCCCTCTAACATAACACTTGTAACCTCCTTCTCCTCATAGTGAGCTCCATTTACCTGTCGCCTCCCACTTAACTAATTTCTAACCCAATCAGTAACTTTAGTGTCCATCTCTAGGGTGCTGAGTTTGTTTATAAGTTGCATGTGTGAAACGGTGTCCAAAGCTTTACTAAAATCCAAGTAGTACCTACGGCTGGTTGCGTAGATGATTTTTAATATTAACTTGAATGTTTACTCTAATTGATTTGAGCCTTCTGGTCATTAGTTTAATGTAACATCCTCTTCTTTTAATGTTGTTTCAAAGGTTAAACAACTATTCCTTGGTTAACTGTTCCATCTCACTCATGATTTGATAGACGCCTCTCATATCTCCTCTCAGTACTTTCTTTTCTAAACTGAACTGCTCCAATGCATTTAGTTTTTCATCATACAGGAGCTGTGCTATTCCCTTTATTATTTGTGTTACCCTTCTCTGTTATATACTTTTCAAGATGGGGTGACCAGAACTATCCACATTACTCACAATTCGATTGCATCATAGACTTATACAGGAGCATAACAATATTCTCAGTTTTACTCTCCATTACAACTCTTCTTCTGAGCATATTGTTGAAAGCAGCTGTGCATTTAATATCTTGGATCATAAGTCACCCCTTCTGAAATTAGAAAAGTGAACTTGCAGTATCTGTTCCCTAATATTCAAGACATGCCACATATGCCACTTTCAATTCATCAAAACATCATGTCAGTTAAAGTATCCATTTGGACTTAGAACACAAGAAGTACCATGCTGGATCAGACCAATATCCCATCAGTCTTACATCCTGTTCTGACAGTGTCCAGTCCAGTTATGGTTTATAATTTATTAGTTTGATATAACGCATCTTAGAAGTATCCTGCAGATCCTAATGGGGAAATCCATTCTCTTGTTGTTCACTTCCAGAAGTAAGAGTTAGTGATTCCCCAAGCTTACTCAGTTCATTATTATTAATTTAGCAGTATGCCAGAAACATACCCAGACCATTTTAAAATCCTGCTATGCCACCACTACTTCATCTGTCAACAAAGTCCACAGTTTAACTTCCAGTTAAGTGAAAAAATTATTAGGCCAATATTGAAGGAATTTAAATGCTTAGCGGCTGCTAATGAACATATACTGTAAGTGCCCTATCCATGAATTTTTAGTGGCACTGTATAGACAATGCTGCTGAAAATGCCTTATAACCATGCTGGTAATAACCAGGTATTGCTGGGGCAGAGCAAGGATGTTCAATCCCGCTATAGGTCTGAAAGAAATTTTATAAAACATTTTTTACATTTAAATGGCATGTTATACAGTTGTGGTCAACATTTTGGTGCCCTTGCGTTTTAGGTATTTTATGTACAATATCTTGAAAAATAATTGGAAATAGTCCAGCTGTATGTCATCATAATATTTTAATAGTATGTTCAAAGGTATACAACAAAAAAGATGTCCGCACAACTCAAATGTAGTAATTTCTGAGAAAAAACAAAACAAAAGACAGGATTAATAGACCCTTCACTAATATTTGGTTGCACAACTCTTGGCAATGATGACACCCTCAAAATATTTCTTGTAGACACCTGTAAGTTTTGTACATCTGACTGCTGGTAGTTTCTCCTACTCTTCAACTGCAATTTGTTCCAACTTATGAATGTTTCCAGGATTCCTTTTACCAATGGAAGATTTCAGCTCTTTCCAAGGGTTCTCAGTTGGATTGAGATTAGGATTCATTGCTAGCCATTTTAAAATAGTCCATTTGTTCCTTTTTAACCATTCTTTTGTACATTGGATGCATGTTTTGGGTCATTGTCTTGCTGGAGGAACCATGGCCTTCTGCCCAGACCTAGCTTTCTGACAGTAGATTGTACATTTCACTCCAAAATACCTTGTTAGTCCTCTGACTTCATGATTCCTTTAATATGTTCCAGGCCTCCAGTTCCTAAGGTAGCAAAACAGCCCCACAACATTATGGAATCTCCTGCATATTTAACTGTAGAAAGGTTATTTTTTTTCCTTATAAGCTTCATTTCTTTGCTTGCAAATGTATCACTGCTCTACATTGTTGAGAGCTTGTTTGGTTTCATCTGTCCACAGAACATTTTCCCAGAAAGACTGTGGTTTCTCAAGGTGGGTTTGGGCAAAGATCAGGTATGCCTTTTTATGTCTGTCTTTGAGAAGTGGGGATCCTCCTTGACCTTCTCCCATGAAGTCCTTCTTTGTTTAGTGCATGGCATACAGTGTGGGTTGAAACCACCACTCCAGATTGCTCCAAGTCAGCCTTAAGCTCTTTGGATATTATATGTAGTGTTTTTCCAACAGTCTGCACTAACCTTCGAAGACTTCATGGATTAATTTTTCTTTTCCCACCACATTCTGGGAGATTCTTGACAGTTTCATGAGCTGAACACTTCTTAAGAATATTGCAAACCGTAGGTCTTTGGAGATGGGTCTGTACCTCTTTGAAGTTTGATGTTTGGTGATAATGACTTTTTCTGATGGTCTCAGGCAACTCTCTTGCCTTCACCATTGTGAAAATGGAACAAGGAGTGAATGTGGCCATTTTAAACATTAGAGTCATCTTTCATTGGTTGATTCAAGTCATGTGAGTACTGACAATTGATCACAGGTGTGTCTAATTTTACTGCAGTGGGAATGTGGTTCTTCTGTTCAAATTGATTTGAATTGTTTACAAGGGTGCCAATAATCATGTCCTAGCAATGTCCCAGTTTTTATGCTATTTCTTAATATTTCCTTTTTAAATGATCTTGTTTAATTACACTGGTCAACATTGAAATCGCTACTGACTTTAAAAGGCCCTAATCTGTAGAATCTTGGTGAGCTGAAAACAAATATAACAGTAAAAAGTTTTTATTGGCTCTCGTTTTGAAGATATTGCATGTAGTTCATTTTTGATGTTTCACCATGTAAATTTATCCAGTAGGACATCAACAACATCCCAAATAAGCCTTGAATGATGTAATATTACATCACATTGCATAATACCAGCATGCACACATCATCCAGAGTTTATTGCATCATTTTCTGATGCAATGCAATACTACTGCCAGACGGCTGCTGAAGCCATCTGACGTCAGCAGTGTACTATACGCAGTCGGAAAGGAAAGTAATCTGGTATTCTGTTCCGATATTGAAAGCCTCATGAATGCCTTAAAAATCACTCATGACCCACAAGACTGGAGACTATTTATAGACTCTTCAAAACTGAGTCTGAAGGCTGTGCTTTTGAACAATGGAAACCGTCTTCCATCTATTCCAGTAGCACATGCCATCCACATGAAAGAGACATATGATAACTTAAAGCATCTACTGACTTCCATTAACTGTAACAAGTACAGCTGGCACCTCCGTGGTGACTTGAAGGTAGTTGCCCTTTTAATGGGACTGCAGCAGGAATATATAAAATACATGTGTTTCTTATGCAAGTGGGATAACCGAGCAAGGGATTGGCACTACTTGCGGAAGGAATGGAATCACAGACAAAATGTAACAATTGGAGAGAAGAATATCCAGCACCCAGCTCTGGTTGAGGCTCACAAAATCCTGCTGCCACCCCTTCACATCAAACTAGGTTTGATGAAAAACTTCGTGAAAGCCATGGACCGCACTTCGCCAGCTTTCCGATACCTGCATGAAAAATTCCCTCGACTCAGCGAAGCAAAAATTAAAGAGGGAGTTTTTGTGGGTCCTCAGATTCGAGAACTCTTCAAAGATGACCGGCTCAACAACTTGCTGCAGGGTGATACGAAACAAGCATGGAATGCTTTTCGCCTAGTGTCAGCAAACATTTTCGGGAATGTTAGGGCAGAAAACTACAAGGAACTAGTAGAAGACATGCTGATGCAGTATCAGAAACTTGGCTGCAATATGTCTCTAAAGATTCATTTCCTTGATTCCCATCTCGATTTCTTTCCTGCAACTGTGGTATGGTTAGTGATGAACAGGGCGAACCTTTTCACCAGGATATCGCAACGATGGAGCAAAGATACCAGGGAAAATGATCTACCACAATGCTGGCTGACTACTGATGGACACTCCCCAGAGAAGCTCCCGAACAGCTGTACAAGAGACAGGCAAAAAAATCTAAGAAGTAGTCTATGACTTGTTTTTTTACAGGTATTAACCGAAGGCCTATTATATTTACTATTGACATGCATTTCGTGATGTAAACATTAATTCTTGTAGATTAAAAAAAAACTAGAGCCAACTTTGTAATTTCACTGTCATATTCGTGTTCAGCATATAAAAATTGATAAGAAATGACTTTTTATTTCAGTAACACGAGTTTTGTAAAAATGTGTTGACCAGTGTTATGTGTCAAATAAGTGTCCAAAGCCATTTCACTAGCCACTTTTTTATTAGATATTGGACATTAAGAGGTTGAACTGCAAGGGTGCCAATAATGTGGACCACAACTGTAAGTAGGATTTTACAAAGGACATCCAAGTCAAATTGGGGATTTTGAGGGTAGAACATGCAGAAAAATGTCAGGGACTTTTATGTCTCTGGCCAGCTTTAGTGACACATAGATGTTAGATGTCCCCCTTTGGAAAATGTGGGGTAGGGGCATCCATATTATGCAAGTTAGTATCAAGAGGACATCCTGCAGCATTGCAAACTGAAAACATGAGCCCCTATTTCTCCTCAGTGTTCATTGACATACTGTAAAATAAAGCAGGTAGTAGGGCAGCTCCTTCTCCCCACCCTCTAGCCATTTGTCTGACAAAACAATCCCTTTTCAGATGCCTGTTCATGCCTGGAGGCATACAGGACACAATTTCAGACATCCAGGAAATTTCTGAGATTAGGTGAGGACATCCAAGCTCTTGGGGCTGCTTTGTCCATACCTCCACCATGTACCCCATTCAGGCTTAGGCAACCTCGCACTGGGGACGTCCACAGATCCAGCTGCTAAAATGAATCTGGAGACATCTCCATGCTTTGGACATCTCTATGCCAATTTTCAGACATTCAAAGCATGAATAAAACTTCTAAATTAACCCCCTATATGTGTAAATGGACTCTTTTAAAATTGGATTATGCCTCAAAGTATGAGCAGTGTCAGCCAAGATAAGCTTACACAGCTGGTATGCATGGGTGATGTTTGGATGGAGCATGGACAGAGCCATGATTTATGCACATATTTTATAAAATGCATGCGTATGCATGTAAAGCACATGCTGACATTTACACCTGCTCTCGAGCAAGCGTAATGTCCACACCTTCAATCTAGGCACAATTTCTGCAGGATTTGCATTAGTATTTTATCCAGTCACATAATCACCAATATGTCTTTATAAAATTGGCATAAAATAGGTACCTTCCTGCCCACTTATCCTAGGTGACCTGCTATAAAATGTTTGACATTTCACCCAATTTTTCAGGATTTTCTTATCATTGCCTATCATCATAGTAAAAATGCTGCAGAACATGTTACCCAATATAACTTCCCTTCTGCTATCGAGAATGTTGAAGATAAACATGAAGCTTGTGGTGACTGTACAGTAGATGATGTACTTTATGGGCAATGAGTGGGAACACCCAGTGACTGATTGTAAATATAAACCTTGTCACGTTACTAATTGTAACTCTGATTTTGTGGAATACATTATTATATGCCCTTGCATGCTATTATATGTTGGTCAGACTAAACAAAAGGTCAGACTCTGCCTGAATGAGCATTGTAGTAGATTGATGACCAAGAATCTTTCAGTACCTTTAGTTGAACTCACCTTTAGTTGACTAATGAGCACCAAATTGACTATCTTAAATGGAGAATGACTGGTAAAAGTATATCTAGATGGGAAAGAGGTGACAGGAATGGTTGGCTTCACTACCAGGAACAATCATGGAACTTTAATCTTTCTGTAACCCTCCTTCCCTGGACTGATCATTCCCTCCTTTGTTTTGACCTTTCTTTCCTTTAATCTGTATGCCGTCACCCTCCAGTATTATTATTTATTTTATTTATTTGCAATTTCTTCTATACCGCACTATTTATCATCAGCGTGGTTTACAGACAACCAAAACTGTACAATGTGTAACATTCTAACATTGACATTTACAGAAAACAGGGAAATAAAACATGGAGAACAGGGGATACTATATACACTATGTACAACTTAGAAATAGGAACAGTTCGGCATGTTTGTCTTTAGGGGGAGATTGACGAGGGGGTAGTTGAATTATTAATGATAACCTGGTCATCTATTGCCAGAAAATCATCCCAGCTATCCTTGCATTGTTCCATCCTGCAGATACCCTGTTTCCAGCAGACCTTAATGCTCTTACACTTAAAGATCAAGCAAACCTTTGGTATAGTAATCTTCATCAGGAATTGAATGAATTGGACACTGAGATGCCTTGCTCCCACTACATGAGCACATTCTACTTTTAGTTCCATGCCTGCTTACCCCTGTTGAAGCAGAAAACTAAACAGATGAGAGGTCCTAGAAGAAGTCCTTTGCTTTATTCAAAGAGCCCTTTGCTTTATTCAAAAAGCGACACTCTCATTATTGTCTGTTTATTTATTTATTTAGCTGCATTTATATCCCGCTTTTCACCGGGTCAAAGCGCTTTACAGGTTCTTTCCACCAAAAGGACTATATTTCCACTTTAAGAATTCCTCCTAGTGCTCTAAGACAATATTCTCTGTAGCCTCTCAGCTCTCCTCCCGTAACCAGGCTTCTCAGTTGACCCCTTGGTTCATCCTACCCCAGATGCGCTTGCAAACTTCTTTCACGATACAATTTCAAACATACACCATGGTCTTCCTTCCTTTCTCTCTTTTGTCTTGCTTGGTTCTCCTGACTCTTCTCCTGTGAGTCTAATACACACTTGGTACATCTTTACCCACATCACTTACTACACCATAAGTGCATTAGGGAGCACTATTCAGAAAACGACTTGCCCGCTGGACCCTATTCTATCCCACTGGTTAGAGGGCCAACCAATAGGATTTCTCCCAATCATTTGCACTCCCATAAATAAGATCCTTTCCACTAGCCAAGTGCCAGTTTTGGAAAAAAACACTGATTCTAACGTCCTTGAAGAACTCCTAATTACATCTTTCAGACCCAGTTTATTACCAAGCTATTTCAAATTTGCCTTTCCTTTCTAAGCTTGCAAAGTGTCTTGTTCTTTCCCAAGTCTCTGATCACATTGAACATACTCTCATTCTACACCCATGACAGTCTGGATTCAGTATTGACCACAGCACTGAGACCATCATCACTTCCATCCTTAGTGAAGTTTGCAGTTCCCTTGATCACAGAAAAATAACATTTGCCATGTCTCGGGATTCAGCATTTGACCTGGTGGACAATGGCATTCTGCTCTCTCGTTTATACAGTATGGGGGTCATTCTGAAACACGAATAAGCCACGTGGATGTGCACTGGACACAGATATCAGACAAAAATATCTACATCCATATGCCATAAAGCGGATCCCATGTACGTACATGCTGTGCAGACGAAGATCTCAGAATGGGCATGTGAGGGGCGGAATGATGGCATGGCATGCATTTGAGATTTGTAACTATGATACAGGTCATGTGCATGTATGGCTATCTGCAGCACCACAGATGAGCAAAGTAGACCAGCAGAAATGTGGTATAAGGGGAGAACTTAGGAAAAAAAACCCAACATGGCACATATAGCCACTGTGAATGGAATAGTGAAAATTGGCATGTCTATAGCCAGGAAAGCACTGCCAGAAGGTAGCAGCTACCTAGCCGATGGCACCCTGTGGCAGGCCAACAGATGCAAATGAGCACAGCACAACTGAATGAGGCAGAAAGAGACAAAGAGACAGGTAGGTGTAATGCAAACCCATTTATTCAGGGCATAAGCTACCACCACCACAGGTATCATCTTTCAGGAAATGGAAAAAGGAGCCAAATGATGAAAACTGGAAACAACATAAGCACTGGCAAATTAGATGGAAGGCACTGATAAGGCAGGCAAAGAGAGAATTTGAGAAGAAGCTTGCTGTGGAAGCAATAATGCTTGATAAAGCCATTTTCAAGTGCATTCATAGCAAAAAGCCTGTGAGAGAGTCAGTTGGACCATTAGAGGGGTAAAAGAGGCACTGACAAGGCCATAGTGGATAGACTGAATGAATTCTTTGTTTTGGTCTTTACTGAGGAAGATGTAGGAATGGTGCCCATGACTGAAATGGTATATAAAGGTGATGCTGCAGAAGAATTAAAAGAAAAATCGAAACACCGGGAAGATGTGTTACTACTATTTAATAAACTGAAGAGTAGCAAATTACCTGGACTGGATGGTATACAACCAAGGGGGTTGAAAGAACTGAAATATGAGATTGAAGACCTACTATTAGCAATCTTTGAACTATCATTAAAATTATCTGTGATATCTGAAGATTGGAGGATTGCCATTGTAATGCCAATTTTTAAAAAGGGTTCCAGGGGTGATCCAGAAAACTACAGACTTGTGAGCCTGACGTCAGTACCAGGAAAAATGGTAGAAACCATTATAAAGAAAAAAATGACTGAACATGTAGATAGTCGTGGCTTAATGGGAGACAGCCAACATGGCTTTAGCCAAGGAAGGTCTTGTCTTACCAATCTGTTATGCTTTTTTGAAGGTGTGAATAAACAGGTAGACAAAGGTGAGTCGGTTGATATAGTGTATCCAGATTTTCAGAAAGCATTTGTCAAGGTTCCTCATGAGTGACTTTTGGCAAAATTAAAAAGTCATGGAATAGGAGACAGTGTACTATTGTGGATCAGGAACTGGTTAAAATATAGAAAGCAGACGATAGGGCTAAATGGCCAATTTTCCCAATGGAGAAAGGTGAATAGTGGAATACCCCAGGGATCTGTGCTGGGTCTGCTGCTTTTTAATCTATTCATAAATGACCTGGAAATGGGAATAACAAGTGAGGTAATCAAATTTGTAAATGACACAAAATTATTCAAAGTTGTAAAAACCCAAGAAGATTGTGAAAAATTGCAAGAGGACCTTGATAAATTGAAAGACTGGGCATCGAAATGGCAGATGAAATTTAATGTGGACAAGTAAAAAATTATGCAACTAGGAAAGAACAACCCAAACTGTGATTACACGATACAAGATTCCACATTACGTACCACCACCCATGAAAAAGAATTAGGCATCATCGTGGATAACATTTTGAAACCCTCCGCCTAGTGTGCAGCAGTGGCCAAGTGAGCAAATAGAATGCTATGTATTATAAGGACAGGAATGGAAAATAAAACAAAGGATATTATAATGCTTCTGTATCGTACCATGGTGCGACTGCGCCTTGAATATTGTGTGCATTTCTGATCACCATATCTTAAGGATATTGCATTATTAGAAAAGGTACAGAGAAGAGCCACCAAAATGGTAAAGGGGATGGAAGGATACCCCTATGAAGAGAGGCTAAAAAGTTAAGGCTCTTCAACCTGGAAAAGAGACAGCTGAGGCATGATATGATAGAGGTCTATAAGTTAATGAATTGAGTGGAATAGATAAATGTAGATCGATTGTTTACGCCATCAAAATATAAAAAGACTAGGGGACATGCAATGAAGCTACTGGGTAACCTATTTAAGACTAATAAGGGACAATATTTTTTCATTCAACATGTAATCAAACTCTGGAATTCGTTACTGGAGATATAGTAAAAGCTGTTAGTGTGGCCAGATTTAAAAAATGTTTTCATTATTTTCTGGAGAAAAGGTCCATGAACCATTATTAAAGGGGACCCCGGATATCCACTGCTTGCCCCAGTACAAGCTTTGTAGAACCTATGTCTTTTAGGGAAACTGCCAAGTACTTGTGACTTAGATTGGCCACTATTGGAAACAGGATACTGGGTTGATGAACCTTGGTCTGACCCTGTATGGCAAATCTTATGTTCTTATGTTTTTAGGATATAAGAAATGCCTGTCCCAGACCACCTAACAGACCCATAAACCCACAGTCCCACCCATGTGATCCCAGATTATACAACTGTGCCCACAGCACACAACCAAATGCCCCCCCATAATCCATTGCACAGCACCCGTCACCCCCACAACCCCAACCACAACAACACAAGAGCAACGCACCCCACCCCAGGTACACATATCAGGCCCCCCCATATGAGAGCTACCAATGCCCCCCCCCGATCCCGCCCTCCCACTTGCCCTCCCCCTCCCAGAGGAAACCTGGGAAGGAGTGGGTGCCACGACATGCACTAGAGATGTGGGTGGTGGGCTATCAGACCCAGAGCTATTGCAGTCCCTGCTCCCCTTACTGAGAGCCTCATGGAAGGGTGAGAAATGCAATGGTGGCCCCACACCTTGAGGAGCAGGTCCCAGAATGCTGAACTGTGCCATGGTGATGGATCCTGTAGCTCTGGCCACTCTCGCAGTGACACGCATGGAGACCCTGCTGGTGGATGGCAGAGAAGCTGGTGCAGGAGTGCCGACACCAGAAGGTGCATCAACAGCTGGAGGTGGAGCCTCGAACAATGGTTTGACGGTTGCACAAGCTAGCACAGGTGGAGGAATGGGGACAGGGGCATCCTGGGTCCTGTCCAGCTGGCCAGCAGGTGATCTATGCTGGTGATCAGGTGGCAAACTGAGGCATCGAGGTGCTCTGAAGCAGCATGCTGGCACTCCTGGAGGGCCACACTATGGTGCAGGAGCTTAAGATACATGCATCCACATTCTGTGTAAGCCTCATTTTGTGCCAGCAGATGCTCAGCACAGATCAGCAGCTGCTCTGACGTGCTCTGGTGGCGGTGATCCGAGCATGATGCTGCCGTACAGGTGTATCAGGTGATGTGGTAAGCTATTCCTCATCACTTCCAGAACCAAGATACACCTGCTGCACATCAATGATGGTAGGATGTCGACTAGGCCCACATGATGAGGATTCCCCCCTCTTTTATCTCCACAGAGGTGACAACATGCGGAGAAGACTGCGGAGGAGCGATGGGTGTTGAGGCAGGCATGGGGACAATGCTAGGTCCTGCAGCTGCATCGGCACCTGTGAACATAAGGAGGAAAGAAGTGTCCAACACCGAATGATGCACCCAGCACACACACACTTGAATGCCAGTATAGCATTGAACCTCAAAGACATGACACCACAGAAATGAGAGAACATCATTTCCCAGTACAGCATGCATCAGTGTGAAACAGGACCCACCCCACACAAAAGTGCATACCCACAACTACAGAGGCCCCCAATGAGGCAGCAGAGGCCAATGTGTCTTCCCAGCATGCCCTGAGTAAGCCTCCAAGCCCACACCCACAGATAACAGTGCCAACCCCTTTGACATGCACTACTGCTGATGCGCACCCAGATACCCACAAGACTCTGTGACTGGGAACCCCTGGTGAGCCTGCTGAGGTGTGGAAGCTACAAATCACAAACCACACATGACACTGCAGCAGGCAGTCAACCAAAGGGAGGAAGTATGTCACAGCTGCAACTGTGAACACTGTACACACCCCAAAACTGTTACCCAGAGCAACAACAGAACAAGGAAATATGGGGAAAGAGGTGTCCACAGTCAATGAAATGGTGAGTAAACCTGGATGACCTGTACCACAATGGTGCATGGCCACTGCATAGAATGTGTGTATGGTCATGGTGAGCAGCAATCCCAATAGGTGGGTGAGGGGTGTGGAGACCACAGGGACACAGAAGAAAAAAATGTGCAGAGTGAAATGGTGAATGGAAATGATGCCTGAACCAGAGACACAGGTCCAGGACAGAACCTGTCTGTGAAGGCGGACAATATATAGCTTCAGCACTGCCATAGTGAGACAAACCAATGGCAGGCACAGCTGTGGCATGGGGCACAACCAAAAACAGACACCATGGTCAGCTGTTATGACACCTCTTGCTGGAGATCACACTTAACCTGACACCCCCCAGGATCAACACATATGCACAGGCAGTGTGGTAATAAGCCATCCTGAGCTCACTGCCACAGCAGATCAGCTGACTTGGACATGCCATAGGATCCTCTACCAGATATGTACCAAAGCCATCACCTATTGGGAAACGTCAATCAGGGCAAGCTCAATCTCTAGCAAATCCCCCCCCCCTTCAAAATGCCATGCAGGGACAGATGGGATGGCATGAGTGCCATGCATACTATCCCAGTGGCCATCGTGGCTTGATTGCATGGCTGTGGGTGCTCACTTCATACAGACATGATTCTCACAGCACCCCAAGCAATGGCAACATATGCTCTCCGATGCAGGCATCCTGTATGTGGCACAGAAGGTAAGGATGTACGGGAATGTGAGCTCAGTACGCTGTGTGTGCATGGACTGTCTGTGGTGGGAAGGGATACCCTTGATAGCTTGCACCAATGTAGGACTGTGTGTATGCAAGGTAGCCCAGATGAGGGGTGCTGTTGTAGCATACCCCGACAAGGACGGGATGCCTTATTATGGCTGTGGCATGTTGTGGATGCAGGGCATGCTGGACTGCTGTTGCCACCTGATATTAGATCAGATATGTGACAATGACTGTAACCCGCAGCTCTGGTATTGCAGGGCCCAATGCATAGCCAGGAATGGCGGTAGACTGCCTCAGCATGGGTTGTGCATTCTAGCTGCAGCTCCTGTCTGCTCAAAGCTCACACAAAGTATCACAGGCTGCAGATATGCTGCCATAGAGAAAACTGGGTGGATGTCTACTACAATAGTAGGAACAACATGTAAATGCAGGGTCAATCACATCAGGTAGACTCCCCAGCGGTTTGTGTAATAGGCCTGTTTAGCTGACCCAGATTGTGGATGCTCCCAATGCCACTGGTGCAGCTGGCCTAGGGGTGTGTTAGTGGGGTTCAGCTGAGAGGTCAAGGGTGGCTGTGCATCAACAATGGTGTTTCCTGACCCCACCCATTGAGGCTTTCACACCCTGTCTGTCCATACAGTGTGGCATGCTATATGTGAGCATGTGACAGCAAGACGTGTCTGATGTGTCTGATAAATGATAGTGTTCCATAGCTAGATGTGGAGTACAAACCCCATCACACAGGGCCTCCCCTTGAAAGACCCCTTAGAAGGGCGTACAAACCAGACCAGGTTACAAATGACGTGTTGCATACATCCACGTTTTGAAAATGGCAGAAACAACAACACCCACACCAACCTGCTGAGAGTTTACCCATGCCCTAACTGACAGAGACCAGCCATGCCCATCAGGTGCCGCAAGACCCCCGACCCTAATACCATGTGGGACGTGCTATGATGCACCATAGCTGTAACCATGTGTTGATCAACTTATCTGCAAGTGGCATCCTTGGAACCCACAAATCATTTGCATGGTCTGGTATCCATGGGCAACCCCACTCAGGCAACATGTCACTTAGGGTACATCTATGTGGCAACCCACCAGCCATGTCTTCAGCAGGCAAATTCCACAGTAGACATGCTTATCACCCTCTTCTAGGTGCAGGCACGGTATCATGGCACCCATGTGACACCATATGACAAGGCTATCGATCCAGCAGGGCCGACACGAGTATGTGCAGCACCTGATTTTGGTGTAGGGAAATCTGGGATCTGCTTGGGGTCAGAGTTGTGCAGCTCTGTAGGTGGTATGTCAGGCCTGGTGACTGATATCGTGAATCAACAAGGTTGAATCCCTAAGGGCATGTTGAAGGGAGCTGGAACTGCGACAGGACACCTCTGGATCATCCATTGATAACCACAATGGAGAATAGCTGCACGTGTGACAGTATGGGTGGACAGAGGAGTGCCCCTGCCTCTGCTGGTCCTGGTAGCCACACCCCTCTGTAGGCTGGGATGTGACCTAGTCACTATGTAGGGGGATCCAAATGACTGTGCCCTGCTCCCCATACCAGGCCATATGGGACATGCACCACTAAACATCTCCAGGCAAAATGCTTCTGCTCCTTCCTAGGGATTCTACAGTTGCCAATCTATGCCATGGAGGAATTAATCCTAATTGGGCTAGGCACAAAAGTCGCTAGCAATATGTGAGTGATATCTGGTGTACTGTATTGCTTCCACTGTGTATCATTGCACACTGTGCTGATGCAGGGATCAAGCCACCAATCATAGGACTACAGGGTAGTTTCTCAAATCTCCAGGTAATAGCCCCACATGCTAGAGAGTTTCTATAGGCCATATCGTGTTGGCTGTCCATGCACAGGCCAGGCCATGGTAGCAGGGGTGAATAACAGGCTCCTTGTCAGCTGTCAGGGATATTGGCAGATGTTGCACATGCCTCACTGTCTGGCAAATGGCAATGTATCCATAGATGTGGCCTGGTCTACCAGCCC